>LR990369.1:11407253-12729559 GCA_905147345.3 Mythimna impura
GAGGCTAATTGGTGATCCAGATTTGGTTAAATCAAATCTACAAAGCCTTGAGCACAGGCGTAGGGTAGCCAGCCTTTCGATTTTTTACAGGTTGCATTTTGGAGAGTGTGCGCGAGAATTGCATGACTTGATTCCGCCATCTCCTTTCTACCATCGGACAACCCGTCGTACGGTGAATATCCACCCTTACGTTGTTGAAACTTCTACAGTCCGGACTAAGCGTTTCGCCTCGTCGTTTATACCGCGTACATCGAAGGACTGGAACAATTTGCCTGCTGCGGACTTCCCGTCCGATTATAATTTAGGTGTCTTCAAGGCTAGAGTGAATAGGCTCTTAATAAACTAGTGCGCCTCACCATCAACGATTGGATCGCTGCTCATCTTCAGAACGCAGTCAAGCACTAGTTTATATCAATTAATTAAATAAATAATAAACGTTAAAGTTTTTCTGAAAATATTCTCGCGAACGAATTCACTGACAAAGTGCTAGTATGAAATAATATAATTTTATAATGAAACAATGACATTTAAGTTTTAATTGCATTTATTGCGTCCAGTATATTTTTTCATTCTATTTTTAAAACCAAACAACTTTTTAAATGGCAATGGCAACTTACATTCTTTTTTTAGGAAATGTTGCCATTGACAGCTCAATGTGTCTGTCAGTTTATGCGTTCGTAACTTTTTTTTTGAGGTGGGAAGTCTTCCAATGACTTCTCCCGGTCTGTGTGGAGCGGGAACTGTCTGACTTTTACTGACTAAAACCACACCTGTGTCCTTCAGTTGCCATTTGGTTCTAGGACTACGGGTTTCCTTCTCAGAAATTCCCCGTGGTCCTAGCGGGCATTGGCCCTGCTGGCCCCCTACGTTTTGTTGACATCTCTTTGAGGAGCGCGTGGATCACTACGCGCTATTAACGGCTTGATACGGTCGATTACCGGACTGCCGGACGGCGAGCTACCCATGGCTCGACGACCACAAGCCCGCGTCTACCGTAGCTGGTAGTCGGGGTCGGGGTCTCGGCGGCTGGGGCGTGAGGACGTTCGTTTCCTCACGCGTCTAGCCTCCTCCTGCTAGCATTACTGCTTCACAGAAGCAGGCAATCGCCTGCCATTCCTCCTTGCTCCGGACCATAGCCTGAAACAGGGACCAGCGCGAGAGGTCATTGCCGCCGATTGCCCCCACGAAGACACAGCGGTGTTCCGCCCAAGCGGGGCACACCTCCACCGTATTCTCCACCATGTCCTCCGGGCGGTCAGGGTCAAGGTGAGGACACCGTGATGCCTATCCAGCCACTCCTCAAAGAGGCGACTTACCGCCATAATTATGGCGTTCGTAACTTGAAAACCACTTAACTGACTTGGGTTTTTTTTTTTCTAGATTCTGTCAGTGACTTCGCCCATGCTAAAGTAGAAAATTATCCTAAATAAACATACCCCCGGGATAAAAAAAATATCCTATTAGCCATGGTCTACCCGTGTGCCAAATTTCATACAAATCCCTTCAGCGATTTCGGCTGAAGAGATTTTTTTTACGTGAGGAATCATCCAATGACTTCTCTCACTCTAGGGCGGAGTGAGAGGACGTGTCAGACTTTTACTAACTAAAACTGACTCTTACGGCACGTTCACGACCTTGCCCGGTTGTGAGCGGTAGCTAAGCGCGGGGCGGCGAGTGGTAAGCGCCCGCGTACCGATGCCGCCCCGCTCGCCGCGCCGCTCGCAGCTAAGACCAAAGTCGTGAACAGTATGTTCCTTCTTTGCCTTTCGGCTGAAGAGATGATTGTAACATACATAGATATCCGATAACATCACACTAATCACACTAAATATTATAAAAGCGAAAGTTTGTGAGTGCGTGTGTGTATGTTTCACACGTCTTCACGCTCGAACCGCTAAACAGATTTTGATGAAACTTAGTACACGTGTAGACCATGACCTGGAATAGCACATAAAATACTTTTTACCCCAAGAGTATGTTTCTTTGGGACCATTTTCTATTTTCACGCGGGCGAAGCCACTGGCATCAGCTAGTGGTTAATAAGGCTAACTGAATTAACCTTGAGGAGTTTTTCTGACTCTTCTCACTTTATTAAATGATTTTGTTAACATAATCGTATGTCTCGCATTTGTTTTAGGGTTTACAGAGCTCTAGACTAAACCCATATTTTTCTTATTATGTCTGAACAAACCCAAGAATCTTCTCTATCTACCTTCATTGTAAAATACAAAAAAAGTTTTTGAAAAAATAAAATAACCGATTTCACTACAAACACACTCATTCGCTCACCTCACTTTCTTTCTATCTTTCTTTAAAAAACACTAAAACCACCTAAAATGCTCAAAATAACTTTAGTTTCGGAAGTCGGTGTTAAATAACAAACAAACAATACCAGAAATACCGACTTCTTAAATTAAAGATATTTTGATCGTTTCAGTGTGTTTTTTATAGGTAGTGATGTCGGTTTTTTTTTTTTAACCGACTTCAAAAAAAAGGAGGAGGTTATCAATTCGGTTGTATTTTCTTTATTTTATTTTTTTATCATTATTTTTTTTTATGTTTGTTACCTCAGAACTGCGTCGTTTATAGACCGATTTGCGAAAAAAATTTTTCCCTTTATAGGATATGCTTCCAGGTTGGTCCCATTTTTTTCAAAATCCAGTTCTGATGATGGAATCCATGAGGAATCGAGGGAACTCCTCAAAAATTATAGGCAACCCTATGGTAATTTTAGTATTTTCATCAAGAACATAAGCTTTACAGTCAAAAAGTAACATTTGATGAAGTGGAACTGATGAAGAAGACCAGAAATGGTCAGAATCAGAATCAGAATCAGAATCAGAATCAGAATAATTTATTTGTAAACATAGGTCAGATTACAACAGAGTGTGAGGTGTTAAAAATAGGTAGATCCTCTATGTTTTACCCAGAGGCGTACAAATATATAAATTAACATTGTCAGTTTTCATATGATTTCTGAGATTATGTAAACTTTAACATCATTAATAAATTTAAAATTAATATTAATCAGCACATCATTACAAATTTAATTATATATCAGTTTCATTAAATGTCACAGAGATTAAGTTATATGTCATATTAATATTAATGTCAAATACAATTCAGAACCATCAAAATAGGTCAACTTTTATATAAAGTCAATAATAATAATAGGCACATGCATATCATTACAGATTATGTAAAATTAGTTTCAGTAAATGTCTGAGATTAAGGTTCATGTCATATTAATGCTTATGTCAAATACAATTCAGGATTATCAATATAGGTCGGATAATGAGCAACTTCATTATGTAAACTCTATATTATTAAAAAAGTCATTATCAATAGGCATATAATTACAGATTAAATATAAAATTAGTTTCAATTAAATGTCAAAAAGATTAAGTTATTACATGTCATATTAGTGCCAATGTCAATAAAAAGTCAAGATCATCGAAATAAGTCGGGTAATGTACAATTTTCTGAAGAAGTAATTATAGAATTGTCGTCTAAATAGTCTTTTATTGAGTAATAGCATTTATATATCAAAATTCTTAATAGTTCCTTTTTGAAATTATCCAGATTTAACGTTTTTAATTTCTCAGGTAGTTTGTTAAATATTTTTTGAGCCATACAGAAGGTACTCTTATTCATTAGTGCAGTCTTTCCATAAGTCACTTCAAGTTCTGACTTATTTTTATCGCGTAATTTTCGGTAGTAGCTTTTATTAGCTGTTTTATATAATGAAATGTTAGATTTGACGAACACATTTGTTTCGTATATGTATAACGATGGCAAGGTAAGAATTTTTAGACGTATAAAGAACGGTTGGCAACTGTCTGTGCTTTTAAGGCCACACATAGCTCTGATACATCTTTTTTGGGCTCTGAATACGAGTTCTCTATCTACTGAATTGCCCCAGTATATTACGCCATATCTGAGAGTAGATGCAACATAGCCGTGATAGGCTGTTACTACCGATTCCAGGCTCACCATTTTTGATAGCTTGTAGAGAACATAGGCAAATTTATTAAGCTTTTTACATATTTCGTCTGTCTGGGATCTCCAAGTCAAATTGTTGTCAATATTAATACCAAGAAATTTAGTAACAGTTGTTGGTTCAATTTTTTGTCCCTAAATAATTAATGTCCAAGATATTGTTTGGGATCCTTTGATAAAAATGCATAATTTTAGTCTTTTCTAAGTTAATATTTAAATTATTGTTGTCAAACCATGATATAATTTTATTCAATGTCATATTTATTTCATTTTCATAAGTATTGGGATTGTCACACTTAATTACTACAGTGCTATCATCGGCGAATAGCACCATGGGGTGGTTTATATGCTCTGGAAGGTCATTTATATAAACCAAAAAAAGAGGGGGTCCTAGCACGCTACCCTGAGGAACGCCGTATTTAATTATCTCGCTTTTGGAACAATATTTTTTCTCGTAACCGGTATTGGGGCATACTTGTGTGATTTCCACAAATTGCCTTCTGTCCGTTAAGTAAGATTGAATGAGATCGAGTATATTTCCCCTAATACCATATTTTTCAAGTTTACTTATTAATATAGGATAATCTACATAGTCAAAGGCCTTAGTTAAATCCATAAAAATAGCACATACAGGATTTCTTTTATCTACATTAGATAAGATGGGAAGAAGCAGGTCATATATGGCCATATTTATTGTCTTCTGCTTACGAAATCCCTTTTGTTCCTCTACTAATATATTTGATTTCTCAAGGTAACTGTATAAAGACTTATAAATAACTTTCTCAAATATTTTTGAAAAGACGGGTATCAGCGCGATAGGCCTGTAGTTTGACATAATTTGTCTATCGTTTTTTTTGTGCAATGGTACGATTATTGACGTTTTTAATTTGTCAGGGAAGATTCCGTCAGAAATACTCATATTAATTATATGACTGAGATGTGGAGCTATGTATGGTGATACTTCTTTGATAATTTTAGTACATATTCCGTCATAACCAACACTATTCGTATTTCGAAGTGAGTTAATATGGTCATTTATATCTTGGGGTGTAGTCGGCTCCATATATAAAGAGTTTGAAGTATTTGAGCGTACATTAATTTTTGGTATAGTGTTGTTTTTTGATTTAGGAACTTGATTAATATAAAACTCGTTGAAAGCCTGAGCTATTTTTGATGGGTTCGCAATTTTCTGTGTCTCTGTTTGAATTTGTGTTATTGGTTCTTTAGGGAAGGAAGTCTTAGAGTTGTTAATTATGGTCCATGCCGCTTTGGATTTATTTTGAGATGTCTTAATGAAGTAGTTATTTCGTGATGATTGTGTTAAAGCTACAACTCTTTTAAACCTTGCAGAATATGTCTTAAATGATTGTTTATTTTTTAGGGTAGGATTTGTTCTATATTGCCATAGCAAATGCCGTTTCTTTTTACTACACTTTCTTATCCCTTTAGTGATCCATTTGGCTTTCTTAGTAATCGACTTTGTAATTATTTCGAAAGGAAAACAAAGATCGTAAAAACATCTAAATAGGTCAAGAAAATGGTCGTAGGCCTCATTGACGTCACTAGTAGTATATATGTCCGAAAAACTGAGACTTTTAATGCAATTTCTAAATTTCTCTACATTATCTTGACAATGATTCCGTCTTTTTATTTTCCAACGCTTTAAGACACACGTCTTTTTAACAGGACATTTCAAAAGTTGTGCGGTATGATCTGACAGGCCCAATTCTATAATTTCTCCTTTACAGCCTTTTACATTATGTGCTATATTGTCCAAACACGTCCCACTGCTTAACCTAGTGGGTTGACAAAATTGTAATTTTAGATTATAATTTAACAATGTATGTTCGAAGTCTAAAGTTTGTTTATTTCTTTTAAGTAAGTTAATATTAAAGTCCCCACATATTACAACCTTTTTATTATTAAATTTTAAACACAGTAAATGCAAAATATTATTTAAATTTTCAAAAAATGTATCTATATTAGATTGGGGCACTCTATATATACATACAACAATAATATTGTGTTCTGTCAATTCTAATGCGCAGCATTCGATTACATTGATTACAGAATATTTACCTAAATTTAAAACTTTATACTTGTGACCAAACCTGGTTAAGATGCACGCGCCACCTCTTTTATTATGTCTGGAGAGACTAGTTGCTAGGGTGTAGTTTGGTACATTTAGTAGTCCTTCTTGCTCAGGCGTCATAAAATGTTCGGTTATGCATATAGTATCGATCCGTCGTCTACTATTTTCGAGATCTTCCAAATACACAGTAAACGTATCGCTTTTATTCAAGAGTCCAGCAATATTTTGGTGAAGGATATGTATACTCTTATAAAATAAACGAAAAAAGTTAGGGTTTTCCTTCAGGCTTGAATTGAGTTCGTCACCAAAGGGAGTCGTTAAAATTTCGTCACATTCTTGTTTGTTGTCGTTATTTGTCAATCTGCTTGTCTTACAATATAGGTCTATATCAATCTGAATGTTACTCATAATATTGTCATATATATTTTTGATTCCGTACTTATTGATTCTACCCGTAGTGTAAGAGAACATCTCAAGTGTTAGGTCACGATTGCTGTCGAAGACATATGCGTATTTATGGTTTTGGTTGTCTAGGTGAAGGAGGTTGTTAAACATCTCGACTTTGAAATTATATATAAAGTGATCCTGTCTTATACGTGGGAAGACAAACCACTACATTGGTGTGAGTAACTTTACGAAGAGACTCATTTAGTAATTTTATTATTTTTATGTAGTTGTTTTCATTCGAAATTATGTGATTTTCTCCAATAAAAATTAGACAATAGTCATTTAAGGTAAACTTCTTTAATTTTTCTTCAATGCCACTCAATAATTGGTTTATGCTGCTGTTAGGCATTAAGTAGTGACAGTAATCGAAGTGTTCGGAGAAGACTTCCTCTATGGAGGACAAACATCTGTTGTATTTGTTACTACTTAAGATACATAGTTTATTCCTCAATGGTTTTGATATTACAGTTTTCGGTATTACAGGATTGGTTGGTGGTATAGCAGTAGTTGACCCTCTACCTCTGTGTGGTGTCTGATTACGACTATTAGCAGTATGTGTTCCTTTATTGTGTTTGCTGTTCGAGGAGTCAGATGTACTGATTGGAGGTTCACGCCTAGTGTTTAAGTCATGTGGTGAATTAACTTGGCGTGATGCTTTACTTATGCGTGTAGGTGCTGTACTTTTTTTCTCAGGCGTTGAGCATATTTTTTTGTAGGTGTTAACAGTCGTAATCATATTTTGTAAATCTGTTTTTAGGCGCAGGTTTTCTATATTTAAATTGTCAATTTCTTGATGTGCGCTAAGTAATTGTTGTTTTAGTGATTTAATTTAATTTGTTAACTCACGGGTTTCGTCAGTGGTGTCGTGGAAGCTATCCGGAATACTCATCATTGTTGCATCCAATATAGTTTTTTCGCTAATATTTGTTGTCATTTTAGACAGGTCAGTTAAGGAGCTTGTTCTACAAGGTTTATTACGGTAAGTTATATTATTGCTGTAGAAGTCCATTTTTATTCGTAAATATTGTGGCGCCCTCTGTTGTGGTGATATGTACTTAGTGACTGCGTAGAACGGTGAACGTTGTTTTATGAAGAAATAGGGAATTTTAAAAATCACAAAAAGAATCGCCTTTGATGGGGTTCGAACTTGAGTTCAGTCGACTAACTTGTTGACGCCACACTTAGGGCCATTGAACCAACTGAGCTTAATTATTTGAAGCTGGTCAACGGAACTTCATACTCAAATAGATATCACAATGAAGATATAGTTAAGCGACTATGACAATACAAATAAATGAATGATTTTGAATAGTTACGTTGAAAATGGTATCATCGAAGTGATCTGATGATGATGATGGAGCCGGAAGGTAGGCACTGGAACTCCGTAATTAATCAATGTAACCTAGCCGTGTTTGGACTTATTAGAATTGACATGAGATGCACTTTGGCTATAAGGTACTATCGAACTGATCTGATGATGGAGCCGGAAGGTAGGCACAGGAACTCCGTAATTAATCAATGTATCCTAGCCGTGTTTGGGCTTATTAGAATTGTCGTGAGATGCTCTTTGGCTATAAGGTACTATCGAACTGATCTGATGATGGAGCCGGAAGGAGGAAGGTAGACACAGGAACTTTATAATAAAACAATGTAACCTAACAGTATTTGGGTTCATTGGAATTGTCATGAGAAATAGGCACTCTGTTTATAAGTGTATCGCAACTAAAAAGTGTGAAATAAAAACTTTTTACAAAAAAAAAAATATAACCGACTTCACTAAAAAAAAACACTAAAAGGATCGAAATAACTTTAATTTCGGAAGTCGGTGTTAAATAAGAAACAAACAATATCGAGAAACACTCTGACTCTAGACTCTGAAAGTCTACCTACACGCATGACAATTCCAATTAGCCCAAACATTGCTAGGATACATTGTTTTATTATGAAGTCCCCGTGCCTAAATTCCACTTTCCGGCTCCATTATCAGATCAGTTCGACAGTAACTTATAGCCAAAGTGACAATTCTAATAAGCCCAAACACGGCTAGGATACCATGGCACGGATAGGAACCTTTGTTTCTTCACGCCAAGGTAATTCTTTCAAACAATTCTGCAGCTCTTTGTCATATGCTGATGATATTGAGGTTCTAGAGTGGCGACCGTACACCGGAAGACGTAGCGTTGGAAGGTCTCCCACAAGGTGGACCGGTAACCTGGTGAGGGTCGCGGGAATCAGATGGATGCGAGACACAGGTCCGATCATTGTGGCGACACTTGGAGGAAGCCTATGTCCAGCAATGGACGTCTTTTGGCTGAAATGATGATGATGATTTCGTCTTTGCCATTCCAGGTACATCCTCACCCCGATATACCTTCGAATGCTAGGCTACGCTATCAGCCTTGGCATGCACGTCATCAATGCAGTCCATATGGCTAACACCTTTAAAGGAGATGTGCTGAAGGACGCTGATGTGAGAAGGTTCCATGATGACCAGCTCAAGTTCTTGACTATTTGGAATGCTGTGAGTATTTTAAATCAACAATCGTCATGAGGCCAATCACTTGGAAATGTAAGTCGAATTATGTGCTGTTCTGTCGGTCACTGTTGTCCGACATGGCTTGAATGTAAAATTCACTGGCGGTCACCATTGTCGTGCATGGCGATTATCATGTTAATTGAGTTTGTCGCTCTGTAAAATATTTTGAATTGAATTAGAATTGAACTGAATTGAAAAAGCGTAGTGCAGCACTAACAATGTATTCTTTTGCCTTATTTCAGTACTTGCAAATGTTCTACTGCGCTCTTGGACTATCCTGCGACGTCCTATTACTCACCCAGGAAAGAAAAGACAGCTTGCTCCTCAAGACTTTGAAGAGAATCAGAGATCCGTTGCTCTCTAGCGTGATCTGTCCAATGTCTTTTGTAAGTATTCTTTTTTAGGGTGCCGTACCTCAAAAGGAAAAAAACGGAACCCTTATAGGATCACTTTGTTGTCCATCTGTCGGTCTGTCTGCCTGTCAAGACCCTTTATCTCGGGAACGCTTGAAGGTATCGAGTTAAAATTAAAACCATAAACTCAGATCTGCGGTCCCTTGAAGCTGTAAAAAAATCAAACTTCTGAGTTAACGAAAACAAAAGATACGGCCGTTTATGTCGTAAAAAACGTATATTTTAACACTCAACCAAATCAAAATTTATAGGGTACTTCCCGTTGACCTAGAATCCTGAGATTTGGCATGAAGCAAGGTCTCATAGCACAAGTATAGGAAAAAATATCTGAAAACTGTAAATTTGTAGTTACGTCACAAAAAAAAACTTTATTTATTTATTTATGTACACACAAACACTTAATATCGAAAAGAACAAATACAGATAAAAGAGTACAAAGACTACTTAAGAGTACTTTTTTTGCGATTCGAAAAAATCTTCGTAACTCAATTCGGGAATTGAACTGTTTTCATAGGTAAGTTTGTACGGAACCCTCAGTGCGCGAGGCGAGTCCGACTCGCACTTGCACGGTTTTGTTTTATTTTTTCGTCTTTTCTTTCTAATCCATACTTTAATAGTTAGACGGCACCTCTGGCGCAGCAGTTGAGCGATTGCGCTGCTACGCTGTGTGTTGCAAGTACGATTCTCGCACGGAATAAAATGTGTATGGCTAAAGGTGCCATTCGAACCTCGGTTGCAGGCTGCGGATGCAGGCTGCGAATGCAGGTAGTACACGCATGTCACGCAGCCGTTGCCTGCATCCGCAGCCGTGAGTGATTCCGAGGCTGGCTGCACCTACTGCCAGTCGCAATTCTACGATTCAATCCAATATGAACGCTATCGGCTCCGGGTACCGATTATTTCGGACTTGCCTAAACAGGTTGGAGTGACGTAACTACGCATCGACTTGCGGCCGCAGCACTACTGGTCTGCGATCCGCTGCGGCTGCAGGTCGCGGCAGCACTCGCAGCCAAAGCTCGGCCGCAGCCACGTTCGGAATGGTTTTCACAAAAATCTGCTGTGCTTTGTTGCTTTTCTAAATTATTAGGCGCTTCTTTGTACAAATATTAATAAAATCTATATTTTTTAAATAATGTATGTACGAAGCTCAAACTAAAATTCATAAAAATAGCAATTAGTAAGCAGTTATTGATACAACAAACTTTTAGATATTCTGCGTCCTTCCTGCTGAACACGAAGGCCACCATCCATCCTGATGTCAGAATGGCTAGTCAAAAAAGTATTCATATTTCTCTAAATGTATCATATGTAGCAATTTTGAAGAAATGTAGCAAATATAAGCAATTGGGTAGCAATTCTTGAATATACTTTTAGAGCCGCTTGCCATAGGCAACCAGCCATTCTGACGCTAACGAATAATTCCTAGTATCGGGCAAGGAAAGTACTCATATTTCTACCACGGAGGGTGCACCCTCCGAGGTAGAAATACGCGTGACTTAGGGGATGCAAGTCGACATACATTTTCACTGTTTTTCATACAACCGCTCTTACGCGATTATGACATTATTACTCATTTCCCATTAGATATTTTGGAAACACGAGTATCTTGTGGATATTATCTAGGCTTCTATTGAAATCAATTTATAAATTTGTGTAAAACTAATCCAGTAAAGACCTATGAAAATCTGCTATTTTACATGAACTTTGACACTTCATAATTTACTCAAAAATTAAAAAAGTCAAAAAGTATAACAATAGAAGCCTTGCAAATTTAATCAAGATACTGAATGACGACAACTTTTTTCAAAAACTTTTAAGGGTTTAAAAAAAACACGTATTTCCTGGAACAAGTTTTGTAAAATATTCGAGTAAATCACGGTATTACCGAATTCTAACAGAGTTTTCAGGCGTTATCTCTATTTTTTTGCGTTGCCTTTTCGTCAAACATCGCGTTGGTTTGCGTTAGATGAAGTAACAAGCTTTTAAACCATGCTCGATGTTGACGATAGGTGAGTCAAAAGAACCCTCTTAACAGTGATCTTTATTCGTGTAGCAATGAGGTTGCTATCAAAGATAAAACAAAAACTTTACACGGTATTATTTATTTATTTTATAATTTATGTACACACATATGCACAGAATAAGATCCGCCGCCGGGATTCCGATCCCGATTTCCGGCCACCGTAGGCGCGGGCTTGCGGACGGCGAGCAATGGGTGGTTCGCCGTCCGACAGTCCGGTAACCGTCCGGACCGAGCCCAAGTCGTCGACAGCGCGTATTGTTCCACGCGCGCCTCAGGGAGATGTCAGCAAATCGTAGGGGCCCAGCAGGGTCGAAGCCTACTGGGGCCATGGGTAGTGTGAAAACGAAACCTGGGGCCCTAGGACGAAGGCAACGAAGGAACAGGAGTGGGTTTTTTAGTCAGTAAAAGTCTGACACTATCTCTCGCTCCGCCCAAGAGCGGGATTTGTCATTAGATGATTTTCCCACTTAAAAAAAAAATCATTATAATTTTTTTTACAAAGGTACTGCTTATTAAAAAAAGAAATTTCTTCCAGCAGACCTGCGGAAGGAGAGATAAGAAGAAATGTAGACAATACTGTGTAGAAAAAAAAAATAAGTGTGGCACTCGGGGACTGCCGCGGTAAAGCTATTGCATAGCATTTTGTATCAACTTATGCAATTATAATTATTTATTTATTTTATTTATACAGTATTTCTTTTTCTTTGATATTAATTCAAGTTACACTTTTTGAGCGTGGTGACCGATAAGCAACAAATTTTTTTCTTTCTTGTTTACTTCATAAATTGCTACAAGTATGTTCAGTTGTTATCATAGAACATTACTATAATCTATTATAATACAAAAAGACTATTTTGTTTGACCGAGATTTGAACTCGAGGCACGATGATAACATAGGTAGAACGCTGTACCAATGCGCCACACAGGTCGTTAACGACTTTTCTAAAATAGGTGTTCGGTCTCTGTCGGCCTTCAAGCCACACCTCCGTGCCCGTCGGAGTGGGGAGCGTGAGGTTTTTTTCGTTACGGAATTTCTGGATTCGGTCCCCGCGCTCAAGGCCCTCGATAGAAGCTATGCAATAGCTTAATAAGAAATTAGAGTTTGTGAAATCTTAAATTAAAGGTGTGTTTGGTCTTGTTATAGTGTGAAAGTAGAAAATTAAGAGAAGGTCCTATGACCTGTTCCAGGACATGGGCAATCCGTGTGCCAAATTTCATTCCAATCCGTTCAGCCGTTTGAGCGTAAAGGAGCAACAAACATACACATAAATATTATGTTACATACAAACACCTTAATACTCGTAATATTAGGTCTTAAACTATGAAATTGCCGTTTTTTAAAACGGGTTGCTAAGTGTTTATATCTTTGGATTGACTTGGAATTATAAGTTCAAATAAACTTTATATTATAGGTACGTTATTCTTTTTCCGAAATTAGGTATTTATTGGATTCTTTGTGTTTTGTATTTTCTATGATATCACAGTTCTTATAACCGTGAAAGCTAATAAAAAAGCGTTTTTTTTTTTTCTCATATTGATTTATTAAACCCACGCAAACGCCGGCGGCGCGGCGCTCTCTCATTGTCTCTAATTATGGTATTCGAAAGGTTAAGAGTTCCAACGTAGAAACTATGCATTTCAAAGGGCAAGCAATATAAATTACGTATGTAACCTACTAACAAAAGAACTTTGTGTTCTTGGTTTAATAGCTTTCGTTTTGGAAATTTTATCTTGTTGCCGCATTTAGGAGAAAAGTTATTCGTGAGATAAAATTTCCCACGTGAAAGTGATTGAAACAAAAATAGACAATCCATTCATTAGCAGTTTTAAGTCCATATACATCATCAATATTGCATACTGCTTGAGACACATTGTTACCACGGTAGTACTCATATTACAACATAATGCGAGTTTTCTTATATTTCATACAAAAATAGTTACAAGTACTGCGATATTACAGAAAATAGAAAACTAACCTAATTTTGTAAAAAGAATAACGTACCTTTATTATAAAATTTATTTGAAATTATAATTCCAAGTCAATCCAAAGATATAACACTTCAAAGCAACCCGTTTTAAAAATCGGCAATTTCATACTTTAACCCCTATTAATAATGTGATTCTCATTTCAGGCAGTATCCTTCGTGTTCTGGACGCTATTCTCCTACGAACGTAGTCTGATCCTACCCCCGAGCGTGGACAAAACTCTCAGCTGGTCAGCCAATCACATCATTCACACAGCTATAGTTCCTGTGGTGCTATGGGAGATCGTGTTCCAACCTAGGAGAGGCCCGGAGAATCATGTGCCAAATATAGTTCTGATGTATAGCTATGCTACTGCGTATTTAGTTGTGTAAGTAAAAAGGCCTGCTGTCCAGGGACGCGTAGCTTCATAGACGCATATTCGTTATTCGACATCCATAACAAGAGACGCAAACACACTGTTTCGTCTGTGTCAATCTTTATTTGAAGAATCCCAAAGTACATCATGCTGCTGATAAAACTCTATGAGCATAGAAACCTGTTTGTTGGACCACAATACTTCCATGTTTACTAGATGTTCCGTCTTGTTCGTCTCTCCATTCGAAGTGCACACGGCAACATGTTTCTTAAACAACGTTTCATCAACTTTGTTTATAAACTGTTTTTAGACATGATGAAACATCGTGAAACACTGTTTAAAAACAGTGTTTATTAACAAATGTTGCCTAATGAATACCCGGCTTATACTGAAACCCAACCCAATTCTTGAGATATACGAGTATGTATACATTTTTTACGATTTCGTCATCTGTTGGATTCCCGCACGGGACAAGTATTTGTATGGCTTCCAGATAGTTGTGTCGTAATGACCTAGTGCATAAGATACCCGCCTCTAACGCATGAGGTTACGGTTTCGAAACCGGGCACATCCAACGTGATTTTTTCAATTCATATATACATTTCTAAGTTTGTCTACCGACATTACTGACACCCACTGCCTCGGAAAGCAGATAAAGCCGTTGGTGGGCCTGCCCCCCTAGCCAAGTTACAACCGTTTCGTTTCGATTCTCTTTTCGTTGATCGCCTCAAGTCAGCCACGCCCCTATTACTTTGTTCTGACCACGTGACTGAGCGTTGAGATGAGGTCAGAATAAAGGAATCAGAGGCGAGGCCTACTCGAGGCGATCGATGAAAAGAAAATCGAAACGAAACGGTTGTAACTTGGCTAGCTGGTTGTCATTCGTAGAAAGGTAGTCAGAACATAAGTCTGTTCTGTTTGAAGTATAATTCCAACTTGTATTATTTATTTCAGATTGGTCACCTCATACATCACCACAGGCGCTTGGGTTTACCCAGTGCTGAACCTCCTGGACGGTACAATCTACCTCTACTTATTGCTAGCCGTTCCTATCATCCTGTTACAAGTATTCTATTGTTTGCAATGGTATCTGACTGATCTTGTTTGGGGTGACCGTGAAGATATTATGAAAAATAAAGTTGAATAAGTGTTGTTACTTTTTTTTTATGTAATATAATATTCCACAACTTTTACACAATGCCATCTAGTCCCAAACTAAGCAGAGCTTGTGCTATGAGTATATAGTAACTGGGAAACATACTTTTGGACGTATGCGGAACAGGCCTCCTCTCTAGGAGAGGGAATGGGCCGTAATCCACCACGCGGGCCCAGTGCGGGTTGGTGAATGTCACATGTCTTCGAATTTTTGGTTCTAGGACATACCGGTTTCCTCACGATGTTTTCCTTCACCGTTTTGAGAGCAGTGGTGATGAAATAAATTACACAAAGTAATGCACCTGGCTGGGTTTGAACCCGCGACCTACAACTCGTAAGTCGGGGCCATTACCACTCGGCCACCACTGCTCCCATAATTATGTTGATGCTAATCACAAACTTATTTTTTTAAATAAAAATTAAAATAAATAAAATAAAGTAAAAAGGTAATTTTTAGGACTCCCAAAGGGTTAAACGGGACCTTATTACTAAGATTCCGCTGTCCGTCCGTCTGTCTGTATGTCTGTCCTTCTGTCACCAGGCTTTATCTCATGAACCGTAATAGCTAGACAGTTGAAATTTCCACAGATGATGTATTTCTGCTGCCGCTATAACAACAAATACTAAAAACAGAATAAAATAAAAACAATCGCGTCTTCGTTGCTGTTTTTTGCTACGGACGGTTTTTTTTTTCAGTGGGAAAATCATCTTATGACATCCCCCGCTCTTGGGCGAGGCGGGAGACAGTGTCAGACTTTTACTGACTAAAAACCCACTCCTGTTCCTTCGTTCAAATTCAAATTCAAATTCAAATTCAAAAGCATTTATTTCAAATAAACCATTTACAGGCACTTTTGAAATGTCAAGAAGTCAGTCAGTCAGAAAAAATGATGCTAATTGCACATTCCAAAGCGTAGATCTCTATGGAGAAGAATGTGCAAGAAACTCCATGGACACTCTTTTCAATCATGTTTTGCAATTACAAATATCTCTGTTACATGTTTCTTGTCGCTATCATGTGAGAACAATGTCAATAATGTAAAAATAAAAACTAAATATAGATATTAAAATAGCAACTGGCAGCTAAGAGATGACCAGTCTCAACTGACAGCGCCCGTTCACGGACCTGACGCGAATATTAGCACCACTCAGCTCAACCATTTTGAAGGGAACCGAATGATCCAACACACGCGCCACCATCAGTGAGACATTTGAGTGAGCATGACAAACTCTCAACTGCCATGCTTATTTATGTCAAACAAATCCAATAGTAACCTAAAAACCATAAAATAGCTCCATGGTACTCACATTTACAAAGTTTGAAAAAATGCTTCTACATTATACAATACTAAATACAATAATAATTAACTACAATACATTACAAATTTAACAAATTCAAAAAAAAAAAAAACATAAAAGAATAGTAATAATAGTTTCAAAACTAATCAATTTGTACCCCCGGTGGTAGTGGAGCTGGACCAGCATTGAGCCAAGCATTTTTATCTTGAATATAATCCTCCAACTTATAATATGCCTGCCTGCATAGTGTGCGTTTAATATAAGATTTAAATTTCGTTTCATTGAGTTCTAATATTTGGGGAGGTATTTTATTATAACATTTCAAACAGTACCCCATGAAAGAAGAGGCCACTTTAGCCAGTCTGAAACCTGGTTGAACTAATTGGTCCCTATTTCTTGTAACATAATTATGTCTGTCGCCTCTTTTGCTAAAAAGATGAAGATTTTTTCTAACGTACATGATGTTTTTATAGATATATTGACAAGGCACCGTCATGATGTTAATATCCTTAAACAGTTCCCTTAGAGAATCGCACCGGCGGAGATTGTAAATAGCTCTGATAGCTCTTTTCTGTAGAATAAAAATTGAGTCGATGTCAGCAGCCCGTCTCCATAGTAAGATACCGTATGACATGACACTATGAAAATAACTAAAATAGACTAGTCTAGCGGTATCAACATCCGTAAATTGGCGGATTTTTCTAACAGCATATGCAGCTGAGCTAAGCCGTCCTGCAAGAGATGTTAAATGAGGACCCCATTGTAGCCTTGAGTCAAGCGTTATCCCCAGGAAAACAGTTTTGTCGACAAATTCTAGTTTTTCATCGTTTAGTATTACGTCACAATCACTACTTTTGACATTCGGTAATGAAAATCTTATGCATTTAGTTTTTTTCCCGTTTAAAACTAGATTATTAGCAGTGAACCAGTTTTGGACCTGCAATAGTGCGTTATTTTCGTCGTCAAGATTATTAGTCCTTCTATTTATCTTAAAAATCAAAGAAGTGTCGTCGGCAAACAACACCACATTAAGTTTATTTTGCAACAAATAGGGTTAATCATTCATATAAACTAAAAATAAAAAAGGACCTAAAATTGAACCTTGGCGGTACCCCCATTTTCACATTTAATCCCGGCGATTTGACACCGTTTATTTGAACTTGTTGCTGTCTGTCAATCAAATAAGATTTTAATAAGCTTAAAGCTGTTTTGCCTAGTCCGTAATGCTCAAGTTTCAGGAGTAATGTTTCATGAACCACACAATCAAACGCCTTAGACAGGTCACAGAAGATGCCTATAGCATCCTGTGCCTCTTCCCACGTATTAAAAATGTGTTTTAGTAAGGAGACACCAGCGTCAGTTGTACAACGTCCTTTGGTGAAACCATACTGTTTATCGTGTAAGATGTTATTTGTGTTAAAATGATTAAGCATTTGATTTAACATCACCTTTTCAAATATCTTGCTAAAAACCGGCAACACGGACACCGGCCTATAATTATTAGTGTCTTTACTGTCCCCAGATTTAAAAAGTGGTATCACTTTACTATATTTCATCAGATCCGGAAAAACTCCTTGATCTATACACAAATTAAATATTATAGCTAAGTACGGCGCTATAGTCTCAATAATTGAGGTACAAACTTTGATAGACATACCCCACAAATCTTCTGTCAATTTAACCTTGATTTGTTTAAAAGCTTTTATTACGGTTATAGGGTTTATATGCTTAAAGTTAAATTCAGTCGAACAGGCTGCAACGTTCGCCTGTAATAAACTAAAAGCATGCGATGGCGACGAATTTAGGGCTTCAGTAGTTTTAATTGGTATACTGGCAAAGAAATTTACAAATTCTTCTGCAACTAGTTTGTTGTCGTTAATAAGACCATGATGTGTCTCCAATGTGTAATCATTGTTATGTATTTTGTTCCTGTTGGTTTCATTATTTATAATTTTCCAAACCGTTTTTATTTTATTATCTGCCGATTTAACTTTGTTGCTAATGTACAAGGCCTTAGCTGCCTTACAAGTGTTTTTAAACATTTTTTAATATGTAGCAACATTTTTTACCAGGGCCAGGGCGTTGCCTTTCTTACCAGGGCCGATGCTACGGACGGTACGGAACCCTTCGTGCGCGAGTACGACTCGCATTTGGCAGGTTTTTATATATCATCGAACAACATACACAACTAAAAATTAAAATACGTTCAGTAGGAACACTTCGAAAAAATTCGAAGACATGTGACATCCACCAACCCGCACTGGGCCCGCGTGGTGGATTACGGCCCATTCCCTCTCCTAGAGAGGAGGCCTGAGTCCCAGCAGTAGGAACATTATAAGGCTGATTATGCTATACTATGCCATCTAAACAATAATCTGTCAGTAAAATTGACGGGGGGCCGTTAGGGCTGCCATGGGTGGCGGGATTGTTCGAAAGAGTTATCGCGGCTCTGGAACGTAAAGGGCAAGTTGTTCGAATTTTTGGTTCTAGGACATGCCGGTTTCCTCACGATGTTTTCCTTCACTGTTTTGAGAGTAGTGATGGTGAAATAAAATATACAAAGTAATGCACCTGGTTGAGTTCGAACCTGTGACCTACAACTCGTAAGTCGAAGCCGTTACCACTGGTCAACAATTGCTCTTAGTTTATTGAACTTAAATAAAATTTCAGCGCTGAAATTATAATTGTAACTAAATTACCTAATTGGCGTGTACTAGTGATGTAACGAATGTTAGATTTCTCACATTCGCGAATGCGAATGTGAATATTCAAATTCAATGTTCGCAAATGCGAATACGAATGTTGAATTTCAAACAAAGTGCACGCAAAACGTCATACAGGTTTGACATTTCGTGTCAACCAAGTTTAAATCGAACTTAATAGAGCTGTTACAGACTGATTGAAAAAAGTTTCTTAGATTAAGTTTGTAGCCACCACACAGCACATCACTTTTGCCACGGACCTGGCCCTAGGCCTGCCGGCTGGTATGATGGCATAGTCATAGCCATCTCCGTGTGATCACTGCCCAGCTACATCTGCTCGTTGTCGTCATAACGGTACGCCGTGATTGCACATTTCAGTTGGCCTTCCACAAGCGGGTTTCACCAATTGAAATTTCAAGAGTAATTGTAAAATTATATCAGTTGTATTGTCATTCTATATCCATTCAATTAATATATTATTTCCTTTTTGTTTGTCAGAAACATTCGCCAAACATTTGCATAGTTCTTGCGAATACGAATGCGAATGTCAAAAAATATGTGAATATTCGCGAATGCGAATGTGAATGCGAGTATTCGTCACATCACTAGTGAGTACATTATTACAGTTACATATTTGTAGAAAATATGGTGTAAGTACACACAGAACTACAGTCATACAGTCATACAGCTGCTCCTTATCCTCACCAATCTGTATCCTTTATCCTTTTGTGAATGCAATTTCTACTTCCCTGGACTCTGATTGAGACACAATGACTTTTTGTGAAGAGAGCAGTGACCGCTGAAGATTTTGAACTCGTATAAAATATTTAATTGCCAATAACAATAAAATAGTAAATAAATAAATAAACAATCAGGGGTACCCAACCTATGGTCCGCGGACCACTGGTGGTCTGTAAGAGCTTAAATATGGTCCAATAAAGGTTTAAAATTTCAAACTTTAGAGACTCCGCAAACTGCAGACTTTCAATCGGCCGATAGTTTTGTTGATAGCTTAAAAATAATCAGTATGAAGCTAAACTTTTTTGTCGGCCGATTCTGAATATAAATACTGATTAAACAACCAACCAAACTATAGGCCGATCGAAAGTCTACAGTTTGCAGGGTCTCTTATTACTCATTAAGAACAATACATAGTTCACTTATTAATAACCTTATCTAAAAATAATAATTGTAAAATAACACACAGTGATCGCGTAATTCTTAGTAAATTTTATCATAAATATATTTTTTTAATTTTGTTTTTCAGAGGTAAGCGGAACAGAGAGTAAAGTCCCGCAAACCCCCGTTGAAAAGGAAGGATCCTCCAACCAGACGCGTGTTATGCCTGCCCCCCTAGCCAAGTTACAACCGTTTCGTGTCGAATTCCGTCCTCCAATCGGTAACGCGTCGGTGTCAGCAATTGTAGAAAACGATAAGTTAATAGCCATGTTGACGCGCCTGAGTCGGCCGCTCGTTCTACAATGTTATTCTACAATAACAAAGGATGTAGCGTTGAACATTGTAGAAACGATAACAATTCATTTTATCATTTTGAACGATGTCAACTTGGCTACGAATTTCTATTCGTTTGTTCTGACCACGTGACTTAACGTTGAGATGATGTCATTACCATACATTTGATTAGTTTTCGACTAGCGTTAATGATTGCAGATTATCAACTTGGCTAAGGGTGCTGGTGGGCAACTGCCCGATAGATGATTTCGGGCTGTTCTATATATTCAAATCGCGCGGAGAACTTTAATTGCGCGATGCAGGATTAGTTCTTATGTGACGCCATAGATGTCGCTACAGTTTTAAACACTGCACGCGATTTAGAAACCTTCATAATATTTGATAGATTATTATATAATTCTGTCCCTTCATTTGAGATAGCCTTTTTGCCGTAGTTAGTTCTATCTCTTCGTAGTTTTCCAATTAAAAAGTCAATATTATGTTTTCCATAATAATGCGCATTACATTTTATTTTAAAGAATACAATAGGCGTTCTACAAGTTTTTATGACATAGTATTTTTTTATGATATAGTTAACGTTTTACCCAGTAATTGTGTGATGAAGGTCAGATGGACAGTCGCAGTTTCTATTTATTACTATTAAAATAGCAGAGAGCAGTGGTGGCCGAGTGGTAACGGCCCCGACTTACAAGTTGTAGGTCGCGGGTTAAAACCCAGCCAGGCGCATTACTTTGTGTAATTTATTTTATCACTACTGCTCTCAAAACGGTGAACGAAAATATCGTGAGGAAACCGGCATGTCCTAGAACATAAAATTCGAAGGCATGTGATATTCACCAACCCGCACTGGGCCCGCGTGGTGGATTACGGCCCATTCCAACATTATAAGGCCAACTATGCTATGCTGTTACTATTAAAATACTGATATTTAGCTGCATCATGACTTCGACATAATTGATGATCCTGGAGGACCGAGGTACCGCCGTATCCGCGTGACGATCAGTGGACCGTGCCCGAGTACAGGCCATGGTCCGGAGCGAGGAGGAATGGCAGACGGTCGCCACCCTACGTCTTTCTGCGAAGCAGTAATGCTAGTGAAGGTGGCGGCTGCACGCAAGAGGGAACGGACGTCCTCACAACCCAGCCGCCAAAACCCCGACCCTAATTTCCAGCAATTCCAGCCACCGTAGGCGTGGGCTTGTAGGCGAGCAACGAGTAGCTCACCTTTTGGCCGTCCAGTAACTATTCGAGCCCGAATTATCAACGGCGCGTAGTGTTTCACGCATGCCTCAAAGAGATGTCAGCAAACCGTAAGGCCCAGCAGGGCCGAAGCCTACTGGGGCCATGAATTGACTACCAGAAGGGAAACTCAGGGCCCTGGAACGCTACGCAAAGGAGGAACAAGTCTGGTACTCCCTCCCGCTCCGCCTAGAGCGCGAGAAGTCATTGAAAAATTTCCCACCTTAAAAAAAAACATACTGATGATCTCCTTCACTAGAAATGCTGATTCACAGTTATGTTTATATTCTTACGAGAGACTTATTTATTATGTATAATAATATAATTATTTTTAATAGTAGGTTATTGTTAGAAACGTAATAATACCATGACTGGAACTATGAGAAATAATAGGCTTGTTATCAGTGCCGTAACCAAGGCGGTGCGGCGGTGCCTTGTCACAGGGCCTTGACCCTAATGGGGCGCAGAAATTATCAAACCAAGGCCATGTTTTGTATCATTCATTTCATCAGAGGGAGGTTACTATTTCTCATTCCCTCTCGCTTCGTACCATGGCCTGAACCAGGACCACGATCGCCCCCACGAGGACACGGTGAGGCTCGGCCCAAGCGGGGCAAACTTCCACCATGTGGTCCGGGCGATCCGCATAATGATGACATCCGTTTCTTCCCGCCATATTCGAAATGGGCACCTCCCGAAACACCAATGTCCGGTGAGGACCAGCGTCACGCGGTTTAAACTTACTCAGCTCGGAATTTTTAGGAGCGCAGTTACTTTCTGTAACTGCGCCCCTAAAAATTGGCACCGGGCGCAGAAAAGGATAGTCACGGCACTGCTATGTATCCGTTTGTCCAACTAGATTTTTATTGAGGTTGGAAAATCATCAGAACTTCTCCCGCTCTGGATGGAACGAGAGGGAGTGACTGACTTTTATGAATTAAAATCCAACCGCATTTCTTCAGTTGCTCTTTACATTCCAGAGCCGCGATAACTATTTCAAATGTTCCCGAAGCCCTAGCAAGGGCACCATTAGGTTCAAAGTTTAACTATTCGTTTTCCTATATTGAAAACCTACGTAGTCTCTCTTCCTTTCCAACTGTAATACCTAATATTGGAAAGTAAAAAATAATCTACAACACCGCTTTAGACTGCTGAGCGACGATGCCAGTTTTGTTTACCGATTAGGAAAAAAAAACAAAAACATTAGTTGTATCTAAAACCACGAATGCTGTGATGTGGTCTATTGACAAACCGGTACAATGGTACCACACAAGAGAATACTACAGAAGGTCAACTCTAAACAACTAGTGAAAATGCACGCACACACACCCACGCTTATTATACAGCATGACCATTTTAGTTTTTTTGTTTTTTTGTTAATATCAGGGAACAAAAATCCAGAAGAAAATTTAAAAGTCATAACGCCTTGTTGACACTTCGCATGACCCAAGGGCTGGCTTTTACGTCCGACAAAGGATAAGCATTGCCATTCAGCGTGGCAATGCCGCCAGTCTTTTGGGTACATTACCAGTCGACAGCGATGTGGAGGAGTTTTTCGACGCCGTACTTTAGATTGCTTTTTTTAGTACTTTATGGCTTTTATTTTTATTTTGTAAGGTAGTTTAAATTACGTTATTATTAGATTTAAATGTATATAAAATGAATATATTAAAAAAAAGTCATAATGTAAAAACAATATCATAAATCAAAACATAACTCAACACATCAATTCTTTAAAACATATTTTTTTTTATGTTTAAGCTTGTGTTGTATTTTTTATAAAAAGTATATCTATCAATTTTTAATAGAAATTAAAATCAGTTTATATTAATGTAACTCATCAATTGGAAAGTTTTAAAGTTTTAGACCTTTCGCGAGCCACATTTTGGCTCTTATGGACCGCCAGTGGTCCGCGGACCACAGGTTGAGAACTACTGTTTATAACTTTTCAAGTACAAAATAATACGTGTAGAGGTTTCAGAGCGCTCATTGAAATCAAAAAATAAAAAATACCTGAACTAACACCCGACTGTACTCAAGCTAGAACTACACTGCTCACACGTGTGCCACACACACCGATCTGGGCGCGTCGGTCTCCATACATTTTATATGGCAACTAGACTTGTAGAGCTACACTTGATCCACGCCACGCGACTCCACGCGACGTTGTTCTACGTACAAATCAGGCGTGTTACACGTGTGCGTCGGTCTAATGTAGTTCTAACTTTATTAATTAAATTGATTTTAGCCACATCACATTGCATATCCACAGAATGATCTTTACAACAGAACTAAGGCACGTTCCCACTGCTAGGACTCAGGACTCTTCTCTAGGAGAGACAATGGCCCGTACTCCATTAAAGTGCGTCAGTCTAATCTAGCTTCAAGCGCTAAAATTATGTATTTTTGGCGAATCAGGAGGATTTTTAGGTAATAATTTGACGAAGGTCAATAAAGAGGAATGTCCGATTTTAGAAAATACCGTTCGCAAGCATAAGGCTTGCTTTTAGGTTTTGGTTTACTTGCTTCAACAAGTAAACCAAAACCTATCGTAACCTGTAACTTAGACTCCGCCCTTACCCAAAACTTTTATATAGGTTTCGGTTACAATTACGAATATCTTTTTATTTCGGATATCCGATAGTTTCTGGTATATACGGTGTATAGCTCCATCTCACACGCCTGACATTTTAATACCTTATGGTAAGAGAGGAGAGAGGTGCTTCCATCTGTGGACTGTGATAGACCGAGTTCATTGACTACATGTCCATACAACAAATATCATAATAAACGCACATCCTAAAAGTAGTATGGTCAGAATCTGCTATTGAATCGTTTTCAGCTATAAAATAGATAATTTAACTGTCTTAAAATAATGCTTGATAATTTTTAGGGTTCCGTACCTCAAAAGGAAAAGCGGAATTCTTATAGAATCACTTTCTTGCCCGTCTGTCTGTCTGTCAAGACCCTTTATCTCGGGAACGTGTGGAGGTACCAAGTTGAAATTAAAACCATATACTCAGGTCTGCAGTCCCTTGAAGCTTCTAGTTAACGAAAAAAAAAGATACGGCCGTTTATGTCGCAAAAAACGTATTTATTTATTTATGACAGGTACTCTCTGCATTTACAGTCGAAACCAACACGTGCAGAGAGTCATTATTATATTACAATACAATATTTAGAAAGAAAAAAAAATAATCATAAAATAACACAATTAATAAAAATCATTATCATTATCGTCATTATCATCATTATCATAAATTATATCGTATATTTCGACACTCTCGAGGGAATTCATAGTGTACTTCCCGTTGCCCTAGAATTTTGAAATTTTGTATGAAGCAAGGTTTCATAGCACAAGTATAGGAAAAAAACTGAAAATTGTAAATTTATAGTAGTAGTAGCATCACAAAAAAAAAACTTTTTTTGCGATTCGGAAAAATCTTTGTAACTCAATTGGGGAATTGAACTGTTTTCATAGGTAAGTTTGTACGGAAACCTTAGTGCGCGAGTTCGACTCGCACTTGCCCATTTTTTTAAATACTTATATTGATAAAATCTTGATTGCATCGCTACAGTATTTGTGTGTGCTAGCGCAGATATCAATACCGGTGCGATACCAATGTAATGCATCGATTCCCATATTACTTATATATATATTACTTTAAATATATATACTCTTTTTTCAATTAAATTTTGACATAAGTAAATATTTACTTTACTAAGTATTATATTTTGTAAACTATATATTTCCTTTTATTGTTGTGAACGTGAGGACTATGTTGATTGCTTTTTTTTTCCTTTTCACTAATTTTAACGTATGTCTGGCAATTTGAGTATTTTCTGCGGCCTACCCAAATGTCCTTTCTTTGGTATTGTTCGTCAAGTCGTTGAGCTCCTTAGTAGTCCTGAGTTGAGCTTTGCGAATACTGACAAATGCTTGCACTGACTGGACAGGTCCACTCAAATCTGTATGGTTCTTTCTTTAAAAGACCATCTCAGATCAATCTACATGGTTCTCATGTGATTTGACCATTACATATTTTACGTTTTTTACTGTATGGACTTTAAAAGAGACTTTGACCCCTGAGTTTGTTTCGGTGTTTCTTCTCAGGGTAGTCAGCTAGGAAACACCGGCCTCATCTAGTTTAAAATGACAAAAAAAAATTGACGAGTAAAGGTGTTTTATAAACATATTTGCAGAATAAATATCATTTATCATTTATCACTTGTCTACAATTGAGATAACTAATTTCTTATAAAAACACTACCTAAAGTGCATTTAAATAAAATATCAGTGTTGAAAATTATGATTGTGACTTAATTTTTTTATTGGGTTTAAAAGGGTGAGCATTGTTGCTGAACTTCTTACATGGTGTATAAACATTCGTCTATTTCCGCTACTTGTACGGAGTTAACCTTCTGCGGTACTTTTTGACATTACTGTCGGTCTTGACTGTGACGATGCCGTTATGTAGAAATTAAGGCAGTGTGTCGGAGTGATCGGTGTTGATCTAACGTGGTGTGTTGCTGAAGCAGTAACCATTAGGTGTGGTAATAGAATGTTTTTTTTTTATATATTAAGCTGAGTTCTTACTGGATATGGTGTGATTTGTGTATTTGAAGAACGTTGGGAATTGTAGTTCTATCTTATATATAAAAATCTCGTGTCAGTGTGTTTGTTATCGAACTTCTCCGAAACGTCTTGATCGGTTTTTATGTTTTTTTTTTGTGTGTTTGGTGGGTCTGAGAAGAGTTCGTAGACAATAGCCTACGGGGATGAGAATAGGAGGGTAAATAATAATTTAACCTCCTACCCCCCATCCCCCATATTACACCAAAAATATGCCGTTAGATTTTTCATAATTTTGTTGTGTGTCACTCTCGCAACTAAGATAAAAGATAAATCTAATAAAGAAAATAAGAAGAAATATTCTAAAAGCCGTTTAAAGCTCGGCGCAAACGGGCCACCGAAGCCACCAGTGGCTGTCGCACGCTATTACCGCATTAGTAACAATGTGAGAAGCGAGCGACAGCCACCGGTGTTCGGTAGCTGCCACAATTTATAACCCGTTCCCTGCTACGATGGATGATGGGCTCCGACACGGTAAGGTTCCATTGAGGCATCGTGCTTCATGGTGACGCGTGCGATACGAAGAACGTCTAACGGTTAACAGCACGGGGGATGGAGCAGTGTGACAGTGGCGGGTGTCGGAGTTTTTTGTGGCCCGTAGGGACCACTAATGGCGAGTCGCAAACTATTGCAGCGAGTGGCCACCACCGGTTACACGTGTGTGGCGCATCTGTACAAAATACATGAAAAAGTGTGTTAAGTTGCTATCACTGGCCATCAGTGGCTGTGGTCAGTGGCTCATTTGCGCCGAGCCTAAGGTAATACTTACATAAATACATAAACTCGAAAAACATAACCATGCTTCTGGTGCAGTCGGGTAAAAGGATGACAATGTAAAAAAACTCAACCACAAAAAACTACTAAAAAGCAGCCAGATGCAGTTGATAGCATCAAATCTATAATTTAATTGATATTTATAAATTCCACCAACTGCATCAGATTGCTTACAAAAAGTGACTGGTTTCGAACTTTTCGTTTCTTGCTCCTAATCCTCATGGTTGTCTTCACCCCAGGGCATGGGTCTGTTAGACTCTTACTGACTATAACCTACCATGTTATCTCTCCACCACCCTTGGTTGACTGGTAAATTAATAATGCTTAAGGCGTTTAATTCAATCCATATCTAGTTGCCCTTTGCAAGGAATATTAACTGTTTCAAACCATCCACAGCCCTGGCAGGCATCAGCCCTAACTGGCCCTATCAATCTTGCTGACATCTCTCTGAGGCGCACGTGTAACACAACGCTCCGACGACCCAGGCTTGGTCTTTACCGGATGGTATTGCTCGCCGCCCGCAAGCCCGCAACTACTACGGTGGCCGGGAATCACCTTGTGACTCCAGACGTGTCTGAATCGGCTTTTAGTCTAGCCGGATATAATTATGAGATCTGGAAATCGGAGTCGGGATCCCGACGGCTTGGGTGTGAGGGCCATTCCATCACGCGTGCGATTGCCTCCTTCGCTAGCATTACTGTTCGCAGAAAGAGGCGACCGCCTGACATTCCTCTTCGCTCCGGACCATGGACTCCGTACCAGGGCCCGGAACGAGAGCTCGTGGCCGCCGATGGCCCCCACGAGGACACGGCGGTGTTCTGCCCAAACGGGGCACACATCTACCGTATGCTCCACCATGTCTTCCGAACGGATACATGGAGCGGCTGCCGATTGGTTATAAATATGTTATACAAGGTGCAGTTTTGAAACTGCACAAAATTTCAAGAGGTTGTAATAAAACTCATAAATAATCATATAAAAATACGATACCTGGTCAATAATCAATAATACTTGTTATTTTATTTTCCTAATTTTAAGTGTTTTTCAGAATAATCCTCTAAATAAACTTTTAAAAAAACACAGAATCACCCGTTGCGATTTATCGCACGTCATGTCACTGTGTGTGTAAGTGCATCAACCTGTACGAGGCTCCGCCCACTTATTCTACGAAATAATTTAGCCTTAGATGTAGTTCGAATTCGATAATCATTTAATAATGTACATTATTGTCTTAAATTTCGCTAATTAATAACTCATTTTTAAGCATCACTACAATGCAATGCGAAAATCTTTTAAAAGAAAAGTTCACGTTGACGTCTTAGTTACCTATCAGCTGATGAATAAAATTGTTAGGCCGAGATCAATAAACCTTACATCACGTAAGCAATATTCGCGTCCCTGCTGCACAACTTTGAACTTTGAACCATAGTTTTGCTTTATTACTGAGACCGTGATTGAGACGCACTAATGTTGGTATGTTGTATGTAGGTTGTTGACTATGTCCTCCGTTTATCAAGCGACCGCGCGCGCGCGGTGTTTAGGTACGAGCGGCATGTAGGCACTCGGCACGGTCGCGCTGTAGGTAAATTCATTCCCAAGGTCAGTTTTTCGTACCTAATAATTTCGTTTTTATGGGATTAACTTCTTGAGTAGCGTAATTAGAGACACAATAGTAAGACAATAGCGCACGACCGCCGGCGTTCGTGCGGGGATCAACAGCTTAAGTTGGTTGATATGAAATTTTCCTTCCTACTTTTTAACGGGCTGAGGACCGACAAAAATACCTCAAGATAATTTGTGCTAGTTTAGTAGGTACCTATGTGTTAGGGTTTTTAAGTGATTGAATCTTGCCTGATAGGTAGGTATTTTTGGCGTAGTTAAAAATTTTAAATCAACTTATTTAAGTACACTAATCAAATTGATTCGGCTAACAACTTTTTTACAAATGATTGTCTATGTACGGTCAAGGAATTCTTTGGTTGACCATTTTCAAAATTTATCCCTTGCAAGTTACCATCGTGCCTAGCCCCGCCTTTTTCTTAATGACCAATGAAAGTACTACGAACTCAGTAAATTGTAAGCCATTGTCATTCCAAAACAAAAGGAACACGTGTTACCCAGCCATCTGTTCAGTAACGACGCTGAGCGATTGTTTTACGGCAGTAAAACTATAAAAGCCTTTGATTTTTGGCGTGTAAGTGTAAATGAAAAAAAAACAATGATTTTAATACCTATCTCACTTACTTTTACCAACCATAGAGTTACAGTTATATGGTATTATTTTTAAGATCTGCAAATATAAAAATTTGTTGAGAACAAATTTAAGAAAGTATAAAAAGAGGCGTGTCTTAACATCTGGACTACAAAAAAAAACAATACACTCTAAAATCCTATTGGTCTGCGCGGAGGCATGCACTGCACACTGCACACAAAATTGGCCTTAAGGGAGATCAACCGAAAAATTCGCTGATTGTACAAATAAAATAAATAAATTACCTACTTATGTTATCTGGAGGTATTGTTCAAAGTTTCCACCTTCACACTCCAGGCACAATCTAGCACGACGTTGCTGATTTTCTTTTAATTTACGTAGCACAAACACATTCGTTTTTAAGCTGTTGATCCCCGCACGAACGCCGGCGGTCGTGCGCCATTGTCTTACTATTGTGTCTCTAATTACGCTACTCCAAAAGTTAAAGTGTCGAAAGCACTGATCACCTTTTCACGTAATTGTGTAGCACTGGTGATTTCCTCTGTGTACACTAGTCTTTTTAAATCTCCCCACAAATAAAAGTCAAGGGGTGTGAGATCCGGAGAACGCGGAGGCCAAGCCACTGGACCACCGCGGCCAATCCAGTGTGTGCCAAACCTTTCACTTAAGTACTCACGTACTTGCCGACCGTAGTGAGGAGGAGCACCGTCCTGCTGGTAGAAAAAGTTGTGATGAAGTGACAGGGGAACCTCGTCCAACATCTCCTCGACGACGTGTTGCAACAGCTCCAGGTATGTGGCACTGGTGAGGTGACCGTCGATAAAATAAGGTCCAAGCAGTTGGTCCCCTATTATGCCAGCCCACACATTTAGGCTGAACCTGACTTGGAACGAGTGCCGCTTAGTCACGCGCGGGTTATGTTCGCGGTGAGCCCACCAGTGTTCGTTATGAACATTGTAGACGCCAACTCGAGTAAATAAACACTCGTCCGTCCACAGGATGTTGGCGTCTTGGTGTTCCAGCAACCAGCGACAAAATGTAACTCGCGCGGCGTTATCGGCTTCGTGGAGGTCCTGTACTTTGCAGTAATGAAACGGATGCTGCAGTTCTTTATTCAGTAGCCGCCACACAGTGGAATGGTGCACTCCAAACCGTCGACCAGCATCCCGCGTGCTGGCCCGTGGCTCTCGCTGGAAGTATTGCAGGATATCTTCCTGCAAGGCGACAGGCAGGCCTTCGTTGCCGCGACCGTCAGCATGCCGGGGAACGTCGAATTGCCGAAACTCGCGGAGTCTCTGCGTAGCAGCCAGCATTACCCTTTGAGATGGACGTTGCCGATTGGGGAATAGTTCAATAAACATTTCGATAGCTCGAGATACGCTGTCTCCACTGATAGCATACAAGCGGACCATCTCTACCAACTCTACATTGGAGTATTGGTCCGTCATCTTTATCACTAGATATCGTAACCGTAAACTGAAGGCGCACCTGAGGGGCGGATATTGCAAGCGTATGCACACGCCGGCGACATCAATCACACTAAATCGATTGATCGATGGCCGCGGGGGTGTTGCTAGTGGGAGAGAGGGGTGTTGTGCGGGGGATAGTAGTTGCTTTGGATCAATGAAATTATTGTTTGCGTGTTTGTGTGTGTGAAAGCGCGGTTATAAGACGAGTATCAGACTGGCCGCGTTTTAAAAAAGGTAGTTCACACGTACCGATTTTTAAAAAATAAATAAAAATACCTACTCATTTTATTATTGATTCGGGTCGAGAATCACTAACATAATTACCTCCTGAAATTTTTTGCAGCTTCAAAACTGCACCTTGTATAACGCCGGCTCCACGTTGGCTCCAACCTTTGTATCAAAGTTGGTCGGTTAATTTAGTGAGGCGTCCATACGTTAGCTATAATACTAGTTCTGTCGTGGCAGAGCCAACGTTAAGATGTCCGATCATCATCATCATCATTTCAGCCGATAGACGTCCACTGTTGGACAAAGGACTCCCGAAGTGTTACCATAACGATCGTCGGATCCATTCATTGGACAAATAGCGTTTGGGTCAAAGTTGGCACAAACATATGGAGCCAGTCTCAGTAGTCTGATAATAGTCAGTCTAATGATAGAAGAATAACAATAAAAAACAAACAAGTTTTGTATTTAAAATTATTCAACCATGCCAAAACATTTCAAGTTTTTGCATTTCATTTTTGCCTTCCTGCTAGAACGCAAAAAACTTGAAATCATTAATATAATATATTATCTTACGCTTTTTTTAAATGTTGCTTAAAGTTTGCCATTATTGAGTTGTTTAATTTTTATTTCTATACCTGGTTATTGTACTGTACTGGGGATTTAAATGTGTGTGTTAATAGAGGGTTGAAGATGCACCAATATGTAAATGGATAATTCGGGCGCCAGGTACGAGTACATCCTCAAAAAAATAAACTCGGATTCACTACAAGTTGGAGAGCCTTGGCCTTTAATCTTCAGGCGGTAGGTTATATAGGAAAAATAAAAGATTAAAAATATAAGTCAAGCTTTAGCCTTTAATTTCTCCCAGCCCGCAGTTCATGGCCAGGTTTAGATACCCATGAAATGTTTAATAAGTGACATTGTTTAAGATTAACTAATATGGTATTGTTGCACCTTTGAAGCTAAGTAAAAAAAATTAATAATTAATCCTCATCCAGGCAATGCAGACCAGTCCGAAGGGTTCCAACATCGAGGAATATGAGAAAATGGAAAGTAAATATATAAAAAAAAAACGTCAGGGGCTGAAACAACCGATTGGAATTATTAGTTTACATGGAAGTTTCGAGTTTTAAACACGAGGTCGCGTAGAATTTTTTATTGAAAACTCACCGTTTTTTTCTTTTACACGTTGAGTGCGCCTCAAAACATCAAAATAGACAGGTGGGCGAAAATCACTTCAACGGAAAATATGTAGCAATCCTATTAGAAAATAGAGGTTGGACTCCTTCTTTTCCTTTTAGGCTATTATAGGGCACAAAATAACGACGATTACTGTCGATTTATTTAAAAAATTTAACAGAAACAAAAAATAGCTGCTTCTTAAGATATGATCGGGTCAGAAAGTGAAAAAAGCAAATCTGACAGCTCACTTTTTAAAAGATTTCCTTACTTGGTTACACGACCTTTTAGGAACGCCTACACATTATCGGTTCGGAAATCGCCTAAAAGCGAATTATGTGACGAGACGATTTCGACTCGTTACATTATTTTGCACCATATTGTATACTAATGGCAGCTCCGAAACGTGATCGCTCAGAATGGGCCTCATCAGAAGGCTTAAAGTCACCCAAAGGGCAATGAAAAGGGCTGTGCTCGGAGTTTCCTTGCGAGATCAATGAAATAATGTTGTCGTCTTGTTTCGAATGAAGATATCCGCAGGAGAACCAAGGTTCCCGACATAGCACGAAGAATCGCCAAACTTAAGTGGCAGTGGACAGGGCACATTGCTCGTAGAACAGATGGTTGATAGGGACGAAAGGTTCTGGAGTGGCAATCACGTATCGAAAGTCGCAGCGTTGGAAGGCCTCCCACAAGGTGGGCCGATGACCTGGTGAGGGTCGCGGGAATCCGATGGATGCGAGATGTACAGGACCGCTCGTTATGGCGACACTTGGAGGAGGCCTATGTCCAACAGTGAAGGTCTTTCGGTTGAAATCTATAAATGATACTAATGGCTATGCTGTTTTTTTCGCGTTTAATTCATTTTTAGGGTTCCTTACCTTAAAAGGAAAAATCGGAACCCTTATAGGATCACTTTGTAGTTATCCGTCCGTCTGTCTGTCTGTCTGTCAAGACCCTTTATCTCAGAAACGCGTGGAGGCATCGAGTTGAAATTAAAACCGTGTAATCAAGTCTTTGGTCCCTTGAAGCTAAGAAAAAAACAAACTTCTAGGTTAACCGAAAAAAAGATACGGCCGTTTATGTCGCAAAAAACGTACATTTTAACACTCTCAGAGGAATCAAAATTCATAGGGTACTTCCCGTTGACCCAGAATCCTGAAATTTGGCATAAAGCAAGGTCTAGGGCAGGGATGGCGAACCTATGGCACGCGTGCCAGTGGTGGCACGCGGGAAAATAATTCGGGCACGCCAATGAAAGAAGTACAACATGTAGGTGATTTGAAACACTAGTAATCACACCAATTTTCTCTTTTTTACATATAATTGAATAAACAAACTACTGCAAACATTACGATATACGAATTTTTGGTTGCTAATTAAAAGTTAACAGCATTTAGTTTAAATATTTGTTCATTAAATAACTAAGCCAAGATTCTTTGGCGGCACGCAATGACTACATTTTTTTTTAAATATTTTTAGTGGCACGTTCTCATATAAAGGTTCGCCATCCCTGGTCTAGGGTCTTTGGGATATAGGAATAAATATGAAAACTGTAAATTTGTAGTTAGGTACGTCACAAACAAAAACTTTATTTACAATTCGAAAAAATCTGCGAACTCAATTCGGGAATCGAACGGTTTTTAACCGACTTCAAAAAGGAGGAGGTTCTATGTTCGGCTGAATGTATTTTTTTTTTTTTTTTATGTATGTTCACCGATTTCTCGGTCAATTGTGAACCGATTTTGAAATTTTTTTTTTATTGATAGGTTATGCTTCCGAATTGGTCCCAAAGAAATATTGTTATGATCTGATCATGAACTTCGAAGTTATGGAACAGAACTCCTCATAGGATCACAGCAGAAACGTCGTAATAAGTAAAATTGCTTTATTTATACGTGTAGTCGATGACTGACTGAAAGAAGAAGGGGAATATATCGAACTGATCTGATGATGAAGCCTGAAGTTAGGTACCGGAACTCTGTAATAAATTAATGTAATCTAACCGTGTTTGGGATTATTAGAATTGTCATGAGATGCACTCTGGCTATAAGGTATTTAAGTTTGGATGGTACCCCTCATCACTTTTTAGTGGTGGTACCATAACTAAAAAGTGTACAATATTTTTTTTTACAAAAAAATACAACCGACTTCAATGTAAAAAAACACTGAAAAGTGCAAAATAACTTTTTCGGAAGTCAGTGTTAAATAACGAAGAGACAAAACTATTAAAGAAACACCGACTTCCGAAATTAAAGTTATTTTGCACTTTTACTATGAAGTCGGTTGTATTTTTTTGTAATTTTTTTTTATCGAAGGTAAGTTTGTTCGGAACCCTCAGTGCGCGAGTCTGACTCGCACTTGCCCTGTTTTTTTTTTAATGTTCTTTGCATTTCTATCCCTTTCCAGTACTTACCTTTCACTTTTATGTGAGTGAGAGGGACTAAACTACCCGCGTAATCGATTATGGAATAACATTTCTATATGTACCCTGCCTTCTAATGAGGCCCATTGTGAGCGATCACATTTCGTAGACATAATATGTCAACACTGGCAACACGCTGTAACGTTGTATAGTAAATCTCAACGTTCCTGTCATAATTATCAGAGCAAACTGCGGTAAAGACTTGCACTGATCAACAAAAATATTAACAGGAACCTTACAACCTAATAACTTAAAAGAAATAACAGAACAGTTTGTAGGTGATAATATTAATAAAATAAACAAAACCTAATCTATAACTATATACACACTATACTATATACTTAAAGATATTGAAAAATCGACTAGTAATTACATTACGGTTCCAACTCGCTAACTCGCTTCCCGTGTGGCGGTAGTTACACATTTAAAAAAAGAAAGAATTTATTAAGATCCAAGACGACTCGACTCGGCTTTTGCAGAACGCACGGTCATTGTCGATCGGACATCTCCCCCCCTAGCCAAGTTACAGTCGTATCGTTCGCGCCGTACGCCTCGAGTAGGCCACGCCTCCGATTTTTTTGTTCTGACGTCATCTCAACGCTCCGTCACGTGGTCAGAACAAAGGAATCGGAGACGTGGCCTACTCGAGGCGTCCGGCGCGAACGAAACGATTGTAACTTGGCTAGGGGGGCTCAGCCGTAATACACGTTCACACGCTCCTTACGTATCAATTATTATACTTAGCGTGTGTCATTTTACGTGGTTTTAAATATTCACGGCATTGATCATAACGATTTACGAGTGTGATCTTTTTAAAAAAAGACTAGCTTCAGTTTTAACCCCGTATTGAGGTCCAAAGTTCCGGTTCAGGCATCATCCAACCCTTCGGCAGCCCTCCGGACCTTCGTCTACCTGCGGGACGTCTTCCTGCTGGCGCCTAGTCCTCGTTCTCCAACTTCTTAGTGGCCAGGATAGTACTTTGCGTGCCTACCTCCATAGTCGTCAATATCTAGGGGGACTGGTAATTAGTGTACGATACTTAAACACTTGATTGTGCTCATGATAACCAACAACTTTTACTATGGGAACAAACCTGAAATCGCGAAAAAAAAATCAGCTGTTCAGTACATTTATGTTTGCCTAATGTACTGAACAGCTGATATTTTTTTCGCGATTTCGGCGTTGCTCGCATAATAAAAATTGTTTGTTATCATGAGCACAATTACGTGTTTAAATATCGTACACTAATTGCCAGTCACCCTATATAAAGAAAAAATGGCCTCTTGTTCCTGCGACCCTGATTAATAAATGTTGATGTAGATAGTGTTGCGTATTATTTATCTAGTATTAGAGAATTAACCCGCAACCGCTACAACGCACTGGTCATAGACTTTCGTCTTGACACATCGCGTTGAGAGCTCGTGGTATGGCCTCAGTTGGTACCACTTAGCCGTCACGTGTTTCCATTTGAAAACGTATTCATGACGTTAACGACTAACATTTTACGTTGAAGTTTAAAATGTATCACTAATGTCATTAACATAAGCGTTTTGACAGGTGCCTGGACCTGACGACTCAGTGCTTCCACCAGTTGGTTGGAATTGAGTAATAACTACTTGTATAACTTAAGCACTTGTTCGTAACTCGATAGTAACGAACAAGTGCGTATTAAAATAATTTGTTGTGTCAGGAAACACAGACTCCGGCAAGGAATTCCACTCCTTAACTGTATGCACAATATATGTCTTCCCAAAACGTTTTGTGCCCAAAACGTTATGGAGGAGACGGAAAATAGTTTTAAGGTGGGAAATCATCTACTCATTGCTCGTCGTCCACAAACTCGCGCTTACAGTGATGCTCAAGACTTTGGACTTTTAGTTCGACGAATGCATCATAGCCGATGATCTTCTTTGCACGCTTGTAATGATAAACAATCTGTTATTTATAATTATACTTCACAGATTGTGATAAAGAAGGTCTTCACTTAGGGGTAGGGTAAACTGAGTATGGTTGTGACAGTCGCCATATTAGCGAATCTGTGAGGAATATTACGGGGGGTGCAATGGGAGAGTAGAGCAATGAGGATCAATCACATAATAGCAAATCCCATTTTTACTAAGTACATCGTATGTGTAATAATTTACTGAGCATTTAACTTTTTAAATTATTAAAATCCGTCAAGAAATGGTGGATTTATTAAAGTTTTTCTGAACGGTTACTTAGAAACGCGCGCTCTCGCTGGACTATTTACGAAGACGTCATCTGCCATGATCCGTGCGACGAACGGCTTGATCGTAGGGGCATTTCACGTGGAGCGGACAGGTGATATGGTGGTCAAACGCGAGCCTATCAATAATAAAAAATTAAAATATTTCTTGGTTTCCGATTTTAGTAATATTTGAGTATGTTATACTCCGATATACGTACATAATATTTCTATCGTGTTTCGTATGATTTACGAGTTATGAGGGTTCGAAGATTCGACGAACTCTCAGGTATGCGCTACTTCGAATACCATTATCCAGCTTATGGAAGTTGAAATTAAATAAATGAAGTAATGTATTTTATTCTATAATTAATGAGGTTTTTTAACTAAATATTCTATAAAGAAAAAAAAATATTTTGTGGAAAAAAAAACAGTTTTTTTTTCTTAATATTCTTAAACTTGGACTACTTTAATCATTTTATTTTCTTTGTTATTAAAGCTCTTAGTGTTAACATATCGCTCGTTAAGTTCTCAATGGACTTAAAGTCGTTTAGGACCCAGATCGATTACATTACATACATTTGAAATGAAGATATCCGCAGGAGAACCAAGGTTACAGATATAGACCGAAGAATCGCAAAACTTAAGTGGCAGTGGGCCCCTGTTGCAGCGTTGCAAAGACTCCCACAAGGTGGACCGATGACTTGGTGAGGGTCGCGGAAAGCCGATGGATGCGAGACGCACAGGACCGGTCATCATGGCGACATTTAGGGGAGGTCTATGTCCAACAGTAGATGTCTTTCGGCTGAAATGAAGATGATGAAGTTGACGCTGCCCAATCGTTTCACTGGAACAATGACCAGGCCACTTTCCTGATATCTGTGTACTATAATAAAAAAGAAGAAGAGTTTAAAACACGGTAGTATTGTCATGATACGAGTATCTGACGATTTAAAATACGACACTGCAACATTTTACAACTTTCGATTTTTTTTACATCAGCTTCTTCAAGACCAAAACATAACATTAAAAAATATATATTACTAACCTAACCTATTCAATCCTAATCAAGTTTTTGGATCAGAAGTTGAAAATTAAAAAAAAATTAAACTGATTTTATTTTCTACAAAAAAAATTTTTTTTTCGTTATAGAATACTTAGTTAAAAACCTCATTAATGAAGAATCAAATCCATTACTTAATTTATTTAATTTCAACTTCCTTAAGCTGGATAATGGCATTCGAAGTAGCGCATCCTTGCGCACGCACCGCGCAAGAGTTCGTCAAATCTTCAAACCCTCATAACTCGTAAATCATACGAAACACGATAAAAATATTATGTACGTATATCGGGAACACAGACATATTTAACATACTCAAATACTTATTACTAAAATCAGAAACATCGAAATTTTTTAGTTGTCCGCTTCACGTGAAATGCCCCCGTAATGCCCCGTATTCATCCGTGATCCGCCGGTAGAGACCGATCGCGACAGATGACGTCACAGCGAGTCGAGTTCATTCTCGGGCGCGTTTCTGGAACTAATGTACTAAAATTGCTGTATCTTCGTCATTTTTGATCCGATTTAAATAATTTCTTCACAGTATTTACTGTTTTTTTTTGACGCTATAAGTCTGCATACTCCACAAAAATCATGACTGATCCTCATTGCACAGATGCACGTCTGAATATGTTTCACAGTATTGCGTCAACCGTTTAGCGCGACTTTAGCGCTAGCAGAAGTCTGTATTACTTTTTTAGAGTCAAAATTAAGTATTGTTTTACACTCGGAATTACTTCTGTAATGTGGGTGAGCGTTCGAAAACATCTAAACTTACAGACACAGGACACCCAACCCTGGAACAACTATCTGCAAATATTTTTTCAACACATTCGAAAACTTCTTAGACACGCAATTTACTATTTTTCGCACTAGTGCGGATAAGTGCGCTAGCGAGCCCCCGCCTTAATTTATTATATTGATCGTATCATATAAACATTCTCAGTAGGGTATTATTGGGCATTCTATGCCACTGTCGGCAAGTAGCTCGGCTAGTGCGCCTCGCTACGCGACAGTGTCATAGAATGCCCAATAATAAACGATTGACTCGACGGTAGAGCAAATTACTGTACTCTCTTCGAGATCTTGCAAGTTATACCACTGGCCGCCAGTAGCTAGGGCGAGTTCTCATTGCTACAAAACTCGCGTAGAATATCGAATATTGTACGATCGCTTCCAAACCACTTAATCAATGATCTTGCGAGTTTGTCATTGTTCAAACGATCGCACTATCGCGGAAAAGATAGAGTACTATTTCAGTTTATACATATTAATGTATCAGATACATTTACTCATTAGCAATCAGTTGGTTTCCAAGTGTAATCATGAAGTTTGTAAAGCAACCACAATCACTACATGTTACAACAATCTGCGAGGATGTTTGTAAGACTAGTTTTCGTCACGGAGAATTGTTACCTGACTCAGTTCGATGTATCATTTGCGGACCATCCAATTGTGGAAAAACCAATTTATTGATTGGTCTTCTCATACACGAAAATGGATTAAGATTTAAAAATGTTTATGTTTATTCGAAAACTCTGTACCAACCCAAATACATTTTTTTAGAAAAAGTTTTACAACGAGTACCAGGTATTTCACTTCAGAAATATCATGGAAATGAGGAAGTGCTAAGAGTTCAAGACGCGAAACCTAACTCTGTGATAATATTTGATGATGTTGCTTGCGAAAATCAAGATAGCATGCGTGATTATTTCGCAATGGGAAGACATAAGTTCATCGATTGTTTTTATCTAAATCAAACTTATAGTAAAATCCCTAAGCAGTTAGTAAGAGACAACGCGAACTTAATCATAATTTTTAAACAAGATGACATTAATTTACGTCATATTTATGAAGAACATGTCAACACTGATATGACGTGGATTGAATTTCGTGAAATGTGTTCAAAAATATGGAATGAGCCCTTCAATTATGTAGTAATTAATAAAGATTGTTCAAAAAATAAGGGATGTTACAGAAACAAATTTGATACCTTTGTAGTCTTTGATTAAGAATATAGTTATTTAAGTCCGTTACCTTCGTGATATTATTATTCTTCAATCATCGCTTAATCAATCACTATCGGCTTGTTTTTCTGCAATGGAAAAATCGTTAAAAAGACAAATAGTAGTTGCAGCCGAAGCTGTTAAGAAAAAAGTACGTAAAATGAGAGATGTTGACATTAACAATCAGCAAACACTGGAATCAGTTTTCAAGCCTGTAACAGGACCACTCAACCAGATTGCTAAAGCCAGTAAGCAGACTTCTTCACTGTGTCCTACAAAAAATGAAGAACTTCCGTTTATTGATAAAACTTTGCAGAATCAAGAAGCCAATGATAAAAAAGACAATTCAGATGAATATGAATCTGATATCGAAAGTGACTCTTCATATAAATCATTAGTTGAAAACAACCCAGGTCGTGACACGTCATCCTGGTCTGTATCCTCAGAAGCACTGTCAGATATTCCATTCGGTGTCAGAGTAGAGAACGGGAAATTGATGTTAGGTTCTGCTCGTATAACGATCGGCGATGAATATATCACTGTAGCTGGACGCAAATACCGAAATACGTCTGGTTTGAAACAGTTGTTATTGAAGAAGACCGTAGATTTAAACATGGTTACAGAGAGTGACATGCAGCATTATAAGTCAATGCTACTTGATACAAATGCACATCGACGAGACTATGAGCCGGATAAACCAATAAAAAGTAATAAAGGTCAAAAGTATATGCAAGTTATTAAGCCTATTTTCAAACTACAAAGTACTATTCAGACCCCTCAATCGAAGGGAAAAGGACTACCCTTAACAAAAATGTGGAAGAAAAAGGTTGATTTTGTATATTGGAACGATCCAAATGAACTGGTGGATAGATTAAAATTATTAATTGCATCTCGAGATGCTGGTAACACAGGATTAGATAATGAAATTATATCTATCATTGAAGAATTACGTGAAAGTAAAATTATAAATAAATAAAATACCTACATATTTTAAAACGTGTGTTCATTTTATCATAAACCTCACAACACAATACACCTTAAACATGAACGTAGATAAATTCGGACATCATATTCATAAAAGAATGCGATTATCAGAGTTATTTGAGATTAATGAAAATACCTTATTAAAATCAGAAAACGGAGATTTTGATTTAAAAACATCGAGACTGAGAGGAATAAAAAATCCAGTAGAAGCTGGTGATGCAGTGAACAAGGATTATGTAGATCGAATGAGTGCTAATATGATAAAAGAATTTAATACACTTATTGGTACATTGCGTTCACAAAGTATTATAGATGCACGGGAAACAGTTCAAGTTACTTTAAAAGCCAAGATACCTGCAATTATAAGTCATTTGCAAGATAAGTTTTATACTAAAGCAGAGGTCGACAAATTACTTCAAAAAACTCAGTAATGACAAAACAGCAAATTGTTAATGAAATACACAAAGCAGCACGAAGAAATTTCCTTAGACGTCCTGTCATTCTAAAGGGAGTCGATGACTTGTGGCAAGCTGATCTGATGGACATGCAAAACCTAAAGAAATATAATAAAGGTTATAATTACATTTTAGTGGTGATTGACTGCTTCTCAAAGTATGCTTGGACAGAGCCATTAAAAACAAAAAATAAACTCGATGTTACTCGAGCATTCAAAAAAATATTGATAAACAGCAAACGCAAACCTGATAATTTACAAACGGATATGAAAGAAGAAAGAAGAAGAAAGAAAAACTGTTTATTCGCGCGAAATGACGCAATCTTAAAACTAGTTAACAAACATTATCAGTTGAATAGGAAAGATATGCGTCACATCCGCGCAAAACGGCCGAACGCTCAGCATAAAGCTGCGGCCTCACGCATTATGCGATGAGCTCACAGCGCTGTTTTTCAGCGTGGGCCGATGGCGGTGTTGACATAAAGACGCCCGAACGGTGCAGCGTACAACGAGATTTCGACAGAAAAAGGAAATAAAAATAATTACAGAATTACAAATTAGAAGGAAAATTAAATTAAATTAAATTAAAATAATAAATAAATATGTAACGTGACAAGTATATATATAATATAAAGTGGCAACACCACGACGCGCCCGTAGCAGCACTCGTTTTTATAATCTGTGGCAATTTGCATAGACCACAGACGCTAATAGGTAGTACGTGATTGGACGCGATCGCGGTGCCGCTCACAGAATATTTTGACAAAAGGATATGACCGAATGTGACGACAAGATAAGATGGTTTTGGAAATTCAAATAATTGTTATATAGTACTATTATGATGGTTCATGTTTGCGACAATGTTTTAAGTATTTGTGACGAGATGTGAAACTAGACGAACTCAAGAAAAGCGAACATGGGAACAGGTAAGGTTGATCAAATTGATCACTCACATTGCTTTGTGGAAAATTCCAGGGACGAAAACAAACGGGACGAATGTATAAATATAATTAGTTTATCTGTAATTAGATTAATAATGGATTATCAAGTCAACAAATAAGAATAAACAGTAAAAATTAAAATTATATGCATTGTAATGTGACTTTATTGTGAAAAGTGTAATGAAGATAATTAAAACGTATAATTAATATTTGTTTTGTTTGTAGGTTCCTAGCATTATATTTAAAAAATAGTATGACAACGCAAACTGACAGCAGCGAAACACCACAGGGACAAGACAAATTGAATGCCAAGTCACAGCACCGCTGAAGATCCAAACCAAGTACTGCAGGTCATGCACCCATAAGGTGACAAAAAGTTTATTTTATTGTTGTGAAAGTTGTGCTAGCAAGAGTAACTTTTTATGGTTATATTTAAATGATTGTATTGATTTTAGGCCTCGCATCGGTGGAGGAATAACATTCCAGATCTTCGCAGCCATGTACTTGAAGGAACCTCTAAATGCCGCGGTTTTGTGTCGCGGTGGGAAATGGGAACAGAGTTTTATAACAACTCATTTCAGATGCTTATGAAGTCATACAATATTAACCATTACTCATCATATTCTACCAAAAAAGCTTCGATTGTAGAGCGACTCATTAAAACTATTAAAAATAAATTATATAAATGTTTTAGTCTGAATGGAAACTATAAATGGTTAGATTTACCGTTACAAGATATATTAAAGACATATAACAACACAAAACATCGAACAATTAGAGTTAAACCAATCGAAGTGAATAAAGCTAATGTATCAGTTATAGAAGAAAATATAAAAAAATCATTTAAACATGTTCCTATTTGTAGAAAACCTAAGTTCAAAGTGGGTGATTTCGTTCGGATCAGTAAATACAAACACCAGTTTGAGAAAGGTTATACACCTAATTGGTCAACTGAAATATTTACCATAAAAAAGATTAATTTTACCAAACCTGTTACATATCATTTAGAAGATCAGCGAAAGCAAGCTATATTGGGAACTTTTTACGAGCAAGAACTTCAAAAATCTAACTATCCTGGTGTTTATTTGATAGAAAGAGTTTTAAAAAGAAAAGGATCAAAAATGTTCGTAAAATGGTTGGGTCTAAACAATTCAGAAAACAGTTGGATAGACAAAAATGCAATTGTGGGTTAAAATAATATTAATATAAACATTATTTTTGCACTATTTTCATCATTGCAATTCGGACAATGCAAGGAGGTGAACTAATTAATTCATTAATTAATAATCTGCCGTTCGAACTTCATTTGCCTGGTTACAATTATTGCGGGCCAGGAACCAAACTCCAGAAACGATTACAACGAGGTGATCGCGGTGTGAATAAGCTAGACGAAGCTTGTATGCATCACGACATTGCCTATGCAAACCATACAGACTTACCCAATCGCCACAAAGCCGATTTACAACTATTAAATATGGCTAAACAAAGACTTAAGTCGAAAGATGCCAGAAAAGGTGAAAAACTGAGTTCATGGATAGTGAGCAAAGTTATGAAAGCTAAATTAAAATCTGGTGCCGGCGTCAAAACGTTTAAGAGTTTCGTGTCAAAAATAAGTTCAACGATCAAGAAACTGAACCCAAAGGATAACAAAACATTAATCAACGTTGCTTACGCAGCGGCAAAAAAAATATTTCCAAAAATTTCAAAAATTCGAGTACCGCGTGTGATACCATTGCCAAAAACTGGAGGAATTCTACCTTTAATCCCAATTTTTGCGGGTTTATCGGCTTTAGGTACTTTAGCTGGTGGTGCGGCGGGTATTGCAAAAACTGTAAACGATTACAAAACTAGTCAGCAAAATTTGCAAGAAACAGTAAGACACAATAAGGCCATGGAGTCTTTAAAGTTAGGCAAGGGCTTATACATTAAGTCACATAAAAATGGTAAAGGTTTATTTATAAAATCTTCAAAAAACTAAGAAATAAGCTACCTAATCGTCCTCTAACTAATGTAGATATTCAAAAGTATGCACGTAACATCCCCTACTTTCGAGGAGTCTACATGAAAGATCAATTACCAAGGATGCCAAAACGGATTGAATGTGGTGTCGTTAACTTGGATAATTATAAGAATGTTGGAACACATTGGGTAGCTTATGTTAAAGTTAACAACTATTGTGAATATTTTGATAGCTTTGGGGATTTGAAACCTCCGTTGGAATTAATGCGATATTTTAAGAAATGTAATATTTTTTATAATTATACTAGATATCAGAAATTTAACACAGAAAACTGTGGTCATTTATGTTTAGAATATCTAAGGACTTTTTGGAATAAAAACGTATAAAAATTATAATTTTCTTTTATTTCTATCATTTGCAAGATGTCATTCACATTGTCAATAACTGGAAACTCGTCAACTTTATCTACGTACTATCCTAACACATTGCAACTAAATGAACAGTATGAGTGTGCCTTATTGCATTTTTCAACATTTAATTCTATTCCAAACATCGACAAAACAAATAACAAATTCTATTATGGCTCTAACGAAGTTATTGAAATACCTGAAGGCACCTACGAATTGCAAGATATTAATGACTACTTAAAATCTAACATTAAAGATGCGTCAATCAAACTGCAGTGCAATAACAATACATTAAAAACTACTGTATTCTGTACAAAAAACATAAATTTTAGTAAAGAGGATACTATCAGAAATTTATTAGGTTTTGATAAGCAGATCTTGGTACCAAATAAATGGCATGTGTCACAGTTTCCAGTCAACATTTTACCTACGACAGTGATCAGGATCGAATGTGATATCGTAAGCGGCTCGTACACAAACGGAAAACCGAGTCACATAATTCACGAATTCGCGCTTAACGTACCTCCTGGCTATAGAATTATAGAAATTCCAAAAAACGCAATATACTTTCCAGTCAACCAAAACAACATAAGCTGCATACATATCCGATTGATAGATATAAATAACCGCTTAATAAATTTACGCGGTGAAGAAGTGCAGCTGTATTTGCATCTTAGAATCAAAAAATGATTGACTACAATAAATATGTGCATCAACAAATTCAAAATATCAGTCCCGCTCAAGCATCCACCCCATTAAGAGCTCGCTGTAAGAAGAAAATAAAATTAACTAAAGACAACAAGACATTTCTCAAAGTGATTGGTTTACTAAAATGAATATCTTAGACGTTTTATCCGCTCCAACTTATGATAATACGGTTGAAGGAATTGAATTTCATTCTTACAAGCCCTATGTAACTAGTTTTAATAGAAACGACGAAATTCGCATACCTATTAATCAACAGGACTTGTACATTCTCCCATCAGCGAGTACCTTGTATTTGGAAGGATCCGTTATCGTTAGCAAAAAGGATATGAAAGATAAAGCCACTAGTGTTCATTTCACGAATAATGCTTTACTCTACTTGTTTCAAGACATAAGGTACGAGTTAAATGGAGTAGAAATTGATAGAATAAAAAATGCTGGCGTAACTACCACCATGAAATCATTAATATCAATGAATGAGAACGAATCAAAGACATCGAATTCATGGGGCTGGAATATAGATGGTACAAAAAACATTAACGGAGGTAATTTTTCTGCTTCTATACCACTCTGTAATATTATCGGTTTCGCAGAGGATTTCAAGAAAGTCGTGATAAATTGTAGGCACGAACTGATATTGCTACGAAGTAACACTAACCTGAATGCTGTAAAACTTAACACTGGTGAAATTGTAGAAGACGTACAGATAAATAAAATCATTTGGCGCGTGCCGCACGTTAAAGTGTCTGACAAGGAAAAAATAAGTTTGCTGAAACTATTAGAAAAAGATCGACCACTCCAGATGATATTCAGAAATTGGGATCTGTACGAATATCCTGCTTTACCTAAAACTACAAAACATACCTGGTCAATCAAAACATCCTCGCAAATAGAGAAACCAAGATACATTATTATGGGACTACAGACAAATAGAAAAAACAATAGCAGTTCTGATATGTCTCAGTTCGATCATTGTCATGTTCGTGATGTAAAAGTGTACCTCAACTCTACTTACTTTCCGTATGAAAACCTAAATGTGAGTTTCGCGAATAACAGAATCGCTTTATTATACGAGCAATACGTCAGATTTCAACAGTCTTATTACGGGCGTCGACCGGAGCCCTTATTAAGTGAAAAACAATTTAAAGATTTGGCGCCACTATTTGTCATCGATTGCTCTAGACAAGCTGATAATGTAAAGACAGGCCCTGTTGTAGACGTAAGAGTGGAAATCGAGAGTGATTCAGAAATACCCGATCAAACTTCTGCGTATTGTCTTATATTGAATGACTGTATTATTGAATATAAACCTTTAAGTAATACAGTCAGGAAAATATCATGAATCCGAATACTGTCATATTAGATGTTCAAGGGTTTAAAGATCTGTACAATAATTTTATAATAAAAGAGTTAGCTTTTGCTACCCGTGATTATACGCAAACATTTTTAATAAAACCACCATACTTGTTTAAATACTTAACAAGTGACGAAAAGAGGCAAGTTAAATGGCTGGAAAGAAACAGAGGCATTTATTGGAACGAAGGGTATATCGACTATAAAGAATTTCATCGTGTAATCGTTCCCTATCTAGAAAATAAGGAAATCGTTGTTAATGGTTTGGAGAAAGTAAAGTGGATAAAGGAACTTTGTGAGAACTGTAATGTATCAGACCTTGGTACCGAAGGATGTCCTAATTTCTATATTTTACATAAAAAATACTGTGAAGGAAGAATTAATTTAAATTGTATAAAACATTTAAAGCATTGTGCTCTTAAAAATGTGTTATGTATAAGAAAGTATTTAGAGTTATAAATGTGTACCTACTTATATGGTTATTGGTTTTATAAATAAAAAAAAAACATTTGTATAGTAAAACTGCTTTTATTTTGTTAAACACCCAACACTTCTTCAAATAAAACACTCTACTTTAAAATTAAATAAAACAACATAATAAGTACTAAATATTTGCCTAATCAACTTCTTACGCAAACAGATATATATTAAAAATCACTATCTATTAAAGATTTAGATATTTTTTTAACTAAAGATTCAGTTTCGTCCATAACATTGTCGATAGCGTCTTTAACAATGTATTGAGCACTTATAATAACGTTCTCACTGTCACTGTCTGTGTCACTGGTTTGCGAATTGTTATTGGTTAGATCTACGACTGATATTTTTATTAATTTCATGCCTCGTCGCTGTAATCGGCTCATCACAAAAGATTTAGTTGGATTGTGCTTCTTCGACTTTTCCCTGCATCGCTGTTTTGACTTTTTTTCTTTCGTCACATGTTTGCTGTGCTCGGGTTCGTTGTGAAGCGTTTCGGAGAATCCTTCATAAGGATTTTGAGCGTACTGGCTAAACATAATCTCTGATTCTGTATTCTGGAACAAAAATAGACGCTCATTAAGTTTAAACTAAACCGTAGACGTTGATATAGTGCTGCATAAACGAATTGTCAACGAGTTACAACATTCATAGCAGATTCACTAATAGCTTTGAGCAAAATTGCTGAAAACTCTATCGCTAGTTACTAAACAAAATAAAAATAAATTGAGAAACTTACCAATGACATGCTCGCGATAAGCAATACGTTGTGTGCTTCGTACAAGTACTCAAGGTGAGTTTTATTTCGTAAATGACAAAAAAAAAAAAATACCATCGCAACGATTCCCAATTTAGATTAAAATGTTAACTAAGCTTTTCTGAGGGTAATGCACTGTTACGTGTTTGTAATAGGTATTTTGTATGATCAGCGTTATGCAATTGACGCAAACATGGCTCTTCAAAATTTGTATAATCAGTCTTATTGTAATAAGTACAAAATACATTTTGCCTCTGAAAAACGAACGATTCAAGTTTCAACGTGCAGTTCATGTTGCAACTTGAATCTTGGTCGGGTTTCATTTTATTTAACCAACTACAAAAAAGGAGGATGATGTCTTAAATCATAAATTAAACAAGTAGTCATAGTCATTCACATTTTATTTATATTTTTACAATAACTTAGGTTTTTAAAACTATGAATTATATTTATCATACATTAAAAAGTTATTTAGGTATATTTTAAAAGCTATATTAAGATTACGTACGTTACATAAATCATATTCGAACTCTATTACTAATTAGCTTAATCTTAAAATACATTTTCGCTCTTTAAAATAAGTGAGTGACCCCAGGCACGCGTTGATATTCCATCTACAGATATTGAGCGTTTATCGTCATTTCGAGATAAAGCAATTTTGTTGACACACTTAGTAAATATTTCGTGCTTTATAGATTTAAACATAATATTTTTTCTACGAATAATTCCACCATTTAATAAAACATTTTCATAATCTGTTATATTTAAGTCTCTTACTACACTTGATTTTACTCCTTTTGCTTTTTTAATGACTTTATCAACGGTTTTTATTGAGTAAAGCTTGGATCTCAAACCAACAAAATCTGAGATATATTTTCCTCCCATTTCGTCTTTGAACAAACCTGGCACTTTTTTGTTCATAATCGGTATGTTAAAATCATTTTTATCATCATAGTTACTGGTGTCGAAATATTGCAAAAAATTACACTTCAAGTCATGGTAAAAATCAAACGTGAATATTTTATAAACAAACGAATCGGTATCTGTATAACACAGCTGCACTCGATCTTCATAAAAAGGTTTAACAATATTATAATGAAAGTCATACATGTGTGTCTTAGAAAGTTCTAATACAGTGAATCCAATATAAATAGGTTTATCTAAAATAATTTGGTCAGGTTTCATTTGTATTGCAACTAAGTTTTCAGTTAGAATAGAAGCGCTATGAAAATAGGGGTTGGCTACAAGTCTCTCGGAGGATATAAATTTCTTAGTTCGATTAGATTGATCACACCATTGATTAACTAAATGAACGGTTACTCTATTTTCAGTATTTTCTAATGTCTTGCCAAAAACACTGTTGTTTAACAACTTAAAAAAGTCTTGTTCGAAAGAACTTTTTGCCTTTTGTCTTAATCGAGTGTTTAATTCTATGTACTGTTTTAAATAGGGACTTTGTCTAAAAGTAATAGCTTTATGAACTTTACGTAATATTAAACCATGTTCTAAACATTTTTTTAAATGAACGTAATGTATTACGTAGTTGTACTTATTATGCAAATTTGCAACTAGTTTCTTCGTTTTACCTCCTGGAGGTATACATTTCTCAGGACAAAATGGTAAATCATTGTGGTGTTTGTGTAAATGTTCAGGATAAAAAAGATCGACTTCTAATATATAGCCCCACTCAGAGTTATTCTCGATATTTTCTACACGAAAATTAGTTAATTCAATTTCATCAAGAAATCTAAAACTAGAATATGGTAAATACTGACACATGCTGAAGCCGTATAGGTTATTACAGTCTAGATATACTATAAAACTCTGAGGCTGTGATGCATCATGTTCTGGCATGTATTTGTGATTTGCTTTTGCATACCGATGGGAACACATGCACAAGCCACCTCGTATACCGCTTTGAATCATTCTGATGATAGCTAGATCCGAAATCAGTTCTAACTGAACACCTGTTTTTAGCAACATTGCATCGAACGATAAACTGGGTGCAGTTATGTAAAAGGCAGGATCGAGTTTGTAATATTGTTTACATGTTTTCCGAAAATTTTGAAATATGTCTGTCAACAAAAGCACGTCAGTTTTTAAGTATAGATCTGTATACTCGCCTAGGTCAGTAATATTGAATTCAGCCCATACATTCTGAGCATGATTATAATCTTCATCGCTTATACCTTCGTTCGTCAAAGAATTATGGAAATAATATTTCGATGGTAATGACTTTTGTTCGTAACATTTCCAATCTTTCATATAGTCATAGGGGTACACACCTTTACGAATTAGCAAACTAAATTGTGTTTCATCAGAAAAATTTGATTTAAGGTTAACAAAATCGTCTACTTGCAAAGTTTTAGCAAGTTTGTCTAAACTAGTTCCTAGAAAGTTGAAAGAATCTAAAAACCTTATTTGTATAAACTCATTATCAGCAATAGGAATAAACTTTGTAAACGATATATAATTTTCCTTAGTCTTGGGTATTATTTTAATTTGTCCTGGAATTTCACCTAACTTTTTAATAAATAAATGACAATCGTATCCGGATAAGTTATGAAAAAATATTGGGATGAATTTTGGTACTTTGTGTTGTAGGTTGCAGTGTCGATGTGCTGCACCTCGGTACCGGCCTGTAATATGACAGTGATCCCTTACTCGATCTGTCAACAGTAAATTTTCACAAAGGTAGCACTTAATAGCGCGTTTGAAATCAAGAGCATCTATTTCTGTGAATATCATAGGCTCGCTTTTAGTTAGAATTCTGTGTATTGCTTTAGCATCTTCAATCAGTAAATGTATAAATTTTGAAACACAATCTTTTCCGCGATAACTTCTATAGCCGCCAACCATATCGTTAAATGATGACACTACATTATAGGCGAACGCGGCCGGTACGTGACGATGTGAGTATGACGTGTTAGTGGTGTTGAAATTATCGCCGGAAATCGGTTCGAGTATCGTTTCGAAATCAGCATATATGACGTAAGGAATGTTTTGTTTTCTATCATAATTTTTGAATTTTAAAAATGTTCCTTCTTCTGGTAATACCGTGGCAATCCCTCCACACATGTGTGATTCAATTTGAGTGCGCGTCGGAAAAAACAATAAGCACGTTTCGCAGAAGTACAGTTTACCATGATGTTTAGTTATCTGATTTCTGACTAGACGAGGTAAATCATTGATAAGACAATAATGGGTATTAGTATTATTTTCTAAGAACAATAGATGGATACTCTTAGATTTTTGATTCGATGTTGAATACAAAGGTCCAACGATAGTCTTATTATTTTTTAAACCATACACGTAAATATTCAAAAACGGATTATTTTTCTCAAATATAGCTATACCCGAAAATGTTATCGGAAATGTCAAACCATCAACATTCAAAACATCCTGGAAGTAGGGATAAGATGAAACTCTGTCGGGGTGTTGTTTAGCAGGGTACAGAGCCGCCACTACGCACCATAAAAAACAATACTCATCATTGTTACGAATATTCAAACAATTTTTTTTATTTTTTATACATTTTGGTAAAGTTATAAATTTAGATCCACCGAGAGGCTGATATTTATTAATATTTATTTCTACATGGGAATTGCTCAAAAATGTCCAACCACTATCTCTCTCCTGAAACTCTTCAATTTTCTTTAACAGTAAATCAACCGTTGCTTTATAAATTGAATCAAAATCGTAATTAAAATTAATAATAATGTTTTTTGTGGCGAACGATTTCATTTCCTTTTGATCATTTTTAAACATAAGAAAAAAAGAAAAAAGTTCAAAATTTATTTTCAGAGCTGTATGTTTCAATAATGATCGGTTTATTAGAGTTTCAACTTGTTTACTAATATTATTAAGGAACATTTCAGGAAAATTATTTATTTGTTCGCCAGTTGCTATGATTTTGTAACTTATGATTCGTTCTTTAAAAGAAGAATTAATAATTGCAACATTATCATAAATAGAGGTAGAGCTATTGTTTTTATGTACATTGCTACGTAAATGACCAGACCATCGACGATTTACTACAAATACTTTGCAATCAGAACAGTAAGGCATTATGTTATTTTAAAAATTAAAGAACACTTAAAATAATTGCTTATTTAAATAAAATAGATTAGGTAATACTTACAACAGTTACAATTAATAATCACGATCTTAGGTATACCAGTTACAAAATATTTAAATTATTAGTACAACTTGATCAGGACTATTTTACATTCGTTCCAAGATTCCTTGTATAATTCTTCACATGCAAGTCGGTAACTATGTTTAGGTAGAATTTATCTGAAAAAAAATGGTTACATTAGGTACATAATTTAATTAGGTAGATAATTGTATGTTCTGGGAAGAAAATGTATTAATAATTAGTAATGAGTAATAATTACCAGCAAAATATGAAATGTTTTAAATATAGGAATGTGCATCTGCTTGGTCCAAATATGTTGTTATATTTCGGGTCATTATATAGTTCTTCACTGGTACGTTTAAGCAATGTATCTGAAATAAAAAAAGGGTTTTATTTGAGGTATCGATAAATAATTAGGTATACATGTAATTATATATTCTGGGTATAGAAAAATAGTCATTATGTTCTGATATTTGATAATTACCTGCTCAGTATGAAATGATTTATACACGTGTTCCAATTATGTAGATATAATTCGGGTCCCAAAATATAGCGATTACAGCTGCTCCAGGAGATGAAATCGTTCGTGTGATCAATACAATATTTATTTATAATAATTATTAATATTAATTATTGAATAATAAGTCTATGCTATCCCACTGCTAGACAAAAAATGGAGGGAGCTCCATTTCTTCAACTGTCACAGAACAATTAAGTAAGTCATTATTTATAATTTACTTAATTGTTCTGTGATAGTTTAGAAAGGTGCTCACTCCATCGTACCTTTGAAACAATAAGTATCTAATATTTTAGAGTTTACAACATAGCAACATATTATTGATGCCTTACGAAATTTTATTTTTTTGTCTACAAGCAGAAAAATATTTCATCATAAAAGTTGTTTTTGCACAAATGTGACACGCGTGTCAAACTTAATTGTTTAATTCACATTCACAATAATCAGCTATTTTAGTTAGGGTTGGTAATAACTTGGTACGCATTTTATTTATAAGCAATATACAAATTTTATACAATGCACTATTACGATTATAATATATCATAGTATATCGTTAGATATTGATGAGCGTGGTTTCACTCATGGCTGTTAGTGTGGTTATGGGAATTATATTATTGATTTATTTTAGGAAGTCTAGCAAAGTACGACGAGACCAAAACGTAGATGGTCAAATGAGTACCTTAGAAACGTTAACTTATTTCCTGTACCCACTTCACTCGAGCATAAAAGTATTAGAAGTAAAACTTGGATGTATAACATAATAAATACTAATCTAATGATTGTCTCTAGATTGCCAAATATTTAAATTACTTGCAAGAATATTCCCTATTAGCGTTGTTGATAACTTATCTACTGGTTAACGTTTTGTCAACCCTAAGTCGCTTCACTGTCTCGTCATTCGATGCTACCTGAGACAACCTTATTGTGCACTTTTTGAACAAGTATAATACGTCTAAGGATAAAAGTTGTTTTACACAATATTTTATGAACGGTTGCCGTCATTTTTAATATGGTGAATTATCGTTCGTTTTCCGATTTATAAGCTACATGTTTTCGATGTACTCGGTACAAACTAACTGAAGTCTACAAGTGTGGAAGTAATCTTCAAGAAGTGCTCTGCGATCCTGCTGCGTTATTCTGTCAATATCAGTGTTGATAGCTAACCGCTGCCTGCTGCTGTCAGTCACTACGACTGCTTTCATCAGCCTGCCATATCGATTGGAGATAATTGGAAAATGTAAGTATAAAACATTCCCGCTCGGTTCATAGCTCAGAGATCTGACCCGATGCAGGTGATAGTAATAATTATGTTTGACTATTATTTTGTTGTATCTTTATTTCAGGTCTGATTCTGAGTGCGAGTACTTTCAACTAGCTCCGATCCCCGACCAGAAAACGAAACCCAGCCGCAAGCCGTCTGCAGACAACAATAAGAAACGCAAGTTGAACCCACCATCAACGAGTTTAATTCGTACGAGGTAAACAAACTATTCAATAATTTAGTTCGCCATACCAGTTAATAATCATCAGTTATTCGTGTAATGTTACAAGTCTGCTGACAGATATGACTTTATAAGTGCCTGATATATTTTTATTTGTACGTCTCTCATGTTCTACAGGCATATTGACTAAGTGTGTATTTTTTTTTCCTGTGCGTATCTAAACGGTAAATGTACCCTGTAAGTGTATGATGAACTAATAGAAGTTTTCGTTGTTGTTTCAGTAAAAAAACCAGTACTGATAATGATGTATTCGGTATCAGTAGCAACTACGGGTCTGATACCTTGCCAAAAGACGATTCATCGAGTACATGTCTATCATCATTCTTCGTTAACCGAGTCGCCAACGGCTGCGAGCGGCGAGCAGCGAGCATCAACGGAGAGTACTACGTCGACTGCAAGGTGTACAAGGCTGACGACGCGCGCCACACCGACTCCCAGGAGCTGTGGAAGAAGGCGCTTGTGCGACTCAAGTTCCAGACCGACTCGGATTCGTCTCAGTGGCGAAAACTACAAGAGCTCGTGCGTTCGGTAGATACATTATTTCCAGAAAAACCAATGTTTTACGACAAATAAACCAAATATAAAATGTATCTTGTTTATTATGCAGATCCCTTCAAAGCAGTGAGTGAACAAGTCATTTCTAATACTGAAATGCATGACCAAATCACTAAGTCGTTTCCCTGCTGAAACGCATTACAAAACCCAACAAGTCGTTTCTAATACTGAAACGCATTTCAAAAACACCAAGTCGTTTCAACCCACGAAGCGCATTACAAAAATCATCAAGTCGTTTCTAATACTGAAATGCATGACCAAATCACTAAGTCGTTTCCATGCTGAAGCGCATTACAAAACCCAACAAGTCGTTTCTAATACTGAAATGCATGACCAAATCACTAAGTCGTTTCCATCATTGAAGCGCATTACAAAAACCAACAAGTCGTTTCTAACCACGAAACGCATGTCAAAATGACTAAGTTAAATCTTAATCATTGATCATGTCGATGGTTATCATTACTGTCCGATGCCAAGCAAACTTGCCTAGCTACTGGCAGCCAGTCGTATAACTCGCATGATCTTTGTATGAGTCCAGTAACACCAGTCGTTTCTAATACTAAAATACGTGCCAAATTCATCAAGCCGTTTCCAAGCTGAAGCGCATTACAAAACTCAACAAGTCGTTTCCATGCTGAAGCGCATTACAAAACCCAACAAGTCGTTTCCACCATATATGAAGCGCATATCAAAATCATCAAGTCGTTTCGTACAACGAAACGCATGTCATACCATCGTCCGCAGCACGGTGAACTCGCCCGGCTACTGGCGGCCAGTGGTATAACTCACATGATCTCCAGGTGAGTACAGTAATATACTACACAGTCGAGTCGATCGTTCATTATTGGGCATTCTATGCCACTGTCGGATAGCGAGGCGCACTAGCCGAGCTACTTGCCGACAGTGGCATAGAATGCCCAATAATACCCTACTATTCTCGCAAACGAAATCGCGGACTTTGTTTGACTAATGTTTATATAATCAAGTAATAGAATAATATCAGTACAGAGGTGCCAAATTTGCACCTCAGATTACGGATTACGAATCCGTTATCTATTACCATCGTCACAGAATATGATAAAAAATACATTTTGCTAATTAATCTATTTTTCAAATTAGTCTAATTGAAACATAGCAACGTGAGTGATTTTTTACACGCAATGAAACACCAACATTCTTCTAAAAAGGTAAATGTGAGAAGTAACTTTAATATTTAAATAAAATAACTTTCACTTGTTTAACAGTTTCCTAAATTAGATTTGAGTTCTTAAAATAGTAGCTCTGTTTTGCAAAGTTTATGTGTGTCTTGGAACCATTACTTTGCTAATTAATATATTTCGTAAACTATATATTTCCTTATATTATTGTGAATCTAAGGACTATGTCGATTGCTTTTATTTTTTCCCTTTTCTTTTCAGTAATTTTAACGTATGTCTGGCAATTCAAGTATTTTCTGTGGCCTACCCAAAAGTCCTTTCCTTGGTCAAGTCGTTGAGGTCCTTAGTGGTCCTGAGTTGAGCTTTGCGAATACTGACAAATGCTTGCACTGACTGGACAGGTCCACTCAAATCTGTATGGTTTTTTCATCAAAAGACCATCTCAGATAAATCTGCATGGTTCTCATGTGATTTGTCCATTACAAAGATATTTACTGTATGGACTTTAAAAGAGACTTTGACCCCTGAGTTTGTTTCGGTGTTTCTTTTCAGGGTAGTCAGCTAGGAAACACCGGCCTCATCTAGCATAAACTGACGAAAAAAAAAAATTGTCGCGTAAAAGTGTTTTTTAAACCTATTTGCAAAATAAATATCATTTATCATTGTGCGGACCATCTGACAGACACGGTAGAGGTGTACTCCGCTTGAGCGACGCACCGCCGTGTCCTGGTGTAAGGTTATGGTTCTATACCATGAGGGTGAATGGGCGGCGTTCACCTCCTTCTGCAAAACAGTAATGCTAGCGAAGGAGATAGCCGCACGCGTGAGGGATCCGACATCCTCACGCCCCAGCTGCCTAGACACCGACCCCGACTACCTGCCCTTGATGACGTGGGCTTACGGTCGACGTGCAATGGGTAGCTCGCCGTCCGGTGTTCCGGTAACCATTCAAACCGAGCCCGAGTCTTCGAAGGCGCGTGGTGTTCTATGCGCACCTCAATGATATGTCGGCAAAACCGTAGAGGTCCAGCAGGGCCGAAACCTACTATGACCATGGGTCGACTTCTGAAAGGGTTACCCGTGGTCCTGAGACGCAAAGAGCAACTAAACGAACATAGGTTCTTGGGCACGCCATAATTTTGGCGGTAAGTCCCTTCTTTGAGGCGTTGCTAGAAAGACCTCACGGCGTCCTCACCTTCCGCATGACGCAGGTCCTCACCGGACATGGTCAGTTTGGGAGGTTTCTGCACCGGATTCGTGCGGAAGTGACGCCCGAGTGCCAAAACTTTGTGGACCGCCGCGCCCGGAGCACACGGTAGAGGTGTGCCCCGCTTGGGCAGAGCACCGCCGTGTCCTCGTGAGGGTCGAAGCCTATTGGGGCTAAGGGTCTGATTCTAAAAGGAAGAGTCGGCCCTGGTACGAAGGACAACGAAGGAACAAGAGTGGGTTTTTAGTCAGTAAAAGTCTGACACTATCTAGCGCTCCGCCCAAGAGCGGGGGATGTCATTAGATAATTACCCACCTTAAAAAAAGGCCTTACCCATTGCTCGCCGTCCAGCCGTCCGATAAAGAAGATATTAAAGACGTTTTTTTATTTAATGATTTATTATTCTATTATTTCCAGAGCATGTCCTCCTCAATTTACCTCCGCCTCCTCGGCCAGGGCGTGATCTTGAGTCTGCACGCCAGCAACTCAGCAGTCATGTTCGTCTCCATGCAGAATCAGGAGCTGATGAAGGATGTGGCCATCAGGAAAATGACGTCACTACAGAGCCGGTACTTGACTGTGTGGAATATTGTAAGTTGCCTTTTTAGCCTTTAAGCCACATCCGGGCCCTGGAACAAGCCATGGTCCGGAGCGAAGAAGAATGGCAGGCAGTCGTCTCCTTCTGCGAAGCAGTAATGCTGGCGAAGGAGGTGGCCGCACACGCGAGGGAACGGCCCTCGCGCCCTTAGCCGCTGGGATGCCGACCCTGATTTCCAGCCACCATATACGTGAGCTTGCGGACGGCGAGCAATGGGTAGCTCGCCGTCCGTGTAAAAAAAGCTTTTGGGCCGCTTCCTAAATAGACGGCAGGAAATCAGAAGTCAGAAACGATTATTTCAAATAGACTATTTACAGGCACTTTTGAATTGTCAAAATATTCGACCAGTCAAATAAAATGAAGCCGTTCTGAAGCGTAGATCTTCCGACTGCTATTTGAATGGGTTCGAGAGATGGGGGCATCGCCGGGATAAGTGTGTAGAGTTACAAGGAGACAACGTAAAAAGAGACAAATATGTTGTAAGAAAAAATATCTTGCATCTTTGTTAGGTCGGTAACTTTTCAGACCACCTGTGTACTTACAATCAGTCTTCCCAGCCTTTTCACAACTAGGTTTTTCTTTTTTGGCGCGCGCTCTTGGGCGGAGCGCGAGGGCGTGTCAGACTTTTACTGACTAAAAACCTATTCCTGTTCCTTCTTCGCTATTGTTCCAGGGCCCCGGGGATCTCTTTCGCATCACCCATGGCCCCAGTAGGCTTCGACCCTGCTGCCTACCGTTGCTGACATCTTCTTGAGGCGCGCGTGGAACACTACGCGCCGTCGACGACTCGGGCTTGGTCTGGACGGTTTCCGGATGGTCGAACGGCGAGCTACCCATGGTTCGCCGTCCGCAAGCCCGCACCTACAGTGCCTCACGCGTGCGGCCGCCTACTTTGCTAGCATTACTGCTTCGCAGAAGTAGACGACTGCCTGCCACTCCTCCTCGCTCCGGACCATGGCCTGTACAAAGGCCCTGCTTCACAACTAGGTTGGGATCGACTTCTAGTGAAACCAAATGCATCTGGATATCAGTATTTTACGTGGAGCAACTGTCTATCTGATGTCCACAACCCAGCAATTGTGTAAGACAATACCTTGGCAAGACTGGTGTCAAGTTTTCTGGCTTCTGACTATCCGTAACGATTGTCGATTGTTGTTATTGTTGTAGGATTATGTGTTGTTGTGATTGTTGTGTGTTGTTGTTGTTGTTTTGTTGTGTATCTACAAATGACAGCCAGAACCAACGGCTTAACGTGCTTTCCGAGGTACGGAAGAATCTCGATGGGAAAACGGGCACCCACCCATTGACCAACGTTGGCCAAGCTTAGTTTAACCTCGATGATCGGACCCGAATGATTGTTAGGAATTATTATTATTTTTAGCCCTTACTGTCCCACTGTAAGACAAAGGCCTCCCCCAAGCCCTTCCAGACTTTCTTCTCCCGCACTGTTTCAAGTCATTCCTTGCGGTACGTTTCCAGATTATTATGCCAGCTCCTTCTAACCGCCTTGACCTTCGCCGGCGCTTTCCCTCTGCAGGAACCCACTGCGTGGCGACGCATGCTCGGCAGTCACTGTCCATGCGGCTGACGTGACTCACCCAATCCTATGTGAGCCTGGCCAACATTAAGACCAACAGGCCTAGTGGTTAGTGGCCCTGACTGCTATGCCAGAGGTCGTGGGTTCGATTCCCACCCAAGAGAAATGTTGTTGTGATGAGCACGATAATTTCTTCTGTGTCTGGGTGTAATTTATCTATAGTATGCATGAATTTAGAAATATATAACTATGTTTATCAGTTGTCTAGTACTCATAGCATAAGCTCTGCTTAATTTGGGGCTAGATGAAATTGTGTGAAAGTTGTGGAAAACCTATTATTCATTCCCATTTTAGCCTAACAGCCTTCTTGCCCACGTCTATTATGCCCGTTTTGAAACGCAGCGTGTCATTCCGTATTCGGTCTGTTCTTTTTATACCCAGAATGCTACGCTCCATAGCTTTCTAGCAAACCCCATAAGCCGAAATTAGAAAACAATACAACAAAATATAATATAATGTATAGCTAGGGCCTGTGCACACCACGTTTTTTAAACGCACCGTTGACGAGCGTTTGTCGCTACATCATCATCATCTTCCTGCCCTTGTCCCATCTTATTTGGGGTCGGCACAACATGTTTTTTTTCTTCCATTCTATCCTGTCAATCGTCATGCTATCACTAACTTCCTTTTCTTTCATGTCACTGTTCACACAATCCATCCATCTTTTCTTTGGCCTCCCTCTCCCTCTCCACCCATCCACATGTATACTCATAACTCTTTTAGTGATATGCGTTTCATCTCTCCTCTTTACATGACCATACCAAGACAAATATATACGTTTGTCGCTACAAATATAAAAATAAATACAGACGCGATACTCACGCGAGTCCGATGCAGCCTTTAATAGGATAAAAGCGCGCCGTCGACGCACGTTTCTAAAACGCGCGACAATGGCGCGTTTAAAAAACGTGGTGTGCACAGGCCCTAAGGATATGGAACTACTCCGTTCTTATGTTTCTGGAGGTGGGCGTTGATAGCTGCGCCTTAGTTTCAAACTATTGCAGCTATCATCGTACTTATGTTGTATGTTTGTTTGTGTATTGTTATGTTTATTTCTAATTTCAAATAAAGATATTTAATTATTATTCTTATTTATTGTTATTATTAATACAACAAACAACAATACAACAAAACAACAATTCATCATTTCAGCCGAAAGACGTCCACTGTTGGGCATAGGCCTCCCCCAAGTGTCGCCATAATGACCGGTCCTGTGCGTCTCGCATCCATCGGATTCCCGCGACCCTCACCAGGTCATCGGTCCATCTTGTGGGAGGCCTTCCAACGCTGCGTCTTCCGGTACATGGTCGCCATTCCAGAACCTTTCGTCCCCATCGACCATCTGTTCTGAGAGCAATGTGCCCTGCCCACTGCCACTTAAGTTTAGCGATTCTTTGCAATCAATCAACAATTCAATACTTTACAAAAAATAAATGTATTTTAATTATTTTTTTCTAGGGCTTCCAGCTGTTCTACTTCTCCTTAGCATTCGCCTGTGACTTCCTGACGGTGATGGGCAGAGACAACTTAATACCAAAGAGAATCAGAAGGTTTAGGCAAACCTTTTTCAACGCCGTTATCTACCCTGTGGCGATGGTTAGTTCGACTTTGTTATAATTTTGACTGGCCTGTTGGTCCTATAGTGGTCAGTGGGCTTGATTGCTATACCGGAGGTCCCACCCAGGACAAATGTTTTTGTGATGAGCATGATCATTTTTTCTGTGTCAGGGTGTAATTTATCTATAATAATGTATATGTTTAGATAATATATAAGTATGTTTATCAGTTGTCTAGTACTCATAGTACAAGCTCTGCTTAGTTTGGGACTAGATGGCGTTGTGTGAAAGTTTTGGATTATTATTATTATACATCCATAATCCCAATTTGTAATTCTTCCGTACATGTTTTAAAAACTAGCTAGTGCCCGTGCCTCATCCACGTCCAACTTGTAAAACAGAAAGAAAGAAAGAAAAAACGTTTATGTATGCCTCACACAATCGTATAAACTAAAAATACACAATGAAAATAGTCAATTTAGACATCCGAGGGTACAATAACGCACCTAGCTGAAAATTGGTAGGATTGTTCCAAACACCATTATAAATGAAATTTAAAAAGTCCTCATCAATAATTATAAACTTAGTCAAAATAGAATTAAAAAATATGCGAGACTATATAAATTCATTAAAAATTGTAAAAACCACAAGAAACAACAAAAACACACAGAGACAGTATAAATATTTATGAAATTGACACTCAGCGCTTACAGTCAGAAATACAGACTCTTGATGACTCTCTAAAGTCAATTTATAACAAATATGTATGTTCAAAGAACCAAATAAAGGAACATATTCTTGTTACAAACGAGGTAGTGGACAAAGTAGACTCACTTACTCTTAGAAACAACAAATGTACTTGTCAGAGAGAATCTAATCTGGCTGGCCTCCAACTTGTGGTAACAGAGGACACATCCCAGGCCATCAGTGCTCAAGACTGTATTCCCAGCCAGGTACCCCATATTCAACAAGAATTAACTCAAGGGGTAGATTCAGCAAAATGTAGTTTTTCCTCTCATAAAAGCGGTGATTATAAATCAATTATGTTTTCAGACAGTATAGGAAGAGGTTTAGGACAATTAGTTAGTAAGAACCTCCCTTTTTCTTCTCAAAATCATTGTATACCACAAGCTTCCTACCATCACATAATGTCACTAGCTAATGAACAAGTATATGATCCCAATGATATTATAACTATTTTTGTGGGTAATAGCTTAAATGTTAATAAAGATGACAACACTTATAATGTCACAGAGCTATTGAAGATAAATTGTAAGAGGATTATTTTAAGTGCTTTTCCATACTTTGAGCACTTGTCATATAGGCAAAATAAGTACATACATATGCTAAATATGCATATGCATTTTTTAGTTAGTCACCATAGTGATAAGTTTTTTATTTTTTGACATCAGCAATTTTAGCTAGTTATTACTCTTGTTTCGTGGGTGCATTCACTAACATACAAACTCACACATACACAAGACACCCAGACCCAATAACTATACTATATAGGGTGACTGGTAATTAGTGACCGATACTTAAACACGTGATTGTACTCATGATTACAAATAACTTTCCCAAAGAAACTTTTTTTTATACTAATTAATTTAATCACAATTACAAAACAGCAGCAGCAACAGTCTTTGGATATTATTTTACCGAAACATGTAGGTACATTGCTTACGTCATCGATAACGCGGGCGCCGCGCCGCGCCGCTAACCGCTGATCGGGTGAAGGCGCGCGCGCAAAATTCAAAGTTTCAAACAGCTGTTTTGTTATTATACCCTATATAGGTCATACAAATATTTCTTCCGTGCGGGAATAGAACCCGCGACACAAAGTGCAGCAGCCAGTCACTCACCTACTGCGCCAACAGTGCTCGATTTGTTACTAAATATCATGTGTATGAAGTTTTAAAATCCAAAATTCAAATGTTTTTATTTCACATAGGCCTACATGGGCACTTTTAAAACGTCAGAAACTAGTGCACGGTTCCAAATTTGTCGTTTCCTATGGAGAAGAACCGGCAAGAAACTCCATGGTTACTCTTTTAAAAAACAATGTTGTTACAATATTTCCATAATACAGTATTAGTAGATTATTATGTAAGAACAGTGTAGACCAGTCAATTAAAAAAAATATTGTACTCAAGAATACAATAAAAATAATTATAATAAAAAGTGAGTAATAGTAACTAATCTAAGAATTTGCGGAGTCTCCAGTGTTCTCACGTTTACATTATAAAAAAGAGGCTATGTATAAAAAAAGCAAGAAAAATAAATAATTACAACTACTAATAAATGAGACGTTAACAAAATAAATTACAAACGAATTTATGGTGGTTGGGGTCTAATAATATAAAAAATATTGCAAAAGCAATGTGAAAAAAAAAGTATATGTTACAACAAATGTCGAGCAGTCAATAGACACATTTACACAATATTATGAGTTACCAGGGAGCCACATGTGTAGAACACAACCATTGCAACAGTCATTGCCAAACAAGTGTGTCTTCGAAATAGTCTTTAACCTTGTAATATGCTTTTTTGGACAGGACATGTTTAATATGGGTTTTGAACTTTCCCTCGCTAAGTTCAGTCACCGCCTTTGGCAGCTTGTTATAAAAGCGTATGCTGTTTACTAAAAATGACTTGCTGGTCTTAGCTAATCTCCATTTGGGTAATACAATTTCGTGTTTACTACGCGTATTTATGTTATGAAAATCGCATCTAATTTTGAGGAGTCCAAGGTTTTTACGAACATACAAAATATTTTCTAAAATCTAAAGAGAAGGCAGAGTCAGTATATCGATTTCTTTGAATTTATTTCTGAGGGACTTGCGAAGACCCATTTTGTAAATAGCCTGGATTGGTCTCTTTTGCAATATGAAAATTGAGTCTACATCAGCGGCAGATCCCACAGTAAAATGCCATTAGACATAATAATGTGGAAATAAGCATAGTAAAATAACCTAGCTGTGGTTACATCTGTCAATTGCCTTATTTTTCTTACTGCATATGCGGCTGAACTTGATATACCTGAAAGAGTTGCAATATGAGCGCCCCACGACAGTTTAGAATCGATAGTTATATCTAAGAACACAGTTTCCGTAATAACATCAAGTTTGTTGCCGTCAAGAATTAGATTAACGCGAACTTGAGGGACATTTGGTAATGAGAACTTTATACATTTAGTTTTATTCGCATTTAATAAGAGATTATTAGCTGCCAGACTTTCGTTGACATGCTAGACATCCGTATCTTTCCTATCTACTTTATAAATAAGGGAAGTGTCTTCACAGTCATATTTTAAGCTCTGAAATTTTTCACTTAGATAATGCTTTTTAAGAAATTAGTTATCCTAATTGTAGGCAAATATTAGAGTTACTGAAGTCCAAATCGTCACTCAAAAAATATTGAAATGTAAATGTGTCAAGACACTGTGTCCGAATTGTCAGTAACTCAAATATTATAGCACTTTTTTTTTTCGGGTGGGAAAATCATCTAATGACATCTCTCGCTCTTGGGCGGAGCGAGAGATAGTGTCAGACTTTTACTGACTAAAAACCCACTCCTGTTCCTTCTTTGCCATTTTTTTCCAGGGCCCCGGGGGTTACTTTCGCATCACCCATGCCCCCAGTAGGCTTCGACCCTGCTGGGCCCCTACGGTTGCTGACATCTCCTTGAGGCGCGCGTGGAACAATACGCGCCGTCAACACCAATATTATAGCACTACAGTGGCCGTGAACTTAGCAGATCATTTTCCAGCAGAGCATAAATAATAAAATATGTTTATCAGTTGTCTAGTACTCATACAACAAGCTCTGCTTAGTTTGGGACTAGATGGCGTTGTGTACAAGTTGTAGAATAATTTTATTATTTTCTTTAGTTATGTATGTATATTATTTTATTATTCACTGGTTTGTTGGTCTAGTGGTTAGTGGCCCTGACTGCTATGCTGGAGGTCGTGGGTTCGATTCCCACCCAGGACAAATGTTTGTGTGATGAGCACGATCATTTGTTCTGTGTCTGGGTGTAATTTATCTATATATGTATGTATTTAGAAATATATAAGTATGTTTATCAGTTGTCTAGTACTCATAACACAAGCTCTGCTTAGCTTGGGACTAGACGGCGTTGTGTGATAGTTGTGGAATATTATTATTATTATTTAATTTCTTTTGTTACAGCTAATATTCACAATATTCTGGCCAATCTTCATCTACAATAGAGAATTATTATTCCCAGAGTTCATAGACAAGATATTCTCATTCAAATCCAACTTGATCATGCATTTCTGTATTTTGCCTGCTGCTTTATGGGAACTAGCATTCCTGCCAAGACCAGTTCCGAAGTCACATCGGCTGAACCTTGGAATCCTTCTGGCTATATACATCGTGTATAATGCTTTGTAAGTATCAAACACAAGATATTACGGATAAAGACTGGCCTGTTGGTCTAGTGGTTAATGACTGACCTATTGGTCTAGTGGTTAGTGGCTCTGAATGCTATGCCGGATGTCGTGGGTTCGATTCCCACCCAGGACAAATGTTTGTGTGATGAGCACGATCATTTGTTTTGTGTCTGGGTGTGAATTTATCTATACTATGTATGTATTTAGAAATATACAAGTATGTTTATCAGTTGTCTAATACTCATAACACAAGCTCTGCTTAGCTTGAGACTGGACGGCGTTGTGTGATAGTTGTGGAATAAAATAAAAAAAAATAAAGCCCGAGTCGGCTGACGGCGTGTTCCACGAGCACGTCAAAGAGATGTTGGAGAAATGAATGTGGTCCACTAGAGTCGATGCCTGCTAGAAATACGAGATTGTTTGAAATAGTAACTAATGGCAACTGAAGGAACACAAGGGGGTTTTAGTCAGTAAAATTCTGACACTCTCTCGCTCCACTTTTTTTTTAGGTGGTAAATCATCTAATGACATCTCTCGCCCATGTGCGGAACGAGAGGGCGTATCAGACTTTTACTGACTACAACCCACTCGTTTGTACCTTCTTTGCCTTGCATTCCAGGGCCCCGGAGATTCATATTCACTTAACCCATGGCCCCAGTAGGCTTCGACCCTGCTGGGCCCCTACGATTTGCTGACAGCTCCTTGAGGCACGCATGGAACACTACGCGCCGTCGACCACTTGGTCTGGTCGGTCCGGTCCGGTCCGGACGGTTACCGGTCGACCGAACGGCGTGCTACCCATTGCTCGCCGTCCGCAAGCCTGCGTCTCTCGCTCCACTAAGAGCGCGAGAAATTATTTGATAGGTTACCTCAAAAAAAATAGATTAGTGGTGACTTACCAGTTATATCCTGCAAATGTATTGAGCCAACCTTCTCGGCAAGCTTTACTGAGGTAGTCAACACTACAACAACATTCTCAACTCCATTTTACAGATATTGCGCCTGTTTCAATGATTCCACATATTTTATTGTCCAGGACCTGTACCATGACGTTTAAAGTAAGATTGTTTCATTCTTATTTCCAGTGTGGGTAAGAGATGGCGCTAGACAACCTGTATAGCTCTGTCTCTTATCCACACTGAAATAAGAATGAAACAATCTTACTTTGAACGTCATGGTAACCCCGCATTTGTGTAGACAATTATTATTGACTATTGAGATGCAAAACTACACCAATTTTATATCACAATATCAATCAGGAATCAATTTGCAAATAATTAAAACAGCCACTGAACTTCTTTCGAATAAATCCTACCAAAAAATCCTTTTTTAGGGTTCTGTACCAAAAGGGTAAAAACGCTATCCGTCTACCTGTCACCAGGCTGTATCTCATGAACCGTGATAGTTAGATTATTTCTGTTGCCGCAATAACAACAAATACTTACTAAAATTATTATTTCGTTAAAAAAATTGAAAAAAAAATAAAAATATATATATTTATTATTATTATTAACAGAATAAAACAAATCCAAACATAACATTACATAACACACACACAAACAACAACAACACACATAACATTTAACAAACTACAACAACTTCAACTTTTCTTTTTGTTGTTGTTGTAATGTTATGTTGTGTGTTGTGTTGTTAGTGGGGTTCCCATACAACAAACGTGATTTTTTGTCGTTTTTCACTCGATATTAATATTGTAGTAGGTATTAAATTTTTATTTATTTGTCTTTATGTTTCAGAATCCTCCACACATACAACCAAAGCGGACTATTCCCATATCCTATCTTTACTATGACCTACGGAACCATTTACTTCCCACTGTTTTTAATTGCAGTACTTTTCATAGGACTAGCATGTTATTCCTCGCAGTTTAAACTATATTCTTTAATATGGGGACAAGAGGAACTAAGGAATATAGGTAAAGTGAAACTTTCATAAGATTTTTTGTTCGGTATTCGTAGATCTGTGATTAGAACTATGTAAGTACTACTCGTCCTCGTGTGATCTCAAGGGAACATTTTTTCGGGATAAAGTAAGTAAGTCCTATGTCATAATCTAGGACACGATCTACCCGATTGCCAAAGAAGGAGGGTTGATAAGAGGCGTAGATTACCTAAATACCTATAGATGTCGCCACCTCTCGTGGCCGCACATGAGACAGCACTATAAAACTTCAATGAGGTTACTACGTAAACTTTTCCTTAAATATGACCACTGAAATACACTAAAAACTTAACTATTGGAGTCTATTTCTCATACATACACTAAAACTACACTATATTAGTACACTTACTACACACACACACACACACACTAAACACACTACACAACACACACTACACACACACTACTACACTTACTACTATACTTTAATAGCCGAAATTATTCTAAAAACATAAAAATTGACTCGAGTCGACCTCTCAGTGACAGTGACAGGCCTTTGTTTGGCTAACTTTTTAAAGTTCGCCAAGCAAAAAACCGGCACATCGAATGAGACAGAGCATGTTATGTTTTGTCTCAATTTTCTTACTTATTTTGTTTATTCTGCTTCTCACTTCCCCACTTCCCTACAGTCTCATGGCTACATCTAGAGGTATATAGGGTGACTGGTAATTAGTGTACGATACTTAAACACGTGATTGTGCTCATGATAACCAACAACTTTTACTATGGGAACAAACCTGAAATCGCGAAAAAAAATCAGCTGTTCAGTACATTTATGTTTGCCTAATGTACTGAACAGCTGGTATTTTTTTCGCGATTTTGGGTTTTTTTTTTTTTTTTATTGATATAAACCAGCGCTTGACTGCGATCCCACCTGATGGTAAGCTCCCATAATAAAAATTGTTTGTTATCATGAGCACAATCACGTGTTTAAGTATCGTACACTAATTGCCAGTCACCATATATAATCTAAGATAAGAGGCACTTTTCACCCATCACACACCCAAAAATAAAATTCTGGCGTATCGTCGCGTGCGCCGCGATCGTGAACATGTTTGTTTTCTGTTTAGGATAGACGCGCACAGTGAACCAAAATAAATTAGTATCACATTAAAGTTTATTTAAGAGTAGTATTATTGAGATTCAAAATTATTTCGGTTCATGGAGCGCTTGTTTCATAAATAATAACTTAAACATTGAAAAAAAAAATCGACAGAAAATGGCGAAATACTCCATGTTTGGGCAATAACTGCTTTGACTTAATATGTAATTTATGAGGTAAGTCATTAAAAAAAAAATACATTTAAAAATAGTCGGAAAAAGAATTTTTTTTTTCTAGTGTCTGATGGGCGAAAAATGCCTCTTTTCACCCAAATCCTTTCAGCCGTTTGAGCATGAAGGAGTAACAAATACACTGAAGGGCCTATTATAGATACCGGCACGGATCTTGAGCGCTGACTTTTACAGTTCTACTTGCGCAGAAGCACGCAGAAGTGAAATATCGGGTCTCTTTAGTGGTATGAAGAGAGACGCGGGGGCGGGGAGTGTAATCCTTGTACAGTGATTGGCTCGCCGATATTGTACGATGCGCAAAGCGATCCCCGCTCTTTCGCTGAGCGCTCAAGATTCGTGCCGCTATCTGTACACCACTCGATATTCAGACAGTCTTAGTCTATGTAGCGTCACACAAGAAAAAGAGCAACTTACGCCAATGTCGTGTAAAGGAATGAAACAGAACGATGAGATAAATAGATAAACATAGACTAAGGACTGTTTGAATATCGAGTGGTGTGATAACCACCAATTAACTTTCGTCTTTATAATATTAACCGCACTGCGCACCAAGCAGTGCGCGTCCTTGGTGCGCAGGGTGCGGGGCAGCTCCAATACAGTTCTGGCGATGATTGCCGGCAGATTTGATTGCTCTTATATCGGACATTGCTATGGCAGACGTATTGCTGGCCATGTCCGATAGTGTAATTATGTATTTCTCTACGTGTATGTGTGTTCTATTTTGTGATTGCTGTATGAGTACTATTGGTTGCCTGAAATAAATGCTTTAAGTAATTGATTGTGTATAATTGAAATAAATTGTATTGAAATGTTGGGTTTGAGAGTTTTTATTTTAACCTGAGTCCCTACCAAGAGCTCTTAATGCGATACATTTGACGAACTAAACTGAATTGTTAAAGGGATGGAGCTAAATAGACGCGTATTCATCATTATACGCTTAGTGAACGTCGTGCCGTCGTGTCGTTGCCGCTTCAGCAACAGAGTTTCATAGTTTTGTATTCAGAAATCAGAAATCAGAAACGTTTATTTCAAATAGACCAATTACAGGCACTTTTGAATTATCAAAAAGTCGGTCAGTCAAAAAAAGAAAAGAAGTGAAGCTAAATTGCACGTTCCAAAGCGTAGACCTCTATGGAGTCTTCTTCTTGGAGTTTGCAAGAAACTCCATGGACACTCTTTTAAATCATATTATGAGTTACATAAATCTTGGTTACATATTTCTTGTCGCTTCTAATATGTGAGCACAATGTAGATGAGTAAGAATGAAACTAATTAAAAACATAGAAATTGAATTAAGCCACTGGCAGCTAAGAGATGACCAGTCTCAACTGACGGCACCCGTTCACGAGCATGACGCGTGCATCAGCCTCACACAGCTCAACCATTTCGAAGGGAACTGAATGACCCAATAACACGTGCCACTATCAGCGAGACATTTATTAAACTATGAGCAGGCGTACGCTACACAATTTTATTGTATAAAAGTTATCTAGATCAAAATTGTACATTTTATGTGATGCGCGCACAACTAAAAATTTAATTCTACGGATTTATTATATGCATGGATATGAGCAATTGTAATTTGTTTGTAGTTTACTATCATAATTTATTTTTCAAGACACTCAAGAACTCGTTTCGCACTAGTATGGAAAAGTACGGTGGCCAGCCCCCGCCCTAATTTATTATACATAATATGATGTTTATTGTATCAGACAGGTCACGCGTCAACTCCCATCACGGCGTAAAAAAAAACTCCGAGACGTTTCTCACAATAATTTGTTACTAAATATTACGATGTGGCGACACTTAGGAGAGGCCTAGGTATACCCAACAGTGGACCTCTTTTGACTGAAATGATGACGATGATTTTGAAATATATTGTTTCTGAAATTATTATTTTTTAATTTCGAGTGTGTTAAAAAACGTCGTTTGATACACTTGGGAAATTGACATTGCAGTGGCAGGGCTCCCAAAATGACTTCCCCTTTGGCTCAGGCGTGAATTCCGACTTCGCTGTAATAGCAAACTTTACCCACTTGTATTTCAAACCGTTTTGCGTAAGGTTAGCAAAAAAAGCTTGTAAATGTGAATTATCTAAAGGTATATAAGGCACAAGAAATAAAACACAAACGCATTTGCAAGTGATTCGAGAATAATAATAAAAACAATAACATTTATTTAGTATTGGTTCTCAAAAGTCACCATAATCTACTTTAGGTACATAGGTACAATGTTTTTTTTTTGTATTTGAGTTCATAAACCAACAAAGCTTATGCACAACGTCATCGAAAACGGCATAACCCACAGTTTCAAAAAAAAAATGAGTAAAAAAAGATTTTTACTAATTTTTATTGTTTTCTTTTGACGCAATTTTCGATCACACCGCGCATACAAAATATGTTTTTTAGTATATTCTGTTTTTACATAGATATATTATGTTTTTTTTTTTTATATTTCGTACTCTTCATATGTTCAGGTAATGTGTAAAAATACTTAATTCTTTCATTAACAAATTAATATTTTTGATAATATAAATCATCTCATAGAAAAACAAGACATACAAAAATTTTATTATTTTTATTTCTTTTTTTTTACTATTTATAATGATCTCAGATACCCATAAATTCGTAGGTACCGTTTTACAAAATAGAAACTCTTAGAAAAAAATTACGAATTAATGAAAATTTTTACTAATCGAACCAATCTTTGTAAAAAAAACACAGACACCCGTAACCAGTTATTCCCATATTTATCATGCTTGCTTTTTCCAAAATACATTTTTTTTTTAATCTATCCTTTACGTGTCCAAATCTATATTAGTTTTTTAGTGAAAATTTAGCAAAACATAGTACAAAAGTTTTAGAAATACCTACTAAAACTACCCAGCAAGTAAAACGTTTACCCTATATATACTATCACTATCGCACTGACACTCGAACGCATATGTGCGAAAGAGAGGCAAGATGCTCCTCTCTTCACCCTTCGATTTGCACCAATTAAGTCATTTCTGCTCAAAGTTAGGGACACGGCTTTGTTTAGGGTGGCTACATACTTGCGACTTTTTGTTGCGATTATTTTAATCACATATTTTTTTAACACAAATTTGATATAAAACAAGAAAAAAAATGCAGACAAGCCACAGATGAAAAAGTGAGCCTGGCTATTTGGAAATAACTTATATTAAAAGGATTATTTAGAGTAAGCTTTAGGCTTAGTCAGACTTCTCTAAGGACCACAAAAGTAAAATGAGATCTAAATTAATTGAAAAAAGACAGGAAAAGGCTTTTAAAGTTCTATACTTATGTAGTTTATTATTCAGCCTTTAGGTCAAAGATGACAAATTACAACGTAGATTTATACTATTGTTGCAACATTTACATTCATAAGAGTAATTGATGATCAAATTTTATATAGGCAAGCAGGAAGACGAAACAGCCTATTTCCCATCTATTCTGACAGAGAGAAACCATGATATCTTACGATTGCATGATTTAGTAACAAAAAAACTGTCGGACATATTTGTCGCAAAGTCGCAAGTGTGTGGCGCCCATTTCTTTTAAACATTTTATTGATTTATTTGCAAAATAAATTCGTGATACATGGCCGGTCTCAAACACTTAAATTCTGAATTGAGAAATTCAGGAAAATGCTGAAGATTGTTTTTTTTGTAATATTTCATTGATTTTTTTGCGTTACACCAGTTGTTAAGCGAAGGTAATAGGTTTTCAGCCAATTTTTCAGTCTTAGTGCTCTAAAACGTTTTCTCCAATATTTTCGTTTTTTTACTAATTTTATTTTGTAAATCTTCATGGGAAATGTCCAATTGTTGTAGAAGTTGCGAAAGTACAGTACGAAAAAAAAACTAAAAAAAAATACAGAGTATACAGATGATTTGATACACATTTAAGAGTAGACATAGTGAAACAATCCACTGATAATTAAACACAATAAATAATTCTACACATTTTTTTTAATATAAAAAAGTTAGTATAATAAATTATTAAATGTTTTTTAAACAAATCATTTTGTAAACAGAATAATATTACACATTGGACATTCCCATATTGAAGCTAAACATAATGACTAAACAATCTAAACGTGTGCGCCTAGGTTTTTACATTTTTTATTTTATTTTTGCGAAAAAAGAGTACACACTCTTTGAAAACTGTATTGCATATAGGTACTAATAGTTGTGGAAATATTAAAAATTAATTCTACGTATATATCTGAGTTTTAATAAAAATTAAAAATATATCATGTTTAAAAATCAACAGTTGAACCACCCGTATGTTTTTTTTTAACTATTATGTAGGTATGATCTCACTATATGATTATATCTATTTTATCAGTTATAGAAAACAAAAACAAAAGGAAAATAGGAAATAAAAAAAAAATAAAACAAAACTAGACAATAACAGATTGCTTTATTTAACAAAAAATATATAATATATAGAAAGGAAAAAAACAACATTTTTCATATGATCTGTCAAGCAAGCTTGGAGGCCATTTTGAAAAATTTGTTTCTTTTATTATATTTTTTAATAGAATGTAAAATTAAAGATAACCCATCGAACCTTATGATATTTAATATAAAATACATATGATTAATAACTATTTACAAAATACAAGTTAAGATTTATACTTTTTTATTAACATTAATATAATCCAGTCTATAGTAAGGCTATTCGACAAACTTAGCGTAATGTTAGAAAATTGATGGTTATTTTAATAATTCTAATTATTAGTAGCAGGCAATTTAAATTAAAATATAAATATTTATACGTATAAAATCGCGTCAAGCTAAAATAAAAAAGGTAAAAAAATAATTTACGTATTAACGGATAAAAATACAACAGTTTATTATGCAAAATTGTGTTTTTTTTCATTTTTTTTCTTATTTCATTTTATTATGCGAAATGTGACATAATTCCGAAGATGGCACCCAAGCAAAGAATATGAAAAAAAAAATGAGATCAATTTACTCTACACGCGAGAAATGAAAAAGAAAAATAAAAATTGCCTGCTAGATATTAAAAAAATGATTTTTGTCCGTAAAAATTTGATTACTCATTCCTGAAAAGTTTATTTTCATTTGATAATTTTGTTCTTCATACGACTGTTAACTTAAAATTACATTAATAATGATTTGCATTTTTCCATCGCTTTAACATATTTGACATAATATGTACTTCTTTATTTAATTAAAAACAACGAAAAAAATACAAAAAGGGGCAGTATCATGTATTCCTATATTACAACTTAAATCGAAAATCTACAGAGGCGAAAAAAAACATCAATAATAATAATAATCATTTGAAATAAATAACAAGTTACATTCTTTAAAAAAAACTGTTAAAATTAATAAAAAAGAGTCCTATTTTAAAATAAGTTTCGTTCGATTGAAACTGTGTGATCTTTAACTGCTACACCATTAAACTTTTTTATTTATTTCTTAATAAAAACTCTATTCCTATTATTATATCTTTATATAATAATTATTATTATTCTTCATTCAGAGTTAGATACACTTTACGATAATTATATTACGATATTCCTTTGTATACAATACACAATCAAACATACATTATGTCTAATTATGTATTAAATAAACCACAAAAATTTGTGTAACGCTACATAATATATTTCTTGTTACGAAAAAAATTATAAGAGATTTCCATAACTGATTCTGAGATTAAATGTAAAACTAAACGCATTTAAATGTAACTAGAATCGAATTAAATAAACCTCCTTTTAATTATTGTACGTACATACTTTTAAGTAAATATTTTAACAGTCTCAAGGTACATACATACAATTATAAATATATTAACAAATTATTTAGATGCGTTTAGTTTTACCTAGGAATTAATAAAAAAATAGCTGTCAAGCTGTCAAGAGTCTTTGAAAAGGTCTCAAAATGCCACCGTCCAGCTATATTGGGCAAAAATGAGATCGTTCTAACGCAACCTGATAGAAACCTGTGGGTTTAGACCTGAAACAGGTCTGCCTCTAGCCGTGCGTGTAATCCAGAACACTGTCAAGTGAAAACAGCTCCTTGTAGAGTGCTGGGAACACGTGGTGGGGATGCGCCGCCTTGAAGCGACACAGCGCCTCGAGATGCATCAGTGATAATTCTCTGTAATAGAAAAAATATTGAGATTAGTCTTATGAATGCTGATGAAGATAATATTCGGTGTGGGGACTACAAGTAGCAAAAATGTCAGTTATGCAAAATACAACGTTCCCTGCGCAATTATTTGGCGGCCAGTCGTTTGCCTGCCGTCGTGGCTAGAATGTGTTCGCGTGTCTAGTGTAAGAAAACTATGTACTTGGATTTGGTAACTGCTAAATAGTCTTTATTTACAGACTCCAGAATTTCATTTATTCTCCTTCAGCCAACCACACATAAATAATATACCCAACATTGGTGACCCCGACGTGATAGGTCCGTGAGTGGAGTCTTGAAGTCATGTAGTAAGTATGTAGACGTTTGTGCTTATGATCGACATACTTAGTTTTGAAGAGCAGAAAAGCGAAGGCAGAGAATACTAGTTTGTCATATAAACATACCTGAAGGTGGGTATCTTAGCCAACAGCGTGTCTAGAACTGTGACGTCTCCCTTGAGGGGCGCGTGGTTAGTCTCAATCTCGTGCCGCATTGCCGCCATTGACATGTTGAATAGACACGTGATCTCCGGGTTGCCGCGGACGCCGTGCCGTTCTGTTAAAGATTTCGTAATGGGTTAGTTACACCGACTTATATTCAGTACCAATAACAAAAAATATGGTCTTGTAAATGTGACTAGGTGAAAGTCTGGCTCAAACTGTAGAGTGAAAGGGTAAACAGCTGACAGAAATCGTAATAAATAGTTAAATACTCGTTTTCATTAAAACGGTTTTCAATTCTAGTAAACACTGTAGCTTTTTTATGTACAGAGCGTTATTTTTTACAATAAAAAATATTGTTTTAAATTCAGATATCATTTCATATAAAATCTATTCATAATTTCCCAGTCTCCAAAGTTTCAAATTTTTTTTTCTGAATCATCAAGCATTAATATTTTTTTTGCTAGCTGTAATGAAAATTATTCTTACCTGGCCACAATAGCACAAGGCTCTGGTAGAGCGCAAGTTCAGTCTCAGTCAGTTTGAGTCGCGCGATCGTCTTCGCCGCGTCAAATATACCCACCACCAGCGCCACGTCGCGAGGATCACTAAAATTGAAGAAATGCTTATGTTATAGAAGAGATAGAGGGTCGAGGTAAGGAAAATAGTAACAGGAATTACTCAACATAATAAGAAAAAAAAATAAGAGTAAAAATTAAGAAGATATGAATTTACTTTTGGAGCTACTATTACAGATTCTAAATTCAAATGTAAAACTCTGAATTTAAATGTAAAATTCTGAAATTAAATGTAACTCACCGTGCATGCACGCATTCCCTGATTGGCAGCACCACATCTCCATACAACACTTGGTCTCGATTCACGTCGATCAGCCGCGAAAGTCGAACGATAGCCAACTCGAACGAGCCTAGAGAGAGAGAGAGAAGGATTGGTTATATAGATGATATGCTGGTCGCTTCTGGATATAATAATAACAAATGATGTAATGGTCATGATACGTTGATCTTCGGAATATACTGCTAGGTACACTGCATTTAAATTTAAAAGTTATTACAACCAACGAAATTTATCTCTAGACAGCTGCAACCTGGAGGTATTTAAGTCAAGAGCGAATAAGTTACTTCTAGGCAAGTGGTTACGTGCTCCATCGTCGACCACATCATCGCTTAGGTGAGATTTAGTAGTTAAAAGCGAGACTGTCATTATTAATTATATATATTTGGATGACTTGAAAAACCTTGACTTCTTTTACAGAAAATTATACTTACAAAAAATTTATGATCCCCTAATAATAAAATAATATTCAGTTAATAAAATACCAATTACTAAAATTTCTCGAGCCCTATTCAATTTCTTATCGATCCCACTTGTGAAGAAAGGCCGAATCCACTTCAGGGGACCATGACGTTAAAATAAAGAGGGATGAAGATATATACCATAGGGATCCTTCCCTTTAACAGAGCTCGTGTTAGGGCCAGCACAGGTTCGAGAAGAAAATCCGAAACCGATGATGATATCGAATACTCACCAGACTTCAACAGCAGAATCTGATCATCTTGCGTCAACTTCATGAAACCAGGTATGAGCTTGGCAAACTCTATAATGTTTTGTATCATCCCGGTTAGTTTGTCTGCACAGTCTAGCCACATTTCTTCGTAAGTCATTGAACTATAGTAAAGAAGCCTGAAAAAGAGAAATAGTATCCTTAGACTTGGTATCCTTAGACTTAATATCCTTAGACTTAGTATCCTTAGACTTGGTATCCTTAGACTTAGTATTCTTAGACTTAGTATCTTTATCCTTACATATTATAAAACAAAGTTCCACACCGTGTTTGTCTGTCTGACTGTATTTTCGCGACAAACTTAAAAACTTCTGAACTGATTTTCACGCGGTTTTTATCAATAGACAGAGTGATTCATGAAAAAGGTGTAGGTGCATAATACATGCATATAAATAAAAACCGAGAATTTCAAAGATATTTAACACACATTCGTGTTGGGGCCATTCAAAACTTATATTTAATGAAGAAAGATTTTGTATCTCTGTCTTGTAGCGACATTTATTTTGTCACAATCTAACTAAATGACAAAAACCTACATCACGATATCAAAGATATCTGCGCGATTATAACATATAAATGGCAAATTCGACGCCACAAATTATAACAGTGAAAAATTTGAATTAAAATATAACTTTTTCATATCAACCCGTTGCGGCAGCGCCTGCTGCGGTTCGGGAATGGATGCCCGGGTGGGGCAGTGTGTTTGGGGTAGTCTGTTTAGAAAGAAATGTCCACATTTTCACTTAGCAATGAACTTGCCCCTATGTTATGGGACTTAAAAATGGATTTATGAAACAAAAATAAAAATTACGAAACAAAATAATCATTTTTTTGTCAACTCTACTTTCAGTGTCACAGTAAAAAAAGATCCAGTAAACTCACTTGGAAACGTCCTGTGGCTTTCTGAACATCTCATGAATGAACTCCAGCTTAGGGTTGGTATTCGCGTGTGCTTCAGCCAAACTCTTCACAAGGACCTTGCTGATATCGCCCTCGGCTGTAAAAGAAACAAAGGTTTAGCTACTCGCCGGTAGATGGCAGTGTTTTCAATTTTCAATAAAAAGTTCTACATACAAAAATAAAACGTAAACATTTTCTTTTAAATAAAAATATAATACTACAAACAATATTTAGCAAGCATTTAAAACTAATTAATAAAAATATACAATAACTTTCACAAAACATTTAAATACATTTTTGAACGATTCCGAATTAAAAAAAACTTGCCGTCAGTCAAAATGACATTTCAAAAGTCAATTTGGCGTTCGAAAATGAACAGTTAATTTATTTTATCAAAAATCATGAAATGAATTCATAACAGCCATGGCCATAGACCCGCTCACGGCCTTTATGCTAGGCTCCTGTTGTTGTTGTATTTGCTGGCGTAAGTTTTCCATTTTGATTTTCAAATCTAACTAAGGCTGCCTTTCAACCAGAGATGTGCTAAACTATAGGTTTGGAAGTGCCCTTGTGCCTTGGAAAGCACGTAAATCTATTGGTCCTGCATCTGATCTTACTCCGGTCGTGTTGGATTGTCGTCCCATCGAACTATGTGAGTGAAGAAACAGAGAGTACAGACACCGGCACAAATCTTAAGCGCTCGGCGAAAAAGTGGGGATCGCTTTGCGCATCGTACACATTGGCGAGCCAATCACTGTACAAGGATTGCACTACCCGGCCCTGCGTCCCACTTCATACTGCTAAAGAGACCAAATATTTCACTTCTGCGCAAGTGGAAGTCAGCGCTCAAGATCCATGCCGGTATCTGTACATACTAGATCGCTACGATTTCGCGTCTCCGCTGAGATAGGCTGCCATCGGCGCGTAGTGTCCCACGCGCGCCTCAAGATGTCAGCAAATCGTAGGGGCCCAGCAGGGTCGAAGCCTACTGGGGCCATGGGTTAAGTGAAAATGAAACCCGGGGCCCTGGAACGCAAGACAAAGAAGGCACGAACGAGTGGCCCTTTAACAGTCCAGCTTAGGTTAGTTTGCATTAAGTGCTCGTGATATCTTTCTGGAGTATCTTTATTTTAACCATTAACCAAAAAGGTAATTTGCTAATTATTTTCATAGCTTGATTTTCGATGGAAAAAGGGCCAACGAAGGTAGGTTTTTTTTCTTTTTAGGGTTCCGTACCTCAAAAGGAAAAAACGGAACCCTTATAGGATCACTTTGTTGTTCGTCCGTCTGTCCCTTTGTCTCGAGAACGCGTGACGGAATCGAGTTGAAATTAAAACCATATACTCAAGTCTGCGGTCCCTTGAAGCTGTGAAAAAATCAAACTTCTGAGTTAACGAAAAAAAAAGATGCGGCCGTTTATGTCGCAAAAAAACGTATATTTTGACACTCTCAAGGGAATCAAAATTCATAGGGTACTTCTCCTTTGGATGGCGAGCGCGTTTTCCCTACCGCAGTTGATTTGAGAATGTGTTGGTACGGGGTTTACATCCGTATAGCTGCAAAACAATCCAGGTGACCATGGTTGGAACGCTGGTTTGCAACCGTCTGGTCTATGCTTTAGCTTCATTTTTAAGTTCAGTCCTGGTGGAAAGGCAGCCAAACAGTGTTCTGATACCCTCATCAGCCACAATGTACAGACACGAACATAAATACCTTACACTGACGCAAAATTCAAAGGTGATTTTCATGGAACATGATTGTATCATTTTTACAACTAAATTCCTCCTAAACCTGACAACGGATTTTGATGCAGTTTTCGCTAATAGAAAGAAAAATAAACGAAAAAATTTAAAAAATTTAAAATTGTGAGGTAGGACTTTTACTGGCTTAAAACCCACCCGTGTTCCTCCAGTTGCCCTTCGTGTTCCTAAACCGCGGTAATTCTCAAACAATCCCGCAGCGCTGTGCCCTTTCAGACACTAACTAGTACTCGTTTGTTGCTTGTTCAGGAGAGGATCGCTTTTGAATCTTGCTTTAATGTAACATAACTATAACGTGGCCAGATCTTAGAAATTGATCACTTCATTATATGGCCAACTAAAACTGGCCAGATCGTTTTAAACGTTGAAGTTTGATGATATGTCAAGTCCACGTTTGGCCTACTTTCTTTAGACCTATAATTATCATAGAAATCCTACATCAATGATATAGCCAAACGAGATCTGGCCAGTTTTAGTTGGCCATATCATGAAGTGATCAATTTCTAAGATCTGGCCACGAAATATACACCAAAAATTTTTAATTAGCACAAATATTTAAAGGGCTTATTAGAAAAGGTCTTGTTATTATTTAAGTAAAGTCTCAATAAATAATATTCATAAACATCCAAGTTATTAGCGTTTGTTTATATCCCAAAATGTCACTCAATTTATGGAAATATTGTACAGGCTGTTGGAAAATGAAAACACACAGTATTTTCTAGTAGCAATTGATATGAATGATTGATTCAATTATAAATTTACCAATCATGACAAATTTTCGAGGACAATTTTGGGATTCCATGTTTTTTGTACTAATTAAAAAATAGTGGTGTATAGTGACTGTACGGTCATCAGTTTGTCAATAACACAGCATCTTTATCTTGCACTTATCCCCATTTACTTGGGGTCTGTGCAAAATATCTTTGTCCCCCTCCTTTTAGCACGTCAGTAACACATGAGATGAAACTGCTACGACAACGAACCCTGCCAAAGTCTTTGAATGGACGTGCGGTTTACTACAATACAGTATGTATACGGGGTATAATTGAATTGGCTAGCTAAACTCCACAGATATTTAAGCTTGCAAAAAGTAGGTATATAAAAAGCTGTTTTTTTTTTTTCAAAAAAATATAACCGACTTCCAAAAAAAAAACACTAAAACTTTGGAATCCGGAGATTTTTCTTTCCAGATATATCAGCTCGAAAAAGATTTTTTTTTCCAAAAAAATAATACAACCGACTTCCAAAAAAAAGACCTAAAACTAATTCCGGAAGTCGGTTTTCTTTAATTTTGACATACACAATTTTGATTATTTTGGATTATTGAAATGGGTCCTGGGGAAAATACTCTTGCCAACAAATTCAGATGTCGCTGAATAAAAAAAAAGAAGTCGAATTGAAAACCTCCTCTGTTTTAAAGTCGGTTAAAAAGCATAGTTTTTAGCCTTGTATTTTCATTAACTACAGAGTCAAAGTAAAGTTAAAGCGCAACTCATGGAGATCGCTTAACGCCCAACCTAATACGATAAATACAATTAATTATGGCGTAGACTAACTAGCACATTTTTCCGCACCAGTGCGAAAAACAGTGCGTGCCTAAAATCGGTAGGGATAAGAGCAGGTTTTCTAGTAGATAAGTGTATTGCAAAATATATGTCACCATCTCTCGTACCGCACTTATTGCAAATAAAAACTGAATTTTGACAATAAGAAGAAAATAATTTTAAAAAAATCACGAGGATAGAAAATCTCTTTTTAGTTCAAAAACATGTTCGTCGCGTTCTTACTCATCAAGTCTGTGAAGTTTTGCTAGCTTCTTTGATTTCACCCTGTATGCCCACTGTTGGACTAACCATAATGCCTCAATCGTTTCTAATTAGCAGCTTGTCTATTGCCGCTCTGTTTCTCTATACCCTTTCTGCCAGTGCCTGTCGTAATTGTAAAAGAACCGAATTTGAACCGAATTCCACGAACTGAACAATTCAGTGCCAGATCTGATGGGCCTGTTTTAAATAACGTAAGTATTACTTTATCCGTACTAATATTGATCGAGCAATGGTAGCCCGAAGTAAAGGCCTCGACTTACGAGTTGTAAGCCTCGGGTTCAAACCCAGCCAGGCGCATTACTTTGTGTAATTTATTTTATTACTACTGCTCTCAAAACGGTGAAGGAAAATATCGTGAGGAAACTGGCGTATCCTAGAATCAAAAATTCGAAGGTAAGTGTCATCCACCTATCCGCACTGGGCCTGCGTGGTGGTTTAGGGTACATTCCTTCTACTAGAAAGGAGGCCTAAGTCCCAGCAGTGGGAACATTATAAAGCTGATGAAGCTAGGCTATATAGCTAATATTATAAATGTGAAAGAAAGACTGTCCGTCTGTTACACATATACGATTAAACTAATGAACCGATTTTGTTGAAGTTTGGTATAGAGTAACCTTGGTAAAGATATAGGCTACATTACATCAGTCTGCATCATCAGGGTGCATAAAAAGAGTCTCCCCGAGTGGCATTAATCCCAAATCGTTCTGCGATTCCAAACGCCCGGCCCACCCCGAACCGCTAGCACTCGGTAACGCAGAGTCTGTCAGCTAGACTCCTTTCACCACGATGGTAAATCGAAACGGCACCCCTCAGAGTCATGAACAACGGCCCTTTGTAGGGCCAAATAACAAAACAAAAACGATCACACCATGGGCTATCCATCACCTGCTATCTATCTACATCAGTCTTGAACTTCGCGTCCGTTAGCTAGTTTACCAAAACAGATATATCATCGAGAAGGATCTGCAAAGCTTCTACGAGCTCTTACTTCACGCGATCCATTTTACGACCTAATCTGAACTGTTAAAGTGATGGAACTATATGGGGTGTATAGCTACATCCCTCTTTGTCAATCGCGCGACTGACATTGACATTGACATTAACTGGTCATGGTAAAGCTCCAGCACCCCTAGCCAAGTTGATAATCTGCAATCGTTAACGCTAGCGAAATGTATGGGAATGACATCATATCAACGTTAAGTCACGTGGTAAGAACAAACGAATAGAAAATTCGTAGCCAAGTTCACATCGTTTAAAAAGGTAGAATCTATAGTTATTGTTTCTACAATGATCAACGCTACATCCTTTGTTATTGTAGAACGAGCGGCCGACTCTGGTGCGTCAACATGGCTACCAAGTTATCGTTTTCTACAATTGCTGACACCGAGGCGTTACCGATTCGAGAGCGGAATTCGACACGAAACGAAACGATTATAACTTGGCTAGGAGGGGCAGGCATCGACTTATATTCTAGAGATAGACAAGCACGTTCATGGAAAATATTTGTCAAAATACTGAAAAGTTAAAACAAAAGTTCGCTGCGGCGCTACATTGGCATTATGCCGTTTAACAGAACTATTAAAACATACAGCGCTAAGATAGCTTTTAGAGGATACTTTTTTCGCGACCAAAATGTCTTAATCGCCATGAATTTCGTGGCACTTACGCGTTTCGTTCAACATAATGTAATGTTCAAGGTGTATAGATTACACTACACCTGAGTCGATTGAAGTGAGTGTTCGGCACGCGTAATCTAGTGCATAGTACATCTATATCGATGGCCCAGGACATTAATTTGATTCTGATTTATTTAATTTTCAGCTCAGAAGCAGTCTAAGATTCTTTCCATTTAATGGCTTTAATCCTGGCATCCCTGATCCTAGCCGAACTGGACAACGGTATAACTTTATATGGGAGAACAATGATTTAACTGTTGAAAAAAGCGGCGAGCCTCGATGATCTAAAACTGTTTTGGAATAAAAAATTTAAAACTCAATTGATATTTTTTTAAACCTTGTAAGTAGCGTTTATTCCACCAGAGTCGCACATCTACAACCAAATACTCCATCTAGTCAGCTCTTCTGTCACCTTTGGGGATTGAAGAGCTAAACGTGATAGAGTACCCAGTCGCAAACACACGACCCTGGCGATTACTATGCGAAAACACTCGTCAGACCAATTTGGTACAAGCGGTTAAAGGGTTAATAAACTAGCTGAATCGATAGACATTGTTCTATCTTAACTATGAACTGTCAAATGTGCGAACATTAAAGTCAAACGGGGTGAATAGGAACACAGGGGTGAATAGAGACAAAAATTTTAAGGGGATTTTTGCGTTCTCGGTATTTAACTACTTCAATTTATTCATTAAATGTAATAAAAGTCGATGCTTTGATAGGAATCAATAATATAAAAATATATACCAAAGTGAAAATCCTAATCAAAGTTTTGTTTCTATTCACCCCTATGTTCCTATTTACCCCGTTTGACGGTAGTTGTCGTAGTTTACTAAAATTTTCAAATTTTCCCCGCAACCTTCTTATTTTTTTCTTTCATAAGAACCTTCTTCTGACAATAGCAAACACAACAAAATAAGAATTAGCGAAATTGCTCCAGCCGTTCACGCGTGATGACGCGATAGGGGAAATAGTGATTCATTTTTTATAGATTTGTATAAAGACTTCTATGGCTATATAGTAGCTATAGATATGTATTCGATTTTAACGAAGACGGGTCTTGTACAGTCAGGGGTCAAAAGTACAGTTGCACTCCATCAATGCTAAAGGGTCTAGAATGTCTTTGTAGAAGAGGGTCAATGGTTCATGCCTGATTTGATTTGTAGCATAGAATCTGTAGTATTGATTAAACTAGTTTTGGACTATGAAACTTATACTAAAAAGAAATTTTACACAATTTAGCATTGGTTTACAACTGCACTTTTGACTCCTGACTGTACATAAAGTAATTATACGATAACCCTTGCCAAAACTGATGGCAGACATCCTAGCTTTTGCCTATCCGTAAAGACTGTCTAAAATCTACACTTTAAGAATGTCCATGGAGTTTCTTGTACGTTCTTCTCCATAGAGACCTACGCTTTGGAATGTGCAATTAGCATCACTTTTCTGACTGACTGACTTCTTGACAATTCAAAAGTGCCTGTAAATAGTTTATTTGAAATAAGTGCTTTAATTTTATTTCAAATGAAAGCACAGAGATACTGTAATGAGGCAAAACAATGTATATATTTACTTCTTCGATTTTCGCACAAAAAATTACCGACAAAAATTAAAACAAATAGCGTTGTAGTGCTCTGTTCCTAAGATAACAAAAAATACAGCATTCAAATCAAAATTGCAGTACAATAAACTGAAAAAGAAAAACTAGCTACAAACGAAAATGAAAACTAGCAAAATAATCGTGTAGCCAAAATCATCCAACATCCACTTACACGGCAGATCATCACTCGAACTGTGACTGGACCCCTGGTGTCTTCTGTTCGTCACAGCATTAGGATTCACCATGCCCATCCCTGACATATTCATATTCAACGGATCCATTAACCTGCCATGTCCACTACTAGAAGTCAGGTCATCAGGGCTTAAATCTTCGCTCGTCAAAGACACTGAACTCTGTCCACTGACCAGAACCGAATTCTGTATATCCATTGGACTATGCTGGAGATTTGAAGGACTGTGCAAGAACGTAGTTGAGTCCACATAACTGGCTACTAAGTTGTCCACACCCATTGATGTTTCTGGCTTGATTTCCTGCTTAATATTTATGACTCCACTGGTAATTGAAGCAGGGGATTGGATCCTATCCTGCTCATAGCGGTCGAATTCCTGTATTCGTGTCCTCGGCATGTCGTTTATTGTTGATTGTCGCATTGTTGTCGTAGATGTGGTGGCAGTGCTCGTGGATGTTGAGCCCGATGGTCGGACTATTGTCGTCCCTTTTTGCTGATCGTCTATAGGTAAGGTTTGTGTTAGTAGATGGATGGTAACGATGCTACTGATAATGATATTTTATCGTATTTATATATTCTTAATATTATAATTGGTAAAACCGCTCAAGTAACTTTCAGTGCTAGGCTAGACTACGAACGCGGGCGAGACGCGGCGAACTCAAACATAAGAACTTAATTTGAGTAGGTATCCATAGTACGGACGCGGGCGCGGGCTGCTCAACGCGGACCGCGTGCGGGCAACTCACCCCTAGCTCGTTCATACACGTGGCTGCAGTGAGCGTGCGGGCGGCGAGCGGCAACCCGTGCGGGAGCTTAAACTTAAACTAGTTCGAGCTAACCACAAGGAAATCGCGTGCGTCCCTGCACCGCGCTGCCAGTCTGGCCTAGCACTAAGGTGATCCTCCTATATCTTATAGCCTCTTCTCCATGCCAGAAGATTTCTTCATTGTGACACATTCGACAGCTTATATCTTCGATGGCTTAATTGATGATAAATTGTAGTTACAGCCGATGGTGAAGTCCTAATAAGACAAGTTCATAAGAAAAAAAAATACATACCATGACTAATAAAATCGGGATCCAGGAACCCCCCAGTCTGTTTCGGTTCGTAAGCTGTGGTGGAGTCGACGTAGTCTGCAGACACATCGTAAGGCTGTTGTTGAGCTGGTTGTGGCTGTATACCGCCCATGTTGGATGTGAGAGCTGGTCCAGCGTTGTTGTACCCGTATGAGGACAGCGGGGATCCGTAGCCAGGATATCTGTGGATGAGAAAGTCGTGGTCAGGCTTTTTTTAATATAGGAAAGTTTCCAATGACTTCTTCGGCTTTAAGGCGGAGAAGGTGGCGTGTCAGACTTTTACTGACTAAAACCACACTCCTGTTCCTTCTTTACCTAGCGTTCCAGGAGTTTCCTTTTCGGAAGTCAACCTGTTGGTTGGTTCTTGCTGGTTGGTTTTTGGTATCAACTGGTGGTATTTCTGATTACTTATTTGCGTTTTGTATGGTTCATTATTGAACAAAAATTCAAATTGCATTTATTAATTAGAAAAGACTTTGAAACGTTAAATGTCCTACTTGAGTGAGCTTTTTTCAAGCACTGCTTTCCGTTGAGTGTAAATCAGAATCCCGTTAAGACAGTAGCGGTCATACAATGTACTTAATTACCTAGAATGCAATACAGTAGCATACTGATGAGAGCTTGGCTTAATAGAAATACAAAAAGCCACATAAAGCTCCTATCAAGCAACGAGCTATCAATTATGATGAGTAATTGAAGTATCTCAGTTCAGAGCAAAAACTGACACGTTAAGTATTTTCCTCTCATACCTTAACATCTAGTTAATGTTAAATCCAATTAAAAACAAATCGTAAAACTATTAACAAACATTTCAGACGCTCAATAATAAAAACAAACGCCATCTATCATTCTTAATGAGAAACGCGTAGTACCGCTACTCGATACTAGGTGGCAGTATTTACAGTTTACCGTTAAGCGCCATTCAACTTCGTCACGACAGTATACCGTTGGTCGCTTACAATAATGACAGCGTCTGATGCACCGCTGACACAAATTGAAGTCCGTGCAGTAATGAATTACAACGGTGACGGTAAACTAGAAAGCTTGGAGTTTTAACGAGTCATAGTTTTGTCGTTTGACTGCCAACCATTATGCATTTTATTGCCAAGTTGCATGAATAACATATTATATTGCACGTTTGGCATAAGATGTGGAACGCAAACGCAATTCATTAGGTTCTTGAAACTATGCAAAATTACTAAGACTGCTCTCCTTGCAATTTTAACATTCCACAATCCACATTTAAACAGATACAATTACTCTTCGACGACAATTTTTCAATGCAGTATTCTAATCTAACTGTGACAAAAATCGCAGTTACATGAGAAAAATAGCTGCGGTGTTTTATATGTTTAACTATTCGCTATAAGATGGCGTTACTTACCCATTATAATGACCATGGAACTGGTCGCTTGAACTCGGCGTTTGTTGCTGGGCGTCGTACACCGAATCGGGAGCTGTATCAGTCTGCTGTCTCATCTGTGCACGATGGAACCGCACCTCATCTTCCACCTTTTCACGCTGCTTTTTCGACATACGTCCGAACTTCACCGCTGAAAACGCAAAAATATTTGTTTTACTTTAGTTCCGCCCCTCACCGCCACGAGCGCTCGCGTCGCGCACGAAAAACTAATGACACAAATGACATAACAGGGAATCCGATATTCGCATCGTTCCCATGCCTCTTAATATTCACACGACGAAAAAAACGCAGCTAAAATCGACGAGCCTAACAATACAATGCAATTAGGTTCTCAATGACACCTAGCTTCATCGCTTAGTTACTCAATACTTGCACACATGGGTCGGAGTGGTGTGTGAAACACGAACGAGACGCGTTCTTTGATAGTGTGCGTGAACAAACGGGTGTTGATTGGTTGTGTGTGTAGGGTGCGCGTTCGTGTGCGTCCGGGACACTTCGGCCGTTGGCACACTGCCTAGTAGAACAACGAACTCGCGAACTCTGACGTATGTATGTATAGTACGTGCAAGTGACGTATTCTTGCTACGTAACTCGGCGCGATCCCGTTGGGCGGCAACGCGACCGATTTGAATTACAACCACGGTTCAAAATTCGAATACCTCATGAGGTACCTTTTTAATTTGGTTGCTTAAATTATTTTTCAAGAAGTAGAGTTTTGTGTTTAGAATTTCGTCTATGAATTTTCTTTGTTGAGAGTTCGATGACTTGAACACACCAGTTTAGCTTGACCTGTCTTTGCGAGGTTTGTGTTTATCCAGATGGGTCTTGTGTTTTGGTTATTTTTCCTACATGTATTTAGAAACAGACCGTCCATAGTTTGTCGTCCCAGATTTTTGTAGGAACAATTAAATTGGTAACAATAGTTTGTTTGTTCACTAAAACAAAGAAAAGTCTTTGAACTGTATGTGTGTCGAAAAATATTTATTTTTGGTATTCAATCAATATTAGAGGCTCCATTGGGTAAGCGGAACGATTTAGCGAATATGTATGTTCTGCAAACTTGTATGATATCATACATAGCAAATAGAATTTTTATAAACAAACTATCTAGACGGAGATACAAAAATAATTTTTTTCCCAACCAAAATGCCAAGCAAAATAGAGTGCAAACGTAACACCTAACAAAATTAAATAATAAAGTTACTGATATGACTCGTTTCTTGAATTAGTGCATGTTACATAAAGCCGTCCTTTTTGTATGCGTGTCTTATGTTAACGTAAGAATTTGTGTGTGTGTGTGTTGATGTAAAAACTTGGACATGTTTACGTTACGCTTCACGACTAGTATATTGTGCAATGGGTAGGGCTGGGAAAAGTCGATAGTTTTGGCTATCGATGTTTTTTAATGAGTAAAGAATTTTTTGTTTGATATTTTGTGTTCAGTTAGAGATTATTGTATGCCTAATATGTATTGAAAAGTTTTTAAGTTGAAGTTATTATTGACCCAACGAAAAAAATATATATATGAATATGGGGCAGAGTCGGCTATGCCCAGACCTTAATGAACACATTTGCAATGTTTTTTTTTCATTATTTCCCATCAAGTTTAGGATAATTTTTTAAACTATTTTTAAACTTGTTTAAGAGAGATCTCCACTTCTCTGAAATAACATGTAAGGCATTTATGGCCTTCGCTCTTTCTACATAATATAAAACTTCTAAGGTTTGAATTCTTGATTGTATATTTACTGTTGCGTATATTTTTTTATTAATTGTTGTATTAATTTGTATGGAAAAGTGTGAGGGAAGCCTTTGCCCAGTAGGTGGATAAAATAGACCTAATATATAACATCTTTAATCTTAAACAATAATGCTACACATTACACCTTCATTGTGCGTACAGCAGCTAAGAAGTGGAATTTTGTTAGCTATAATCCCTAGGTTCAATCTTTAAGTCATGAGTGACAAGGTTACTTCTAAGCAAGCGTGCTCGATCGTCGACAGCATCAACGCTTATCATATTAGCTAATATAAAAAAACTAAAATCCAGCAACAAACCACAAATTCATCGACATAACTATAAACTATCGATAAACGGATCTACCCAGTTACCAGTAACCAGTCATTGCGCAACAAGTCGTCTGCACGCGTCGAGTCAACTGCATCGTGTTATGTATGATCTACGATCACTAACGTGGCATGCCATGCTGTAGGTAGGGTGAGAATGAAAATTAGTGAGACTTATTTTCTTTTAAGCTGTAATTTTTAATCATAAGTAAGCTTAGTTACTGATTTTTTATTTAAAGTTTATGTGCAATAGCGGTGCATAGTCTGGCCGACTGGCGTGTTGGTCTAATGGATAGTAGCCCTGACTGCTACGCCGCAGGCCGTGGGTTTGATTCCCACCCAGAACAAATGTTTGTGTGATGAGCACGATCATTTTTTTCTGCGTCGTATGTATTTATTTATAAATATATAAGTATGTTTATCAGTTGTCTAGCACAAGTTCGGCTTAGTTTGGGACTAGATGGCGTTGTGTTACAATTGTGAAATGTTATTATTATTATTATAGGCTCTTAATAAACTATTGCACTTCACCATCAACAATTACATCACTGCTTACCATCAAGTGGGATCGCAGCTAACACTTGTATAAGTCCTTTAAAAAAAAACAAAGGCGGAATTAATGCAACAAGAGTTTCCACCAGTCAACCTTTGGGTTAAAAAAGACTAATAAAAAAGGTAATGGACGTACTTTTTAATTTTTCTATCGTTCTTTCTTATTAAATTTGCTAAAAAGTAGTATATTGTAGACTATGTACGTTTGTGTTCATAAAGTATGAAAATAAATAAATTATTGATCCTTCTACAGAAAATGTTTTGTATATTTTTTTTTTTGGTTTATCGACACTCGCCATTACCCCTCAACCATCGACAAACCAGCAAACCTATCGATACACCATCCGATCGTTACAAGTATTGCGCAACGGTCGTCATTGCACGCATCGGCGACGTCTCGCTATGTGAATGCACGCGACTTGGCGTGACATATTGTAAGTATGTTATTATTATGTGTGTCTTTATGTTAAGATTCTTTTTTGTTATTGTAATTTTATAATAGAAGGCGTGTTGTTTGTGATTGTTGATGGTATATGTATTGGGTTGTGGAATTGTTCGAAAAAGTTATCGTGATGGAAAGGGCAACTGAAGGAAGACAGATGGATTTTAGTCACTGAAAGTCTGACACGCCCTCTCGCTCCACCCAGAACGAGAGAAGTTATTTGATGATTTCCCACCTTAAGAAAGGATCCTGTTTAGGCCGACAGTTAAATTTCATACAATAGCATAGCATAGCATAGCATAGTCGGCCTTATAATGTTCCCACTGCTGGGACTCAGGCCTCCTCTCGTGTATTTCATACAATAAATGATTTCATTAATGTTTCCTCATTCATTTTATGATATGTTTCTTCAACATTATTTTCGGTGGTTCAAAAGTTCAACAACAGAAGTTTGGTAAAACCAATAACAGATGGCGTTAGTAGTCTTTAAATTTTTTGTTTTTCCTTTTAACTTAGTTTTCAGAACGGTGCCAATTCTCGGAATTATTGAAAGAAAGAGAAATATTTTTTTTTTTTGTAATTATGAAGGCATAATCATAATTTTCTTAAATAATATTATGGTTTTAAAAAAAATTACCTGGTCTATTAATTCAATCGTTATGATAAAGGAAACCATTTTTTTTTTGTATTTGGTTCTATTGAGCTAAGTCCAGCTGTGGGCTTTCGGAGCGGAGGAGAGTAAATATTTACTAGCCTATAGGCTAGTAAATATTTACTCTTATCTGAGATAAAGCGAGATGACTAAAATTATGATCCCAGGTCTTGTAAACATTATGACCAGCAGTGGCTTGGCTAGTTGAGCTACTAAAATTACACCCAGCGCTGGAAAAAATGGTTATTAAAAAAAAAAAAACAGAAACTACATACATAATTCTTGAACACATTCCAACATAACTATTTCTCATTATAAACTTGCTTTGAGTACTTATGTAGTATAAACAGAGCGTTATCAGCAACTGATAAGGGGTCGTTGACCCGACGCTCGCTTCCTCATCGGGCAACACGTGGTCTTGAGGTGAAATTGAATCATTATTTTCTTTCTTCAATTATTATTTGAATTTAGTGATAATATTATCGAAATAACAATAAGAATGTTATAGCAGTGGCGTAACTAGATGGCAGACGGCCCTGGTGCGAAAAAAACTCGGGGCCCCTTTTTTATATGGGAAACCATCAAATAACCTCTCCTGCTCTAGGTGGAGCGAGAGAGAGTATCAGACTTTTACTGAATAAAACGAGTTGCTATGATTAAAGTGCTATTGCAAAGGTGGGACAATTTTTTGGTAGTTCTATAAGAGCTTGGGGGCCCCGGGGCCCGACCTAGCCCTTCGATAGCTACGTTAGTTGTTATTGTTGTGTGTAATTGTTGACTATTTGTGAAAATTGCGTGCAGGTAGTGAGAACTACGACATTTTTTTTAACTGTAACGAAAATCTGTTGTAAACTTGACATTAAATGTTATAAATATTACACGATACCCCTTGGCAAGACTGGTGTCAAATGTCCTGGCATTCCTGATAATTTAGCTTCACTTTTTTTGACTGACCGACATTTTGACAATTCAAAAGTGCCTGTAACTAGTCTATTTGAAGTAAACGTTTCTGAATTATACAAATTACAGCTTGGACCAACGGTTTTCCGTTATTATAATTATTCTATTTATTATTTTCAAAATTAGAATTCTATTTTTGAAAATTTATTGATAAACTGTTTAGGTGTAACAAATATATTGTTTCATGCATGTTCCTCAATGTAAAACACTTTTGTACTCACCATCACGGCTCATTCCAAGCTTCAAGCACTTCTGTAATCGGCAGTACTGGCATCGGTTCCTGTTCACCCGGTCCACCACGCAGGCTTTGTTCCGGGGACACTGGTAGTTCACCACTGGAAGATAGGACAGGGTTAGTATCGATAACTGGTAGGGATAGTACAGAGAGATATTGATGAGTTTAGGGTTGGACACTCATGAAGGCTAACAGGCCCTATGCGGCAATGTGACAGTGATGCGACAATGCGACAATTATGAGCATGAACGCTGACAGGATGATTTTCAGAAGGGTGTTGTATAGCACCTCTTTTTGACTGTGATAGATTTTCTTTAGCCCATACATAAAGAGATGGAAATAATAACGATTTTTTTTTTAAGTGGGAACTCATTAAATGACTTCTCGCGCTCTTGGGCGGAGTGAGAGGGTGTGTCAGAGTTTTTCTGACTAAAACTCATCTGTGTTCTTCAGTTGTCATTTGCGTTCCAGGGCCAGGGCCACTATTTCAAAAAATCACGTGACCCTAGCGGGCATTGGCCCAGTTACGCCCCTACAGTTGCGTTATCAAAATATGAATGAGGTTTTAGAAATAAAGCCAGAGAGGTGACTAGTCTAGACTGTCCTCTCATACCTATTAATATTGTAATATGGAAATATTGCTAAAAAACAATATTTTTTTATTGAAGTGTAACTCTGGTATATCTTGCTTTTTCTTCTATCTAACCGTGATCTAGCTTCTGACATTTTAAAAATACCTTATTAATGTTCATGTAAGTCTTATAAAAAAAAGTATTTTGAATTGAATTTAGTTGTCATTATAAAAGGTAGTTGAGAACGAAAAAAAAATGAGCGTTGTCGCATTTTCGCAACCTACTAATCGACTAAAACCTTGATTTGTCAAATGAATAATTTTTCATAGTCAAAACGAATTTAATTTTGTATCGACTATGATTTTAATACGGTTAATTTACCTTTCATGCGTGTCTATACCAGAATTTTAATAAAAAATAATTTCGAATTTCATGCAAGATACTTTGTTTTTATTATGGATTAGTTCAACAGTAAAAGACTTGGAATTCTAGTGGCAATAAAATATATATATTTATGTATATATATATTTAAATTTTAAGTTAAAATCTTACCTCATTTTCCTTTGGAGGCGAAAATAACTTACTTTTTGAATATTCGACTAGTCTAATTAAATTTACCTGTTCACATACTTGGAGATTCCACAAGTATTTGCCATAATCAGCAGATTACTATACATGCCATAACATAGAGCTTGTATTTCTCCTTATCCCTAGGAAAGAAACCAATGCCCTTACTGTTGATAACACTACTTCAATTATTACATAATAATTTGTGATAAGAAATATTAATACATATGAGGAATGTATAATATTTCTTTTGACTACATTGAAAATGCTCTTATATGTATCAGCTATGACAATGACCATGACAAATTAAATATTGGTTTACCTCAGGTTTTATTAATACAACATATAACACAGTAAATTATCATCCTAAAAGTAGTATGCTCAAAATCGGCTACTGAATTGAAGTCAGCTATTTTTAAAACAGGTAATTTTTTTATAAAATCAAGTGTCAAAAAATACCTATTTTGGTAAATTCTTGATAAAGCTTGATTGCGTCACTAGCGTTTTCGTGTGTGCGTGCTGTGATATCAATGCGCTACCAATGTAGAATATATTTCTTGCTTACTATTAGGATATTTTTAATGTCTTAGTACTCTAAACCAGGATTAAAACTACTGGCTAGAGGATAAGCTGCAGCATTCTTTTGTGTCTGGTAAAATACTATATACGCTCACTCATGCTGTGGCTAGAAATCAAGATTCGGCGAACATTCGTACTATCGCGACAAATGTAACCGTGTAGTTCGTCGAATCGCAAAGTATTTGGGCGAACACGAATGCCTGTCGACACTTACACAGCCGCATAGAAATGCGATTGACCGCTAATGTAGACAGCAACATCGCATATACCGAAATATGATGTTTTTATCGCGATAACACGACACAAATATTCATGCCATAATTTAGCTACAGCTTAATCCATCAATTTTTGACAGTGTGATCTAAATATAGCCTAAAAAAGGTAGGCCTTTTTATTTCCTTTGCTTGCTATATCTTCTAAAACCAAACCAAATCTAGCTTCATAAACATAACCTACCCTTCCACGATCTGCGATTTTAATGACTCTGTCATAGGCTGACGAAAGGACCCAATGTCTATCTCATAGAAAATTCACCAGGACCTTTCGTATAAATTCAAATGCCTCAAGAGACTAGCTTGTCCAATATTCATTTCACGTAGACCGGCTGTCTTTGAAGGCTCTAGCTCGTGTATAAAGCTAGGATAATCTAACTAGGGTATAATAACCAGACTTCTATAGTAGATCTGTCTCCAGGAATTAATTGAAGAAACGTGGGCGTGGTCCTTTGAATTATAAGAATTCTTTTTTCAAATGTGTGTATGTGACCAGTCTTATTTTGGGTCCTTTGAATTATTACAAGATTTCTTTTTTCAAATAGTGTATGTTGCCAGTCTTATTTTGATCTAATAAGCTTAATTGATTATTATTGAAATACTTTTTTTTCCATTTCTGATTTTTCGATCGCCTGCCTATCAGACCTTCACACCCCAGCTACAGGTTAGCCTCTTTGCTTGTTTGGGAAATGAGGTCTATTTTTACTTTATTTATTTAAATAAAAATAGATAGATAGCCAAAGGTCATCAATCTTTGAACTCCAGAGGACGTCGCTGTCGAGATCGGCCATACGCGGGGCAAACTTGGCCAGAGAAGTTTGAAAAAGGGAAGGCCTTTGCCCAGCATTGGGACGAAAAACAGACTACAAAACAAAACAAAATCTAAAAATAACCGTTTTGCATATTTAGTCAAAAAGTCTTTCGACTTTAATGTTTTTTTTTTCCGAGGAGTTTTATTATGGACTACATATTATTCTTATCAATTTTATAGGACCATCTTTTGACTCTTATCTAAAGAAGTTTTTAATTGGTTCCACTATTATCGATTTATCAAAAATAAGGTTTCCGACTGTCAAAGCTGGAAAAGTGACTGGTTGATGCGAAAACCCTCACTTAAGCCTGGTACAGACTGTAGTAACGTAACAAGCAATGTGCAGACTACGCGCGCAAACAGAGGATTTCAACTATGTGAGTAGCAGATACATGTTCGAATCGCTTCGTGCACGCGCTGCGTCCACACTAAAGGTACACACACCTAGGTAGGTAGGTTGAGCACACGTGTGCCACACACGCCGATCTGGGCGCGTCGGTTTCCATACATTTTATATGGCAACAAGCCTTGTAGAGCCACATTATATCCACGCTACGCCATGCGAATCTACGTACAAATCAAGCTTGACACACGTGTGCGTCGGTAATGCAGATCCCGCTTTATGAATGCTCATTTCATGTTACCTTGCATGTTATGTTGAAGTTTATGATCTAAATAGCAGATAAACAGATGCCGACCTGTGCTTTGCGACCGTCTGAAGAATCCCTTGCATCCCTCGCAGGTGATGACGCCGTAGTGGACGCCAGAAGATTTGTCTCCGCACACCTTGCATGGTATTATCTCGATTTGAGCTGAAACAAACGGAAAAATGCTGTTAGTTTTTGTGATTTTGGTCCTTAACATTAAAGACATAGAGATTACACAGGCGCTGGTTTTTGTGTGGGTTCGGAAAAATATATATTTTTTTTTTTTGTAATTTGGAAAGAATTAGTTTGTAATTTTTGTGCAGTGTGTAACGATCACTTTTATGAATGCATAGAGGTCCAAATACAAATATTATTTGGGTTGAACTTAAAATGTGTAAACGCTCTACACATAGTACCAAAAACTACCGCTAGATGCCATTACTTCAACAGAAAAAAAAACTATCACCACAATAATTACAATCGATCAAAAATAACAAACAACGTTTTTTTCTAACTTAAATTATAAATCGGTTTTCGTGATTACAAAACTAACAAAAGTACCGTAACGTATTACGAAACGCAGCATATTTATAACCTTGCTTATCCCAATCCCGTTCAACCGTGAAGAAACGACTCGTACTTGATTCGCAGCCATTTTTGGTCTCAAGGTTCATCGACCCTCAGGCAAGGTCGGAACACGGCCAATGACTGGAACGGGTATATGTGTGCGCTCCATTCCACGTAACTATAGGGACAGCCCTTTTGTGGGTGTGACGATATTACGCTACGTAAAAAGAAGCGTCCGATCGCCTTTTGTCGAGATTTATAAGTAATAATGGAGTACGTACGTGTTTTTGAAATCTGGTTTTGAAATCGACAGTGTTTTTTTTTATAAAGTCTTGCTGCTTTTAAAGTTGTGTGATGCAAAGTTAATGAAGTACTAAAAAAAAACAAAATTTATCGGATTGACGAACGCCACTGGGACTTCAAATGTTCAGTCCCTTGCATTTTAACTTTTTTTGAGCATAATGAAGTCAATAATCGCTGATAAAATGTCATATTGTAACTAACCTACCTAAGTAGAGATATCTAGAACATATGAGCGTTCAAAAGTATACATTATCTTACAAGACAATAGAATTAGATTTAAAATAAACATTATTTTCAAAGTGACAGGGAAAATTTTAAGCTAATTCTTACACGTGTCTCTATCATTAAGATTTTAATGAGAAAAGTAATTAAAAACATATTTACAAAGTGTTATGTGTCATTGGTGTAATCATTTTAGGCTTTAGTTCGTTAATTTTTAGTTAACGACACCGCATGAGTAGTAAGAAAAGATTAATTTATCTTTCCTTAATAACAAAACTTATTTTATGTCCAAAATAAATTAGGAAATATTTGAAAAAAAAAACAATAGTCTTGAAAAATTCTAAATGCGTTACGTAGAACGGAACTCAAAACAATAGTCTGTTAACTGTAAACCGTTCCGTTCTACGCAACAGCAGTTGACAATTTACAAAATGACAACCTTTGCAATATCCTTCTTGATTCAACTTTGTCATATTTGTACGGTTCTGTCATTTCGTAAATTCAATTCATTGAATTGAAATTGGGTCAAGAATTTGGGTAAGATTTTGATTGATTTGACTTTATGACCAGGTTTTCTTGGCAAATGGGTTATAGCGTTCAAATGACTATAAATTGCTAAGTCATATATTGATAAATATTTCGTTGTATCAACATATTTATTTTCGAAACTAACTATATTGGACATAGTTATAAAACCATAGTATGATAGTGTGTCTTGCCGATTCATATCCATAGGAAACGCCCAATTGGAACTTTGAAAGTTTCACAAATGTCCATGTAAGTTAATTTTTTAAGTGAAATAAATGATTTAGAATTTAAATTTGTACGTGTAGGTAAAAACTGCAATTATCAAATGACATCTATTATTTAAACCATTTTCATTTGCAGTAACTCACATCGAAATCGACCAAGCATTTTCCTACCTCTGTAGAATAAAGACACAAATATGTAGTACCTATATCTGTCTCTGTCTCCCTGCTCAGCTGATAATGACGTCACGGGCCGTCGTCCGCGGGCATGTTCGGAATTGTAACACGCCCCGCTACGTCATACAACGGTCAGCATTTTGAATTTAGAAAGTTTTGGATTTACCGTTATGTAATAATATAGTGATTTGACATTTATGACATTTGTGGAAGAATAGGCTTGCCTTTGCTTAAAAAAAATAATCTGTCATTTTTTTAAGTTTATGTTTGGAATTTGGTTATAGTGGCAGTTAATCGAGAAAAATAACGTAAAGTAAACCAAACTGAATATTAAAAAATATACTATTTTAACTTATGATTAAAATAAAACAAAAATTTCGAACCGGCCTCTTGTGTTAGAGAACACTTGAATTGCGTTTATTTATATTCAATAAAAATATCCATTCCAAATATAAAATATTAAACATATAGAAATGATTTTAATGCTAAATAATTTGCAATTCTATGAGGATGGAAAATTCCTAAGATTTTTACGAATATTTTAGAATAAAGACTGAACTTAATCTCAGATAGGGTCCAAATTTATGTTAAGATATTATTTATCTTTACTATTCACTCGGTTATGATTATGTTATCTTATGCATGATCTTTTATTACTTTCAAACGATAACCTAGCATTGACTGGAAGAAAATGACATATCGTCCCGACCTCTGGTGAATTAAGTGAGCGAGGAGAATGATGATAAATGATGGAGAATAATGGTAAATGATGGTGAATAATTGTGAATGATGAAAATGATACTGAGAAGAATGATGGTCAATGAACTTCAGGCTGCTAGTTGAAGGCACCGTTTAGTAGGCAAGGCTGTTCACTGAATGGCAAAATAAGCTATTTGTCTCGCTAGTCTGTTTCCAAACTTCTCTGTAAGTCGTAATGTCAGCAATCACCATCAGTTTCAAGACACCTCATCCGTCATACAATCCATTCATCGCTTCCTTGATCTTCACAACCATCCTCAATACCTTTGGTTGGAAACAGCAGTGGACTATGTCAAAATTTTGAGTTTTTCACATAATGCTGATAATAAACTAAACTAAGATTTCAATGCTGTTAATATTTCAAGACCGGAACAATCTAAAACTAATTTTTAAATTGAATTTTATAAATCTCTCTTCTTTAATTCGTCATTACCTCAACACTACTTTTTTCCAAATGTTTCAGACTTGTTTCCGACCAGCGACATGGTCAATCTGTTTATAGTCTATGACCATAGATATTTTTAAGCAAGGAGTACACTTGACAATCGAGGTGATTATTCGATATTCAATTTGCATTCAATACTATGCTTTACACACCCACCGTACGTCACGGGTCAATGTCCTTTAGAAGCCTCAACAAGGCTTGAGTTAGGGTTGTCAAATATAAAAAATTGAAATGCAAATGGTAGAAAAGTTTTAACGAGGCCGGAAAATTCGAAAAAAATACACAAATTTTTATTTTCTTAATAATATAATTGATATTTGTATGGTTTAAACTGATGACATTAAATGTGATGAACTTGTAATTTACAAGTTTGATAGTAAAGTATTTAATTTGCCTTGCTAATATTTTCGTGTTTCTATAGCTAAATAAATGCAAATTATTACCTACTCACGAAAAATAAATAAATACTTTATCAATTTTCGGCAACGAAATGCCAAAATAACACATGCCAGCCATGGGTCTAGTCCCAAATTTAAATTTTAATCTAACGGCTTACGTCAGGGGTCATCGACCGCAGTTGTTCGAACTAGCGATACAAACCACTTTATTGTGACACCCCTAAATTCGCGTCCAAGACTCTACTGCAATGTCATAAAGTTTAATTTCATAAAGCAATTGGTTTCTAAATTGCTTAAATAATTTTGCATTTACTAGTTCGAAATTCGAATGTGAGTCGAGAAATTGTTTGTGCTATCATTAAAGTTATTTTTCTTTTTTGAAAATAGCAGTATATTCTAGTCAGTTTGATTATTTATTTTTATATTCGATTATAATTTCTTATTTTATAAAACAAAACTAAATAGTCAATTTTCAATATTATTTTAGCATGTTTAAAAATATAATTTTTTTATCTAAACTAAAAGAAGCTGCGTAGCTAAAAATATTGTCAATACTGGTGACTAATTTGTAAAATACTGTCTCTCTCAGTCTCAGTTTTAAAAATAGAACCATTCACGATGTTTACCGCGAATAAAATCAACTGCCTTGAACCTGTGGCTTTTCCTGGCCGATAACCATATTACCCAGGTACGTATTAAGGTTTTTTTTTGTAATTCTATTATTTTTTTGCTTTTTAAAATATCCGCTACACAAACACCAACCATTGCATTTCAAACCAAAGATGAAGAAATAAAATATCTTATTTGTCGAAGCAGCATTATTCCAAAGTTCAACAACACAGCTTGTTGCAAAAGAATATTGTTTTAATTGCATAACGAGTGAGCCAATGATGCAAGTATTATGCGTCAACATATTAAGAATCAGCTTCTGTCGGCGAATAACCCAAGAAAGAAAGAAAAAAGAAAGAGAGAAATATTTATTTCTTAGTATATGGTACATTGAGATCGTATATTAAAAACTGATTCACATAAACTACCATTGCTGGCATGGAAATATTTAAAAAAGCTAAGCAAAAAAGTATGCTAAAAAGTTTCCTGTCTTATTCCAGGTTATGGTTTACCCATACACCAAATTTTATATATGTATATTTTTTTTAATTTTTATAAGCTAGTGGTGGACTGCGGTCCTACTTGATGGTAAGTAGTGATGCAATCGTTGATGGTAAGGCGCACTAGTTTATTAAGAGCATACATATATTTATTTACTCTAGCAACAAGGCTAAACACCTAATTTTTTGTTAAGTTGTATCTGTAATTACAGTTGACTATCTAAATTATAACAGCCTTTGCTGGTAAAAAAAGCTTATTATCTACTCAAGAAAACGAGTCCAACTGCTGTTTTCCATTTACTATGGAAGCTGACTAATTAATGGTGCTTTTAATGGTCTGATTACTTTTATAGACACACTTTGTCTCATAGCTGTCAACATTTAATTATATTATTCAAGAGCTAACAGCTTTTTTACGACAATAAAAACTAACCTAAATGCATTTAGAGAGACGCTCCCAAATTTTTTTTAAAGATTTTTTTGTCTCGCTTCTATAAAAAAACAAAACGTGTTTTATTTGTTTTTTTCCTACTCTACGTGAAAATAAACTATTTTTACTATCATCCTAGAGACGAAAGAAATGACACAAGCAGCCTATCTTAATAATAAATCGATTAAATATAGTTTTGGCTTCGGATCAGCTGAGTGGGGGTCATCGAACCCCGGATCTATTGTCTCAATAATGTATTGTAATCACATTCTTCTATTCTTGCACAAGTTTTCAAATGAACCGTCTGTCATTGTGAATTGGTCAATGGTAGAAAACTAAAAGTATTTTTTTGTTGTTTATGTCCATCTGTAAGATATTCGAGAATGCAAGCACCACTTAAAAATGACATAAGGATTTAAAATTTAAATGTATTAAAAAAAAAGCTACAAATTCATTGTGTTTACTTCGGCGGACGATGTTTTAGCAAGTAAATTAATATTAGTTCCAAACTTTATTTGTTTTTTTTTATAATTGATAGGCTCAAGTGTGACCACTATCTCACCTGATGGTAAGCGATGATGTGTTCGAGGATGGAGCACACTTGTCTAGAAGTAACCTAATCACTCTTGATTTAAAGACCCCATCCAGGCATCCCCCGATTAAAGCGCTTATACAGGCTTTATATAGCTTAGAGTGTACACCTGAACCTTTATACAATTGTTATACAGCTTGTTGTGCTACTTGAGTTGACCACTGAGATGCACCGACCTTAAATAAATGAGTACATCTAAAGGTAAGAGAATCACATGAATAACTATAAGTTTCTGCCAGCGACTTCGCCTGCATGAAAATAGAAAATTATCCCTAGGGATTAACATACCCCGGGATAAAAAGTATCCTTTTTGCTGATCCAAGACATGGTCTATCCGTGTGTCGAGTTTTATTTAAATTTGTTCAGCCGTTTGAGCGTAAAGGAGTAACAAATATACATATCAAGGCTAGAGTGGAATAGGATCTTAATAAACTAATGCTTTTCACCATCAATGATTGCATCACTGCTTACCATCAGGTGGGATCGCAGCACTAGTTTATGCCAATTTAAAAAAAAACATACAGGCTGTAGTATACACACATACTTTCGCCTTTATAAATTATTGTGATTACGACATAAGGGCATGAAGATCGACGACCTCAAAATTATCTTGTTTAAAAAAAAACTGAATTACTTACAATCTTTTCATTGATTAAATTGATAAAGATTACCTATCAGGGCAGATCAATGATTATACGACAGAAATAATATCAATCAGTAATCCGATTACGAAGCAGAGATAATACTTCTTTATGATCTATGGTTTACTTATACATGGTCTTCGATTTTCAAAATGTCTGTAGGTATGTCTGTCTGTTTTTTATACTTTCGTGCTTACACTGCTGAACCGATTTTTTTTATTTTTTTTTATTAATTTTGTTTATAATGAACTAGCTTTTGCCCGCAGCTTCGCCCGCGTACATAAAATATAGCCTATGTCACTCAGGAATAAAGCAGCTTTCTACTGATGAAAAAATGTTAGCAATCGGACCAGTACTTACTCTTTATAATATTTGTGTATTTATACTCAAAAACTACCGATTTTAAAAATTTTTTCGCCAAGAGAATGCTGCTTTCAAGCGATTGTACCCCTAGCAGAAACTATTGTTTTTATTATAAAGATAGACTGCATCTCAAAGGTCATAGGATGTACTTTTTATACGTATAATTCCTTGGATTAATTCCTACTTTCACGCAGGCAGATCCGCAAGCAGGTACTAGTACATAATGCTCTGTATATATAATTATATACTCTCAGTAATATCTCAGTTACTATAGTATGTCTAGTTATGAACTAATGAATATATATTAACTATACATAATATATTAGGAGCCAAAGAACGTCCTTGCGATCTATCTGGCCGTTCAATATTATGATATACAGATTACTCATCTAAATTATTCATAAAATAACAGTCTAGCTAAATTCTTATTCGGTCAGCTGTCTTAATGGAGAGTCAGAGACAATGTAGCAACGTCACTTTGACATCTGTCGTAAGTTTAGTCCTGTCAAAATGGGCTATAGTTTTTGACAGGATTCAAATGTATTCTGTGGCAAATTATAAAGGTCATCATGCGGGAAGTTTTTGACGGAATTTCTTCGAGTGAAGTCCAGTGTCTTGTTTAATTAATCGCAAATTGATTCCTAGTGGATATTGTGATATATAATTGGTGTAGTTTTGTATTTCAAGGGTCTGCGCAATTTGACAATATGTATATCATTGAAATAGGTGCGATTTCGGTAAAATGGAGCTGAAAATTTTATTGTAGTGATAACTACCTCAGCGAAGTTTTCCGAGAAGGTTAACTTGATATATATATTTGCTGCCAAATACCGCAAAAACATTAGAATGTGTACATTCATATTCTAATAGTAAACTAATGAACTATTCATACAAAGACATGGCTTAAAGGACTTAGTATCCGAGCCAAAAATATTAACAAAAAAAAAAACATCTGGCGGGTAAAGTCGCTGGTTAATAATAAATTAAATATTTCAATAAAGAAAAAGTAAACGAATACAGAATTTTGAATAAAGTATTTTTAAAATTACGTTACTACAATTTCGCAACGAGACTGAAAGCTGACTAGCGAAGTTGGAAAAACGCCAGGAAAATGATAAAATACAAGTACACACATAATATTTATTATGTGCAATACTCGTAATGTGTGGTTTGTATAATAATAATTATCCTTAAATGAAAATATATTTGCATTGTGGCGCATTTTTATCGCAAAAGGTACTTGTCCTTCGGTTGTCAATGACCGATGCGTGGCTATTCCAAGTACCTAAATGTGATGGATTAATTAAAATTATTAATTGCTTTAAAAAAAATCTATTACTTATAATATGTATTTCGCTTTCAACTGACAGGTGTCAAATTATTTAAAAAAAAACTAGTTCTATTTTCATATTTGTATTGAACCATGTCCCTATTTTCTAAACAGCCACTACAGCACAATGTACAATTAAAATAACTATAGATAAGTATTAATAACAATATAATAATAAGCGGATTATGACTAGCCAGTTATCAAAAAAGGGTGTCCATTTTTTAAAAGAAATCTAAACAATGTTTATTTATTGAACAAACAAGTTCTAAATTCAAAACATAATCTTCATTCAAAATCAGTAAACATTTTTTACGTAAAACCAAGCCTACAAAAAAAAATATCACAAGAATGAATCACTATCAAGTCAAGCCAACTCTTATCGGTCAAACGCAAACCGCATTTCAGATCATATCGCAAATTCATACACGTAACTCGTACGGACGCGTTACCGTATTTTGAATTACCTACGTTTTGTGACGCGCGTGACATCACGGGGCAATGACCTCGATACCGCGTGCTTTTCATTTTATATTTAGGCGAAACCATTTAACGTTGACCTTTAATGTGCAAAGGAATGTGTATGTTAATAGATCAGGTAGTAATGGTTTTAGACCGTTATTTAACAATTTTTAGTAGATCTCTGATTTTAATAGAGTCGTTCCAAATGCTGTTTCTTTGAGAATTGGCTAGGTTTGTTCTGTGATGACTGTTGTATTTTGATACGTCATTTCAAACAAAATGTTTTGGTTGGGGGGGTCGTTCTATTTTCGAAGGTTGTTTGATAGTTCAAATGAAAAGGAATATGTTAGACCCAAAGAGATTTATATATTTAATGTCTTTGGTTAGACCAAAATGTTCAGACATTTATAAAGCCCATATATCCTCTGATAAAAAACCCAGACAGCCAGACAGATAGATTATGATAGCATAAAATAACAAAACATATTTATCTGTGAACTAGATCTGGAACGGATAATAATGTCTAAATTGATGCTATATAAATTTCTCAAAACTTACCTACGTGGCCTACGTCTACAAAATCGTCATAATGCGCAAACTTGACCAAGAAATAGATATCTAAGTAGGTACATTGACATTGGTGCGAGGATAGAATAATTACTTCCTTAATTTCATGGCACTTACGACATTTTGCGTCATTTAAAAAAATATGCCCATAATGCAAAACAACGTAACTGACTGTCACTTTATAATACCTACGTTTTTCACCTATTTTTTTTTACTGGTCTTTGAGCCAAAGATCACACCGTCGCGTCGCCGCGTCGCGTAGTCCCATTTTTTTAGATCACATTCTTTATAATAAAAAAACAATATTCTATTTTCGAAATCAAACTGACACGAAAAGAGCAAGGAGCACACCGTAGTTCTATTTTTATAAATCATTTTTTTTTTAAAGAAAAAAAGCTATTTCAATTTTAAAATCAAAATTAAAGATGGCGGAAACGTATAATATTGGCAGCCATATTTTCAGCCTGTCACAGGTTATTGAACTGCAGTTATTTAAAAGAAATGATGACTAAGTAATTATTAGTAACTTAAATGAATCATTTTTGTGATGTTCTTAGCTTAGTAATGTGGATTTTCTGTACTTTTATTGTGAAATATCTGTTTTGCAAGTATACAATTTTAAGACTTGGTAATTGTTTTCTTTTATTTCTTTTACCAATTCAATACATAAAGTTCACCTACACGTTTCATTGTGCGTACGTAGTGGAATTCACTACTAGAATCAGGGTTTCCTGATAGCAACAACCTGATGGTCTTTCAAGTCAAGAGTGAATAGGTTACTTGTAGGCAATCATCGACCACATTGCATCGTTTATCTTCAGTGTCAAATGCGAGCCTATATTATATACATAGACTATTGTTCGTAAAAATCACTAAGTACACTCAAAGTTCTGTTCCAATATTGCCCAATCTACGGCATAGAGTATCCACACAGCATACAAAAGGTCTATTGTGTCGCTTAAAATATTTCCCTATAAATATAAATCTCATCTTTCAAACAACTTCTCACTATTTCGTAATATGACTCTTCAGACGATAATATTAACAAAAGGAGAGACTTATAAGGTTTTTTTGTTTACATTAAACTAAGTGGTCTTTCTAACTCACACAGTTTAACTGTGTGACTCTATGGTTCTTAAAATATAGAGCAACTGTCAAATGTAAAAAGTTTTTAGTAGAGCTGTAAGAGCAAGTTTATAGTTGTGATTTTTGAAAGTTTGAAGCTATTTGACGTTATTTATTGAGACTGGCATAAATACTTTTTATCAACTAACTAAGATGTAAGCAATAAATAAGTCATGAAAAATATTTAGAAAATAATGAAAAGAAGTGACAGTTGTCTAACCCAAGAACTTGCTTTCCTGACCTTAATTTTACTGGAATAACCCACAGACGATTTCATAATAAACGCATAAAAATCGTAACGGAAACATCATAGGTACCTTCTTTCTACTTAATTTCTGTGTCTTTAGGCAAATAAAATTCATTCCACTCGCCGCGAAGTGAAATCAATTAACGTTAAGAATTTTTTCAATAATTTGTCAAGTATGTTAACAGAACCATTCATTTGAACGCGCCCTAAAATAAAAGTGACAGCATACGTCACGAGACGTCACGGGTCGACGACATCACGAGATCGTTCTATTTTTAAAAACATTTTGTTAATTTGTTTTTTTTTTCTGTTACAATTAAAACACGACGTTTTTATTGTTTTACATGTTTTTTCGGATAATTTTAATTGTTTAAATATTATGCCCAAAAAAACGGTAGTGGTGTTAGTCAAAAAACTATTTTCCTCAAATAATTTCTTGTTTATTGAGAAAAGCATTCCAATTATATTTTATTGAAATTGAGATAATACTAGTAAATTAGAAACGTTGTTTTGGTGCTCCACCCACACTTCGAGGCTTCCTCATGGAAAATTTCTACGTGAGAAAATCAATATGCTATAATAAAAGTGAGCCGGGATTTTATTGAATGACCAGCGCCTATCACGTCTTCTTTGCAATATTATTGTAGGTGTACTTTTTTATATGTCAAAGTAGAGCTTGACGTATCGTGTCAGTTTCGATTTAAAAAAATAAATGACGTAATCTGTCAACTCCTTATTTTGACTTTAAATGCATCCTTCCCACGCGGCAATGACAAAATTTCATACAGCCAGAAATAAAGAATGAGTCTAGTGTTGGAGAACCATGTAAGAGGTGAATGTTTCATCAAATTAACGGGCAATGGCCTTGAACCCGGCCAGTTGAGGCCAATTCGTCGCCGGATGACAACCCCGAAATTGTTCTATTGCGCGATTGCGCCATTACCAACGAATGTAATGAGTAATGACAAGTGGACTTAAAAAATGATATCTAAACGAATTTGAACTGTCGTTTCTGTCGTGGGAGTGCAGTTATTTATTTTTTTTATCTCTGGAATAAAATATAAGGCGGTTCGACAGCTTTTATCTAACATGTTTTTAAAATAATAAGTACTTTTACAATTGAGAAATCCTATAATTATATTAAGTTATTCAAAAAACAAATTCTACATTCAAATTCACCCTAGATCCGCTTTTCTTAAAATAAAAGTTCCAAATTCAAAATTTAAAATGACATTCCAATATCAATAAATGTTTCAATTAATCTAAATGCTTTACGTTACGCAAAGCCCACGCTCCTATAGCCTGCACTTACAACGTTTTTCCACTGGAGGGGCATCCACGTGTCGTTTTCGACGAGGTTAATGACCCTAACCTGCACTTTGACTTGACTAGTGTTGATTGTGTTTTTTTTTGTTTGTTTAGTTGGCTTGCAAAGTACTGTTATAGTTTTTTTTTTGTTGTGAGTGTTATGTGAGAGTTGTATTTTTGCTGTTGAAAAACGATTTTATTGTCTTACTTTGTTTATTTTTTTTTCTTTAAAACTGTCAGTTGTCAATGTGAACTATATTTGTTATTTTAAGTTTATCTTCAACTGAAAACCTTTTTCAAAAGGAAATAGTCTTCGCTGTTATTATATTAAAGAACAAATTAAATTTGACCCTAAATTAACTTTGTTCTACTTCTTATATCCAATACTTCAGCTCAGACCAATAAAAAGGTCTGAGTACTTCAGTTACCTCTACATCAGTATACCTGCTATACGAGTCCACACAAAACATGCCCTTATTTTAACATGCCTAAAGTCTATAATGACACAACTAGAGTACCTATACTTATGTCCTTTCGCACGTCATAACCCAAATTTAACGACAATTAACACAAATAAATGAAACAAAGAAAAAACCCTGGCAGGTTAATTGTGGAAAATTATTATTTAGGGCACAAACATTTAAATGCAATTTGGAGCAATAGATAAATGCATCGATTTTGTAAATATGTAGGACTAAAATGTGGGTCGAGTGACGCAAAAATATAAGTAGCTGCCGCACTTAAAAGTAGTGCAATCGAGTTTTTTTGTCACTCAATCATTTTAGGCAAGAGATTTGTCATTAAATTCTATTAAAACAAAGGCTAAAATATCATCATGGTTCTCATAAACCAATTTAATTATGGTCGGCAAAACATTTTTTCTTTCACATTTCTATTTTATTTGTAATTTCTGTCTCCCTCTCTTTTTATTTTAGAAATGGTCATCTTACACACTCTAGAATACTAAAGTTAAATAATAATGCAATAATTTGTAAAAAAAAATATTACTTTTTTTTTGGTAGTAAATCATCAAACTACCTTCCGCTTTAGGTAGAGCTAGAGAGTGTCAAACTTTTACTGGCTAAAAACCATCTAGGTTCCTTCAGTTGCCCTTAGCGTTCCAGGCCGCGATAACTTTTCCAAACCACCAGCCCTGACAGCAAAATATCACTTCCTAAAATGTTAAACCTAACCATTGACATAAGTGACACAAGGGCTTTTTAAAAATAGACTTGACACAAGAAAAGAAAAATGTTGATTCGACCTTGAATTAACCTGAAATTTTTAATACCTCCTAAGTAGTGTCAATTTTAATTATACACCAATTAGAGGCACAGTAACCCTCTTTACTAAACTCACTTTTATTTGATCTAGTTTTATTTAAACTGTCAGTTTTAAGGGCACTCCCATTATTTTTTTCATTAAAGAAGGTCATGCTTGGTAAATCGATAGCTTGTTTTACGCGAGATATATTATCGTAAATATATCTATATTACTGTTACTACCTACTACCACAATATTATTTTATCTGTGACATCATTGACATGTTGATAAGACTAAGAAAAATCGCACACTAAAAAAGCAAAATAAAAATGTATCTATCAAAAAGTGACAGCTGTCATTTTTTTTTTTTGTTATTATGTCTCTGATGAACCCTTAAAAAGGTTATCATACTAATTAATACGCACTTTGCTCCAACAAATTGAAGAATGCAAACAAACATAATCGAAATAGATACTGTTATTAGCATTACGTATCGTGAATAAAGACCCAATTACATTTGTGTGGTGACAATAATTGTAGGTACCTAAGTTAGTTTTGTTTACATAAGTCGATTATTTTTTCTACAAAAATGGCCCCGAAATAGAAAAACTTCCGGCTTTGATAAGCATATAGTTTCTAGAAAATAAATTGACGAGGAAAACTTACTTCTAAGTTAAGGAATATGTAGTCGGTTTTTGAATTAGGAATTGTCAAACTTTGACATTAAAGTAGGGTTTGACAAGTTCTTAACTGTCAAATTCGAAAACCAGCCAGTATATTCCTTATTTCCTTAATCTCATTACTCCACACATCGACTAAAAAAAAATAAAAAAATTACCTCTTATAGAATTAGCGGCTTTCTTATCCATAAACATGCCAGATATCGATGAGCCGAACATCCCATCACTACTGCCAGGCGGAGGAGATGTACTGTCCGCCACGGACCCTGAAGTGATGTCCATGCCCATCTGGTTGTGCATCACGGGACGCACATCCGTATGAGGTTCTGTCTTCAACTGCATACCCACTGGCAGACCCTGGGACTGGTGCAGCATAGTAGAAGCAGACGAGTGACCTCCATGCTGGTCCGGAGGCCACTGAGACCCGAACAAGTCATGAAATTGATTGCTGTTCATCATTCCAAATTCAATTTTTGAATTCTTCTCCGTCGTTCTTTTTTTCCTCTTGGAGTAAAAACTTTTTCCTTTAAGTTATTTTCGACCAATGATTTTGTGTGCTCGCGAATCGAATTCGCATTGCGGTTAACACTAATATCACTGTGCGATTTGGTGTTCCAATAGATTGTTATGTTCTTCTTTTATCGACTATGTCGGTAAGGCAACTGTTTTTTTTATGTGTGTAGCTACACCATCAGAATTTTTCTTCGAAAAAACTATGGCACTCCCAATGTATTGTTTCTTCAACTTTGTTGAGTTTTAAGCACCAGGTTTTTGTGTTTAACTGATAAATATAATCCGGCCAAGCGGAGTAGTAAAATTTCTTTTTGCGAAATTTATTTCAGGTATTAACTTTTTGAAGAGCAACAAATTTTTTGGCATTTTGTCTCCGTGGTAATGTTTTGTTTGCTTCCTCTTGTCTTAAATAAACATTTACGTAAGGCACTATTACTTTTATTGTAGTTATTCACTTGTTCCCTTATTCTACTGGTTTTTAATTAACTCTTTATCAATATTTGCAAAACACAAAAAATCTGTAAAGAGAAAACCGAAGCAGAAGAATTTATTTGAATTTAAAAAATATTTTTGAAAATCCAAATTTATTGTTAATGTCAAAAGATTTTAGTTAACCGAACAGTGTTGCTCAATTATCTAAAATCCGTTATCCGAATTTACGTGGAACACATGATTTGAATTTTAAATAAGTTGTTGGACGCCACTACGTTCCATTTTCGAAAAAAGAAAAATAATATCTTGTCACTGTTGCACTTAAAGGCACTGTCACTTATTTTGTGGGAAAATAACAATACGTGATCACCTCACTGCTGGATAAATTTGTACGTTAGTATGTTTGTACTATAGGTTGTTCACAACTCGGCTTCGCGTCGGCAACTGGCAATTCCAAAGATGTTGACGCCACAGCGGCCCGAACGTGACTGACGCATTGACGAATCTTCGGCCAGGCTCACGAAAAAATTATATATTTTTTCATTCCGACCGAATAATCAACTTAGCTCATAGCGATAGTTCAGTCGCCCCGGCGGCGGACTACGAAAAATTCTACTTCAATATTCATCTTTAAGGGAAAAATCCTCAAGGACGATCAATTAGACCTCTAGCACGTCTAGAATCACTTAAGTGATATACGGAAATGTGTGTAATTGCGGTGTAATTAAGAGACAAAATTGCCTATCGGTGTGCGAGCGGATCACAAGGCGTGAGTTTGCCTGTGTGCGTACGTCGGTGTCGTGTACAGATATAGAGGCGCGCGCACACAAGCTTAGAGGCGTCACAGCAGTTCAATGACCCCGGGACCCAAACAAAGTAGATTTCGGTGAAATGCTGTTGAACTCTAGTTTTGAATGTGGAATCTCTGAGCGATATTACATCGCCGCCTTTCCTGGCGAATTTTTTCGCTGAATATTCGAATATTTTTAATTTTTCTTTTTTCAAAACTTGAGGTTTTTTTGTCTATTTTTGGCGGGTGTTGTGTTTTCAGTACTGGCTGGCTACGATAGACAAGCGTCTATTTGAAAAAGAAATGTATTTTTTTTTTATTTTTGTCATTTTTTTTTTGTTGCAAAAAATATCTAAATTTTTGTACGTTTTCTAAAAAGTCTTTCTGACAAATGAAACCCGTTTAAATATTTATTTTTTGTTATTTTCAGGCAATAAAAAAATAATTCATGTTAAATCTACTAAAGCAAATTAATTTTCACCAATACCTAAACAGTTGTTCTATCAAAACAATACCTGAACTCCAATACTTGTGTTACTGTTAACAGTTCAATGACCCAGGAAAAATGTGCTGTCAACCGCAAATATAAATGTAGGCAATTTTATTTCGTTACGCGTCTGCAAAGTATTTTTTGTTTACTTAATAAATCATTACGCACTTTAATAAAATTTGCAAAAATAAAAATAAAAATCTCGTAAATTTTTTTTTCGTAATTGGTAACATTCTACTAGCATTTGTCAAAAGCTGTTTTTTTTTTTCTGACGTGCCACAAAATTTTTAAGCTGTGCAAAAATTTTTACTCATTGATATAACTGCCAAAAATGACCTCTCATAGCTCAATGACTCTACACAGTGGGCCATGGGCTCTAACTCTCTAAACTCTAGTGAATAAAACACTATTCTATTATTCCATATTTTTTCTTAAAATTGAGACTCTCAATCTCAAGTTATCATAGTCGGAAGCCATTTGTTGACAAATCTTATTATGTCATTGACATTTTGATGTCTTTAAGGTCACTCTTTTATTTATAGTCAAGATATTTATAAAAAATGATAAGATTACTTGTTACAAAACACTACGTTTACGTAAAAGTTAATGGAAAAAAAAAACAAATAAAAACTTTCTTATTTTTACTGGCTAACAAAAAAGTCGGTTAGTAATGATTAACCAGCATCCCATATAAGTCAGAGTTAAGTACCAAAGTATTAAACTCTACTCTCACTACCGAATCACCATTAATCAAAGCGACATTGACAAAAAAAAAAACTACTTTCTAACACAAACAACATCAAAATCAATCCAGCACTTCCCTGGAAAAGGCGGCCTTTCAAAAACCATAGATCACCGAATAAACTCATAAACCATAACGAAAAACCGTAATCTACGAATAATATAAAAAAAATAAAAGTAAATAACCCTAAGAGGGAAGCCGCCGACCTTGTGGGGGAAAGGGACGGGAGATGTGACGTCACGTCGTGCTGCCTCACTCTTACTCACAGGCTAACGACCTATTGATTTTGAACCACGTGTTGTGTCGATGTTCCGTCAAGAGTCCACTGGTGGGCCAAATGCGTAGTTCCTAATTCAAAAAACCTTACTTTTTCTAGGCTGGTGTACATTTGTTAAAGGTTTTTTTTTAAAAAAGAAGTTTTTTTTTGAAAAAGGAAATGGAAGCAGGATGTATATCGATCAGCTGCTGGGAGTCGTCGACTTTTCGAACATTACGGGTCGAAGTATGTATACTTTTACTATATTTGTTGCGAGCCCGGCCTTCTGTAGGCTTGGCAGTATTTTTAACTCGCATAGACTTGATATCAAGGTTTGAAGGCGTGGTTCTAAACGTTTATTAGATTTTTTTTGTTATTATAAATTGTGTATTTGTGAGCCAGTGCTCACGCCTATTTTATATAAAAAGTTATCGACTTTTATAGTCAAAATTACCAGTTTCAATCACAGTCAAGCACTAGTTTATACCATTAAAAAAAAGAGCCAAGTGGGAGTCGGACTCGCGCATGAAGGGTTATGTACCGTCAGTAGCAAAATAACGGCAACAAAATCACGTTTGTTGTTTCTGTTTTTAGTGTTTGTTGTTATAGCGGCAATAGAAATACATCATCTGTGAAAATTTCAACTGTCTAGCTACCACGGTTCATGAGATACAGCCTGGTGGTTGACAGACGAACAGAGGAGTCTTGGCAATAGGGTTCTGTTTTTACCTTTTGGGTACGGAACCCTAAAAAAAGAATGTCTATAACCAGCCAGTACTTCGTCGGGCACTTTTCCAATCCCCGAATGAGATTTTGCTGACAGACCAAATTCAATTTGTAGTATTTGCGCAACCTTATTGATCGTAGGCTTTTATAGACCGTAGGACGTTAATCTGTAGCTCTCCAATTGTATCAAAATAGTACATTTTGATACAAGTGAAGAAAGGTTGTCATTGCGACCGAGGCGGAATTCGCCCGAGCCGCAGGTGAGGGTGTTATGGAGCCGAGTGGTGCAGTGACAAATATCCACAACGTTTTTCAATACACTTGCGAAGATATAAATAAACGGCGGTTGTTCGCTTAGCGCCGTCTGATACGATATTGTAGCGGGAGCAAGCTCGCGCACTTTTCCACACTAGTGCGAAAACAAGAATTAGCGTGTCTAAAAGCAGTAGGGAAAAGAGTGGATTTTCGAGTAAGTGTATTGAAAAAAAAAAGTATTAATAAAAAGGCTTTAGTTTTAACTGTACCCATGACTTCGTTTGCGTGGATTAAGCTCCACTCACCTTTTTTGGGAAAATCGAGGATTTTTTTTATCTACTTCGGAGATTTTATAACCACTAGGACCAACAGCTTAAGGCCCTAACTCCCGAGCAGTGCTATAAAACAGTAACTTACTGAAGCCTACTCCTCTGTAACGGCTACGTCAATAGGTTTGAAAAAAATATATGTTTATTATAGATTCATGTACAACATTATCAACATATATATGATTTTTTCGTAAGACTAATACTATTACCAAAAAAAATAAAATTAACAATATAATATTTTTCGCTTGTTTTCCCTATTCCTTTTAAACGGCTTTGATCTTTAGAAATATGTTTACACAAAAAAATTGCTGGTTAAGTGTTCTTCAAAATGTACATAGCATATTTAAATCAATTGATATTTCACAAAGAAAATGGATTTAAAGGTCAGCGGGGCTCTATCCGGGCGCAGCTGGGCGGAATTAAATGCACGCATACTCGTACTGCATACCGCCTAGGCGTTAATATTAGTATCTGTGCATTATTCCGGCCAGATTTTCAAAGGATTATACGCCTTAACGTTCTTTCCGAGGCACTGAGGGATCTCGGTATATTAAGATTGCCATCCATCCATAGAACGACCTGATTAATCTTACTTACTTACATTATAAGCTTTATTGTACACCTTATAATAAGTATAGGTCAGACACTTGCGGGCGGTCTTATCGCACAGGCCATCTTATAGACAACCTAATGGACTAAAAAAGAAAGATGGCACCTCTCTTTGATAAAAAAAAAACCGTTTTAAAAATCTTAATATGAATATGCCATTCCAACCTCAGCTGCAGGCTGCAGATGCAGGCTGCGAATGCAGGTAGCACACGCATGACACGCAGCCGTTGCCTACATTCGCAACCTGCAGCCAAATGGCACCTTAAAAAGCTCACTCTAAAGACTTTTTTCATTCTAAAACAATTTGTCTGCTGCGGTCTTACCGCCCGATTATAATTTAGGTGTCTTCAAGACTACAGTGATAAAGAGAGGCTCTTGATAACCTAGTGCGCCTCACAAACAACGATTGCATCACTGCTTACCATCAGGTGGGATCGCTGTCAAGCAATAGTTTATATTATATAAAAAAAAACCTACTATAATTTATAACCCCCACGTTAACTGAACAAAATCTTTATTAGTAATGGTTTTCCCACCTACGCATAATTTCAAACAAAACTGGGGAATTAGGCTGCAACTTTGCGCGTTAAATTAGGTCAAAAATATGTCACTAGCAATGTCCTAGTAAACTATTGTACCTGGTAACCTCATTGGTTTAAAATTCAAAAGATTGTGTTCGTTTTTTAAACTGTCTTTGAGATAAACGGTCTAACTGTCAGATTTCAATATTGATTCGTTCCATTTGACAGTTAATGTGACGTTACTTTTTTATTAATATTATAAAGAATTTGATGTAGCAACAACATGCAATGCAACACAATAGCACAATATTTTTGTTTATTGGATTTTCTTTAAGAAAATGTTTTTTTTTTAATAACAAACTAGTGCTTGACTGCGATCCCACCTGATGGTAAGCAGTGATGCAATTGTTAATGGTGAATCACTAGTTTATTAAGAGCCTATTCACTCTAGCCTTGAAGACATCTAAATTATAATCGGACGGGAAGCGAAAGCTGCTTTATTTCTGAGTGACATAGGCTATATTTTATGTATGTGGCCGAAGCCGCTTGCAAAAGCTAGTGTCCTAGATAAACTTAAAGAAATATGAATTGATAAATTCACATTAGTACTTGCCCGGTTTTGAACTGGCAACCTCATGCATAAGAGATACATAGAGCGTGAGAGATTGAGATGAACGATATAAACCAAATATTTTTAACAAGTGCTCGTTGAAATGCTGTAACTAAAAAATAGTCAATATTATTCAATCAAGAAAGTGTGATTCACATATACATGCTAATTTATGCTTCTAACAGAAACATACAATATATACGAATTTAAAATCATAGTATTGCCATGTAATGAATAAGTGTTCTATGTAAACAAATATAAGCTGTGTTCTGTATTCGTAGGTATTATGCTTTGGGCTTGTGGACGACGAGCAATGGGTAGCTCGTCGTCCGGCCGTCCGGTAACCATCCGGACCGAGCCCGAGTCGTCGACGGCGCGTAGTGTTCACGCGTGCCTCATAGAGATGTCAGCAAAACCGTAGGGGCCCAGTACGGCCGAAGCCTACTGGGGCCATGGGTGATGCGAAAGAGAACCCCGAGGCCCTGGAACGAAGGCAAAGATGGAAAAGGAGTGGGTTTTTGTCAGTAAAAGTCTGACACGTCCTCCTGCCCCACCAAAAACAGTTTTGACTAATTTTATTTGACTGTAATAGATATTTTAGCGAACGTGAATAAAATTGACGGGTGCAAAAAAATATTATTCACTATTTTAAAAATTTTCTGATAGTAACAGGAAATTACTAACAATAACTACAATAAAAGTATGTATGATAAACACAAACACGGAAAAAACAAGTGAGCTTCGAATTTCGAAGGCTAGAGTGAATAGGCTCTTAATAAACTAGTGCGCCTCACCATCGATGATTGCACCACTGCTTACCATCAGGTAGGATCGCATCCAAGCACTGGTTAATACCAATTAAAAAAAAAAAATAGGTTTACGCACATCACTACAGGAATTACGGAAACTTTTGTCAGAAAAAAATATGGAGTCAAAGCTCTGATTATTACAAGTTGCATATATGATACATTCCGGTATTGTATTAGTGACAGAAGGCACGTAGGCCCCTGTTCTTTCCTGTCGTGTATACCAAAAATTTGTTCCCCGAATGACTTCGTTTAAAATCGTCCTCCAAATGACTTTCAAAACGGTTTTTTTGGGCTGTAAGATAACGGTGGCGCTCAATGTAAGTTTCTTTTTCTTAGAAAGTAATTCTAATAGATAACGTAATACATATTCATTTCCAGATAACTAAAAATTTTACACAAAACTGTTTTTTTTTTTCGTTATTGATTGGCTTGCGTCTAACCACTATCTCACCTGATGGTAAGCGATTCGCTAGAAGACGATGATAGACTTCTAGTGTTAAATGATAAATTTTGACAGATTTACAGGCCAAATTAAAGTTTGAAAAAAAAAACTCAATTTCAAATGCTTAAATCAGAAATTGGGGATAACTTAACAGCTTTTAGAGTAAAAGTTGGTATTTTAGGGTTAGGTTATTTTCTGAAGAACACTTAACCAGCAATTTTTATATGTAACCATATTCCTAAAGATCAAAGCCGTTTGAAAGGAATAGGGAAAACAAGTAGAAAAAATATCATGTTGTAATTTTTTTTTTGGCAAAAGTATTAGTCTTACGAAAAAAATCATATGTTGATAATGTTGTACATGAGTTTATAATAAACATATATTTTTTTCAAACCCGTTAACCTAGCTGTTACCGAGGAGTAAGCTTCAGAAAGTCACTGTTTTATGGCACTGATCGGGCGCCAGGGCCTTAATAATACAACTCTCACTCAGCGCATAGAGCAATGACATCATATCGTGTGTATTGTAATTTTTATAATAAATCATTACCTACTTTCATTATTAGGGACGTAATGTACTTGTTAGTATTGTCTGTGGAATTTTTATTATGTATTTACTTTAGTATCTCTGTTTGATGTATGAGCTCAAGTGAAGGGAATAAAGTAGAAGTATTGATCATTATTTAAGTTATTATTATTAACCAGCTTTCAATAAAACCAAAGTTATTGAACCATCCGAATACTACGTTGAGCTCCATGGTGGTTCTGAGTTGAGCTTAGCGAATACTGACAAATGCTTGCACAGACTGGACAGGTCCACTCAAGTGTGTATCGTTCCTCTCTCAAAAGACCATCTCAGATACTAATCTGTATGGTTCTAATGTGATTTGACCATTAATTTGCTGTGTGGTCTTTTAAAGAGACTTTGACCCCTGAGTTTGTTTCGGGGTTTCTTTTCAGGGTAGTCAGCTAGAAACACTGGCCTCATCTAGTTTAAACTAACGTTTAAAAGTGTTTTTAAAAACCTATTTGCAAAATAAATATCATTTGTCATTTATCTACGTCTTTATTCTGCCCATTGCGTCACGAAAAAAAAACGCAAACGGAAAATCGCAGTTCCAAAATTCAAATTGACAACTGTAAAATGCTCACTACGTCAAACAGGAAAGACTTTCAAATTAAAAAAACTTCGTATTAAAAAAACGATGAGAATTACAAATTTCGAACTACATTCGGTTCGTTCGTTGAACTGTGGATCTATTGGGGATTAATTTTATGTCTATTCCTGGCTTAAAGGCAAATACGTGAAGATAAGACCTAGATTTTGTCCGAAATCAATACTTAAAGGATCTTCGTAGGGTGGCTAATATAAATAGCAGGTGGATGAGGGTTGAATCGAGATGAATGGTATTAGAGACTAGAGAGGCTTATGTCAAGCTATGGACTACTGTAGGCTGATGATGATAGGATGTGAATCAGAAAGCTCAATTTTCGCAGTTTCAAAGTGATTATAACTACTCCGAGTTTGATTCAAGATGTCCTACTAATTGTGCATTATAAGATCACAAAGTGAGTGAAAATTATCAAAATAATCTTACCATCACAATGCCTAGTTACGAGTTTGTTTTATGTTACGTTCGACGCTCCAATTGGCTCGCTCCAATCTCTTAGCCAATCAGAGAGCCCAACGCGGAAAACGTTTCGATCGTGTTAACGTAAAAACTACACGCACTCAACGCACAGGTGAGATACTGGCCAAATACGAGCCTTGCAAAAGAAAAAAAAAACAACGGAAAATTCCAGCCTTAAAAAAAATACAGTTCCAAATTCGAAATTCAAATCATCGTGACCATTGACTAATACACCCCCTACCAACCTATCGGGGTTCAACGTCACGGCTGGGGTCAATAAGTTCACAGTCCGCAGGTCAACAGACGGCCTAAGTGACACACTGTTTCAAATTCTCGTGTTCGACATTTTGTCGCGTTGTTTTTTTCGAACGTTTACGGAATACGGATGTGATTTTTGACAGATAGATTAGTATCTTTTTGCTTGCAGAATATTAGTAGTGCCAAGGCACTACTAATATTCTGCATTCATATTCTCTAATTCATACAGGCACTGATGAATTGTCAAGATTCGACAACTATTCGACTGAGGTCAATCAGTCGAACTATTCGACTGATTGACCTCAGTCGAATAATTGAACTTAAATAAATTCTTTGACTTCGAGTCCCTCCTTAGCAACGGAATTGAGACATCTCCAATGTTTGGCCAAAACATTTGGAACCAACTTAAACACATCGGAAACAGGATATTTCTGTAAAGGAAACCCGAGTGTGTGTGTAAAAGTGGTCCTAGAACGCAAAGGGCAACTGAAGTAACATAGGTGGGCTTTAGTCAGTAAAAGTCTGACGCGGTCTCGCACTCCATCCTAGAGTGGTAGAATCCATTAAATAATTTCCCACCTCCCAAAAAAGCCCTGGAACTAAAGGTTTTTCTACATGGTGTTTCTTACTCGTTCTTCACAGAGATCTAAGGTTTGGAAAGTGTGAACAGCTTCAGCTGTATGACTGACCATATCATAGCATATAGTCGGCCTTATAATGTTCCCACTGTTGGGACTCAGGCCTCCTATCTAAGAGACAGAATAGGTCATAATCCACCACGCGGGCCCAGTGCGGGTTGGTGATTGTCACATGTCTTCGAATTTTTAGTTCTAGGATATGCCAGTTTCCTCACGATGTTTTCCTTCACCGTTTTGAGAGCAGTGGTGATGAAATAATTACACAGAGTAATGCGCCTGGCTGGGTTTGAACCCGCGACCTACAACTCGTAAGTCGGGGCCGTTATCACTCGGACACCACTGCTCTCATGATCATGACTCTAGACAATTCAAAAGTGCCTGTAAACTATTTACCTCCGGTTTACTGTTTTTGGGATTTTTCTTTGGGATTTTAGGGGTAAAATAGCGAGTCTATCAATAATAAAAAATAACCTAAGGTCTACCCCTAAGGTCAGGCCTACCGACACTCGTTGAAAAAAAAGAAAAAAAGGAAAAAGAAAATCAGAAACCGGACATCCTGCTATCCGCCAACCCCGGTAGAAGGAACATCAATCTGTTAAACAAATCACCAATCGATATCGTCGCCTTATCGCTGGTATCGCTACGGACTGCGGTTCGTCGCTCGGCCGATGAACCCCGAAAAATCGCGAGTTCAATGCCTCGTCTAGCTTCGGCCTAACGTTTGAATTGCGAACGCGATGCATTCGCCAATTCTATTGGTCGGAATTTGAAATTTCTCGTTTGCCGTTTCAAATTTGGATTTTAAATAAAATTTGAATTTGGAAGTTAGTTTTTTAACGGTTTTTTTTTTTCGAAATAATCGCTTGTAGTTTGTTTCAATTGTATAAATTGTTTATTAAAATGGATTTGTTTTCTCAGAGATTGATTTATTTAGCTATACTTTTTGGCAAACCGTAAGGCGGTTCGTTTTTTATCTAGCATTAGAAATGAACTCAAAACCGTTTTTTGCGTTGCGTTATCCAATCGTCAAAAATACACCAAGTTCACTATAGCCAAAAATGTATGACAAAATATTGTTTGCCACTGAAACAACGCTCATTCATTAATAATGATAGACGAAAGCTGTTGCTACCTAAAGATAAAAATGGTAGTCATTTTTAAATTTAGTTCACCAGACATGCACTAAACTATTGTCAAAATATCTTCAGACATTGTTTATCTTTCCGTCAAAACAACAATAACCGCAATTGAGGCCGTAGACAAGAAATAATATTTTAATCTCATGCCGCAGCAGACATCAAAATCAGATACCAAAGTCCCTACACAAAAGAAAAAAAAGCCGTGCTAAACCTATACCAACATTGAAATACAAACAATTCTAACCCGGTTTTTCGTAATTCGAACGTCACGTGATACCTAGTCTTTATGGCAGTAACAAACGTGATGGCGCTAAGCATCAGTTTTTTGAAAATGAACGACTTTCTTTTTTCATAAAATTGTGTTTTTTTTTAATATGTCATAGGTAAAGGATATTGTTTTATATGGCAACACTTTCTATTGTAATAAACACAATAAACATCAAGGTCAAGGAAGATCTCGAGTTTATAAATGCAACATAGTATGTTATCATATGTTTTCATAGTTTTATAGTACAGCACTGCCAAAATCTACTAGCGAACTGTGTTAAGTTTTTAAGATTGATTAATTAGGAATTTTAAAACAAGATTTTCCTCAAAACATACAGTTTTAAAACTAGGTTTATGTAACGTACTTCCGTAAACATAGTTTTAGTAGATTTATTGTATGTTTATACTATGAGTCGTAAAACTAACGGCCTAGTACAAACATCTTACGCACCGCTAAATTTTTAGGCCGGGTAGAACTTTCAGATCGATTCCGTCAATATTTGCTCAACCAGTTGATACTTAGATCTTTCCGAGACCTATATGAACCCTGTATTTTTTCTATGTATTTTTCTTAGGGAAAAAAATAAAGATGAGAAAAACGCCATTTTCGCATGTTTAAGGCATTGAATTATTTTAGCTTAGTAGCACCAGTATTTTATAATTGGTAGGTTAGTAAGTATATTATATATTTTTTTTTAATAAAGTTGAAATATTTTCCTTCTGTCTAGTTTTCTTTCACTGCCAAAAAAGGGGTGTGTGTCTCCTTTCATATTCAGCTAGTACAGGGCCATCACATAAAATAGCATGTTACAATATAAAGGAATGATATATCAAGATTATAATGGCTAGTTAAAGCCATCTGTATAAGGCATAGCATTATACTGTGAAAATCAGGTTTCTTCCTGGACTGCAGAGGTCAGGCGGCAGTAAAACCTGTAAGGCTGTTACACGCCATTCCTTGGACTTAAGATAAAGAACACTGACAGTTTATTAGAAAGAAAAGAAACGAAGTAAAAGTTAAAAAAATAGAATTAGCCTTCTTGGCATTCGAATTTGAAATTATTACGTCATAATTTTAAAATTTGAATTAAACTAATTGTCGGCGAAAAAAAAAATGGCAGCCAGTATGCCACCAAAAAGCATGATTTAAATTTTTTCTAATTTTGTTTCAATGTCTTCTTGCCTTTCCTGTCTAGGTTCAAAGACAGATCACCGAAACACACCCTCTTAGCAAAGTAAGCGAAAAAAAAATTCGAAAAAGTCACAAAAATGCGACCGGGAAGTCAGCGCAGCACGATAAGACCGGGCCGGTTCCTTGCCTACCCACGTGGTGGGTCAACGTCTGCCCCACTGCGATGTCGGGTCGCTGAACCTCGTCTCACGCACACAAACAGACAAACATCTCATACTCATCGCGAGCACACACTGGAGAATCCCCGCGTGAGCATTTCACTCACACTAACAACTCCTATTGAACATATTCGCGCGTAAACTCACGCGCACATTCGCAATATGGGCGTCAACGGACAGGTGACTAATTGTGTGTACCTTGTTTCGAAGCCTTTTTTTAACGGTAGAGTAAGGTTGACGATTGTTTTGAAAGATTAGTGCAGATCGTTGATAAAGCTGATGTAAAGTGATTTCCGGGACAGTGCAAAAAAAAATCCACTGTAATTACTATCCCTCTTAACACTTAGGTCTCTTATTCATTTGAACTTATAATGACACAAAAGACAAAGATGAGTATAACAAAGAATTCTCAATTTAAAAAAAAAACTACCAAAAAAAATTAAATAATCGCAACTAGCAACCCTACCTAAAGGTGGAACACCTCAGACAGACATTATTTTGGCGCGCAAATGTCCTTCAACTAATGACATCACGCATTCTAAATTTAAAAACGCGTCATTAAAACGGCCTAACAGAAAATAGTTTCCATTGAAGGTCGGAACAAATCGCCATACTGCTCAGTCATTATAATTAAGGCCAAAGAATCTGTATGAAAATGATGAAAAGAATAAAGGGCTAAAGAGAAAATGGATGACTTTTGATGGAATAAAAAAAAATACAGCAGAAATAAATTGCAGAATTATAAAGATATCAAAACCATAAAGATGTGGAAGAACGTTGGACCAAAAATGATCTAAAACCATCAACCACAAACAATATTAAAGAAAGAGTTACCACGGCCCTGTAACGCCAAGGGTAACTGAAGGAATACGTCAGTTGTTACCAGGTTCCACGAAAAGTATCTAAGGGGTCTCTCCTCGGGCTTCGGCCCTTCTTACAACCGCCAAAGATCCAGGACCCCAAGTTCTCCAGATAAATAAATACATCCAATTATAGCTAAGTAGGCAATAGGATATTGCTAAGAAGACTGACTCATCTTCCCAAGTTATTTTCTATGAGATCATTAGAATAAATCAAAAGCCCAGGACAAACTATATGACGCACTGGACAGTCCTGCAGGCCAAAAAGAGCTATACCGGCTTACTAGAATAAGAGAGAGAAAGGCGAGGGATGTTTGTCATGTAAAATGTATAAGAGATGAAACTGGAATGGTTCTATCGGATGATGAAAAAATCAGAAAGAGGTGGAAGGAATATTTTGAAAGATTGATGAATGAAGAAAATAATTGGAGTGGGGTGTTAGAGAATAAACCAGTGAATGTGGGATTAGTGAGAATGGTTAGTATGGATGAAGTCAGAATAGCAGTAAATGGAATGAAGAATGGTAAAGCCATTGGTCCAGATGGAATACCAGTTGAAGTGTGGAAGTTATTGCGAGTGGATGGATGGACGTGGTTAGCTTTGTTCTTCAATAAGTTGTTGCTGGAAGAAGCCATACCTGATGAGTGGTGCAATAGCTCTTTGGTGCCGATTTTTAAAAACAAAGGTGATGTGCTTGAGTGCAACAATTATAGAGGAATAAAGCTAATGTCACATACTATGAAAGCCTGGGAGAAAGTTATTGAAAGGCGACTGAGAGAAGAGAGTGAAATTTCACAGAACCAATTCGGTTTTATGCCGGGTCGGGGTACAGTGGATGCCATTTTTGCTATACGCCAGCTGTGCGAGAAATACAGAGGTGCGCATAAAAACTTGCACATGGTATTCATTGACCTCGAAAAGGCATACGACCGGGTACCTCGTGAGGTTCTGTGGTGGGCCCTTAAGGAGAAAGGTGTGCCTGGGAAGTATGTGCAGTTGATCCGAGCGATGTACAGTCGATGCAGTACCCAAGTCCGGTCTACAGTGGGCACCACTGGCAGCTTCAATGTGGCTGTCGGCTTACATCAAGGGTCGGCTCTCAGCCCTTACCTCTTCCTGATGATAATGGATGCTCTGACGTCGGACATTCAGGAAGAGGCTCCCTGGTGTATGCTGTTTGCCGATGACATTGTGTTGGTTGCCGAGAGTGGCCTAGAGGTCCAGAACAGATTGGAGGTGTGGTGGCACAGACTGGAGAGTGTTGGCCTGAAATTGAGTAGAACCAAAACGGAATACTTGTTCTGCGATTTCGGCGGTCTCTCCAATCCAGTGCCTTTATCTCTCGCTGGAACACCCATACCGATCTGCTCCGACTTTCGGTATCTCGGGTCACTCGTCCAAGGGGATGGTGAGGTAGACCGGGACGTAACACATCGGATCAACGCAGGATGGATGAAATGGCGACAGGTCACGGGAACAACTTGTGACCCACGGATGCCCCTCAAGTTGAAGGGTAAAATCTATAAGTCCGTGATAAGGCCTGTCATACTGTATGGATCAGAATGTTGGGCTGTGAAAAAGACGGATGAAAAAAGATTGCACGTAGCGGAGATGAGAATGTTAAGATGGATGTGTGGTGTGACGAGAATGGATAAAGTGAGAAATGAGTATATTAGGGGAAGTTTGAAAGTGGCGCCAGTGACTGAAAAGTTGAAAGGGAATCGTTTGTCTTGGTATGGTCATGTGAAGAGGAGGGATGAAACGCATGTTACTAAAAGAGTTATGAGTTTACATGTGGATGGATGGAGAGGGAGAGGGAGACCAAAGAAAAGATGGATGGATTGTGTGAAGAGTGATATGAAAGAAAAGGATGTTAGTGATAGTATGACGAGTGACAGGGCAGAATGGAAGAAAAAAACATGTTGCGCCGACCCCAAATAACACGGGACAAGGGCAGGAAGATGATGATGATCATTAGAATAAAATAACTTTGATCGATTAGGATCAAATATTTGATCGATCGATCGACAAAAACATACACGAATTTATTAGTTGTGCATGTTATCCCACCCACATTCAGTTAAGTGAACCGTTTTAGTGAAAATATTGACAATTATGTAGGAAGAATTACTTATACTTGTTTGCTTATAACTTATAATAAAAAAACTATGTGACTTTAATTTCAAACATCAACTTACATCCTAATTTTTATGCCTAATATTTTCCATCTATGACTACCTAGTGGTGATGTGATCGATGATGTAGCACTCTTGCCTAGAAGTACCCTGTTCACTCTCGACTTGTAAATGTTCCATATTTTGAACGACCCCTGTTCAAAATAAGGAAAAATTCTGTCAAAGTGACAGCTGTCACAAGAAGTTCAATGCCCTTGTCGCGCGTTCTAATTATGACAACATCCTTACAAAAGTTGCGTCGTTAGTTAAAACAGCCTTTGGGAAAAGCCCATTTTAGCAGAAAGCATTTAATCATAATCTCAAGTAGGCAAAAAGAAAAGGATTTTTTTTTTCTAAGAAATTTAATTTGAGCATTGGCAACTCGGTCAACACACTGTTCAATTTCGTAATATGACTTAAAACTGGCGAAATGTAGGTTTTTTTTGGGTAAATATTCAAATTACTTTTCCCGCTGTTAGTAAAGCGAGAGGTTGTGACTTTAACTGACTAAAATCCATCTGTGTTCCTTTAGTTGCCCTTTCCGACAGACACGGTAAGTTTTTTTAATAGTCCCGCAGTTTATTTACTATATTCGTCTCCACTTCTCTAATAGCCATCATCTCAGTTGTAACGCCCTATATATCACGGTATCACCCCTCCCCCCATATCATCTTACAGTCATTTATTTAGTCACCTCTTCTTACAACTTCAGAGAATTAAGCCCTAACGATTATGTTAGGGTCTATGAAAAAGGACGATACCTATACAACCATAATAGAACCTTTTAAACCACTACAACCTGTTTTTAATCCATTCTTTTCTACCCTTACGAAACGGAGGCCTTGTTTAAAAAAAAGTCCTCCATTTTGCTTAATTTACTCTATTAACGGCCTCAAACTGACACATTAGGTGGCTGCATTAAGTTTATAGGGGTCTGTTACCTATCGGAGGTTGTTAACCCTCAGAGGGAATGTCCTCTGAGGGTGGTAGGCCTGTAACAAAAACATGACGAGAGAGTATTGAACTAGGGGTATAAGGAATGATAGATGGGCTACGCCCTTTTCCCGTTTTTGCTGGGTTTTGGATAAAGGGTAGTTGGTTAATGAATAGGAGGTATGTGGGTTTGGATCTGCGGTCGGGCAAAACACATTAGCTGTCTTTTGTATTTTTTTTTATAGGCATCCGTCTACTTGGTTTCTGCACAGTGTATTCCAATTAATCGATTATTTTGATTAAAATAATCGATTACCTACTGCAAAAAAATTAGTGTAAGAAATATCGTATGTAGTACCTAAATACTCCTGGCATAACATTTTTATAGCAATTACAAACCCCAAACCCAAACAAAACGGGACAGTGGCAGGAAGATGATGAATGAAGAAACTAAAAAAAAAATGGCATCTCCCATATTTATTTTTAACCGAAACAAAATAGAAGCATACTATTCAAATTATAGAACGATTTCAAATTGACATAGATTCGGCTAAACTCGAGATTTTTCGGCGGTCGACGGCCGTTCAACGAACTTTTCTAGGTAGTACTGACCTATACTTACCTAGAGATTTTGTAGTGTCTGTAGTGAGTTTATTCTATTGAAATGAAATCATTCTCAATGCTAGATTGTACTTGTCTCATGCTGGTCTAAAGGCCTTGCCAATGACCCGGAAAAGCTAGAACTATTTTTGAATATGACTATAACAGAGCTATGTGACTGCCCACCTGATGCAAAGTGGCGGCTGAAATGTATTGGGATCTGAAAGGAATGTCAAATGGTTTCTAAGATTCAGTTGAAAAATGACCGAACCGTAGTATATTTTTTTACCAGTGGTCATACACTTTTCAAGTTCTCAGACCAGGTAACAGCAATAGTTGTCAGTTTCTTTGCAGACTGCAGTGTCTTTTCATCTCTTAAAATTCAATTTTCGAACGGGATTAATACTACGAATAAAATACTGAATGAAAAAGATTTCATTTTCGAATTATGTGCGGTAAAAAACTGACACTCGAATTTCAAATCCAACTTTGCAGAATACTCTATGCCTTACAATTTAAAGAACTACCAACCTAAAATAGATAAATCTTTGTACCAACCTAATAAAGTGTTCTATTGAGTGTACTCTACATCCAATTTTAGTAAAACCGTGTGAAACTATGAACCAAAGACCGTTAGGTTAACGTTCGGTGTCAATGGACGACCTTCGCAATTTGGCCTTGGTGTGGGTTCGAGACTCGAGGCCCAGTGTCGTCACAAGGGGTGAATGCATGGTTTGAACCCGGAAGGTTCAAATTTTAGAGTTCATGACTTTAGGTACGTAAGGGTGAAGATGTTATCATTATGTTTATTTCTATGTGGTGTATGTCAAAATAGCCTTCAAATATGGGGGTACTCGAGTTCACAAGGTGTACTGGACGATCAGTTACTGACCGATAATCTGTGTGACAGTAACTGATTATCCAAAGCATTTAAAAAGTTACTTTTAAGGTTTTTTTAACGGTCGTACATTGCTTTTCTGGTGATTGTTAGTGTGATCCTGGTTTTTATGTGTTGTAGTGGTTGGGAATAGTTTATTTTGTACTGACCCCAAAAAAAGTCGAATTCTAAATAATTCATTGCACAAAGGCCTACATGGGCACTTCTAAAACATGGCTTGGCTGGTTTGAGGTGTCTCGAAAAAATAATATGTACTTAGAAGAATTTTAACCCAGTAGAGGTGAAAATTTAGTACAAACGGCCAAGTGCGAGTCGGACTCGCACAAAAAGGGTTCCGTAATACAATTTTAAAATCAAGCAAAAAAAAAAAAATAAATTATTATTTGTTGTTGTAGTGGCTATAGAAATACACAATTTCAGCACGTCCACCTCTTATGCTTTATTAGATACAGCCCACTGACAGACGGATGGGCAGACAGCGGATGCTTAATAATAGGGTTCCGTTGCCACCCACAAGTACGGAACCCTAAAAATGATGACTTTAAAGAGTTTCGTTTGAGAATATGCCATCAGGAAGTTCAACAAACTCGAAACAAAAGTACAACTTGACCTGCTGTGACTTCTCATAACAAGTCATCTTGAGTAATACAACTTCTATTACACATCGCGTTTATGGAAAACGCGCAAAATGACGCTACAATTAACTTTGCCAGTGCAAAGTAAAAAAAAAAGAAAAAAGTTTTTGACAAGAAAATACAAAATGGTGGCTTACACTGTAAAAACAGCTCTAAATTTACCCAAACAAAAGAGAGGGAGAGGCCGCCATTAACCTGGTGGTCTAATATCGAGAGAGAACACAAGAAAGCCCAATTGCCAAAATCGACCACCCAGGACAGACTGTTCTGGCGCAGAATTGTGAGGAGACCCGACCCCAGATAATGGGAGCAAAGACGGACAAAGAAGAAGTGTGGCTTGCTCTGACATTGGTACAAAAATATGATGGAAGCTTTTTTATTAAAAAAAAAAAAAAATCATTATCATTTACTTTAGACAGAAAAGCAATGGGAAAATTATAAGGCTGATTATGCTATGTTATGTAGTCAAAAATTTCTTAAAAATGCAGAAAGAAAGATTGTATTGCTACTCTGTAAAGCTCACTTGGATGGATCATCATTTAAGTGAGCGCACTCTTCAAAAGCGATCTCATTTGTTTTTAAAGTAAGTAATCGAGAATTCACAACGAGACACCATTTGAATTTCGAATTGATGTTTCTGGTACTGAAATGTACATCAGTTTTGGTATTTTGACACAAGTCAAAATTTCTTGTCTATGACCGACAAAATTTTTGTCTCTGGTTTCCGCACTGTCATATTAGAGTGTGTCATAGAAAATATGATTTTGTACTTGTATAGGTTCAATGACTGAATATGGCATTCAAATTACGCCATGTTGTGCCATAATGCCAAGTCATATTTATCTTTATGTACTTTATTAACCTTTTACTTAGATTTTTTCATCTATCACTTCATTGATAAGGGCCTATTGGTAGATTATTTGGCATTTCTTCGAGTTGGTAAATAAAAATGTTTGCTCACTCAGATAGGAATATTGATTCCAAATATTTTTATCATACCATGAAAAACTTTCAATATTTTATTTTGTAAATAAAAACATGGAATGTTAGATAATATTTTAGCAAAATTGGCCAGGATATCTTTATTTAATAAACTGTCCGAGAGTAACTATATAATTACTGGTTTCAAGAGATATAATTTAGATAATCGGTTCAAGGTTATGAATTCCATTTCAAGGTCATACAAAAAGAAACAAAAGTTTTCTGTCAAAAAACTAACCTACTACCATGTGGGTTTTTTGACAATTTTTTTTTTTTAGATTCTAAAATCCTAATCTTAACAGACATCCATAGAGTACAAGAAAACAGCCAATCTTCAAAAAATTCTCATTCCAACAGTCCCCCAAAAATTTGAAACAACGAAGGACTTCCTTCAACCGAACACAGTTATCAACTCTGTCCAGAGGTCAACGTACCCCGGCCAGGTTGAACGTGCGAAATTACCGGCCAATGTAAATAAAGCTGTCAGTTACAACCAACAATGTTGACATAGGTTATAAAACGTGATGGAAGTTTTATGGGGCTGAAGTAGTGATAGGTTGGACCTAGCAACAGCATGCGAAGCTAGAATTGTGTCTGTGAATCAGTGAGTCAGTCCGCCAGTGACGTTGCAACTGCGAAATTGCTCTAATACTTCAGATGTTTGCGGTTGTGTTTTGTATTTTTCCACGAAATATAACATGACTTTTCCAAGAGATTTTAAACCCTGAAATAGACAGTCAGATGAATTTTAAATCCTATAAAGATTACCATTTTCGAAACCCACGACCTCCGTAAATTATATCTAGAAGTTTTATTACATAATTGTCCCCCTTCTTAAAGGAAAAGGATAAGCAGTGACATAACAGCAGTGTGAAGCAAAATATTATGGTCTGCCCACCAAAACAGAGTTCGTTCAACTCTGTTCGGCCGTCGACGCTCTGAAAACTGACGAATCACTCTGCCCCGTCCGTGTACTATGTTAGATTATAAACGAATGTAATATCACGCTTGTTTTTCTTGAAGGGATAAACACATTGTTCTGCAAGTATTTTAAGACGCATGAGGCATAGAGATGAGGCTATTGCTATACCAATCCTTACTTTGGGTAGCTATCGAAAATTTCCTAATGGAAAAATCTACATACAGCTAGAACCAAAGATCTAACTCGAAAAGACACGAACCTTTGCGTGCTAGGGTTTAATCCTGGAACATGAACGTCATCTGAAGGAACACAGGTGGGTTTCAGTCTGAAAAAGTCTGACACTCTCTGTCGCTCCACCCAGTGCGAGAAAAGGGTTCGTTGTCACTAATACCATTAACAGTTCCATGATGGAACTACTGATGTTTTTTTGAATCACTCGTTCCGTTTTAAAAGAATCTGGAAATAATGGAACTAATGTTGAATTTTATTATCACTAGTTCCTCTTTATTATTTTAGAATATTAATTGCTTTCCACAAAAAAAAAAAAAACTTAGAAAAGTATTATTTAAGTTATATTGAACTAAACAATTACCTACTGTCTACTCGAGATTAGAATACCCAAAATGGCCGCCAGTAACTGTCATTAATCCCGAACAGATTGCAGGATTACCAACATAATGGAATGTGACGTCATGACATGTCTGTCTACATTGTCTATGGGCGATCGACCTTACAATAAGCTTTGACCTTTAGACCTAAACATGATCTCATGCTTATAGTACAAGAGGTATACTGTTAGGTATTAAAATAACTTTTTAACAATATATTTAAATCTTCTGGTAAGTCTTAACTAACGAACCCACTGGGGCCATGGGTTATGTGAAACTGAACCCTGGAGCCCTGGAACGAAGGCAAAGAAGGAACATAGGAACAGGTTTTAATCAGTAAAAGTCTGACACGCCCTCCCGATCCGACCAAGAGCGCGAGAAGTCATTTGATGATTTCCAAGAAAAAAAAAACGACAAAATTGGTTAGACTTTTAACCAAAAAGAAATGACAATCTCTATGTTTTTTTTTTCTAAATTGTTTTCATCTAGTACTAAGGAGCTCATCATCATCATTTCAGCTGAAAGACGTCTACTGTTAAACATAGGCATCCCCCAAATGTCACCACAATGACCGGTCCTGTGCGTCTCACATCCATCGGATTCCCGCGACCCTCACCAGGTCATCGGTCCACCTTGTGGGAGGCCTTCCAACGCTGCGTCTTCCGATACGTGGTCGCCATTCCAGAACCTTTCGTTCCCATCGACCATCTGTTCTGCGAGCAATGTGCCCTGCCCACTGCTAAGGAGCTCAACAGCAGTCAAAAACAGCCCTCTTCCAGCGAGCCCAGATGACAGCGTGTGAAGTACTGCGACGTCAAAATGTACTTATTTTCGTAATACAACATATATATTATATATGTACGTAGTTTTAAATACTCTTACTTAGTTAATATTGAAGATATTTATATACATAAATTTTGTTATTTCGTACTTAACAACTCAGAGATTTTTTTTCCGGGTGGGAAATCATTTAATGACATCCTCCGCCCTTGGGCGGAGCGAGAGATAGTGTCAGACTTTTACTGACTAAAAACCCACTCCTGTTCCTTCTTTGCCATTGTTTCAGGGCCCCGGGGATCTCTTTCGCATCACCCATGGCCCCAGTAGGCTTCGACCCTGCTGGGCCTCTACTCTCGTTGCTGACATCTCCTTGAGGCGCGCGTGGAACACTACGCGCCGTCGACGACATGAGCTACCCATAGCTTGCCGTCCGCAAGCCCTCGCCTACGGTGGCCGGAAATCGGGATTGGAATCCCGGCGGCTGGGGCGCGAGGGCCATTGCCTCCCGCGTGCACGTGCATCCTCCTCCTTTGCTAGCACTACTGCTTCGCAGAAGGAGGCGACCGCCTGCAACAACTCAGAGGATGCGAGATGTACAGGACCGGTCGTTATGGCGACACTTGGGGGGGCCTATGTCCAACAGTGGACGTCTTTTGGCTGAAATGATGATGATGATGATGATGAAACAACTCAGTTGTGCTACCACGAGCTAATAACACGATCCATTTTACGACCTAACCTGAACTTTTAAAGGGGTGGCGCTATACCTACAACATTATTTTTAGTTTATGTAAAACCTGAATATAGTTTTTTCAGAATCAATAGCTGAATCGGTTCTAATAATTTTTACACCATGTTATATTTTTTCCCAAAGGTATTTAAAAAAGGTCACAAGTTGGACATCTCCGACACTAAGTACAACACTGGTCACGGCAGGTCATAGCGGGCATTAGGAGACAGCGCATATCTGGGTGCAGGAGCAAAACCAAAACAAACCCTCAGTCGCTCGAATGACCCGGTGACCATGTGTTTGTGCGGACAACCAGGTAACATAACAAGCTTATAACTTTGTGGTTTTTCATGATACAGTTATGAAATTTTGTACACAGATTCTTTACATAAAAAAATACTAGACACGTGTTTCGGGTTTCTTGTATCCTAAAAATAATGTTGTATACGGTATATTGCTCCATCCCTCTTTCTCTTGACATGACACGACATTTTAAATCCCCTGGGTGATAGTTGTTACCAAAAATAAAATGGCGATTAAACAATGACAGTTATTTCTGACCTAATCATTGTTGACTGGCTGATTGACCCACAGGGCTTCTGACTCATGAACACCCATTAATTAATGTATTGTATAAGTCGACCTTGCCATTAATATGTTACGTAACCTGGTTCCCTAATAACTTGATGAGGTAATAAATTGCTTTACAAAACAGCGAAAGTTTTACGGAAATCGGTTCAGACGTTTGGGAGATTAGAGTTTTTACAGCGACATTATTTTTTGTACTATGAAATAATGTGTTTTTAGAAGATTTATTGGTTTCTTTTGAGTTAGTGTAATCCTTTTATACAATAGCATAAATCAGCCTTATAATGTTCCCACTGCCGGGACTCAGGCCTCCCCTCTAGGAGAGGGAATGGGTCGCAATCCACCACGCGCGCCCAATGCGGGTTGATGGATGTCACATGTCTTACATTGTTTGGTTCCAGGACATGCCGGTTTCCTCAAGATGTTTTTCTTCACCGTTTTAGTCGGTAAAAGTCTGGTAGGTACTCCACACGCCACCCAGAGTGCGAAAAATTATTTGATGAGTTGCCACACAAAAAAAAAAGTTTCTTAAAACCTATTGAAACAATCCATCATGACTGTTATTTTTCAAGACAACTTGAAAATATTTTTGTAAACTAAACACGAAACCTAACATGATATTTGACACCTGAAGATCTTGCTCTTCAAAATCTTGATTAGTGCTTTGAATAAACGACAGTCTAAGTCAAAATGATACAACTTTCAAAAAAAAAAACCTTGAACCGATCTTCATGATTCGATTTTAACTGCGGGATTATTCGAAAATTATTTTAAAGAGTTACCGTGTCCTAGGAATGAACAACTGAAGGAACATGGGCTCGTTTTAGTCAGTAAAAGTCTGACATTTCTTGCTACGGAAAGAGCGGGAGGAGTCATTTGATGATATTAAACCAAAAAATCAATAAAAATAGCTCTATTTTTAAACCAAATGACAATCCCTATATTTTTTTCTGAAATTTCTACATTAATATTATAAAGACGTAAAGTTTGTTTTTATGTTTTTTTGTTTGGAGGAGGTAATCTCTGAAAGTACTAGTCCGACATCGAATTATTTTTTATTTTCGTAAGCTGCTTTATTCCCGAGTGACATAGGCTATATTTTATGTAACCGGGCGAAGCCGCGGGCAAAAGCTAGTCACTAAAAATTTACATACCCCAGAATTTTCTTTTTCTGATTCACACTAATATTATACAGGCGGAAGTTTGTATGTATGAGCGTATGTTTGTTTATTATTCTTTCACGCTTTTATAAACGGCTATAAATGAAATTTGGAACACGGCTACACCATGTCCAGGAATAGCAGATTGTATAAGTACTTTCGGGAGCATGTTCCCTTGGGAAACGTTTCTATTTTCACGCGGGTAAAACCGCTGATAAAGAGTTAAATATATTTGTCAAACTCTAATTTACGCGGGAAATTTGCAAGCTTTGGCTTAAAGAACCATTTGACTCGTTCTAAATTCAAATTCTCAATTCAAAAACCGTCCCTTTAACAACAAAACGTGTCCAAATTATGTTTTAAATTATTGTCTCTGGTTTTCTCATCAGGATTCAATTTCTTTACACGTGTCTAGGTTCACATTACCCAAATACAGTGTCGTTGACCCGCTGAGTAAATTCTTTGTGGTGTTTCAACCTGCGTTGCTTTTCATATTTGTTTTTATAATAGTATGTACACAATAGTGAAATTAGTGTCGATGGAAATGTGCTGATAAAATTGATGACGAACATATTTTAAATATAATAAAAAAAATATTTATTAAAATCATTTTATAAGTTCATTTTATACGAAAAAAAGTGTGAAAAACGTGAGATGTTGTTTTGAAGGAAACACAACATTAAATAAAACATTAGAAATAATATTGGAATATTGCTCTTGAGTTTTATTTTAAAAGACGCGAGCCAAAAATAATCTGTTTACGAATGTGATGAATCTACTTATTCACACTTTCATGTGTATATTATTTACAATTACGAGAGCTTAATTTTAAACTCAGTCATAATTATATTATCTACTAAATCATAACTTCATCCTTTTCTACTAAAACACCAGCAGATCTTCCAAAAAATGTCAAAAACTATTACTAACAGCATTTCCTAATTAAAATCATGCTAACCAACCTTCTAAAAACAAAATTCTTATATTTTTCCGGCCCTCAAACATTCTACCTAGTGAAAACGGTACCAACCTCACAAAAAAAATAGCAAAGTAAGCACACCAACGAACTCGAGCGTCGAACTCCAGGTCGTTCAATGAACCCAAGAATTTGGCAGTTCAACGACCCGGTCGCTGGCCGCTTATAAATAATGTGTGAGCGAGACAGCGTTAGTTGACATCTTACGTCAGCTGATAGTGTGGCTAATCATCACGTGACGTCATCTGGTTGCATTTGAATTTGGAAGTTTGTTTTGAATTTGAAATCGTTGGACTCTGATAAAGGTTAGGTTGGTAGCCTTGTTTTATCTATGGTTGGGAACGGAAGTTGGTGGTTTTATGTAAAATTATTTATACTGTTGTTTTTGTTAGTTTAGACAAAAGTGACGATTTTATAGTTTACGTAATTGATTTAGAGGGTGTTTCTGGATTGATAATTTAGACTTAAGAGCGTGCCGAATTCTACACGTATGTTACAATTTGACAGCTTTTTAAGACAAAGTAGATATTAACAAATACTCTAAAAAAAAACAAAAATGTCATCCAGGAAAAATCCTAAACGAATCAAATTCCGTTTTGAATTTTTCCTCATCCTCAATGTAACACCTAATTTATGAAGTAACACCAAATTATATACAAATTAAATATAGCAACATTATTTAAAAGTAAGTATTTCCTCGTATCAAAAATAAACAAATGCCTGTACCCAATTGACAACGAATGTTTATATTCTGATAGATAAGTCTATATAAGTAAAATTTTGGTATATCTTTAAGTTCTACCTCTATACATATTCGTAGGGGCCCAGCAGGGCCGAAGCCTAGAAGCCTCTATCTGCAATAAGGGCCTCGTGGTCCTAGAATGATAGGCAAAGAAGGAACATAGGTGTGATTTTAGTCAGGAAAAGTGTAACACCCCAACCAGCAAAACAGTCTCAGAACTCGCACTTTTTAAGAGTGGTAGGCTTAAAGCGCTCTTATATTTGTTTTGAACATACCATCGATCCTATATTACTTTTAGACAAGCCGGTATGGCCTCAAGAACGCTCAGTCTCATAACCAAGTCTCATATATGTATATAAGAGCATTTACTAAGACTAGTTGCACTTGAGAAAAACTTGCTCTTATATGGGTATTTTCTAAGCTCGTTTGATTTTATATTAGACTTGCCAAATGCTATTGTAAGATGTCAGACTAATATCAGCATAGCATAAGAGTACTGTGAGTACGTGCATTTCTGGTCTTATTTGAAACTAATATAAGATCTATTGATCTTATATTAGTTTCAAATAAGACACAGTACACTGGATAAGTATGATATTAGAGTGATTTTGGATCAACATATTTACAATACAAAAGCCGAATTCGTGTCCGTATAGCCTTAAGATTAAGTTCTTTTGTTTTCTCTCTGTCGATTTAAGGTTTTATGTAAAATTGCGAGGAACCCTAATTTATTCCAATATGGAGTTATCTTTAGTATACCGAATGCTAATATTAGAGTAAACAATCTTACATTGGTCTAATAGTGCGCTTGTAAAATGCAGCTATACTAATGGCGACACTATCAATATAAATTAAGAAATAAAATAATTAAACGAGAACAGGAAATACCATAATTAACAGGGCGCATGAATTTTGAAGCGTAAAACGAGGTCTAATTAACAGTAAATAATAAATTCCAATACGATTACTTACCGTAAAACTACTTTTACTTTTATACTAAAATATATAAATAGTATATATAACATTAACTTCACGCAACTTTAATTTGTTTTCATTTAATTTCAAATCAACACTCACACGAACTTTTAAGTTGGACCTGACGTAAAATTCTCAAAATATTCTAACCTTAGACCAATATAAGCCTATGCAAGCTTACAAGATACTTACGTAAAAGCAATATTAGCCTAAGTCGGCTTAAATTAATTTTGGCTAGATTTCAGTAAGTGCAAACAGCATTCAATTAAACTGATATTAGAACGATATTAAACTAAATATGCTTATAATAGTGCCCAAACCCAGGCTTATATCATTATATAGGAGTGATGTAAGAGCAAAAAAACAGTAGTCTTGAGATTGTTGTAAGCCTAGTTTTTGCTGGTTGGGACGCCCCTCCCGATCCGCCCTAGAATGGGAGAATTTAGGTCATTAGATGATTCTCCCGCTATAAGGCGCTAGGGCGGATGAAGTCACATCTTACAAATCAACTTCACCTCGAATCATCAAATTGATGGTCATAACTTAATGACATTAATGAAATTTTCCATAGAAAATGACTAATTGGATTATTTTAGGCTTTATTACATGTTGCCAGTGATGACATATGGCTCTGAAACATGGTCGCTCACAATGGGCCTCATCAGAAGGTTTAAATTCACCCAAAGAGCAATGGAAAGGGCTAAGCTCGGGATTTCCTTGCGAGATCGCATTAGGAATAAGGATATCTGCGGGAGAACCAAGGTTACCAAGGTTAGCTCGAAGAATCGCCAAATTTAAATGGCAGTGGACAGGACACATTGCTTGCTGAACGGTTGGTCAATGCGGCCAAAAGGTTCTAGAGTAAAAAGTACCGGAAGACGCAGCGTTGGAAGGCCTCTGTCGAATCGAAGGTATGTGATATCTACCCGGGGGCCCGCGTGGTGGATTACGGCCCATTCTCTTTCATAGAGAGAAGTCCCGAGTCCTAGCAGTAGAAACAATGTATGGCTAATTATTCACTAGTTTTCATTTTGAGAAACAAATGCACAGTTCCGTAAGCTTAGACTAATAACTTCTGGTTGCGTTATGGCATAATATTACCCGCGGAGAAGTCACGTGACAAGTGAGGTGACAGGTAATGTCATAGACTGGAACAATTTGCCTGCTGACGTTATCCCATCCGATTATAATTTGGGTGTCTTCAAGGCTAGAGTGAATAGGCTCTTAATAAACTAGTGGGCCCCACCATCAACGATTGCATCACTTCTTACCATCAGATGGCATCGCAGTCAAGTTATATCAAATTAAAAAAAAAAAGAAACTTAGTGTTTGGCGGCAACTCTAACATGGAACATAGACCACGGTTAAATAGACCACGAAAAAAAATCCAGTGTAAAAATGAAATAATGAAATTCAACAGCATTGTTTTAGCCTGGACCGACCACAACATATTTGTTAGTAGGTAAAGACTAGGAGGATAAAATATAGGTAAAACCGTGGGTCAGGTTTAGTATGTGAGTCAATATATTTGTTTATCGACCAATCGTCTAGTCGAGGTCGTTGAAACCAATTTAGTGACAAATATTATCAACTAGTTGTATTAATTGAGGAATAGTTTTAAATTGCATAATATTTAAGGAGTGCGGTTCAAAGTTAATTATGGTGAATTTTTTTTGTCTTTTTCTATCTTTATTTAAGTGTTAACACTACAATCATCATCATCATCATTTCAGCCAAAAGACGTCCACTGTATAGGACATAGGCCTCCCCAAGCGTCGCCACAATGAACGGTGCTGTGCGTCTCGCGTCCGTCATCAGTCCACTTCGTAGGAGGCCTTCCAACGTTGCGTCTTCCGGTACGCGGTCGCCACTCCAGAACCTTTCGGCCCCAACGGCCATGTGTTCTGCGAGCAATGTGTCCTGCCCACTGCTACTTAAGTTTGGCAATTCGGACTATGTCTGTAACCTTAGTTCTTTTGCGGATAACTTTATGCCTGATGCAATCACGCAAGGAATATCAGTATGGATTTAATACATTTTCTTTTAAGACTTAAAAGAAATACTTAGTATTTCTACATAGAGAGCAGTGGTGGCCGAGTGGTAACGGCCCCGACTTACGAGTTGTAAGTTCCGGGTTCAAACCCAGCCAGGCGCATTACTTTGTGTAATTTATTTCATCACCACTGCTCTCAAAACGGTGAAGGAAAAAATCGTGAAGAAACCGGCATGTCCTAGAACCAAAAATTCAAAGACATGTGACATCCACCAACCCGCACTGGACCGGCGTGGTGGATTACGGCCCATTCCCTCTCCTAAAGAGGAGGCCTGAGTCCCAACAGTGGGAACATTATAAGGCCGACTATGCTATTTCTACATAGTTACAGCACTTACAGCTAATATTTAAATCTAAAATAATTTGCACCATATTCCCTTTAAAGATACTGACACCACCTATTTACCAGTAAATAAGGCAAAATATCTCAATAATACATACTAATAATGTTACTTAGAATTGCCGAAAGTATGTCAATGACCTAGAAAAATAAACGCGATGATGATTCTAATTAATATAATTCAATAATATACTTGGAACTGACAATGGCATCAAATTGTACAGGAAAAGAGGACTTCCTTCCTCCTCGCTTCCTTTCCATATATCAGGCTTGAGTACACATAAAGCTTTAGCAGAAGTGTACCCACCCACCTATGCACCGAGTCATCGAGGTCTAGAAGAGTTATAAGTATTCATGTGGACGGTTGGAGACGGAGAGGGAGGCCAAAGAAAATAATAGTAATGGCGTGAAGGTTGTAGAAAGTGATAATATTTGTAATGGCAACATTGATTTCTTGGAAAAGAAAAAAAAGTGACAGCTAATTTTGGCGGGAAGAAAAATAGCTTAAAGTTGAAAGAAAAATTACACTTAATATGTATATACATGTGGACGGTTGGAGACGGAGAGGGAGGCCAAAGAAAAGATGGATGGATTGTGTGCGCAGTGATATGAAAGAAAAGGGAGTTAGTGATAGCGTTACGGGTGACAGGACAGAATGGAAGAAAAATACTGGGCAAGTGCGAGTCGGGCTCGCACAGTGAGGGTTCCGTACAAACTTATCTGTGTAAATAGTTCAATTCCCGAATGGAGTCTTAAGATTTTTCCGAATCCCATTTTTTTTTTGTGATGTATCAACAAATCTACTGTTTTCAGATTTAGTCCTATACCTGTGCTATAGGTCTTGCTTGCTTTATGCCAAATTTTAGGATTCTGGGTACCTTATGAATTTAGGTTTCTTTGAGTGTCGAAATACACCTTTTTTGCGACATAGACAGCCGTATTTCTTTTTCTTGTTAACTTAGAAGTTTGATTTTTTTACAGCTTCAAGAGACGGCTCATCTGAGTATATGGTTTTAATTTCAAATTGATACTTCCACGCGTTCCCGAGGTAAAGGGTCTTGACAGACGGACCACAAAGTGATCCTTTGATTTCTTGAGGTACGGAACCCTAAAAATGTGGTGCGCCAAACCTAAGTAACACGAGACAACGGCAGGAAGATGATTGATAATATAGCTCAATTAATCTGTCCAACCTTTCCAAGAACCTCACAAAGTAATGCGCCTGGCTGGGTTTGAACCCGCGACCTACAAACTCGTAAGTTGGCTTATTTATTCTCGGCTGAAGTATAAAGCTACGTAATGCAAAGATTATTACAGATAAATTTTATTTCACCCTGTTTTTACGTCTTGGGCGAAGGCAACCACTGCCTGAATTCGGAACAGCAGGAGCCGGCGACGCGGTAGGCCCAGAAGGAGATGGCGTGACGATTTGGACTACCTTAAGGTTTGGCCAGAAGTAGCTAAGGAAAGAAAAGAATGGAATAATGGAATCCTTAGCTCTGGACACAACGGGCTCATAATAAGTAAAAGTAGAACTAAAATTATCAAACTTATTTCAATAGAGCCAGTGTATTTGCATTTAACAATGTACATCCTTACTTTTGTAGACCAAAGTTCATTATCCCGTCTGTATGAGCGTGATCGGAAGGAGTGATTTTTTGTGTTTCTATGAGCGTGATAAACTCAAAAACTGCCGCACATATCTGCATGCGGTTTGCACCAATAGACAGAGTGATTCTTGAGGAAGATTTAAGTGTATAATAAATTCATGTTATAGTGGAAAAAAGCCGAGAATTTCAAAGATTTGTAACACCCGTGCGAAGCTGCGTCGTGTCGCTACGGTATTATAAGACAAAAGGTATTTTTAAATTAGGAATTTTTCTTTAAAACAAAATTCAGTTGATTTTAAAAATAGAACTCGTGTAAACTGCCAGTATTCTATACTGAAAAGGAATAAGGAATTTAACAGATCAGTAAATAGTGGAACGGTATTTGAAAAAGGAACGCCTTTAAGCTCCCAGAGACAAGCAACGGACGCGAGCGACAATGTAACAACGTCGGGACGAGAATTTTTCATAGATAATAATTATTATTCTTTTACAGATTGTCGTACTTTTATCGTATTTGAGCTTGTATGCGAGTGCCTTTAAGTTTGCGAACACTTACAAATTACAGTAGTCTCATCGCTCTTCCTCATTTACATAATTTTCCACAATTTGAATGCTGAGAATTAGAGAGATATTTACCTCAAACTCCTTTGTTGCTACGAAGGGAACACTTTTAACGGGAAAAGAGCTAAACGAAACGGTTATACGTGCGTAAAAGTATACAGTCATAAAAATTCTGATTCACATTTGAATTTTGGCCCTTCCGGGTTCAAAAACAGTGAATTTATACTGCTCATTCTTTAACTTGCTACACAAATGACTAACGTACATTCAAACAATACGAGACAAACAAGAAAGATAAGCCATTTGATAAACAAATAAATTAACAATACTACTTACTCAGCTTTTTTACCAAAACATTTTCGTTGGGTCCAACAACCTGGGGAAAAGAGCAACGCACTCAGCACCAGACGTACCAGGGAAATACCTTTGAACAGCGCCATCTCTTACCGAGTAGACGTACTAAAGGTCAAACTTCAGGGTTAATGAACCGAGTTTGAATTACACCCTATCAGAAATGATTGTGCTACTATTTTTGGTAATGTTTGTAATGGGTTTCAAGTGTTGAAAATTATTGTGAGTGTTGAAAAAATGAGATGTTGTACTTTTAAGAAGGTGGAGATAAAATGTATTGATGATTTTTGAGTATTTTCAAGCGTTTGTGGGAGAATTTGGCAAGGTTTAGCTATCAATCTGTATGACGGAGATGAGGTGTAGAATTGGCTATGATGTCATTTCATGCCAATGCTTCTTATTAAGTTATTACATTCATTTTTATTTGCTAAGTAGGTACACAACAGCTCTTCTATAATCTTTCAAGATAGGTACAACTTTAGAATGCGGAAAAGAGCTGTATACCTACTTTTAGTTCTTAATTAATATTGTCTACTGTTTAGATAGTAACAGGAAACTGTAAAAGTCTTTCTAGTTTAAAAAATATGAACAAAATTAGATACGTATATGACTTCAATTCATATAAGCCAAAATATCTTAAAAGGTGTTTATTTATTCTTAGATTTAATCTTATATTGGCCGTATGTACACACATAACCTCACTAACACACTAACACGCAAAACAACGAATCACTGAACTCCGAATGATCTAGAATCCCTATAAAACAATTTAACTGTGTCGTAAATAAAAATGGTTCAAGTATGTAAAAAACCGCCATCTATCGTTGAGCAGCCGTACCAAAGTTCAAACTGCCAAACTGAGGGGAATGACCCCTTGCGCGGGCTTATCTTCGTATTATGTACCTCATATGACGCACGCTTGATTTATTTTTTCCATGCAATGTGTTGCTCGTCAAGGAAAAATATGTATTTTTATTGCAATCATCGTTATTGTGTTTGTTTTGCGTTAAGTTTTGTAAGCATTTATTAATTTTCAAATGAGTCGTTCGAAATTCAAACTTCAAAATGCTGCGCTAAAGATTTCCTTGTGCAATTGAAGATAAATGATTGTGTTATTAAATTATTTTTATTTAAAAATATAAATGACTTTAAGCCAGTCTTTTAAAAAAGGTACGCAGTAAAACAGTTTCGAGATTAACTACCTACAAGAATCTTGAAAGACCGTAGACAAAAAAAAACATTAATACCAACTCATACACAATGAAATCACTATAATACCAACCTACAAAAAAGATAATTGAATGAAATATTGCTATTGTAATACGTAGCTGTAAAAAGTAATGTATTGGCAGTAGGCATAGCGTTTAAAAATTCATCAATAATACATAGGATAGTAATTAATCATTCGCTTTTGTATTATAAATTATCTGTGGCGGGAGTTGTGAACCTGCGGTTGTTATGTTGGTATCGAGTGAGACAGGCAACAATTAGTTTGGTGAAGTTTAGTTTATTTATGGTTTTTATTAGATTCTATGATAATATCATGATTATTGATTGTGATTTTTTAGGGTTCTGTACCCAAAGGGTAAAAATGGGACCTATTGCTATCAGTCCGGTGTCCGTCTGTCCGTAATCAGGCTGTATCTCATGAACCGTGATAGCTAGACAGTTAAAATTTTCACAGATGTATTTTTGTTGCCGCTATAAAAACTGAATAAAATAAATATTTGAGTGGGGTTCCCATACAACAAACATGATTTTTTGCTTCGTGCTCGAGTTCAACTAAATTATATATGTGTAAGTAAGTTAGTTTTTTTACCTTTTTACTCTTATACCATGTAACTGATCATCATGAAATTTTGAATGTAAATACATTGTCAGGGGTACAGTCGTCACAGAAAAGTACATACAGTACCTTTCACCCAGAAAAAAAAGTATTCCCGAGAGAAAAAAAAAAATTTTTTTGACGATTATATTTACTTTTGGACACTAGATGGCGCTAATTGTCTTTTGAGTGTTTTTTGTTCAACCTGAATTGATGGTCAGAATCTAGATTAACCAGAGCAAAGCTGTCGTAGCTAGCGTGGTGGCTAGTAATGAATAAATATTTATCAAGATTAGCAAAAAATATTTGACACTTTAACTTTGGTTTTGGCCCAGCAGTAGAGAAATGTGTCCGAAAAGAAAGAAAGTAAATGGATTTTTGGCGTAACACAAGACACACAAATACTAACAAAACCTCAGGTACATTAGGGGACAAACGGTCCCCCAACATGACGCGCAACGCTCAATCTACGTGACTATAACGTTGCTCAATGTCCCGCAGCTTGCCCCCTTATATTTTATATTATTATACATTCTTGTGATGCGGGAAATGTTGTTCCGCCTTAAGGAGATGTCAGCAACCGTAGGAGCCCAGCAGGGTCGAAGCCTACTGGGGCCATGAAAGAGATCCCCGGGACCCTGGCAAAATGGCAAAGAAGGAACAGGAGTGGGTTTTTAGTCAGTAAAAGTCTGACACTATCTCGCGCTCCACCCAAGAGCGAGGGATGTCATTAGATGATTTTCCCACCCGAAAAAAAAGAAAAAAAAAAATCGTCTCCCCGTTTGATTATAATTTAGGTGTCTTCAAGGCTAGAGTGAATAGGCTCTTAATAAACTAGTGCGATTCAACGACATCGATTGCATCACTGCTTATGAGATCGCAGTTAAGCACTAGTTTAAAATTATATCATAAAACTAAAAAAAATAGTGTACCTCACGGCTACAGAAAGTTCGCAAATACATAAAGGTTTCCTAACCCTGATCTATACCTATTACTCATGAGATTATTGATGTGTCATTTATTATTTTATTATAGCAAAAAACTTACGACCAATTGTGTGGGCGTAAACTTATGTTCTCTCAACTACCTGCCAAGTATAGAGAAACACAACTTGAATGATTTGATGGATTATTAATAAACGCTCATTCAGACCGAAATTCTTTGGAATTGTGGGTGCACGTACGCACTAACCCTCAATGCACTGACTCCTAACTGGAAAAAAATTGTTTTAAGGGATTAACTTTGTTTTCTCAAAGCGAAATTGATTTCAGATTACCACGGTTTAGATTCACAATCTGTATATGGATTTGATATTGTCCTATTAGATATATCATCTGAAATATAAAAGGCGGAAAAGGACCGCGGGAATGCGGTGGATGCGAGACGCACAGGATCGATCGTTGTGGCGACGCTTGAGGGTGGCCTATGTCCAACAATGGACGTCTTTCGGCTGAAATAATGATGATGATATAATAGGCCAAGGACTCGCTCACTGACCCATCAACGCTAATTAAAACCTTGGGCCTAGAACGCTGAAATTTCGTACAGAGTGGCTTTCTATGGTGTATACAAAGGGTAAGAAAGAATTTTCCAAAACTCGCCTCCTAACGGGATTAAACAGGGGTCCAAATTTTTAATGGAGAAACCTACTTTCACGCGGACCAAGTCACTGGCAAAAGCTAGTGTAAGCATGTAGGGACAAATGTCTTATTTTCTGATACATTTTTTTTTATAAAAACTTGCCCTACGTTAGCAAATACTATCGTGGGATACGGATACATTGTAAACTGTCGAGTTCCGTTAGAATTTGTTGTATTCGAATCGACCTGTTCACAATACACCGATAGTTTATAATCTCACTAGACGTATTACAAACTTACGGTGTTTTCAATAATCTCGGTGGCATAGCTATACCGTACCCCTGACTGTACCGCTATGCAGCTACCGAAGCCATGTATGTTACAGGTGCCTCTAACAGGTGCTGATACCGTTGGCATCTCGCATACTATGCCGCTAGAATTTAAAACGATAGTTACTAAGTCAATACCAGAGAACTGTTGTTTAAATTAGCGGTGGTTTTGATGAATTAGTTTTATTAGGCCTCAAACAAGATGGACTGATGACCTGGTGAGGGTTGCAGGGATCCAATGAATGCGAGACGCACATGATCAGTCGTTGTGGAGACATTTGGGGGAGGCCTATGTCCAGAGGATGTCTTTCGGCTGAAATGATGATGATGATGAGTTTATTGGAAGCTAGAAAAATTAACCAACAGTGTATAGAGTCACTGAATTAATGGGTTGTGGAGGTTACAGAGGCAGTCGCTCCATATATAGTACTATTCCAGCCGTATCCGTTAAACTGCAATCCGACCGCAACATAGTTGGCACAAGGTTAGGCAGATCATATTTGGTTCTTAATTTGAATTTTCACAAGTGACAGTCATTTTTTTTTTGTTTTCGGAAGGAAATTTTCAAAAGGCACCTGGGCTTTTGGGATAAGTCCAGGGAGTGCAGGATTTCTGCCTCAGTGAAACTATCCTGGTGGTCATCATCTTAAAAGCTCACTGCGAAATTTATTTTACTAGTATTGTCTAGACATCACTTGGTGCTTTATTTTGGTAAAGGCATTGTTGAGCGCCTGTAAGGCGTAGCCCTTCTCAATAAGAATAAGCTGCCAGTCTTGCTACAAACAAACATAAGGAGGTAATTTGCCATTATCGAAATAAAACCATAGAAAATACCTAAACAAAGTGTGAGTAATTAGAAAATCGTATTTATTTCCAGTAAATAAATGTATTGTAGTTCGTATCCGATTAGCAACGCCATTATTGTTATGAGCAATAGTAAATAAAAAAAAAACAATAAACTGCAATCGGTCAGTGAACGATAATCGTTACTATGCAGTTAACTATAAAAAAACGTTATGACACAGTGTATTGCCGGTCGGTGACCCAAGTGTTACGCAGGATGCACAACGCCATCTAGTAGTGAGTTACTTAACTAAGTTTAATGTTAGGAAAAATATTTTCTGACTTACAATGGTTTCAAAATAATAAGCAGATTCAAGATACATAACTAGTACATTTAATAAAATTTCACGTACTCGTTTTACAAGCTCAGTTAGGTGAAAATTGTAAAAGTTCGGCTACTGAACGCTAGATGGCGTTATCACTGCACCTTTCAAACTTTGCGCCCTACCACCAAAACCGCACCCAGCTTAATTGGTATAATTGAACTGAATAATGCTTAAATATGAATAAATACGGAATAAAACAAGTTGTTTAAGCGTTATGCGTTTGCTATTACGCATTATGAAACCGTATTCAAGTTAGTTAGGTAATACCGCTCGCTGTACGATGCTGGTATCGTAATCGGTCCCCACTGCTAAATCTTAGCAAATTCCAAGGTTAGACTCGCAGTATTGAATACAAAAAGGGTTCCTTTGAGATAAAAATTCTCCTTTCAGAGCCTTTATAAAGTTGACGTCATGTGACAGACGAATTCAAAGGTTCAAATATCTTTCTTTAACGAAAAAAAATTGAACAAAGGAAATACATTTATGGGGAATGAAAGGTCCACAATTTTTGGCAATTAAATACCTAAAGCCCTGTTTACACTACACGACAATTTAGTTCCAAATTGTGCCGAAATATTGGCGCCACTTTCTATAACTTTTGAAAAATAGAAAAGATAAATAAAAAGATAATCGACATCGTATCAACTAGCAAAATAAAATGGTTCAGGGAAAGGGTGATGTAAGCGATATTAGATAGTAAAAGATACGAACACACCCTATTCCTATATTGTAGTTTTGTTATCAATTTTGTCCACCGTTATGACCGAGGGGTAAAGGTTCGAAAGAGTTACCGCGGCCCTGTAACGCAAAGGTCAATTGAAGGAGCATGGGTGGATTTTAGTCAGTCTAACCAGTAGCGTAACTAGACGTGGGCAAAGTGGACCCTCGCCCACGGCCTCACCCGTAAAGGGGTCTCCTGATGGTAAGCGACGATGTGGTCAAACACTGGGTTGCGTTGCGACAGTCACTGTCTTGTTTTCGAATTTATGAAAAAAGGCCTCGCTGATGCGCCTTCGCCCACATCTAAATTAGCTTACGCTACGCCTCTGAGTCTGACTATCCCTCTCGGTCCGCCCAGAGCGGGAGAAATTGTTTGATAATTTCCTACCTCAAAAGAAGACAGAAAAAAAAAAACAGGATTATAGATAGGATAAGATATGGCTACTCCAGATACGTTTTTTAAAAAGCTTTTGAAATGGAGGGATATTTTTATGTCCAAGGATATTCAAGAATTTTATTAAATAAATATAATTTCAAAAATGGCTACTTCGAGATCACTTATTAGTTATCCCACAAAGAAATGTGGGTGTGAAAATAGTTAATTAAAAAATAATAAATTCATGAAAGCAGCATACATAACAGTGTGGCACTCAATATTACGCAACCAGTCTAATCTAGAAATGTCTAGCGAGCTAGTAATTGTATATTTTGTATGCTGCATACGCGCGGCGGCATTGAATCGATAATGTCGTATGTGAAAAAATTCTAGTGAAATCATCATTGGTACATGTTGTTGGAAAAGAGTTGTTTGTTGACTGGGAAGGATGGTTGAAAAAATACCTGTACGACTGTATGTAAAGTTAAGTAAAGCTTTTAGCTTTTTAATTTTTACAGAAAAGAAATTAGTTACGAAGGCTGTTATAGTAACTTAGCGGAATAAAAAACAAAATTAAACATCATATCTCAAAATCAAAACCTTTTTTGTTTGCTTCCTCCCAAATCAGTGCAATCTAATCTCTAAATAAAAAAAAACGAAACAAAATTACCCAAACGTAAGAAAACAAACAATTTGCAATTATCGCCTCATCCTGCAAACAGGCGCCCTTGGATAATTCAGTTATTCAGTTTCCGTACAAAACTGGGCCAGGAGTTCAACTTTGACCTCGAATCCAATTGAACCTGAGATCCAAGGTCGCGGAGGTCAGATTAGGGCCGTTCGAGAGCTAGCCCAAAACGTGTCAGGCGACCGTGTGACCTGCGGTTGACCTACATGTGTTACAAGTTTGAGGTCGAGTTTCACTGTTTACGTATTTTTTAACATTGCCGATTGATTTTTTTAATTTTGGCGGGCCTAAGTTAGATGAAATTGAACCAAAAGGTGAATAAATAAGACTTTTTTTGTGATATAAACTAGTGCTTCACTATGATCTCACCTGATGGTAAGCAGTGATGCCATCTTTGGTGGCGAAGTAGTGAAGCGTACCAGTGTATTAAGAGCCTATTCCCTCTAGACTTAAAGACACCTGAATTATAATCGGACGGGAAGATCACAGCAGGCAAATTGTTCCAGTCCTTCGATGCACACGATGCTTCGATGAACTTAACGCCAAACCTTTTGAATTTAAAACAGTTGGAGACATGGAAATAATGAGTTATCTACTGATAGGATGCTCTTAGCTGTTTCGATTTTCATAAGTGCATATTCTGAAGAAAGTTGGTTTTCAATCACTTTAAAGTACTTAACTAAAGTTTGTTGTTAACACAGTGCTAATTGCGTACAATTAACCCATTTATCTTGGAAGCTAACACAGTTACAAGCCCTGTTAGTCTTCAAACTACAATAAATTACCGCTGTGCGTGACTTTAAACGTTTTCTCACAGCGTCATATTGTTACAACTTAGCTGTTTATATCTTTTCCCGTTCCACGTCGAATCCCTACGTAATATTACGTACATTTGCAAAATAATACCCATTCATTTGTATCCAGCCCCTTTTAAAATCAACTTCTTTTATAACAAGCCCCTTAAAATATCCCTGGTTACTAACAAGGAAATTGCAAGACTGCTTTCTATACGCCACGTGGCCTGAAAATAGGTCATCCTTTATCTTTCGACAATTTAACCATCTCTGTCCCTCTCTTTTCATTGTTGAACAATGGGTGTGAAAGAGAGGGCTGTATTTAAAGTGTTCCCTCCGAAACTTGATAGTGTGGTAATAGCTGGCCAGTTGACTTTTGTTAGTTAGGGTTAGAGTGTCAAGATGTATCCTGGCTTGTCATGCTTTTTGTGGTGACATCAGGAAGTTGCGTGTCATGATTGGAAGACAGACTAGCATTCCTTTTGAGAGTTTTGTCTGATTTTGATATAGTGCTGTTCATGAATGACGCTTTTTATCGAAGTTGTTGTTTGTTTGTTTAATTAACAAGTAGGTGTATTTTAAATAATCGCTCATTTTCCTGCACGCGTGGTTAAAGCTGTGGTTTATCAACTCGTTTAAAGTTCTTTTACATTAGAGGTATTTAATTTTAATATGAACCAATAAGCTTCAACATTGATAACATACTCATAACTAATAGCTTGCTGTTAATTGCTCATAAAAATACTCATATACTTTTAAAGTGATAAGTTAAAATAACTTCAAAAGTATATGAGTATTTTTAAGTATACGAAGAGTATTGGAGGAGTGTATAAGGATCGTGGCAGTTAGTGTTATGTAGTTGTTATGTATTTTAGGAAAAAAGGCGTGAATATATGCTTCTATGTATCCGTACTTTCAAATAGTTACCCTATTTCTAATCAAAGATTTCAGTCATTCTTGCAATTCATATTTTATTTGCACAGCTTGTAAACGGAAATGAATTTAGCGTGAAACTTAGGCAGACATTATCTTGTATGTCGAAACCAAGATAGACCTTATCGATGTTATGTGTAAACAATCGACGGTTTGCGGTTTCTGTTCAGTATTCTATGATTGGCACAATCGTTGGAATTGGAATCACTATTTTATTTATTTATCTTTAGATACCTATAAGCATTTTTTATAGTAGAACTTACTATTCAATTATGTTCGAATTGTTAATTTTCCAAAACAGTTTATAAATGTAATTTAATGAAGTGAACCGAAAATAAATCACACAGAATCTGGTGATTGTTTTCTTTTCAATTTTTTAATTTATTGCCAGTTCCTAGCTTTCGAGTCAAATACAAAATTCTAAAAATATTCATGATAACTCATTCATTTAAATAATTGAATATTTTTTTCTTCCACGCAATGTGCAGTCATATACTTTTGTACAAACCTACTGTTTTATTATGGTTTATCTAAAAACAAAAGACTTTGATAAGTACCTATGCACTGTAAATAATTAATAAAATGCTTACAATAAAATTGTAGTAATTAAAATACTAAAAATAGAAATTATTGTTAACATGATTCAGATGTAAGAGCTTTATTATTAAGGGATTTATAAAATCGTAAAATGCAGTCATGTTGTGTTTTATCTGAATGCACACAAAGTAATGAGGAAGATAATACAAAAAATCTAAAACTTTTAAAAGTTTTAACAACATGTTTTAATTTTACGATATTGTTTTTACTAGCAACAATGATACCTATCAAAACTCAACAATAATCAATTAGATGTTATGTTATGTCTGTTTAATTTCTTTATAACGTAGTGTTAAGTAACCACAATAAATTACATAATAACACTCTCCGTGCTAATAAAAAATAATTAACAACATTTTTTTTTATTAGGAAGTTACAAAACTGTCTAATTTTAAACAGCACCATCGCATAACTGAAGCTTATTATTCCATTATTAAAGTTACCGTGACCAATTTAAACTTTATGGACAGACAACACAGTTAGCTAAACAGTTAACGATTGTTAAAATACACATGCAAAACTCACTTCGCACCTCTAATTACGTAATTATAACTTAATTATTAATTATAAGATAAAAAAGTTACGTAAAAAAAAACTTTCGAGTAACTAAAAAATGGTTGCCGTAATTTGCCGCCAAAACCGAGTTGTGAACGCGCTGAAAAAACGTCAAACCTCTGACATCATTCCATTTTTTTTTTAAATCACTGCCACAAAACACACCACAGATAACACAAACACTGGACACTTTAAAAAAGTTGTTTTTTCTGCGTTTAGAATTATTTTGTGTTCGCGCCGAATTCGTAAAGACCCGCTCACACCGAGATGTTGCAAGCGGGCCATCGGGGGAGCAACTAGGAAATGAATACAACCGACGGCACACCGAGGCGCGCCGCCACACATAACCTCTTTAACACGCACCAGTGTGTGTGAAGTGCATACGTTTTGACAGCATGTGGAGTTTATTTATAGGCCTATCGCGACACATACAATTTCAAAAGAAAATAACATTGTAACTAAACAAAAAAACTTATAAATTACAGTATCATATTCCTACTTATTTCCGCGAGTCTAATTAGAGTCTAATAAGACTACAAAAAGATTATATCAGTACTGCAATTAAAATATTTTTAATCAAAACTACAGATCTAAAATGACAGATTAAAAATCTGAGACATAGCGGTTTGAGAGAAAAATGTTACGCGGCTAAATCACAACAACCGTTATTACATAACAGTCGGATAGAGGGAGATGGGAATAGTTTTTGTACAAGCTAAAAAAAGACAGAACATCGAGGTTGTGTAACTCAACACAGGGAAAGCTCACACGTACTTTCTTTATACATGACAAACACTTGTGCGTGGACTGTTGGTATATAGGTGTGCAAGTGTGTGCGCGTCTTTACATTTTTGAATTTCGAACGAAAGAGCGTAAGTGTCGGGATGGATTTTTCAAAATGGACTCTTCTTTTAGAAGTATGGAGTGCAATATTGAGCGTTGGGTCCAGGCTTTAAGGTCGAATTTTCTGCTGGTCAGGGAGTGCACGGCAGCTTTTTGAAGGGGTTCAATGACACAGGGTTTGGCACGTTCCTTAGGCCCACCGATTTTTTCAAATGTACTGCGGAGTAGGTTGAAAACGCCACAAAAGACGTGATATTTCCACAGAACTGAAACTAGGGCATGCGTAGTTGCTGTTATTGCTTTTTTAATCGATTTTCCTCGAAACTAGAGGATAAACTTTAAAGTTTTAACTAGTGGAATTTTCTTGCATCCTAATATTCCGATATGATTCGCTTGTAGCGAGAATTGACCGAAAATGAGGACATGCGTGATAGGTAATAAATCAGCAATAATTAAGTGTCGCTACCCGATGCTAGATGGCGTTGTCATAAATTTTGTAGTGTGTGAGAAAATTTACTAATTTACTACCCTATTTTGCTTTTATAGCCAATTTTAAACGTCAAAATAAATAATTAGATTTTTGAAAGACCGTATTCATTCAAGAAGTTCTATTTCAATTGTTTCACGCCAAAAATATCACACAGTCATGTTGCAAAATTGTTACAAAAATATTTTTAGCCAGCAAAAGTTCATGCAACACAAAGTTGTAAGTTAATAATAAACTTTTAAAAAATATATATTTTTCAAGACCAGTTCGAACACACCTTTACAATCAATAATTAATATAACTAATTAATAATTACGAAATCTTAAAAATAAATGAATCTTTGTCTCAAAATAGATGCTTTACAGTAAAATTGCTATTGCATCACAGCAGAGGAAGTGAAATAACAGTCATAATATTTATATAGCTATCCCTTTCCGGCTGTATGGCGTCATCTTTGTCGCACGCGATGAGTTCCTCGTTAGAAACGCGGGACTGAGAGAAATGTTGGCGTCTCGTTCTCGCTACAGCGTTGTCGTATATGTCGGCTATGCTCGTGCAAGGCAACGGAGTTTATTGACCTGTCCTTGTTGTCTATGTGTGCAGCCTTGCTTTACAGTTATACCTCGCTTCTATGTATTGTACGTGCATCGTAAGGATCGTTACACACTTCATCATATTTTATTTTATGTCTTAGATTATTTTAATTGTTTGTCTTATGTAAACTTTTAACTAAATGTTTGTACAAACCACGATAGTTGTTGGTGAATGTTTCCATTGTTTCTTGGGTGTAGGATAACTTACCTGTAAAAAAAAAAAATTGGTTAGTCAAATAATCAATTTTCAATTATAACTAAATTATGCAGAATTATAAAATGTTAGTTTTTTTTTCGATTTTATTATTTTGACCTTTTTAAATCATAATTATTTGGCTTTTAGTAATTACTAAACCCTTACTAGACCTTTCCGATTTACCATATCTCTAAAACTATTACTTATTACAAAATATAGCATCAAATACACTACCATTCTCATTTATTAACTTAACAAAAACTCCATAAAATAAATACGGAACCACAAAACAAACAAAGCGAGGAATACCTGAAAACAGCCTAACAAGTATGCTTATAAAAAAAAGTTGCGTCACACAGTGCCTATAAAAAATGTCTGCCAGGCGTCAACGTTGGCATTACATCACTGTGTAGCGTCGATGTGTGTGAATGTTCCTACACGTCACATACACGTGTTGGTGTGTGTACCTCGCGTCTCTTCACGTGCTTCACGAGCGTGTGTGTGCGGCCTAATCTTTAGAGGAATGCGGGTTTCGTACAAGTACTTTTTTAAAAGAGCTGAAAAGGGAAATTCTTTGACTGGCTCGCCTCACCACCCTTTTATGTTTTTACTTTTTAAGTTTTTTTTTTTTGAGCGAAATGAAATGGATTGATGCGGATTCTCTTTGAGACTTTTTTTTAGTTTTAATTAGAGTTTTGAAACGGCTTAATTACTGATGTTTGATGAAATATCCTGTAATGTTAGATTTAATCTTGATTACTGTATATTTCATGCGAGATTCTTTCATAGACTCTATTTGAAATGTCAAAAAGTTTGTATAATGTGTCAATGACATTTGTTAGAAGGAACTATTTCTTTTTTAGTTACATAGTTGCCGGTAGTCAAAGGTTAGAATCGGAACGCGTTTGTCTTCGTTTACAAGCCGATGGATAATTTTATGTAACCGATGACTCACCGACGCGCGCCAAGCCCAAATTCTTGAACTTAGAAATCGTTGTGTACAGTTTGGAGGGATGTTTTGTTTTATCTACCGAGAAGCTTAAGTTTTTTTAATTGATATAAACTAGTGCTTGACTGCGATCTCACCTGATGGTAAGCAGTGATGCTATCATTGATGGTGAGGCGCACTAGTTTATTAAGAGCCTATTCACTCTAGCCTTGCAGACACTCAAATTATAATCGGACGGGATGACTGCTGAGGAGCAGTGGTGGCCGAGTTGTAACTACCCTGACTTATGAGTTGTAGGTCGCGGGTTCAAACCCAGCCAGGTATATTACTTTGTGTAATTTATTTCATCACCACTGTTCTCAAAACGGCGAAGGAAAACATCGTGAGGAAACCGGCATGTCCCAGAACCAAAAATTCGAAGATATGTGACATTCACCAACCCGCACTGGTCCCGCGTGGTGGATTACGGCCCATTCCCTCTCCTAGAGAGGAGGCCTGAGTCCCAGCAGTGGGAACATTAAAAGGCTGATTATGCTATGCTATGCTATGGGATGACTGCAGCAGGCAAATTGTTCTAGTCCTTTGATGTATGATATAGGAGTTAAACATTGAAAATGGTTAAAGATAAAAATGCAAAGAGAAAAGTGATTTAATTTATTATACAGACTAAGTTTCTACCAGTGGCTTTGTCTGCGTACAAATAGAAGATATACATATTATTGCCACTCAGTGATCAAGTAGTATTATATTGTTGAAGAAGAATGGAGAAAGAAGTGAAGAGGTGGGAAATAGTCAGGTGTCAGACTTTTACTGGACCTTTACCGGACGGCTGGACGGCGAGCTACCCATTGCTCATCGTCCGCAACCCCACGCCTATAGCATAAAGCCCTAAAGTACTTAATACAGCCATCGCAAAATTATTTATTCTGTTGTAATACCAAAAACTAATACCACTTAGTATTTGTGTGAAATGATGTTTATTTACCATTCCAAACGAATACCAAATACTTGAATAAGGTACTGTCAGCTCAGTCAAACCCACGGTCAAACCTAATCAAAATAAATTGGTCTTCTTATAATTATTTTTACGTATATTTTATTTTTTTCGCATTGTACACACAAAACATTTTTACTGACTGTACCTTATATCTTTGGACGTGTTTTTGTGTGGAGATAAATATCAGTGGTATATATTTGTTGGTATTACAATGGAATAAATCCGCAAAATATATGAATATATTCATAGCAAAACTATTTGGTATTCATGTGGGGGTAAAATAGAAGTAGGTTGAGCCGGAAAATGCATCTTTGTGCAGTGAAGGTTATGGCATCAATGGCCGACCTTGGAATACTCTGAGTTAGATAGAAAACATTACCACCCTTTTTTCTGAGGTGGGAAATCATCCAATGTCTTCACTCGCTCTAGGGAAGAGCGAGCGGACGTGTTAGACTTTTATTTATTTATTTAACTTCATGTACAGTAGGCGGACTTAATGCAACTTGACATTTCAACCAGTCAACTTTTTTTTTTTTAGGTGGGAAAGTCAAATCTCGCTCTTGGGCGGGGCGGGTGATAGTGTCAGACTTTTACTGACTAAAAACCCACTCCTGTTCCTTCTTTGCCTTCATCTCAGGGCCCCGGATTTCACTTTCATACTACCTGTGGTCCCAGTAGGCTTCGATCCTGCTGGGCCCCTACGATTTAAATTGCTGACATATCCCTGAGGCACCAGTCAACCTTTGTGTTAAAAAAGACAACACTGTGGTACTATATTCCACTCTAAATACCTTGCCTATATAGTGTGATTGACGAAAAACAAATCACAAAATAATGACAAAGCAGATAATCCTATGTAAAAACTCAAACAACAATTTTAATTGTAAATGAATCACCTAAATCACAGCATGCAACACACAATAGAATAAAAAAAAATTAGCATAACATCGCAAAACCGCAAACACTTATTAAAAAAAAAAAAAACTCAGGAACCCGTTGCGAAAACCTGACCTAGTACAATATACTAATACACACACATAAATACATACACAGTATACACGTATGGGTATTACGTGGGAACAAATAACAATGATAAAATAATGATTTAGGGCATTTACAAACGAGGCAATTTATATATTCGCACTCGATGACTGACGAACGGGAGTGATCTAATTATTTGATACATTGCTGATTTGCTCGAAGAGTCACCGAGGGTAACTGAAGAAACACCAGTGGATTTTAGTCAGTAAAAGTCAGGCAATCAAGCGTCAAGCGTTTTGGGAACACATTCATTATAAGTACAGCTAAGGAGTAGAATTCCCTGTCGGAGTGTTTTTCCTGATAGCTACAACCTAGAGGTCTTTAAGTCAAGGGTGAATAGGTTACTTCTAGGCAAGCGTGCTCCATCGTCGACCATATCATCGCTTACCATCAATGACACTTTTGTTCGATGATATTCGTCGTTTATACCGCGTACATCGAAGAACTGGAACAATTTGCCTGCTGCGGTCTTCCCGTCCAACTATAATTTAGGTGCCTTCAAGGCTAGAGTGAATTAGGCTCTTAATAAACTAGTGCGCCTCACCATCAATGATTGCATCACTGCTTACCATCAGGTGGGATCGCAGTCAAGCACGGTTTATATCAATTTAAAAAAAAAATATGGTCTACTATGTAGCACGCTTGACTGTAACCTATTCAGTCTTGACTTAAAGATCCCCGGGTTGTAGATATCAGGAAACGCCGACTCAGGCAGGGAATTCCACTACTTAGCTGTATGCACAATGAATGTGTTCCCAAAACGTTCTTAATATTGTTTTTTTTCGTGCACCTTCCATGTTATCTTTCCACCACCTTTGGTTGACTAGTAAAGAATGCCTAAGGCATTAAGTTCGCCTTTGTACGTTTGTGTTGCATGACGTTTTAATATTAAATTAAAATTTCACTCTACCAAGACCGGGAGAAGTCAAGAGAAGATTTCACACCTAAAAAATAAAAATACAACAGGCACGTCTTGACTAGAAATTCTTGTACGCCCTTTTCAAACTGTCTAATAGTTCTCAAAAGGGATTGAAAAACAGACATTTATGAATATGCCTAAGCGAAGGTAGCGAAGATGCAGCGTTGGTAAGCCTCCCACAAGGTGGACCGATGACCTGATGGTGAGTGTTGTGGGTATCCGATGGATGTGAGACGCACAGAATCGGTCGTTGTGGCGACATAGGAGGCCTATGTCCAACAGTGGACGTCTTTCGGCTGAAATGATGAGGAAGGTTATCAATTCTTTTTTTATATTTCACATCTTTCACACAACGCCATCTAGTCCCAAACTAAGCAGAGTTTGTGCAATGAGTACTAAACAACTGATAAACATACTTATATATTTCTACAACATACATATTATAGATAACATAATATAGTATTTTCTGATGTTGTACACTGACAACCCTAAATCCATCTTCTTTCTTTCAGTCCATCCAAAGGTTGTCTGTAAGAAATTGCCCTGTGCGATAAGACCGCCCATTGTACACTTATTTTTAATTATGTTTGTCCTGTATTTTTGTTTATGTGGTGTACAATAAAGAATATAATAAATAATAAATAAATAACTTAAACCCAGTCACAGAACAAATAATCGTGATTATCACACAAACATTTGTCTTGGGTGGGAATCGAACCCACGACCAGGGATAGCAGTCAGGGTCTATAACCACTAGACCAACAGGCCTATCAATTTATCATTCTTTTATCCCTTCATAGTAATATGGCAGTTCCATCCTGACTGATATTACTCTAATTATGCAATTCCTCAATTATATTTGACAGCAAAATTGTTCGCGTGTAAAAAACCTAATTGATATATCTATTTCTAACACGTATTAGGTATATGCAAAGTTATATATAACCCGAGACTAGTTGTTATGAGTCAGGATTGCTTGAAATAGTGTAATAATATCATTATTAGTTTACGATTTCGTGACTAAAATGCATATAATGGTGGAGGAAAAAATATGTTCTTTATGGCTAAGATAAACAATACCTCAGATGGCCATGACATGTCTAAGTTTAGTGTCCAATTATGGGCAAGATGTTTAATTGTAGATTTAGAGAATATGTCACGAAACTTGATAATCATTTAGAACTTTAAGAGTCAAAGGTTGACAAAAAATTACGTACATGCTTATTGCATGAGCAATATGCAACAAAACTGATGTAAGCTGTCAAAGTTGTAGATTTTTTTAGCCTTTTTAGGGTTCCGTACCCCAAAAGGAAAAAACGGAACCCTTATAGGATCATTTTGTTGTCCGTCTGTCTGTCAGTTAAGACTCTTTATCTCGGGAATGCGTGAAGGTTTCGAGTTGAAATTAAAACCATATACTCAGGTTTGTGGTCCCTTGTAGCTGTGAAAAAAATCAAACTTCAGAGTTAACGAAAAAAAACTATACAGCCGTTTATGTCGCAAAAAACGTATATTTCGACACTCTCAAGGGAATCAAAATTCATAGGGTACTTATATGTTGACCTAGAATTCTGAAATTTGGCATGAAACAAGGTCTCATAGCACAAGTATAGGAAAAAATCTGAAAACCGTAAATTTGTTGTTACGTCACAAAAAAAAACACTTTTTTTGCGATTCGGAAAAATCTTCGTAACTCAAATCGGGAATTGAACTGTTTTCATAAGTAAGTTTGTACGGAACCCTCAGTGCGCGGGTCCAACTTGTTTTGCCTTTTTTTGCTACGGATAGTACAAAACCCTTCGTGTCCGACTCGCACTTGACCGGTTTTTTACTTAGGTGCACACTGTCAGAACTTTACTGACGATAAGCTAAATTATAAACAAACAATTCGAAGCAGTATTATATTCTGGTCACAATAAACATAATCTCACTCAAGGAATTCCTTGTTATGCCAGTTCACGTAAAATTTAAATGCTGAATAGTAATACACAGCTCATGATATAGACTGGACATTGTGAATTATTCTGCGGCAAATTATCGACGGCTGTTTTGCATATTAAACACCCAGTATTACCGTAGATTCGAGTTAAATAATGTATTTTATGAGTATTTGAATAGAACTAATAGCATCTGTCAGAGTTATTACCCGGGAGAAAGAAGAAAATTGTCCCAATGGAACATATTCCCGGAATAGAAAGTAGGCTATATTTACTCCCTAGCCGATTTCGGCTACGGTGACTGGATTCTGATTTAGTGCAACTACGGGTTACGATCATGTGGTCTGCCCCCCTAGCCAAGTTTCGATCGTTTCGTTTGCGTCGAACGCCTCGAGTAGGTCACGCCTCCGATTCCTTTGTTCTGACGTCATCTCAACGCTCAGTCACGTGGTCAGAACAAAGGAATCGGAGGCGTGGCCTACTCGAGGCGTTCGACGCAAACGAAACGATCGTAACTTGGCTAGGGGGGCTGAAGTGACTAATAAAGCCTATATTTGCTGTAAACGTGCGTGCACAGTGGGGGCACGTTAAAACAACATTGTTGTATAGGTATTGGATGTTGGAGGGCGGCTTATTCTTGATGGTATCTCGCATGAAGTCGAGATCTCTCTTACGTTAGTCTTCAAAGGTACAGACGTTTTGTTTAATTAAACGTCTCCAACGAAGTCTATCTTCTTCCAAAGTAGGCTATATGCTATTCCAGAACATGGTGTACTCGTGTGCCAAATCTGTTTAGACTGGTCTAGTAGTTAGTGGCCCTGACTGCTATGCTGGAGGTCGTGGGTTCGATTCCCACCCAGGACAAATGTTTGTGTGATGAGCAGGATCATTTATTCTTTGCCTGAGAAAAGATAATATCCACAAGATACTGTGTTTCCAAAATATCGAATGAAAAATGTGTAATTACGTCATAATTGCGTAAGAGCGGTTGTATAAAAACAGTGAAAATGTATGTCGAGTTGCATCCCCTTAAAGCTTTGTGACACACAAAGCAACTAACAGCAAAATTGGTTTAGGACTATAATTCAGTTAATAAAAGAGATATGAGTATACATGTGTATGGACGGAAAGGGAGACCAAAGAAAAGATGGATGGATTGTGTGAGGAGTGATATGAAAGAAAAGGGAGTTAGTGATAGTGTGACAGCTGTACAGAATAGAATAAACTATATTGTACACCAAAATAGTAACACAACTTGTACATAAACTTAAATCTATGGGTACAATTGCGGTCTTATCGCTGACAGCGATATCTACCAGACAACCTTAGGATGGAGTTTAAGAACTTGAAATAGAAAAAGGGGGGTAGTCTGCGGTGTACTGCAAATTGACAACGTAAATATTAGATTAAAATTATACACTAGACTAAAAAAAAGAGAATGGAAGTAAAAAAAATATTTGCGACCAGGGAAGGAAGATGATGACTGAAATAAAATTCAAAATCCTGTATCGCGGTATTATAATTCCTATTTGGTGTTATAAATATCGCTACTATATCTTTTCCAGGTACTTCACGTAGGTATCTTTTTTTTTTGTAACATAATTATTTATTATAATTATATAAACACTCTCTTACATAAAATACTTAAATATTAACTAAACTATACTAAAACCTAACTATGTACATAAATATAATACAAAAACACAAAGTACACTCAGGCGTCGAAATACTCCTCCACATCGCTGTCATCCGGAAATGTGCCCAGAAGACTGGCAGCATTGCTACGTTGAATGGCAATGCTAATTTTTTGGGCGAAGAACGAGCCAGACTTCTAGTCACGCAAAGTGTCGATCAGTCAGCGTGAAATTTCCTTAAAAAGGAGACGCGTACTCAGACCCCTTCTCTATCTTCTTTTTTTATATATAAAGTGAGAAACTGACTGAATTATCAATGCACAGCCGAAACTACTGAGACTAGGAGCGTGAAATTTTGCACAAGGTTTCCTTTTATGACGTAGGCGAGCACTAAGAGAGGATTTCCCAAAATTCACCCCCTAAAAGGACGAAACGGGGTTTCAAAGTTTGTATGGAGAAACCTAGCGAACCTAGCGAACGAAGGTAGTAGAATAGAATAAACTTTATTGTACACCAAAATAGTAACAAAACGTTTTCAAAATCTTTGGGTACAAAGGCGGTCTTACGCTGACAGCGATATCTACCAGACAACCGACTTCACTAAAAAAAACTCTAAAAGGATCAAAATAGCTTTAATTTCGGAAGTCGGTGTTTCTCGGTATTGTTTGTATCTTATTTAACACCGACTTCCGAAATTAAAGTTATTCTGATCCTTTTAGTGTTTTTTTAGTGAAGTCGGTTTTTTTGATTCCTCATGGATCCCATCATCAGAAATGGATTCTGAAAAAAATGGGACCAATCGGAAAGCATATCCTCTAGCTCTCTACCTATCAAGAGGAAAAAAAACGACGGAGTTCTGAGGTAACATACATAAAAAATAACATACAACCACCTGAGTGTATTTTGTGTTTTTGTATTTTATTTATGTACATAGTTAGGTTTTAGTATAGTTTAGTTAATATTTATGTATTTATGTAAGAGAGTGTTTATATGTACTAATACTAAACAATAACATACAACCGAATTGATAACCTCCTTCTTTTTTTTGAAGTCGGTTAAAAAGCAATAAAAGACAGTAGCATAATAAAATAACCATATTGTTAAACACTTATAATAAACATTAATTAACATACTTAATACCAATACTTATTTGAAAATGTTGCAATAAAATTGAATTGAAAACTTTTCAAATTGAAACCAATTTAGTCCGATTGCATAAAATAACTGACTGTATTCTATCTGATTTCTCTTTATTTATTGAATCTATATAATTGGTTGTGCGCTTTAAGGACATTAATATTGCAATTTTTAGGGTTCCGTACCTAAAGAGTAAAAATGGGACCCTATTGCGACTTCACTGTCCGTCGGTCTGTCACCAGCCTGTATCTTGTGAACTGTGATAGTTACACAGTTGAAATTTTCACAGATGATGTATTTCTGTTGCCGCTATAACTACAAATACTAAAAACAGAATAAAATAAATATTTAAGTGGGGCTTCCATATAAGAACCGTGATTTTTTGGCCGTTTTTTGCTACGGACGGTACGGTACTAAACCCTTCGTGTGCGCGTGTCCGACTCGCACTTGGGCGGTTATTTATTTATTTGTATTACTAGACAACCAAAAAAAAAGGCTAACTCAAGGCACCACATTAGTGGTGCCTTGAGTTAGCCTTTTTTATTAATTCTGCAACAAAAAAGATACACTAATCTATCTGTCAAAAATCACATCCGAATTCCGTAAACGTTCGAAAAAAACAACGCGTGATTTTTTTGCCGTACTTTGCTACGGATGGTACGGAACCCTTCATGCGCGAGTCCGACTCGCTCTTGGCCGCGGTGTTTAATATATTTATGTTCTAGCGACCCGCCCCAGCTTCGTTACAAATCTTTAAAATTCTCTCGGCTTTTCTCTAATATAATGTACATGTATTATACGCCTAAATCTTACTCATGACTCACTCTGTTTATTTGTGGAAACCACATGACAATCCGTTCAGTAGTTTTTGTGTTTATCGTGAACCGACAGACAGACAGACAGACGATACTTTTTTATAATTTATAAAATATAAATTATTTATAATTAGATAAAGATGTTAGTATAAATAAGTTAGGATAAGCGCATTTATCGCATTGGGGATAAAAAAAACCTGTAAAGATAGATGTAAGATGAAGAAAATAAATAAATAAAATAATATGTATGGATAACTACTACTACTGCTACTAAATTATTTTAATCTTAAGATACTTATTGGGCATCAAAAAATTCATCCACATATCGATGTCAATGGGAAAAGTGCCCAATAAGTTATTTTTGTACCCGTTTGTAAATATTATTATTTTAAGTTTGTATAAACACCCGTTACTGATCATATTTCTGTAGTCAAAAGTAAAAAAAAACGAAATCCTAAAATTGTCCACGAAAATTTGTCATAATTGGTAAATTCATAATAGAATCAATCATTCATAACAATTGCTACTAGAAAATACTACGGACAGTGTTTTTCCATTTGGATCGTCATTTATTCATTCATAATCAATAACCTGTACAAAATGTCACTCAATTTAAGGAAATATTGTAATATTTCCATAAATTGAGTGACATTTTGGGATACGAACAAACGCTAATAACTTTGTTGTTTATGAATATTATTTATTGAGACTTTACTTAGATAATAACAAGAGCTTTTCTAATAAGCCCTTTATGTATTTGTACTAATTAAAAATTAGTGGTGTATACCTTTATTTTATAATATTTATCAGTTTAGAAGTTTATAAGTAGTTATATAATTATGATTTCTAATTGAATATATTCTATTCTATTCTAATAAATTCTTCAGATACTAATTATTTTTTATTATTGTAGTTGTAATAAGTTCAACAAAAGATCTCGGTCAATTCTTTCGCGTAGTATTACCGTTATGTTAATTTCTACAAGAGACTTAAAAAACACTGTAATTAGAAACCAGTATCAATTTCAAGATGTCATTTAAACACACAAATTAAAACAATTAAAAGACATTGATAACAATAATTCAATTCCTAACATAACGTTTTCTGAAAATTAATCACTAATTTATGAAAATGTAATCAACAATTAATTCTATTTCAGTAATAATAAATGGATAAATACAAACTTTGACAACTAATTATTTACTTCAGTCAGAAGTAAGAGACACTGTTTAATATACCTACTGTTTTTTATGACCTATTTCGTAGTTCGCACTTTTATTCGAGTTTAGGGCCTATTACACTACTCGATATTCAGACAGTTTCGGTTGATATCGCGTAGTGTAATAAGGGTTAGACCGGTCTTACTCGGAACAAAAAATAAGACTCTGTTAGTCTGAATATCGTGTGCTGAATATCGCATAATGTAATAGGCCCGTAAGTCTGGCTCGTCGTATTTTAAGTTAAGGCCCTTACTCCCATTTAGTGCCATAAAACAGTGACTTTTTGAAGCCTACTCCTCGGAAACGGCTGTGTTAATAGATTTGAAAAAAGAATATATTTATTATAGATTCATATATATAACACTAGCTGACCCGGCGAACTTCGTACCGCCTAAAATTCAATGAATGTATCGGTTAACTATATTGAAAGATATACTATCGTTTGATAGTCAACCGATTGCGATGAAACAAGCCCTTTATCTAAGTAATATAATATCAAGTTACACACAATTTTTATGTATAAAAGTTATCTACATCGATTTCATACATTTTACGTGATGCGCGCACAACTTAGAACTTCTAAAGATTTTTTTATTTATGTATATATTATTAATAAATGTTTTTTTGTATGACTAAAACTTTTGCAAATAAAAAAAATTACAACTTGACAATTTTTCGCTTGTTTTCGAGTGAGGAAAACAAGCGAAAAATTTGCTGGCTTTGATCTTTAGAAATATGTTTACCCAAAAAATTGCTGGTTTAGTGTTCTTCAGAATGTACATAGCATATGTAAATCAATCAACCGTTTTACCCCCTTAGGGGCGGAGTTTCGTAAAATCCGTTCTTAGCGTATATCTACATCCTATACGGAACCTAGCTGCCAAATTTTAAGTTTGTAGGTGTTATAGTTTCTGAGATTTCGTGATTAATCAGTGAGTGGTATTTCGCTTATATATATATAGATTTCACACTGGCGGAACGGCGTACGACATATGTATAGTTTAAAGTTTAAACCATAATAAAAAGGCCTACGACTTAGATTAGATGACAACATCTGTTTATAAAAATATATTTTTATTTCTTTTTTCCTTTTAACTATTACAACTACGCATCTATGGCACCAAGGCGACATAAAAGATGAGTATACATTTGGAAAAACCCAAACAAACTGTATGTATCACGCTTTTTTCCTTGACGTGGTAAGCAGAAACAGTAGTAGATAAAAGTTGCGTATTGCGTGAGGTCATGTACGGTAATAATGTAAATTAGAGAACGCAGTTGTGCGTGCGCAGTTGTTGCTAAGACGAGACAGCGTACGAAGAGTTTTGTATCGGTGACCTTCAAGAGAGATGAGTTTAGTTGTTTTAACTAATTTGTGGAGTTTTAAAGTCATTTCATCATCATCATTTCAGCCGAAAGACGTCCACTGTTGGACATAGGCCTCCCCTAAGTGTAACCTTCACCAAGTCATCAGTCCACCTTGTAGGAGGCCTTCCAACGCTTCGTCTTCTGGTACGCGGTCGCCACTCCAGAACCAATTCATTTATTTAAATTAAAAGGTCATTTTAGTGCATCCCTTTTTTAATTTCTAATTATTATTGTTGATATGCTAGCGTTTGACCACTATCTCACCTGTTGGAAAGCAACGATGTGGACGACGATGGAGCACGCTTGCCTAGAAAGTAGCCTATTCACTCTTGACTTAAAGATCCCCAAGTTGTAGCTATCAGGAAACACAGACTCCAGTAGTTTGGCCAAGTTGTGATTAGGCTGAATTTATTTTTTAGTCTGATTAAAAATCGAGCTTATTTGTAAATAAAAGGTATGTTTAAGGACTAAGAATATAAATTTCAATCTGTCTGTGTCTCCTGGTTTTTTTTTTTAATGCATAAGGCATTCTCTGCCAGTCAACCTTTGAGTTTAAAAAAGACTACAATGTGGTATGTGAGCAACAATAAATTACCTATTGCTTTACCACACTTGGGTTGCCTCGGAAAGCACGTTGTAAAGCCCGTTGGTCCTGGTTGTCATTTGTAGATCTTTGACAGTCGTCACAGGTAGACGGTAGTCAGATATCGGAAAATCTGACCATCAGTCTATCAAAGGAGGATCGTGTTGCCCAGTAACTGGGTTGTGGATGCATAGACAGTCGCATTCGGTTAGACTGGACCCCAGACTAGTTGAGGAAATAGGATAGGGGGATGATGAATTGTGTTACCAAAAATCATATCAAAATCTTATATATATAAAAAATACAAAAATACAAAATGTTTTATTTCTATAACAAGTAGTTTAGATTAGTCTATGATTGGAGTCTCCTTTTAAGCATGATGATGCCTGTATTAGGAGACTCCGCCCCTCCTTAGCGTTGGCTGTTTACAAAACTCAAATATATTCTATATACTTAACAAAGTTTTTTTTTTTTTTTTAGTTATATGTTTTATTAAAACTACACTAATACTAGTACATTTTTTTTCTTTTTCCTTTTGTCGAGCGCATGTTGTGTGCTTTATTGTCATTTACATGACTAATAATGCGTATCGTAATTTAATCGTAACAAAAAAAAAACAAAAGAAATCCGACCAATATGGTACTCTCCACCATTTTAGACGTCAAACGTCAATATGTATAATAAACACCTTATTTAAAAAAACATCTCTTTTAACTCGACCAGCTCATAGTCATGTAACAGACCTTGAGTTCCTAAGTTACATCTTAAATTCTCGACTTAAAGTATAGGTGGTTTACTTAGATAATTGCCTATTCCGTTTGGGTGCCTACGAACACTGACACCTAGCTGACTAGCTGCATAATTGAAGTACTAAGAAGGCTTATTAACTAAAATTGGTCAATGCCGTATGTTATAGGTATATAAATAATTATTATTCATTATTTTAATTTTATGAGGAGTTTAATTTTTATTTTTGAGTATTTTTTTTTAGTTATTAATAAAAATAAATAAGTTAAAGCAACTCTACATCTTTCATTTCTCTGATTATGGTTTCTTTTTATTGTTTTTTTTTTTATTTGCGTTTGTCTTTATAGTCTTCCATGTACTAAATAAATAGTTCTAATTGTTTGTAAATTATAGTTACTTATTTGAATTGTTTTGTGATAAATTTTAGGCCTTAATAAAACTGTAAGAAAATCTTGAGCGGTTTTAAAATTTAAAAAAAAATATATTAAAGTCCCAATTACTTCTCGAAAAATAATCAGGTCACTTTTTTAATGAAGAAACCAAAATTTCATAACAAAACAGCTTATTAAAAACGAACTAGAAAAAAATAACAATAAGAAGATTACAATAATAGGTAACGCGAAAATTCGCATAGTGTGTCCACACAAAAAGTTTTTTTGCCCACAGCGTAATCACGAGACGATGAACGCGCGACGCTCATGGTTCCTAACCTATCTATGTGTGAGTGCATCCGTGTGACCCACTTACGAACGCGTTCGGCGCACTTCGGCCGTTTCCGTCGCCTGAACATATGTCCGCCGACCCGCCATCTTTACTTATTGACTGCACGCGACCATTTTAAGTTGACCTATCCCGACCCGTGTTTTTTAAGAATTTTCTTACGTCAACGGGTCATTAGAATTTGGACGGTTGTAAACGACGCGTGTTACGTAAAAAAACTAACAAAATGTTTACCCGATGCTTGTTTTCGCGTTGTTATCGTACTGTTTTGTCATCGTAACGATAAAACTGATTTACTTCCTAGCGTTATGGCGAGTTCGTAGACGTTGTTAGGTCTTACAGACATGACCTAGCCAATTCTAGACGTAATCATAGAACTATGCCGCATACTTTTTGTGCAACATTGTTTGGTCTAGTGATGCTAGTTATTACAATCTTACATCAACACGACTTCAAAACACAATAAAAAAGGAAAACACTATAGCGAATTACAACATATGCAAAAATTTCACACTTACGCAACGAATACCGTTATAATGTTATTTAATTAAACGATTATCAATAGCTATCGTAATACCGCATAACAGAAAGCTCGCGTGTGCATATCCGAATGTAACTTCCGCGTTCGAAATTTGATTTTTTCCCCACTCACACATTCAGTAAAACTTTCACCCATTCGAAAGTGGCCTGATGACGTATGCCTTGCTATTTTAGTTTCGGATATGCGTTCTAAAGAAAGCTTTTAAAATAACTGCTACTTGTATGCAGTTATAACGTGTTATTTTTTTTTATTTTTAGTACATAAAAGTGCAGGGCCTGTTTATTTGAGCTTGCTGATGTAACATTAGTTTTTTTTTTTTAAATATTAATTGCTTGTATGAGGAAGACTTCTTTATATGCTGAGCTTTTTTTTCGTAAAAGAGAGAGCTTAGAGAATTTTTGAATTCAGTCAGTAGCCGTCTACTGATGAACGCAGACTTCAAATTGTCCACAGTCGTAGGCGTGGGATTGCGGACGACGAGCAATGGGTAGCTTGCCGTCTGGCCGTCCAGTCGTCCGTCCGTCGCGGCGTAGTTTCACGACCGCCGCAAAGAGGGGGCTCATTAAGGCCGAAGCTACTGGTGCCATGGATAGTCCGAAAGGGAACCCCGGGGTCCTTTAACGCAAGACAAAGAAGAAACGTAGGAGTAGTTTTAGTCATTATTTTAAAGTCTGACACGCCCTCTCGCTCCGCCCTAGAGCGAGAAATATCATTGGATGATTTCCAACCTAAAAAAAAAGACTTAAGAATGGCAAGTACAAGCCTAGAGTGGGTGATTATGGGAATTGAGGAAAATGTTATTTGCCTTTCTGGACAGAGGAATGGATGGTAGTCATTTGACTTGGGACGCTATGCTTTCTCTTGGGGTCATCCGAGGAAATTAGAAAAAATAGCCAATTTATACCAAGAATAGTCAACTTTTATTTTTATTCATGTAAACTTTATGGTAGTTTTTTAGTTAGTAGGGCCCCGGGTTTCACTTTCACACTACCCGTGGCCCCAGTAGGCTTCGACCCTGTTGGGCCCCTACGATTTGCTGACATCTCCCTGAGGCGCGCGTGGACCAATACGCGCCGTCGACGACTTGGGCTCGGTCCGAACGGTTACCGGACGATCGGACGGCGAGCCACCCATTGCTCGCCGTCCGCAAGCCCTCGCCTACGGTGGCCGGAAATCGGGATAGGAATCCCGGCGGCGGTTGGGGCGTGAGGACCGTTGCCTCACGCGATCGGCCGCCTCCTTTGCTAGCATTACTGCTTCGCAGAAGGAGGCGACCGCCTGCCACTCCTCCTCGCTCCGGACCATGGCCTGTACCAAGGCCCGGCGCGAGAGATCGCCGCCGCCGATCGCCCCCACGAGGACACGGCGTTGCTCTGCCCAAGCGGGGCACACCTCCACCGTGTGCTCCACCGTGTCCTCCGGGCGGTCCACACAGTGGCGACACCCGGGCGTCGCTTCCGCACGAATCCGGTGCAGGAACTTCCCGAACTTACCGTGTTCGGTGAGAACCTGCGTCATGCGGAAGGTGAGGACGCCGTGAGGTCTTTCCAACCACGCCTCAAAGAGGGGACTTACCGCCATAATTGTGGCGTGCCCACTGCTGGGCCCCTACGGTTGCTGACATCTCTTTGAGGCGCGCGTGGAACATTACGCGCCGTCGACGGCTTCTCTACCAGTCAACATTTGGGTCAAAAACAAACTAAACACACTAGGTGTGCAAAAATTTCATGTACCTAAATAATATTTGAAATCTAAGTACAATTAAGAATAAATACTTGTAATAATAAAATGCACACATATTATTATTTAGAGCAGTGGTGGCCGAGTGCTAACGGCCCCGACTTACGCGAGTTGTGGGTCGCGGGTTCAAATCCAACCAGGTGCATTACTTTGTTTAGTTTATTTCATCACCACTGCTCTCAAAACGGTGAAGGAAAACATCGTGAGGAAACCGGCATGTCCTAGAACCAAAAATTCGAAGACATGTGACATTCACCAACCCGCACTGGGCCCGCGTGGTGAATTACGGCCCATTCCCTTTCTTAGAAAGGAGGCCTGAGTCCCAGCAGTGGGAACTATAAAAAAGGCTGATTATTTATATTTATATTATAATGTTATAAAGCTGAAAAGTCTTTTTGTTTGTTTGAACGCACTAATCTCATTAACTACTGATTCGAGTTGAAAAAAATTCTAATATCAGGTAGCGTAATTCCTTTGAACATCTGGCCGGATTTAAATGCACAGTTAAATTCCGCCTAGGCGGTAGTACGAGTATGTACCTATGTTATATTTTTTTGTGTGAACATATTTCTAAAGATCAAAGCAAAAGGAAGGAAAGAAAGAAAGGAGAAAGGAAAAACAAGCGAAAAAATATATGATAAAATCTGCATGGTTCTCATATGATTTGACCATTACATGTTTGCTGTTTGGACTTTAAAACAGACTTTGACCGCTGTGTTTGTTTCGGTGTTTCTTCCCAGGGTAGTCAGCTAGGAAACACCGGCCTCATCTAGTTTAAATTGACGTGTAAAAGTGTTTTTAAAAACCTATTCGCAAAATAAATATCATTTATAATTAGACCATCATAGAATTTTGAATCGGTAACGCAATTTCCTGGGTTATGCGCTAGCCCATTCCGGGATAGACACGGACCTCTCCATCCTCCCTTTTCTAAGCATGTGTATGCATGAGCATCGCATCACGTTGTCCTGCAGGTCTAAATAAATTAGTATGCGGACCCGAGGACGTATGACGCGCGACTAACATAGTCACATGCGCATACGGTGGTGTTGTTCATATGTGTTAACGCATTTTTAATCAGAGTGCCCAGTTCGAGTTGGTTTTACGTTATCATCATCATCATTTCAGCCGAAAGACGTCCACTAAATGTCGCCATAATGACCGGTCCTTTGTGTCTCGCATCCATCGGATTCCCGCGACCCTCACTAGGTCATCGGTCCACCTTGTGGGAGGCCTTCCAACGCTGCGTCTTCCGGTACGTGGTCGCCATTCCAGAACCTTTCGTCCCCATCGACCATCTGTTCTGCGAGCAATGTGCCCTGCCCACTGCCACTTAAGTTTGGCGATTCTTCGGGCTATGTCAGTAACCTTGGTTCTCCTGCGGATATCTTCATTTCTGACGTTGGTTACGTAAAACGTTTATGACATTCTGTTCTTCAATTGGCCCGCTCCAAGCTCTTAACCATCAGCGGCGACCGGATAGCGAGTTATCCATTACTCGCTGTCCGTAAACCCGCTCTTACGGTGGCCGGGAATCGCCCTGAGACTCCCAACACCCGAATCCCATATATCCTTTGGATATTTATAGTGAACTAAAAATTCGAAATTCTGCATCGCGCAATTAAGTTTTCCGCATGATTTGAACATTTATAATAGCTCGAAATCACCTATCGGACAGTTGTCCGGATCACACACATGATGATCGTCGGAGGATCCTCCCTTTTCAATGGAGGTTTGAAAGAAAAATATTTTTCAATACACTTACTCGAAAACCCGCTCTTATCCCACCGCTTTTAGGCATGCAATAGACTGTTTTCCGTACTAGTGCAGAAAAATCCGCGTGTTCTCCCCTGCCACAGTTTTATTACATTTATCGTATCCTAGGCCGGGTGCGTGTTGACCTCCACCCCCGTCAAACCTCGTTTATCCATTTCTTTGTAAATGTATTGAAAAAAGTAGTTTGATACACGTGCAAATTTTCCACTGCAGCCCTCGGCTCCATAACACACTCGCCTACGGCCCGTGCGAATTCCGCCTCGGTCGTAATGACAAACTTTCTGCACTTGTATCAAAATGTACTATTATTTGGCACACATGTTTACACAGTTTAAAAACAACTTTTAGAGACATAAGATTGAAAAAGAACACTGACACATTGTGTGTCTCACGGCTGCGCCAAATAGGTCTAGTTCAGCAAAAATGCCAGATAGTCAGTGTTAGTCAGTGGTAGTTGCCTGACGCTGGTATTAAACTAAATCTTATAAGAATGAGAATGACAACCCGACGTACGGCGAGTATCCACCCTTACGTTGTTGAAACTTCAAAGATCCGGACTAAGCGTTTCGCTTCGTCGTTTATACCGCGTACATCGAAGGACTGGAACAATTTGCCTGCTGCGGTCTTCCCGTCCAACTATAATTTGGGTGCCTTTAAGGTTAGAGTGAATAGGCTCTTAATAAACTAGTGCGCCTCACCATCAATGATTGCATCACTGCTTACCATCAGGTGGGATCGCAGTCAAGCACTGGTTTAAATAAATAAATAAAAAAATGTCCAACAGTATTTTACTCACTGTATCGCTTATATCCAAAAGCCTTAGCAATATTTCAATGACAGATATTGAAGATTGTATTGCATCTCTTGTATGCGTAATGTATTCGTGATTTCTGCACAAACCTCTGCGGTTTGCGTGTTACTCACAAAAGCCGGTGAAGGCCTGTACCTTTTGTTGTATGTAGACTTAAACACCTATAGCAAATTGATTAGTGTATAAAATAATTATGTGCTGGATAATGATCTTTGTAATTGGTTATACTCGTGCCGGGTTGGGTGGCCATATTGGCAGATAAAAACAAAATAAAGAATAATCCTACACAAGAAAAGCTTGTGTCATGTAAAAAGAATGTATTTTTCAATACACTTACTAAAAACCCGTTCCTACACCTACCACTTTTTCGCACTAGTGCGGAAAAGTGCCGCAGTGAGCTCGCACCCCCGCCACAATTTATTGTATTTATCGTATCAAGCTGGTCGTCACACAGCCCGCACGAGTCGCCGGTCAACCCTCATTTATTAATTTCTTCGTAAGTGTATTGAAAAACGTCGTTTGGTAAACGTGCAAAGACACTATAGCAGTCAGCCCCATAACACCCTCGCCAGCGGCTCGGACGAATTCCGCTTCGGTCGCAATGACATACTTTCTCCACTTGTGTCAAAATGTACTATTTTTTTTAAATAATATTTTTGGTTTTGATAGTAAGTCCTTTAAGCTACATCTTCGTATGGAGTCCAGTCACTTGGCTTTCCATTAGAACGACGATGTATCACATAATATTCTAATATTTTACAGTATTTTGCTGCAAATTTATATCGGTGTCAACCTTTTTGACAAAATTTGCTGAGGTAGTAAAAACTACAATAAAATTGTCAGCTCCATTTTACCGAAATCACGCCTGTTTCAATGATCACATATTGTCCAGTTGTTCAGACACTTAACATACAAAACTACACTAATTTTACATCACCATATCCATTTTGACTGGCCTGTTGGTCTAGTGGTTAGTGGCCCTGACTGCTATGCCGGAGGTCGTGGGTTCGATTCCCACCCAGGACAAATGTTTGTGTGATGAGCACGATCATTTGTTCTGTGTCTGGGTGTAATTTTTCTATATATGTATGTATTTAGAAATATATAAGTAAGTTTATCAGTTGTTTAGTACCCATAACACAAGCTCTGTTTAGCTTGGGACTAGACGGCGTTGTGTGATAGTTGTGGAATATTATATATTATATTAAGAATCAATTTGCGAATAATTAAAACAGCTACTGAACTTTACTTGATAAAATCCCGTTCTATAGACTCTAGACTCATAATTTTCTATTTCGATCGACTTTTTTTAATATTTCGTACTATATTGATTAGGCTACACCGTCCTATTAATATTGTATTATGGCAACATTTATTTAAACTTCATGTACAGTAGTGGTACATCCAGTCAACCTTTGGGTTAAAAAAGACCACACTGTGGTAGGTTTGCACAATAAACAAATAGCAGATACTTCAAACAGAAAAAAGAAAAGTTATTTATATTAATAAAATACATATGCTAAAATTATAAACTTTATAACAATTCAGACGTAGACCGAACTAAGGTTGAGAGGACTTGAAGTAGTAGTTCCGAATTTTACACTTGAAGGAACTTTCAACTAACACAAACATTGTACAACTCAATATTTGTTTTAAAGAGTACCTAACATTTCTTACTGGTTCTGCACATTGCGTCCCAGGGTTTTTTTTAGGTGGGAAAATCATCTAATGACAAATCCCGGTCTTGGGCGGAGCGAGAGATAGTGTCAGACTTTTACTGACTAAAAACCCACTCCTGTTCCTTCTTTACCTTCGCCCCAGGGCCCCGGGTTTCGCTTTCACACTACCCGTGGCCCAGTAGACTTCGACCCTGCTGGGCCCTATTTTTTTTTTTTTTTTTATAGGTGGGAAAATCATCTTATGACAAATCCCGCTCTTGGGCGGAGCGAGAGATAGTGTCAGACTTTTACTGACTAAAAACCCACTCCTGTTCCTTCGTTGCCTTCGTCCCAGGGCCCCGGTTTCGTTTTCACACTACCCATGGCCCCAGTAGGCTTCGACCCTGCTGGGCCCCTACGATTTGCTGACATCTCCCTGAGGCGCGCGTGGAACAATACCCGCCGTCGACGACTTGGGCTCGGTCCGGACGGTTACCGGACGGTCGGACGGCGGACCACCCATTGCACGCTGTCTGCAAGCCCGCGCCTACGGTGGCCGATAATCGGGATCGGAATCCCGGCGGCTGGGGCGAGAGGACCGTTGCCTCGCGCGGTCGGCCTCATCCTTTGCTAGCATTACTGCTTTGCAGAAGTAGGCGACCGCTTGCCACTCCTCCTCGCTCCGGACTATGGCCTGTACCAAGGCCCGGCGCGAGACGGCGAACAAGGACATGGCGGTGCTCTGCCCAGGCGGGGCACACCTCTACCGTGTCCTCCGGGCGGTTCACATTGCGTTCCAGAGTCACGTTAACTCTTTAGAATAAGCCCGAAGCCCTGGATTCTTTCACAGCTTACAGGATCATTATCAGTCTTGTAAAACAAGTATTAAGTAGAAATTACCGTAGCACCCCTTTCATTTATTTCGACAGCAGTGTTTATAAAACCGGTATATAGTATTATCTAACCGGTGAAAGTAAATTCGGAATTGACGCTCGAAATATATGCAATGTACTAGAGTTTACTTGACGATTTCACTGTATGGCATTTAATGTTTTAAAATGGATTTGAATTTGACATTCTCTGCCTTGCGTGATCGAATCAGAAATGAAGATATCCGCAGGAGAACCAAGGTTGCCGACATAGCACGAAGAATCGCCAAACTTAAGTGACAATGGGCAGGGCACATTGCACGCAGAACAGATGGACTTTGGGGCCGAAATGTTCTGGAGTGGCGACCGCGTACCGGAAGACGCAGTGTTGGAAGGTCCCCCACAAGGTGGACCGATGACCTGGTGAAGATTGCGGGAATCGGATGGTTGCGAGACGCACAAGACCGTTCATTGTGGTGACATTTGGGGGAGGCCTATGTCCAGCAGTGGACGTCTATCGGCTGAAATGATGATGGTGATGATGATTCTTTGCCTTAAGGCTACTACTGTAAAGGCCCTGCAGGGCGTCCAGGTAACTTCTAAAAGAGTAAGCGTGAACATAAACAGATTCGGCCTTGTAATGTTCCCACTGCTGGGACTCAGGTCTCTTCTCTAGGAGAGAGAATGGGCCGTAATCCACCACGTGGGCTTGCGGACGGCGAGCAATTGGTAGCTCGCCGTCCGATCGTCTGGTAACCGTCCGGACCGGGCCCAAGTCGTCGACGGCGCGTACTGTTCCATGCGCGCCTCAAGGAGATGTCAGCAACCGTAGGGGCCCAGCAAGGTCGAAGCCTACTGGGGCCAAGGGACTGATTCTGGAAGGAAGACTCGGCCCTGGTACAAAAGGCAACGAAGGACAGGAGTGGGTTTTTAGTCAGTAAAAGGCTGATACTATCGCTCAAGAGCGGGGTATGTCATTGGATGATTTACCCATCGAAAACCACGCGGGCCCAGTGCGGGTTGGTGGATGTCACATGTCTTCGAATTTTTGGTTCTACGGATTTTCCTTCACCTAACGTTCTTCAACGCAAAGGGCGAAAGGACACAGGTGTGGTTTTAGTCAGCAAAAGTCTGACCGGATAGAGCAGAAGCTGCAGAAGTCATTGGATGATTTCAAACCTCAAAAAAAAAAACTGGGTAAGTGCGAGTCGGAGTCGCGCACTGAGGGTTCCGTACAAACATACCTACCTATGTGAATAGTTCAATTCCTGAATGGAGTTTCGAAGATTTTTTCGAATCGCAAAATTTTTTTTTTTGTGACGACTGCAGACTTAAGTATACGGTTTTAATTTCCACTCGATGCCTACACGAGTTTCTGAGGTAAAGGGTCTTGACAGACAGATAGACAGACAGACGGACGGATAACAAAGTGATCCTATAAGGGTTCCGTTTTTGTCCTTTTGAGGTACGGAACCCTAAAAATATTTTCTTTTACCAATTAAAACTGATTTAACTTATTTCCTTCAACTTTTACTTAAACCTGTAATAGCTGTAACAGGTTCATAAACTGTGAATTGAAGTCGTCTTAATCGTGTATGTCCACTGTGGGCCAAAGTTTGTATGACTGGTGGGCCATACCCTTTCTCCGTCTCCAAAACAACCATGGAAGCCTTCAATTGGACCCCAAGGTCAATGCTGCAACGGTTAACATTGGTTGTTGATCATGAAGCAATCTGCATTATCTGGTTGCTGAACTTCAAGGTCGTTGATAACTGTAGGTAAGCAAGTCACCCGTGATTGCTTGTTTTTTGCGGGGGAAATCATCTAATGACTTCTCGCGCTTTGGGTGGAAAGCGAGGGAGTGACTAAAACCCACAGTGTTCCTTCAGTTGCCCTTTGCGAGACTTACGGTAATTCTTGCGAACAATTCGCAGCCCTGGCAGATAACAATCCTAACTGGACTAGTGATTGCTGTGAAAAGTGATTGAATTGAAATTGAATTGAATTATAAAAATAATAACTTAAGCTGTTGATCCCCGCATTAACGCCGGCGTTCACGCGCCATTGTCTTACTATTGTGTCTCTAATTACGCACTCAAAAGGTTAAATTACAAAACAAATAGATAATTAATACAACATGTAAGTGTACTTAATTCACTTATTTACTAGTTCCAAAAAAATAGCAAAAAATAGTTTTTTATTGTTATAAACTAGTGCTTAACTGCGATCCCACCTGATGGTAAGCAGTGATGCAATCGTTGATGGTGAAGCGCACTAGTTTATTAGGAGCATATTCACTCTAGCCTTGAAGACACCTAAATTATAACGGGAAGATTGCAGCAGGCAAAATAGCAATACATACCTATTTATTCATTTATTAAATGCTTTATGCACATAAAAGTACAGAGGTGGACTTCATGCCTTAAGCATTTCCAAACAAATCCCTTCACGGGAAAATCTTGTAAACATTTTCGTAAACAGTTTACAAACAATTTCGCAAATTCGCAAAGATGAAATTCGAAATTATGAAATTCGCGAATTAAAAATGGAATGTTGTAGGTATGAAATGTGAAAATAAATAGAAAGTTTTGAACAAGAATGAAAGCTATTATGACGTTGAGATTTTAACCTTTAGTTTTGGTTATGCATGCCCTGAACAACAAAAAATCGCTAAATTTTTTCAATACACTTACTTGAAAATCCGTTCTTATCCCTACTGCTTTTAGGCTCGCAATTAACTGTTATTCGCATTAGTGCGGAAAAGTGCGCGAGCTCGCCGCCGCCATAATTTTTTACATCTATCGTATCAGGATAGAAGCTAAGTGACCCCCACGAGTCGCGCGTCAACCCCCGTTTGTTTATATCTTAATAAGTATATTGAAAAACGTCGTTTGATTCACGTGGAAATTTGTCACTGCAGCACTCGGCTCTATAACACCCTCGCCTCCACCTCGGTGGCAATGACAAACATTCTCTACTTGTATCAAAATTTACTATTAGTACTACTTACAATGGATCAGCAAAAACGCTTGCACGTTACATCATTTAAGGGTTATTACACACTTATGCGGGCCTGCTGTAGTCTATCAATTTTAATTCTCTTATATTAAAACGATTGCTTATAAATCGCAACTTAATATTTCAAAAACCTTTACACTATCTCCTAGTAAATACCTTACCGCTCCAAATCAATAAATCCAATCATGTCAAGTTATTACAGAAACATCACTCAATTAAAAGTCGCCGCCATCTTTAAATCGATTCTAAAAAGTCGATTAGTAAAAGGAGTTTGGTATTCTCATTGCCTGTTAAAGGCATGATATGTTATACAACCTTAATATAAACAGCATCAAGGCTGTGCAACGCATGTGGAGGACTGACGTCATTTGTAGGACTCTTAATTTGAATTGCTAGTTTTTTTTTTGTTTGTTTATTTATTAGACTGTCTACTGCCAGCAGTTTTGCCTTAGAAAATAATCCCTAGAGAACATACTCCCGAGATAAAAAGGTTAATTCAGGACACGGTCTACCAGTGTGCCAAGTTTAATTGAAATGCGATCAGCCGTTCGAGCGTACAGCAGTAACGAACATGCAAACACATAAACTTTCAGCTCGATTTCAAGATATAGAAATAAAAGATAGTAATTACCCTGTAACATATTATTATAAGTAGATTAAAAAAAATCATTAAATTTAAAAAAAAAGAAATATAAGATATTCCTGGTTTGAAGTACACCGGACTCTTATTTATGTCATATAGACACTCCCATTTTTGTAGTATCAACACTGATGTCACGTACAGGCTTTTCGAAAACAAATGATTAACTTAGCTACTTACTATAAACTCACAGTAAAACTATATGATGATGAATCTAAAAATTCGGATCCAGTCACGAAAAGTCTTTCATTATTAGCCAGCTACACCAAATCTGAGGCCTATTATAACCTATTTTTTTATCCCAGAAAAAATACAGAGTTCCTATAGAAAAGGCCTCAGGAGTAAAGCTGAGGGTAAAATCTAGCAAAATTCAAAAGGAATATGAATAAGACTGTCATAATAAGAAAGTACTGTAAAACATCAATTTGCGTGCCTTTTAGTGTTGGCTTGCTAATCAACTACCTCGATGCAATATAACGTGCGAAGTTTTCACTTTTACTTGTACTTCCATTACATTTTATTTTTATTCTTAAATAATAAAGTATATTGTTTTTTTAGTACTGTTATTGACAGGCTCGCGCTTGACCACTATCTCAGCAGATGTTAAGCGATGATGTGATCGACAATGGAACACGCTTACCTAGAAGTAATCTATTGACTTTTGACTTAAACACCCCCAGGTTTTAGCTGTCAGGAAACACAGACAGTCTCCGACGGGGAAATCCACTACTTAGCTGTAAGCACAATGAATGTGTTCCCAAAACGTTTTGTACGTATGGGTAGGATGTCTACCATGTACATACTTCTACTCATTATGGTGGAACTTGGTGGAATTAAGCTATGTAATTCCGATGCACACTCCCCGAAATGCAATGTAAATGATTGAGTATAAGACAGTACTACAACAGTGCTACGATAGCGCTACGCAGAAACTACGAAGTTGCTACGACAAAACTACAACGAAGCTTACATTGGTATACTAAGTATGTCTAAGAAATTTTATAACAGAACGTTCATTTTCATAAACTTGTGTGACAAAACTTTTGATATTTTTAACAATCAATGTATTTGATCGATGTACGATTTTAATAAGTCCTCGATTTAATAGCCATTCGTTCGTACGTTCGACGTCAGTCGGTATGACATAATACACACCAACTTGTTAGACTAACAAATCTGTAACATGACTAGCTGTGAGTTTTCTCTCATAGAGACAGTTCAAGTCCAAGAGAAGTATACCATCACAGTTAAAAATATGTGATGTAACACAGAAGTGTGTGGTGCCAACATGAGGTACACAATGCGCTTGCGTAACAGAAGCGTAAGGGCTCATAGTTGTAGAACAGTCATCGATACTAAGAAAGAGTTTAGTAATAGTACATAGCATGATTAGGCTTACTGTTCACGGACGCATAGCTTCATAGACGCGTATTCGTCGTTATACGCTTTTTTTTTAAGGTGGGAAATCAACCAAATGACTTCTCGCGCTCTGGGTGGAGCGGGAGGGCGTGTCAGACTTTTACTGACTAAAACCACACCTCTATCCTTCAATTACCCTTTGCGTACTAGGACTACGGGTTTCCCTTTCAGAAATTCTCCGCGGTCCTAGCTAGCGGGCATCGGCCCCGCTGGGCCCCTACGGTTTGCTGACATCTCTTTGAGGAGCGCGAAGATCACTACGCGCTGTTGACGACTGGGCTCGGTCCGGTTAATTAGCGAACAGCCGGACGGCGAGCTACGTCCGCAAGCCCGCGTCTACCGTGGCTGATAGTCGGGGTCGGAATTACGACGACTAGGGCGTGAGGACCTTCGTTCCCTCACGCGTGCAGCCTCCTCCTTCGCTAGCATTACTGCTTCGCAGAAGGAGGCGACCGCCTGCCACTCCTCCTCGCTGTTATACGCTTGGTGTACGTCTGCAAACTGCTTACATACAAAGTTATGAATCTCTGTCGATAAAACTGCAACGACACGATGGCACGACGTTGCAGACTCGTCGACAGAATTCATAATCGTTTATTGACTTTTACTCTGTGTCGTTAATTGTAGCTTCGCACAATTAGCATATAATAGCATAATCAGCCTTTTAATGTTCCCACTGCTGGGACTCAGGCCTCCTCACTCCAGGAGAGGGAATGGGCCGTAATCCACCACGCGGGCCCAGTGCGGGTTGGTGCGAATTTTTGGTTCTAGGACATGCCGGTTTCCTCACGATGTTTTCCTTCACCGTTTTGAGAGCAGTGGTGATGAAATAAATTACACAACGTAATGCGCCTGGCTGGGTTCGAACCCGCGACCTACAATTCGTAAGTCGGGGCCGTTACCACTCGGCCACCACTGCTCGCGCACAATTGTTTGTAATAATTACTTATTTGTGTCCTTTTGAAATAATACGGCGGATTTTCTTGTTCAGTATTAATTCCATGGAGGAAGCGAGGGTCTTACACAGTGTTGCCACAGATTACACAGAATAAACCACAGATACATAAAGAATCCGAGACACTGCGCATAAAGGAACACTACTTAAGTGCATTTAAGTCAAATTTCAGTGCTTCAAGTATGATTGTACCAAACGCTACCGACTTTCAAAAAGATGGTGAAGGAGCATTACCTATCACTTTAATTTTTCTTCTCCTTTCTCTGTTGTATCTTTTAATATTTATTAGTTTATTATTTGGTAATATACCTATTTATGTATTATATGTATTTTATTATCTTTTTATGTTGTTGTACACTGACAGCCCCAAATCTTTTCCTTTCGTTACAGTCCATCCAAAGGTTGTCTGGTAGAAATTGCCCTGTGCAATAAGACCGCCTATTGTACACTTATTTTTTATAAATGTCTGTCCTGTAGTAAGTTAAGGTGTGCAATAAAGTAATAAATAAATTGTAACTTAATTTATTTATTGGGTTGTAAAAGGGTGTGTTATTCCAGTTATGTTGTATATTATGTAGGTTAACAAAAACCTGATATTATAAAGATAAAATAAATTGTTTTTTGAAGGGATTCCCTTGAAAAAGTGTTCAGATTACCAAAAATTCTGTCTCTAATTTCACTGAGCTTTGTACCGAGAACATGTATGGTTTCTGTGGGATTGGCTTCGGGAGCGAAACCGCAGTAAAAGTTTAGTATACTTACCATCAAAGCGCAATAGTCCTTTGGGGTAACAAACAAACTGCTCCATTTTACCGAGATCGCGCTTGTTTCAATGATTCCAAATATTGTCCATTTGTACACTTGAGATACAAAACTATACCCTATTCAGGGAGCCGTGAGATAAAAGGTAAACAAATTTTATGTGTAGTTTTTTGTGTGTGTTTTTTTACTATTAATAATAGCACTAAATTATAGACCACAGATACTGCAAACATTTTACATAAACATGAGTTTTGTCATCGGGCGGGCTATAATCTGCCATCTTTTTTACTATCGATCAACTTGTTGATACGAGATATTTTCGTTGAATTCTTGTTATTCGCCGAAGAAAAAGCGTGCAAAGAAAACGCCAATGCATTCAACAGAAAAGGAGACTGTTATTAATATTTTCAAACACGGCGAAGAAACTTGGTCGAAGGTACCTACGTTGTTTTCTTTGTTTACATTTTGTCTCAAGCCCAGATGAATAGGGTATAAGTACACCAATTTTACATGACAATATCCGCTAGGAATCAATTTATTAGATTATAATTTTAGGTGTCTTCAACACTAGAGTGAATAGGCTCTTAATAAATTAGTACGCTTCACCATCAACGATTGCATCACTGCTTACCATCAGGTGGGATCGCAGTCAAGCACTAGTTTTTGTCATAAAAAATATTACGAATAATTATAAAACAACCACTGAATTGAATTCGAAAAAATCCCGAAAAAACACTCCTGGTAAATTCTAGAACCTTACCGCTCCAAATCAATAAATCCAATCATGTCAAGTTATCACAGAAACATCACTCAATTAATTTATTTTGCGTGTTCTTTTTTTGAATATAATTTGTGCGTTCCTTTTTTCTATATTTTTGGTCATTTTCTCGAATTCATTTTTTTTTTATCTAACCAACCTGTACGTACCTACAGTCTCACTGCAAGGGAAAAAGTTTTATATAATAGTTAATTATATCAATTTTATATGTCTGTCTATTATCTATTAATAATCACAAATTAAAAATTAATTCTCTCTCTCTCTCTCTCTGTGTAATCGTCCTACTCGTGGTCGTAGTTGAGGGTCGTGATTATTAATTATTTAAAAAAACTAAAACATGTTGACATAACGAATAAACCCCTCATTTGCCTTGGACCCGCTACCGCCCCCCACGAAAAGTTCCAGCGCTCACTAGAGGGCGGTACCGCCCCCGTTGGGAATCTATGGTGGTGGTTTTGGTCCTGACTGCTATGCCGGTGGTTCTTTCAACTACAAGCATTCTTGCCGCCAAAATTAGCTGTCACTTTTTTTTCTTTTCCAACAAATCAATGTTGCCATTACAAATATTATCACTTTCTACAACCTTCACGCCATTACGCAGCGCAGTTGCTACGACTCCATGCGTATTTTCCTGGTTGCAACACTGAACATATTGGAGGGAAAGCGGTGACTAATCTTATAGTAAACAAGTTTTTCATTGTTATGTTAGAGAAATAAACGAATAACGAACTGAAGTAGGTACTCAATCTTCTATCATAATACTTTTTTTTTAGGTGGGAAATCATCCAATGACTTCTCGCGCTCTTGGGTGGAGCGAGAGGACGTGTCAGACGTCTGCTGCCGGTTTTGCTAACATCGCGTGGAACACTACGCGCCATCGATACTAATACTTACGAGTATGTTTTTTTGGAAGTTATTAGATTTTGTTTTTTTTTTTTGTGTTAGAAGGCCTCCCACAAGGTGGACCGATGACCTAATGAGGATCACGGAAATCCGATAGATACAAGACGTACAGGATTGGTCGTTATAGCGACAGGGGAGAGGCTTATATCCAACAGTGGACGTCTTGGAACTGAAATGATAATGACGATAAAGTAGAATCTATAGACACATCGAAGATCAGCCTTTGGGAGAAATACTAACTACATCTGCATACCTCAAGAGAAAAGCATGAGTTTTTTTCGTCACATCTGTGCCTGTATGTTGTTGAAGTGTATTTCTCTGCCGCAGTGCGTGTTAAAGTTAAAATCCGTCGCGTGCCGAGCCCTGTGTTGCGCAAACGCAAACGCACGCGTTTACTTTTTGTTTGTCAAAGACAACTTAAACACGTTATGTTACGTCAGTGCGCCGTGCGTTGAGAATAAATTTTAGTCTTATCAGTTGAAGGGAGATAATAGAAATACATTTCATTGTTGACTTGGTTTTGCTACTAGACGTGTGATTCAGTAAAACTAGGAACATATATGAAGAATTTGAACGCTACTCGCATCTGTCGGGAAAAAAATATATCCTACGTTCTATTCTAGGACGGATCGGGAGGGCGTGTCAGACTTTTATTGACTAAAACCCACTCTTATGTTCTTTCTTTACCTTGTGCTCCCTGGTTTCCCTTTCGGAAGCCAACCCCTGGTCCCAGTAGGCTTCCGCCCTGCTGGGCCCCTTCGGTTTTGCTGACATCTCTCCGAGGTGCGCGTGAAACATTACGCGCCGTCAACGACTCGGACTCGGTCAAAAACGTCCACTGCTGGACATAGACCTCCCAAAAAAGGTCGCCTGTCTCGCATCCATCGGATTCCCGCGACCCTCACCAGGTCATCGGTCCACCTTGTGGGTGGCCTACCAACGCTCGACCATCTGTTCTCCTGCGGTAATCTTCATACCTGAGTCGATCACGCAAGGAATCTCCGAGCATAACCCTTTTACTCGGAAAGCTTGTAAATTCTTTGGTTCTGGTTGTTGTTTGTAGATCTTTGACAGTCATTACAGGCAGTCAGACGCCAGAAAGTCTGATCATCAGTTTATCCAAGGAGTGTCGCCCAGTAACTGGGTTGTGGAGGTCTGACAGACTGGAATCCGACCCCAGGCTAGTTGGGAAAAAGGCTAAGTACATGAAGAATTCTAATCATTTCTAAAAGGACAGGACCTTTCAATAGAATAAAATTATTCCACACAACCTTCGATTAGTTTATTACAGTCATTAATTTAGCCATTATACATGGAAATTAAATACTAATTAATTTAAATGAAACGATAGCTTATGTAGGACAAAAATATTAAGTCCTATATTTTAGATCTTGTCTCGAGTGTCTTGATTTAAAACTTGATCCAAGTAATAATTATACAGATGGATTGTTTCAAAGAGTCACCCTGGTAATGGAACGCAAAGGGCAACTGAAGGAACTCGCATCGGTTTTAGTCTGTAGAAGTCTGCCACTTCTCGCTCCACCCAAAACGGGAGAATACAATTTGATGACTGGCCACCCTAAAAAAAACATGATTTATGGAATAGGACCGGGTTTTTGAATTCAGAACACGTTTATGCTTTCAAATTCTAAATTCAAAAATAGTGGGGACTTTAATGCGAAAGATTGTGGGGTTTAAAATCTAAATTAGAGTTTGAAAAATATAAACATGATCAACTTTAATATTTCAATTTAAAAATCGTGAGATAGAGTGAGAGTGTGAAGTCTGTCATTACCAATGACTATACTACCTATCGAGTAATATGGTGGATATCCCACATATAAGCAAAAAAACTTTTTGGGAATTCATTCATTTTGCGTACACCTATGGAGTAGATGCCCTACTAGAGTCAGTGTTTCCTGATGGTTATAACCTGGGGTCTTCAGTCAAGAGAGAATAGGTTACTTCTAGTCAAGCGTGCACATCGTCGCTTGTCATCTTGTAAGATATTAGTCAACCGTGAGACAACGAATTAAAAAAAAACTATTGTTTGAACATTTCGAACGTCGTTCTAGAATCGACCCTTCAATGTGACTAGTCTATGACGGTAGATAAAATGGCTGTCATTTACTGGCAAGTCTTAGGACTGTTTGATGAGCCTCATGAATATGAATTGAGTTAACATGTGGCCAGTGCTTTAATGCAAAAGTCACCGTCAATCGTGCCCTATTAAAAACCAGTTAATCGAATTCAATTTCAAATCCTTGGCGTCCATTAAAATTGTCTTTTATAACTGCAAAAAAAAAACAATTTACCATTGAGCGAGTGAATATAAAAAAACGCCGAATTCGAAATTCAAATTTCGAAATTCGCGATAGGACGGTGCGTTGTCTCAATTAAAACTTCATGTTAACTTTTGTTATCGTAATATTAACTGTATTATATTAAAAATAAAGTTGATTATTCTTTGTACAGTCACACGGCTTGTAGCCAACTGAAAAGTATGTCACCGAGTTGAATAGCACTCGCAAGGCCGGTCTATCTATGAATGCGCGCTCAAAACTACGGATGTGCTACTATCAACGTTCAAAATCATCATTGTTTTTCCTATTAATAGTCAGGCGATCCTCTTTAGAACTTAAAAGCAAGCGTCACTGCTAAGGACGCGAAAAAGATGGGTGGCAAGGAAAAGAAATGTTTAAGGCCGAACGAATGTGCGTTCAAAAAGACAAATGTGACAGTTATGCTGCGTTTTGTGTTTACGCATACTTTGATAGGCACAACCATCTTTCTATTCAGTCTCACTAAAGATTTTCTTGATTGAATGTGAAAATTCTTTTGTCTTGAAAAATGGCGAAAATTTGAAAATAGGTCAACGCAACGCAAGTTGTTCATAAAAGCTCTTTGCTAACTTTTTACGGCAAGCAACTTTGAGTTAGGACGAGAAAAAGATGGGGAGGAATCATTTTTCCTCCTGTTAATAGCGTTTTTTGGATGAAAAACTTATCTAAGTAATGTCTCCATTTCCATTGATATTATCGATAAAAAGTGTTTGCATGCAATTTCTAAGATAACATTTCAAAATAAACTATATAACAAATGTATTTCTCATTATTCTAATTAAATCATTTATTATCTAAAACGCATCACAATGGAATAAAGGCGTGGACAAATGATCGCGTTTTGTTTTATTTATTTAAACTTTTTATATAGTAGTGGTACATAAGCAAACTTAATCATCATCATCATCATTTCAGCCGAAAGACGTCTACTGTTAGACATAGGCCTCCCCCATGTGTTGCCACAGCGACCGGACCTGCGCGTTTCGCATCCATCGGATGCCCGCGACCCTCACCAGGTCATAAAGTAAAATGTGTGAACGAAAGTAGAAAAAAAACCCGCGATTGGTCATAGGAGTTTCAGACAGCCCACTGTGCAGAGCCTGCATGGAGGAGGACGAGACAGCAGCACATCTGCTTCTAAGCTGCCCAGTTGTCGCTGGATACAGGGCAAAATACTTCGGAAATCCAGGTAACCTCCGCGAAATGGTCAATAATACCAAGGCGCTGCTGGCCTTCTTGGAGGAGCTGGGGTGGATTGAAAGACGCATTTGTCCCACCCGTACGCAAAATACGAAATATAAATACAAAAAAGATACCGCAATAGAAAGTGCGCGAACCTGCTCCCACCACAATTTATTGTACCAGGCTGGGCGCTAACCGACCCCCATGATACGCGCATCAACCCCCTTTTATTTATATCTTTGCAAGTGTATTGAAAAACGTGTTTTGATTCACGTGGAAATTTGTCACTGCAGCACTCGGCTCCATAACATATAATCTATAGAAAATTTATAGGATTATGAAATGAAATGTTATTTTGCGACTGTATTTTGTACCTATTATCATAGTTTCTAAGTTCCAACTGTCACTAACCATTATGAAATTGTTATTAATTAAATAAATTATTATTACTAACCATTATGGATCGTTGTTATCTGAATAAAGAAATTATACTATAATAGCACCTTCACCTTTCTCCACTTGTATCAAAATGTACTAAACCCAGTCTCTACAATGTGTTTAGAACCTAGAACGTTCTAGGTTCTGTCAAAGTCCATGTTTAGGCACTAAATAATACCTTATCAGGCCGTTTGACCTAGAGCCACAGTGATTGTGGCATTGTTTCTAGCTTTTTATCTAAAATGGCGTCAGTTGTGCTTTTAGATGCAATGTAGTTGCAAATTAGTCTACGAATTTGTCCTTTATGAAATAATGATAACCCCTTGAGCAGAGAAATTATTAGAAAGAGTAAAGGGTAGTTAGAACACGTCAGGGTGAGTTGTAGTCAGTAAAAGTCTGACAATTCAAGAATCCCTCTTGCGCCATCCAGAGCGTAAGAAGGTATTTGATCTTCTTCATTTTTCATAGGCGTGCGAAGATGCTAATTGGTGATCCAGATTTGGTTAAGACCAATATATACAGGCGTAGTGTAGCCAGCCTTTCGGTATTGTATAGGATGCATTTTGAAGAGTTGCGCGGCAATTGCATGACTTGATTCCGCCATCGCCTTTCTACCATCGGACTACCCGACGTACGGCGAGTATCCACCCTTACATTGTTAACACCACTACGGTCCGGACTAAGGATTTCGCGTCGTCGTTTATACCGCGTACATCGAAGGACTGGAACAATTCGCCTGCTGCGGTCTGCCCGTCCGGTTATAATTTAGGTGTCTTCAAGGCTAGAGTGAATAGGCTCTTAATAAACTAGAGCGCTTCAACATCAACGATTGCCTTATAATGTTGCTTTTAACGGGACTTAGGCCTCCTCTTTAGGAAAGGGAATGCCGTACCTCGTGGGCCCAGTGCGGATTGGTAGATGTCATGTTTTTTAATTTTTAGTTCTAGGCTATGACAATTTCTTCACCACTAGGCCACCACTACTCTCTCTAGGAGAGGGAATAGGCCGTTCCATCACCCGAGCCCAGAGACGGTTAATGGCTTAGAGTCCAGCCCTCTCTCACATCTCAAAGCTTAGTCAGGTCAACTTTTCAAGCCTATCTGACTGACACAATACAAACAATTGTCAAGTCAAGAGAAAACAGCCTTCCGTCGAATTTCAACACTTGGAATCAGAACGCTTTTACATTTTGCAATATCCCATCAAGGTGATAATGGTTTTTGTGTGGCTGATAACCGAAACGGGGTCAGACGACCGTCCTTGAAGCGTGCCAGAGAAAAACTGATAAAAATTAGCAAATTGTGGGCGTGGGTAATGTCCTTTAATTGCTAATTAGGAAAAGGTCGTTTTTTTAGGTGGGAAACCATCTAATGACTTCTCTTGCTCTTGGACGGAGCGAGAAAGCGCGTCAGACTTTTACTGACTAAAACCCACTCTTATGTTCCTTCTTTGCCTTGCGTTCAGAAGCGAAACCATGGCCCTAGTAGGCTTCGACCCTGGTAGGCTTCGACACGCCATCGATAACTCGAGCTTGGTCCGGACGGTTACCGCACAGCCGGAGCAAGCTACCCATTGCTCGCCGTCCGCAAGCCCAAGGAAAAGGTCTTTATGGTGGTAACCTACGAAATTAATAATAAAAATATGTATAAAAAATTTACAAACAAAATAATAATAATATTCCTCAAATTTCACACAACGCCATCTAGTTTCAAATTAAACAGAGCTTTTGCTATGAGTACAGTCAAATGGGGTGAATAGAAACTCACGATATTTGAATATTTTTTCAGCATTTATCTGTATTAATTTATTAATTAAATTGTTATTCTAAAAAGTCGATGCATTGTTAGAAGCCTAGTATCGAAGTTTAAAACCAAACCAAAGTTTTGTTTCTATTCACCCCTGCGTTTCTATTCACCCCGTTTTACGATACTAGACAACTGATTAACATACTTATATATTTCTAAATACATCAGCTCTTCTTCTCTGACGAGATGGAGTAGTTATTTGGTCGTCAATGTACGACCGAATAAACGCTGTGTTTGTCGGATATATCCGACTTAGGCAGTTAAAGTTTAAAATCCTATCAACAAACCTCTAAAATGGCCACAACTTCAACTCTAACGGTTTACAATATAAGATAATTCTGTCAAGCGTTTTGTGACCCCCCCTGTCCTCTCTCCCCCCTACACATAGATCACAGCGCGGTGACGTCATCAACATAAGCGCAACGTGTGGACATGCGTACACGCACACACGCACGTGACCGTTTGAATAGTTGTACTGGAGGAGTGTTCGAAAAGGGCTAGTACTTGACTGAAAACCTTACTAGAGCTGGCTGGTGAATTTTGTTCGAGTAAATTGAAACTCGGTTTATGATAATTGGTAAATTATGTTTTGATTAAATATTAATGACAGATTCTAAATTCAAATTCTATAGAAAATTTAAATTAAGAAAAGATTCAGATGATAAGAAACTTTTTACATAATATATAATAAGGTCTGCAGTCTTTATCAAAGAGTGAGGGAATCAGGGAGCCAATAAATGTTTTAAAATTATAATGTTACTGAAATAGTAGGTGTCTTATTTTTTATTCTTTAATTTTGTCTCTAATAGACCATCTCTTTTTAGATATTTTCACCTTACGTTAGCTTTTTCTTTGTTTTTCCTCGATGTATTATAATGTTCTTAACGCAACAAGAAAAAGTCACCAAAGCTTTAAACCACAATCAGCTGTATTTAATGGCTCATTACATCTTTAAGTGTCAGTGTTTCAAAATCACCATGCAAACAGCAGCGCTAGCGGTAACAGCCACTAAGGTGCATTATAATAAAACAACCAATACGGGTGTAAAATCAAATATTGAGATAGCAAAGTGTGAAATACGCAACACTTAGATTATTTGTGGTTTTGTCCGTTATTGTTTGAAAATAGAACTGTTATTTTTGAAACATTGTGTAATAATAATAATATTATTTAAGTGATGTTATAAATATAGTCAATTTATGCAATGTCACGTTGAAACAGCAATCAATATTGGTTAATACAGATTATTTTGGGCTGTGGGTGATGAAAAAGTTTGGATATTTACAATTACATACTTTAAATTTAAGGACCAAAAGTATTCTTAAAAATGTAGTTTCGCTGATTCATTACACGCAACTTGCATTTAAAGCCTGAATAAAAAACAAAGCCCTGGCGAAATTTTCACATTGTTATAAAAAAAAAATTGTAATCAGTAATTTCATAAATCTATTTTTAAAATTACTGCCATGTTTAGTCCTTACTAAAAATGGCAGTCATTTTAAACCCTTTGGCTTTTTTGTTATATCCTAATAGAACAAAAATAAAACCAAAAGGTGCGTTTTGAAACAAGATCCTGAAAATGAAAACTATATGAATGAGCTTCATTTAACGTTCTCCCAAAATAGCGCCACTTCTAAGATAAGAGCAGTACCACAGTACCTATTTTGTCAGATTACTAAATATTGATAACAAACAAGTACCTATTCATGTCCTATATACTCAACATATTTGATAGTACGAAACCAATACTTAATATTATAAAGCTGAAGAGTTTGTTTTAACGCGCCAATCTCAGAAACTGTTGTTTCGAATTGAAAAAAAATAGTGCTAGATAGTAAACAAATCGAGGAAGATTATAAGGTATACATAGAGTAGCATGCTACGAGCAATAGGAGCGCAGTAGTAACCAAAAACGCGGGTAAAACCGCGAAGCGCAGGCCAGTCCTAGATAAAACCAAATGTATTGAACGCAGCATACTGCATTTACACACACATAGATTATTATCAGTCGCTTGTAAGTTCCCTCACTAAAGCACTAGCTGCGAAGTTAGTTTTAACTAGCAAACTATTAACTACGCCAGATATTACATATTGAAAGCTGTAAGCCTGTAGCTACATAGGTCCAGTAATTATATAATAATAATAGGACACTATCTTTCCATTTCGTTATAGTTGCATATAAGTATGTATTATTATATTTATTATAATATTATTGTGATTTTTTTACCAGTATAAATAAAAAAATACTTTATAGTTTTTTTTGTACTTATTTTTTCCTACAACTTTTTGTGTAACACACATTGTCTACATCTCTTTTTTCCAACTCCCCCCCTATCGCAGGTATGCTGGAAAAAAACTCTACAAATAAGCATCACCTTTGTACCATTTATTGTGTTTCTTTCTGCTTACGTTTATTTTATATGTGCGAGTGTACATAAATAGTTAAATAAATAAAAAACTATATTATAATTAGTAACCCGCCCCACCCCATCTCGCACGAAATTCTCGGATTTTGTGTACTATAATATGAATGTTTAAATGTAAGGAGTTACTGTAGATAGATTACAGTTATTGCCAGTGAAATAATAATTATGTAACTTAAATATAAGTAAAGAATTTGACGATGTGCTATACCCCTCTGATTTTCCGTCCCGAGAAAAAAAAATACACGATTTAACAAACAATATAAACTTGTGTACATATCAACGTCAAATTACACTACAAGGCTTTAATTCAAAGCGGTCTAAACACAGCACAGTGTATGCACACACGTCTAACTAATATCATTATGTCACACGCCAGCTAGCCTAACCCACTCACTCGGTAATTTGTGGTGTAGCGAGCTAGCGAGCCAACTTAACTACTGGATTCTAAACTGACTAGATAAAGCGCTCTGAATGGTGCATAGTGCGTTAAACACAGGTAGGTTATATCACATGACATAATGTTATATCATGCTTATATGACTCGGAACGAGAAGGATCTTGTATGATAGAAGTACTGGTATGAAAGCGTGAGGGAGGGGACCTCCTCACGCCCCAGCCACCGAAGGAGACGCCCCAGGCGTCGAGAGCAGCAGGGCTACCTTAGGCACGGGCTTGCGGAAGTTGCGGACGGCGAGTAATAGATAGCTTACCGTCCGAAAAGGACCAAGTCCGGATCGACGGTGCGTTGTGTTCCACGAGAGCCACAAAAAGCTGTCAGCAAAATTTACAGGGCCCTTTAGGGTAGAATAAAAAAAATCTTATAGTGTTGGATAGCCCATTTAAGAAGGAATACCATTGGTTATTACTGTCACGCTAGGCTATGCTGAAACTTCCTTCTGCTTTTTCGTCAGTGACTTGTTTGTTTCGGTGTTCCGCAACAATCTCATCTAGTTTCAAATGACAACAAAAAAATCTGACATGTAAAAATGGTATTGATTGTAACCAATTTACGAAATTAATTTAATTTTTTTTATTTAACAAAGTAAAAACATCAATCAAACAAAAAACTACGTCTAATTCTTCACAGTTTTCAAAACACTAGCCACTTAGTACACTAGCCAGCGGCTAGACTAGGCGGTCTAAACGCAGCACAGTACAACACACTGGCAGCTAATATTATCATATCAGTGGCGAGTACCTGAGTGCACGCTCCACGCATGCGCATAAGTAAATGTGTGAACTGCGACTGTTCGGTATTGATACTTGGCACGATGTGTTTTAGCTTTTTTTTCAGTTTAGAAAAACACTCACAATAATTTTCTAAGTACCTATGTGTTTTTTACGCAGGACATCATCAAATGAATTCTCCCACTAAAACCTACCATGTTCCTTCAGTTGCCCTTTGCGAGAGCCACGGTAAAACTTCGAAAATTCCACAGCCCTGGCAGGAAAGTACGTTACTCGGCTTATTAAACTTGACAGTTATCTCACCATTAACAAAGGCATGTTTCTTCTATATTTAGCTTGTTTACACCAGTGCTGAATAAATGCGTTTCGCATATCCTTTCACATATTCTATACCCTAGCCGTTTTGAGCCAGCCTTGCGGTAAACTACCTTATAGCACAGTGTGGAACAGTAACGGTTAAACAAAAAAATATGTGTCAAAAATAGGTAATTTAAAGTTTCTACAAGTTTTAGTGTTCAGTAACTGTAAGCATAATAAGTTAAAAAGTTACTTTTTAAAGTCAAACTTGAATCAAAGAGCTTTTATGACCTGAACGTCCAAGAATAGACATCTGCCGGATGAAATGATAAAGCATCTTTTAAAAACTTTCCTAAGAAGAATAATAAAAATTTATGTATTAAAAATGTCACCATCAAACATCCCACACATGTCAATAGGATTACGTTAGTAAAAATATACAATTTTGACAACTTTTTTATTACTTTCCATCTTTGTTATTATATGAAATTCTAAGCTCATACTATTATTTATTTTTAAACAAAAGTAAAAGTTATATTCTATTATCTCTATTATGTGCATATCAGTGTCAATAAATGCTGTCGTCTTTTATCCATGTATTCATACATAAGTAGAGAAATAAAAGAAAATAAAAAAACAGTTAGAATATTCAAAGTATAGATAAATCAGGATGATACTGAACGAAAGTTTGTCATATTTTTTGTTTGAATATTTATGACTAAGTTTAAAAATGCCTTAGGCAATGGTCATAACATCTGTTAAATAACTATAATTATGATTTTGATAGATGTTAACGATAAGCACAAACTCTGCGGATCAGTGTCTAAAACATTTTTTTATAAATCAAAATATCAGCCATTCACGTACCTATTACTTTAATTACAAGGTACTGCATCTATTTCTGACAAGTTTAAACTGTAATTATTTTCAATAATAAAAAAAACTAAAATGGCGTCGAATACATGACAACATTCGCGCGTAAGTATCAAAACTCGTTGGTCAAAGTACATTGAACACGCTATATGGGTCTTGGCCAGGCAACTTTTTCTTGCGCACTTTAGTACTAAACCGACTTGCGACCTGTCACATGCTTATACGATCCTGGTACTTTTCATACGTGTATGTATGAACATTTAAAGTATGTTTTAGGTAATTGAATGGAGTAATTTTACGGACTAGATTTGCATATCCATTTATTGAATAGTTTAGCGCTTATATTTAACAAATGAGAAAATTCAAGTTGTTGATTTCCTACACAAAAAATTAAGGGATCAAATGTCCCCCAACATGACGCGCAACGCTCAATCTACGTGACGCTGCAGCGTTGCCTAACGTCCCGCAACTTGCCCCCAACATTTTACAAAGCATTCTCGTGACGTGGGACATGTTGGATATTTTGATAGCGTTGCCCGTCATGTTGGGGGATATTTGGGTTTTATTAATGCTAAGTGGAAAGTGTGAGTCAAGTTTTTCTATTTATTTAAGTCAAAATTTTGTACTAAAAATTCATTTCAACGCTTCAAAAGTTAAAAACCGTGTTACCAAGCGACAAATACCCATATAACATGGCCACATTGTGCGTAGACTAGTAACACTTCACTACGGGCTACTACTAGCTAAACAATCCATTTCCTCCAATTATATTACGAATTGCACTAGAGACTCGTCCGACGGTACATACTAATATTTTTCATTCATGTCGTTTCTTACATGGCTAACAAGAAATTTCGTCTTGTTGTTACTTTAATTAACAAAATAATTTTATAATATTAACTAGGAAAGCATTACCTAGTTTCTTTAGGTAAAAAACATTTTTTTTTAAATAATGATTGCCAGGATTTTAATCGCTATCGGTATATCTTAAATTATACAATATGGCGGACAAGTTTAATGTAGGTAATTTGTAAGATCTTACACAAAGCCTAATTCAAATCTATGTAACGTCTCCCCAAGTTCTGCAAACAGCCCTCACTGGTTTTGAGAGAGAGCAATAATAATATTTTTCTAAAGTATTTTGGAGTAGGCGTTTTTAGGTATAACTATCGATTCTAAGCTCCGCAAACAATAAACCCAGCCATAAGAGGTTTTTTATTAATTTAGCATTAGGAGTCCACACAATGGCGACACCCGGGTGTCATTTCAAATTTGAAAATAGTCTAGCGTTACATTTCGTGTTCTACAAAACATTAATAGCCAGCTCTATATATTGTTGATTTATTTTATAAAATTATTATTTAGGCAAAATGCACACCTAAAAACATGAACAAACTCAAAATTTTGCTGACTGTAAAAATACAAAATAGTTTTAATACCAATAATATGGCGTCCGGTGGAAATTCGATCTGTATGCAGACTCGGCAATAACTTGTATTGCTGGTTAGCAAATGTGGCTATTGTGCTTGTATATCAAGTTTTTTTTTATTGTACTTTTACCCCTTACGAATTAAGCTAACTTTTTGTAAACGTTTTTGGTGTTTACAATTTTGTGTATTTCGCAAATTCTTTTTTAGAGTACATCAATATTTGCTTGAATGCACTTGTTATTTAAATATAGTTATGATTTTGGCAATTGTCTTGTCTTCTTTAAATACATATCAATGCATAGAATGTCCTTCTTATCTTTCTTTAACGTACAAGTAGAGACATTTCTGTAAAAATATGCAATATGGCGTACTTTTCCCAAAAAAAACCTGTTACTTTTAACGCTACACTAATACACGACGTACTGGCCATTTAGGTATTTTCATCATCATTTCGCAAAGGATATAATTCTATTTTTAAATCGCGTCAGTTTCTCTTTTATGTTCTAAATCGGAGGGGCGCATTCATGTTTGGAACTCGTATGCCAATCATAACTTATGCTAAATGAAACTGGTTAGCAATGCCTTGTTACGCAACTGCGTTTAAAAAAGAAACCAGACTGTTCACTTTAGGGTTTTCACTTCATTTAAATTGTGTTGAGATTTCAAGTGTGTAATTTTTGAATGTGAATGTAATTAAAGTTTAAAAATGTGTGCGTAATTTATCGGAGTAAAAAAAGAAAGTTTTTTAATGTAAGGAGGATCAAATGGTTGATATATGAGATGAAAGTGATAGGTTTTGATGTGGGTGGATTACTGTTATATGGCATGGGATGGGCCAATATGTTGTTTGCATTTGAAAATTCAATTTGTTCACTGATTTTGTCATGGTTTCGTAATATAACAATAAATGGCAAAACATTGGACAATTGATTTTTTAATTTTACATGATCAACAAAATGCTGAATTTTCTATTCTACAAAGCAGATAGAACTGTATGTTAACTTTCCCCGTTCACAATTTCACAAACCTTTGAAATATTTAATAGAATTTGAGAATTATACCTCTTTGTTTAGCCGGCGCCGTTTTTATTAATGCTGGACAGGACAATGCAGATGTTAAGATCTGAGTCTACTTTCTCTTGAAATATAAAAGTTTATGAGGTTATTTATATCCGTGACTATTATATTTAACACTGTTACGAAATTAAAACTGTATGTTATTTATTAGCTACGGAAACGTTAGGAAGAGTTGACGTGGCCCTAGAACGCAATGGAATATAGGTGGGTTTTAGCAAGTAAAAGTCTGTAGCACCCTCTTGCTCCACCCCAGAGCGAAAGAAGTCATTTGATGATTTCCCGCCTCAATATTTTTTTATTTAATTCTTTAAAATGTTAATCTTTGTTAAATACAAAGTTATATTTTAGTAATTTTCTTTCTTACCGATAACGAACCTAGATTTATAATCATAACAATTTAAAAAAATCTTTCAGCATTAAATAAGTATTGCCAGTTATAAAATATTTTTTTTTTTGCAATTACAACCCTGTGAAGCTTTCTTAACAGCGGCATTCGAAACGCTCAATATGTCCTTTATTATAAATATCTGTGCAATAAACCGAACGCGCCACGCGTGAAAGTACTGCCGAAATGTCAATTGAAATTGGAAAAAAAATATCGCGCTGGCTGAAGCATGGCTACCAATGTCATTAAAAAGAGATTTTAATGGCTCCAGTATTACAATGGTGTTCTGACATATTGATAGATTATCATGATTGACGCTTTGTGTGCCAATGAAGAAATGGACGGCAAAGAATGATCGCCAGTGAGAACCAGGGTTATAATATCTTTACAAGAGTGCCTATAGCTACTGAAACTGAATCAGTCTTTGCACATCCTTTAGAAAATAACTAGTAAGAAAACCACAGAGTTATTCCTTTTATTCTTAGTGAAATAAATGTTACGCAACACCATAGGTGTGCCAGAATATACTACCTCGAATTCTAAACGGCGCACAATTTATAAACAGCTTTCAAATTGAATGAACCGCATGAATAGAATACAGGAATATAAGGAAAACCACAAATCAGTAGACTTTGAACCAACGATTGGGGCGCCACCTATGACGTTTAACTCTGAATCAATCTGACGTTTCGTAGATGTGTCAAGTATGTCAACTGTCAAACGATTGCGTTCCGTGGAACTTAGTCAACGAGGATTGCAGCTACTGATATTTTTGATGACCTAAATGACGAAGCGGTAAGGCATCCGGCGTTAGTCCTTAGGGCTTCTACGTTGAAACAATTAACTATTTAATATAATGATACTTAGTTTTGATTTGGGTAAGGGAGCTCTGAGTGAGAATTGTGGGTAAAATATCTTTTGAAATCATTAATGGTTTTATCCCCCTAAAATCTGTAGCAATAGACGTTTGATTAAAAAACTAGGGATGTTTAAAGTATATACTGTTTTACTCGTAAAAGGTAAAAGGCGCAATTAACAGTGATACAAGCTACAAAGACAGGTTTAGCAAAATTATGCAAGAGTTTCTGATTGCAAAAATATATTCTGCGTGGGAAGAGATGCAGTTGACACATTCGTATTGTATATTAAGAGATTAGATCAGTGATGCTGATGAGTGATGGTATTCAAAATTGCAATACTGTTCTTTTTTTGCTAAAAACACCATTATGACGCCTCATAAATGACCTAATAAAAATTTAATAATTATTGTTAAATTGCCTACATTTTAGTCGTTCATTATAAAATTCAGGTCCATTAAAATTAGATGCACTCTTTATTAAAAAAAAAAAAACAATCCAAAAAATCACCAAAGACCAAGATCTATTAACTTTTATTAAAGCGCTATCAGACTTCAACACAAAACCAGAGCGAGAAAAAATCTACTCTGAAAAAAAAAGATTTCATTTAAAAAATAAAGTGCATCTGGTGGTTGTCATCCCGTAGCAGTTATAAGAGACTGTGGCTTCGAACTGGGTCACTGTGGCGACTGTAAGCGTTGGGGTAACAACCTCTCAATATATCTCCCTACGTATATGTAGTAACTGGCGGATAGGACATTTGATGCCGTGAATAGGATAACCTATATTTCTCTCTGTGGGAAGCGAAATGGCTAAAAAGGGATTGGAAATGAAAAATTATGTGGTATCACGGTCTGTGGAAGCTAAAATTTTGTTGTTAAAATAGCAGGGCCGAGGTGTTTAAAAAGAAATCTAGTAAGCTGGCTGGATAAGCAATCAATAGCATGAGATGAATATTTTTGCGCAAAAAAAAAAAAAAAGAAAAAGTATTAAAAAATCTGCAGTTTTCTAGCTAAAAACTTCTACAAGCGTTAAGAAAAAAATACATGCATAAAGCAGATATTTTTTTCACAAAAGACTATAAGATAATTACGAAATATCACGACAGAGCGACGACAACAACCGAATTTTAATTGCCCACTTTCTTTATCTTATGTAAGACCAGTATATGAGAAACAATTATGTGGATATAAATATACCGGAAAAAGAAGTTTTCGGACCTCACTTTCTATATTTTTTTATTATAGTTTTGTTTCACGCAACCGTTTTTTTTTTAAATTTGCAACTCTTTCGCTAATTTAAAAGTGCGAAACGTGTTAAGTTGGTTGTTTCCATGCAGAATTTTGCATGGATATTAAAGTTTATATCCTAAAACTTCGGCTCTAAACATGCAAAAATTTTACGATAAGGATATAGGATAAGGGATAAGGATTAATTACTTACTTTTCGATTTTTCTCTTAGAATTAATCAATACTTTTACTAGGGGCGTTCACTACCAACCACAAACTCTAAACTCATTCCTTTCCGTTTACTAAAATGTGTAACCACATGCAAACCGTGGTTTAACGTTTTAATATCGTCGTTACGTCATTCTGTCAAATCCAAAAGTTATAGAATTTATTAGTTTTGCAAATTATACCCGTGAAAGTTATTTTTTGCTATTTTGCTTGGGGCAAACTTGGTCATAGATTCTGTTATAAATGAAGATTTGGTGAATGAATGAATATTAAATAATTTGTGAGGAGAACGAATGATCTGAAACTTATTCTTAACTTTACTATAACCACAAAACCGCTTTCCAACAAATTAAACTTCAAATAACTAAACGGTACTTTCCTGAAATTCTACTGAATAATTACTAACTACACTAACAATTCTAGTAATTACTACCAGCTTTTGGTCCAAAGTTTGCCCCAAACACCGGCCCCGTTTTATTAAGTAGAAATTACCTTTAATGCTCCCACCTGAAGTGTGCGGTTGCTGGCTTTGTTGGATGTTGGTCTGCTCCAGCTTGGTGCTAACAGAGTTCCACATATCGAACATGTTCAACATATTGGCCCCAAGGCCCAACACTAGCACAATGGTACCATAACACTTAACTTGCACACACAAACACTCGATCATCCATTTTTGTACACTGAAATAAGCAAGTGTCAAAATTGTTCGACCGTCGTACAAAATACTAAGGCTACGGCACTGATCCCTGATTTAAAATTTGTATTATATTGCGTTTTATTTAATTTAATAAATACTTTTTAAATTTTTATTCTACATATAAACTTTCTCAAATGCTCAACTAATGTAAATACTATATATTTTTATTTTTAAATCTACTTACGGAATTTCATATATCAGTCTAAAATTTCGATTTTAAGGTTGGGTTTATTTGCTCGGGAGGTTATTATTATTGTGTATCACTAATTTGTGTTTAATTATTGATTTTTATTAAAAACTAACGGTTTTGTGATTAAATATTGCGTATAAATTTTAATAAACTTGTGAGTTAAATGCTTTCTGAACTGTTTAATATTGTCGAAGTGCTCATACGAAATGGTTTGTGTTTAATATATGGCATTGAATGCGTTTATTTTGTGTACCGTGCATTCGTTTTTTCTTCTTCATAGTTCGTTAATAGCTGATGTTTGTTCGCTTCCACTGGTGACCGGTCTATGGTTTTCCACAATGTGATGGTAACATTTTAACGAATTAACACATAACCCGAACGCGCTTCCGTTTTAAATATAGAGTTCTTTTTTTAAAAACTGCGTTTTATTTTTGCAAGTTTTTCTTTGGTCGCGTTCTATCATGCACTGAAGTGCAGTTGCAGCGTGGGGGTGTTTCAGCTACAGTTCTGCGGGGATCGGGGGGGTAGGAAGTGCTCGTCCCCTTTGCGCATGCCCGGAATCGATCCCGCGTGGCCACTGAGGTATACCGACTAAAACACTACTTTTCTTACTTGCTATATGGCCTGCATGAATAGATATGTACAGTCTATTATATCATTCACTTTGATGTCTGGTTACTAGGCTGTATAGCTGTAGGTGTTTGCCTATTGTTGACCGTTTCTTTATTGAGTGTTGCAACACTGAAGTGTGAATGTACTTGCGTACTGGCTGGTATTTATTTTAAACTTGTTAGTGTTCTAATGAGTTTTTTTTTACTGGTTTGTATTTGGAATAGAATTTACGTGTTTGTGCAAGAATGATGCAACGAGCTCATTTAATTTACGATATAATAGAGGCTCGTATTATTTTTTTATATTGGTACTAGTGCTGTTCCATTTACTTTTAAAACTAATTCGATTTTCGAATAATTTATAGACTATGTTGCTCATATTCTTGTCTTATTTTATTATTTAAAGATATCTTTATAGCAACTTGTCAACTAGTGTTCTTTTTTTAAATCGATATACTCAGTAGACCAAGCTATAATTAGTGTGACTTCTGATTTCGTCTCTCTATTACATGTTCTCACACACATATACATTTTATGTACATATATGTATACTATATATGTTCGTTACGATTCTCGTTCTGATACCACGAGTAACTTAGGAGTTGCGTAACATTTAAAGCTGGTAGCCTGGTACTATTTGAAGAAGACATTTGCAATTCCAATTAAAATACTCTTAATATTATACTGCACTAGAGGTTTGCGGTGGTTTCGCCTACGTGAAATGGGGTGTGTATGAAATGAAGCCTATATTATTTATTGCTGTGAATTTTCATTAAAATAGATTAAATTTTACAAGCGATTATGGTCAAATATTCTGTTAGATATATTTTTATATCGATGTAAGAGAATAAATATTCGTTTCCTGAGTGAGTTTTTCACGATGTTGTTCATTATAAGTTAATGTGGAAAAGGCCCCAAAATAATTAAGAAAAGGCTTGGCAGATGATAAAATAGCGTTTAAATTTCAAGCTGCTTTATTTTAAAAGTATTTATTATTGCATTTACCAAAGCATACGTTGTAATTGTAAAAATATTTTACAATAAAAAAAAACAAGATAGCCTTAATTTTTGAAGCCGATATTTCTTTTCTTCTCTCTCCTATTTTCGACACCGACTTCCGAAGTTAAGGTTATTTTTTTTTAGTTTTAAAGCTTATCATGATACTCAGCAAATCCCAAAGTAAGTCAGTGTTCAGTACTAACCAACTTTGGTGAAAACAGGAATCTCCTCTTCCCAAAGTCAAAGCAGCTCAACCTCTTTCTGTGGAATGTGATCTCTTAGCCGAAGCCAATGATAAGAACAACAGATTGACAGATAGCCGAAACAATCCGCCAAAAGACAAGGTTCCTAAACCGTTTTAAATTCGAAATTTGATAGAAAAAAAATCAAAAATTTCATCAAAAACGTTTATATCATTACTGTAATTGATTGTCTAATTGAGTTAGTTTGTTTTTTTGTTGATACCTCCTACAAACAAAAAAGAGAGAAAAAAAAATTGTTTAAAATTTAGTAAATCCTCCAAATAGAAAAGGCCGATTTACCTATTTTTGAGAAATATAAACAATATATTTTTTCTCGAAATTATGGATAGGTTTGCAAATATCTCGCGGTGAAAATGTTGGCACATCTATGTAGGTTCTTCATTTTTTTTTTGTGTAATTCAGTGCGGTGTATTTTTAGAAATTTTGAATACTGTAAGAGGTGTTTCTTGAGGACTCTCCCTTAACATCAGAATGTGGAAAGAAAAATGTTCAAAATTCTCCGAAACCGTTAATCATGAATGATGCGTGCGCGACACATCGAGTTACGCAAGATAAAGTTACGTGTGCGCTTGCACCGATGAAAGTCGCTGTTTTGGAGGTGCCGGTCTGAGGTAGAAGCGGAAGCGGGTGAGCGGTGAGCGATAGCGGATGAAAAAAGTGAGATAGCGATTTGTGTTAATAAATAAGTGGTTTTTTATTTGTGATGTGCAGCTATTTTGAGAATAGAATAGAATAAAATATTTTATGTTACATTACACTATTTAAAAGACAGAGAAAATACAATTTTAGGAGCCATTTCTCTGATGACACAATACGCGGTTTAATCGCAAAAAAAAAGGAACATACTATAACATACGTTCGGTTTTATAAAATTAGTGTGATTCCAAAATGAGTTGAGATTAAAAATTGATATCATCTAGCTCTTAAGCCAGTTTAAAAAACCATAAAATAATAGTGTCACAATTTTGTATTAAAATAAACTTTATTCTATTCTATTCACGTTATTTTTTCCAATCGTTCTAGAGAACATTCCTAATGTTTTAATACATGGCATGCTTGATCAAGAACTATTCAGAAAATACAAGCAAATTATGAAAAAATCATTAATATTAGGTCATAGTAAGCATTACTGATTACCATCAGGTGGGATCGCAGTCACACACTAGTTTATGCCATTAACAAAAAAAAAAAAAACCGACTAAATTTCGATCACAGTGGCCAAACTCAACAGAGATTAGCCACGTACGCAGGAGATATTATAGTGTACAAGTGTGTGTGCACACACAGGTGTACTCTCTGTTCCTTTACTCTCATAGTCTGATGGGACTGCAATATTAAGCAGATAATAGGTAAAGCCCGCAAGTACAATACAGTTACGCAAGCTAATTCGTGAAATGCAACCAAAATTAGAGTTCAGTTTTTATTGTGAATGAAAACATGAAACTGGTTAATAACAGTATACAATGTAAGTGAATGTGATTTTGTTTGATCGTGAAGATAACATTGTTTTGAAAGGCATTAATTACTTAATTGTTTAATTGCGATTTTGCAGGTGAATGGATGAATGAAAGGTAGATATATAAATACTAGTTGACCCGGCAAACGTCGTGCTGCCATATAAATTGTCAAAGAAAAAAATCGGGGGTGGGGTTGGAGTGTAAAAAAATAGCCTACAACCTATTGTCAGACCTACCACAATTTTTTTTATAAAAATCGGTCAAGTCATTTCGGAACAATTCGATTAACATACAGTGACACGAGATTTTCATATAAAACGTAGATTTGTTGTTTTGATTTGAAAGTTAAATAACAACAAATCAATAATCAATTAGCAAAATAAAGTTTTTGATTTTGAAAAGGATTATTTTAGAATTGGTAATTTTAAGATAACTAATATGTATGCGTTATTATAATTACATGTCTATTGAATAATTAAAGGCCTCTTATTAACTCGTGGAGTTATGTAATGTATTACTGAAAATAATTTTATACTTTTCTTATATGTTGGAGATAATAATTATGCAAATGATTATGCTAATTTTTAACAAGCTGTTTCCGTAAAAAAAATTAAGTAAAAAATTGAAAACTTTTAAATTATGAACTTGTACCGTTATGTTCACGAGAATTAAAAATACTACAATATGTAGCTAAGTTGAAGATAAAAAATTGCAAGATCGGGTTGTACCTACTCGTCCGTATTTCTATACTACCCTCTATTTCAACTTCATATACTGTATAAGAAAAAATAATATTTATGCTAACAATTTAACACTAAAATAAGTCAATATTTTCGTTATAAATTATTTCATGATCTCCGTATTTGAAGAAATCTCCACTTTCATAAAAAAAAAATTGTTTTACAAATTTTTGCATGTGGTCTTTGTAATTGTATGTTTTATTATTTTATTTTATAATGTGTGTTGCTATGATCCTTTGTTGGTCGAAATAAACGTCTTAACTTAATTATACTTCATTCTATTTGTAATATCTGTTATTTATTTATTGTACACACCTACCACTATGTTGTCTTTTTTAACCCAAAGGGTGCCTGGTAGTGAGCCTTGTTGCATTAAGTCCACCTATGTAGCACTACAGTACATGAAGTTTAAATTAATAAATATAATTATTATTATAAAAACATTTTTTTAAATTCAAGTACCCGCTGTCAGCCTTTATCTTGTACCACACAGCTCTCAAGTGAAAGTAAGAACTGCCAAAATCTCGCGTGAAAGTTGGAGAGTTGATCGATGCCATAATTATTATTACCATTATAAGAGATATGCTAAATGCAAAGCCGGATGTAGGAATCAAGTATCGATGAAAAAAATCTAGACATCCGACGTTATCGATTTATCAAAAATATTGTAATATAAGTGAGAGGACTTTTGTATGGTTAAGAAAGTTGAAGAGTATGAGTTTAAAATTTGGTAATTTTACGCTTTTTTAGTTATGTATCTGTTTCTTGTTTTTTTTTTTCAAATTATTTGGCATTTAAAAAGGATATTTTTGTAAAGAGAATGTTAACATTCTCTTTACAAAAATATCTGCCTTTTTTTATTCTACGTCATTTTAACCACCTATGTCGGATTATGCGACAAACACTCTTGCGTCGATTTCGTCAGGGTCGCACATCCACGACCAAATACTCAGTGTCATCAGATCATCTGTCAACTGGGAATTAAAGAGCTAAACCAGATAGAGTATCCAGTCGCAAATTCACGACCCTGGCGAATAGGACACGAAAACACTAGTCGGACCAATGTGACGCTAGCGGTTAAAGAGTTGAAGCAGAAAAAACAAAATAGTATTTCTCAAACAAGCTGTCTTCGAAATTCAAAATTTTCCAACTCAAAACCATAAAAACACATTTCAAAAAAGGAATCCTTAAAAAAACATCCTTTGTGTTATCAACATCCGTCCTTCTACTTCTAAGTGATGATAAATGGCGAAATATTTTCGTTTTAAACGCTAGCGTCATTAGAAAGTGCATGAGTAAGAAAGCCAAGCCTTTTAAGAAATACAACGACAGTAACGTTAGGAAATAGACGTAATTTTTGGCTATATCTACTACACTACCTAACTCACGAAGCAACAGGTGTTAATATGTCTCCTTTCTCATTTTAACAGCTCTTTGACAGCAAAGAGGTTCTATACATATGAGAATTTATTTAAAAAGGTTCATAATATTATACACAGTGAATGTAAAAGAAATAGACTTTATATTTCTGGCCAGTGTCAATTTTAGTTCGAAAAGGTTTCATATATTATTGAGAGTGAATGTAAAAAAAAATAGACTTGATATTTCTGGCCAGTGTCAAATTTAGTTCAAAAATTTTTAAAAAAATACCATTTATAATTAAAACTAGCTTTTGCCAGTGGCTTCACCCGCATAAAAGTAGGTTTCTCCATACAAACTTTGAACCCCCGTTTCATCCCTTTAGAGGGTGAATTTCGGAAAGTCCTTTCTTAGTGCTCGCCTACGTCATAAAAGAAAGCCTTGTGCAAAATTTTACGCTCCCAGTCCCAGTAGTTTCGGCTGTGCATTGATATGTCAGTCAGTTTCTCCTTTTATATTTACCTCTGCTGACATTTTAAGGTTTTTGTTATCATTTTTTAGAAGTTCTATCATTGTCCTTATAAGTTTTATTAACAATATGTATAAGAAACCTATAACAATCCTTTAACAAAAGTGAGAAACACAAATAGTCAAACTCTATAAATAACCTCAAATTACACAAAAGTTTCCCTAATAGAAACTTACTTAACGAACTCTTACTTGGAACTAAGTTAGTCAACTTATCTATATTTCATGGACCAAACTACTATTTCTTGAACTAACACTCGATTTATGAAATTAGAATTGGAAGTGTCAAAAACTACTTTTATTCTATAGTTTGACAGATTTTGACAATTCTCAAGTTCAGAAATCGGGGCTTACACTCGGATTTTTGAATTGACAATCACAAATTAAGAACGTGCAAAACTGCTAAGCATAAAATTTGATAGGTTTTTATATTTCAAATTAAGAACGTGCGAAACTCTAATAATAAAATTTGACAGGTTTACAAACGAAATAAGAATTTTACAATTCTCAATTTCAAATTCTCAACTCAAAAAGCTGGGGGTAGGTATATTAAGTTAGGACTAAGTAAAGTTAAGGCCAGTTGTATTCAACATATGTTTCTAGCTGCGTCTAGTACTGCATTCAAGGCTGAATTAGGCAATAAGTCATTGGGACTCGAGATTGCAATGAGACTTACAATAGGCAGGTTTCTATTTTATTTAAACTCTTTAAATTATTTTTTAAAGCTCTTTTGTTTTTTCAAAAGTAATTAAAGAACTGTAATACTTAAAAAAAACTTTATTAGCGACTTGTAACTTACTATTTAGCACCTACATGATAATTTATGTAAAAAATATTCAATTTGAGCTGAAAATCGTAATTCCATTTAGGATTATTATTTACGGCTCAAATTCATCTTTTTTTGTCTGTACATAAAGAGAAGTGATTAAAAAATAACTTGCAATGAAAAAAAAACAAAGTTGTGTGATTATTCGTTAAAAAAAGATTTAAAAAACTAACAAAAAAGTTAACTTATTCTCTCTTTGAATAACTTAAGATCTATATTTGAAAATAGAACGTTACCTTTTTTTTAATGTTCTTACACACAATACAATTTAAATTACAATATTGGTTACCAAAAACTCTAAAAAAATATTTCGCAAACTGCCTAAGTACGTAGTGGGATGAGAACAAAAACTATATATCCATAAATATTAATGAACAATTATAGGTACGGAGATCTGCGTGGCCTCGGCTCACGCTAGCCACAAAACCAGCTACTTGCAGGCTTGTATTTGAAATAAATACGAAGCAACGACCTGGGAGAAGGATGAATGATTTGTGCAACATTTTTTATTACTTTAAAGTCAATGGGATGAATTTTTGGGTGATTATACCGTTTTAGATTTAAAAGTCCTAAGCGTAGAGTGTTATAAAAATATTTGCGAAGCAACAATCTGGGAGGAGGATGAAGGATTTGTGCAACATTTTTTATTATAGTCCATGAGATAAATTTTAGAGGGATTAAACTCTTTTTGGTTTAAAAGTCCTGATCTTAGAGTGGTGAATAAGTATTGATATAGCAACGACCCGGGACGAGAATGAAGAGTTTTACAAGATTTTGCAGTGCTCAGTGCCACTGTTAGAGTTATGAGTCCTGATTTCAGAGTGCTATATCGATCTAGGAAAAGAATGGCGGATTTTAGTTTCCAAACATAGATTTAGAGTGGTGTATAAATCCTCTGGGATGTAGGTTCTATTTAAAAATCCTAATTTTAGAATGGAAATACGCAGAATAGATGATAAATATTTTAAATTTATATATATATTATGAAAGATTTAAGAGGCTGTGAGATGAATTTTACAGTGGATAGATCAGTGAATTAGCCCTGTTTTAAAGTCAAAAGTCCTAATTTTAGAATGAAACATATTTTTGGTTTCACTCGTGGATATTTTTTTTGCGAATATCAGAGATTATTTTTCATTGTTACATCTCCTGATTTTAAGTTGTTTTTTTTTTGTCATATCTAATTCTCGATATTTCCATGCATGTGAGCCCTTAAGGAAATTTTTTAGTGGCTAACTGTATGTACTGTGTATAAATATATTTAAAAAAGAAATATTATGTATATAATTTTTTTTCGTTTATTGCAAAATCTTTTTATAGAAAAATATTTAATAGTTATAGTATTGCTAATAATTTACAAAGACGACATGATTACATCCATAAGGACAAATGCCACGCGTATAATTCACAATATTCTGTAAAAGGCATGACAGTGTGTGATACATGGTACATTGATTCTAACTAGGTTTATTTTGTACGTCTAAAATTCAATTACATTTTATGACAAGCTATTGGCAGGCTTAATGGCTATATTTATATATGTATATGACGACGTGAGGCGAAATAAAAAGGGGAAAAAATCGTTATTTATCTAATACAACAATAAAAATATCGTGAAGAACATTCTGGTAGGTAATGCCTTGTTTAACGCAAAAATAAAAAAAAATAAAAAGTATAATCAAAATCCAAAAGCTTTTAACTCACATGTAAAAATATCTATCATAAACACTCACTAGAGATACTAAAACTAAAATTGATAGGTACTATCAACATACTAAGAGCGTGACCTATTAAGTCATAAAGATAAACAAATAACTCTAAATCCATCAAACTAAACTATTAATTGATTAACCAAACATCGCACGATCCATTTAAACTCGACCCAAATAAAATACAAACAAAAATAAACTACGATAACACTGTAATTATCTTAAAACAAATATTCATAAAAAGCGCCCTTCAGCCCCCGAAAGAGAAAAATGATATTTCCCAAGAGTTTCCTAACATCTTTTGTCTCTTTCCGACGCAAGGTCGAATTCTTTGTGTCTCGCTCGCACAGTATGCAATACAAGATCTCATGCAACTAGAGACCTTGATAAATTGCAAGTTTCGTGATAGATAATAATAATTGTTATACGGGTGATTATTATACGGGCCTCTACCATTAAAAAAAAGATTTAAAAATCTAAGGTTTTTTATCTGTGACAACTTTTTAAGTGTTCGAATTTCAAAATCAGTGTTGCCTTGATTTTTTTTTATTTGGACATAATTTACTTTTTTATTCTGTGATTTAAAAGTAATTTATGCAACCCTTACAAACAGAATAAAACACAATTTTAATATTTTATTATTGGTAATTAAAAATATAACTAAGTTATAACTGAGACCTATTTTGTATCGACGGACGAACAATTTTCTATGTAGATATAATTAAAAAAGTGACTACTCACATCCAACGTAATGCATTTGTTAAACAATCCAAAAAGTTCACTACACGAGTCCAATATGCAATAAGCACAGCTATTAAAAAGTTTGTTTAAAAATGGAACACAGAAGTGGACGCGAGAAAAGCGCGGGAATTTTGACGTTCGGTTTTTTTTCCAAAATGTAAGTACGCGGTGCCAAAAAGTTTGGGCGTAGAACGGCCGTGCGCGCGCGGTTTGCAAGTCAAACTGAATTTTGTAAGCGCAAGCGAATGGCGCACGTCGTGCAGGAGCGAAGGTGTCGGCCCCAGCATTTAATTTGAAGACATTTAACCATCGGCCTGTCTTGCCGATATAAATAGAGGCTGTTGATTTTAAGCCTGTGCCTAGGTTTTATAAGTTAGTGCTAAGTTGAAAAAATAATGATAGATTTTGGTAACGCTTCTAGAAAGTTCGATTCGAAATTAAAATTCGTAAAGCGAAAGGAGAAGTTGACGGTTAAGTTGACAATAAAAAAAAAACTTTCAATTTTAACAGTTGCAGAAATCAGATTTCGAAGCTCAATAAACTCGCTTAATACAACTACGAGAATAACACAGACTATTTCTGTCTGCCCTACGAACATTTAGAAGCATTAAGGACAACAGTCAACAGAGAATAAAACTATAAACTAATCTATTTTATTTGTGAAACAAAATGTCAACACACGTCATGTTCATGTCATTTAAAAGTTTAAGAAAAAAATAAATGTTGAAATCATTCTGAAAAAAAGAAATATTATCAATCATTTTCGCGGACATAATGTTAGGCACAGGAATTTGTTTTACTGCCAATGAACTACTATGTACTGTAATTAATATTGTAAATAATACTTTAATGACTAAAATCATATTTATATTTGTCAATCCACAAAAGAGCGTTTTTCAATTATCTGTTGGATTTACAGATAACAGAAACAGGGCATTACCAAATAAAAGAAAAAAACTTTCTAAACGTCAAAAAAAAAAAAACTGGCCATTGCGTTCCTTTTACGCTTGTTACCACCAAAAAGCCTTGTGTCCACACATAAGTATCATCTTCAAATCAATAAAAAAAGTAGGTCATTCTAAAATCTAAAATGACAATCAACCCTTCACTGAGGATTTTTACTCGCAATTTTAACCCTTTTGTTGGTTGTTGGAACCCCAGAATGACAGGACATGTAAAGTCCATTGAACAGAAAAACCGGACAGGGCAGGGGTTACAAGTTTTTAGGGTTCGGTGTACCTACAAAAAAAAATTGTGAAAGTTTTTGCTGGCTTGCGTTGATTAACGGTGAACAAGGAAAAAAATGGTGCTTAAGACTTGTCTATCACTGAAAGCTGTCATTTGTTAGGTTTTCCCTTAATCCTCTTTCCTTGCCTGAGTTAAGAAAAAGTTACGTAAGTAAAGTTGAGCAAATTCATCTTGGTCTAGACGTTAGTTTTGGTAATATATTAGCATAGATTTTCTGGCGAATAAATATATGTAAGTCTGGAAATTTTCTGTTCCATCTTTCTTTTTGTTAAGTAAAATAGGTATTTTTCGTGACAAACTACAGAAAAAGAAAAAAAGCAATACATAGAGAAAGAGCTTCACTTTTGTATTACTTAACCAGAAAAAGGTAATTAAAAATACTTAGTTACTTAACCTTTAATCGCAAGTAACATTGACACGAGCCACTTACAAGGAAAATATTAATAAAAAATATTATTTACTTGTGTCACTAAACATTATAAGGGCAGTTGCATCGTCATTTGCTTATTATACCTACTCATAACTGGAGCAAGAAAAGATACAACTGTTCAAAAAAAAAATGCTGTCGTAAATGAAAACATCAAAAAAAAATATACAGAACCCCACTCCACAAATATCTTTCATACTGTATTTTTTTGAAAAACAAGTTCCCAATATGCTCAAAAGAGGGGTAACTTTGAAAACCATGTCTGTATGATGAAAAGAATGGCAAATCACCATATTATTAAATACTTCTGTGCCTTTAAAAAAGACAAGCTCATCAAAGTTATATTATCGACATTCTGATAAATCTGGTTAAACTAGAAAATGACCCTGTCTTGAGAAAGGTCTGGAATAAATAAATAAAAAAACTCGACCACAAAAGCGTGGATCTGAAAGAGTTCATATTATCATCATCGTCTTCCTACCCTTGTGCCATTTTACTTGGGGTCGGCGCAAAACGTTTTTTTAGAAAGAAAAAATACGTTTATAGTTTGTAGCCGTAGCCGTCTGGTCATAGCATATTGTTTTGGTCCGAAATCATCATACAACTTCAACCGCTCTGGGTGAAGCGTGAGGGCCTGTCAGACTTTTACCGACTATACCCACCCGTGTTCCTTCAGTTGCCTTCTGCGATCCAGGGCCACAGCAACTCTTTCAAAAATTCCCTACGAACCTAGCAGGCATCAGCCCTGCTGGGCCCCTACAGTTTTGCTAACATTTCTTTGAGGCGCGCGCTATGCGGGCCTTAGTTTGGTTTTCCATCGCAAAATGGAATCGGGGATTTTTATAAGGACAAAGCATGACAGTTGTGTCCATTTTCTTTCATACCAATCCATCCTGAAAAAAAACTGAACACAAAAATAATATTTAATTGAAAAGTGACGTCTAGCGTCCGCCATTTTGAATTTCCTGAGACGTAGGCCTGTGACATAAAGATCAATATGAATGCAATGACACCATATTAATTACTAGCTTTTGCCAGCGGCTTCGCCCGCGTGAATGTAGGTTTTTATGTAAAAGAAATAGACTTTATATTTCTGGCCAGTGTCAATTTTAGTTCGAAAAGGTTTCATATATTATAGAGAGTGAATGTAAAAAAAATAGACTTGATATTTCTGGCCAGTGTCAAATTTAGTTCGAAAAAATTTAAAAGAATACCACTTATAATTAAAACTAGCTTTTACCAGTGGCTTCACCTGCATAAAAGTAGGTTTCTCCATACAAACTTTGGATCCCCTTTTCATCCCTTTATGGGGTGAATTTTGAAAAATCCTCTCTTAATGCTCGCCTACGTAATAAAAGGAAACCTTGTGCAAAATTTCACGCTCCTAGTCCCAGTAGTTTCTTCTTTTATTTAGATTAAATAGGGAATAAACAAGCGTGAAGAATCTAAGGAAAGCACGTTTCAAAAACTCAGTAAGTTATCCGATCAAAATAACTGAAAACGAATGAAAACTTAGTCTGTATTTTTTATGAAAAATATTAAAAGAACATAATTAATTTTCCATTTATTTTTCTAACCTAATACGGATAACGAACCGCTGCATTCGAAACACTATACTATGCTCCAAAACGCAGATCATTGACGTGGGTCAAAAGGCTACCCAGCTTTTAAGTGGGACTGGGCTGAACATGTCTGCCGCATGCCGATCGAGCGGTGGGCCAGTCAAACACAAAGATGGTGCACTGAAATCGCACGACGAGGTCGCTGCAGACCAAGAAGGAGATGGCAGGACGACTTATAGGTCTTCTTTAGGAACTGGCGAGAAATGGCTCAGAGCCGGGACCAATGCAATGGCGGGAAACCTTTGCCCAATCTTGAGATAGTACTGGTGTAATATAAACTAAACTAATACGAGTAATTAATAGTAATATTGATTGTTAAGAGCAGTGGCGGCCGAGTGTTAACGGCCCCGACTTACGAGTTGTAAGTCGCGGTTTCAAACCCCGTGAGGAAACCGGCATGTCCTAGAACTAAAAAATTCAAAAAGACATGTGACATTCACCAACCCGCACTGGACCCGCGTGGTGGATTACGGCCCATTCCCTCTACTAGATAGGAGCCCTGAGTCCCAGCAGTGGGAACATTAAAAGGCTGATTATGCTATGCTTATGCTAATGGGAGGCAATTTTATAAAATAGCGATTCTTGAAAGCTACTTTTTAGCGGAGCAGGCTAAGAACTTATTTATCCTTTAAAATCTCCGGTTCCCTAGACTGGAATCCTCAAGGAAAGCGTAAACGTGATCGCCCTAAGCAGATCTGGGGACGAACGGTCATCGCAGACTCGAAGAACATAGGGAAGACCTGGAGCGAAATGAAGCGCGAAACTCAAGACCGAACGGGATGGCGGCGCACTGTAGATCTTAAGAGGTCCGAAGATGCTGGAAAAAACTAATTTATTGAAATTCTCACTGAAAAGATACCTTTTTTTCAGCTGGGAACTCATCAAATAACTTTAGCCGTTCTGGGTGAAGTGAGAGCAGTAGCGTAGCTCAGCATGGGTGAAGTAGTTCCTCGCCCACGGCCTCGCACCCAAAGGGGCCTCGCACAAACGAGGGCTCTTTAAGAACGAGGGTTTTTTATAATTGATAGACTCGCGTTTGACCACTGCACCGCATTTCACCTGATGATAAACGACGATGTGGTCGACAATAGGTTGCGACAGTCGCTGTCTCGTTTTCGAATTTATGAAAGAAAAATACCTCGGTGATGTACCTTTGCCACGTCTAAATTAGTCTACGCTAGGCCTCTGAGTGAGAGGGTGTGTGGGGAGTGTCAGACTTTCATAAACTAATAAGAGATACCGTGGTAGTGGAACTCAAAGAGCAACTAAAATCAGCACACAGGTGGGTTTTAGTCAGTAAAACTTTGACACGTCCCTTCGCTTTTCCCTAGAGCGGGACACCGAGGCATAACGTGGCCTAGATTAGTCGTGGGCGAAGGCGCATCTGCGACGCTTATTTCTTTCATAAATTCGAAAACGAGACAGCCACTGTCGCTTACCATCAAGTGAAAAAGTGATCAAAAGAGAGCCTATCTATTATAAAAAATCCCTCGTTCTTAAAAAGCGATGGCTTACGCGAGGCCCCTTTGGGTGCGAGGCCGTAGGCGAGGGCCCACATCGCCCACGCCTAGCTACGCAACTGGCGGGAGATGCAGGCCGATTTCCTACCTCAAAAAAAAAACGTATGCCGTCAGTTCCCCTTTACGTTCCAGGACAATCCTGCCGAAGACTACCTACCATCCACCTCCACTCGAAGGAACCCTTCAAACGCCAACGTACGCACATTAGTAATAGAATAGGTACTTATCAAAAGATACAGTAACCTAAATTCGTTCGTATCGCACTGATAGCACTTATCAGCGCAACTTGGTCAATGTACGATATAAATAGATACCAACATATTATGTTCTGGTTAAGAATTTTGGTACTTTTTGAAAATGTTATGCGTATGAAGGCTGGGCAGACAATAATCATGGCGGTAAGTCCCCTATTTGAGGAGTGGCTGGAGAGGCGACATGGCATCCTCACCTTCCGCATGACGCAGGTCCTCACCGGACAAATAAGTACGGGAGGTTCCTGCATCGAGCATACGGTGGAGGTGTGCTTCGCTTGGACTGAGCTTAACCGTGTCCTCATAGGGGCGATTGACGGCGGCGGCCAGACGGATTACAAAATTTATGGCGCCTATTGTTACGCGAAACTGCGATGAATCGCAAATCGCAGCACCTACCTACTTTAAAATCGCGCAATATATATATTTATATATAACAGACGAATCAAATACGTTTAATTTTTTATTTAATCGATATTTTACTGTAATAAGACACTGTTTTGAAAACACATGTCATATCAAATTAAGCTGAGTAAACTTTTTGAAATAATTGTAACGAAAAATTTATTATTGCGAGTGCAGATTTTTTTAAAGTATTACAAGTGAAAGTGCAGTTGCTAGGTGACAGAATAGTTAGCAAAATAATGCTCATATATATGGTTGATTTTTATACATAGCAGAATCCAATCTATAACACAGTTTCAAGGGACCGCAGACTTGACTATATGGTTTTAATTTCAACTCGATACCTCTACGCGTTCTTGAGATAAAGGGTCTTGACAGACAGACAGACTGACGGACGGACAACAAAGTGATCCTATAAGTGATTTTTTCCTTTTTGAGGTACGGAACTCTAAAAATAACAAATCTATACAATAGAGTGAGTTATGCGACACATCCGCGCAAAACGGCCAGCGCTCAGTAAAATGCTGGGGGTCCTTTATTGAACAGAGCCACAGCGCTGATTTTCAGCGCCAGCCGACGTTGATGAGACGTTGAACAGCCAGCAAGTTCATTTCAGTATGTCCATCCTTATTGTTGTTTGACAGTTTCACCTTCCACCAGGACCTCAATTCTGCTATTACAATAGTGTCAGAATGGTCTATCATTGATCTCATAATTGTTGATTTTGTCAATTTTGGTAATCTACTAATATAATTGCGTCATTATGACTTTCCAATGGTCAACCACTGACACTCCATTGAAAGAAGTGGTAATCTCGTACATACTGACAAATGAATATCTGACGTATGCGGTAATCTGCTAAAATTTTGACAGTTCCTTTGATCAGTAACCTAGCATTAGAACGTCATTGTGCAGTCATTGCTTTTAATAAGCTCGATATTGTCATTCTACCACAACTCTATTAAGAGACCATTGACCGATCAATGATCGATCATTATGAATTAGCAGATTACGAACTTTTAGCAAAATGACAATGGAATCGTGTTGGAATGACGAATTTATAAAAATAGCAGACTTGGGCCACAGATTTGAAAAATTTGAAATTTCTAACTTAATTTGTAATGAACGAATTTGAAGATTGAGAGTTGCCTATGTTGTGAAATATAGAAGAATTATTTATTCAGTTCTGAAACTTAAGTAAACATGGTAGGTATGTATGTTCAGTCTTGTTCAGTTTTTAAGTTTAAGTATTTAAGTTTATATATTATAATTGTTATCTCATTGTGTGTACCTGTGTGCCAAATAAACGTGTTTTCTTTCTTTCTTTCTTGACTCTAAAAAATCTTTGGGTTGCAACATACTTGATACCAATATTTGATAGCTTCAAATGTGCTCAGCTTACCTGAAAAAGATAAAAATATTGTTAATAATATTAATGAATAAAGTTCTTTATTTTCTATACAAACATATAATTTAAAAATAATATTAACTAACTAATAAACGCCGTCTAGTCGGCGCTGTGCTATGAGTACTAGACAACTGATAAACATACGTATATATTTCTAAATACATACATATTATACATAAATTATACCCAGACACAGCACAAATAACCGTGCTCATTACACAAACATTTGTCTTGGGTGGGAATCGAACCCACGACCTCCAAGCATAGCTGTTAGGGCCACTAACCACTAGACTAACAGACAAGTCAAAACTATACAACTAATTAAAATAACTAAATTAAGGCGTCAAAAACTCCTCCACATCGCTGTCGACTGAATTTTTTTGTAATGTGCCACAAAGACTGGCGGCATTGCCACGCTGTGTGGCAATGCTTATCCTCTGTCCGAGGTCCAGCCCTTGGGTCACGCGAAGATCTGTCGAAACGAAGCGTCTTGTTAACACATCCTATAAGATTGTTTTATTTTTTTACTAATTTTCTTAAAAAACATAGCGTTCCTGCGCTGATAGTCCTATATATAGATAAGCTTCCTTCTTGAGAAACCCATTATAACCTCAAGACGTGCACACAAGTGAGTGGTCGATTGTGTGTTACACAGATGGCCAGCCCCCCTAGCCAAGTTACAATCGTATCGTTCGCGCCGAACGCCTCGAGTAAGCCACGCCTCCGATTCCTTTGTTCTGACGTCATCTCAACGCTCAGTCACGTGGTCAGAACAAAGGAATCGAAGGCGTGGCCTACTCGAGGCGATCGGCGCGAACGAAACGATTGTAACTTGGCTAGGGGGGCTGGTTACAGAAAATTAAAGAGAAAGAAAAAATACAGATTTAACCCCGATTTCTCATTTAAGCTTTTGAAGTTGAGTATTTCTCAAGCTCTGATCAGATAACCTTATCGCATTTGAGCTTTTTGGAATGGTCTTGATGAGTATTAATTATATAGGTATGTACCGCGCTATAAAAGCTTGCTATAAAAAAATGATTTTCATTGAATAGTTGTTTTAATTTTATTGTTATTTGTGTTCTGTGGGAGTCAGAGAAAAAAAAAACATTTCTTTTACATACAAACAATAACCTTTACAATATTAGTGTTTTTTTTAGGTGGTTATCCAATGAGTTCTCCCGCTCTAAAACGCAGCGGCGGGAGGGCCTGTTAAACTTTTATTGACTAAAACCACTCCTCACTCCTCCTCACAAAGTCAAAGTCAAATTTTTTTTATTTCACATAAGCCTACATGGGCACTTATAAAACGTCAGAAGCTAGTGCACGGTTCCAAATTGGTCGTTTCCTATGGAGAAAAACCGGCGAGAAACTCCATAGTTACTCTTTTAACACACTCCAGGACCCCGGGTTTCCCTTTTGGAACCCATGGCTCCAGTAGGCTTCGGCCCTGCTGGGCCCCTACGGTTTTGCTGACATCTACCCATTGCTCGTCGTAATAGTGTGATGTGATGGTACACTGCGAAGTGTGAACTGCGCGGTTTTTGCGGAATAGGCCACGAGATTCAACTTGCGGAAAAACGCAAGTACATATAAAAAAATCTATTTACGCCAATGACGCAAATATTTTATTATTCACAATTTCGATGCTGATAAAAATAATGTAGGACGCTGACTGATAGCGAACAACCCAAAGTCTAGACGCATTATCTAGATTTTGATAATAAAGTTAGTGATAATTTTTGTGGTCACATTTTTGTGGCGAACCCCAGCGGCTTCCAATCGGCTCCTTTAGATAGGAGCCGATTGGACGCCGCTGGGGTTCGCGTCTAGTCTTACAGCCCCTGATACTGGGTTTGTTGATAACTAACCAATATTATTAGTTACTACACTAAAATTGCTATAGGATGTTTTTTTTTTCGGGTGGGAAAATCATCTAATGACATTCCCCGCTCTTGGGCGGAGCGAGAGATAGTGTCAGACTTTTACTGACTAAAAACCCACTCCTGTTCCTTCTTTGCCATTTTTTCCAGGGCCCCGAGGGTCACTTTCGTATCACCCATGGCCCCAGTAGGCCTCGACCCTTCTGGGCCCCTACGGTTGCTGACATCTCCTTGAGGCGCGCGTGGAACACTACGAGCCGTCGACGACTTAGGCTCGGTCCGGACAGTTACCGGACGATCGGACGGCGAGCTACTCATTGCTCGCCATTCGCCATTGCTATAGGATGGTGCGGGTGACAGCTGTCAGATTCATACAATGTAGCTACCTATCCTTTTCTCTCATCTTAAAGATGCATATTTTCGTCCTACTGTCCCTTTTTTGAAACCTCTAAAAGGCGCCCGGACTTTTGGGGAAAAACTAGGGAGTATAGGATTCTTACCTCACTAAAACCACCCTGGTGATCACCATCAGCACATGGAAGGCCCCGTGACCTCTTAAAAGACCACCCTGGAACCCCCTCTGTACAACGCCTGTCAGACATCCCTGAGGAGACTGTGAGGGGTCTCCCCTGAGCCTCGTTGTGCACGGCAGCACGTGATCACTGTGCCACGGTCTTTCCTGAAGTCACTCAGCGGGCTGACAGAGTCCCTACTCTGAGAGCCCGTGACCTCGGAGTCCCGTCTACCTTAAAAAATGTAAGCGGGGTTTCAGCGTTTTAGGAGTCGAGGCGGTTGGCCCTCTGACGTCTCGTTCTACGAGTGGGATTGGGTCTCTCACGATCCCGCTCGGCGGCCTCCTTCTGAACCATCACGGTCTCTCATCCTGCTGTTCTACCCATGCTATGTAAAAAAGACCTTAGCTAATGCCCGCAACTTCGTCCGCTTTTAGCTCTGGCTAGAGGTTTTAATTTTATTAAGGCTGCCACAGGCCAGTCCGGTTAATCAGACGACAACCTCAAAAAAAAAGAGAGATTCGTGAAACACCAGAATACCATTTGGTCACAATTTCAAGAAGTATTATTGCAGCGCGGAACCCTAGTTCTGTCTCTTAAATAAAAGTCTAAGTTACTCCTTATATCATCAGCTATCTACCAGTAAAAGCCCCGTCCCAATCGGTCCAGACTTTTCAGAGATTAGCCGGAACATATACCGATAAACCGACAGATAGACCAACAGAAAGACCGACAGACAGAGAGACAAAAATTTGAAAAATTGACTCGAAATACTCGCTGCATTTAGTAAAGAAAATAATTTGATGTTACAAACAGACACTTAAATTTTATTTCTATGTATGTAGATAGTGGTTATTTATGGCATGGCAATGGCACAGCATAGCATAATGCATCCAAATGAAGGCGCCGCTTATCTGGTGGTGGTTACTTTAATATAATATAATGAACCCCAAAATAAATTTTAAACAGTCAATAATAATTATAATTCTTATTAATGGTAGTATAATCGTTGACTCTTCGCAGGTTATATAATAATATAATAATTAAATATTATATATAATTATGTTTTATTATTATTTTATTTTATTAATATATTGTGTTTTATTAATTAATTCAATATTTGAGGCAATTTTATTGATATATTATTATTCACTAGTCTTATTAGGTTAGTACTTAGTGTTGTGTTATTTAATGATATGGGTGTAACCATAGATATAAGAAAGGGGTGTAACTTACCTGAATAAATATGTTTATTATTATTATTAAATAATATTTTAGACTAATTTCAATGTCCATATTATGTTAGTGACTGAAAGTTAAAACTAATATTTAAATATTTTCGATAAAACAGCTATATATTATAAAGTTTTTTAAAATACCGAAGTATTTTTGCATTCTACGTTAAGAGTTATGTGACACTTGATATAATATGACATAAGTTTGCACTTTATAAGTTTGTTACTTTTTAATTTATTTGTTGTTTGTGAAGAGATTTTGAATTATGGTGATATTAAATTTTATTTTTATTTAAGTTATTGATTGTTTGTATATTGAAAAATGATACATGATTGAAAAGATTGGCCATGGAGTTTCTTGCACATTCTTCTCCATAGAGGTCTACAATTTGGAATGTGCAATTAACATCATTTTTTTCTGATTGACTTCTTGACATTTCAAAAGTGCCTGTAAATGGTTTATTTGAAATAAAATGCTTTGAATCTTTGAGTATCTCTCAGAACCTTAAGGTCTTGGACCTTTAGAAGGCGTACGAAGAGCCGAAACCAACTCGCAGAGGCCTTTTAGACACTTTTAATGGAACGTGATACTATACCAGGATTATGTATAATGTTAACTTTATCAGAGAACTTTTTTTTGACAGGCGTATAATTTATTGACAGCTTGTAATTTATTTTTGATAAATAATATTTACTTTTGTTGGCACGGATGAAAATACCATTACCCCTTCACCTGTATGACGTCATAATTGCATCAACAAAAAAATCATATTCAAAATTCGAACTCCAAACTTTTAAACTCCAACAAGTTCCTCATTGTTAGAAAACAAATAACGACTGTCAAAGACCTCACACAAAGAGGTTTAAAACACAAAACAAACTCGCTACGGCACTCTGACTGGTTTCTATAAAGAACCTAAAGCTAACGGATCGGTGCATCCCGGATTCTACGCACACATCGACACGTTTCCCACGTACGACAACACACACTAATGCGACATCAGCTGAGTCAAAAGTGTGTCAGCAGTTGCTAGCGGTCCCGTTGAACGGTACCCAGCAAAAAACTGATGTCGCTACTCGATACGAGATGGCGCTGTACTACCGTAACATTCGTGGTTTTGTTTTTTTTTTTGTTTGTGATTTTGTTATTGATGGACTAATATCTACTGGTTTAATCGTTTGAATGTGGGTTGGTGTTTTATGTGCAATCTAGTGCTTTCGATTACTCATAATGATATTTAGGTCAGACTGATAAAAACACTCCGTTCTAGACATATTATGCTGTATCAATGATTTATGTTTGTCTTTGCACTTAGACGTGCAATTAAGACGGCTTTGTAAAGGAATACTTAGAAATAGAGGAATAAAATTAATTAAACAGTTACTCAGCTGTACCGCTAGATGTCGTTAAACGTCAACGACCTAATAGCTACAAAACAATTATTAAATAAATGAGCCTAATTAAAATACTTAAGCAACTCCGGGTGTCCTATTACTGTTACTAAAGATTATAGCTGGAGAAAGGGTTTACACAAAACTACCGTTGCAGCTGGTTTTTATATGTGTCAAACTAGTACCGCTTTTGCGCAATAGATGTCGCTAGCTTATGCGTATAAATATTCTTGGTACTGCCGGCAATTTATTTTATTTATAGTAATATCATAAAATATTATGATGATAAAACGGAGCTGTATAATTAACGTGTTCCTATGGTTTATTTTATTACCGTTAGCTGACATGTTGTTGGTTTGAAGAGTTACTGACGATTCGGACACAATATATTCGGACACAGTGTCCGAATCGGCACATTTTATTTTGAATATTTTTTCACTGACGATACGGACACCACCGAATTTATTGAAGCTATTTAGTACAGTCAGATAAAAAAGTCTTAAAATATAATATAAAAATTCCCACCTTACATAGTTTTGGTAACGCTTTTTTTCCTCATAGGTATATCATATTTTAAAACTTTTTATCTAACTGTATTTAGTACAGTGTGTGTCCGAATCGTCAGTGAAAAAAATATTGAAATAAAAAGGTGTCAATTCGGACACCGTGTCCGAATATACTGTGTCCGAATCGTCCGTAAGTCGGTTTGAAACTTGGAAGCAGTTATCATTGGGATAAATCGTTATTTGGGATTGGGAACCTATAAAATTTGTAGCCAATAACTTCATGGAAAATTAGCAATATCTTACGACAATAGAGCCACAAATAAACTTCGAATTAACGACTTTTCACCAGCCTAATTAACTTTAACAGTTACGATGCGACAATACGACGACACATGGCTAGACCATGTTTTGGATTTAAAAAAAAAAATATCGTAGACTCGCGCTTGCCCACTATCTGACCAGCCCCCCTAGCCAAGTTACGACCGTTTCATTTCGATTCTTTTCCGTCAATCGCCTCGAGTCGACCATGCCTCCGATTCCTTTGTTCTAACGTCATCTCAACGCTCAGTCACGTGGTCAGAACACAGGAATCGGAGGTGTCGCCTACTCGAGGCGTTCGACGCTAGAGAATCGAAAAGAAACGGTCGTAACTTGGATAGGGGGAATAATGGTAAAAATGATGTGGTCGACGATGGAGAACGCTTGCCTAGAATTAACCTATTCACTCTTGTCTTTTAGGCAAGCGTGCTAACTGCTACGCCGGAGGTCGTGGTTTCAATTCCCACCCTGGACAAATGTTTGTGTGATGAGCATAATCATTTGTTCTGGGTGTAATTTATCTATAATATGTATGTATTTAGAAATATATAAGTATGTTTATCAGTTGTCTAGTACTCATAACACAAGCTCCACTTAGCTTGGGACTAGACGGCGTTGTGTGATAGTTGTGGAATATTATTATTATTATCCTAATGGGACACTCTCGGGATACAATATCCTGTGTGCTATTCTATATGCGCCGGCGCCGTGTGCGTCTGAATTGCGTAACTTAATTATAGCATAGCAGTCAGGGCCACTAACCACTAAACCAACATGCCTGTCAAAATAATAATTCTAATAATAAATATATTAATAATATAAATTAATATAATAGTTTAATTTTGTAAAATTAAATAGAATGACATTTTTCTACTTTAACGCAGGCAAAGCCATTATCAGAAGATAGTACCTACAAGGCGTAGTTACTGAAGGGTTAGCCGGGACAGTACCCCGGGGCCCCTGAGTTCGGGGGCCCCCAGCAAATTAGTAAACCTCTTATTGAACTACCGAAAAATTTTCCCACCTTCGAAATCTTAATTAAATAGGTTGCAACACTAATCATGGCAACTCCCTTTAATCAGTAAAAGTCTGAAACTCCTTCCCACTCCACCTAGAGCAAGAGAGGATATTTGATGATTTCCCATTTAAAAAAAAGGGACCCTAGTTTTTTTTTCTGTCCCAAGTTCATTTTTTACCTAGCTACGCCACTGAGTACTTATTACACATACCGGGTCAACGACCGATAACACTCAGTCTGGCTTGTTTTCAGATAATCTAATGTTACGTACAAACGTACAAATAGCTTCTGAAGTCATTAACAAAGCTGTGCCACTAACCTAATAAAATTCGTGGATAGATCAATACGTACTTACGAACGCAGTCGCTATGTGAGTTTTACGTTCGGACTCGCTTGTGTTTTGTTTGTGTTTTTTATTCTAGTTGGCAATTTACATTTATAATTACATTATGATATAAGTGTGTAATGTTAGTGATTACCGTCGAGGCGGTATTTAGACCCGAGCCGTGGCGAGGGTCTTAAGAGAGCCAAGAACGGTAATCATTAATTACTCACGTGTGTCATACGATGTTTTTCAATACACTTGTGAAGAAAACAACAGTAAAACTAGTAAAATTTTCTGTAACATGGTAAAAATCTGTTTTCATAAGCGCGAGCATTATTTTTTTGGGGCCTTTCAAGTAATACGTAAGCACTACAGGGGAGTGGGGGATCTTTGCTTTTTTTTTTTGCTCGTTTTTGATTACATGGGGTTGGCAGGGTCTGAATTGTGTAGCTCGCCGTCCGAACCGAGCCCAATTCGTCGACGGCGCGTACTGTTCCACGAGCGCCTCAAGGAGATGGCAGCAAACTGTAGGGGCCCAGCAGGGTCGAAGCCTACTGGGGTCAAGGGTCTGCTTCTGAAAGGAAGACTTGGCCCTGGTACGATAGGCAACGAAGGAACAGGAGTGGGTTTTTAGTTAGTAAAATTCTGACAAGCCCTCTCGCTCCGCCCAAGCGGGGGATGTCATAGGATGATTTTCCAACCTACAAAAAAAAGCGTCTGAATTGTGATTACGTCAGCAGCATATCTTTTTTTAGAGAACGACGTTCACGTTCCAAAATCACACGAAAGTGACCAGACACACACCACAGAGCAGCAAACATCTAATGCCATTGACAACTTAGAGTTATGGATTTGTGTGTCATGGACTGAGGACTGTTAATTTGAATACACACAGACTTCATTTAAAATTTTGACATATTAGTCAAAATTTTAAATGAAGTCTGTTTTGTTCCTCTGTTTCAAGCCTATTTCTTATTTCTAGACTTATAACTACTCATAAATTCATAACGAAACCTGCACCCCGAGCAAAGTTGATAATCTGCAATCGTTAACGCTAGTCGAAAACTAATCATATGTATGGGAATGACATCATCTCAACGTTAAGTCACGTGGTCAGAACAAACGAATAGAAAATTCGAAGCCAAGTTCACATCGTTCAAAATGATAGAATGAATTGTTATCGTTTCTACAATATTCAACGCTACATCCTTTGTTATTGTAGAACGACATTGTAGAACGAGCGACTGACTCAGGCACGTCAACATGGCTACCAACTTATCGTTTTCTATAATTGCTGACACAGACGCGTTACCTATAGGAGAACGGAATTCGACACGAAACGGTTGTAACTTGGCTAGTGGGGCAGAACACATTTAAAAAATGCATATACCAATGTTTACGAAAAATCTGCTACAAAAAATCAGCTTATGGAATACTTGAACGGGCCGTTCAAGTATCCTTACAGTAAAACCAAAAAATAATAATAAAAATTAAAGTAATTAAAACAAACTAAAATATGGCGACAAAAAGACTAGCCGCATTACCAAGCTGAATGACAATGCTTCCAGTAGGTATTTGGGTTCTGTCTAAACCCTCCTGTTAGTTCTAAACCCTCGTCTGGTCTTCTGTGGTCTGGTTTCCGCACTTAGACCTTGGCGGACTAATGTACGTGAGCCATAGCAGCCTTCATTCCAACCAGCCCACCTCTCTCCAGAAGCAGAGTTTCGTTTTCAGTTTGCTCAGGGCGTCTATGAGCGAATTGGACGTCTCCAGCCCCCTAGCCAAGTTACAACCGTTTCGATTCGATTCTTCGATCGCCTCGAGTAGGCCACGCCTCATATTCCTTTGTTCTGACCACATGATTGATCGTTGAGATGACGTCAGAATAAAGGAATCGGTGGTGTGGTCTACTCGAGGCGATCGACGAAAAGAGAATCGAAACGAAACGGTTGTAACTTGGCTAGGGGGGCAGAGATCATGTTCGTATATAGCTGACGACGACTATCCTAAACTAATAAAAAAATTGCTTTAGAATAAAAAAAATACCTGAAAAATAGCTGAAATCGATGAAGAAGCCTATTCTGAACCTACTACTTTCAAAATGTGTAAATCTACTTATCTTAATTTACCTACATTTTTTTTTTAATTGATATAAACTAGTGCCTGATTGCGATCCCACCTGATGGTAAGCAGTGATGCAACCGTTAATGGTGAAGCGCACTAGTTTATTAAGAGCCTCACAGACATATTATATTTAGAAATAGACGCTAGTATAAAAATAGCACGACTGTTAGATCTCTTCAATATAGCAAAGCATTTTGAGTGCATTTATTACAGAATTCAAGTGGTAACTTTAGTGATGTGGGTATGACAAGTAACTATATCGATATTTTTAACTTTGGCTGTCGAATTATGACAGTTGAAACTTTTAGAAATCTGTGTAACAGAACTAGCTTTTTTAGGTGGGAAATCATCCAATAACATCTCACGCTCTTGGGCGGAGCGAGATAGAGGGATAGAGCGGAGAGATATCAGACTTTTACTAACTAAAACCCACTTCTATGTTCCTTCGTTGCTTTGCATTTCAGGGGTTTCTTTTTATTCTTGATAGGTTCGCGCTTGACCGCTATCTCACCTGATGGAAAGCGACGATGCGGTTTTCCTTTCAGAAGCGAACCCATGGCCCCAGTAGGCTTCGACCCTACTCATGGGCCCCTATGGTTTTGCTGACATCTCCTTGAAGCGCGAGTGGAACATTACGCGCCGTGGAAGACTTGGCAAAGGGCAATAGAAAGGGCTATACTCGGAGTTTCCTTGCGTGATCACATCAAGAATGAAGATATCCGCAGGAGAACCAAGGCTACCGACATAGCTCGAAGAATCGCCAAACTTAAGTGGCCAACCGACTGTCCTTTACAATTCAAATGCCTATAATTGAAATTTATGCTTTATATTGAGTTTTTAGGCAAAAAAGCGAACCGCCATTTTACCTAACCGTGCTGCTGTCATTTCTGATTACAAACGTCGCTTTCGACACATTATTCCCTGCAGTATCATAATGGACACCGTTTCTTCCTTATTAATGAAGAAATGAAGAATAAATAACTGAGAAATTATATAATAGGTTTTAAAAAACACTTTTAAATGTCAATTTCTTTATCAAATTAAACTAGATGAGGCCGGTTTGTCCTAGCTGACTACCCCGAGAAGAAACACCGAAACAAACTCAGGGGTCAAAGTCTCTTAAAGTCCATACAGCAAATATTTTTATGTAATGGTTAAATCATATGAGAGCCATGCAGAATAGTGTTTGACATGGTCTTTTGAGAAAAGAACCACACAAATTTGAATGGACCTGTCCAGTCAGTGCAAGCATTTGTCAGTATTCGAATAATGAAAGTATGTTGTTTCTAAATGCTTTTGTAAACCAGTACAATCTATCATTAGCCATTTCATCATCATCTTCCCGCCCTTGTCCCGTGTTATTTGGGGTCGGTGTAACACGTTTTTCTCTTCCGTTCTGTTCTACACCGCTATTTGTTAATTAGAATAAAAAATGGCGCTCTATCCGTACCCGTTACTTATCATATTTATGTCACCATCATCATTTCAGCCGAAAGACGTCCACTGTTAGACATAGGCCTCCCCCAAGCGTCGCCACAACAACCGATCCTGTGCGTCTCGCATCCACCGCATTCCCGCGACTCTCACCAGGTCGTCGATCCACCCGGTGGTGTCCATATTTGTGTAGTCAAAAGTAAAAAAAAATGAAATCCCCAAATTGTCCACCAAAATTTGTCATAATTGGTAAATTAATAATTGAATCAACTATTCATAACAATTGTTACTAGAAAATACTACGCGCAGTGTTTTTCTATTTTAATCGCCATTCATTCATTCATAATCAATTATAGCCTGTACAATAGTTCTATAAATTGAGTGACATATTGGGATATAAACAAACGCTAATAACTTTGCTGTTTATAAATAGAATAGAATAGAATAAACTTTATTATACACCAAAAAAGTAACACAACTTACACACCAACACACACAACACAACAACAACACAACACAACACAACAAAAACAACTTGTACTTTTCATTTATTGAGATTTTACTGAAATAACAACAAGACCTTTTCTAATAAGTCCTTTAATTATTTGTAATAATTAAAAATCAGTGTGTATGCGACCCGTTATACTATCACTGACTCCCTTTTCTTTCATATCACTCATAAGTCATAAGTCATAAGTCATAAGTCATAAGTCATTTATTCATTTGTTAAACATTGGTACAATAATAACGGTGTAGCAAGGTAATAAAGAAAGCGCTATGTTTTGCCAGAGAGCGTACAAACGTTTGTGAGAAATAAATAATTAATAATGAATAGCAGAATAAAATCAATGTCAATCAAGGCACCTAATGTTAATTCAAAATACTAATGTCTAATAAAAATTACAATATACAATACAAAATGTCAATATACAATAAAAAAAAATAAAAAAAAAGTCAATATACAATTCTAAATGTCAAAATACAATTCAAAATGTCAAAAATATAATTCAAAATGTCAAAATAAAATTCAAAATGTCAATACACAATACCAAATGTCAATATACAATTCAAAACGTCAATATACAATTCATCCATATTTTCTTCGGCCTCCCTCTCCCTCTCCCTCTCCATCCATCCTTATGTATATTCATAACGTAGTCATTTACAAAGCGCTTAATAAATAATTATCTGCCTCTGTCACGTGTATGTCAAACAAAAGAAACGGAATTAGATTAACACGTAATTTATTTAAGCTGTTGATCCCCGCATTAACGCCGGCGTTCACGCGCCATTGTCTTACTATTGTGTCTCTAATTACGCACTCAAAAGGTTAAACAGTGTCACGTGTAATTTAAACTGTATCACGTTTGCGGATATTGAATAGGGGATGATACGTAAAAAAAATATAAACTGGTAATGAACTGTATGTGTGTGTGTGTTTGTGTGTGTGTGTGTGTGTGTGGTGGATGCGAGACGCACAGGACCGTTCATTGTGGCGACACTTGGGGGAGGCCTATGTCCAGCAGTGGACGTCTTTCGGCTGAAATGATGATGATGAATGAACTGTATCCAGTATGACTTGAAAGAGGCCCAAAGATAGTTGGGAAGAGCCAGCAATGATAATGAAAAAAGAAATACATTCAGCCGAACATAGAACCACCTCTTTTTTGAAGTCGGTTAATAAAACAAACGACAGAGCTAAATAGAAGAAAATAAACCGATGCCTCTGACGCATCTATATAATTATATAAAAGCGAAATACCACTCACTGATTAATCACGAAATCTCAGAAACTATAATACCTACAAACTTAAAATTTGGCAGGTAGGTTCCTTATAGGGTGTAGTCATCCGCTAAGATCGGATTTTACGAAACTCCACCCCTAAGGGGGTAAAACGGGGGTTGGAAGTTTGTATGGAGAAACCTACTTTCAGGCGGGGGGAGCCGCTGGCAGAAGCTAGTTGTTTTATAAGACAAAAAGTGCATTTTTTGTAGGAGAGCTGGTTTTGGTAGTTTTTTTTTAACCAATTTTTTTGAAGATTAAGATCACTGTACAGACGCTAGATGTAATAAGAATGGGCACGCCATAATGGCGGCGGTAAGTCCCCTCTTTGAGGAGTGGCTGGAGCGGCAACACGGCGTCCTCACTTTCCGCATGACGCAGGTCCTCATCGGACATGGCAAGTTCGGGAGGTTCCTGCATCGGATTTAGGCGGAAGAAACGCCCGGGTGTCACCGTTGTGTTGACCGCCCGGAGGACACGGTAGAAGTGTGCCCCGCTTGGGCAGAGCACCGCCGTGTCCTCGTGGAGGCAATCAGCGGCAACGACCTTTCGCGCCGGGCCCTGCGAAGTAATGCTAGCGAAGGAGGAGGCCGCACGCGTGAGGGAACGAAGGTCCTCACGCCCCAGCCGCCAAAATTCCGACCCTGACTACCAGCCACAAAAGACGCGGGCTTGCGGACGTCGAGCAATGGGTAGCTCGCCGTCCAGCCGTGCGGTAATTAACCGGACCGAGCCCAGTCGTTAACAGCGCGTAATGATCCACGCGCTCCTCAAAGAGATGTCAGCAAACCGTAGGTGCCCAGCAGGGCTGATGTCCACTAGCTTTAACATCGGGAAATTTCTGAAAAGGAAACCCGTAGTCCTAGAACGCAAAGGGCAACTGAAGGACACAGGTGTGGTTTTAGTCAGTAAAAGTCTGACACGAGGACCAAAAGATGTAATAAGAAATAATAACATTTATTTTTATTTTTTTATAATACCATTTTACTCAAAAATATGTTACAACTTTAGGCGAAGGAGGCATCGAAAGGCACTTTGTAAGTAACGTGATCTTAAAAACTGATCCATTATAAACAGCAAAGCATTGGCGGGGCCAGACAGAGCCAATGGGCGCCAGCGTTACAGTATTCGTAAAGTAGGTCGAAATAGTTACCCTGGCCCTGAAACGCAAAGGTCAACAGAAGGGAGTGTCAGCCTCACACTCCTTCTCGCTCCAACCAGAGCGGTAGAAATCATTTGATGATTTTCCACAAAGAAATATGATCAGCAAACGACAACGACTTCGAGTATCGTAAGAAAATTTATTAATTTAAAACTTTATGCACTAATAACACTGTACAAAGGTGGACTTAATGCCTGAGACATTTCTATCAGTCAACTTTAGCGCAGTGGTGACCGAGTGGTAACGGCCAGGCGCATTACTTTGTGTAATTTATTTCATCACCACTGCTCTCAAAACGGTGAAGGAAAAGCATCGTGAGGAAACCGGCATGTCCTAGAACCAAAAAATTCGAAGACATGTGACATTCACTCCCGTACTGGGCCCACGTGGTGGATTACGGCCCATTCCCTCTCCTAGAGAGGAGGCCTGAGTCCCAGCAGTGGGAATATTAAAAGGCTAATTATGCTTATGCAACTTTAGGGTGGTGTAGAGACATAACATGGCAGATGCAACTTAATAGAAGACAAACAGAAAGGAAATAAGTACAATAATAAATATATACTTAGATACTTACGAAAGCAAATAAAGAATGATATTGTGAAAAACAACAAAAAAAATACAAATCCAACCAATCAAGAGTGTAGTATAGTACTGTTAAATGTATTTTCATATTTTGTTTAAGGTACAATGGGGTTGACGTATCCTTGTGGATAAGATCCCTAAAAAAAAAAAAATAGTGTGATGGTTTTTTTTTTTTTTGGTGGAGCGGGAGGGCGTGTCAGACTTTTACTGACAAAAACCACACCTGTATCCTTCAATTACCCTTTGCGTTCTAGGACTACGGGTTTCCCTTTCAGAAATTCTCCGCGGTCCTAGCTAGCGGGCATCGGCCCTGCTGGGCCCCTACGGTTTGCTGACATCTCTTTGAGGAGCGCGAGGATCACTACGCGCTGTTGACGACTGGGCTCGGTCCGGTTGAGTGTGATGGTGAGATTGAAATCGAAACATAACCGCCTTATCATTGTGATCAATGCAAGTTCCTGCTCTAGATAACAAAAGACGGATTCACTCAAACCATAATATTAATAACCTTCCAAACAAAGAAAGAAAGAAAAAAAATAGACAAATATTTATTTGGCGGCTGTCACCAAATACACACAACAAAAAAGAAATAAGTAGTGGAATTCCCTGCTGGAGTCTAAGTCTCCTGGAGCTTGTAGTTATGGTGGGTAAATCAAGAGAATAATACCCGCGTAGAGAGACTACCTATTCACCTTTTCAACCCAGTTACTGGACAACAGGATACTCCTGTTACTGAGCACTTGGACAGACTGATGGTCAGACTTTCTGGCTTATAATTACCTGTAACGACTGTCGAAGATCTACTAATGACAACCGGGGCCTACGGCTTTACGCGCTTTTCGATGCACGAGGTTTCAGTAATATCCTGGTAGCTACAAGCTAGTCTTTAAGTCAAGAGTGAATAGGTTACTTCTAGGCAAATGTGCTCCACCGTCGACCATATCATCGCTTGCCATCAGGTGAGATAGTGGTCAAACGCGAGCCTATCAATGATAAAGAAAAAGCAATAACATTATGTGTGACTGACTGTTGCACCAAAAAGGTTCATTTCAGCAATTTTGTCAGACAAATTTTGTTTAACGCTGGATTTTATTAACCTATAGTGACGAGTGACGGAGTAAACAATTTCAAATATGTCATACTATTAATCAATAATATCACTGCCTGTGTTTAAAATGCTAAGGGTCACTGTGATCTTGTTTTCGTCTTACCATTTATTCTCTTGCCTATATATATTTTGTATGTATATATCTATGTATCTATGTTCCTATATAATTTTTGTTTGCTTTTATATTTGCACCAAGTGCATCCCCATTTTGTGTCCAGGCAATAATCTCTATCCATCCCAGGTTGCCTGGAAGAAATCGCCGAGTGCGATAAGGCCGCCAATTGTATGTTTTTTTATTGTAAGCTTTCCTTTTATAAATACTGTAATCTTGGTGTACAATAAAGTGTATGTTATTAAATAAATAATAACAAAAATAAATAATTATGTATATGTTACATACTTTTGATTGCAGCATTGTAGCAGATAACAATAGGGTCATTATTGACCCAAACGGAACTTTCAACTGAAGACATTGATATGTCCAAAGAAGCAACTTTGAATATATCAAAAAGCATATTTGTAGATTCAAGATTCAAAGCATTTTATTTCAAATAAACCATTTTCAAGCACTTTTAAAATGTCAAGATTCAGTCAGAAAAATTATGCTAATTGCACATTCCAAAGCGTAGATCTCTATGGAGAAGAATGTGCAAGAGACTCCATGGACACTTTTTTCAATCATGTTATGTATTTACAAATATCTCGATTACATGTTTCTTGTTACTGTTATGTGAGAACAATGTAAATAAAGTAGAAAAAAAATCAGATTCTAAATATATTAAAATAAGCCACTGGCAGCTAAGAGATGACCAGTCCCAACTGACAATGTAGTCACACAACTGTAGTCACGAAAGCACACAAAATCTATGACACTACTATATACTAAAATCTCTGCATAAAACAAAAATGGCGCAGGTACCTGACGCAGTAGTGGTCGCAACAGTTGTTACAGCAGAATTCGTTGTCGATGTAGATTCTCCAGTGGTACTGGCGTTTGTCATTTCCACTATCCTATCAACAGCTATGCGGTTCCCTGGCAATATCCCTGAGCTTTCTGGTGGTTCCTGCACAGCATCAGGCTCGTCGACCACTTGAGGACTGGCTGCAGCCTGGCTCAGGTCATTAGCAACGATTACGTTTACTGTCGTCAAGGATTCTAAATCACCAGAATTTTCTCCAGCCACATGTGAATTGTCGATGTAAACAGCTGCTGATCGTGCTCCAAGTGTCTCCATCACACTTTCAGCCAACGATCTCGTTGATAACTCATCTATATCAATGTCTTGTTTTATATCAATGATGATCTGGTGTCTCTTTGTCCCACTCCCTGAGGGACTCTGCACTTGGTGTACACTCACTTGAGCCTCCGTTCCAGGTTGTGATATATGCTGCTGGATCACATGAGTCAACTGGCCTTCTAACGTACCCTCCCGTCCCGCCATCTTGCCTAATCCGAAAAACAGACTTAATTCTCGATACTTCACATCGATAGCCACACAACACTAACAGACGAAACTTCAGACTTATTTGAGTCAGTCGAGAAATGATTTAAAATTATTGCACGAAGCTATACTAGAGAAGGATTACGAACTAATGAACACTGCTATCACGGCTGGGTCCGTCCTTGAACACTGTCTGATGATACTAAGTTGTTTAGGTTGAATGCGGCATTGCAACGCGCAGATGCATTAAAACTAGGTCAGGGGTGAATGTCCTACCGAAAAATGGGTTTTTAGTTTAAGTTAGATTAGTTTGTGCGTTTTTATTAGGTTGGTAAATGGCAGTGTTAGGTATTGAGGCACGATGTGACGGTCACATATTAGGTTTTGTTTTGTTTTGGTTGGTACACTGACACATTGTCCTATTTCGCGAGCTACGTAGACGACGCGCCTCGCTCGTAGCCAGCCCGGCCTACGAAAGCGTAGCGCTACGACAGCCGCGTAGGCCCGAGCCACAGTACACTTCCGTGTGTTGGTCTGAAGATGTATCTTGAGATTTTCTTTTTTGGGTTGTTGTGGTATGGTTTTGTACATTGATTGGGGTAGTATAATGGAGCTGAGATGTGCAGTTGTTTTATGTGAGAAATAAAATGAAATATATGTTTTGTATATAATTTTTTTCATATTAAAATATTATTCTTTTAATAAATTTTTATTGTTTTTTTAAAAAGGAACTGACAAGTTAAACTTTTTGAAGTGTCTTCAAGGCTTGAGTGAATATCAGTTTATATCAATTTAAAAAAAAACTTTAGCCAACGTTGTCAATTTCTAGATATATTTTTTTCCTATTTTCATAATTTAGACAATCTGCTGATTTCTTACATTATTATCGTAAAGAATTCATTAAAAAACTTTGAACTCTCAATTTAATTTACATCCAAACTTTGATTTACGATACAATATATCACTTAACTATATTTTCTTTATGATTTTACCACAAAATATCTCAAGACATATCCCAGAATTATCGCCCAGTGCGTACCGTTCCCCATTGGCAGCACGTGCCGACGCATGCGCGGTACACCAAAATCTTCTTTCTCCCTCTAACAGCATACATCCGTCCCTTTCTACGCGCTTCGATCGTTCAGAATGGTGAAAAAGCATATAATCGAATTTATGTAGTAGTACGGTCGACAAAAAAATAGGGATAATGTCTTGTAATGGCCTTGACGCGTTAACTCTTGTAATTTTCGGGGTTTACTTGTAGAAAGTGATTTTTTTTTGTTTTTGAAGTAAATTTTCGGTACCTCGGGTCACTCGTCCAAGGGGATGGTGAAGTAGACCGGGACGTAACACATCGGATCAACGCAGGATGGATGAAATGGCGACAGGTCACGGGAACAACTTGTGACCCACGGATGCCCCTCAAGTTGAAGGGTAAAATCTACAAGTCCGTGATAAGGCCTGTCATACTGTATGGATCAGAATGTTGGGCTGTGAAAAAGACGGATGAAAAAAGATTGCACGTAGCGGAGATGAGAATGTTAAGATGGATGTGTGGTGTGACGAGAATGGATAAAGTGAGAAATGAGTATATTAGGGGAAGTTTGAAAGTGGCGCCAGTGACTGAAAAGTTGAAAGGGAATCGTTTGTCTTGGTATGGTCATGTGAAGAGGAGAGATGAAGCGCATGTTACTAAAAGAGTTATGAGTTTACATGTGGATGGATGGAGAGGGAGAGGGAGACCAAAGAAAAGATGGATGGATTGTGTGAAGAGTGACAGGGCAGAATGGAAGAAAAAAACGTGTTGCGCCGACCCCAAATAACACGGGACAAGGGCAGGAAGAAGAAGAAGAAGTAAATTGTTGTAAGGGGAAAGGTGATAAGATGTAAGATGGGCAAAATAGTTACATACAACATTTTTTTTCGTAAGAATTAAAGTCTGATAGCACAGAGTCAATTATTTATATAAATAAAAATGAACAGCTGTTCGTTAGTCTCGCTAAAACTCAAAAACGGCTGGACCGATTTGGCTAATTTTGGTCTTGAAATATTCGAGATAGTCCAGGGAAAAAACCTCGAAAAAAAAACCGAATACATCGCCATCTCTAATTAAAATGTCATTATCAAATGAATTATGCTGTTCTGGTAATGCCAGTAGATGGCGTTATCCTTACTATCATGCGGTACGAAGTTCGCCGCGGGTCAGGTATTAAAAAATATATCCTACACTATCGTTGAATGCCTAGTGCTATATTCAATCCCGGTAAAACGAAAATTCATGTATAATAGAAAATAACACTATAATGGAGCCGCAGTAAAAAGCGTTGTATAACACTAACACACACATACAAAACACAGACACACATAACACCACACTTTTTTTTTTCCACAACTATCACACAATGCCGTCTAGCCCCAAGCTAAGCAGAGCTTTTGTTTCGAGTACTGGACAACTGATAAACATACTTATATATTTCTAAATACATACATATTATAGATAAATTACACCCAGACACAGAACAAATAATCGTGCTCATCACACAAACATTGGTCCTGGGTGGGAATCGAAACCACGACCTCCGGCATAACAGTCAGGGCCACTAACCACTAGACCAACGGGTCAGTCAACACATGTATCACATACATACATAACACTAACATAGTCTACTCTAGACACGTTCACGTTCATTCATTCAATCACTCATTCACTCTCTCAATATCAACAATCATTTAATAAAAATAACTCATTAAAAATCAAAGCTTTGTTTTCAAGAACTCACTAGTAAATAGATTTATGTTACGTTTTAGTGCCGTGAACAATTGAACATCGATAGTAAGCTGTCATGAAAAATAAAAACTTACTGTCGATGTTCACGTCACTATTTATTATATTCTTAGTTTTCATTGAACTCAACATTACATTGTTAAAAATAAAATTTTATGACTTCACATGTGTTTTTTAAACAGTAATCACGTACTTACATTTTTTATATTACATGTTTGTCTTGGTATGGTCATGTGAAGAGGAGGGATGAAATGCATGTTGCTAAAAAAGTATGAGATTACATGTGGATGGATGGAGAGGGAGAGAAGTGATATGAAAGAAAAGGGAGTTAGTGATAGCGTTACGAGTGACAGGATAGAATGGAAGAAAAAACGTGTTGCGCCGACCCCAAATAAAACGGGACAAGGGCAGGAAGATGATGATGACACGTAAAAATCGTGACGTGTAAAAAAGGCGTGTTTTTAAACAAATATTTAAAGAAATGAATGTCATTAATTGACGCCATTTTTTTTATTATTATTAAATAAAATTTAAAATATGATATGATAAATAGATATTATTGTTATACGTATAGGGGTTCCTAACCCCTCAAAATAACTAGGTTGCGACAATGTCGATTTGAACTTGCCGCGTAGAAATTAGTATTAGAATTGTCCGCATGAAGTTGCAACATTCATTGATTGGGCTGTTGGTCTAGTGGTAAGTGGCCCTGACTGCTATGCTGGAGGTCGTAGGTTCGACTCCCACCCAAGACAAATGTTTGTGTGATTAGCACGATCATTTGTTCTGTGTCTGGGTGTAATTTATCAGTTGTTTAGTACTCATAGCCCAAGCTCTGCTTAGTTTGAGACTAGATGGCGTTGTGTGAAATTTGTTGTTATATTATACCGCGTTTTATTTGCTTGATACTTTGCACACTTCCCGCTTTCATAACTCCTAAAAACTGTTTCTAACAAAAAAAAATACCCCCAAAAATATGTTTACCAACTTTTTTTTTGCTGTCCGTACCAAAGCTATATTACATAAGCGAACTGATGACAGCCAAACAAGGAAAGTCGAAGTAAACATAACGTAAGGAAGTTATTCCATTTTGTTTTCCAACAAACCTTAGGTGACATCATTTTAAACACCACCAGACATAGTACAGTGATGCGGCATCATTACACCATCAGACGTATCAATGATGCGACATCATCACACCATCAAACATACGCTGATGCGCCACCGGTACATGGTATACAGCTCACGCCTATACGCACAAAACGTTTTGGGAACATACGTTGTGTGTACAGCTAAGGAGTGAAATCCCTTGCTGGAGTTTGTATTTCCTAGCTATAATGGAGGTCTTTAAGTCAAGAGTGAATACGTTATACTTCAAGGCAAGCGTGCTCTACCGACGACCACATTATCACGAACAGTAAGATAGTGATCAAACGCAAGCCTATCAATAATAATAATAAATAAAAAACCGGGCAAAAGTGTGAGTCAGACTCGCGCACTGAGGGTTCGGTACAAACTTACCTATGAAAACAGTTCAATTCCCGAATTGAGTTACGAAGATTTTTCCGATCGCAAAAAAAGGTTTTTTTGTGACGTAACTATAAATTAACAGTTCTCAGATTTTTCCCTGTACTTGTGCTATCAGACCTTGCTTCATGCCAAATTTCAGAATTTTAGGTCAACGGGATGTACCCTAGGAATTTTGATTCCCTTGAGAGTGTCGAAATATACGTTTTTTGCGACATAAACGGCCGTATCATTTTTATTCGTTAACTTAGAAGTTTGATTTTTTCACAGCATCAAGGGACCGCAGACTTGAGTATATGGTTTTAATTTCAACTCGATACCTCCACGCTTTCCCTAGATAAAGGGTCTTGACAGACAGACAGACGGAAACAAAGTGATCCTGTAAGGGTTCCGATTTTCCCTTTTGAGATACGGAACCCTAAAAAAGCGTCTTAAGACCCCGAACTTGACTGACGTATCCAAAAATACCTTAAATTTCTCGTCCCCTCTCTCTTTTAACATAATATTCATTACCCGGTACCCGGTTACCCAGACAACCGTGCCGTTTCGTCGAACCTGCGATCCTGAAGTGAAGGACAGAAGAAATCGATAATTTTGTGTCTTTACTCCTAAAATATTATAACTCTCTACTATAAGGGATGCTTGGGAGATTGATTGTACAGTTGACGACTGTTTATTAATTATTCCGTTGATTTTAATTGCTTTTAGATTTGTTTTTTGTAATTTTAATTGGTTTGAAAGGCCAGAGAGTATTGACGTAACCAGTCTACGTCGTAAGAAATTTGTTTTACAATGTATACGTATATAATAATGTATAAATTTTTGGAATTTCTTGTTACCCAGTTGCTCAGTTGCGCGTATTTGCGAACGACGAGCACTGGGTATCTCCCCGTCCGGTAATTATTCTGACCGAACATGAGTAGAGAGTAGCGGTCCACGTGCTCCTCAAAGAGATGTCAACAAAACCGTAGGGGCCCAGCAGAGCCGATGCCCGTTAAGGCCACGGGGAATTTCTGGAAAAGAAACTCGTGGTCCTTGAACGTAAAGGGTAACTGAAGAACAAAGGTGTGGTTTTAGTATGTAAAAGTCGGAGACGCCCTTGCGCTCCTCCCTAGAGCGTTAGAAATCACTAAATGATTTCTCACCTTAAAAAAACCGGGCAAGTGTGAGTCGGACTCGCGCAGTGAGGGTTCCGTACAAGCTTACGTATGAAAACAGTTCAATTCCCGAATTGAGTTACGAAGATTTTTCGGAATCGCAATATTTTTTTTTTATGACGTAACTACAAACTTACAGTTTTCAGTTTTTTTCCTATTTTTGTTCTATGAGACCTTGCTTCATGCCAAATTTCAGGATTCTAGGTCGACGGGACTTTTCCCCAGATAAAGGGTCTTAACAGACAGACAGACGAACAACAAAGTAGAGCTATAAGGGATCCGTTTTTTCCTTTTGAGGCACGGAACCCTAAAAAAAGACTAAGTTATTGGGTTGTGGAGATCAGTTTGGCAGTCACTCCTTGTAAAACATTGGTAGTTAACTGCTCCATCCGGTTAGACTGGAGGAGGACACAGCTGTAATATGAAGAAAATGAGTCTCCGAGTCTGTAAACTCCTTCCTTTTATGAGCAGCAATGAAGAATGCTCCTACCTTCTGTTTTGGAGAGAAGCGGACTTAGTACTCTACAATACGAGTAGTTACAACTTTATTGAGGAGGGAGGGAGGGGAGGAAAATAAATAAATTTATTTATTAGGAACAAGAAACACATACAGATATAATCAAATTGAAACGATGATAACAGCAGTAGTATAAAACTGTGTCGCGGTTATCAACGCCCTTCTCCAGGTAAGGAAGTAAATTGTTCCAGTTCTTTAATAACCAGAAATGCTGACGTGAATCTTCAAATTACTCCTCCCGATCTGGTTGTAGCGACAGGGAGTGCCAGACTAAAACTCATCTGTGTTCCTTCAGTTGTCCTTTGCGTTCAGGACCACGAGGACCCTTATGAACAATCCGGCAGCATACAAATCATACTTAGAGCCTTACAATGACATGTTAAAATGTCAGGCGTGTGTGAGAGAAAGGGGGATGGAGCTATACAACCAATATAGCGCCATCCCTTTAACAGTTCATCATCATCATCATCATTTCAGCCGAAAGACGTCCACTGCTGGACATAGGCCTCCCCCAAGCGTCTCCACAACGACCGATCCTGTGCGTCTCGCATCCACCGCATTCGGCCACCACTGCTCCAACAAAATACAAAAAAAGAAAAATACAGACAAGTGACACTAGTGACAGCGGCTAAACGCGATTATGCGAGCCAAACGTTAAAACGCGATTAGTTTTATTGGTGAATTCCGCCCTAAAAGCTACTCCTGTTTTTGCTATATAATCCTTTGACCGAGTCAAAACCCCTTATATACGATATTTACTTATTGTCTAGTCTTTCATTCATTATCATCCATTCATTTCAACTGATAGACGTCCACTGTTGGACATAGGCCTCCCCCAAGCGTCTCCACAACGACCGATCCTGTGCGTCTCGCTTCCACCGCATTCCCGCGACTCTCACCAGGTCGTCGGTCCACCTTGTGGGAGGCTTCCAACGCTGCGTTTTCCGGTGCGCGGTCGCCACTCTAGAACCTTTCGGCCCCATCGACCATCCGTTCTACGAGCAATGTGCCCTGCCCACTGCCACTTTAGTTCAGTAACAAGTTTAACAGTTCAGTCCTCCGAGTCTGGTTTAAAAAAAATACCCAACCAAAGTAAACTGAGGTTTGATCATTACTGGTAACCATGTAGATTTTCCGTGTCTTTTTTTTAGCGAAAGGGCATGTAAGACTTTTACTGTACCCACTCCTAGTTCCTTCGTTGCCTTTCATTCCAGCACCCCTAGCCAAGTTGATAATCTGCAATCGTTAACGCTAGTCGAAAACTAATCAAATGTAGGGAATGAAATCATCTCAACGTTAAGTCACGTGGTCAGAACCAACGAATAGAAAATTCGTAGCCAAGTTCACATCGTTCAAAATGATAGAATGAATTGCTATCGTTTCTACAATGTTCAACGCTACATCTTTGTTATTGTAGAACGAGCGGCCGACTCAGGGCGGGTCAACATGGCTACTAACTTATCGTTTTCTACAATTGCTGAAACCGAGGCGTTACCGATTGGAGAACGGAATTCGACACGAAACGGTTGTAACTTGGCTAGGGGGGCAGGGCCGGGTTTTCCTTTCAGAAGCGAACCCATGGCCCCAATAGGCTTCGACCCTGCTTGGCCCCTACAGTTTTGTCCTTACTGGTAACTATGTAGATTTACACATATTATTATGTTCCGAAAGCTCTATCTCCGACAGAAATAGTGGGCCGTCGAGCCAATGGGTAAAATTGTAAATTAACTTTATTTCGTTATCTGTAGTGTAATAATATGTAAGTAAAAAAGACTATGACCAGTGCGTTTTGCCAGTGATGACATAATTATGGTTCCGAAACGTGGTCGCTCACATTGGGCCTCATCAGAAGGCTTAAAATCACCCAAAGGGCAATGGAAAGAGCTATGCTCGGAATTTCCTTGCGTGATCGAATCAGAAATGAAGGTATCCGCAGGAGAACCAAGGTTGCCAACATAGCACGAAGAATCGCCAAACTTAAGTGGCAATGGCAGGGCACATTGCTTGCAGAACAGATAGCCGTTGGGGCCGAAAAGTTCTGGAGTGGCGACCGCGTACCAGAAGACGCAGCGTTGGAAGGCCTCCTACAAGGTGGACCGATGACCTGGTAAAGGTTGCGGGAATCCGATGGATGCGAGACGCACAGGACCGTTCATTGTGGCGACACTTGGGGAGGCCTATGTCCAGCAGTGGACGTCTATCGGCTGAAATGAATGGATGATAATGAATGAAAGACTAGACAATAAGTAAATATCGTATATAAGGGGCTTTGACTCGGTCAAATTATTATATAGCAAGAGCAGGAGTAGCTTTTAGGGCGGAATTCACCAATAAAACTAATCGCGTTTTAACGTTTGGCTCGCATAATCGCGTTTAGCCGCTGTCACTAGTGTCACTTGTCTGTATTTTTCTTTTGTTGTATTTTTGTTGGAGCAGTGGTGGCCGAGTGGTAACGGCCCCGACTTACGAGTTGCCGGTCGCGGGTTCAAACCAAGCCAGGCGCATTACTTTGTGTAATTTATTTCATCACCACTGCTCTCAAAAACGGTGAAGGAAAACATCGTGAGGAAACCGGCATGTCCTAGAACCAAAAATTCGAAGACATGTGACATTCACCAACCCGCACTGGGCCCGCGAGGTGGATTACGGCCCATTCCCTCTCCTAGAGAGAGGAGGCCTGAGTCCCAGCAGAGGGAACATTAAAAGGCTTATTATGCTATGCTATATGTATTTTTACAAGTGACACTAGTGACAGCGGCTAAACGCGATTATGCGAGCCAAAAGTTAAAACGCGATTAGTTTTATTGGTGAATTCCGCCCTTAGACGATAAGAGTCTGGCATTGCCCCGATTGTGCCATTCGTGACACAGGCCATGAGGATTATCCACCATGCTACCAAAAAAAAAAAACATGTAGATATTCCGCATCTCATAATATGAAAACGTCATGAAAATAAATGGGACATCTCTTACAGGAACGCTGTGTTTGACATATTGATAAAAATAAAAATAGCACACAGCGTTTCATTTCCTTGAATGAGTTCTGTTTTAAATAAAACACTCTTTGAATCGTATCATGCTATTTTGGATACGTTACTCAGTTTGTTATATAGCCTGTTGGTCTAGTGGTTAGAGTAGCCCTGACTGCTATGCCCGAGGTCGTGGGGTCGATTCCCTGCCAAGACAAATGTGTGTGATGAGCAGGATAATTTATTCTGTCTGGGTGTAATTTATCTATAAATGTGTGTGTATCTAGTTCTCATAGCACAAGCTCTGCTTAGTTTGGCTACGATACGCTACCAAAATATCACGTCAAATGTCAAATAATATCTAAATCAGTTCAATTACAATTTAGATGCTTTAACGTTTTGATCGCCACAGTCATGTATACATGACTAAGATAAATGTGTCGAGCACGCCGTGGTCATGATTACATGACAGAATTAAATGCTACGTGGGCTTGCGGACGACGAGCAATGGGTAGCTCGTCGTCTGGCGGTTCGGTAACCGGCCGAGCCAAGCCGAAGTCGATGACGGCGCGTAGTGTTCCACTTGCCCCTCAAAGAGATGTCAGCAAACCGTAGGTGAGGCCCAGCCTGCTAGGGCCATGGGGAGAAGCTTGAAAAGATACTCATGATCCTAGAACGCAAAAGGCAACTGAAGGTCACGGGTGTGGTTTTAGTCAGTAAAAGTATGACACGCCCTCCCGCTCCACATAGGCCGAGAGAAGTCATTGGATGATTACCCACCTTAAAAAGAGTCAAATAATAAACTTTTTCAAATTCAATTACGTCGACTTTCAAGCCAGAAGCTATTTTAAAATTACTTTTCTAAGAGAAAAAGAGCTTACGAAACTTATCAACAAGTCCCTTGAAAGGTCTCTATGCTGCCTATCTATTTCAGTTCAAGCTTAGGCATGGAGAATGGACTGAGCTTCCCCTATCCAGGTATGAAGCGAATACAAGCATACTAGTGCGAGAGAGCTAATGCGATCGTGTAGTGGACACGTCACGGGTTTTTTGTCAAATAATTTGGGAGGGTGGAGCAAGTGGGCATGTCAGACTTTTACTGACTAAAACCCACCTCTGATCTTCAGTTACCATTTGCGTCCTAGAGCCAAGGTCACTCATTCAAACGTTCTCGCAGCCTTAGCAGGCTGCGGCCGTACCGGCCTTCAGTTCTGCTGACATCACTTTTAGGTGCGTGTGGGCTTGGTCACACACACCAGACAGCGGTCGGCAAGCCACCCATTACTTGTCGTCTGTAAGCCCGCGCGGCTATTATTATTTACCCAAAAGCTTGGTTTTTTTTATTGATCTGGTCGACGAAGAAGCCCGCATATCTAGAAGTAACCTATTCACTTTTGACTTTAAGACACCGCAGGTTGTAGCTATCAGGAAATTGGTTTCTTTCCCAGTCAGTCCATTCTCCATGTCCATTAAGGTACAGCCTGTGACCTAGGGAACCCTAGTGTGCGTGAATACGACCTATATATGTGTGCGTGCCCCGCTATGCGGCTTTGGTTTCAAGGCTGAAAGTTGAACTCGTACTGCGGGCGAACGATGCGATTTTTTTTGCGAAAATTCTTTATACAATGAACGCTTATTTCGGAGGAATTATAGAGGTGCTGATGAGAGCAAGCAATGGATTTTGCATAGAAGTTTTGGGTATAAGTTTATCGTTAGACGATGTGACATTTTTGGAAGGTGTAACGTGACTGTCTGGGTTTCTGTGATGGTAACTTAATTATTATTCTTTTAATTAATATAAACCCGTGCTTGACTGTGACCCCACCTGATGGTAAGCAGTGATGCAATCGTTGATGGTGAATCGCACTAGTTTGTTAACAGTGATGCAATCGTTGATGGTGAATCGCACTAGTTTGTTAAGAGCCTATTCACTCTAGACCGCGAGCTACCTATTGCTCGCCGTCCGCAAGCGAGTGCCTACAGGAGAAAGGGGAGATAGGCCTCCCCTTTCTCCTGTAGGCACAGCTCAGCCGTGGGACACACTAGGCTATTTAAAAATAAATGTATATTATATATACTTAGCTGCTGTCAATGGCTTCGCCCGCGTGAATATAGATAATTGCCCCAAAAGAACATATTCCTGGGACATTAGATTCGCTATTATTCACAACCAATCTTTTCTATTCAGCTTATTACGATGAATTTTTTTTTTGTCGTCTATTTCTTTCAGTTAGGTTATTTAAATGTTTGTTTTTAGTCATCTAATAATAATATAATAATAACAATATTCCACAACTATCACACAACGCCGTCTAGTCCCAAGCTAAGCAGAGCTTGTGTTATGAGTACTAGACAACTGATAAACTTACTTATATATTTCTAAATACATACGTATTATATATAAATTACACCCAGACACAGAACAAATGATCGTACTCATCACACAATTATTTGTCCTGGGTGGGAATCGAACCCACGACCTCTGGCATAGCAGTCAGGCCCACTAACCACTAGACCAACAGGCCAGTCAAAAATCTAGATACATATAAAGGGAAAAACTGACTGACTGACATATCAACGCACAGCCGAAACTGATGGGACTAGGAGCGTGAAATTTTGCACAAGGTTTCCTTATATGATGTAGATGAGCACTAAGAGAGGATATTTCATCCCCTAAGGGGAAGAAATGGGGTTCCAAAGTTTGTAAGGCGTAACCTACTTTCGCTAAAAGCTAGTGTACAATATTTAAAAACATGAGGAAATTTTGATCATTAATTATCAATCTTATACAGCTCTTATTTAATTATATTTCGATGCCAAAAAGGAACCTTACCCAGCATATAGCATAATACAATGTGAGCATAATATAAAGCCAAGAATCGCCAAAATTAAGTTGCAGTGGGCAGGGCACATTGCTCGCAGAACAGATGGTCGATGGGGACGAAAGGTTCTGGAATGGCGACCACGTACCGGAAGACGTAGCGTTGGAAGACCTCCCACAAGGTGGACCGATGACCTGGTGAGGGTCGCGGGAATCCGATGGATGCGAGACGCACAGGACTGGTCATTGTGGCGACATTTGGGGGAGACCTATGTCCAACAGTGGACGTCTTTCGGCTGAAATGATGATGATGATGATATAAAGCAAAATGCTGGGTTAGTATTCGAACAGATGTCATTCAGTTCTCACCATGGAAAAAGACTTGAGTTTGTGTTCGAATACGGACAATTTGTTGCGTGCTAAGTACGGTCCCACGTTGGGCGCCAGTATCCTAGAGTGCCAAATACAAAATGCTAAATGAAGTAATTTTACTTCAAGTCACAAAGCGTACAGTTAAAGAGTGTAATTCCTTGCCAATGTACATATTTGGACTATTTGTTGCGTGCTAAGTACGTTCCCACGTTGGGCGCCAGTATCCTAGAGTGCCAAATACAAAATGCTAAATGAAGTAATTTTACTTCAAGTCACAAAGCGTACAGTTAAAGAGTGTAATTCCTTGCCAATGTACATATTTGGACTATTTGTTGCGTGCTAAGTACGTTCCCACGTCGGGCGCCAGTATCCTAGAGTACCAAATACAAAATACTAAATGAAGTAATTTTACTTCAAGTCACAAAGCGTACAGTTAAAGAGTGTAATTCCTTGCCAATGTACATATTTGGACTATTTGTTGCGTGCTAAGTACGTTCCCACGTCGGGCGCCAGTATCCTAGAGTACCAAATACAAAATACTAAATGAAGTAATTTTACTTCAAGTCACAAAGCGTACAGTTAAAGAGTGTAATTCCTTGCCAATGTACATATTCGGACTATTTGTTGCATTCTGAGTACAGTCCCACGTTGGGCGCCAATTTCCTAGAGTGCCAATTAAAAAATGCAAAATGAAATAATTGTACAAAAAATCGCAAAGCGTACAGCTAAAGCGTGTAACTCTTTGCCGGAGTCTGTTTCCCGATAGTGAGATAGTGTTCAATCAATCAATAATAAAAGAAAACTACATCTGTATATATAGTATAAAAGGTCAAGTTCTGACTCACGCACTGACTCGTCAACGCCAAGAAGGCTGACGTTTTGCACAGAGTTTATTATAATAATAATGATTTTCAAGTCAATAATAATCATAGTACTGGGTTTATGGTTAATTCTTACGCTGTCTCTACCATAAAACTCTGGAATGTGCTTCCCCTTGACATAAAAAAAGCTGAAAGAAAATTTTCCTTCAAGCGAAAAATTCGGAACTACTACTTGAAGTCCTTTCAACCTTAATTAGGTCTAGTTCATAATTGTTATATTTTAAGTTGTCTTAATTATAATGATTTAGAATAGAATAGAATAAACTTTATTGTACACCAAATTAGTAACAAAACTTTTACACTAACTTAAATCTATGGGTACAAAGGCGGTCTTATCGCTGAGAGCGATATCTACCAGACAACCTTAGGATGGAATGGAAGAACTTGAAATAGAAAAAGGGGGGTAGTCTGCGGTGTACTGCAAATTAATAACGTAAATATTATATTAAAATTATATACTAATTATATAAAAGACAATATAATAACAACAATTAGAATTAAATATTTATCATAGTATTTATTAGTTTATAATATCATCATATATAATTATATTGGGGACGAAAGGTTCTGGAATGGCAACCGCGTACCGGAAGACGCAGCGTTGGAAAGCCTCCTACAAGGTGGACCGATGACCTGGTGAAGATCGCGGGAATCCGTTGGATGCGAGACGCACAGGACCGGTCATTGTGGCGACGGAGGCCTATGTCCAACAGTGGACGTCTTTCGGCTGAAATGATGATGATATAATATATACTTTAAAATACCAACTCGATCTGTGCGCACTCCACAATTATTCAGTATTCTCGCTAGTAACAATAATGTTTCTGAGAATAACCCGTTATCCAGAATGTGCAATCAATCTAATACAATATGCCCTAAGGTAGACTTGTTCTTGAACAGTTTTAACGAATTTAGAAATTGTTTGTATAAATTGTAATTACAATAGTGTCATTATTAACTTCTCCATATTACTTCACCTTTACTATCTCTAATGAAGCATATTAAACTTTGAATACTGTGTGCAGTAATAATTGGACTTCAGATTTATGTACTGTATGTTGTTTTAACTGTGCTGATTGTCTTAGTCTGAAGACTGTCAATGTACTTATTAAAATAAAATAAAATACGTATTTTATTATTATAAGCAACTTAATTTAATGATACTAAATTCTATTTGAAATATCTATTCTTTATTTATTGTGCACACCTACCACAGTGTTATCTTTTTTAACCCAAAGGTTGACTGGTAGATAATGCCTTATGGCATTAAGTCTGCCTATGTACCACTACTGTACATGAAGTTTAAATAAATTAATAAAACCCACAGAACTATTCTGCTATCCAGGGGCGACGGGTTTTAGAAAACCTCATACTTTACAACTTTTTCGAGTCCATCAAAGGAGCAAGAGCACCCTTGCTCCTTTGATGGACTCGAAAAAGTGGCGAAGTGTGAGAAGAAAAATGCACACTGATCGACCGATATTTATTTATTAATGTCCTATTACATACTGCGTACTTAATTACTAATTGTGTTTGATAAAAATATAAAATGGGATCATTATATAAAAATTAAACTAGTTTTTATTATCAAGAAATATTATAATTTATACGTAACCTAAAAGGCGATTACTGATCTGTTTCTTGATGTCTATTCTCAGGGGTGCTCGGCACCCACTGTCTATTTCTCATGGGTGCTCGAGCCCCCGAGCACCCACAGACTCGGAGCCCCTGCTGCTAACCTTCGTATTTATTTTTTTCACTTCTAAATATTTCTAATAAATAAATTAATATACCTATCAAAAAGCGAATCGCGAGATTGTCCAACTAATTACATCATAATGTCTGAGTATTACACGAACTGTTGAACATGTTACCAACGTTATGTTCAACATAACTGCGATAAATGTTTGCACGATTTATGATCTTATCTAGGCTACCAACGTTTAAATGTTTTGGGATTTGTAACCACTGCTGATTTCTGATAGCCTTTTGAATTTAAGCTTTTTTAGTGGGTATCATCAAATAACTTCGCCCGCTCTGAGTGGAGTCTAGTGGCGTAGCTAGGTCTCCAACGCCCCTGAAAAAAAAAAGAGGGGCCCCTTTTTTTACATGGAAAATCAACAAATACCCTCTTCTGCTCTGGGTGGAGCGAGAGCGAGTCCAGTGGCGTAGCTAGGTCACTAACGCCCTGAGGAAAAAAGTGGGGCCCCTTTTTTACATAAGAAATCAACAAATACCCTCTCCTGCTCTGGGTGGAGCGGGAGTGTCAGACTTTTACGAACAAAAACAAGTTGCCAAGTTTAAATAAATTTGAAACCTAGGTTGATTTATATTCAAAGGTAGGAGAATTTCTCGGTAGTTCAATAAGAGGTTTGCTAATGACGTGCTCACATATTAGAAGCGACAAGAAATATGTAACCAAGATTTATAACTCATAATATGATTTAAAAGAGTGTCCATGGACTTTCTTGCACGTTCTTCTCCATAGAGATCTACACTTTGGAACGTGCAATTTAGCTTCACTTGTTTTTTTTTTTGACTGACCGACATTTTGACAATTCAAAAGTGCCTGTAATTGGTCTATTTGAAATAAACGTTTCTGATTTCTGACGTTTGGGGGCCCCCCGAGCTTGGAGGGCCCGGGCCACCGCCCCACCTAGCTCTTCTAAAACTGACCTGTATGCCATCAGTTGCCCTTTGCGATCTAGAGCCACGGTAACTTTTGCAGTTTGAATTTAATCTGACATAAAAGCTTAAAGCTTTCGCAGACAAGCGCGACACGCGACAATACGTCAGTATGTTTTCGTAGAAATTATTGTCGTATTGTCTCATCGCGTGTTCGCAGTTGGTTTTAACTATAAATAGCTTGTTTTTAGTGTTCCGTGCCCAAAGTGTAAAAACGGGACCCTGTTGCCATCACTCCGCTGTCCGTCTGTCTGTCACCAAGCTGTATCTTGTGAACTGTGATAGCTAGACAGTTGTTTTCATCTGTTGCCACTATAACAACAAATACTAAAAACAGAAGGAAATAAATATTTAAGTGGGGCTCCCATACAACAAACGTGTTTTTTTGACGTTTTTTGCTACGGACTTTACGGAACCCTTCGTACGCAAGTCTGGCTCTCACTTGGCCGGTTTTATTTTTTGGCGTTGTGGGGTTATCTTCAAGCAACTTTTTCTGCTCTGGGTGGAGCGAGAAAGAATCTCAGAGGTTTTTTTTTTTAATTGATATAAACCAGTGCTTGAATGCGATCCCACCTGATGGTAAGTAGTGATGCAATCGTAGATGGTGAGGTGCACTAATTTATTGAAAGCCTATTCACTCTAGCCTTGAAGAGACCCAAATTATAATCGGACGGAAAACCGCAGCGGGCGAATTATTCCAGTCTCTCGATGTACGCGGTATAAACGACGAGGCGAAACGCTTGGTCCGGACCGTAGAGGTTTCAACAACGTAAGGGTGGATACTCGCCGTTCGTCGGCTTGTCCGATGGTAGAAATGAGATGGTGGAATCAAGTCATGCAATTCCTGCGCACACTCTCCAAAATGCATCCTGTAAAACACCGAAAGACTAAAACTTTTAACTAACTAAACTAACTTTTACTGACTAAAACCGACCTGTGTTCCTTCAGTTGCCCTTTACGTTGCAAGGCCGTGATCACTCATCCCGAGAACTTAAAAGAGCCTGGGACTGCTGCGGTCTCCCCGTCCGATTATAATTTAGGTGTCTTCAAGGCTAGAGTGAATAGGCTCTTAATAAACTAGTGCGCTTCACCATCAACGATTGCGTCACTGCTTACCATCAGGTGGGATCAATCAAGCAGTCATCATCATCATCATCATTTCAGCCGAAATACGTCCACTGTTGGATATAGGCCTCCCCCTAGTGTCGCCACAATGACCGGTCCTGTGCGTCTCGCATCCATCGGATTCCCGCGACCTTCACCAGGACCCGATGACCTCCACCTTGTGGGAGGCTTTCCAACGCTGCGTCTTCCGGTACGTGGTCACCATTCCAGAACCTTTCATCTCCATCGACCATCTGTTTTGCAAGCAGTATGCCTTGCCCACTGCCACTTAAGTTTGGCGATTCTAACATGAGATATGGCTCCGAAAAGAAGGCTTAAAGTCATTCCAAGGGCAATAGAAAGGGCTATGCTCGGAGTTCCTTGCAATACGCACATCAGAAATGATGATAACCGCAGGAGAACCAAGGTTACAGACAGCCCAAAGAATCAAGCACTAGTTTATATCAATTAAACAAAACACTATTTCAGGTAGAATACTCATGGAGGTGTGTCCCGCTTGGGAAGAGCAACGCCGTGTCCTCGTGGGGGCGATCGGCGGCGGTGATCTCTCGCGCCGGGCCTTGGTACAGGCCATGGTCCGGAGCGAGGAGGAGTGGCAGGCGGTCGCCTCCTTCTGCGAAGGAGGCTCCTAATGCTAGCAAAGGAGGCGGCCGATCGCGCGAGGCAACGGTCCTCACGCCCCAACCGCTGCCGGGATTCTGATCCCGATTTCCGGCCACCGTAGGTGCGGGCTTGCGGACGGTGAGCAATGGTTAGCTCGCCGTCCGAACGTCCGGTAACCATCCGGACCGAACCCAAGTCGTCGACGGCGCGTACTGTTTCACGCGCGCCTCAAGGAGGAGCAACTGTAGGGGCCCATCAGGGTTGAAGCCTACTGGGGCCAAGGGTCTGATTCTGAAAGGAAGACTCGGCCCTGGTACGAAAGGCAATGAAGGAACAAGAGTGGGTTTTTAGTCAGTAAAAGTCTGAAAAAAAAAGGTAGATTACTCAAGTACCATCCTTGTAATATGTGCAAAATGTTATATCGTGTGATCGGCGAATGTAAAATTAGACGACTGAAAATTAATTAGCCTAAAACTGCAATATCAATCCTTTACAAAAATCACGAAAATTAATAAAATATGTAAAGTAAACTATCAAACCTCCGTTACCATAAAAAAGAATTACTTTCTAAAAAAATTTCAACCATAAAACAAAAATAACACCATATTTTGTAATAGAAAAAAAGCTCTAAAAACAGTAAAAGCGAGTTAGCGCACTCTGGTGTCCGATAGCGGTACTAAATTGCAAATTTAAAAGTAAAACCTCACGTGCGCCTTCTAACGGGAAATAGCCGAACTGCGTTCATTGAACCCACCTCAGGCATTCGTTGCGCAACTTTCGACTCACGAATTCGGAGTCCGTATTTTGAATCGTGGCGCGAATTTTAAAATTTCTCGTTCGTATATAGGTCGCCATTTTATAATTTGTATGGATATCTTGTCTTGTCAACGGTATTTTTTTCGGTTGTGATTTTTTTGTTACTTTAGTATTTTGGGGAGCAAGGCCGTTAAAATGTTGACGTAATGCTAACAATAAAAATGTTGATGGCCTGAACGCATTCTTTAGTGTCGTCTTCGATTTTAGAAGCATGGTCTGATACCTTCTACATATTTTTTTGTAATATCAGGTACCTAGTAGCTTTTTCCGCGACGTCGAAAAACCGCGTAAAGCGTAGGTACCTACAACTTTTTTCGGGAAAAAAATTTTATGGTATTTAGCAATAACGTTGTTTACCTACACAGTGATTTTTTTTTATACTTTCAGATATACCCTATTCAACCATAGACAAACTATTAAACCTCTTTAGATATTGTATTACTGAAGATTTCAGTCATTGTCAAACAGTACGTAATTGTAGTCACATTTCAAATTCCGAACCAATGACCTAACGAGGCGTCATTCAACATTTCCTTCTTCAAAAACTTAAAACCAGCTTTTTAAATATTTCAATAGAATATTATGGCACGGCAAATATAACGGGCTGGTAGTAAATACTTTTATTAAGCGATGGCCGAAGACCGGTCGGGGTCAGCGACCGCATTCGGCACCATTCTCAACTGATCAACTGATCGGACATTAATGACTTATTGAGTTGTAGTGGATTTTGATGATTTATCTATAAAAAATGTAGCTGACTAGTAAAGTTATGAGATGTGACAGGAAATTAGAAAAAATATCGATGGGTTTTTCAATAAAATGTCTTAGGGTTTTTCAGAAAATCTTTGGGTTTTTCAAAAACACTTTTGCTTTTACATCAAACTTACGAGATTTGTTAGTTGTTGTGCTATAAATAAAAAAATAAAATAAGTCTTATGTAGTTTAGCGTATGCACCCTCGTAGTCGTAGATCACAATAATCGAGATGGAACGTTCAAAAAGTTTTGGCAGGAGTGATTTCTGATCAATACAAAACTTTATCTTGCTTGGAATTGCACTGAATACAAATAAAAAGAAATGCAATTTAGAAGTATGTGTATTGTTTATTTTATATAAAAGCTATATCTAAATTATAAATAGCACGGTTCGATCTTCAAGGTTAAGCAACGTTTGCGGAGGTCGTTCCATGGATGGGTGACCATTACATTTCGACACTCCTCCATCCTTTTAGCACGTTAAACTGTTAGTCCCGGCTGTCATTTATAGATCTTTGACAGCCGTTGAGAATAGTTAAAATCAGAAAATCTGTCATCTGTCTTGTTAAGGGGTACCATGAAACACAGTTACTGAGTTGTGAAGTTCGAATAGGCAGTTGCTTCATGGATAATACTGGTCGCCGAACCGAAGCCGACCGCAACCCCAGGCGAGGCGGTGTGGTGTTCATGTTATATTAAACTTATTAACAAATAAACTTGTCTTCTTAACAATGCCTTTTATGAATGAATTTAACCGCTAACGGAATAAATGGAAAGACTATAGCTGTTCAAAAATACTGTTTGAATTTTGAATAAAGAACGCAGCCTGATTGACATTTGAATAGCGCCAAATTATGTGTTAACCATAGAGTATAGAGTCGTTTATTTTTAAATTCCTAGTAACATGCGTAATAAAAAATACGCAAAGGTATGCGTTGATTGCATTCTCCTAAGTACTTTTTTTTACAAACTTTTTGATTTGTTTTTTTTTTTTTGGGTTCCGTACCTCGAAAGGAAAAACGGAACACTTATGTATCTGTCAAGACCCTTTATCTCGGGAACGCGTGAAGGTAACGAGTTGAAATTAAAACCATATACTCAAGTTTACGGTCCCTTGAAGCTGTGAAAAAATCAAACTTCTAAGTTAACGGAAAAAATAGATACGGCCGTTTATGTCACAAAAAACGTACATTTCGATACTCTCAAGGGAATCAAAATTCATAGGGTAGGTACTTCCCGTTGACCCAGAATCCTGAAATTTGGCATAAAGCAAGGTCTTATATTATAGTACAGGTATGATAGGAATGAATCTGAAAACAGTAAATTTGTGGTTACGTCACAAAAAATACTTTTTGGGGATTCGGAAAAATCTTCGAGATTCCATTCAGTAATTGAACTATTGCCATAGTTAAGTTTACATAGGTTATCCCTCAGTGCACAAGTTCAACTCGCACTTACCCAGTTTTTTAGTGCACGAATCCACAAAAAAAATTAAATAGAAAACACTAACAAGCTTTTTGAATAAAGTGAGATTTTAAAATATGGTTCTGAAAATCTATTCAATGAAATTCTTTTCAGTACCAATTTGTCTAAAATGGACTGTTCAAATATTACAGTTTAATTTGAAAGAATAAAGTTTTTGTACATAATTCAATTATTTACAGCTCGATCTTGTAAATTCAAATACATAAATTAAAAAAAGGATAAACCAACATTTTAGTCCGACAAAACTTTTTGACCGACAATCTTAATTGAAGCAACAAAAAGGTTAAAAACTCAATGTCCTAGTTTGTTCTTCTAGCCATAAACTCCCAAAAGTCTAGACGAAAGACTGGGCTATATCTCCACATCTACCTTTCGAAATTCAAACTGACCGATGCATATTCGTTAAAAGTCAATGAACTCTTGTAGTTTTAAAAACTTGTTCTTTTTTTGGCCGTTGGTGAAACTTTGAAAGAGGTTTTATAGGCAAGATAAGATAATAAGAAGGTTTTTTTTTTCACAGTGGAATAAGCTCTCTGACTTGGGTAAAAGTTTGCGTGACATACGGCACTGAAAAGTAGTCTCTTACAATAGGCCTCATCAGAAGGTTAAAAGTCATCCAAAAAGCAATGTGAAGGTAAAAATACTCGGAGTTTCCTTGCAGGAATGATTGGTGAGACCAATCACACAAGCTGGATGATGAACTGGTGAGGGTCGCGAGAATCTGATGAATACAAGAGGCACAGGGCCGGTCGATGAGGCGTCCCTTGGGGAAGACCTATGTCCAGCAGAGTTTCAGTCTTTCAGTTGAAATAATGATGATGATGATTTTGCGTAGTCAGAAGTAGGTTTTAATGATATCATTGTTTTATCTCGGGATTAACTGGACAGCAATGTCGATACTTTACCTAAAAGGCAGTTACGATCAAAATAACTCTTAAGAAAAATACATACATATTTTTGAAAATGTTTTTAATTTTTAGCAATGAATGTACTTACTTATATATTTTCTTTGAAAAAACAGTAAATTAACACAAACAAAATAATAACAAAATCCATAGAGAAACCACTAAGGAAACCCAATTTCCACCAAAGAATAAAAATCACAACCCTTTCTCGCTCATCGCTTACATGACATAACAGAATCAACAGACCATAAATTAAAATCGACTAAGCTCGCGCGACACGCAATTGTCGTATACTTTTTTTTTTCAAGCACGTTCAGTATACAGCCGGTCCCACGGCGTCGCATGCACGGAACGCGTCCATATAACGGGCGCGTGCACACAGTTACACAGTATGTGGGTGAGCCTAACTGCGATCACCGTTAGGCTACGTCACTGCTAGAGGGGGGCGTCGTCGATGGTTTGTCTGTGGTTGTGTATTTTTTTTAATGGCAGATACTTGTGTAATGGTTAGCGTCGGAGACGCTGAGTGTGACCTAAATTGCGCGGTGTGGGAAGATGAGCGATTGCAACTCTTGTTTAGTTCATTTTTATGATAACCGCGATGGTTTGTGTCGAGATGACAGTGACAGATATGACTTGTATACCTACTGATATTTCATAAACCTAACTCCAATCTATCATCAAAACTTGAAACTTACCTAAGCCAACACTATAGTTTTATCGCAGCAAATTTTAGCAACTTTATCACAAACTATCGACCCTGAAAGCCTTATCGATACAAACAGATTTTCCCATCACTAGCGCAGAGTACCGTACGCTACGTCATCGCGTCACAAAGAAAGGGATTGCGGCTTACGGTACACAGGGCCGAGCACCGCCCTACTGTCGCTTTTCTGATGCTGACCGCACAGAATGCACGTCTGTGGCAATTGGCGCGAAAATCTATGAATCCTGGTATTTTGAATTTAGAGTGGTGTTCTTTATTTAATTTTGAAGTTTATTTGTCAAGAGCTTTTGGGGTAGTTATGCACGTATTACTAGGCAATTTAGTTATCATAGATATTTGTTTTTTTTATAATTGATAGCTTATTGAATTTCCACTGCTGAAAAAACTGCAATGTTTGCATATGATTTATATAACAAGGTTCAACTAAAGTTTATGAAATGAAGTTCATATACAAGGTCAATGCCCCCAACTGTCGCTTTTCGGAACTGGCCTCGCAGATGGCACAATTACGAATTCCGATAGCAAAAACACTTCAAAGAAAGGTATTCAAAAGAGCCTTTGCTGCGTACAAGAAATGTGTAGTTTTGCCGTTGGTAGATTTTTAGATATTGGAAAATAAATCTGGACATAGAATGGCGTAGTTTTTTATGTAAACACTAACTTCTGCCAGCGGCTTCCCCCGCATGAAATGAGATTTCACCATACAAACTTTGGAACCCTGTTTCATCCTCTGAGAGGGTGAATTCTGGAAAAAATCTCTTAGTACCCGCCTACGTCATAAAATGAAACCTTGTGCAAAATTTCACACTCCTTATCCTGATAGTTTCGACGGTGCGTTGATATGTCAGTCAGTCATATCCTCCTCTTATACATACAGATTTATTTACTGTATATACAACAGTATCTATAGTTATTTTTGTAAAGACTCTGGTTCGGATACTTGCAGGCCTAAAATTTCTTACTAACCATTTAGAATCAAACAAATTGAATGCGAAAGCCGATAACTAAAAAATAACAATTGAACAGCTTCTGATAAACCATTCTCTTAACAAATGAATAATAGAAAGGCCAGAGAAAACAGATTCAGAAATAACAGACACAGTTAGAAGGTTTCCAATTGATAAAGCCTCTAACCCCATACAGCTGCAGAAATTTAGGACCCCCAACCATGTCTTAACGTCATTTATCATTCATTGTACGTACAGCTAAGGAGTGGAGTTTCTGTTTCCTGACAGCACCAACCTACCTAGGGGTCTTGTCAAGAGTGAATAGGTTACTTCTAGGCAAGTGTGATCCATCGTCAGCCACAACATTGCTTACCATGGTAAGATTGTGGTCAAACGCGACCCTACTCATAATTTAAAAAAGAACACCAGTAGAAACAGTTTGATCCTTAGAGAGAAAGATAGAACATTTATTTAATGTAACACAGAAATTCTCCTCCTACTCAACCTCAAGCTAACAGTACTTCCTAATTTAGGAACCCCATCCAGACGCATGACGTCACCACCTAATATAAACCAGGTGCACAATAGTCGCCAAGCAGTCTAGGGCACGAATAGACGACCTGATTAGCATAGGACGTGACTATCTTAAGATTCAGACAAGGGAATGTAACAGGAGGACGGCGACAAACGGCAAATAACAGTTTGAGAACTGTAAACAAGGTTGGCAGACTTTTATGTCGCTCTTCAAGAACGTTTGATAGTGTTACCATGGACCTGGAATGCAATAGACAAGTCAAGGACACAGGTGGGGTTTAGTCTGACATGCCCTCTCGTACTCCACACTTGAGCAGAAGAACTCAAGTGATTTCTCATCTCAAAACAAAATGGATGTAATGTTGCTGCAATTTTTTTTGGCTCGCATTTCACTACTATCTCAACTGGTGGTAAGTGATGATGTGGTCGATGTTAGAGCATGCTTTTCTAGAAGTAAACTATTCACTCTTGATTTAATTACCCCCAGGTTATAGGTACAAGGGAACGCAGACTCCGTTAGAGTTGGAAATTTCTGACACTGGTCTAGTAGCTAAGTCTCATTTTAACAGATAAGAATCTGGAAAGATGAAGTAGATAACTTTTCAGAACCGATAACTAGGTTGATGGGCGCAAATAAAGGGCCCATTGAACGAATGCGCCGGGATGACTGCCAGCAGGCAAAAGTGGTGGGAAGACGTGCGGCGTACCCTGACGGCTTCCGGAGAGCTACCTTCATGATAACCACGACCATGAAACGGCTAAGAAGAAGAAGCTTCCTCTTCTTCTTCAGGTCTTCAGTTGCCCTTTGCTAGGACCACGATAACTCTTTCGAACAATCTGCAACCCTATCTGACAGCCTGGTAAACCCCGCTGTTTAATTTTTCGCTTACTAATACATTGAGCCTGCCAAAACTGGCAAGAGGAAGAGCGGGCCCGCGAATGCTGGAAAGAGTGGAGGGATGCCATTGCCAGAACAGACTAACAAAAAGATAATTCGTTGTGCAGGCATGAGGTCTTTTCATATAACTTGATCCGTCTTGACAATAGAGTATGTGAAGACTTGACCTTGAGCATGAAGCTCCACCAAAAATTTATACTATTCCCCAATCTTTTGAATCCTCCTTCATCAATCACTTTACTGATCATCATCATCGTCATTTCAGCCGAAAGACATCCACTGTTGGATATAAGCCCCCCAAATGTCACTATAACATGATGGTCGACGGGGACGAAAGGTTCTGGAGTGGCGACCACGTACTGGAAGACGGATGGACCGATGTTCTAGTGAGGGTCGCGGGAATCCAATGGATGCGAGACACACAGGACCGGTCTTTACTTTACTCACTCCTTCAATAGTTTGAAGGCAATTAAAACTATTGAAGGAGTGAGCTTTATATCAACATAGACATAATTATGAGTCATTCAACAGTCTTGATAATTATGTCATTTATCAGAAAAATAGGGTATTGGATTCAATGACCTGCGCAACCTACTCATGGCTGTATCCATTGCGTCTTTAGTATGTAACAGTTAAAACAATATTGTTAGTGACCCAGCTATGGATAACGCCCAAGAGCTTACGTGATTAAAATTCATAGACAAGCTTATTTGCTATTTCGATGGCGTAGGACAACCATAGACGAAAGTTCTAGACTACCATTATAGGAGTCTAGGTCATTCACGTTTCCTAAGTCAAATAGTAACGTGGCTAATATTTTTGACTTAGTTTTAGTTTTCTGCATAATTTGTAGGTTTTTTTTTTAATTTTCTGGTTTAGCTACTTATTCTTGAAACCTTAAAATATTTTTTTTTTAAATCGGTACTTTTTGATTTTGAAAGGGAGACACTCATACTAGGGCTAACTGAAGTTATAATCACTGGAATTACTTTAGCAATGATAAGGGTTTTTAGGGTTCCGTAGCCAAATGGCAAAAAACGGAACCCTTATAGATTCGTCATGTCTGTCTGTCTGTCTGTCTGTCTGTCTGTCTGTCTGTCTGTCCGTCTGTCCGTCCGTATGTCACAGCCACTTTTTTCCGAAACTATAAGAGCTATACTGTTGAAACTTTGTAAGTAGATGTATTCTGTGAACCGCATTAAGATTTTCATACAAAAATAGAAAAAAAGCAATAAATTTTGGGGGTCCCCATACTTAGAACTGAAACTCAAAATTTTTTTTTTCATCAAACCCATGCGTGTGGGGTATCTATGGATAGGTCTTCAAAAATGATACTGAGGTTTCTAATATCATTTTTTTCTAAACTGAATAGTTTGCGCGAGAGACACTTCCAAAGTGGTAAAATGTGTGTCCCCCCCCCTCTAACTTCTAAAATAAGAGAATGATAAAACTAAAAAAAATATATGATGTACATTACTATAAAAACTGCCAACGAAAATTGGTTTGAACGAGATCTGGTCAGTAGTTTTTTTTTAGTACGTCATAAATCGTAAACCGCATTTTACCTTTCAAGTTTGTACGGAACCCTCAGTGCGCAAGTCCGACTAGCACTTGCCCAGTTTTTTTTCATAGATATATCAATAAGGGCGTGAAACTTAGTTCCAAAACAATTTTTTCTTACGAGTTTTAGCTTCATACATGTTTACCAGAAATCTTACTATTGTGAAAATTAGCTCTGATTTTAGTTTTGTTTTGACATCAAAAACTTGTGAGGCAATGATTTAATGGTTTTCAATAAAAAAAATATTTCAAGGGCCTATTTTTAATTACAAAAATAATTACGTAATTGCGTATTCATATAAATTGATTACGATTAAAAACACAACAGTTTCTTTATCCAACTGCAACATGCATACTTAGTAGAAAGTGACAGATACCCAAAATTTGAATTTCTAAATTCTTGCTTATCGTATGAAATTCAAATTTTACCTTTGTTACTCACGACTTCTGTTTCCGTCAACACAACGCAAAAGTGCATTCACCTTTGTTAACCTCAACGAATACAACTTTATAATGTATCAGCGTATTTCTAACGAGATATATTTGAAATTCCACTCAGATTAAATCGTCTATTAGCAAAATTATGCGGCCATTGAAATTCTTCATATATTAAGCTCCGTAGAGATTTAAAATTAGAACGCACAAATTCAAATTAAAGAGTCTCTATACTCTATAGTAATCTAACGATTTTTAATCTATTGCAATATCTGTAACTTTTTAAAAACTCACCTCTTATTGTACTCGGCATTTTGTCAAAAATCCTTTGCTTGTTACCACTGTCAAACAATTCATAAAACACCACAAATGCCACAATAAAATATAGTATTATCCGTTTTCAGACATTTTCACTTGAATAAACACAGTTTGCACGAGTTCACGGCACAGGGTAATGCACAATTTTGAAAAAGTTGCTTTGGCGCCAATTGAGCTGTCAATGTCAAAATTCCCGCGCGTTCGGTTGCCCGCCGGTACGTCCTAGAGAGGTGCCGTAGCGATGGGTTGTGCTTTTTTCGTTGCGGCGCGCGCTCGAGACTCGGGCTAACTGTAATTTTTTTCGTGATGCGAACAGTAACGGTGTTAAGGCCGGTTCTTCCACTCACATCTTCTTCTGCCATCGATCCACGATGATTTTGGATGCGTGGCTAATTCGATTTACGGTCAATTTTGATTGCTGCCAATGATCGAAGATTTCCGGTTTTTGAGGATTTTTTGCGCATAGGTTGTTGGCATCGTAAAATCTTTGATAGGCTGCAGTTATTTTGCATGTTTCTAATGGTCAATGATTGAAAAATTGCCATTCAATCGTAAAAGGTGAGTTTTATGTACCTCTCTCTGATCCTCTCTAATGGAATTTGGGTCTTAAACTTTAAAAGATTGACTGGTAATTTGAATTTTGATTTCTTTGATTTTCTGTGAATATTTTTTTTAGTTAAAACCATTTTCAACTTGGCTCATTTCTTCTCTTCAGAGGAGTAATTTCCGTATATTTAATATTTAAACACGTTAGCATTATAATCTCAGACTCAACTTTCAATTCCCTGCATTTTCGATAAGTTTTTGGTATTGATTGGCGCTGTGATTAGATTGCGACAAAAATTTGAACGTCGCGGTCGTCATTCGTCATTTTTGGAAACTTTCAGAGTTTACAATTAGAGGACTGAAAACTTAAAATGTTTCTGCAACTAAAATTTTATGCACGAATTACCTACACCAGTAAATTGTCTGGACCTGGACGCCAAGCCCGTTCCATCATCAGACCACCACACGGAAGCGACGGTTTTTTTTTTGTTTTGGTGGGAAATCATCTAATGACATCTCCCGCCCTTGGGTGGGGCGGGAGCGCGTTACAGACTTTTACTGACTAAAACCCACTCCTGTTCCTTCTTTGCCTTCGTTCCCCGGGGTTCTCTTTCGCATCACCCATGGCTCCAGTAGGCTTCGACCCTGCTGGGCCCCTACGGTTTTGCTGGCATCTCCTTGAGGCGCGCGTGGAACACTACGCGCCGTCAACAACTTGGGCTCGGTCCGGACGGTTACCGAACGGTCGGACGGCGAGCTACCCATTGCTCGCCGTCCGCAAGCCAGCGCCTACGGTGCGGAAGCGACGGTGCCACCGGTATATGGTGAATGGACATCCCTCCCTTACGCACAATAAGTTTTTTTTTAAATGATATAAACAATGCTTGACTGCGATCCCAACTGATGGTGAGCAGTGATGCAATCATTGATGGTGAGGCGCACTAGTATATTAAGAGCCTATTCACAACACGCCAAAAGACCCACCATAAAGACACCTAAATTATAATCGGACGGGAAGACCGCAGCAGGCAAATTGTTCCAGTCCTTCGATGTACGCGGTATAAACGACGAGAACGTAAGAACGTAAAGCGAAACGCTAAGTCCGGACCGTTGAAGTTTCAACAACGTAAGGGTGGATACTCGCTCTAGTTATTTTTTTTATAATTTTCATAATCCAACGGATGCGGGACACACAGGACGTTATGGAGACATTTCGGGGAGGCCTATGTCCAACAGTGGACGTCTTTCGGCTGAAATGATGATGATCAATTTCGTAAAATACTAAGTGAATAAATAAACGATTCATCATCATCATCATTTCAACCGAAAGACGTCCACTGCTGGACATAGGCCTCCCCCAAGTGTCGCCACAGTGAACGGTCCTGTGCGTCTCGCATCCATCGGACTCCAGCAACCGTTACCAAGTCATCGGTCCACCTTGTAGGAGGCCTTCCAACGCTACGTCTTCCGGTACGTGGTCGCCATTCCAGAACCTTTCGGCCCCAACGGCCATCTGTTCTGCGAGCAATGTCACTGCCCATTGCCACTTTAGTTTGGCGATTCTTCGTGCTATGTCGGTAACCTTGGTTCTCCTGCGGATATCCTCATTCCTGATTCGATCACGCAAGGAAACTCCGAGCATAGCCCTTTCCATTGCCCTTTGGGTGACTTTAAGTCTTCTGATGAGGCCCATTGTAAGCGACCACGTTTCGGAGCCATAAGTCATCACTGGCAACACGCACTGGTCATAGACTTTCGTCTTGAGACACTGTGGTATATTGGACGAGAAGATACCGCGCAGCTTTCCGAACGCTGTCCAGCCGAGTCGGATTCGACGATTGATCTCTTTCTTGAAGTTAGACCTTCCCAACTGGACCGTCTGTCCCAGGTAAACGTAGTCGTCTACAACTTCGAGTGTAGAGTCCCCTGTAGATTCCAGAGATCTTGATAGGAGTGGGTGCTACATGGCTGTTTACCATACCAATAAACTGTAACCACCATAAACCACCTCCACAATAAACTGTACCAGTAAACTGTATACCAATAAACGATTACATAAAAATTATAACACACATAAGTTACATCTGAGACAATTAGTTTTTAGGTATCTATCACAATCATCAACCCAAAAACGCTAGTTTCGGTCAGCTGAATATTCCCCATTTTTTAACCGAAAGCAAATCATCGAACTTGTTTAGACGAAAAACTAGAAACCGATGTCTCTAGTTTTTAGACGTCTTTAATTAGTCAGAGTGGCTACAGCTAATGTCAAAATAAATTCATTGACTTTCCCGGACGATTTATTTAATTTTAAAACTTAAAACTTCATTAACCGACTTCTAAAAAAGGAGGTTTGTATTTTTTTATGTTTGTTCGCGCATAACTTCGTCGCTTGTCAACCGATTTGAAAAATTCTTTTTTGTTGGAAAGGGTATCCTTCCCAAATGGTCCCATAGTTACCAAGTCGGGATCTGATGATGGAATCTTGGCGAAATCGAGGGAACTCCTCAAATATTATAGGCAACTATATAGTATTTTTGGTATTTTCATCGAGAACTTAAGCATTTACAGTGAAGTGGAACTGATGAAGAAGACCAGAAATGGTCAACGGAACTTCATACTCGCATAGATATCACAATGAAGATAGTTAAGCGACTATGACAATACAAAAAAATGAATGGTTCTGAATAGTTACGAGTACGTTGAAAATGGTATCATCGAAGTGATCTAATAATGATGATGGAGCCGGAAGCTAGGCACTACACACTACACTACACAATTAATCAATGTAACCTAGCCGTGTTTGGATTTATCAGAATTGTCATGAGATGCACTTTGGCTATAAGGTACTATCGAACTGATCTGATGATGGAGTCGGAAGGTAGGCACAGGAACTTCGTAACTAATCAATGTATCCTAGCCGTGTTTGGGCTTATTAGAATTGTCATGAGATGCACTTTGGCTATAAGGTACTATCGAACTGATCTGATAATGGAGCCGGAAGGTGGAAGGTAGACACAGGAACTTCTTAATAAAACAATGTAAGCTAGCAGTGTTTGGGTTATTTGGAATTATTACGAGAAATAGGCACTCTGTTTATTAGTGTATCGCAACTAAAAAGTATGAAATAAAAAACTTTTTACAAAAAAAAATAACCGACTTCACTAAAAAAAACACTAAAAAGATCAAAATAACTTTAATTTCGGAAGTCGGTGTTAAATAAGATACAAATAATACCGAGAAACACCGACTTCCGAAATTAATGTTATTTTGATACTTTTAGTGTTTTTTTTAGTGAAGTCGTATATATTTTTTTTTTGTAAAAAGTTTTTTTAATAATCGATCGATTATTTATGTTTAAAGAAAAATCTTTGGTTTGATTTCACCATCATCGATTTTGTAGGACCGCGGTAACCCTTTCGAACTATCCTGCAGGATACGCAAAGGGTACTGAAGGATACCGGTGAATTTTAGTCAATAAAAGTCTAACTTCGCAGGAGGCGCCCCGGGCGGCTGGAATCACCGGGCGAACCCCAGCTACCGTAGGCGCGGGCTTGCGGACGACGAGCACTAGGCAGCTAGGCGTCCGGCCGTTCGGTGAGGACCGAGCTAGAGTCGTCGCTGACGTGTAGTGTTCCACGCGAGGCTCAGAGATGTCAGCAAAACCGTAGGGGCCCAGCAGGCCTGATGCTAGGTCATGAGGAAACTGACTTTTTGACTTTTGACTTTTTTGACTTGACTTTTGACTTTTGAATCTCAAAAAATTTTCCAAATCGCAAAAAAGTCATTATTTTGTGACACTCCAAATAAAATTCTTGGTCAACGGGAAGTACCCTATAGGTTTTGATTTCCTTGCGAATTACAAAATATGCGCCATTAAAAAAGGTAGTTTAATCAGCCTTTCAATGTTCCCACTGCTGGGACTCAGGCCTCCTCTCTAGGAGAGGGAATGGGCCGTAATCCACCACGCGGGCCCAGTGCGGGTTGGTGAATGTCACATGTTTTCGAATTTTTGGTTCTAGGACACGCTGTTTCCTCACGATGTTTTTTCCTTCACCGTTTTGAGAGCAGTGGTGATGAAATAAATTACACAAAGTAATGCGCCTGGCTGGATTTGAACACGTGACTTACAACTCCTAATTTAAGTCGGGGTCGTTACCACTCGGCCACCATCTGCTCCAAAAAGGCTTATTAGTTATTTATTGGTAAAAAGTTCTTACAAATCATTTAGGTACTATGCTATTCAAATAGAATAGGATCAACTTAGCGCCATGTTGTAATGTCATAGCTATCAAATCGAATCAGTTCGGTAGGGTCAAAACAGCAAGATTTTTTTAAAATTAAATTTATTTACGAAAATACGAATCATCATCATCTTCCTGCCCTTGTCCCGTTTTATTTGGGATCGGCGCAACACGTTTTTTTCTTCCATTCTGCCCTGTCCCTCGTCAAGCTATTACTAACTTCCTTTTCTTTCATATCACTCTTCGCACAATCCATCCATCTTTTCTTTGGTCTCCCTCTATCTCTCCATCCATCCACATTTAAACTCATAACTCTTTTAGTAACATGCGTTTCATCTCTCCTCTTCACATGACCATACCAAGACAAACGATTCCCTTTCAACTTTTCAGTCACTGGCGCCACTTTCAAACTTTCCCTAATATACTCACTTCTCACTTTACCATTCTCGTCACACCACACATCCATCTCAACATTCTCATCTCCGCTACATGCAATCTTTTTTCATCCGTCTTTTTCACAGCCCAACATTCTGATCCATACAATATGACAGGTCTTATCCCGGACTTGTAGATTTTACCCTTCAACTTGAGGGGAATCCGTGGGTCACGAACACGTCATTAACGAAATTACGAATCATGAACGAAAAAAGTTAAATCAGAATTTAGTTCTACAATTCCACTCATCTCTGCATCACTGTGTGAAGTGTCGAATGGAAGAAGAAGGCGAATCGTTGCTAACAATGAAAATAAGAAAGAAAACAGTTTTTTTTTTAAACTATTTATGACTTAAATAACATATTTAACTAATTAAGAATAAGCAATAACGTTTTTTCTTCACCTAGATTTAACTAAGACTCGGTTACACAAAGTAAAAAAAAACCGTTATAAATACGCAAATAAGTTTTCTTTGCAAACCGTACTTTTCAAGTAACATTTGACAGATGGAGGTCATTGACGTTCCTATTCTTATTTGAATCGCAATTAAACATATACAATTGTTTAATTGACACATCGCACAATAATTTGTGTGATGTGACAAACATCCGTGTTACCCCATTAAATTATTACAAAATAAAATAATCATAATATTCCACAACTATCACACAACGCCGTCTAGTGCCAAGCTAAGCAGATGTTATGTTATGAGTACTAGACAACTGATAAACATACTTATATATTTCTAAATACAATATATATTATAGATAAAATTACACCCAGATACAGAACGAATGATCGTGCTCATCACACAACATTTGACCTGGGTGAAAATCGAATCCACGACGTCCGGCATAGCAGTTAAGGCCACTAACCACTAGACCAACAGGCCAGTCAAATCTCTCTCAGTTGTAATTTTTCTCACATTCTTATGTCAGTGTTTTAAAATTCTCGTGAGAATACAACACTTCAAAGTTGGTAATAAAGTATTTTACGATAATAATTCGAAATATGAAGTTTTCATAATCGTTCTTTTGATCCAACACGTTGAATATTAAATTAAACTGTTGTCGTTTTATGTTTGTACAGTTACAACTATTGACGGAAAGCCATTTGAAGAATTATTCGAAGAGTCTGTTGATTGAATTCTGACTAAATTAAGTTTTTGGAAGTAGCAGTATTTTGGATTAAGCACTGGCGGTGTACGACACTTCTAAACGTAAAAAAACATGATTAATCCTTAAGAAAAATTGCTGTCTTCAAAATTGTAAGCGCTCTTGCATGTTTTGGTCCTTCGAACCGGATTCTTACATTATTTTTATTTTCTGTTCATAAATCATTCAATAAATTTTAAACCTATTGTTTATGTTGGAATCGGATATGTTTGATGTACTTGAGGCAATCCTCTGGATCACAATTATAGGAGTTCCCTAATAGAATGATATCAAGTTCATTGTTAATAGTATTTATAGGTAGTAGCCATTAAGAAGTGAAATTATACTACAAAACAGTGGAATATCAGGAATAATATGAAGTGAAGGAGATTTGGAATCTTTGTAAATGTTATTATAACACGCTAATTGTCCAATGAAGAGTATGTGAATGTGTTTTTTTTTTAAAGAATGTGTTTTTCTGTGTTATCTGTTTGGATTGTGTGTTCATGTGTGGGTTAAAAACTAAAATTACAAAATTAAAAAATTAGAAAAAGAATATTGATACATGCATTATCATTTTTTAAACTGAGTTATCTAGTCATAAAGAAGTGTTGAGGAGATCATGAAGACATTCTATAGTTTTATAAGTAGCTGCTTATCCCCCGTTTGTTTACGTAGGAATTTTTTTGAAAAATTACTCCTAGAAAATACTACACGCAGTGATTTTCCATTGTTTTTCATTCATACCCAATATCATTCATGCCTGTACAATATTTCCATAAATTGAGTAACATTTTGGATAAAACAAACGCTAGTAACTTTGTTGTTTGTGTATATTATTTATTGAGACTTTACTTAAATAATAATGGCTGACGCTGCCTTAAGCAGGCGCCCGCGCGGTCCCATACAAAAGTGATCCGTCGCGGATCGCCGTGCGGGCATCTGTCGCGGATCGCCGCGCGGGCACCCGTCGCGGGCAGCCGCGCCCGGCCTTTTTTAACCCCCGATGGAAAAGAGGGGTGTTTTAAGTTTGACGTGTCTGTGTATCTGTGTGTCTGTCCGTGGCATCGTAGCTCTTAAACGAATGGACCGATTTTGATGCGATGTTTTTGTTTGAAACGTGTAATCGAGATGGTTCTTAGGTACAATTTATGCAGATCTATATCTGGATAGATCTGCATAAATTGTACCATCTCATCATTAAAAGAACTATAAATATTTTAAAGATGAGCGTTGCTGAGTCGGGGGGCCGCTAATTTTCTTATAAACCATTTAAAACTAGTAGGTAGACCAGGTATTTTCGTTTCGTTAAAGCTAAATAAGCTTCTTCACATTGCGGTCCCCCGACTCAGCGACGCTCAACTCTAAAATATTAAAAAGTAATTTATTAACTTATTTTCTAATAGTGTTTTGCGTCGGGGGTTATTTAATTTTTTTTTGTTACGTAATAATACATTATAGATCTCCATCGACATGACTACACGCACACCGTTAAAGTTGAACTAACGACATTGTGCATGTAATAATCCGATTTCCGCTACGGGGACCGCCTCACGACACACGCGCGGCGTCACACGACGGGTGCCCGCGCTGGTGCCCGCTTAACGCAGCGTTGGCCCTAACAAGACCTTTTCTAATAAGGGTTTATTATATTATTATTACATATTTGTACGCCTCTAGCACACCTCTGGGCAAAACATAGACGATCTACCTATCTTTAATACCTCACACTCTTTTGTAATCTGACCTATGTTTACAAATAAATTGTCAATACTTTCCTTGGTATTGTTCGTCAAATCGTTGAGCTCCTTAGTAGTCCTAAGTTGAGCATTGCGAATACTTTTTTTTTTCCGGTGGAAAAATCATCTTATGACATCCCCCGCTCTTGGGCGGGGCGGGAGATAATGTCAGACTTTTACTGACTAAAAACCCACTCCTGTTCCTTCGTTACCTTTCGTACCAGGGCCGAGTCTTCCTTTCAGAATCAGACCCTTGGCCCCAGTAGGCTTCGACCCTGCTGGGCCCCTACAGTTGCTGACATCTCCTTGAGGCGCGCGTGGAACAGCACGCGCCGTCGACGAATTGGGCTCGGTCCGGACGGTTACCGGACGGTCGGACGGCGAGCCACCCATTGCTCGCCGTCCGCAAGCCCGCGCCTACGGTGGCCGGAAATCGGGATCGGAATCCCGGCGGCGGTTGGGGCGTGAGGACCGCTGCCTCACGCGATCGGCTGGCACGTGCGGCCTCCTCCTTTGCTAGCATTACTGCTTCGCAGAAGGAGGCGACCACCTGCCACTCCTCCTCGCTCCGGACCATGGCCTGCACCAAAGCCCGGCGCAAGAGATCGCCGCCGCCGATCGCCCCCGCCGATCGCCCCCACCAGAACACGGCGTTGCTCTGCCCAAGCGGGGCATACCTCCACCGTGTGCTTCACCGTGTCCTCCGGGCGGTCCACACAATGGCGACACCCGGGCGTTTCTTCCGCACGAATCCGGTGCAGGAACCTCCCAAACTTACCATGTCCGGTGAGGACCTGCATCATGCGGAAGGTAAGGACGCCGTGTTGCCTTTCCAGCCACCCCTCAAAGAGGGGAATTACCGCCATAATTATGGCGTGCCCAGCACTGGGTTGCGATAGTCGCTGTCGCCATTCCGCCATGAGAGCCCGCCGGAGCTCTGTCCGCCATGCCGCGACTTGTCATGGCAGCGGAGTTTCACCCCGACGTTGCATCTCCACGCGCAAATCGTGCATGCGTGCAAGGCCTGTTGCCTCCAGATCCCATGGTGGCTGGCCAGCAAGAAGGCTCGCCGCTTCGGAAACCGTGCGGTATCCCCGCACCATCCGTATGGCCATGACCCTCTGGCACGCGTTCAGCTGGGCCACCGGTCGCTTTCGCAGTGACGAGATTTGCGAATACTGACAAATGCTTGCACTGACTGGACAGGTCCACTCAAATCTGTATGGTTCTTTCTTCAAAACACCATCTCAGACAAATCTGCATGGTTCTCATGTGATTTGACCATTACATGTTTACTGTATGCACTTTAAAACAGACTTTGATCCTGAGTTTGTTTCGGTGTTTCTTCGCAGGGTAGTCAGCTAGGAAACACCGGCCGCATCTAGTTTAAAATGACGATAAAAAAAAAGATTGACGTGTAAAAGTGTTTTTTTAAACCTATTTGCAAAATAAATATAATTTATCAATACGAGCCGTATCCAGGAACACCGCTTTCTGAATAAAGCTTTTGATCCAGCCCCTAATGAGAGGCTCCTGAGATGGTAGTCGAAGCTCTTATTATTATAATACTCAGACAAAATATTTTGTCGATCGCTAATCAATTGTTGGAATCTCATTCCTTCATAACTTTAATGAGTAAGAGAGAAATTAGTATATCCTGTATTAAAACAGTCAACAGATAATTTTACTCTGAAGCTTTTTACTTTCATCCACCAACGCGCACTGGGCCCGTGTGGTGAATTTCGGCCATTCCCTCTCCTAGAGAGGAGTCCCGAGTCCTAGCAGTGGGATATAAGGTTGATTATTTATTTAAGCAGACCCTTGGCCCCAGTAGGCTTCGACCCTGCTGGGCCCCTACGATTTGCTGGCATCTCCTTGAGGCGCGCGTGGAACAGTACGCGCCGTCGACGACTTGGGCTCGGTCCGGACGGTTACCGGACGGTCGGACAGCAAGCTACCCATTGCTCGCCGTCCACAAGCCCGCGCCTACGGTGTTCCCAACTAGCTTGGAGTCAGCTTCCGGTCTAACCAGATGCGGCTGAATACCTGTGTTTTACATGGACCGACTGCCTATCAGACCTCCACAACCCTGTTACTGGGAAACATGATACTCTTTGGATAGACTCATAATTCAATTTTTTTTTTTCACATAGGCCTACATGAGCAGTTATAAAACGTCAGAAGCTAGTGCACGGTTCCAAATTGGTCGTTTCCTATGGAGAAGACTGATCGTCAAACTTCCTGACGTCTGACCACTTGTAACGACTGTCAAAGATCTACGAATGACAACCGAGACTAACGGCTTCACGTGCTTTCCGAGGCACGGGGTGTCAGTAATGTCCTAGATAACCCTAGAAAAGTACCGACTTATGAATTGAAAAATTCACATAGGTACTTGCCCGATTTCGAAACCGCAACCTCATACAGAAGGACGGGTACGTACGACGGGGACGGGACGGCCCTAAGGGCACCCAACTCGACATACATTCTCACTTTTTTTCATACAACCCTCTTACGCGATTATGACGTTATTACACATTTTTCATTAGATATTTTGGAAACACAAAATGTAGTGGATATTATCTAGGCTTCTATTGAAATCAATTTATAAATTTGTGTAAAACTAATCCAGTAACGACCTCTGAAAATGTGCTATTTTGCATTAACTTTGACATTTCATAATTTACTCAAACATTAAAAAATTTAAAAAAGTATAACAATAGAAACCTTGCAAATTTAATCAAGATTCTGAATGACGACAATTTTTTTCAAAAACTTTTATGGGTTAAAAAAGACACGTTTTTTCTGGAACAAGTTTTGTAAAATATTCAAGTAAATCACGGAATTACCGAATGCTAGCAGAGTTTTCAGGCGTTATGTCTCTTTTTTCGCGTTGCTTTTTCGTCAAAAAAGCGTTGGATTGTGTTAGATGAAGTAACAAGCTTTGAAACCATGCTCAATGTTGACGATAGGTGAGTGAACTCTTAACCACTGACCGAGACTTGTCCTATCCCAAAAAATATAATATTTTTTTGTAGATTGGTTTTCGACTTCAGTTTGTACCATGTTTAACAATCAAATTAAATATTTCCTCCATTAAAATATAAGTTGTAAAAATGTTGGATTGGATTGGACCATAAATACTTGATTGGTTATGGGTATGTTTAATTCGTTAGCTACTTCCGGCATTAAAATTTCAATATCCCGTTTTATGAAATACAAGCTTGTGCCTGTGGCTTCTTCCGCGTGTAATTAGAAAATTATCTCAAGGGAACATATTATTATTTATTTATTTATTATTATTTATTATATTCTTTATTGCACACACAACAACACACACACACACATACACACACACCCACACACATACACCCACATAGGTACACATACACCCGGTTTACATACTCCCGGGATAAAAAATATCCTAAGTGCTATTCAAGGACATGGTCTACCCTTCTACTTCTTCTTCCTGCCCTTATACCATATTACTTGGGGTCGGCGCAACACGTTTTTTTCTTCCATTCTGTCCTGTCACCCGTCACACTATCACTAACTCACACAATCTATCCATCTTTTCTTTGGCCCGCCTCTGCCTCTCCATCCATCTACATATATACTCAGAACTTTTTTAGTAACATGCGTTTCATCCCTCCTCTTCACATGACCATACCAAGACAAACGATTGCCTTTCAGCTTTTCAGTCACTGGCGCCACTTTCAAACTTCCTCTAATATACTCATTTCTCACTTTATTCAATCTCGTCACACATTCATCTTAACATTCCCATCTCCGCTACATGCAATCTTTTTTCATCCATCTTTTTCACAGCCCAACATTCTGATTCATACAGTATGACAGGTCTTATCACGGACTGTCTACCAGTGCGCCAAATTTCATACACCAACACCCTTCAGCAGTTTTAGCGTGGAGGAATAATAAACAAACTCTCAAACTTTCGTCTTTGTCCAACCCAGTAACTGGGTATCAAGATACTGATGACAGCACTAGTGTCAGATACCCTAGCTTCTGATTATCCGTAACAACTGTCAAAATCTACAAATGACAGCCGAAACCAAGGACCTAACTGGCTTTCCGAGGCATGGTAGGGATTTTTTTTAATATGTACTGTAATCAATTTAATTCCACTTCTATTATACCTAAGACTATTTCTGTCAATGTAATGTATCGTTCAGTGAATGGGCTACCACTGGTATTCATAAAAGTAGAACTCGTCTTTACGAATTGTATGATGAAAGGATTCTTGCTAACACTGCAGAATTTAGTTTATATTTTAGAAATTATTCAATATTATTTTTAAAAAAATTGTTCTGTAGCAAAATCGTGTTACTTGAGTTCTAAAATCAAAAACAGTAATAATATAATTAAAACGACTTGGATTGTTATAAATAGTGAAACTGGAAGGTCTACACGACCATCAAGTGACTATAAATTTTTAATTAATGACAATGTGATCACATTGGACTCACAGGTTGCCGCGGCTTTTGAAAACTTCTATTTAGAGATCCCCATATCAACAACAAAATCTCTAAACTCTTCACCTACTGCTGCAGAGTCTCTGCTTAAAGAAAATGTTAAAGTTTGCGATTTCAATTTTAGTTTCGAACATGTAACTTGCGCAGATATTATTAAAACCTTTAACTCTTTGAACGTAAAAAAGACTGCAGATTTATGGGGTAATTCTGTGGACGTTGTTAAGTCTATAATCCACATTATAGCTCCTTCTTTAACTTTTATTTTCAATAATTGTATCGATCGCGGTGAGTTTCCTGACCTAATGAAGAATAGTAAGACAATACCATTATTCAAAACGGGTAGTACATCTGCACCCACGAATTACAGACCCATTTCAGTGCTACCTTAAGTAAAATATTTGAAAAGCTATTTTAGAGAAATTGCAAAGATTTTTTAATAGAAATAAGTTGTTGCAAACCAAACAGTTTGGTTTTACAAGGGATCGTTCCACAACCGATGTTGAACTTAAAAGGACATATTTATAATGCATGGGAAGACAAAAAATGCGATGCCTTAGGCATTTTTTGCGATTGGTCTAAGGCATTCGATTGCGTTCACCATGAAACATTAATCAGGAAACTACACCATTACGGGATCCGAAACTCCTCCCTGGATGTTCTTGCGTCATATCTGAGTGAAAGGATTCAGAGAGTTGACGTAAACGGAAAATGATCTCCCGGGTCTGTAGTACAAATGGGTGGCCCCCAGGGCTCAATTCTTGGTCCCTTTTTGTTTCTTATTTATATTAACGACTTGCCGTATCTCATTAAGGATAACCAAAATATAGTATTGTATTGTATGTAAATAACCCTCTTCTTAATGAAAAAAAAACTTAATATATTAAGTTTACCTTGCCTAATTTTAGGCAAGTAGAAACTAGTGTGCTAATAAAAGGTAAAGAGTTGAGTCCTCAAGATACTACAGTGCTTTTGGGCATAACTTTTAATGCTAAGTTTTAATGGGGCCCACACGTAGAAAATTTATCGAATTACTTTAGTGATTTTCATAGTGTCAAGTCGTACGGTATTCTATTGTAGGGACATGCCGACCAATTTTTGTTTAGCAGAAAAGGGCTATTCGTTCTATTTATAAATTAAGTCCCAGATACTCCCTCAGCATCAGCATCTCGGAGTCTGGTTTGTGTGTCATTGCGCGTGGGCCAGGGTGGACATCCTTTGGTGGGCTTATTCCATCCAACCCACCTTTCTCCAATAACAGATTAGGCCTCCCAGGTTTTTCAGGGCAAGGCAATTTAGGGATGCTAGGGTTCGCATGCGTGTAGGTATCGGGGACACCTGTGCAGTCAAGGAGCATATGCGCAATTGTCTCTTCCCTCTCCAAGCATGTTCTGCTTAGGGGATGGTCTGTGATGCCTATTGTGTGCAGGTGTTTGTTCAATGTGCAGTGTCCGGTGATGGTCCCCGCCACCAGGCACAAGCTGCTTCTGTCCAGTCGCATGAGGATTTTTGTAAGGGGTATATGAGAAACATAGTGGGTTTTAGTCAATAAAAGTCTGACACGCCCTCTCGTTCCAACTTAGAGCGAGAGAAGTCGTTAGATGATTTGCCACCTCACGAAAAACACCCCAGGGTTGCTACTTCGCACGAGTGTAAATACATATAATACATACAAACCATCCTCGCTTAATCTTATTTTTATTAGTGAAAACCAGATCAAAATCCGTTCCATTTTAGTTTAGTTCCATTCAATAATTTTGCAAGTCAATTAAGTATTCGCTAAGTCCATGGTTTCAATTACGTGACTGCACATAACACAAGGACGGCCCAAAGTAACAGTAGGCCGTTATTCGAAGTTTTTTGAACTCTCACCGGTTTGAAACTTATAAAACTAACGTTACAAAGTTAATTCTTATTTTACAAGCTTTTTAAACTACGTGTGAATTTTTTAAATCCCACCGAAATTCACCATCTTTTCCTTCGCCAGTTGTTTCTGGTTGCCGAGTAAACAAATCTCTTTGAGGTCGTTGAACCAAACGGTACCATGCAACTTGTCCGAACCGGTTGGCCGACGTTGCTGTGACGTCATGTTTAGTTCGACTACTTGATCATAGATGGCAGTCGTACAGATTATTTGTACTTTGCGAAAGATAATTTGATGATACCGTTTTGGCATAATTTTTTGCTCTATTATAGGAAGCCCAGGATGTTCGGCTTCAGCGGTGCACTCTTGAAGGGTTGAATGTTCCTACTAATTAGTATTTAAATTAAATGGTTTGAAATTACGTCAATTTTAATGCGTTGCAATTATTAGGTACCAAAAATCAACCGCTTTATAAGCCAAAAACATGTCTCTAATTATAAATACTTTAAAGCTGCTCGTCATATTTAAAGAATTAATTAAGCACAACATGATTTGATGTTAATTGTTCACAGGTGTGTTCGCTACAGGTGGCACACCTTTCGAACAGATGTTTATAAATTTTATTCATAAATAATTATTTTGTTTGCAGCTTGTATTTATTTGTGATACTTAATATTGGACAGTTGACAATAATATAAAAAAATGAGGGGGAAAAAATCGTTATCAATTAGCACCTCACATTTTTATTTGACTAATATTAATAGCCATCTGTTATCGAGTAGTAGAACTTAACATTGAAACGAACTTGTCAGTGATTACTTCTAGCGACATCTAGTGTGAAATGTTGACAATTTAACACTGCCATCTCTTGGCGTTTAGAGACATTTAGAAATGCATACTTTTTAACTGTTGCAAAATATATTCATGAGATGTCACTATTTAGAATTATTGCTACAGTACAAATAATACAATCGGTCACTTTGTATTGCTGTTATATGATTTCTCGTATCGGTACCTAATTCATTTCTAATAATTTACGTTTAAGATGTGACCAAGTGTATGTTATGTGTATAGTGTGACATCAGTACTGAATGGGTAAGTCATTTACTGTTTAAGTTACGTAGTACATGCACAAATCGTAATATTTGTTTATTTTTGTCATTGAGGTGACTGAAGGCCAAATATCACCAACACTTGCAATAAAATTTTCACAATTGTATTACCTATCGAAGTAGATACCTAGGTTCAATATAAGATTGCTAACATTAAATCTAGACGTAATGTAGTCTAATTTTAATGCAGGAAATCGAATGTAAACTACATTCAAATGCAGACTCAAATTGATGAATATTGAATCGTTCGGACGAAGGACGGTTTATCTAAGCTCGGGGGCTAGCTTATGCACAGAACAGAACACTATAGATAGTCTAGTCGGGGCGGGGGCTAATCTATTTAAGTACAATATTCTCATTGCATATGTAGGTATACCTACTTCTCAAAAAGTTCTTTTATAGATCAAAATATTATAGCTTTGTTCAACAATATTTGTTTCTTGTTAGATTATTTTCGTTTCTTTACTTTGTATATGCTGCGAGCCTGTAGCTATTGAGAACATGTTAAATAAACACTTACAGGATAAAATAAACATTTATTATACCTATAAAGGTGTATTTTTATTTTATTCGGTCATTAAAATAATGAACACTTACACTTTGTACAATGTTTTTTTTTAATGAATTTGCCACGCGTCCACTACGTCTTCGCTGTGCAGCCGCGGCGTGTTCGCGACGCATTCGCTGCGCGCCCGCCCCGCCCCGCAGCCGCTCGAAAACCGCTAGTGTGATAAATAAAGCCCTTAGGTGTCTAGTGTCTTAGTGTCTTAACATTGACGATTGCATCACTGCTTATCATCAGGTGGTATCGCAGTTCAGCACTAGTTTATACCACTTAAAAATAATTAAAATAATTCAAACATACACACCATTTAATTTCCTTCTAATTGCTATCCTATATAATGCTGTTGGGGATGATACCATAAATAAATAAAGAAATCTGACAAAAATCAATTGAAATACCTTCAAAAGTACGTCCTTTTTAAAGTACAGCCCATTCCAAATAAAAGCTCTCGGAATAAACTCCGCATTGCGTATTAAGCGGACACTCTGTAAAGTCCTACACAAAGGACACTAGACGTTCCTTTCGTCCGTTTTGAGGTCAAAGCTAATCTCACGATCGATCACCTAGGTGTTTTGATGCTGGCCTAAAATTTCACTGAGATTGAAGGAGAAATGTGTCATTTTTGTGACATTGACGGTAAAGATGCAGCGTTGGAAGGCCTCCTATAAGGTCCAGGTTTTTTTTTACGTTTGGAAATCATCCAATGATGGCGGGAGCCGTTGAGCAGAGCGAGTTTCTTACGGGTTTCCCCTTTAGAAATTCCCCGTGGTCCTAGCTAGTGGGCGTTTGCCCTGCTGGTCCCCTACGGTTTGCTGACATCTCCTTGAGGAGCCCGTGGATCACTACGCGCTGTTGACGACTGGGCTCGGTCCGGTTAATTACCGTCGACTCATTGCTCGATGTCTGCAAACCCGCGTCTACCGTGGCTGGTAGTCAAGGAATCTCGGCGGCTGGGGCATGAGGACGATCGTTCCCTCACACGGGCGGCCTCCTTCTTCGCTAGCATTACTGCTTCGCAGAAGGAGGCGACCGCCTGCCATTCTTCCTCGCTCCAGACCATTGCCTGCACGGCGTGCTCTGCCCAAGCGGGGCACACCTCTTCCGTATGCTCCACCCTAGGCGTGGCCCACGTGTGCGTCGGTTTAATGTAGCTATGTCTAATCTTATTGTGAATGGAGTATAGTACCGGTCAAATATCATGTTTAACAAATTATGTTTTCCCTCTTTTAGTATCTTATAATAACTCCCACAGAAAAGCGTAGGAGTGTTCCTATTTATAGCCGGAAACGTGTCTACCACCCACTCATTCGTTTCCAAGCTTTTAATAAACAAGTTTAATGACATTTTAGGGAAAACGTTGAATGAATTATATTTAAAAGTCTATTTATGTTATTAATAGATCAATCTGTTTACAAATATAATTGACTAAAGCATTCGCAAAGCCTGAAAAAAAAATACACTAGGTACGTCACTGAGGGCTTTTTTTTAGGACGCTTTCAATTTATGCGTTTTATTACGGCCTGCTGCGGTGCGGATGCGGTGCGTTAGTCGTACTGCGTACGGACGATCATATTTTTCTTAGAAAGCGCGTGGTGCGGTAACCGTGCGGCAAACGTTACGGACGGCAACGTCACAAGCACCACGTGTTCAATTCGGTGTTGAATAGCGCATCACTGGCATACAAACGCACAACAGCCAGATACGTTTTCAATTTAGGCGTTTGTTGCCGGACGGCTAATGTACTGCAACCGGCCGGCTGCGGCACGGTAAACGTGCGGCAGCGGGCCGGTTGCAGTATATCTGGGACATTGCTTCACAATATTTAAATTAGGCTGTAATTTGTAAAGTTTCATATCTTGTCTATGCGTGCCTTCTCTAATCTCTCGTTCTTCTGCAGTCTCATATTCGTGTGTATTGTCTATGGAGAAGAACGTGCAAGAAACTTCATGGACACTCTTTTAAATCATGTTATGAGTTACAAAAATCTTGGTTACATATTTTTTGTCGCTTCTATTATGTGAGCACAATGCCTATACCTAAATAAAGAAAAAAAAGAGTATTTAAAAAAATATAAATTGAAATAAGTCACTGGCAGTCAAGAGATGACCAGTCTCAACTGACGGCACCCGTTCACGAGCATGACAGCATCAGCCCCACTCAGCTCAACCTCTTTGAAGGGAACTGAATGACCCAACAACACGTGCTACCATCAGATGATAACGAATTAGAGATCATATCTCTAACCTTTTCTCAACTAGCTTGGGGATGGCTTCTAGTCTAAACTAATGCAGCTGAATACACGCGTTTTACATGGACAAACCTCCACAACCCAATTTACCGGGCAACACGATACTCCTTAGATAGACTGATGGTCAGACTTTCAGAAGTCTGAAAGATATGCGAATGCGAACGACATTACGTGCTTTCCAAAACACGGGGTCTCAGATAAACTTAGAAAAGTACTTATATAAATATACTTTTCTAAGTTCATATGAATTTAAAAATTGACATTAGTACTTGAACCCGCACCTCATGCATGAGAGGCCACGCCTTAACCACTGGGCCACCACGACACTCGTTTTTGTGTGATACATCAGATACATGTATCTTGTCTTTATTTTTGCGTCCAAGCGCAGCCTAACTCAATGCACGTGGCCTGTAGTATTTCCTACTCTTCCTACGTAGCAAGTCCACCTCTGATCATCATCATCGCCCTTAAGTTGTTGAAACGTCTACGGTTCGGACTAAGCGTTTTGCCTCGTCGTTTATACCGCGTACGTCGAAGGACTGGAACAATTTAATAATAATTATTATTTATTTATTTGCCAGAATGTAGGTGTACAAAGTAGTATGATCTTAATTTTAATTAGGCCCATTTACATTCTACCATAACTTGTGGTGTGCAAATATTAATACAGTGTTCATCAAATTTATTAAAAATGTCGTATTCATATTTCAGTTATCACTTTAATAGTTACAAGATGTCTGATTAAACAAATTAATTGTAAATATTTAATTTCACAAATCATTAATTAAAAATGTCATAATAATGTGACATCAGAGGTTACCAATACCTGCTATCACTATAAAATAATTAAATGGTCCATGCATATTGATAAAATGTCAAAATAATAAAAATCAAAGTCACCAATATCTACTATCACTATCAAATGTCAAATTCTATATAATAATTGTAATGTCCATGAATATTATAAAATGTCAAAATTGTGATAATAGTAAATGTCAACTTAAAAATAAAATGAAAGTATTTATTGAACTTCACATGAATTTAAAATGTCAAAAAATATCTAAAATATTAAATGTCAGTTTAAAAATTGAACAAAAATGTAATAAGAACCAAAATTGACATTACTTTTTTTTTACATTTGCCTGCCTGATAGAGTGAATAGGCTCTTAATATACTAGTGCGCCTCACGGCCTTGCCATCAACGACTGCATCACTGTTTACCATCATGTGGGATCGCAGTCAAGAACTAAATTATTAAAAAAAAATCTATTCAATAACAAGACAAAAAAATCACAAAACGCAAAAATCATTATAAAAACTCTCAATTCAAAATCGATTAGGTAACAACGGGCATAATGAAAGCCCGCCAAAAATCCATAAACAAAAGACTACAGTACAACCCAACTTACCTATTTGAGTAAAAAGAATTACCAAGTACTGGTCTAGGCGAAACGAGTGACATATATTTGTCTCTTTCACTCGTACTGCGAGAGTGTTGCTGTCCTTTTCTCACTTCTCACTCGCTTCAGACGTGTGACATCCCGTGGGTTTTGACTGTGGTCTAGGGTTGTGCGTAAACGATTAAAATAATATGATTTATCGTTATTTTAAAAAAAGGATAATGTTTCTATATTTAAAATTAGCTAGTGATCGCGACTTCGTCCGCGTCGCAGTCGGACTTGTAAAACAGCTCAAAGCCCATCCCTGATCACAATTTCAAGATTTTTTGAAACCCTCATTCTTTTTCTTAAGTACGGTGTTCCCACGTACACTCGTGACTTGTGTCGGAGGCTTCAGGTGCAGTTTGACTTTCGCTGCCCCGGCCTAGTGCTGACCCGATCCCCGTGGGTCTCGTCCCGTATTGGAGAGTGGCTCTCCTATACGTCCTAAGGGATGCTCGCATGAAATACTGCGCGCCACCATCTCGGGTCCAGATTGATGGGCCGACGGATGTCCCCTAATCCGTCCGGCCTGGACCTTTTTAGGGGGATTGGAAGAGGACGTTGTCCGTCCTTCCTCGACGCCCGGGGCGCCTGGTACGTGACGGGAAAAAGCTCTTTTCCCTTTCCGCAGTCTCCACCGCGAAGGAGATCACCGCGTCCCAGGACTCCGCACTGCCGACCACGGCCGGCAGAGACAGGTTGCTTCCAAATTCCGAAACGAGGGCACAGCGCGGCTCCGCCCTTGCGTCACACTAGGCCAGCGTATACCACGCCGTGTCCCCGGACAATGAACGACATAATGGCACCGAGCATCCGGCTCCTAGTTTATACGACACAGGTAGCACTTCCCAAAGCAGGTAGACTGGAAGCCCACCCCAATATAGTTGGGATTGCTGTCTTGCTACCTGGAGCAGGCTACAGTCAGCTCCACTCTCTTGTGAATCATATATTTTGGGGTGGAAAATCATAAAATAAGTCCTCCGAAATTGGGTTGAGCGCGAGAGAATATCAGACTTTTACTGACTAAAACCTACCCTTGTTTCTTCAGTTGCTCTTTGCGTTCCAGCACCACGGTGTCTCTTTCGAACAATTCCGTATATCATATAGTTTTGGCCTCTGGGACCTGGCTCTAAACCATGGCCTGAACCATGGTTTAGAGCGAGGGGAATGGGTAGCGGTCGCCTCCTTCTGCCGCACGCACGAGGGAACGGACATCCTCACGCCCCAGTCACCGGGACCCCCACCCCTACTACCAGCCACCCGTAGGCTATGACAATGGGTAGCTCGCCGTCCAGCTGTCCGCGGTAACCGTCCGGACCGAGCCCAAGTCGTCGGCGGCGCGTAGTGTTCCACTCGCGTTTCAAAGAGATGTCAGCAAAACTGTAGGGGTCCAGCAGTGCCGAAGCCGACTTCTGGAAGGGAAACCCGTGGTCCTAGAGCGCAAGGCAACTGAAGGAACATATAAGTGGTTTTAGTCGGTAAAAGTCTGACACGCCCTGCCGCTCCGCCCTAGATAGAGAGCTCGAGAAGTCGGTAGATGATTTGACACTTCAAAAAAAAATTGTTTTGGCCTGATGAAGTTCAATGACCATGATAACAGACCACTATTGTACCTCATTACCAATTTAATGCTATGTACTGTACATGTTAACGGGTTCGTAAATATCAATTAATATTGTGCGGTTTTCCTTATGAGTTCCGGAGACTTAGTATCTGCTTGTTATCAACACTAGGAGTATAGTTTTTATCGTATTTCATCATCATTTCAGCCGAAAGACGTCCACTGTTGGACATAGGTCGCTTCCCCCAAGCGTCGCTATAATGACCGGTCCTGTGCGTCTCGCATCCATCGGATTTCCGCGACCCTCACATCATCGGTCCACTTTGTGGGAGCCCTTCCAACGCTGAGTCTTGCGTTACGCGGTCGCCACTCCAGAAGCTTACGTCCTCATCGACCACCTGTTCTGCGAGCAATGTGCCCTGCCTACTGCCACTTAAGTTTGGCGATTCTTCGAGCTATGTCGGTAACCTTGGTTCTCCTGCGGATATCTTCATTTCTGATGGGATCACGTAAGGAAACTCCAAACATAGCCTTTTCCATTGCCCTTTGGGTGATTTTATGTTATTTGATGAGGCTCATTATGAGCGACCACGTTTCGGAGCCATATAATAAGCCAAAGATCCAAATAATAAGTCCGAAGATGTTATATCTTTAACTTCAAAGCAACCCGTTTTAAAAAACGTCAATTTCATAAGTAAAGGCCTATTATCATCACTGACAACACGCACTGATCGGTCATAGACTTTCGTCTTGAGACACTGTGGTATATTGGACGAGAAGATACCGCGCAGATGTACCCCTACACAAATCCAATAAATAACTGTTTAAAGTAAACAGGCGTACAACCCTGCCGACTACCGCCGGGGCTCTCGCATAAAATCAATATTAATGGAGGTCGCTTCACCTCTAGATGTGTCCTGTCTCTCACTTTGTCAACATTTACTACTGCATATCGATCCGTTGTATTTACGAAACGATTTTAAGTGATCAGTTATTCCCGAACGCGGACGTATAGAGACGTTCCAATATACGGACGCGTTTTATTTGATGGACAGTTCGTACTGGCTGGATAGGAGATTGCGTTCCAAATTTGATGTTTGAAAATCGAATTTTGTTAGAGTTGTCAAAATTAGTTAAAGACTTGCATATTTTGACTAACTGACGCTTCATAGCTTTAAAGACGCATATTCGTCATTATAATCTTGGTGCACGCCTACTCACCGTCTGCGAATACGCGTCTATGAAGCTACGCGTCCGTGGACCGCAGGCCTAATACTAATGCTGAGAGGTAAATATCCTTTATACCAGCCCACTAACTACTTGTATAACGGCATTTTTCAGCGAAAGTAGACTTTCCGTCTTTGTCCGTATGAAAGTAATTACTACCAGAGTAAAAAATGTAAAAGCGTAAAGGAGAGGACATCTACACGTCCCAGCCGACGCAAGAGACGCCTTGGGTGTTTGCAGACGGCGAGCAACGGGTAGCTCACCGTCCGGCAAGGACCAACCCTGAGCGTTATATTTTACGCGCACTTTGTAATCAAAAGACCAAAGTCTGCTAGAAACACAACGGGCAACTGAAGGAACACAGGTGGGTGGTAGTTAGTAAAAGTCTAACACTTCCGGAAGGAGTCATTTAATAGGTAATAATAATAATAAATCATTTATTTTCAGGCATCTTGGCCCATAGATTTGGCTTGACTTGGCCACCTTACGGACTAACATAGTTATATAAAGTAAATTAAATACAATTTATTTGATGATAAATGATATTTATTTTGCAAATAGGTTTTTAATTTGTAAATTTTTTGTCAATTTAAACTAGATGAAGCCGTATTCCTTGCTGACTACCCTGAGAAGAAACACCGAAACAAACTCAGGGGTCAAAGTCATACTTATACCTAATACAGCAAACATGTAATGGTCAAATCACTGGCAACATTATAAAGTTACTTTCATTCAAACTAAAATAATAATGACAGCTAAATAATAATTAGCAAAATCATGCCCTTTCTTATACTCATTATATGACTATCACGAAACCCCAGTTTTATTTCTAAGTCATCATTATCTTCCTGCCCCTGTCCCGTGTTATTTGGGGTTGGCGCAACATGTTTTTTCTTCCATTCCGTTCTTTTTTAGGGTTCCGTACCTCAAAAAGAAAAAACGAATCCCTTATGGGATCACTTTGTTGTCCGTCTGTCTGTCTGTCTGTCAAGACCCTTTATTTCGGGAAAGCGTGGAGGTATCGAATTGAAATGAAAAACATATACTCAGGTCTGCGGACCCTTGAAACTGTGAAAAAATCAAACTTCTGAGTTAACGAAAAAAAAAAAACATACGGCCGTTTATGTCGCAAAAATACGTATATTTCGACACCCTCAAGGGAATCAAAATTCATTGGGGACTTACCGTTGACCTAGAATCTTGATATTTAGCGTGAAGCAAGGTGTCATAACACAAGTAGGTATATATCTGTAGTTACGTCACAAAAAAAACCTCTGCGATTCGGAAAAAATCTTCGTAAGTAACTCAATTCGGGAATTGAACTGTTTTCATAGATATGTTTGTTCGGAACCCTCAGTGCGCGAGCCTGACTCGCACTTGCCCAGCATTTTCATTCTAAATAGTGATCTCACCTGATGGTCAGCGATGATGTGGCCGACGATGGAGCACGCTTGCCTAGAAGTAACCTATTCACTCTGGACTTAAAAACCTCTAGGTTGTCCTGTCACCCTTCATGCTATCACTAATTCCATCCACACACACAATCCATCCACGTGTATATTCACAACTCTTTTTGTAACAGTAACATTTTATTTCTAAGTCTAAACTAAAAGAATTCCTAAATCCTAATCACAAAAATCCGATGCCTCAATAATAATAATAAATATGAATAATAAAATAAAAGTGTGATTTCAAAAGATTCCAGTTTTAAAGAATTCTAAAAGTAGTTATTTTTACATTGAACGGTATTCAAAATTCTTCCGACATTGATTGTACGACTTTGTAGGGTGACATTGTGTTTTATATTTTTGGGACGGTCCTGATATTTAAGTGAATGTTGAAGGAAAATACTGATTATGTTACTAACATACTTAAGATGTAAGCTACAAACAAATATTTTTTCAATACACTTCCTCGAAAACTGTCTCCTAGCGCACTACGATTAGGTTTAACATGCCATGTATATCACCCTCGTGTTTTTATTTATTTATTAGAACAAGGGCTTTTTCCTTTCTATTTCGTCACGGTCAGCAGTGTTTTTTTTTTTAATAAAGAGGCCGTTATTTTTAAGGTTTTAATATTTAATGAAAATTTAAATTGTGTTTATGAACAAAATATCTTTTTTTTTTTGTTATAAACTAGTACTTGACTGCGATCCCACCTGATGGTAAGCAATAAGCAGATAAGCAGTGAGTAAATATGATTCTTTATACAAAATTTTTTTATTACTAAGAAATTAAAAATGATCTGTGTTCAATTTATACAATTTTGTGTAAATTCTGTGTACAATTAAAATATTTTTCAATATATCAAAAATATTTGAATTTCTATTTTTAATATTAGGATCTATAACGGTTTGATACCTTTGCTTCTCATTCAGCCTGCAAAGGTTAAGCGCGGGAAATAGTAATTTAAATATTATTAACTAACTTATTCATTTGTGTTATTTGTGAAAAAAAATGTCGAATTTAAGATTTGAAGAGAATTCTTTAGATGCTATGCCACCAGATATTGTGATTGAAGTAAAAAATACCTGCGATAGCCTGCTGCGATCTAAACCAAAACTAAAATGTATGGCAACTTTGGAAAATTTTCTTTAGTACAAAATGAACAAAAATGCGTCGTAATTTTCAGATTTGATACACGTGGAAATTTGTCACTGCAGCACTCGGCTTCATAACACCCTCTCGCCTGTACGGCTCGGTGAATTTCGCCTCGGTTGCAATGACAAACTTTCTCCACTTGTATCAAAATGTACTATTAGTTTATTTTATTATATAGTTTATTGTAAGGGAAACATTATATAAATCAATCAAAAACTTAGGCTACTTCTAGGCAAGCGTGCTCCATCGTCGACCACATTATCGATTACCATCAGGTGAGATGGTGGTCAAACGCTAGCCTATATATAATAATAAAAAAAAATAGTGTCCACGAAAATCGGATATTTCACTTAATTAAACTTAGTCAAATTATTGCCTCAAAATCCACCTAATTCCGACTTTTCATAACTCTAGTTTTAGTGACAAAGTGACATCTGATGACAAAAAAAAGTAAAAAAACTAAAACCCGACTACGACAAAAAAAACGACGAAACTAAAAGTATGAAACAAGATTTCCAGGATGCTGAAATAAACAAGGTAAAAAGAAAAGCCGCAGTCACACGTTATAGGTAACAACCGAAACACTTTAATAACGTGTGACTACGGCTTTTCTTTTTACCTTGTTTAAATGATAAATGATGATAAATGATATTTATTTTGTAAATAGGTTTAAAAAACACTTTTACACGTCAATTTTTTTTTTGTCATTTTTAAACTAGATGAGGCCGGTATTTCCTAGCTGACTACCCTGAGAAGAAACACCGAAACAAACTCAGGGGTCAAAGTCTCTTTTAAAGTCAGTAAATGTGTAATGGTCAAATCACATGAGAACCATGCAGATTAGTCTGAAATGGTCTTTTGAAGAAAGAACCATACAGATTTGAGTGGACCTGTCCAGTCAGTGCAAGCATTTGTCAGTATTCGTAAAGCTCAACTCAGGACTACTAAGGAGCTCAACGACTTGACGAACAATACCAAGGAAAGGACATTTGGGTAGGCCGCAGAAAATACTCAAATTGCCAGACATACATTAAAATTACTGAAAAGGAAAAAAAAAACAATCAACATAGTCCTCACGTTCACAATATTAAAAAGGAAAAATATAGTTTACAAAATGTAATACTTTAGCAAAGTAAACATTTTTGTCAAAAATTAATAGAAAAAAAAAGTCAAATTGCAAAATAAAAATAATCTACAATATCGAATTGTAATAAATAATAAAAAACACAATTAAAAATAAAAACAAAAGAAAAATAAATAAATAATAAGACAACAGTTGCAGTGCGTACTGGAGCAGGTCAATCCCAAGCCTTTTGGTCCTCAACATAGTCCTTTATAGTGTAAAAAGCCTTTTGGCAAAGTTTTCGCTTTACAAATAATTTGAATTTATTAAGGCTTAGTTGTTGAATATGACTAGGAATTTTATTATAGAAGTGTATACATTGGCATCTAAATGAGCCCCCTATTTTTTTCAGCCTGGTTGTAGGAACCACAAATTTGTGTTTGTTCCTAGTATTAAAATTATGAACATCACTGTATTTTTTAAACATGTTTATATTTTTATGTACATACAAAATGCTCTCGTAAATATACTGTGAAGGTACAGTCATTATATTGATTTCTTTAAATTTATCTCTGAGGGAGTATCTGGGACTTAATTTATAAATTGAACGAATAGCCCTTTTTTGCAATACAAAAATTGACTGTATTTCGGCGGCATTTCCCCACAGTAGAATACCGTACGACATGACACTATGGAAATAGCTAAAGGAAACTAAACGGGCAGTCTCTACATCAGTTAAATTTCGAATCTGTCTAACAGCGTATGCTGCAGAGCTAAGTTTTTTTGATAATTTGTCTATATGTGGGCCCCACTGCAGCTTAGCATCTAGAGTTATGCCCAAGAACACTGTATTATCTTCAGGACTAAACTCTTTACCTTTTATTAGCACACTAGTTTCTACTTGCCTAACATGAGGCATGGTAAACTTTATACATTTAGTTTTTTTTTTCATTAAGAAGAAGGTTATTTACATCAAACCAGTGTACTATTTTTGAAAGTGCTATATTTATATCGTCAGTAACCGGCTGCTGACGTTTAAGTTTAAACAAAAGTGAAGTGTCGTCTGCAAACAACACTATGTTATGGTTATCCTTTATGAGGTAAGGTAAATCGTTTATATATATAAGAAACAAAAATGGGCCAAGAATTGAACCCTGAGGGACACCCATTTTTACTACAGATCCAGGAGATCTTTTTCCGTTTACATCAACTCTCTGAATCCTTTCACTCAGATAAGATGTAAGAAGATTCAAGGAAGGAGTTCCGGATTCCGTAATGGTGTAGTTTCCTGATTAAAGTTTAATGGAGAACGCAATCGAAGGCCTTTGACAAATCGCAAAAAATGCCCAGGGCATCGCATTTGTCTTCCCATGCATTATAAATATGTCCTAAAAGTTCAACACCGGCAGCGGTTGTTGAACGACCCCTTGTAAAACTAAATTGTTTGGTATGCAATAATTGATGTCTGTTAAAAAATCTTTGTAGTTGCTCTAAAATAAGTTTCTCAAATATTTTACTAAAAGTGGGTAGCACTGAAATGGGTCCATAATTCGTGGGGTCAGATGTACTACCCGTTTTGAACAATGGAATTATTTTACTATTCTTCATTAGATCAGGAAACTCCCCCCCGCCGCCGCCGCCGCGAACCGCGATCAATACAATTATTAAAAATAAAAACTAAAGAAGGAGCTATAATGTGGATTATAGACTTAACACCGTCCACAGAATTACCCCATAAATCTGCAGTGTTTTTTACATTCAAGGAGTTAAACGTCTTAATAATATCTACATAAGTCACATGTTCGAAATTAAAATCAGAATCGCAAACTTTAACATTTTCTTTAAGCAGAGACTCTGCAGCAGTGGGTGACGAGTTCAGAGATTTTGTTGTTGATATGGGGATCTCTGAAAAGAAGTTCTCAAAAGCCGCGGCAACCTGTGAGTCCGATGTGATCACATTGTCATTAATTACAAGTTTATAGTCACTAGATGGTCTTGTAGACTTTCCAGTTTCACTATTTATAACATTCCAAGTAGTTTTAATAATATTATTAGGTACTGTTTTTAATTTTGGAACTCAAATAACGCGATTTCGCTATAGAACAATTTTTTTTAAATAATTTTGAATAATTTCGCACATATGAACTAAATTCAGCAGTATTAACAAGAACCCTTTCATCATACAATTCGTAAAGCCGAGTTCTACTTTTATGAATACCAGTGGTAGCCCATTCACAGAACGAAACGTTACTATTGACCGAAATAGTCTTAGGTATAAAAGTAGAATTAAATTGATTACAGTACATGTTAAAGAAACCTTCATATTGGTTATTGAGATCATCATATGTAGACAAGTCTGGTAAATTATTAATGAGTTTAGTTTTAAAAGTTTCTAAACGAATTGCAGTTTTAGGGTTAACAGTGATATTCTTTTTAGCCACTATGTTTTTTTGGTTTTGAAAAGTAATTAACTGTCCACAATGATCAGAATCTAATAAATTTATAATTTCTTTGTGAGTTGGTACAACATCCGTATAAATATTATCTATGCATGTGGCACTAGTAGGAGTTAATCTTGTGGGCTCCAAAAATAAGTTAACAAGATTGTAGGACTGAAATAGACTTAAAATTTTACTACGTAAACCTGAGTTTTCTAATAAATTAACATTAAAATCACCACAAGTGATTATGTACTTGTTTGAATTGGAAATCTTGTGGAAAACTTCATCCATTACCTTTTCAAAGCAGTCATACAATCCAGAAGGGGGTTTGTACACACTTAATATAATAAACTGCTCCAATTCAATACAGGCTATTTCAACTGACCGCTCAACAGATAGGCTCACAATATCCTTTCGTTCTTTGAACTAAGGTTGTTGCTTACTAAAATTAATGAGCCACCACGTATGGCATTAATTCTACTAAACGAACTACCAACCTGGTGATTACTAAAATTGAAAATGAACTGATGGCTCTTAAGCCAATGTTCCGTTAAGCATAGAATATCAATATTATTGCAATTAAGGAATAAGTCTACTTCTAAATCCTTGTTCATAAGTCCTTGAATATTTTGATGTACCAGGTTGATACTATTTAATGATTTTAAAACTTGATTGGAAATATTTTTGTTCGTTAGTACATTCATGCTAGAGATTGTCTCTGTTGTCTTAATTTCTAATTTAAACGAATATCTATGTCAACATTTGGTGCCAATTTATTGGCAAAATCATATAACATGTCATTGCATTGCTCAACAGGAGCAAATTTGTTTAGCCAAGTTCTTGATCTTGGCTGAAATAAAAAAATAATATGATAGCGACACAGCTATCTGTCTCCTATAAAAGTTTGAAAGATAGTATCTATCTACAAGATACCTATCTTTTGTCAAATAAAAATTAGTGCCAACATAATTGTTTATGTCAATTACATGAAACAGATCATTATTTAATATCACATTGTACAATGTCATATTAATCTTATATCTAATACGATTTTCTTCCTGTGGCAAACTCTGGCTGTATGGGAATGTGAACATCAAAATTTTTCTTACACACAAGTTATTCAAAGTCCTATAATATTGGAGTAATTCTCCTTTGTTCACATTTCCCCTATTTCCAACAAAAATTAAAAGTATGGCATCCTGGTTAAAATTACATTTAATTATTTTTTTCATTATATCAAATAAAGAACAGCCAGGCATACAGTTATTTATTATCGAGTGTCTCGGATATTCATTTGTCAAAAAGTGGCCTAAATCTTTTCCAATTTCATCACCAAAAATAACTATTTCCTTATTTATGAACTGTTGTGAAAAACAATCAGTAATTTCTACTGGCAAACTGACACTAGACTGGGGTAAGGGGGTATCACATATTGACAATGAATGATGAATGATGTTTATTTCAGCATCCTGGAAATCTTGTTTCATACTTTTAGTTTCGTCGTTTTTTTTTTTGTCGTAGTCGGGTTTTAGTTTTTTTTACTTTTTTTTATTTAAATTATTTTGGTGTTAAATCACTGTGCTTCTATACCATTTGCAAAAGCTAAATTTAAAATTTCTAATTAATAATGGTAAATTAATTTTTGTCCACCAGAGGGCGCCACATTGAATTTTGATGATATATTTTGATAAGTACCAGTGAAGCCCTTTCAAATGATATCAAACACGGTGTATTTATCTTAACATTTTTATTTTTTACACATTACTTTTTGTCCGCTAGAGGGCGCCATATCAAGTTTTGTGACACGTCACGTAACCTATGTTCAGTGGACAATTAAGACGGTTCTAACGATACCTCATACGTCGAGTTCCGATAAGTAGATTAGGAGCTATGTGGGAACAGATGAACAAACTCACATACATACATAGCCTGTCAAAATCATAACCCTCCGTAGTCGGGTAAAAATAATGAATATACTAACAGTATTTAATTACAATTATATTTAATCGGAAATAAATTAATGTGACTTTAATTTAAAGTTCGGGTGGCTAAATAAAAAAAAGTAAGTAGTTATTTTTTGATGAATTTTCTTTTGTTAGTCTACAGTGAATATGTTACTTCTAGACAAGCGTGATATCTTGGTATAAAGTGAGCCTATCAATAATGAAATAAAATCACATAGTTATTTTTAAAATTGTCTGAATCGCAGGATGTTGTGTATCAACAGGTAATAATGGCAGTTTCTATTTTAGTCCTGTATTGTGATCAAAGAATAGAGCTGATACGTAAGCACCAGTGCTCATTATGTGGATAGTGTAAGGATCGAAGATAATAAAAAGGACTTGTAAGGTTTCTTGCTATGAAATAACTCTTTTACAATATTACTCGCTATCCTCCGCGGTGACATCCGCGGCTTTGGTTACTGCTTCGCTGTTATTAGTCATAGCGTGATGTTATGTAGCCTATAACTTTCCTTGATAAATGGGCTATCCAATACCAAAATACTTTTTCAATTCAAACCAGTAATTCTCGAGATTAACACGTTCAAACAAATAAACTATTCAGCTTTATAACATTCACAGGCAGCCGTTCTAATTCTTTGACAATATTGATTCAATATAAAACTCGATGTACGGGACAGAGTAGTTCCTGAACTGTACACTATTACACTCGAATTAGTGTTTAGACATTAGACATACTGAACCATGGACGTCCGATGGTCATGCCTGCAGGAGATGATCTTCAGTTCTCGCTACCACAGATCTGTTTATCTTCAATTGCAATGGCCACATAAAATTGCATCACGCCTGTTGTAGGAACGAGGAAGCCTGAAAGACTTGAATCGCAGAAATGCTTGGGAGCAAGTCCATAGTATAATCAGCCTTTTTTTAATATTCCCACTGCTGGGACTTAAGACTCTTTTCTTCTAAAAGATGGAATGGGACGTAATCCACTACGTGGGCCCAGTGCGGATTGGTGGATGTCACATGTCTTCGAATTATTGGTTTTGAGAGCAGTGGTGATGAAATAAATTACAAAAATGAAGGCATCTGACTGGGTTTGAACCCATGACCTACAACTTAGGTCAAGTCAACTCAAGTCAGGGCTGTTACCACTAGGCTGCCACTGCTGAAGGGAGCAAGTCTATCTTATGAATTTTAAGAACAGTAACGGGCAACAACTGCATCTGTAACCACCATCTGCACCAGAGCAAGAGGTATTCTTCATAGCATCATAGCAATCTGTTTTACTCCAAAATCCAGAAAATATCATCCTTGAGTTGACTGGCTTATCAATATTGCACGACATTTTTTTGTAGTTTAGAGACTTACAAATAACTTTTTCTACTCTGGGTGAAGCGAGAGAGAGTGTCAGACTTTTAATGTCTAAAACCCACCCGTGTTCCTTCAGTTCCAAAGCCACGATGACTGAGAAACTAACCTGCAGCCCACGGTCGTGCATGGAGGCTGGTTTTAACGATGGTACTTGTGTGGTGACTACGACTGTGCACGGTCAAGAACGTATACAATTATGCTATAAACTTCATATAACTATTTATGATAAAGACAGCGTAATTATAGCTCATATAAAATATATTGTAATTAAGACTAATATAATTAATTGCACTGGCGTATCTTTATAATATTGTTAATGATTTGCATGGAATAGGGTACTATAACGCCTTCTTCTGAGATCAATAGATGGCGGCACTAATTGTCTAAGCTGCTGTTGTCGGTAAATCAGTATCCCTTTCGTTTATTATAATCAATAATCAATCACTGATCGCAATCCCTTTAGCGAGCACAAATGACGGCATGGTTGGCGCAGTGGTTGAACGAATGGCTGCTGCACTGCAAGTCACGGGTTCTATTCCCGCATGGGACAAATATTTGTATGGCCTACAGATAAAAAAGGTTTTCCAATTTTAAGAAGCAATCGATTAGATTTTATGTCTAAGTCCTACTGATTGTGATTGATTGTGATTGTTTGAAAGTGAAACATAATTGACTTAACGGAAAACCATAACTCTCCTAATCTATATATGTAAAAGGAGAAACTGACTGACTGACATATCAACGCACTCAATCCCGAAACTACTGGGACTAGGAGTGTGAACTCTAAACGTCAACATGGTCACCCTACCGGTACTGACGGCGACAGCTGCATTATAATATCCTATTTCATGCAAAAAAACACACTCTACTAAGAAGTTATTAGTTTAATTTATCGTACTTACACTAAAATCAGGGGCGTAGCTACAGTCATTATCAGTCGTTTCTATAAGAAGGGGTCCCCAGGCTCCAGGGGCCCTGACTTATTGAAGCATTAGATCGTAAAATGTTGTCCAATGACTCTAATTCTTATTACGTAATGTGACACTCACAAATTAGCTTGCCATGACAATTCGATGCTAGTTGGGCTTGTTTCGTAATAATAACAGTTTTGACTGGCCTGTTTGTCTAGTGGTCAGTGGTCTTGACTGCTATGCCGGAGGTCGTGAGTTCAATTCCCACCCAGGACCAATATTTGTGAGATGAGCACGATAATTTGCTCTGTATCTGGTTGTAATTTATGCATAATATGTAATTATATTTAGAAAAAATATAAGTATGTTTATTAGTTGTCTAGTACCTATTCATAGCATAAGCTCTGCTTAGTTTAGGACTAGTTGGCGTTGTGTGAAAGTAAAATAAATAAAATATCCCTTTTGAGCTTTGCCACAGTCCGGGGGAAAAGGGGCCCCCATTTTTTATTATACAGGGCCCCTTTGAATCTAGCTACGCCGCTGACTTGAATATATTATATAATAATGATATAACATGATAGTTATTAAACTTTACAATAGATGTAACTTGTTTTGTATTAAGTCTTATGTCGATTGTTCATTTAAAACTGCCAATAATTTATTTATTGTTTTGACAGGAAGCCATTTTTTTTTTTGGCTTCGTACAGTTTGTGCATTCAGCTATTGTCAATTTTCGAAAAGTATAAAGCTATTGATACTTACAGAATAAAAATAAAAATTGCTTTGTTTTTCATTACAATGTGAATGTGACACATTCTAATGTATTTGTAGTATTTAGCAGCAAATGTGTAGAGTGTATGATGCCGTGTGCGTTATGCCATGTAGGTATCGTGTCAGCCTTTTCGGCAAGCTTCGCTGAGGTAGTCAATGCCACAATAAAATTCTCAGCTCCATTTTATCAAGTTCGTGCCTGTTTCAATGATTACACATACTTAGAAACTAGAGGTACAAAACTACACCAATTTTACACCACAGTATCTACTAAAAATCAATTTGCAAATAATGAAAACAGCCACGGAACTTCACTCGAAGAAATCCGGGCAAGAAAAAAATGGGCCCTCAATTAAGTGCCTGTTTTGTTTTACACCTTCTGTCAATTGTTATAGAGATTAGAATGACTTGAAACTGTGCATAATATTGGTCCCAGGGCTTTTTTTTCGGCGCGAAAATCATCAAAGGACATCCCCCGAGATAGTGTCAGACTTTAACTGACTAAAAACCCACTCCTGTTCCTTCATTGCCTTTGTCCCAGGGGCCCCGGGTTTCACTTTCACACTACCCGTGGCCATTGGTCCCAGAGCTGCGGGATTATTCGAAAAATTCACCACAGCGAAAGGCAACTGAAGGAACACTATGGGTTTTAGTTAACAAGAGTCTAACACTCCGTCTCGCTCCACCCAGAGCGGGAGAAGTCATTTGATGATTTATCACGTAAAAAAAAAACATTTAAAATTCTATCCCAGTTAGAATTATGCATTGTCTAGTTACCATTTTTTATTTTTATTTAGGATTTTATTACTCCTTGTAGGACATATCAAACCCGTACAAACAGTATCTACTTAGTTACTTAATTTGCTAGGTACATATTCGGACCGAGGCCTAGTCTAAAACCGTAAAACAACCGCTCATTAAATAAAATATTTGATTAACATACTTATTACGGTAAAAAAAACAGGCCTGTGATTAAAATTCTCGATAAATACCTCTAGTTGATCCTTTTTCTAACACACAAGTGAAGATTACTCAGCCAAACCAGTTAGACCCCTAATGAGATTTAATTACGACAACCAAATGAAAAAAGAAACCTTAAACAGGTTGAAAAATTTCTCCGATGATCCATAAACGTAAAAAAAAAATTAAACTTCGTAATGTACTAGCATCTTTGTCAACTTCCTTCAAATATGTCCGGTATAACTCGACCTAGTTTTAAAAGGATAACAAGGAAAACGATAGGTCGTGTAAGCTGGTCGCATCACCTCACAGGGAGCAATGACCTCGCATATGTGGTGACCGCTTGCTGTCAAGTCGGCGAATCAATCTGCCATCGATATTGATTCTTAGACTTTATAATCTGCTCCTTTATACCTGTACCAGGGATCTAGATTATCTGTGGTATATTCAATCCAGCAATCAAACAAGCTGCGCTGGAGTTTTTGGCGGGTTTCTTTGAGTTAAATGGCTCAAATTGATTTCTAGCGGACATTGCAATGTAAAATTGGCGTAGTTTGTATCTCAAGTGTCTATCTACACAACTGGACAAAATGTAGAATCATTGTAACTGTTGCCATTTCGGTAAAATGAAACTGAGAATTTTCTTGTAAGTAAGTAGTTGTATTGACTACCTCAGTGACACTTGCCGAGAAGGCCGAGTCGTTATTGGATGGATACATTTGCTACCAAATGCAGTAAAAACATTAAAATGTGTTACATCCTAATAGAACTCAAATTGACTGCTCTATACGAAGACATGGCTTTAAAGGGTTTAGTACCCAAGCAAAAAAACATTAAGTACCTATACAAAAAGCAAACTGCGTTTTTGGCGGTATTTTTTTAATTGGAATACGAATATCGTCTCTATGGATTGTCTGACAAAGCAAAAAAAGAATGGAAATTAAAAAGATATGCAGGGAACTGGCTGGTTTTATGTACCATCATTGAAGGGATACGTATCATACAACTTACACGGTGCCTCCTAAACACAGTTCGTTTAATTTTTACATAATATTACGCCTGTGTCTTCGAAGAGCTTAGCAGGGATGTATTTATTACTCATTTAGCCAGTTATAATAGGTCTTTATCTATAAAATAGCCGTTTTTTAAAACGGGTTGCTTTGAAGTGTTGTATATTTGAATTGACTTGGAATTATAAGTTCAAATAAAATTCAGTGCCGGATTAAGCCAGCGCGGGGCCTGTAGCAAATTCGATCAAGGGGCCCCGTGTGTAGACCTAAAGATAAATATAAAATATTTTGCAAAATGATTTAGCAAAGACATTAATAGATTATTACCTACATTACACACAAGATTAATACCTACATTACTTTTGGAAAAACCTAGATTATAATGTTTTTTTGCATAACCCGTAATTATCTTTCCGAGAGAAATGATCTCATCAACATGTCAACATTATCATCATCAAAAATCTTATATCATTATCTTCATCAAATATTTCCGCTGCTGGACAAAGGCCTCCCCAAATTGTCGCCACAACGACCGGTCCTGTCCGCCTTGCATCCATCAGATTCCTGCGACCCTCACCAAATTATCGGTTCACCTTGTTGGAAGCCTGCCAACTAACCTTTCGGCCCTATCGACCATCAGTTCAGCGAGCAAAGTACCCAGCTCACTGCCACTTAAGCTTATGTTCCTTTTTCTTTCAAGAAAAGTCCGAGTATAGCCCTATCCTGGTTTCAAGCTATCTGATGAGGCCTATTGTGAACGATCACGTTTCAGAGCTATCACTGGCAACACGCACTGTCGTATGTGTATCTAACACAATAGAAAGACAATGAGAGAGCGAACGCCAGCGTTCGCTTGGGGTTTAATGAATTAAAACACTGGTTTGTCGGACGAGAAAATGCCGCGCAGCTTCCCTAACGCTATCTAGCCAAGTCAGATTCGACGATCAACCTCTTTCTCAAAGATAGACCTACCTAACTCAACCCTTTGTGTGATCATCTACTACTTCGAGTAGGTATATAGCCTCCGATCTTGACAGGAGAGGGTAGTACATGGGTATTTACCATAATTTTGGTTTTACCATGTTCATTTTTAGGACCCACTCTTTCGAACGCTCAAATGAGGTCATCCAGCATTGTAGGTAATGGACTTCTTCATAATCTCAGTCATGACTACTATATCATCGGCAAATCGAAGGTAAGTGATATACATTGAAATTAATGCCCAACTCTCTCTCCAGTCTCTCCAGTGTAACCCATGAAGACATCCTCTATTGCAGCTGTGAACAATTTCGGAGAAATTACGTCTCCAGAACAGGTTTTGAGATCTGGTCCATAAATCGGACTGACATGGTGGCGTTTTCAAACAAACACTTTGCAGCACATCGATGTAGCGATAGTCAATCTGACATTATTAGAGGGACTGCAGCACAGGCCAAGTCTCAATCGAATCGAAGGCTTTCTCTTACTCTACAAACTCTAAGCAGAGAGGAAGATTATGCTTTTCAGTCTTCGTTGCATAAAAACTACGATAGATACCTTATGAGGAAATTCTAAGAGAACTTCTAATCTGTAGACTTTTACTTGGAGGAAAGTTTGAAGCAAATTGATTTTAAAATCCAAAGAAATAAGCTGTGTTTAGATTTCATGTAGTATAGATACATTGACAATTTTTTTTACGTTCAAGTGCGGGGCCCCCGTATGTGCGGGGCCTGTAGCGTTTGCTACTCTTGCTATGCTAAATGGCTAATCCGCCACTGAGGTACGTTATTCTTTTTTTCGAAATTAGGTATTAGGATTTATTGGTTACTTTGTGTTTGGTTTTTTCTGTAATATCGCAGTACTTATAACCATTTTTGTAAGAAATCTAAGAAAACTCGCATAATTTTGTAATATTTGAACTTATAATTCCAAGTCAATCCAAAGATATAACACTTCAAAGCAACCCGTTTTAAAACTATTATTTAATTCTCATGAAACTGATTGAATATTATCATAGTTCTTGATAATGTAGGATGCTGTCTATCTTTTCGTCTTGAAATCCACGGTGTTCAAATTAGATTTTTTGGTGAATAGCTATTTCAGAGAGTATGTAGTAACATATTTAGTCTGTTGCCAAGTTACCATGTTGCTTCTTGAAAAACAATTTGTGGCAGAATTCCTTACGTAAACAAGTTTTCTATTATCGTTCAGGCTAAATTTATGTAATTGTTAGAGCATTTTGCTCAATCTCCACCCTAATAATAGGTATTTGTTTCGAAATTAAATGGCAGCCGCCCCCTCCCCGTTTCTTATGTGAAGTTATAAAGACAAACGGAACGCTAGCTTCCTTTTTTGGGTAAACAGGAAGGCCCGTATGACAGTAGAGGTTCTTACCTACTATGTTTTGTTTTATCTGTGGTTAACTTCATTTTTTTTAAGAACGTTCTAATTTTGAATCTTGCAGTTCTTTTGAACAAAGATAAAGCAAAACTACTACTTATAAGTTTGGTATTTTTTTTGTTACTAGGGGTATAGGTCTTTAGATCTCGAGGACCGATTTTATGATATAGGTGCTTTAGATAGGAGCGACTTCAATTGGTGAAGCTACATTAGATGGGTTAGTGTTTCTAAACTACAATAACCTTCTCTTTTTTGGGGTTCTGTACACAAAGGGTAAAACCGGGACTCTATTGCTAAGACTTCACTGTCTGTCTGTCACCAGGTTGTTGTATCTCATGAACCGTGATAGATAGACAGTTGAAAATTTTACAGATGATGTATTTCTATTGCCGCTACAACGAAAAATACTAAAAATAAAATAAATATTTAAGTGTGGCTCCCATACAACAAATAGGTATGTTTTTTTTTTGCCGTTTTCTGCTACGGACGGCACGGAAACTTGGCCGTTTTTTTTTTAAGTCTGTAAAACACAACCGCCTCTTAAATCATCTTGATGTTTTTGACAAAAAATCAATATTGAACCTACTGCAATATGAAACAATAGATTGGAAATTTAGAACCCAAGCTTTAATTATACCGGGAATTGAACCTAGTAGCTATATGCGTGTTTTCTACTAATATAACTTGTGTACCTAACGTCAGCAAGCAAGTGACATAACATTGCCGCGTTGCCATCGAGTTATTTCTGCTCAATTCACAACACTATTATTAGTTACACGCAACTTCTGAATACTTAATCGGTCATATCTACATTTCATTGTTCTCCGTCGAGTGTAAAAGATGACTATGCGCCAGTTGTGCCCACTAGGCACAGGTACAGCTCAGTCGTGCCGGTGAAAAGAGACAAAACCATACCCATTGGCCACCGCTACATTTTAACGCGAACGTTTAGAGACAGACGGACTTTCTTTCACAACGGCCAATCAATACAATAACAATCAAACAACCAACATACGCAAATACACTTAGAGAGGAACAAAAATGATGCGACCGTCGTAATGGACGCGAAAAAATAGCCTAAAAACATGTGCCATAAGTGTATAAAGTGTATTTAAAGTACAGGACGCTACATCGGTTAGGCTTTGAGCGCGCGGGGACGCGTCGCGTTGTAATCTGCGATCAAAATGGAAGCCGTGTCCGCCATCTTAGGTTTGCCGCGAGCGAGAGAGCCGTCCGCTTCGGGAATTTGGGAAATTGGTGTTTTTTTCTGTTGTAAAGAGAGCAGTATATAAGAGGTCGGTAGGCAGAGGACAGGGCGGGTTAGCGGGGGGAGTCTCGGCACAGGCACGGCGGTGTGAAGGGAAAGAACTGCGGTCGGCCCGCAAGGAGTAAAACGTCCCGCGATAGGTCTCGAGATTTTTTGGTCGTAAATCAATGTCGCTTGGGTTATATGACGCGGAGACGGTTTTGGATTTATTTGTTTTATTGTTTCAAGAAAATTCCTCAGGTGTTTGTTGGGGTTATGAAATGATAATATATTGTGATGAATGGCGTAATCAGTAAGTGAGATAATATAACTAATGTCCACCGCAAACTTTTAGGTATTTCGACGTTATCAGTATTGCGTCTACATGTTTTCTGTAAAATAACGATTTTATTTATTAGTTTACATAGTAAAAACCGCCTTACAGTAACCTATTAGCACCTAGTTTAAATAAACCGTGCAATAACACGGTACTTAGATTCGTTATACAAATCCAACAACATTCCAACATGCATAATAATCTAACTTCACATACAGCGTGCGAAATTATGTGTTATCGTATTGTATTATTGTAGGTTATAGAGGAGATGTATGTATTATAATTGTATAATTATAGATAACTCAAATAATATTGAAACCACTGGATGTAATGTATACAATCACCTAATCTTTAGGAGATAACACAAATTTTTGTAACACAAGTTTTTATACCTAGCACAAGAGTAATAATTTATTTTACGTCTAGTTAAAATGTGCAGCATGCGAAATGGGCTGCGATAACGCATTCTGAGTGCAGTACTGAGTACGTAGAAGAGACGTATCTCGGGACTAGCGTTCGTTCTGGTCGCGCCGTGTGTAGCGGCCACCTATCTTTCATTGCACGTACGCGCGACGGGCGGGGGGAGGTGCGCCGCGCGGCATACGCGGGGCCATCTTGCCAGCGATCGTCGAATTGCTCGCGTCTCCCACGAAATCGGTTTTAATTCGCACTAATTAACAGTTAAACACAATAAATACAATATAAAACGGTGTCGGAACTAAGTAAATTAGTGTGTTGAACATCGTGATCAAAAACATTGTTGACATAAATCGTGTTGTGTTGTTTTATGTGTGTGTGCATTCCAACTGTCTAGGTGAGTAGTCAGTAGTCTTTGTGCGCGACAATTATCATTCTGATCGATTCGGCGGCGCGGGGGTGTGCAGCCGGGCCGTTTTATATCTTTTGTTGTTTTGTAAATCAATAATTTTAGTGGCGGCTAGCTGTGTCCCTTGCGTTCTTAACACAATATTCGTGTAACGCCGAGGTGTTGCCGCGAGTTTTGCAACAGTTATTTATTAAATCGTGCTTCTATAACGTGCATCGATTGAGTTGAGCGGTGCGAAAGTTTGTTCTCTATTTCTGTTAAAACTCGAGTGTTATAGTGATCACCATAGAAAAAACAGGTATACTATGCTTACGATAACATTCTATTGTTTTTATTTGTTTCTTTTCCCCCTATTCCTTGTGTTGCCAGGTGTGCAACTTAAATTAATGTGATTGGTAAATCAGTGGCAACCGTTGCAACGTCTAATATTAGACCAGTTTTTTATTTGTTGAGTAAACCGTTTTAAATTGTGCAATTAATGGTTTTTATAAAAAGTGTGTGTTAGCTTGACAACGCTTCGATATTTTGAAGTGCTCTATAGATAAGGTTTAATATCGCATTAGGTCATCACACTGTACTTGTTAGCTTGTTATAATAATAGGTAGATACATACCTATTTCGTGTTCAAAGACTCATTCAAAGGTAAATGAATAAGTTTGAGAAACTGAATGAGACAAAACAAAACTGCTTGCTTGGTGTTATGATTGATTTGAGTGAAAAAAGCAAGTTTTTATTGTTTTAAATAAATAATAAAATGTAACAAAATGCTGATTAGTTGTCTATGTTTTATTTTGCCTTATCTACTTCTACTAAGCACCTATAAATTCTTATCAATCATCAAAGTAGTTACTACGCTCTTTATAATCTTGAAAGTATTTATTTACATACTAAAAACGTAGGTATAAGTTATCAAAAGTAGAATTTCAATTCGGAAACTCACTAGTCACTTTGTACCTATAACTAACTAAATATTACATAATCCAAATAGGTACTCAGATTATCTCGATAAATCTACATAATCTCTAATTATTTATACAAAACAATTGCATAAACAAATCAACATCTCTATGGCTTAGCGAATTTAAATTTAAAAAAAAATATTCAAGAAAAGAGGTTGACACGAAGAAGTGTCTAATGACTGATAATAGTGTGAAACAAGGTCAATAACATTAAGCATTCATTCATAATAGCGTAGTTTTACGAAAGATTAAATTTTATAAATACACCACCTATCTGTATATAACGTAATAAAACATAGATAAACGAGTTGAATCATAGAGATAACATGACAATGTAAATTATAACAATAACAATCGAGTTTCATGTGTTTAGGAACGCCGCTAAATAAAATAAAAAGTTACAGCTTGAGCATATTCAAAATTCGAACGCGTCCACCGTAATGGCGGATACAAGCACATCGAGCATGAAATAATTGCATTCGTTCTCGACCGCGCCTTGTGAACGGCCTCTCCGGCAAATTAGCTAGACATACCCATGTACTTTAGAGTTACTGCTTATCGTTATTACCCGAATATGTGAAATTGTGTGAACGCGATCTCCGAGTGAGCAGTGCGCTCCGTTCATCTCGACTTTGTCGCGTTGCATTCCATTCCTCTCAGACAAGACGGGTCATCGTTGTGTTTTTTTTTTTACGAACATTGGCTCGAGGTGCTCTCAACCGCTTATTATGCGACCGGCGGAAAGCGTCAGTTTCCAACTTGAGTAAATGTAATTACCTATGTCGTTCATAAATTATTAGGGTTACCATTTAAATGCTGATTCATCAGTCGTTATGGTTCGCGAGATTTTTATCGCTCCGCTCTGGTCAACGTTTTTCGACAATAAATGATCGTTTGTTTTGTACGCATTGAAAAACTATTCTATAGCTATAAAATTCTTTTTTTTTTATTATTATCCATTACTACTACAGATAACGATTGAGTGGTCGATATAGGCGTCTTCTGAAGATCTGGACATACCTACGAAGCTCATTGCAAAATTAATATTTTAATTAGCCCATAATGTATCTTAAGAAGAGTCATAATCAAGCATTAAATAATTCTTAATGCATACATATCCCTTATGATTGACTAATATTAACTTCATCTAAATACTTTAACGAGGTAAATAAACTATACGCTGTGTCTATATAACTACGAAACATCAATAATATGCGGCGGACATAAAATAACATGTTAATATGAATATTATACATAAATATGGTTAACAAACTGATGTGCCCTACACTTCAACTACAGACACAGAGAAAACTGTGCCCGATCACACAAAGTTTATACTAGTCGCACAATGATATCGAAACATAGTGTTGCTAGTTGGAAAACGGGTAACGAAAGGCCTTGTCCCCGATTGCGATACTGTTACTGCTATAAAAGACATGTAAAGATCGATGCGATCTATGATTAACTCATATACTCATACGCGTTTGTTAATATTGAACGCAGTTCTCGATTAATCGGAAAACGAACGGTTTATTGGAAATAAAACCTTGACGTTACCTGTTTGGACGGATCTTTGTCCGTAAAACACACTAAGAACTTCTCTTCCCGGAATCTGTCTAATTCACAAGTCTCAAAATTAAGAAAGGCAGACTATAGCACTTATAGTCGCAAATCTTGATTCAGAACCTACCTTAACAAACCTTGGCTTTACCTGTAAAATCTTCGGAAGGAAATTTTGTATTTTGAAAATTTCTTCATAACAACTTTACCACATTCAAAATATAAAACAAAATATACTTGGATGACCTACTACCTCATTGAAACAAGAAAGAAATCATCAATATATCTTCTTACAATTTGCTCCAATCTTAAAAACCTGCAAAAAAAGTTTGTGATGCTAGCTGGTTCTTTAATATTATGTTGGTAGTAATTTTACTCCTTCTTACTGGTAACATTGCTAAAATGAATCTTTGCACAGCCGTGCCGTGAGGCATAGACAGTTTTTTTTTTTAAGATTGTCACTTTTTCTGTTGTGTACCTGGTGACTGTCCCTAAATGAATATTTTTCTTTTTTATTCATCCTTAGTATGTAGGTATGTTTTTTCTAGCGATATCAACAATCTATCCATCATTTCTTCGTTTAACGTTCCTTGCGATTTGTCGCTCATTCCATTTATATGTATGGGGTCTATATCCCACACTAGCTTACCCGATTCACGGTCCTCACTTAAAGACAGGTTTGTTCGAACGGCCCTCGGTCCTTTAATCCGATGGGAGATAGCGCCTGTTGTCTCTAAGTCGGTTTTATTCAAACACAACATTCATACAAAACCGGCCAAGTGAGAGTCGGACTCGCGCACGTAGCAAAACAATGGCAAAACAATTACGTTTGTTGTATGGGAGCCCCGCTTAAATATTTATTAGTTTAGTATTTGTTTAGCGGCAATAAAAATACATCATCTGTGAAAATTTCAACTGTCTAGCTATCACGATTCATGAGATACAGCCATGCCGTGCCAAAGAGTGGCATTCGCTGACAGAGTCTGTGTTTCCTGATAGCTACAACCTAGAGGTCTTTAAGTCAAGAGTGAATAGGTTACTTCTAGGCAAGCGTGCTCCATTGTCAGCCATCGCTTACCATCAGCTGAAATAGTGGTCAAACTTCGCGTTTGAATACCTATCAATAATAATTAAAAAAAGGTAACGAACAAAAAATGCAGAAGGAAAATAAAGCATAGTTTTTTTAAGCATAGAGGTCATCAACAAGCCCTTTGAGACTTGTCTCACAGTACCATAAGAAAATGGTCTTTCCATTTTATACAGTCAGTTGCAATATGTGACCAATTTTTGAGCTAGCAGTGTAAGTCTGTCCTCCAACTGCTTTTAGGACATCCACCTGAGGCCCACGAGCTCTTAACGCGACACATTTTACGACCTAAACTGAACTGTTAGAGGTTAGAGATGGAGCTATAATTATAGGGTATATAGTTCCATCTCTCTTTTCGCATGCCTGACATTTTATCACGCCATGGTCAAAAAAACCGTAAGCGTCAGGACCCCTGGACCACTAGCGATATTTGATGTTTAGAGAATACCAAAATTAACTACCTTTTTGCTACTATTTGGTACCTACCTTCAAATATTTGGTACCTCTATTGACAGCGAGAAAACGCCAGAAGAAAGTGGCCAGACATTCTGACGTCAGGATGTCTGGACCATTTTTTTTTTCATAGTTCTAGACAACATAGCTAATTTATCTTTTTGTAAATATTTACTACCTTTTTAGTACCTCACCATATATTTTTTTCAACATTTTTTAGCATACTTGAAAAAAGTTAGATGTGAAATATTTTTTTCAAAATGGATATTTATTTTGCCACATATGCCATGAGATATCTGATGTTTAAAAAATACCAAAATATACTACCTTTATGCTACTACTTGGTCCCTAACGTCAAATACTTAGTACCTCTATTAACAGCGAGAAAACGCATGAAGAAAGTGTCATCAGGTTGTCTGGACCATTTTTTTATTTTCATGGTTCGAGACAACACAGCTAATTTGTCTTTTTGTAAATATTTACTACCTTTTTAGTGCCTCAAGATACATTTTTTTTTCAACTTTTTTAGCATACTTGGAAAAAGTTAGGTGTGATTTTTTTTTTAAATGGATATTTAATTTGCCTTAAGATATGACATTAGATATATGATGTTTAAAAAATACACTACTTTTATGCTACTACTTGGTGCCTAACGTCAAATACTTACGTAGTACCTCTATTGACAGCGAAAAAACGCGTGAAGAATGTGGTCAGACATTCTGACATCAGTATGTCTGGGCCATTTTTTTTTCATGGTCAAGACAAAACAGCTATTTTATCTTTTTGTAAGTATTTGCTACCTTTTTAGTACACATATAATTCAATTTTTTTTTTGTCGTTCTATAAAAATGTAACGCATTAAAAAAAAACATGATGGATATGTAATTAGCTACATAGACAGCATGAGATATTTGATGTTTAGAAAATACTAACATGTACTACTTTTTGCTCAGTCAATAAACGCGTAAAAATAACGGGAAGACATCCTGACATCGGTATGGCTACACATATTTTTTTTTCATAGGTCGAAATAATGCGGCTACTTAATTTATCTTTTTGTAAATATTTACTCAGCACCTCAATATATTATATATTTTTTTTTAGCTTACTATAAAAAATGTTGCAGCGTAACACTGTAAAAAATGTTACGCTGCGAGCTGTATTTTTTTTTAAATAATGGATGATGGATGATGATGAATTTGCCACATACAACATACTTATTTTTAGGATATATATTTTTATTTTGACTGGCTTGTTGGTCTAGTGGTTAGTGGCCCTGACTGCTATGCCGGAGGTCGTGGGTTCGATTTCCACCCAGGACAAATGTTTGTGTGATGAGCAACGATCATTTGTTCTGTGTCTGGGTGTAATTTATCTATAATATGTATGTAGAAATATAAAAGTATGTTTATCAGTTGTCTAGTACTCATAACACAAGATCTGCTTAACTTGAGACTAGACGGCGTTGTGTGATAGTTATGGATTATTATTATTATTATTAGCTGCTGCCATTCTGATCTTTCACAACTAAACAACTAAATGAAAAACTAAACTATAGTGATAACCAGTTTTGCGGAAGTGCGGAAGAATATTTGTGCGTACCGTTGAAGTTTCATTTTTAAAGCTATTGAATAGTAGCAAAAATTAATATATATTGGTATTTTCTAAACATCATATATCTCATGCTGTCTATGTAGCTAATTAGATATCCATCATGTATTTTTTTTTTATGCGTATCATTTTTCAGGTACGACAAAAAAGATCTGAATTATATGTTGAAGTACTTTAAAGGCAGCAAATACTTACAAAAAGATAAATAAGCTGTGTTGTCTCGAACCATGAAAAAAAAAATGGTCCAGACATCCTGATGTCAGAATATCTGACCACATTCTTCACGCGTTTTCTCACTGTCAATAGAGGTACTAAGTATTTGACGTTAGGTACCAAATAGTAGCATAAATGTGGTGTATTTTGGTATTTTCTACACCTCATATATCTCAAGTCATCTATGGGAAATTAATATCCAATTTGAAAAAAAAAATACACGTAACATCTTTCAGGTATGCCAAAAATGCTGAAAAAAAAATTATTTTTTGCTGTACTAAAAAGGTAGTAAATACTTTTCAAAAGATAAATTAGCTGTGCTGTCTCGAACCATGAAAAAAAAAATGGTCCAGACAACCTGATGACACTTTTTTCATACGTTTTCTCGCTGTTAATTGAGGTACTAAGTATTTGATGTTAGGTACCAAGCAGTAGCATAAATGTAGTGTATTTAGGTATTTTTCAAACATCAGATATCTCATGTCATAATGTGGCAAATAAAAAAATACACGTAACATCTTTCAGGTATGCCAAAAAAAGCTGAAAAAAATATTTGTTGAGGTACTAAAAAGGTAGTAAATACTTTTCAAAAGATAAATTAGCTGTGTTGTCTCGAACCATGAAAATAAAAAAATGGTCCAAACAACCTGATGACACTTTCTTCATGCGTTTTCTCGCTGTTAATAGAGGTACTAAGTATTTGACGTTAGGGACCAAGTAGTAGCATAAAGGTAGTATATTTTGGTATTTTTTAAACATCAGATATCTCATGGCATATGTGGCAAAATAAATATCCATTTTGAAAAAAATATTTCACATCTAACTTTTTTCAAGTATGCTAAAAAATGTTGAAAAAAATATATGATGAGGTACTAAAAAGGTAGTAAATATTTACAAAAAGATAAATTAGCTGTGTTGTCTAGAACTATGAAAAAAAAAATGGTCCAGACATCCTGACGTCAGAATGTCTGGCCACTTTCTTCTGGCGTTTTCTCGCTGTCAATAGAGGTACCAAATATTTGAAGGTAGGTACCAAATAGTAGCAAAAAGGTAGTTAATTTTGGTATTCTCTAAACATCAAATATCGCTAGTGGTCCAGGGGTCCTGACGCTTACAAAAAACCACGAGGTTTTTTTAACTCGAAAATTTTAGTAGCAAAAATTATTTTCAACAAAGAGTGTCGGTAGTTCAGTTAAGATTTTTGTCATAAACACAATTTAAACAAGCGAGCAAGTGTTTACGCGATATTATTTGTTCAGATGTAAAACGTTTATAAAGAATCGACTTCAAAGCGGTACACTCGTTGAGTCATTCTAATAAACTGTTTTTGTTACACATTAAGGGCTAAGGCAATGTTCAGACCAAACGTATTGTCGGCCACTGACTGTGAGCGGGCGTTACGCAGTTTATCGCTTATATTAACTTCTCGTTCGCACCGAACCGACTATAGCTATTACGTAGTGCCTTGTCGCTGACTCTCGGTAGCCGATTATTGTACTGCGCGTAGCAAGCCTACTCTTTTGTTCACACAAGTAACGCATTCTTCGCTATAGCGTATTGTCGGCTTTTTGATAACGCATACTGCAAAATGAGTCCACGTTCACACTGACAGTGGACTGACAGTGAGCATACTCACAGTCGGTGGCGGACAATACGTTTGGTGTGAACGATGACTGCGTATCATCGGGCTCTCGCTTTAAGCAGACAAGTTTGACATTCGCTTTAAAATGTAAAGGCTTTTATAATTTACTAGCGACCCGCCCTATTTTCGCAGAGGTGTTAAAATCTTTGAAATTCTCTGCTTTACTGTAAAATGCATGTATTATATGCATCTAAAGGGTTCTCATGAATCACTCGGTCTATTGGTGAAAACTGCATAAAAATCCGTTCAGCAGTTCAACCCCTTCCTTCCCCTGCTAAACTTGTATCATGGAATGCTAAGGGTTGCGATAAGTCTTTCGAAAAACCCCCAGCTCCTCATAAACCTAAGAATCGAAGTTTCATATTTTAATGAACAAACAACTTGACACTGACCTGCAAAATGCATAAAACTTAAGAAATCTGGTATTTCGCCGGCTATCCTAAATTAAAATGTATTTTGAATGACAGCTTCTACATACCTCTACGTCATCTATACATATAAAATGCTTTGTCCTGAATGACTGACGGATCAACGCACAGCCTAAACCGCTGATCGTAAAGACCTGAAACTTGGAGAGTATATTCTTTGTATGACGTAGGCATCTGATAAGTAAGGATTTTTCGAAATTTTACCCCTAAGGGAATGAAAAAGAGAGGTAAAGTTTGTATGAGACAACATGATTCCTTGGTCCAATCTACTTCAAATGCTTGAACATTCTATAACAGAATTAATGGAAGACGAGTTACGTATTTTACTGAAATTAATTTATTTGAAATTATTTTATTAGTAGGGTAGAGTGGGGTAGAGTAGGGTACGGTAGAGTACAGTTGGGTAGAGTAGAATAGAATAGGCAGTTGACGGGAGCGAAGCCGCGGGCAAAAGCATATAAAAGGAGAAACTGACTGACTGACATATCAACGCACAGCCGAAACTACTGGGACTAGGAGCGTGAAATTTTGCATAAGGTTTACTTTTATGATCTAGGCGAGCACTAAGAGAGGATTTTCCAAAATTCTCCCCCTAAGGGGATGAAACGTAGGTCCAAAGTTTGTATAGAGAAACCTACTTTCACGTGGGCGACGTCGCTGGCAGAAGCTAGTGTACGATAAAACGTTATCATCGTCTATGGCTTCAAAGTAAAGAGGTCACCAAAAACAGTTTTCAAGCCATCAATGGAAGTTGAAGCGTGTCTAAAACGGATCATTGTGCAGCCGTTAAAAGTAATTTGAATCGTTTCATTCATGAATATATTCTATAGGTGTAAAGCTTGCCTAAAACTTTCTTATTTTTAATGATTTTTTTATCAATGGGTAACTGGAAATGTATTAGGTTTATGTTATGTAACCAGTTTGTCAATAAATATACAAAAATAAAATACTAACTGTAAAAAAAAAACGCTACTTGTGTCGATATTCTTGCGCCTTCCCATCGTGTCGATATTCTTGCGCCTTCCCATCTTCCTAACTCGTCGTGTTGTGCTGGTGCTGCCGCTGCGGCTGAGGAGAACCTCAAGCGGCGAAAATATAATAACCTTGTTGGAAGTTATATTTTCGAACCGTTTGGGGTTGAAACTCTCGGTTCGTGGGGTCCGAGTGCTCACAAGTTGTATAAAGATCTGTCAAAACGTCTAGTTGACACTTTGCGTGACCCAAGGGCTGGCTTTTACCTCGGACAGAGGATAAGCATTGCCATACAGCGTGGCAATGCCGCCAGTCTTTTGGGCACATTACCAGTCGACAACGATGTGGAAGAGTTTTTTGACGCCATATTTTAGTTTTAGTTAGTTGTAATTAGTGTAGGGTTTTTATTATTATTTGTTTTATTTTATTGTAATTATAGTTAGTATTTTTAAATGTAAATAAATAAATTAATACGGAAAAAAAAACTGAAAATAATATCAAAATTGGTAGAAAAACAAACAAGATCTTTGACGTCAAAGTCCATGTGTTCGTGTGTGGAGTACTGCAGCCACATATGGGCTGGTGATGCAAAATTCCACCTAGAAGGGCGTGCAAAGAGGCTAGCTAATTGGTGATCCAGATATGGTTAAGTTCAATCTACAAAGCCTCGAGCACAGGGGCAGGGTAGCCAGCCTTTCGATGTTATATAGGATGCATTTTAGAGAGTGTGCGCGGGAATTGCACGACTTGATTCCGCCATCTCATTTCTACCATCGGACAACCAGACGTACGACAAGTATCCACCCTTGCGTTGTTGAAACCTCTGCGGTCTGGAATAAGCGTTTCGCATCGTCTTTTATACCGCGTACATCAATGGACTGCCAACAATTTTCCTGCTGAGGTCTTCCCGTCCGATTATAATTTAGGTGTGTGTTCAAGGCTAGAGTGAATAGGCTCACCATCATCACTGCTTACCATCGGGTAGGATCGCAGTCAAGCACTAGTTTTATGTCGGACTTCTCTTTCTGAGTGGCAACTTTAAATATATTGAGTACATAATGAATTACATGCAGCCAACTCGCATTCGACTTCTGGGTTTAATCACTGATTAATCATATAAAATAATATAACTTATATAAATAAAATTGAAACGTCTGTTTGTAATAATATCACTACCTGACGCGGACGAAGTCGCGGGCTTCAGCTATATTAAATAATTAGAAACTTCTAAATTTAAAAGTAAAATGTATCAAAAACTCATTTCACAACCAAAAAGTTTACCGAATCGACGCTTTCATATAAGGGTATAAATCAATAGAATTTAAAATACATAGTTCTTCAGAAGAGTAAGGAATGTGGACATTTCACCAGACGCGGAATGCACTCCACAAAAAGTATTGCAAGCCTGTATTGTTAGCGATTCTTTGACTTTTTGTTATGAGCGTCCAAACCAAGATACATTTCCATACCACCGCTTTTACGTGATTATGACGTTATTACACATCTTTCTCTAAATATTCTCGGAAAACAGATATTTAGTGGATATTATCTGAGTTTTTATTGAAATCAAACAACAGTTGTAAAACTAATCCAGTAAAGACCTCTGAAAATCTACTATTTTACGTAACTTTGGCCCATCTTAGTGTATAAATTTAAAATTAAAAAATATATATATGTATAGAACCTGATTACAATTTGATTATTTCTAGTTTCAATGTATTGACATAATCATTTTGTTACTAACCTGTAAATAAATCTATATATAAATATAAAAATGAATCGCTATTTCCCTTGGTCACGCCATCACGCGTGAATGGCTGGACCGATTTCACTAATTTTGTTGTGTTTGTTATTGTCGGGAGAAGAATCTTATGAAAGAAAAAAAACAAAAAAATTAGTAGTAGGGTAGAGTTGGGTAGAGCAGAATAGAGTAGTCAGTCAGTTGACGGGAGCGATGCCGCGGGCAAAAGCTAGTTCATTATACAATGGAGCAGAAATTAAAGTTTTAGGTAGGTACACACCTAAAAGCATTTACCTCTCACACAACCTACACGCGATATGTACATTTAAATTCGTACGATTTCCTTCTATTAAACACACACGATATTTTCTGCATAGCAATATAGCGCTATTAAGCGCAATAAAAGTATTTCTGAGAAGTAATACTGCACGGGTTAAGTTGTTCATACACATGACTTGAACGATGCAAATGTTTCATTTTGTACAGTGTCATGAGAAACAGGCAACTGCCAATAATTCAGTTATTTCTTTATTTATTTCTTATCTTAGTAGATAGCGGGATTTGGTCTTCATTTCAGCCGAAAGACGTCCACTGTTAGCCATAGGCCTCACACAAGTGTTGCCGCAGTGAACGGTCCTGAGCGTCTCGCATCCATCGGATTTATCGGTCCATCTTGAGGGTGGCCTTCCAACGCTGCATCATCCGGCAACATTGTGGTCGCCACTCTAGAAGCTTTTGGCTCCATCGACCATCTGTTTTTCATATCTTTACATCACGGATATAATCACACTAAATCAATACCCTTGAATATAAAATTACTAGCACACTTGCTGGCCATTGTTACCTCACATAAGTGATTATTCACGCTGACAACTCAAGAAATCTGTCAGATTTGAGGCCTCATTAAACTCCAAGCATTTAAAGGCACACTTGGACTAACAAGAAGGCAAATCAGTGTTCTTTTTATTATCATGGATAGGCTCGCGTTTGACCACTATCTCACCTGAAAGTAAGCGATGGTCAACGATGGAGCACGCTTGCTTAGAAGTAACCCTTTCATTCTTGACTTAAAGCTATTTCTTATTCTGTGCTTAAAGACACCTTAGTTGTAGCTATCAAGAAAGTCAGTGTGTCAAAAATTTGAATCTATTTGCACATTCCAAAACGCAGAACTGTCTTTCCTGCGTAAAATGAAAGACAAGATCCTCTCCTTCGGGACAATCATCTAATTTTCCCACCATACAGGCATGTGGTAAAGATATTTTTATAATTAGAAGTTGTAGAATTTAAATGTGAGACATGCTTCCCAAAACTGTTCAACATGTGTCGCTCAAATTGGATCGGGCGCATTTTTCACCTTATACAAACGACATTTAATTTATTGAGTCTGTTCAGGAATTTAAATGATAATTATAGCAATTTATTACAAGATTGGTATTATGTAGATGAAGTAAGATACATTATGTATTTTTATTAAAACTTTTAAATAATGTATATACACTAAAACATAAAAATAATATAGTTAGTTATTATTACAGATGAAGTAGATTTTAAAGATGTTAATTCTTAATCCCACACTGAAATGTCCTGTCCATTAGGTGACATTGAAAAGATATGAGACAACCATTTTCCGTTAATCTATATAAAAATGCCCTCACCTGGGAATGAGAACTATTTAGTCCTCAAAGTCCCTTTAGGAATTATTTTATCAACTGAAGAATTTCTCTGACTTCTTAAAACCCCAGGATCTCCTGCCTCCTGGATGGGAAATACTCAAGAGCACAAGCACAAGAGCATTTTGTTTACAACACAGCTGCCAAGCTCCCTTCCTTCTGGCCTAGTCATGTACCAGCTTGGTTTGCTCAGGCTGAAGCTGGTTTTAACGTCCTGGGTCTTACCTATGGGGTTGTCGTCTGCTTAACCGGACTTGTACTCCATTCGCTGTAAGATTAGACCATTTAACAAACCTTTTTTACTTTCATTTCAACCGAATTTGACTTTTATTGCGTTGGTGGCATGACAAATGACGGCTGCAGTAAATAGTTGGTATTGTAACCACTTTTTTGCTTTTAATGTCATTATATGTCTATGAAATAGAAGTCAAAATCGGTTGAACGGACAGTAAAAGAAGGTTTGTTTAAATGTCTATCTTAATGCGAATGGAGTATAATAAATTAAAGCCTACAGCCAGGGCTTACATAAAAACTTAAAACTAAGCGACTGCAGTCAAGATAAGTCGAAACTCAGCATAAATTAGAGAAAAATATTCGCTCACACGAAGAGACTACGTATAAAATCCATGTACTTACTTACTAAAGTAATAACAAATAGCAGTATTGTTAATAGCAGTGCACCACAACGCAATGAGACGCAACGTTAGCGGCGTTCAACTGCGACCTACATTTGCATGCCAGTACATGGTACGTTTCACTTTTTAGAAATCCCATTTTAATATCGAAGATATACTGCTCTGTTAGTGCAGCTTTTGTTCGGATTTGAGGATCTTTTGATGAAATTTTGGTAGAGGGATGGGAAGCCAAGCTATTGTCCAATACGAAAATGATTTTGATCGAAAATGTCAGCCAAAATAGTGTTGATTTGATTGCTGTTAAAAGAATACAATAGGGAATATGCATGAAAATTTGATAGATATCTAACCAGTTTATCAATGAGTTCGTGATAGTGAATTAGTGATAGCGTGACGAGGGACAGGACAGAATGAAAGAAAAAAAACGTGTTGCGCCGACCCCAAATAAAACAGGACAAGGGCAGGAACATGATGATGATGAATCAGTTAGCAATAAATATACAAAAACAGTGAATACAATATCAAAATTGGTAGAAAAGCAAGCGAGATAAAACAATTTTAAATAAATACATCTGTCTCTTCGTCTAAACGCTGTTTTTTATGGCAGTCGAATGGACGCGATCACGAACTTTGACGTCAAAGACCACGTCGGACATCTCATTCTTATTAGCAGTTCAAAGCTTTATAACTTCGATGTTGATAAAGGAATTTAAAAAATCTTTCATATCTGTTTAGCTTAATTTTTTTTTAATTTTGCAAATAAATAAATAATGCGTACATGCTCCTTATTGCGAAGGCGAAATAGTTTTAAAGGCAAAGTAATGCTTATTCTAGCAAAAAATAAAAAAACTTTTTACAAAAAAAATACAACCGACTTCAAAGTAAAAAAAACATTGAAAAGTGCAAAATAACTTTAATTTCGGAAGTCCGTGTTTCTATAATAGTTTTGTCTCTTCGTTATTTAACACCGACTTCCGAAATTAAAGTTATTTTGCACTTTTCAATGTTTTTTTTACTTTGAAGTCGGTTGTATTTTTTTTGTAAAAAGTTTTTTATTTTACACTTTTTAGTTTTGGTACCACCACTAAAAAGTATCCCTCAGCCAAACTTAAATACCTTATAGCCAGAGTGCATCTCATGACAATTCTAATAATCCCAAACACGATTAGATTACATTAATTTATTACAGAGTTCCAGTGCCTAACTTCAGGCTTCATCATCAGATCAGTTCGATATATTCCCCCTCTACTTTTAGTCAGTCATCAACTACACGTATTTATAAACAAAGCAATTTTACTTGTTACGACGGTTCTGCTGTAATCCTATGAGGAGTTCTGTTCCATATCTTCGAAGTTCATGATCAGATCATAACAATATTTCTATGGGACCAACTCGGAACCATAACCATTAAATAAAAAAAAATATTTCAAAATCGTTCCACAATTGACCGAGAAATCGGTGAACATACATAAAAAATAAAAATAAAAAACATACATTCAACCGAACATATAACCTCCTCCTTTTTGAAGTCGGTTAAAAACTAATTCTCAATTAGATTACTAAGAGGCTGTCTTTGGATTGTCAAAATTAAGTCCATTATGTTCTGAAATGGAGTATGAATAATAAAGTCCAACTCATAATCGTAATAGACTTATAAAAGACCACCTGAGCGAACCCAGTGCGGCTGTTTAAAAATAAAACAACCATTTGGTCGTAATAAAGTCAAGATGACATATTAATTCATCACATGTATTTTGGGCTTCAAAAGGAAACATACGGAATCGTATGATCAACTAGGGATGGCGATTCTTCCTTATGAAGAGCGATTTTTTTATCGATTCGAATCGAGGTGTAAAGACTCGATTTAATAATAAATCGAGTTCTAAAAGATCGATTTCCTAAAGATCGAACCGTTGGTTACCGTGTAGGTACTGAGAAAAGCACGCTACAGATGATCCTACAGCGCTACGACGCGCGTATGTTTCATGGCTGGTGGTGAGTGGTGAGTAATCGGTTGTATACATTCACATAAAAAATATTTTGTGGAAAAAGAGATTTGAACGTTTTTAAACAATAATATGGTTGTATTCCGAAGAAAAAAAATTGAATCTCGATTTAAAGTGTCTGAAATCGATTCACTGAATCGATTCTTCGATTAATCTATCTCATATCGCCATCCCTATGATCACTTTTGAATGTCTGATACAGGAAATCGCATCAAAGCAAAGTACATCCTGGAGCTTACGTTGGTATTGCAAATAAAATCGTTCTAACATAAATATGGTTTTTTTTTTATTTAGAAACAAAGTGTATTGTGGTTGGGAGAGCATTACAGATTGAGCAAAAGACCCGTGAAGGAACTTAGGGCCTTTCAAAAATATTAAAACTGCCTATTGTTATGTTACACTCTATTAATCTTGAGCTCCTAGTACTGTAATTTGTTATGGTGTACAATATAGAGTATCTATCTCTCTACATATCTTCAAATTGTCAGTAATGTACAGTCATTGTTCAAAAATGCAGTTACACGCCAATGCTAAAGAGTCAAAAATTTCTTTGTAGGAGACGTTCAATGGTCCACAACTAGTTTATTTAATACTTTAGATTCTATGTTATGCTGCAAATTAAATTGGTCATAAACTATCTAACCTCTTTTACAAATAAATTTTAGACACTAGCATTGACACCACCATCTCCTTTCTACCATCGGACAACCCGACGTACGGCGAGTATCCACCCTTACGTTGTTGAAACTTCAATGGTCCGGACTAAGCGATACGCTTCGTCGTTTATACCGCGTAAATCGAAGGACTGGAACAATTTGCCTGCTGCGGTCTTCTCGTCAAACTATAATTTAGGTGCCTTCAAAGCTAGAGTGAATAGGCTCTTAATAAACTAGTGCGCCTCACCATCAATGATTGCATCACTGCTTACCATCAGGTGGGATCGCAGTCAAGCACTAGTTTATAAGTGCAATTGCACTTTTGATTCCCGACTGTACATATGAAAACGAACTGCAGATCCTAAACCATGCATTACTCAAACGTTTTATTACATCATCATCAGCTGCGTACATTTAGATTTGTTGGTCATCAATAGCGATGACGAATAAGACGACATGATTGCCATTTCTTGATGACATCTGGCTCCGAAACGGGGTCAGTTAAGGCCGATATCTGCCAGAGTTGTAGATTGTTCGAAAGAGTTACTAAAAGAACACTGGGTTATAGTCAGTAAAAGTCTGAAACTAACTCTCGCTCGACCCAAAGCAGAAGTCGAATGCTACTAGGCCCAAAGTAATCAAAAATTCAACAACTCAAAACGAGAAATTTCGCAAACAAATGTTGAAGTGACGACTGATTCGATTCGATCTTTTGAGCTGTACAGTAATGTGTTTCTTATTAAATTCTCACAACGATATGAAAGATTTTATGATGCCAATATTAGAGACATCATGTCTTCTGGAGTAATAACGGATACAGACGTTATTTTAGTTAGAATCTAAATTTTGATTTAAGCTATGACTGACAATGGGCCTCATCAGAAGGCTTAAAGTCATCCAAAGGGCAATGGAAAGGTCTATGCAGGAGAACCAAAGTTACCGACATAGCCCGAAGAATCGCCAAACTTAAGTGGCAGTGGGCAGGGCACATAGCTCGCAAAACAGATGGTCGATGGGGTCGGAAGGTTCTGGAGTGGCGACCACGTATCGGAAGACGCAGCGTTAGAAGGCCTCCCAAAAGGTGAGGGTCGCGGGAAACCGATGGATGCGAGACGCTCATGACCGGTCGTTGTGGTGACGCTTGGGGAAGGCCTATGTCCAACAGTGGACGTCTTTCGGCTGTAATGATGATGATGATGATCATAGCTCGGCGCCAGAGTGACGTGGCGGTCAAAATAATTTGAAGTGCACTAAGAGAAACTATCATTTCGCAGTGGGGTCAAGAACCCGCAAAAAGCGGTTATCTTAGACAAAAATAAAGAAAATTTTCAATAATAAAACAATTGCTAAACGGCAATAACTATTTGCTAAACCTAGGAAATCGAGTCGAGAACTTATGAAGCCATACTAACCACAGCTATGCCAATGAGCGCAATGAAGCGGTTTCTAAATAGATTAGTCACTTAATGCAGAACTAACTTAACAATATGAGATACTGTAACTGTCATGGTCAATTAGTAGAGAATACTGTATCAGCAGTTTGGGCCTAGGCACATTACAAACAAAAATAGAAAAGTTCTGCAATGGCGGCGACCACGCACCGGAAGACGCAGCGTTGGAAGGCCTCCCACAAGGTGGACCGATGATCTGGTGAGGGTCGCGGGAATCCGATGGATGCGAGACGCACAGGACCGATCATTATGGCAACATTTGGGGGAGGCCTATGTCCAACAGTAGACGTCTTTCGGCTGAAATGATGATGATGATGATGACATTACAAACGGTGCCGGTTGCCGCGTCGTGCCACCATCTCACCTAATGGTAAGTGATGATGTAGTCGACGGTACAGCACGCTTGCCTAGAAGTAACCTATTCACTCTTGATATAAAGATCCCTAGGTTGTAGCTATCAGGAAACACAGATTCCGGCAGGGAATTCAACTTCTTAGTTGTCCGAACAATGTGTTCCCAAAAGATTTTGTGCGTATGGGTGGGATGTCCATCATGTACCAGTAGTGTAGTACGTCTAGTGGTCCGATGAAGGAAGCAAGTGGATGGCCATTAGCTAGCTAGCATCCTTGCTTGAGCTACTGATAACTGCAGTGTACAGTCACTTGTTCGTTTTCACACTAATTATGAAGTCATTGACATTGTCGTTCATGGTACCAATTTATTCTGAGGCCCGTGTATATATTACATATTAGATTATAATATGTCTGTTATTTTCTTGCCTTCCTTCATTTTAGTTTTGCCGGTTAACTTTATCGTTTGTTCTGCCAGTTTTGCTTTTGGCTTCAATTGCGGTCTCGTTCCTGAAAACATTAACATTCTTGTCAATTTAAACTTATCCTGACGTTAGTTGATTATACGCACAGAAAAAGCCCTGAGGAACCCCTTTTAAATAGACTTGGAAGAGGTTATACATTAAAGAAGTTTTTTTTGTTAGTCAATACTTCTATTAATAATTCCTTCTAATCCATCATCATTTCAGCTGACAGACGTCCACTGTTGGACATAGGCCTCCTCCAATTGTCGTCATAACAACCGGTCTTGTACGTCTCGCATCCATCAGATTCCTACGATTGTCACCAGGTCATCGGTCCACCTTGTGGGAGGCCTTCCAATGCTGCGTCTTCCGGTAGGTACATAGTCGCTACTCTAGAACCTTTCGTCCTCATCGACCACCTGTTTTTCGAGCAATGTGCCCTGCCCACTGCCACTTAAGTTTGGCGATTCTTCGGGCTATGTCGATAATCTTGGTTCTCCTGCGGATATCTTCCAGAAACTCCGAGCATGGGCCTTTCCATTGCCCTTTGGGTAACTTTAAGGGCGCTTGTACAAACTAAGAAATTACACCGTGTCTGCGGCAAATAGGACCAATTCATCATGTACACGATAAGAATTTTGTCGAATCTAGGCATGAAAATGTATCGTGGCACCCCCTCACCTACCCCGCCCCCCTACCGCACCATAGCAACTTCACGCGTCGTGTCTAGCGCAGACCTTTTTTTCTTAGCCAGCGCCAAAGCAGTGTACACAGTTCGTGTGTAGAAACGACACGAATTCTTGCATAGGCCCGGCGACTTTTCTTAAGAGCCTATTACACTACTCGATATTCAGACAGTCTTAGTCTATGTTTATCTATTTATCTCATCGTTCTGTTTCATTCTTTTACACTACATTGGCGTAAATTGCTCTTTTTCTTGTGTGACGCTACTTAGACAAGACTGTCTGAATATCGAGTGGTGTAATAGGCTCTTTAACGTGTACAAGCGGCTTTAACTTTCTGATGAGGCCATCTTAGTCCATACCTACACACAATTTCGAAACAACACGGAAATGTTACAATAATTTGCTTATTTGAATAAATTACGTCCATGACACAAACTAGGCTGAGTCATCAGTAAGACCTTTTTGTTTGATGAATTGGCATTATCTGTATCAAAGAATTAAGCTGTGTGGCCGAATAATGGAAGAAACAATCCTTTATGAGAAGAATTTGAAAGTAAACAGTTTGATTGACATTTGTTCTTAATTAGGTCATTTTTGTAAGAATAGTGTTTTAGATGAATTTGTATTGTTTAGTGTTGTTAGTAGAAAATTAATTGTAATTTGTGTTGTTAGTAGAAAATTATCTTCTGAGTCAGTCAGTAAATCTGCCAAGTCTTCATTCAGTATTCCCAACTATGTTGAAGACCGTTTTCTGTCTAACCAGATGAAGTTGAATAAGGGCTACTACTACTACTACCAAACTAGACACTATACAGACACCAGAGTCGCTACACCACACTGAGACAGTATCAAAATGTATACAGCTTTATAGAGAGTTACTCACCTGGTGTCCGTTTGGTTACGTGTCAGACTTTAATGACTAAAACCCCCGGACCCCGGGGTTCTCTTTCGGAAGCCAACCCTTCGGCCCTGCTGGGCCCCTACAGTTTGCTAACATCCCTTTGAGGCGCGCGTGGAACACTACGTGCCGTCGACGACTCGGGCTCGGTCCGGACGTTTACCGGACGGCCAGACGGCGAGTTACCCATTGCTCGTCGTCCGGTAGCCCACCCCTACGGGGCTAGAAGTCGGGGTCGAGATCCCAGCGGTTGGGGCGTGAGGATAAAATTTTTGAGTTGGAGTTTGGCTTAAATACCTACAGTTTATATCTCTTTTTGGTCACTCGGCTCGTCTTAATCTTTGGTTAGATGTTAATTTCTGAGTACTTACACAGTGACTTCATTCTAATCGTCAGTTTCCGTTAGTTCTCGTGATTGAGTAAGAAACGTCGATGTTGTTATCTCTTTCGCGCTCGTTAAAAATGTATCAAGCAAAATTTACATAGAAAAGGAAAGAATTCTGTTTAATTCTATTGAGTGAGTCATACATAAGTAAGACACTAAAATATCAGTCAGTGGAGCGAATGCTTTGAATAAATGATTCGAATCCACGAAATAGAATTGAACGCCCTCTAGAATTAACCTTTCTGAATATTTTTGAATTTGATTGGTATATTTTTCTTGTGTTTCGGTTTGATTTGTTAGATTAGATAAAGTTGTATTATTGAATATTGTCTTTAGTGCTCTAGATTTTTTTTTTAGAGAAGTTCTAACTGTCATCATCAACCTCATGTCAGCGCAAAGACGACCACTGCTAGACAAAGGCCACCTCAAGTGTCACCATTATCGTAACGACCGGTCCTGAGCGTCACGCGTCCATCGGAATCTCACGACCCTCACCAGGGACCCAAGTCTGCTATTTTTATAAATTCGTCATTCCAACACGATCCCATTGTCATTTTGCTAAAAATTCGTAATCTGCTAATTCATAATGATCGATCATTGATCGGCCAATGGTCTTGTGGTAGAATGGCAATATCGAGTTTACTAAAAACAAGGATTGCACAATGACGTTCTAATGGTAAGACATTGATCAAAGCAACTGACAAAATTTTAGCAGATTACCGCATACGTCAGACATTCATTTGTCAATATGTAAGAGATTACCATTCTAAGCCATTTCTAATAGCAGACTTCCCCTCAAGCCCTGGGCCTCAAGTCTGCTATTACAATAGTGTCAGAATGGTCTATCATTGACTTCATAATTGTTGATTTTGACAAGTTTGGTATCCTACTAATATAATGGCGTCATTATGACTTTTCAATGGTCAACCACTGAAACTCCATTGAAAGAAATGGCATATAGAATGGTAATCTCGTAAATGACATATGAATGTCTGGCGTACTTATGTACCGCATAAGTACGTCAGACATTCATTTGTCATTATCTGCTAAAATTTTGACAGTTCCTTTGATCAGTATTCTATCATGAAAACGTCGTTGTGCAGTCATTGCTTTTAATTTGTTACGAGACAGCTCGATATTGTCATTCTACCATAACTCTATTACGAGACCATTGACCGATCATTATGAATTAGCAGATTACGAACTTTTAGCAAAATGACAATGGGATCGTGTTGGAATGACGAATTTATAACAATAGCAGACTCGCTCCTGGTCATCGGTTCAAAGTGAATCTTGTATTTAAAAAAAAATTACCTCTTAAGTGTATGTCTTCCGGCCATAATGCAGGTGCTATTTCCATATACTTAGTGTCTAAACGCAAAAAGAGGCGGCTAAATCATCACATATCATCAAGTGAAACAGTGGTCAAGCGTGAGCCTATCGATAATAAAATTAAGAAAGAGACTGCTGAATATAATGAATACCATCCTATTTCTAAATATAAAACTCTATCACCATCGCTTTATTTGATGGCAGACGGAGGCTCTCATCCACCATCAAAAGTGAACATATTACACCACTTGAAAATATTAGGATCTCTCACAAACCTCTGACACACCAATAAGGTTTGTTAACCAAGACAAGTTATTATTAAACATGTCACGAATGCTCAAGTTAATAAAAGGAGTCGTATGGACCGTACAGACGGACGAGGTGCTGCCAAGGTCGCACTACCTGCCCAGACGAAAATATAACTCGCAGCCTTTATTGATACGGTAATAAAGACATATTGGTGAGATGTTTATGTGAATTCTTATAGAAACATTTTCATAAAGGTAAAATATAATATTCCACAACTTTTTACACAACGCCTTCTCGTCCCAGACTGAGTAGAGCTTGTGCTATGAGTAATACTTATAAAATATTATAGATAAATTGCACCGAAACACAGAACAAATGATCGTGCTCATCACACAAACATTTGTCTTGGGTGACGTTCGACATAGCAGTCAGGGCCAGTCAAATAATGGTAACAGAAAGAGAGCTGAGAGAGTGATTTAGCTATAAAATAGGTAACTACGGACATAAGTATATTATATTATATGATTAGGAAGTTTGGAAGCAGAAGACACATTGTCATCATCTCCTTACCCATTTCCCAACTAGTGGTGTAATTTTACATAGAGCGACTAAAAAACGCAACAACGAACGGTCCTGTGCGTCTCGTATTCATCGGAATCCTGCGACCCTCAACAGGTCATCGGTCCACCTTGTGGAAGGCCTTCCAACGCTACGTCTTCCGGTACGCGGCCGCCACTCTGGAACCTTTCGGCCCCATCCACCATCTGTTCTACGAGCAATATGCCTTGCCCACTGCCACTTAAGTTTGGCGATTCTTCGGGCTACTTAGAAATGTTATTATTCTAAAAAAATATAGTTTCATTAATGTTCCTTTTACTAACACATATAAAAATATACGTAGACTTGAGATACGCTTATAACATACAGCTAATCAATATCCTCATATAATCCTAACTATAAATCTAACAAGTAATAACTTGGTCATGAACATAATTTCCTTGTACGACTCGCAATGAAAAAGGTCATGCAATGATAAATTATGCCATAAATATAACATACATGTTAAACTTCATCCATTCATGTGTCATACGTAAGTTTTGAACAGAAGTTCCACTTGCATTGGTGAGTGTGTTTCCTGATAGCTACAATTTTTTTACTTTTAAGTCACGAGTGAATAGGCTACTTAGACAAGCTTGCTCCAACGTCGGTCACATCATCGCTTACCAGCAGGTGATAATGGTTTCACGCAGGCCTGTACTGGCCTGGGCTGTATTTAAAAAAAAAAGGTGGAAAGAGTCCATCTCATCCCGAGATCTCTATTACACCAATATTTCAATCATGATAACCTATAAACAGGATTTTAAACGTGAAGAATCTAGTCAATCTAATAACGACAAACTGGTGTATTTTTTTACTGAAACGAAGAATTTTTGCATAGACAATCACCAACAAACAAGGGAGCAGAGGCATTGTGTTCAAGTCCTTAATTTTAAAGACCCAAGAGCTTCGTTGCGTGTTAAAATTGATCCATTGTTTGTATTGGACCTTCTCCTCTTTACTTTTGTGATGCAACCGCAGACATATAAATAATGTTAGACATTTTAATTGTTCGTAATACGGCTAATTGCGATACTTTTACCTATTTTTCATTCCATCCCTTCAAGGGATGTGTGGGGATCCAAGTGAAGTCTAATTAGTATTTAAACCGAAACAGTGGTCACGCGATCATCTTGCTTCACAGAACGAGCTATATGCAGTCCTTTCTTCATCTTTTGGCGTCTGTTATATATTGTATAACTAAACTTGCCAACTGTGTGTTTAAGATGTATTGTAGTCTTACTTACGTTTAGAATGGTTCTATTTTTGACACTGTAACGTCTCTCCATTACATCGCTCTTATTGACGATGTCAACTCGATTCATCTTTGTATTGGTTAGATTCTTCTTGCTCTTTATAAGATTACTACGAAAAGGCGAAAGTTTTTATATTTGTTATTCCTTCACGTTCAAACATCTGAATGGATTTTGTTCAGTTCTCTTCATCTTATTATCCATTTCAGACCTATAATACTTTAAAAAGACAACTGTCTGTTTGATTCTTTCAGGCCTTCTTAACTTAAGGTTGAATTTTGGCACACGGGTAGACCATGTCCTAAAATAACACATAGAATACTTTTTATCCCGAGATTATTGTTCTCTTGGAATAATTTCCTACTGTAACGTGGGCTAAACTGCTGGCAGAAGCCAGACTTATTTAAATTACCTTCATCATAAAAATACTAAAACTAAATACAATAACTTCTAGCTAACATATAGCGTCAAAAAATTCCTCTGCATCACTGTCGACTGGTAGTGTACCCAAAAGACTGGCGGCATTGCCACGTTGTATGGCAATGCTTAATCTCTGACCGAGATAAAAGCCAGCACTTGGGCACGCAAAGTGTCAACTAGGAACTTATGAGCACTCGGACCCCACGGCCCGTGAATTTCAACCCCAAACGACTCGAAAATATGACTATATATTTCCTTCATTGGCTTTAATCCATTCTCTTCACCTGCACAAACCGATACAAAATTCATTTCAATTCACATAATAACATCTGTCTTCATACTTCCGAAGCCCATACAACTAGCCTGCAGTACTTGTATTGATCGTGATAGGTTAGTGTTGCCTTTCCTACCGCTTTGTTCTTTCCAATTTCGCATTCGGTTGCCACATCTTACACTTCTGAATGTTCTAAGTTATTCGATGTTGCAGTCAAAAGGGAATTGTATGTGGAATACGTTTGACACGCCTATGTTCTTCGCAGAAGCAGGCAGTATGTGAATTGTGAGTGTGTCTATAGACAAAAGTTGACTTGAATGTAGTTCCTCTGTTTTGTGTAAAGGTGGTATGTGTATCCACATTACTAGGCGAGTCTATTGCTAGTTCGGTATGTTCCCGCTATTTATATATATTATTAATGCTAAGTAACCGTTAACAGATTAATAATCGCATCAACGGCACTAGTAATATTTAGTTTGTTATTAGCTACTAAATCTATCTGCTTGCCTTTTTCCAACTATATATTTATTATTAACAGGCTCGCGCTTGACCACTATCTCACCCGATGGTAAGCGATGTTCTGGTCGCCGATGGAGCACGCTTGGCTACGATACCTTTTGACAAGACTGGTGTCAGGGTTTGTGGATTCTGACTAGCTTGAACATTGGTGGCCCTGTGGAAACAGCCCCGATTCACGAGTTGTAGGTCGCGGGTGCAAATGCAAACAGGCGCATTACTCCGTGCAATTTATTTCATTACCACTGCTATCAAAACGGTGAAGGAAAAACCGGCCTGGTCCTAGAACCTGAAGACATGTGACATACACCAATACGCACTGAGACAATCCACGTGGTGGATTACGGCCTATTACCTCTCCTAGAGATAAGCAGGAACATTACATGGCTGATTATGCTTATATTGTGACTACCCTTAACAACTACCACCAAAGTTCTAGAAATAACAGCCAGGACCAACGCCTTATTAGTTTATTAGCTACAATAAATAATTCAAGTGGTTTCGGTCTGAACTCGCGACCTTTCGCTAGTATAGTCTGTGGCCTGGTCTAAATATAACAAGACTGGTGATCGCCCACGGGTTTCTACCTGTGGCAGTTATTTAAGTACGGAGATATTCCGTTAACGACAGTGCTATATACACTTCAGTCATGTAGCAAAGGTTAGCTGGATGATTGTGGTTTGTTAATTTTATAGTGTTTAATGAAAATTGTGCTCTTGTTACTTGAAACTTTTGATCAGTTGATAACTCCATTCATAAGCAGTGGCTGATATATTCTTAAGCTTCTAATTTACAAATTTTTAGCTATAGTAAACAAATATGAAAGTTTTAAAATATCTTCGTCAACAACGAAGTTATAAAGCTTCAAAGCTACTAATAAGAAAGAAAAAACGATATGACCTTTGACGTCAAAGTCTATCACGCCCGTACTGCCATGATAGAAAACGGCATCTTGGCGAGAGAGACATGTATATTTGTATAAAATTGTTATATCTGTATTGATACTGTTTTCACATTAGTATACTATTTTTGTATATTTATTGATCTGTCAGACTTATTGGTCTTATTCATAAACTGTCAAACTAACACACCCGAAGATGCGTCATATTTGGCTTCCTCAAATTGAACCTTTCTACTCAACTCCATTGAAAACTATGATAATTTATGTATTATTGCAGCAAAGTGCTGTTATAAATCACATTTCTAGCCAAAGATTCTTGCTATGGAACTTTTAATATGTGGAGAGTTATGCACCATTGCATTGTGTATAAGTTCTAAAAGATTTACAACAAAATGGGTCACTGAAATTCGTTGCTGAATCGACAACCTGTCAATGTATGCCATTGCGCCATTTGTATGCAGTATTTTGCTACATAGTACATACTAAATTGATGTCCAATACATAATGTATTTGCATAGCATCAGGCTAGGTGGCTTACAATCGAATCGTATAGATCTAATCACTTTGTCGGAAATAAATACCTATGTGGTTGAGTTTATAGACGGCCGTCTCTCTGATTAGTCATTATAGCATTGTTCCGGTACGTGTAATATTTTCCGTAATATAATAAACCCAAACTTTTAAGACAATAAAAGTGGTCCAATTTTCTACTAGTAATTAGACCTATAAAATAGTTGATAATTATTTTTTTCTTAAATCTAGTTTTTACTGAGTCTTTCTTTAATAGGTTCATTACTGAAAGTAAATTACATTATAAAGGCGAAATTTTGTGAGCGCTGGTATATGTTTTCGCTCGAACGGGTGATTTTGGAGTATTTGGATTAAATTTAAATTGGCACACCGGTAAACTATGTTCTGGAATAGCACGTAGGATGTCTTTTTTATCCCTTGGGACAATTTTCTACTCACACATGGCCTAAGCTTTATTTATTATTTTTAATCATCATCATCATAATTTCACCCGAAAGACGTCCACTGTTGGACATAGGCCTCCCCCAAATGTCGCCACAATGACCGGTCCTGTGCGTCTCACATCCATCGGATTCCCGCGACCCTCACCGGTCCACCTTGTGTCCCACCTATTTTTAATAGGCTACCCAATATCATAGGTTTTGTTAGTGGTGAACGTTAAAAACAAACCCCCATACATTTGTGCTCAGTCTCATTGCAGTCATTGTTTTCGCTAGATTTACTCTTACCTGAATCCCCAAAAGGGCTTGATAAAAGTATCTTTGATCTGCTTTATAGAAACTTTATAACTGAAACAGGGCTACTAGGGGATTATTACGCCAAAAGCAGCGTTCTCATTTCTGCTTCCCAAACGTTTTGCTCAGTACTCTGGCCTGCACTATGACCTAAAAGGCTCATATTCAACAATTGAATGTATTGATTGATAAATAACGATGACAAGCCTCAAAGCCATTCTCATGCTTAAACCCCTATGACACTAATGATAAAAAACAAATCAGATTTTGCATACCACTAACAAACTATGCATGGACATAGTTGGCCTTGATTGATAACAATAACTAGTACCTATTTATGATTACCTTACCTGCAAATTTTCCTCAATAATTCTTAGACTGTAGATTGATAAACAGCTGTTTTTCTTTCGTTCTCGGAATATTGGATCTGAAGTGTAAATGATTTAGATTCGTCATAATCTATTTTTGAATCGACGTTGCTTTAGTAGATAGAAGGATTGAAAGTATACATGCGTATTGGGCTTTAACGGGCATCCTTAGGTACATTACATGGAATAAAATGCAATAACTTTGTATCAATAGACCTTCTTTTAAGCAATTTTTGGATATTCCATGCCTATGTGACAAAGACTTGTGTCGCGGATACCATCAAATCCCCAGCCTGTCCCTTCGTGACATATCCCGACGATCTCTTTCTACCTTCCAAAAAACGCCAAACAAAAGAATAAAGAAATCAGCTAACAAATAATGTGATGTAAACAGGAATTGTCGCAGTGAAATGAAAGATTATTAAATCAATTCTCCGGCGGATTGGCAGCCATCCAGCGTTTGGCGCAAACCTTGCCAGAAGTGGAGTGTTGTGCTATATAGTCGTATTTGCTGACAGGGATGTGTCATACATAAGTGGGTTCTTGTATGTTTGCAAGCTGGTAAAAATCGAAGCTCGCGTTTAACCGCTATCTCACCTGATGGTAAGACAGCCATTGTACCCATAGGTTTAATTTTTTGTAAAATTGTTTCTATCTTGGTATACATAAAGTTTATTATATTCTTTATTTTTGAAAAAAAAAGAAAAGAAGACACGTTTATTTAGCACAATGAAGAAACAAGAACTTTAAATGTAGAAATTTTTTTTTTTTTTCTTAACCCGCACTGGGCTCATTGCTGGGCGATTATGGACCATTCCCTCTTAGAGCGCAGGCCTGAGTTTTAGAACATTATAAGGCTGACAATGCTTATGCTATACTAAACCAATTGTCAGTTTGAAACCTTGTGTATATATACATTCTCGGTCGACGGATGAAACCGACAATCGGGTACACGAGGTTATGTCAAAGGCGCGACTTACATTAGTAGACAAAGGCACAGGGTGCGTCTATGACGCGCGCGGTAAACTGTTTGCTAAAGCACCCACAAATATTTAACCTACTAGCTTTTGCCTCCGGTTCGTCCGCCTGTAACTTGTAAATTATCCCACTGGGATAAAAAAGTATTCACAGTCTTAATCTAGGAGTTAGGTGTGTGTATCTGTGCTGTTCAATAAGATCCGTTCAGAAGACGGTAAAGCGCTACCGTGAAAGAGATATCGTGGTCTTGGAACGCACAGGGTAACTGAAGGACACAGGTGGGGTTTAGTCAGTAAGTCTGACACGCCTTCTTGTTCCCACCTAATAAAAACATGACATATGAAATTGTTGGACAAAATTACTTTGCCTAAACCTAAAGCCGTAAACATACATAGATTTTTACAGAGTAGGGAGTAAGGGAAACCCGGGGTCCTGAAACGCAAAGGCAATGAACGAACATAGATGTAATTTTAGTCAGTAAAAGTCTGACACACCCTCCTGTTCCGTCCTAGAATGGGAGAAGTCATTGGATGATTTGCCACCTTAAAAAAAAGTTACACAAAGTAATGCGTTTGGCTGGAATTGAGTAAATCAGTGCCGTTACAATTTGGCTATATACCAATAGTCACGTTATCATCATCATCATCATTTCAGCCGAAAGACGTCCACTGTTGGATATAGGCCTCCCAAGCGTCTCCACAACGACCGATCCTGTGCGTCTCGCATCCACCGCATTCCCGCGACTCTCACCAGGTCGTCGGTTCACCTTGTGGGAGGCCTTCCAACGCTGCGTTTTCCGGTGCGCGGTCGCCACTCTAGAACCTTTCGAAACCCAACGACCATTCATGTTATCCATTAACCAAAAAATACTTTTCTAGTCCACAAATAGTAAATAAAGAACATATTATGTGAAACATCACAGCGTGACGTGGTGACAACAAACAGGTCTAATGGAGATATTTTCCACGCAACCGACTTCCTTGTTATATTGAGTGTATTGTTCGACCATTTCCGATGACTCGCTTACGCAGAAACTGGCCGATGATGAGAAGTCGTTAAACAATTTGCAATGCGACAGTTTTATGAGAAGATTGAAGAATTTTTAACCTTACAAACGTGATATAACTTCTCGCTTGTGGTTCCCAGGTTAGGCAGAGGTGTGTTCAAACTTAGCAAGTGAAATGTGGGTGAGAGATGGTATAGAGGTTGGTTGGTTGTAGGTTTCGCTAGTTATGTGTAGGTCCCGAGGAATAGACTTTAAAAAAAAAAACAGTGTGACATTCCGTTGACCATTTCTGGTCTTCTTCATCACTTCCACTTTAATAAATGTTACTTTTTGACTGTAGATGCTTGAGTACTTGATTTAAATACCAAAATCACTCTATAATATTTGAGGAGTTTTCTCGATTCCTCATAGATCCCATCTCCAGAATTGGATTTTGAATAAAATGGGACCAGTCTCCGAAGTATTATTTTAGGTAAAAAAAAATATTTGCAAATCGATCCATCAACGACGGAGTAAACCTCCTTTTTAAACAGAATTGTCGATGGAGTCGAAAGGTTCTGGAGTGGCGACCTCAACCAGACTGCATTCAACGCTGCGTCGTTGGAAGGCTTCCCACAAATTAGACCGATGACCTGGTGGGGGTCGCGGGAATCTGATGGATGCCAAAAAAAAAACAAATAAAAAAAAAACATCCAACAGTAAACCTCTTTGTCGGAATTGATAATGACGATGATGAACAACTCAGAATTAACTATATCTCGCATAGTTAATACTGCCCGTAAAGCAAGCAAACCACAGTCGTTTCTAATATCTACTAGCTTTTGCCCACGGCTTCGCCCGCATAGATAAAATATAGCCTATGCCACTCAGAAATGAAGCAGCTTTCTATCGGTGAAAAAAATCTCGCAATCGGACCAGTACTTTCAGAGATTACCGCCTACAAACAAAAAACCAAACTTTACCTCTTTTATAATTTTAGTGTAGATACTTTCACTCACAGATAGACACTACAGGACAATACTAGATCCTTTAGTTCCGTTTACCTCCGGATCTTTCCTTCCATTGTCAATTCAACTAGATTGTGACTGACATTCTGAAGAATATGCAAGGAATCTTAGATGACAGGCAAATTGCTTGAATCAGCCATTTTGCAATTTATTGTGCTCCCAGTTCTTGATCCTCCCGTGTCTTAAACTGTATCATGTTCGTGACATATTTTGAAATAGAGTGACCGCTTGCTTCGGATTGATCCGAAGAATGTTTTCGTGTCCTATACGCAAGGGTTGCAGTGGTGGCCGAGTCACGGTGGAACACACGGTGGAGGTGTGCCCCACTTGGACAGAGCAACGCCGTGTCCTCGTGGGGGCGATCGGCGGCAGCGATCTTTCGCGCCGGGCCTTGGTACAGGCCATGGTCCGGAGCGAGGAAGAGTGGCAGGCGGACGCCTCCTTCTGCGAAGCAGTAATGCTGTGATTGATTCCGATCCCGATTTCCGGTCACCGTAGACGCGTGCTTGCGGACGGCGAGCAATGAGTAGCTCGCCGTCCGACCGTCCGGTAACCGTTCGGACCGAGCCCAAGTCGTCGACAGCGCGTATTGTTCCACGCGCGCCTCAGGGAGAGGTCAGCAAATCGTAGGGGCCCAGCAGGGTCGAAGCCTACTGGGGCCACGGGTAGTGTGAAAGTGAAACCCCCCTGGCCCCCCCTAGAACGAAGGTAAAGGAGGGACAGGATTAAGTTTTTAGTCAGTAAAAGTCTGACACTATCTCGCGCTCCACCCAAGAGCGAGATTTGTCATTAAGTAGATGATTTTCCCACCTAAAAAGAAAAAGCGGTGGCCGAGTGGTAATGGCTCCGACTTACGAGTAGTAGATCCCGGGTTCATACTCAGCCAGGCGCATTTGTAGGTGGCCGGAACTTTAAGCGCCCTATGCGATAGCTATCAAGAAAGACAGAATACGTTAGAAGCTAGCAGCACACATCTAAAATGAAAATCATATATGTAAAATTAGGGCTGCCATTCGTCCGGGTTTCCCCGGATTTGTCCTAGTTTGAAGGGCGTCCGGGGGGCATCCGGGCGGGGTTTTTAAAAGTATCCGGGAGAAACCCGTACCCTGCATATAGTGTTTAATTTTATTAATAAAAATGTCTATCAATTGTTGCGGTTACATACGTACCTACCTTATTCGATTTTATTAACAACCTATATAAATGAATAAAAAAAATATATATATAACGATGTTTTTATTGTTGTTGCAAAAAAAAATCCGACGTGTCCGGGGAAAAAACCATATTTTGCCCAAATGTCCGGGATTTTTGCCGTGTTTGTTCGGCTTTGGTAAATTAGGTGATGGCAGTCCTATGTATAATCATAAAATGAAAGTAAAAATAATCTTCTAACAAAGATACATTAATATAAAAAGACAAAGAACAAAATGATTCCCAAGGTAATTATTTTATTATTGAACATCAACAGAGTAATTGTAACAAATTGATAAGTGCTGCTACTAGTCAATTCAACATCCGTCAGTCTATAAGCTAAATCATCCTTTATATTTGCTGTTTTAATTATAGGTTGTAGGTACTGAGGTCGGAGAACAGTAATTTTTACTGGTTTTTTTTTAATTGGTAAAACCAGTGCTTGACTGCGATCCCACTTGCTGGTAAGTAGTAATGCAATCGTTGATGGTGAGGCGCACTAATTTATTGAGAGCCTATTCACTCTAGCCTTGAAGACACCTAAATTATAACTATGACTTTAACTTTTTATTTATCATCTTTGAATTTATAATTATATGTATGTTACTGTAAAAGCCCGAACCACGGTAAGACCTGAGATTTATCAACTATACTCCATCTGTTCAGGTAATTAACTAAATGTAAACAATCTTGACATGTCTTTTATCTAAAAGTTGTCTAAAATTTTATCTAAAAATGTTTACAATTTGCTATTTACCTATACCGATGTTTGGTAATTAACTAAATTTTAATAATCTTTGTATGTCTTTTATACGACTTTTTTAAATAAAAAGACATAAGTATCAAGATTGTTTACGTTTAGGTAACCACCTAAAGTAGAGTTATGTAATGTATTTAAAATCCGAAAAGTTTTGCGACCTTCGTTTATTTTGAGCATTTACCAACATTCAAATAAACGGTAAATGTCGCTAAACAGACATAACAGGGTGATTAAAAAAAAATGAACACCAACGGATTGCTCTAGATCGGGGTGTATACCTAATGATGCTATTCTTCGCAAAACCAACATTTACCAACCGCCTCTGGTAAAACCTAGCATGTATACCTGTAGACCTTAGAGCAAAATTGACGAGGCCCTCTAGCGCCGATGACTGCTAGGGTTCCAGGACAGGACCGTTCGAAAGAGTTGAGGCTCTGGAACGCTAAGGACAACTGAAGGAGTATGGGTGGGTTTTGGTTAGTAAAATTCCGACACTCACCCAAAGCGTGAGGAATCATTAGAAAATTTCCCTCCAAAAAAGAAATAAAAAACGGCGTTTGCATATTATGTTTTCCAGTTAAAGGTGCATAATCATTCCTAGATACGAAAGTAAAGCAACTAGAGTCATAATCGTATGCAAGCATGCGTCCAATAGTAGATACGTAAGCGTAGCTGTGACATTTTCACTTCCTAGCCGCATAGCTGTTTAATTATGCATTAGTAATATATTGCTTAATTAGAGACTCCTACTTGGTGACTGGAAAATTGTGAGATGGACTTTAAAGTTTAGCAGTGGTGGCTGAGTGGTAACGGCCCCGACTTACGAGTTGTAGGTCGCGGGTTCAAACTCAGCCAGGCGCATTACTTTGTGCAATTTATTTCATCACCACTGCTCTCAAAACGGTGAAGGAAAACATCGTGAGGAAACCGGCATGTCCTAGAACCAAAAATTCGAAGATATGTGACATTCACCAATCCGCAATGAGCCCGCGTGGCGGATTACGGCCCATTCCCTCTCCTAGAGAGGAGGCCTGAGTCGCAGCAGCGGAAACATTAAAAGGCTGATTATGCTATTATGCTTATGGACTTAAAGATAGTTTGTTAATAGATTCTTTAAACAGTGGTTGAGAGGTCCTTACTCCCCTATTCTGAGTGTGATGTGTATGTGGAAGGAATGATCAGATAGTTTGCTTCTTGTCATATCGTTCTCTGCACATCTTGCCTCAGATACACACTTCACTGTATGTTTTTATTATTATTTCTTTGTTTATGTACTACTAACAATAATTTTAAGATATTTTACTAACAAAGTGGACCATATTGTTGTCTTATCTTGAATTAAATAATAATAATAGGATTTAGCAGTATATCATGTCTTAGACATTTACTGACGTACGGCGAGTATCCACCTTAACATTGTTAACACCTCTACGGTCCGGGCTAAGCGTTTCGCCTCGTCGTTTATACCACGTACTGGAACAATTTGCCTGCTGCGGTCTTTCCATCCGATTATAATTTAGGTGTCTTCAAGGCTGTCAATCAACGTTTGCATTACTGCTTACCGTCAGGGACCCAAGTCTGCTATTTTTATAAATTCGTCATTCAAACACGATCCCATTGTCATTTTGCTAAAAGTTTGTAATCTAATAATTCATAATGGTCGATCATTGATCGGTCAATGATCTTTTGGTAGAATGACAATATCGAGCTGTCTAGTAACAAATTAAAAGCAATGACTGCACAATGGCGTTCTAATGGTAAGTCACTGATCAAAGGAACCGTCAAAATTTTTGCAGATTTCCGCATACGTCAAACATTCATTTGTCATTATGTACGAGATTACCATTCTATGCCATTTCTTTCAATGGAGTGTCAGTGGTTGACCACTTGAAAGTCATAATGACGCCATTATATTACGAAACTTGCCAAAATTAACAATAATGAAATCAATGATAAACCATTCTGACACTATTGTAATAGCAGACTTGAGGCCCTGGTCAAGCACTGTTGATATGTATCATAAAAAACAATAGTAAATATATTTCAGCAATAATATTCTTCCCGCTCGAATATCTAAATAATATAAGATAGTGTAGTGCGCAAGCGTGTGCGCAAAACCGGGTGCACTCTCTGTTCTTCTAAAGAAAATAAGTTAAAATATTTATTTGTGTGAGTTTATTCCTTATTAAAACGCAAAATATGTACCAAATTTAAAAAAAAAGCCGAATGCGACTGCGGTATTTAAAAACAATAAATATTACGACGCTGGTATCTATTTCTTCGTCTACTCTCATAGTCCGATGGGACGCCAATCTATACGCTCGAAGGTAAAAACGCGAGGAAAACCCGCGAAAAATAATTTTTGCTTAAGTTTTTTGCATTTTACAAGTCAGTTTTAAATTGTAAGTTAAATAAAATATGATTGGCGGGCATAATACGTATTATTTATTGAATTATAATCACCCTACGTAATTATACAACCCTCTCAGTTCGTTATACTTTATTCAATCGCTATTTCATGAGAAATTCATTCAATAGGGTAAGACCAACTAAGAGCGTTGTATTGATGATTTTCATGATTATAATTTAGTAAATAAATACATATTATGCCCGCCTGCAAAATGCAAAAATCTTAGGAGAGAATTTGTATTAATATAATGTAATATAATATTCCACTACTAGATAACTGATAGACATACTTATATATTTCTAAATACATACATATTATAGATAAATTACACCCAGACACAGAACAAATGATCGTGCTCATCACACGACATTTGTTTTGGGTGGGAATCGAACCCACGATCTCCGGCATAGCAGTCAGGGCCAACAGGCCAGTCAATTTGAATTCAAAACGATGATCGTGGAAGCTAAAACTTTTTGTTCCAAATCCGTCAAACATCACCTGACTGTACCACATTACTGAGATGACAAAGCATTTATTGCGGACAGACATTGTATAGATTAAGAGCATAAAACAGCAGTGTAATGTAATATTATAAGTATTATAAGTCATACGTGATTCCTTACCGCTGAGATTGATTCGACCTTGCCAGCCGAGAACGCGAACGTAATTACTATTTCCTACCTGCTCTTTATGCATAATTTGAATAAAATCATGAACAATAGATAGGATTTGTACAATATATAACATTACTCGGTAGACTAGAAGTAATCTGATGTTATTAGCGGCAGTCTTCATTTATATTTCTGCCTATAGTTTTAATATACGTATATTTAAATTAACAAACACTCTCGCGTTTATCCCGCCAGGGTCGCTCATCCACGACCAAATACTCCATCTCGTCAGCTCTTCTGTCACCTATGGGGATTGAAGAGCTAAACGAGGTAGAGTGCGCAAACGCAAACACACGACCCTGGCGAATAGGATACGAAAATACTTGTCGGACCAATCCAACGCAGGCGGTTAAAGGGTCCTGGAACGAAGACAAAGAAGGAACAGGAGTGAGTTTTAAGTCTGACACGCCCTCGCGCTCCGCCCAAGGGCGAGAGATGTCATTAGATGATTTCCTACCTAAAAAAGGCGGTTAAAGGGTTAATAACATGTGTGATGTTTAATATGTAATGTGTCTTGATGGCCCAGTGGTTAAGGCACCCACCCGCCACGCATGAATGATGTTGCAAGTTCGAAACGGGGCAAGTGCCAATGTGAATTTTTCAATTCATATGTACTTTAGTTTATTTAGGATATTACTGACACCCCGTGCCTCGGAAAGCACGTGAAGCTATTGGTCCCGGTTGTCATTTGTAGATCTTTGACAGTTTTACAGGTAGTCAGACACCAGAAAGTCTGACCATCAGTTTATCCAAGGAGTCTGGTTTTGCCTGGTAACTAATAATATTCCACAACTTTCACATAACGCCATCTAGTCCCAAACTAAGCAGAGCTTGTGATATGAGTACTAGACAACTGATAAACATACTTATATATATCTAAATACATACATATTATAGATAGATTAAACCCAGACACAACAAATGATCGAGCTCATCACACAAACATTTGTCCTGGGTGGGAATCGAACTCACGACCTCCGGCATAGCAGTCAGGGCCACTGACAACTAGTCCAACAGGCCTGTCTGGGATGGGAACTGGGATGTGGAAGTAGGGTTGCCAGGTTTTCAAACCGAAGAGCCGGACAGACCAGCCAATTTAGCCGGACATTTGAGTAAAAATGGCCGACAATTTTGTTTTAAAGTCACACTCGTCTTTTTTAGTATTGACCATAATATATATTTTTTTTTATTTCTAATGAAACAACATTAAAATTGACTGCTATTATTGCTAGTCCGCTCCGCTTATGCTAGCGATACAAGATAAAGAAAAAGACATGACAAATCTAAAAAAAATATTGTCTAATTTAAAAAGCCTAACAAAAGCCGGACAGGCTGGACTTCGCCTAATTTAAAAACAACTAAAAAGCCTGACCCTGTCCGGCTTTATCCGGACGCCTGGCAACCCTATGTGGAAGTCTTATAGGCGGTTGCTCCATGTGAAATACAGATATTCAGGCGGCGCATTTGGTTAGTCTGGAAGCCGACCCCAAGCTAGTTGGGAAAAGGCGAGGGACATGATGATGATGATGCTCTGCGAACAACAAACAGCAACAGAGGCCCTGAAATGAACTGTTAAAGAGATTTTTTTTTTTAAATTCATATAAACCAGTGCTTGACTGCGATCCCATTCCAGTCCTTCGATGTACGCGGTATAAACGACGAAGCGAATCGCTTAGTCCGGACCGTTGAAGTTTCAACAACGTAAGGGTGGATACTCGCCGTACGTCGGGTTGTCCGATGGTAGAAAGGAGATGGCGGAATCAAGTCATGCAATTCCCGCGCACACTCCAAAATGCAACCTGTAAAATACCGATAGGCTGGCTACCCTGCGCCTGTGCTCGAGGCTTTGTAGATTGGACTTAACCAGATCTGGATCCCTAATTAGCCTCTTCACACGCCTTTCCACTGAGTCCAAAGCTGCTAGATGGAGCTATATAGAGTGTTTAGCTCCATCCTTCTCTCTCGCTCGGACACTTGACATTTTAACACTTCATGGTAAGGCCTCCTTGTAAGTACTATTAGGTACACTTCTACCGCTAAATCGTGAAAGCTAACTGAGAGAAAGGCCGACCGTTGTACCTACAGATAAACTACAGATAGATTGACGGTCACAGCCAGAGTAAACTGCAGCTTGTAAACCATACTCTGCAAATCCGGTTTCAAGGTCAAAAGTGCTGTTTCGAATCGTCATTACTTTACAATCGTTTTGTAAGTATTGTTGGTGAGACTTGAACCAGTATCGACTCAAATTATATTATTTCAAATTTAACATGTTAATGTAAAGAGACGAAGAGTTGAAAAACGCCAAGTTTGGTATGACCGCATGGCGGTTGTATTGCGTGATGAGTTAGGCAGGGGTTTACTAATAGTATCGTTTATACCGTGTACATCGACTGACATCGGACTGGAACAATTTGCCTGCTGCGGTCTTCCCATCCAACTATAATTTAGGTGCCTTCAAGGCTAGAGTAAACTAGCTCTCTCTAAAAAACTGGCTCTTAATAAACTAGTGCGCCTCACCATCAATGATTGCATCACTGCTTACCATCAGGTGGGATCGCAGTCAAGCATTGGTTTATATCAATTAAAAAATATTATTTCGCCGTCAGATTAACCGTATGTGGCTGAATAACTCTGTTTTACATGGAGCCACTGTCTATCAAACCTTCACAGAGCAGTTACTGGATAACATGGTACTCCTCTGATAGACTGATGTTTAGACTTTCTAGCACCTGTAACAACTGTCAAAGATCTAGGAATGACCACGGGACCAACGCCTTTATGTGGTTTCCGAAGCACTAATGTCCTCGATAAACTAAAATTCAATTCACATTGGTACTTTTCCCGTTAATGAAATAGAACAAAACGCATAGTTAACGAAAGTAACAATGCTTTTACTGACTATTACGTTACCGTCAAAAAAAGGCAAATATTATACGAAGTATAATGAAACACTGCGCAAGCGATGATTTTTTGTCACAATCCCTTCTCCCATCCCTCTCAAACTCAATGCAAGTGAAAGAGATAGCCCACGAATGCAACTAAGGACATTGACTGTGTGTTTATTCACTCGGTTTACTTTCGAAGTGTTAAAGACCTTATTAGCGTTACGTAAGGTTGTTATTAGTAAAGCTGTTGACTCGGATATGCAGATGAAGTTTTTTTTCTTCTAAAGGGCCTGTGCTGTTCCTTACACCTGGGCCATGCGGGTGTGCGTCCATTGTTATTTTAGGCGACACTCTGCCGGGACACAATAAGCAGATTGATGGTGAATGTCAGATCCGATTGCGAATAAATTTGCACGGGCAGATTTTTGCATGAATTCTACTGAGGGACGAATATTTTGATGAATTTATGCGCTTTGATTGTTACGGTTTAATCCAAAAAAGAGATTATGGCAACGAAATGCCAGTAGTTTTCATTCAGACATTCATTTCTAGCAGTGCAGGCAATGGTTCTCGAATGCAATATTATTAAAATTATCTCTGATTGCCAGCCCCATGTCTATTAAATTGATTAATAGGGCAACTATCCAATGGTTGGTTCCGGACTGTTGTATATGTTCTGATCACGAGAAAATTTCTGATATCGCGATGCAGGATAGTCCCTATATGACATTGATGTCCACAGTTCTTTTGTAGTATGGCATGTCATATTAATAATAATAATATATAATAATATATTGACTCGATTTTGCACTGTCTTTAGAAACAGCAGAAGTTTTATAATGTATGCATAGTCATTAACCTTTCCATGTACTTATCATTCTTTTTATTTGTTTCCTATGAAGACTTCCTTGATGGTCCTTTTAGATGAAACCGATGAGTTACTGACATCCACAGGCTCATCTTATTAACATTGAACTGGTCGCGGTCGTCTGTTCGTCAATTAGATACACACTCACTACATATTACGATTAGTCTTTCATATCACGACGTGATATCATGCTCCATCGTCGATCAGATCATCGCTTACCATCAGTTGAGATAGTGCTTAAACGCAATGTCCTATGCATGTTCAGCGCAACACATTTTTTTCATCCATTCTATCCTATCAGCAGTCACGCTATCACTCCCTTTTCTCACATATCACTTATCAAACAATCTTTCCAGCTTTTCTTTGGCCTCCCTCTCTTTCCCAATCCAACCATATATATGTATATTTATAACTCTTTTAGTAACATGCACCAAAACTAAAAATAAAAAATACTGAGGACCTTAATCACGAAAATTTTCCTTTCCATACACAAACAGGGCTCAAGTGATCTCTAAAAAATGATCAGTGTACAGACAAGCACGAACACACGAACGAATGTCATTCAATGACGAACTTCAGTACAATATGAATTCACGGTGTTGAACCGAAATTTCTTTACATCCGTCGGTGTTAGTCACTAGACTAGAAAAAGATCTTGTGTCTTAGACGTTTTGCGGCTTAGTCGCTTAGATCATAAGGTGACGTCTCCCAGACGATCGAGTCAATTTGGATAAGTGTGCCGAACTGCAAATCATTGTTTGTTGAAAAGACTGTTATATTTGTCATTATCCGCCGTGTGCTATATTTTATCGTTCCTAATGGTGTGTCCGAGCGGGACAGACGTACGTAGATTATACATCGACATGTATCTGCCATAAATGAGGGTTGCTGGTTTGTTCGAAACAGCCAAGTTGCGGCCTTGTAACGCAAAGAGCAACTGAAGGAATACAAGTGGGTTTTCAGGGTCAGTAAAACTCTGATACTCCCCTCGTTCCACCTAGAGCGAGACGAGTTAAATAATAAAAAAAATAATTTCATACCAGAGATCCATAGTATGATTAAAACATTAAATTGATATTTACTAACTAAAACAAAAAGACTTAATAGGTACGCCTATTAAATGTCTTTTTTGTCTATCACATATCTGGATGACGGTCTGTGTACCGCCATCCAGTGAGATACTATTAGGCCATCCACCCTACCGATTAGTTGTTACGAAGCTATTGACTATTTTATTACTTATCTACATTGTGCTCACATAATAGAAGCAACATGAAATATGTAACTCATAATATGATTTAAAAGAGTGTCCAAGGAGTTTCTTGCACTTCTTCTCTATAGAGATCTACGCTTTGGAACGTGCAATTTAGCTTCACTATTTTTTTTGGACTGACCGACATTTGATTATTCAAAAGTGCCTGTAAATCGTCTATTTGAAATAAATGCTTTTGATTTGATTGACGATTCCTCCATAAAAAAAGTTGCACAGACTAAATTTCATAGAAATTTACGTAAGCTTCTACCCACGATGTTGACGCACCATAAAAACGCAGAATAAATAAATATAAATATAATGGGCTGCAGGATTGTTCGAACGAGTAATCATGGCCCTCGCAAATGGCAACCAAAGGAACTCGGGTAGGTTTTAGTCAGTAAAAGTCTGACTCTCCCCTCTTGCTCCATCCGGTGCGGGAGAACTCATTTGTTGATTTCCTAGTTTCCCACGTTAAAAAAAAAACATTACTAAATGTATTATAGTACCTACTTGGATCGTAATTAATCAACACATTGTAGATCATGTCTTCTTCCATACTTCTCTACTTATTGTAACTTCTGCTATTACTCCCTTTCTAATCATTATCATCTTTCATAAGGTCTTGCCATCAATACTTAGGTCTACATACTCAGAACTTAGACAAGTAATAAATACAGAAAATATTTTTATTTAACAGATCAAAGAACCCCCCCTTCCCACTCCCTTTTTTTTAGCATCACCCAAAGGTTCACTGGTAGAAATTGCCTAAGGCATTAAGTCGACCTCTGTACTTTTGTATGCATAAAACATTAAATTAATAATATATAAAAACAAATGCATAATGCATACTAAAAAGACGAAGGAAATACTCTTAGAGAAACAAAAATAACTAATGTCAGAGCACAAAAACACGAAGTTAACGGTGATAAGAACAAGATAAATGTAACCAAAATGGACTTAAAACGCAGTTTCTAAATGTTAAGCACGAAAACTTTCGCTGCCAAGAAGGGGATACTTGTAAAGTTGTAAGTTCGAAACAAACTCACGTTTTTAAATACTTAGCTTGAAAAAAAAACGAAAGTTTTTTTATATACTTTTGACTTCGGAGCTCTTGCATAACTGTTTCTATTTTGGTCGTGTATATTTTTGGTTGGAATTGTTGGTTTTTAGACATTTCTAAGGCAGACTGCTTATTTGCTTAATATAAGCATAATCAGCCTTACAATGTTCCCACTGTTAGGACTCAAGTCTCCTCGGGGCTCGGTGCAGGTTAGTGCATGTTCATCGTCGACCTACTACTGGTCTGACTGCTTAATAGCTCTTATTTTATCCGGAAGATTGTTGTCTGTGAGACTTCGTTCAAGCCTGGGGTCTAAATTACATGATATTATTATTATTATATTAACGATAAAGATTATCAAATAGTCCAGTTTTTTGATTCACTGACGCCACTGACATGACCTACACATATGTTCCAATATCACTTTGATTAGTCCCTTAGTAACGATACCGGATAACAACGCGAGCTCAGTACGGATTGGAGGATGTCGCATGTTTTCGATTTTTGGTTCCTTCACAGTTTTAAGAGCAGTGGTGATGAAATAAACTACACAAAGTCATGCACCAGACTGACTGGGTTTAAACCCGCGAACTACAACTCGTAAGTCGGGGCCGTTACCACTGTGCCATCACTGCTCATAGACTATCATGACCAAACCTATTTTACTTTCAACTTTGGCACCGTGTCCTAGATGCCCATTTTAAGAAGGTCTATAGGTTAGACTACGAGTAGAAAGTGACCGTCACAGTGCAATATACTTCGATTCCGTTAACCCAGGACAACTTGCGGTCTTGTCGTTTTGACATGCTCTTGCATATAGGGCTGCCTGACCGACCTTTTTCTGGTATAGGATTATGCGGGACTTCATGTTTTGCCATTATCTTATTAACTGCTTTATTAGTACTCACCTTAGCTTTTAGAATGTTCTTGTATTTTTAAAAACCTGCCTGCCCTATTTCTTTGTTACTTGGGGTCGGAGCAACAGGTTTTTTCTTCCATTCTGTCTTATCAATCGTCATGCTATCATTGACTCCCTTTTCTTTCATATCACTCCTAACACAATCCATCCATCTTTTGTTTGGCGTCCTTCTACCTCTTTATTTATCCATTCATAATTCTTTTAGTAAAATTCGTTGCATCCCTCCTCTTCAAACATCTATCTCAACATGCTCATCTTCGTTGAACGCAATCTTATTTCATCTGTCTATATCACAGACCATCATTCTGATCAATATGTTAATTATCATTTATTATTGATTTCATGTCATCAATGACAATCATTAGGTTTGTAGAGAATAAAGGTCATAGTTACATCACCAGTTAACCTCTCAATGGTGTTACTGCTTACTACTGGAACTTTTTGCTTCCGGTGTTGTAGTTATTTGTATGCTACGTTGATTCTATTTCATACATAATATTATCCTACCGCCTTAGTTGGCTATTAAGGCATTTTTTCCAGCCAATAGTATCTTACTCCCTGACAAAGACGTCGAATTCATGTCCTGATAGATCTTAATCTGAATCATTTGTACAATTTCGTAGTTACGAAAGTATACGTTCTTGATTCTTATGTTTATTAGATCTATAGTTTAAATCTCTAGTTCTAGTTTAGTACTTTAGTGTTCTGTTAACCCTAGTCGTGCTAGTGAACTGTTATTTGCTGTGTGAACATGCAGATTGTGTGTGAATTGGTAGGTGATTTTATTCAATGCTACTTTCTTTTGTCCGTATACAATGTACATGTACGGAAGTATTTATAGCAAGATTGTGTTGTGCTGTTTTTGCTGTCTTTTCCGGTTAAGTGTCTGTTCGTTGAAATTTTGAATCGTGTAAAGGGTTTCTTGTATCATTGTTTATGTCGGATGGCTCTTTTATTTAGCGCTGAGGTGCGATTTTCCTAAATAATAAAAATGCGGGATACTAACATACATAAACGCTTTTGTGTCATGGTCATGGTCGATTAAAAAAAAATTACTTTCCGTAATAATATAATTATGCTCAAAGTTAGTAAAGGCTGTCCAATTCTTTTTTTGAAAACTTTCTCGCAGAATGTTGTTCCTATCTATGGGCAGAAGCAGTTTTCAAAAAAGGACTAATCGTTTAAGTTCCTTACCATACAGCAGTCTTTTCAGATCGAACTTCTGTTTCTTTCTAAATGAATCAGCAGTATAATTTAAGAGTGTCCTAATCCTTCTATATTACTACCATGACCTTCTCTTTCTCTGTCTACTCGTCTATCTACATCTATACTCCTAAATCTACGTTTCAAGTACTATAAATTGAATTACGTCGTCCAATCTGTGAATGGACGGTGCCCACGGTCCACAGCCAGTCAATCAATAAACGTTGATGTATCACCACTGCTATATACAACTCACTAGATGGCGCTACAGTACACAACACTGCTACTATTAAAACAATTATGTCTGAGACGAAACCGGTTCCCATGAACGCACCCTCACAATAAGGGTCCATACCGTCCATACATACTCCATGTAATAATGAAGAACGCTGCGTCAATCAATCTACGGATGCAAACTAAATAAAAAAAAAAGTGATGCAACACCTAAATCCAGTTTTTCTAAATACAACTCAATTTGGCATTGTTAGAGTTGGTTTTTCAGTGTCGACGGATACGGAATTAGGTCGTTTTGTTATAGTGTTCTAATTTTGTTTGTTAAGCAATAAAAAATAGACAGATGTGACCGGACCAGACTTTATTGATTTTGAATGCAGTTTTGTTGAGTTTTGGCGTGAATTGTCCAGCTGGACGATTATTCAAAGGTTGGTTTAAAGCATAGGAAAGTAAATCCTTTTCTTTCTTGAATACAGCAAAGGTACATGTTATTATTCCAGTTGAAAAACTATTCCTAGGATCCATATAAGATCGAGATTTATCTAGTTATGCGCAAATTCTTCACAGTCGTGAATGTGTTCTTTGATACCAGCTATTTTATTACTGGAGTGTTTTGTAAATTCGCTTACGGTGCCATTATAGGATGAGTACTAAGAGTAGTAAGGTCTTATTGTCGCTCTCTTTTTTGAAACTGGCTCTTCCAACCTTGTCTCTAACATTCTCTCTGACCACCCTTGTCTCCACAATTACAAGTTGTGGTATACACATTAAATGTAGACCAACTGAGGTGTGGCGTCGTGGGCACACTCGATCCTTTCCCAAGAACGAGTAGACGTCATTCTGAAATTGTGCCTGCTTACTGATAATTTTATTGTTTCATTTGTAAACCCAAATCCCTAAAAAGTGATTTTAGTGAACACCACACAAGTAACAAGATCTTCTGTTAAAATTATAAAATTGATTGCATAACATTTGCTCACTAAATTCTAAACCGAAAGCACTACACAATTACAATTCAAAACTTCCCTTTCGTGTCCAGTTTTCAATACATCTGTTGTACATTCGCCCTAAAACAAGCGTGGATTAATTCTACCCTTTATTGTACCCCAAACCACCCCTAACTATATACTTAAATTAGGGGTGAAGTTGTCACCCCAGTATGCTGGTCTATCCATCAAAATAATGTTGGTATATAATGGATCATATAATACTGGTTGGACGTCCGAAAGTGTAGGTTCGGCCGCCATTATTGGATCCCGGACAATTCGATCTCCGATGTTGAAATGCGTACGCCATAAATACAAATTCAAGGTATAAAGGTGATCTCGTCTCGTCTATTGTTGGTAGCCGGTTTATGTAAAATGCATCGTATTTGCGTAAACTTAAAGATGTTTTTGGAATGGTGGTTTGATTGCTTCAACTTCAAACAATTGCTATCGAACATATCGACTAAAGACGAAATATTTTAAAATTCACAATTACCTACAGTTCTTTTTTAATTCGTACAAAAACTTGTATTCTATACATTAACTACTGCTGTGAGTTGTCTCCACAATGTCTTTAGTATAACTACTATCGGAGTAAGAACGCTAAAAAGACATAGCGTCACCCTAGACAAAGAGTTCTTTGCACCTTTCCTCGCACACATACAAACACAAACAGGAAAGCATACAGAACACTTAAACTGTTCACTTCAAGGGTCAGTAATATAAGAAGCATTATAGTTCTACTTAAACGAACATCACTTTTCCTCGAACCGATCAAAACCCGAGTCGGGGACACTAAAAGCTATACAGAATCATCCCAGGCAGGGCGTTACCCGAGTATTAATCTGCACACAAGTAAACATTACATCTCAAAGCGAGTCGCCAAGAAGAAAGTATCTACACCTGTCCTTTTCGCACTTTCGTGCTGACCGGTGTGCGAGAGGGACGGCAATCGAAGGGTCGGAATCAATACCATATGACAGGGGCCGGTGTTTTATTTTGTTGGAGACATCTTTGCGTGTGTAGCTATAGTGTTTTGCTTGTGTGAGTGGCTGGACCGCACTGTATCTAGGTAGGTGGCTAATGCTGGCTTTTCACATGTTAATTCTACGTTTTGGGATAGCGCTAGCCGTGGATACGAAGTAAGGGTTTTAGCAGATCCCAGTTTAGCGTTAAGTTGAAATGTAAATACCTACAGTATAGGGTTTAAATTAAACGAATTTCACGAACTATTTTACAGATTAAGTACTAAGTAGTCTGTTTACTGGAGTAATAATATTGAAAGAGTCAGTTTTATGGATCTCGTCAGAGTAAAGATGTGCATTCTTGTGTATGTTGATGACTTGATTGTTTTCGTTTATTCGTTATTACTCATAACACTACGCATCTCTCTTTGTTATTGCCCGTCCCATCTTTGGCACAGTTTTCTCTTTTGAAATTTTGAATCATTTTTTTTTCGTTTGAATAGTTTAGTAACCTAAACACTACTGGCTATTTAGGCCCCAGTTATGATATTTATTTAGTAATAATTGGACCATTCGTGATAAAATTAAATAGCTACCTAATATTGGTTGGGACAGAAGCGTGGCTCAAGAAAACAGATTGTGGATGACGATGATAATTATCTAAATTATATAACGTCATAAAATCCACTTTCACCTTAAGTACTAAACTACACATAAAGAGACGGGAAAATCACATAAAGCTGTTTAAAATAACGTCGAATCAGGTCGCCCGAAAAAGGGAGTTGAAACAAAAATAATACTCACAACAAAAAACGAAACAAAAAAATAATACAAAAAACATGCGAATTATAAATTCAGCTGCAAATAAAATGGTATATTATTACGAATCACAGCATTTGGTATAATTTGGCACCACTGGAATATTGGGGTAGCTCCCCTCGCTCGAAACGATTTTATGGGCAACGTTTATGAACAGAGCTATTGTCCGGTTACGGTTAGATTTGGTGTCAACAATATTGGTTAAATTCGGGCTTTTGTATGAATTTTAACATTGATATTTGTAGATTAGAAAATTATCGAAACATATTACTTTGAAGTTTTGAATTGTCCTTCGTCTTGACTTATTTGAGATATTAGTCTATTATTTCAAAATTGTTTGAAATTAAGTTGAAATCATACTTGATGATATTTTTTATTTCATCAGTGTATAAACCTTATTTATATATTTTTATAAACTGTTAACTGTTGTGTATTGCCTTAAGCATAAGCATAATCAGCCTTTTAATGTTCCCACTGCTGGGACTCAGGCCTCTAGGAGGGGTATTGCCTTAACTTATATTTATTAATGACTATTAAATTTCTACATTAGTCAGTTCTCCAAATTATTAATAGATCTAAGGATCTAATAAGGTTATTTTAATCGGATCAATGACGGTATCATTTTAAGACTTATAAACTATGCACTTGTAGGTATTTATACCTATAAGTATAAATAGAGCACCATACCCGGGTATTTCCCTAAGGTGGGAATGTTCCCGGAAGCAACATTGCCTGTAAATGTTACCCTGTTATTATGTAGGAGGACACATGTCCGGGGAAAATAGAGTTCTACGGGGACTTTAGCCCCGGGATATAAATATAATTTTATTATAGAAACAAGAAGAAAAAAGAGTGTGAAACATTCAATTAAAAACTTGATACTTGTCCTCAATCTTAGACTAAATGTGTTCAACTGTTAATCCATTTCGAGTCAAAATGAATGAACCGACATATTCCAAAAGAGTGTTCCACAGGGTACCATCATAGGCCCTCTTTTCTTTCAAAAATGAACTCTTACTTTAACTATAAAACAAATCGTTTCACCTTAATCAGGGAATACAGATAACAATAAACCTTTTAGCCTTTGCCTAACATTCGCGCAAGTCATAAAACTCAAGTGAACGAAGACTTACTTTGTACTGGAAAGCCGATAGTCATAAACCGACGGTGCTCAGTTTGATTTTAACGACTGTGCACTTCTTGCACCGCAATAATTTGACGACGTAGGTATGGCTTAAAAGTATGTAGGGCTTTGGATTGATCTTCACATTTCTTGAGAAGATAGTTTAAGTTTAGAATATACGATAATATCATTTATGAGTATTTCAAGGCAGGAAAATCTATGATGGAGCTATATGTTCGTTTCTTCCCTATGTGCCATACACATAAACAAACACACGCCTATTCATGGGGAGATAAGCAGAATCACCATCTACCTCAATCCATAATCCTTGCGTCTTTTAAGATTATACTAAAGCCTTTATTAGGAAATACCCTGGAGAAGTTTTTTTGTCTGCCCCATATTGAGCAAACCTCTGTACCATGGGTCCTTAAGGCTTATTGTTTTTCACATGTCTGGTTTCTACACACACCGGCACAATTAGGGGAACACAAAAAAAAAGGTTAATTTTTTTGTAACTCGTGGGTAATTTGTCAAGTGGTTTATTTTTTTAAGGTATTACTCTTGTATAACATAACATTTTGACACATCTTGACACCTTTCAATAATCTAACAGAAATTATACCCTCTTAAGTGATTTTTTAACAGTCAGCGCTTTTAAGTGTTTTTGATAAGAATTTTGTTTGTGCAGTCAATAGTGGCCCTAGCTTATTTTGTTGTTGTTCTTTGAAGAGTTAACATTGTATTACATACAAAATGAGTGATTTGCCAACAACTGAAGTCGCCAGAGCTGTGACAATGATCGAAGAAGGTCACTCATACCGTTCAGTGAGTCGAACCTTAGGTGTATCAGTATCTGTGATCCACCGTAATGTGAAACGATACAGACAGACAGGATCTTACGTGCGGAGGCGAGGACAAGGCAGAAATCGTGCAACCAGTGCCGTAGATGATCGTTTTATAAGGGTGCAAACGTTGAGAAACCGTCGTCAAACAGCTGTCCAGACCCGAAATCTCTTGGAAGAAGTGCGTAACGTGCGTGTAAGTGAACGAACAGTAAGAAGAAGGTTAAACGAAGTTGGTTTAAAGTCATACGTACCAGCTAAAGCGCCTAAACTTGAGGTAAGTCATCGAGTTGCAAGATTAGCGTTCGCTCGTCAGCACCAAAATTGGTCCGATGAATGGGGTCGTGTTTTATTCTCTGACGAAAGCCAATTTTGTGTAAATTTCATCGACGGGAGGGAGAGGATGTGGAGGTATCGAGGAGAAAGGTACCATCAAGCCAATTTTACCGAAACGGTGTCATATGGTGGAGGGTCCGTTATGGTGTGGGGTGGCATAACTTTAACAGCCCGCACCGCTTTGGTCATCATTGATGGCGGTTCTCTGACTGCACACAGGTACATAACCGAAATCTTGGAACCCCATGTAATGCCTTTTGCCCCGTTTATAGGCCCAGATTTTGTTTTTATGCACGATAACGCTCGGCCTCACACTGCTCGTGTGGTTCGCGATTACCTAACTGAAATCGGAATTACTCAAATGGACTGGCCAGCACGATCCCCAGACATGAACCCGATAGAGCATGTCTGGGACATGATTGGACGGAAAGTACGGGACAGAATTCCACCTCCTAGGAATGTTGAGGAGTTAAAATTGGCCCTGATTGAAGAGTGGGTCAATTTGCCCCAGGAAATGATTGAAAGTGTCATTAGAAGCATGGGTAGACGTATTCAAGCCCTAATTAGAGCCCGCGGAGGCAATACAAGATATTAATTTTGTGATTTAATAACCTTTTCAAAGATAAGTTTTAATTTTTAAAATGGTTCAAAAAATGCAAAAATGTCTCAAATTTTTAATTTTTTGTAATTATCTATAAATAAACAATGTTTAACCCTAGTTTATGTTGTGTCATGTTTATATTGAATAACCACGCCCAAATTAAGCTGAAAATATACATATATAGCTAATAAAAAAAAAATAAACAGTCTTTTTTTTGTGTTCCCCTAATTGTGCCGGTGTGTGTAGCCTATTGACATTCTTTGTCAATAGGAGTGATGAGAAAACAATTAGCAACCTGTCAATTAAAAACTAAAGTGTTACTTATTTGTGTATGTGCGTTTAACTTATTGCAAGTCATGTTCTAAGATAAGATCTATTTGTAATGATGTACAACGAATTTTAATGATGACTTTAATTAATGAAGATTAGATGAAAATATGATTGGTGTATGTTCTCCATTGAGCATCATGTGAACACATGATTGTCTGAGTTATTAACTTTTGAAGAACTAAATCAGAATTCCACTAGCTTATACCAGCGGCAGCGGCTTCACCCGCATAAAAGTCTTAAATTATCCCACGGGAACGCACTACCGGCATAAAAAGTATGCTATCCAGGACATGGTCTAAACTGTGATCCAAATTTCATTTTGATCCGTTAAGAGGCGTTAAGATGTGATTGATTATATCAAACATACAGATTTTCTGAGTTATAACATTTGGAAGATTTGCTTACAACTAATAGATAGTAATTGTCTTTTTAAAGTATTACAGGTCTAAAATGGGTAAGAACTGTAACAAGAGAATCCAGCCTTACCCAGCAACGCCTAGCCTCACCCCAATGAATGTATCAATATTTTACATGAAGTGACCATCCTAAAGCGATTTTCTCTTTTGCTCTATTTTGACTTTAGCCTCACCTGAGGTTCAGACTTAAGTTCCTTTGTTGTCCCATCAACCTGGTGGTTGTTGGATAAAACAAGGCAGACGGCCAGCCCAGTCTCTACAGCTCAGAATTACCCAGTTTTCTTGGTTAAACTCTTTGCAAAAACACTTCTTCACTAGCTTCTAAAGTAATTCTCGTTTACTAATGCTCTATATGGCGCTATTTCAAACTCACTAGACTCACCTACTGAATCTGTGACCGTAGTCCTTTAATTACACTTGACACGACTAAAGGATCGATACCTACCGGGAGACCGGTCTCTCGCAGCGGTTTGATTTATAGTTCACTTGATTATTCGATACACATTCAAAATGGATCTATCGAATAGATCGGATAGCTTTATTATTTCCAAAAGAAGGCATAGAATGTAAATTGGTGATTTCTTGTACACAATCAAACGCAGAACTCAAAAGGTGCCTTGAGTTGTCCCTATCTATCCCGAGTGCCCACTAGGCGTTTGTATTGATTTGTTGTATACTCACTGAATTGGTCTGTACAATTTTAAATCCAATGCTCTACCTAGTTATTCTTGTAGCATGGGCGAAAGTTGATCCGTCTAATACAGTTGCCTCTTCTTCGTGCAGTCCCTCTTCAATTAATGAATGTTGATCCTAACTCCTAGCCTTTTGAGAGGTGGAACAGCTCTACTAACGATAAAATTGCTCGGTAACCTTTTGAAGAATTCTCAGAAAAGCAATAAATAATCCGAAGAGCAAAAACAACATTTTAAAACAATCCCACTCATCCTGCCATTTAGACATAAAATTGACGTGTTGTACTTCGAATAAAATACTAGAGTCAGCTAGAAAGCGATGGAGCTATCTCACGGTCGAGGAGTGAAGGAGAGGGAAAACAAAGGGGAGGAAAACCCCAATAAGGGTGGTCTGCATTGTGAACGATAATTTCGCTGAATAGTAGCGAAGGTAATTTTATTAGGGTGATTTTGTGTGCGTTTAATTTTTGTATGTGATGTCGGACCCGCGTTTTGTCGTGAGTTACTGTTTCAATTTCATGTTTTTGTGGTATTTTTGTGTCTATATTTGCTTCAGTTTTTCACGATTGTATAGTAGTTAATGAAAATGTTGTTAAATATCGTTTGTGTGTAACCATACTAACTTTTATTACTTATTTCCAGCGCTTACTTTAAGGATGTAACATTAATTTAATTAGTCTTTCTGGGTTACTGGTGTCTGTTAACCTTGACTTTCAACTCTTTCGATTCAGGTTTATGCGCACCACTGGTCGTTTGTTTAGTCCAATTCGTTCCACAAATCCGCAATCGATTGCGCTTCATTTTCTGGTGGTGCCTGGGCTCCACAAAATGACTATTTGAGTCCACTAGGTACTCATTGGGCACACGGTAGACATTACCCGCTCTTTATAACCTAATATTTACCCGGCTTTCTTGAGTCTTTACTCCCAGCTTTTACGATTCAGGGTCATCTGCACCACTAGTTATTTTTTTTTATAATAATAATATTCATTTTATTTTCAGACATAGTCCATAGATTACACACAAAATCAAAATCAAATAAAACATTAAAATAAATCAAATCACGTACATAAGATGTCATTATACACATAAAATTAAAATACATTATTTATCATACATGTCCAACTCGACCCACAATCAAACGCGTTTCAGGCTAAACTTTCCTTTATGGACCGTCGATTTGGAAGTTCATTTTTTTACTGTAGATAGTACTCATAAATAGAAAGTTTTTAGCAAAATATTAAGTTGCGCAAACTTACCGTTTACGAGTTATAATTTTCCAAAGTTCCATAAAAATTGTAAATTAATACGCCATTTAGGTTAGATAAATTGTCATTGTAGATGTCAAAGTTGACGTTTCACGTTTCGTTAAGCGTCCACGCTTGTTTGTGGTTTGTTTCATTCAATTTTGTCATATATTTTTTTAAAAATAATTTTATTTTCACGTATTAAATTACGTAAGTAATTAATGTGCACAAAAATCATGCAGTAACAAGCAATTACATTGACTATTTACATAAAAAATAACAAATATTTGTTTTCACTTAGTAACGGAACGGAACGTGAAGCGAGCCCATTTTGTTTTATATTCGTCACGACGGCGACGTCATCGTCCGTTTGTTTTTGTTGCCCTTGCAAGTTGCGTTCGTATGACTGTGTTAGTGAATAATTTGGGTTAGGTTAGGTTAAAACAGTGCGAGCGAAACAGCCGAGCGCCAGATCCCCCTCTAATGTTAGCGAATCATTTGGGTTAGGTTAGGTTAGAACTGTGACCATCAACGCGCGAAGGCGAGCGAGCGGAGCGAGCGGGCCGCGGTAGCGGCCGCCGAGCGCCAGATCCCCCTCCAATGTTAGTGAATCATTTGGGTTAGGTTAGGTTAGAACTGTGACCATCAACGCCATATCCCCTTCTAATTTTAAAAACCTAAATTAGTGTTCTAACTTAACCCAACCTCAAACTTTAAACATGGATATCTCCATAACCATGGAGTTCTGCGGGTGGGGATGATACAGGGGGCTAGCTCTCCCTCCCCGCCTCCCTCCCCACCACTCCCCGACCCTTAAATCAATGGAAATTATTGTTTTAACCTTACCTAACCTCAAACTTTAAACATGAATATCTTCGTAACCATGGGTTTGCGCGGGTTGGGAATGGTACAAGGGAGTAGCCCCCCTCCCCCCCACCCCCCCACCCCGACCCTTAAATCGACGGTCCATAAAGTAAAGTTTAACCGCCCATTCTTTATCACCTGATATTTACCCGGCTTTCTTGAGTCTTGACTCCCCAGCTCTTTAGATTCAGGATCATCTGCACCACTGGTCTTTAGTTTTTTCCAAGTCATACCACAATCGAACGAGTTTCATTTTCTGGCTGCACCTGGGTTCAACAAAGTGACAATTTTGGTCCACTACTCATTATGGACACGTCAGATATGACCATCCTACTGTTCATAGCCAAATATTTACCCAGATTTCTGGGTAAAGTCTCTGAAGAGACTAGTTTATTAATCCACATTTCTTATACAACATCCAATTCAAATAACTAAGTGTACGATGTCAGCACTATAAATTACATCGATTTATTCGCTATATTGACACGTTCTTGCCCCAGATACAATGAGGGCATTATTCGAACAATCACTCACTAAAAACACAAAGCTTGGAACTTGTTCAATAAATAGAGCTCTTTCGAGAATAGTCTTATTTGTGTATGTAATGTGTCAATGATGTTGTCTTCTTTCGAAGTTTTTGTTTTGATTAGCTGTTACGTTTGCCACTTTAGGGGTCTTGTTAAATCCAGCCAACTTTATTCGACCATTTCAAATCTGAATATCGTACCATAGGTTCTGCGTCAACTGTCATTTGTTCTTGGATAGACTTACCCCCAGGGCGCCTTCAAATTAGCCGCAAAGTGCCGTGCGATGGCATCGCGTTTTTTATTACTATTATAGCAGTCAATAAGTTCTTAACTCCAAATTCTCGATCCTGAAATTGCAGGTTAACCTTGTTTATGGTTCGTAACATTGTCTACATTTTTAGGACCCTTCCTTAATTTTTTATCTTTCCTATGACATAATTATTATGTTGTACACAATTACTTATTTATGTTTTTATCTTGTTTCAGATTCAAAAATATTGGATGCCCCATAATGTGCTAAGTGACATAGTGCCAGTGTCAGTGTAGTGTAGTGCAGTGACAAAGTGACATGTCTTAGTGACCATTGTGACCAGCATGAGTGGTGGAGTGACGACGCAGGCGGGGCCCCGGCTCTGAATGATAGCTGCCGCTAAAGGTAAGAAACTTCTGAATATTATAAGACACAGCATCATTTTATCAGCGATAGCTTTTTTTTTTAATTCTTGATAGGTTCGGGCTTGACTGCTATCTCACCTGATGGAAAGCGACGAAATGTAGTGTATTTACCACGTGGCATTTCGTTAGCGCATGTCATCATTGCCATGTATCTTGGTCTTTTTAACCGACTACTCAAGGAGAGACTACTTACTTGGTAACGGTTGCGGGAGTCCGATGGATGCGAGACACACAGGACCGTTCATTGTGGCGACACTTGGAGGAGGCCTATGTCCAGCAGTGGACGTCTTTCGGCTGAAATGATGATGATGATGATGATGACTCAAGGAGAGTAATATTTTTCTAAAGTGTATGCTTGTATTGTTTTTTAGTTTGTATGTCCATTTTTTTGGCTCTTCTTGTAGCCTAAACGGCTGGATGGGATTTAACAAATGAGATACCATTACATTGGTAAAAAAAACCGTTGAGCTTTAGGACGGTAATGGCTAGAAAAACAAATTGTTTTTTGTTTTGAATCTTTGGAGGTATGCGGAACAGAGAGTAAAGTCCCGAAAACCTCCGTTGAAAAGGGAGGAATGGAGGATCCTCCGGCCAGACGGGTGTTATCTCTGGTGGGCAACTGCCCGATAGATGATTTCGGGCTATTCTATATGTTCCAAACGCGCGAAGAACTTTAATTGCGCGATGCAGGATTAGTTCTTATGTGACGCCATAGACGTCGCTACAAATCTTTTTTGAAACTATTTGATTTCCCAAATAAAATAAAAATCGCTTATATTTTGTGTTAGGTTTGGATGGTATCTGTGAAGTGAATAAACCGAAATAATCAATATAATCGTAATGTAAAAATCTTATTAGATTTGTTTCACTGTCATTCTTCCAGCATACCTACCTAGCTACTAATCGAGGGAAACATGAATATCCTTGAATTATGAAAGAACAGTTGAAGAAATCTTTAAACATAATATGCTTAAATTGCCTTAATCAGTGCAGACAGCTTAATTAGTGCTAATTTGTTATTTATAAAACATGATCCAAAAAAAAATAACGTTTCCTACCAGCTAAAATGACGCATATCCCTGCTTCTACAGTCAACCGCACGTAAGACTGCTACTGTTCGTTGCGACTACGCATTTCGCCTCATCGTTTATACCGCGTACATCGAAGGACTGGAACAATTTGCCTGCTGCGGTCTTCCTGTCCGATTATAATTTAGGCGTCTTTAAGGCTAGAGCGAATAGGCTCTTAATAAACAAGTGCGCTTTACCATCAACGATTGCATCACTGCTTACCATCAGATGGGATCGCAGTCAAGCACTAGTTTAAATCGATTTAAAAAAAAATTTACCTTGATAGCGGAGGAATTTTATGACGCCATATTTTAGCTAGTAGTTTTTGCCTTTAGTGTATATATAGTTTTAATTAGTTAAGTCATTTATTAAAATGATTGAAAATTATATTGTATTAATATACTAATAAATATCAATTACAAACCCTTGATAACTCGATCTTGTTAGCAGCAAAGTCGGTTTTCATGTTTCGTATGTTAGTAGGTATGTCGTGCGTTTGATTGTACTAAGGATGTAGCCAGCTCAGTTTTTTTTGTTCCTAGAATATTGAGGATGTGTCTTCACATTCATTCTACATGCTTTGGTTGTTGACTAGTCAAATCTGCTGGATTACCTACTTTTGCCTGTAACATACCTCGCTATTGGCTAAAAAGGTTATCAAATGGTAAATAAGAATAGCAACGTCAATGACCTATCTGTCAAATGTTACTTTTTTTTTTGTTTACCCCTTAGGGAAGGCTATAGTTCTTTGACCATATCGCCTAGTCTTTCGTCTATGTTTTCTTGCGTAATAAGTCTTCCGTAATAGTTGTTTCTTTTTGTTTTACGGTGTAACACATTCTAATGTTTTTTGAAGTATTTGGCAGCAAATGTATCGATTCAGCCTTCTCAGTAAACTTCGCTGAGGTAGCTAAAACTACAATAAAATTCTCAGCTCCATTTTACCGAGATCGCGCCTATTTCAATGATTCCACATATTATTCCAGTTGCGCAGACACTTGAGATACAAAACTACACCAATGTAACATCACAGTATCCACTAGGAATCAATTTGCGAATAATTAAAACAGCCACTGAACTTCACTCGAAGAAATCCCGCCAAAAACTCCCTGTCAAATGTTACTTGAGAAGTAAGGTTTTAGTATTGGACTGAAACAGAAATTTAAATATTATAATTGTGAAAACATTAAACACATACGTAAACCACAACTATACAAACAATATTTGGAGCTATGACTCATAGTTTGATATTATTGTGACGGTTGAAAATCATCAGCGCCACTAGTATTTCTGGAGAAGGATATGTTAGGAAGTCAGGGACATTGACTGGGAGAGGAATTTAAAATTTCGGGAGACGGCTATAGGGGTAGGTTTATGTCTACTATTGGTGGTCTTCTAGCTTGTCAGGTTGTTGCCTGTCATCTGCCCTGATATAGCCTTCCTCGATAAATGGGTTATCCAACACATGATTACGATAACTATAATTGACATGGGTATTATTGGCAGGATTATTATTGACATTTGTGATTATTATTTTTATTAGTTTTGATTGTTAGATTGTTTTTTTTAATTCAACAATACTTACAATATTAATTTTAATGGAATGGAAATGGACTAGTAAGTAATTAATTTAATTTAAACTACTATGTTTTACATTTGCACGCCGAAATTAAAGGCAGAATAAGAGATCAATTTGATTCATGTTGTCAATCTTCTGTACATTATTTACGCAAATAAACGTTTTATTATTATTATAAAATATTTTTCCAATTCGAACCAGTAAGTTAAAGTAGTTTCTGAGATTAGCGCGTTCAACTAAACAAACTCTGCTATAATATATCATTAAGTATAGATTGATGTCATTTGAATGTCTTTTCGGATAACGGTGGCTATGTACAACATACATTTTATATTAGTACCTGTAAAATTACCGTTCTGATATACTCATAAACCGTTTGATATTCAAAATACAATATTCCACGTTTCTTATCCTTATGTAAACACATACATATGTAAATACACGTAATTTAACACAACTCTTATCAAAATATTGATTTAACGACGAATTGTGTGTAGGTGAACGTACCTACACGTAACTTTTAAGGAGGAGGATTGATAAGAGGCGTTTTTCGCACACTCAAAAAAAAGTGTTTTGTTTGCGACAACATAAAAGTTTATTAACTCTCCACAAAATTATTGTATGATCCATTTTTCTGTATTTCGCAAAGAAGTACAAAGGATCCAGAATCTTGCTTGAAAAAAAAAATCGTTTATGGCCAAAATGGTCGTTTTCGAGTTTCTTTGATTGATATATTATTTTAACCTTCTTCAATGAATTTTAAGAGAGACATCGAGACTCAAAATGAATATGTTTCATGGAGCGGCTGTTTCAGAAATAATAAATACTGAAAAAACGAAAATATACCTACAAAAAAAAAACAATCTCTGGCCAATAATTGCTTTGACTTACGATTATATTATTAACCAGCTTCTGCCATCGGCTTCGCCCGCGTGAAAGTCGGTTTCTCCATACAAACTTTGGACCCCCGTTTCATCCCCTTAGGGGGTGAAGTTTGGATAATCCTCTCTTGGCGTTTGCCTACGTCATAAAAGGACACCTTGTGCAAAATTTTACGCTTTTATTCCCAGTAGTTTCGGCTGTGCATTGATATGTCAGTCAGTCAGTTTCTCCTTTTATAATTACATATTAGAACACGTAAATGTCGCTGAATAAAAAAATATATGACCTATTTATCTTTAACTACACAAATGCATTTAAAAATAGTCGAAAACAGAAACTTTTTGGGGGAAAAATGCCTCTTATCAACCCTCCTTTGTATTGAAAATCTAGCTTTCTAGTTTCTTATATATTAAATTGATTGGGAGACTATGTATTGCCATCAAATGGACACAAATATAAAGAAAGAAATGTTGATAGTAGACTCAATAACACTACCTCAGATATATAAGAGCTTTAATTCTATGGTTTATTTGATACCTACTTTAGTTAAAACATAGTCATCTTCTTCAATCAAGAAACTAAGCATTTATTTGAAATAAACTATTTACAAGCAATTTTGAATTGTCAAGAAGTCAGTCAGTCAGAAAAAAAAAATGTTAATTGCACATTCCAAAGCGTATAGAGTGTAGCCGCGTGTGTGCAAGTAACTCCAGGGACACTCTTTTAAATAATATTATGTATAGAAATACAAATATCTCGGTTACATAATTCTCGTTGCTTCTATTATGGGAGAACAATGTAATTATAAAGTAAAAAAACAAAACAAAATATTAATATAGACTGACAGCTCTTCTCTCGTTTCTACACACTGTCATCTACATTTCTTTTAGTTTCTTTTTTCGCAGGTCTGCGGGAAGAAATTCCTTTAGATTTTGTTTTTCTTTTTATTGATATAAACCAGTGCTTTACTGCGATCCCACTTGATGGTAAGCAGTGATGCAATCATTGATGGTGAGGCGCACTAGTTTATTAAGAGCCTATTCAGTCTAGCCTTGAAGAAACCTAAATTATAGTTGGACAGGAAGACCGCAGCAGGCAAATTGTTCCAGTCCTTCGATGTACGCGGTATAAACGACGAAGCGAAACGCTTAGTCCGGACCGTTGAAGTTTCAAGAACGTAAGGGTGGATAATTGCCGTACGCGTACCAACTAGCTTTTGCTTGGACTTCGACATGAATGTTGGTTATTGCAGACGCGAAGTCAAGGCCAGATAAAAAGTATGCCAATGTCCTTCCTTGGGGTTCAAATTTACTCCGTGCCAAATTTCATCAAAATCGGTTCATTAGTTTAAATCGTGAAAGCGTAACAGACAAATACGTACGTAGTGTAAAGGTAGGACTACACTGCACACACGTGTGCCAGTGTACGTCGATCTGGGCACGTCGGTCTCCATACATTTTATATGGAAACTAGACTTGTAGAGTTACACGCCACCACAGAATAAGAAATAGTACAAACGCCACGCGACGTTCTACGTACAAATCAGGCGTGGTCCACGTGTGCGTCGCCGTCGTCGGTCTAATGTAGTTCTAGCTTTACTTTCACATTCATAATATTATTATGGATTATCTGTTACTGTTTCCCTATGTATAAATACAATAATAAAATAAATCCTGAAATCGTACGTATTCAACCAGTTAGTAGGTACAAGATATAAACATGGACAAAACCAGTACTAATTGTACCGACTTCCTGAGACTCCAGTTGTACTCACAGCGACATAATCTGGCTTTGCTATACCAATATAAGATATCTTCTCATTGTACGGAGAGCCAATACAATGTGAGGTCAATTTTATTGGAAACTTTAGCTTGACTTATTGTCATATGTTCCTATAGTTTTACTAGTAGAATACATAACAGTCAGTACTCAGAATAAGAAAGGAATTGACTGACATTCGTTGAATTGAACTAGATTTTCGGTATTGTGCCATGTCCACCAACCCGTACTGGGCCCGCGTGATAGATTACGGGGAGAGGGAACGCCTCTTATAGAGAGGAGGCGTGAGTTCTAGCAGAGGGAACAATATAAAGCTGATTATGCTTATGCCATTTTGGGCTCATTTGGTTTCGTCGTCGTCAGCCCTACTATTGAGCATTTTTTGTCAGACTTTTACTGACTAAAACCCACAGTGTTCTTTAGCATAAGTATAAGCAGCCTTTCAATGTTCTCACTGCTGGGACTCAGGTCTCCTCTCTAGTAGAGGGAATGGGCCGTAATCCACCACGCGGGCCCAGTGCGGGTTGGTGGATGTCACATGTCTTCGAATTTTTGGTTCTAGGACATGCCGGTTTCCTCACGATGTTTTAACTTCACCGTTTTGAGAGCAGTGATGAAATAAATTACACACAGTAATGCGCCTGGCTGGATTTGAACACGCGACCTACAACTCGTAAGTAGGGGCCGTTACCACTCGGCCACCACTGCTCCTATAGTCAGTCAGTGTTCTTTCAGTTACCCGTTTTTGCAATGGCTACGGTAACTCCTTCGAACGATCCGGCATCGGCCACGGCCCTGACCCGCCCCGTCAATTTTGCTGACATCTCTTTGAGGCGCGCTTAGGATACCACGCGCCGTCGACGCGCGGTTGGTCCTTACCGGACGGCCGGACGGTGAGCTACCCAAGGTTCATCGTCCACAAGCTCGCACATATATAGGTTACTAGTCCTAGTGAAAAAGAAATTCGAAATTACAATCATTTTGTAGATTTTATCGATTTTAATGTGCTTTGAAAGGAACATTGTTTTATGACAGCCAAAGTTCAATACAGTTCATCCAAAAATACATTTCAGAATAAGTCAAGAAGTCGGTTGTTCTTGTATTTTTTAATTTATTTCTCTGAGAGGCCATACAAAGGTTTAGATGGTGATTTTATTAGTTGCTTGTATAATCCACCCACGTTTTATGGCGTTACCAAAAGTAAGGAAAAACGAATGATCGCTAATGACATTGGTCAATTAGGAATTCGAAAACGTAGGTGGAGGTCAATTATGTCTCGCAATAGTTACTTACAAAGTTTGGTGTTGAATTTATTACTAAATAATTGAATTAATTTATTACAACTGTGTTATTATTTAGGGGTATGGAACAGAGTGTAAAGTCCAGCAAACCTCCGTTGAAAAGGGAGGATCCTCCGACCAGACGGGTGGTGGACCTGGTTTAGGCAACTCCCTGATAGATGATTTCGGGCTGTTATATGTTGTAGTTGTAACGTTTAAAAAATGGTGAAGGAGCATTACCTTTCACTTTGATTTTTTCTTCTCCTGGCTCAATTATATATTTGTGTTATTATGTCTTATTAGTATTATTTCTGATGTTGTACACTGACAGCCCTAAATCCATTTTCTTTCTTTCGTCTATCCAAAGGTTGTCTGTAAGAAATTGCCCTGTGCGATAAGACCGACCGCAAACATTATTAAAAATAAGTATACAATGATACTTATTTTTAATAATGTTTGCCCTGTATTTTTGTTTATGTGGTGTACAATAAAGAAAATAATAAATAAATAAATAATAGTAAGCATAAATTATTTAATGTCCCATTTTGTCGCACTGTAGCTCGATCCACCTCGCGTATGCTAACGATGCTCGAGGCGATCGTGGAGACCAACCCTGAATTGAATTTGTTTGCTGATGAATTGAAGACGATATTATTAGAAAGTTTGCGATTCTGTAAGAAGACAGAGTGAAATGATTAACGTATTTTAGTGGTAATGGCTATTTTGCTGTATAAAAATAAAATAAATAAATGTTCAAATCGCGCGAAGTACTGTTATTACGCAATTTTTGTAATTTAGTTCTCATGTGATGCCATAGATGTCGCTACAATTATTAACTAGCGCCCGATAGTGTACACCAGAATATTTTATGACCTTGATTTCTGTTCTATTCTTATATTTTTTTAGGGTTCCGTACCTCAAAAGGAAAAAACGGAACCCTTATAGGATCACTTTGTTGTCCGTCTGTCTGTCTGTCTGTCAAGACCATTTATATCGGGAACGCGTGGAGGTATCAAGCTGAAAGTAAAACCATATTCTTTGGTCTGCGGTCCCTTGAAGCTGTGAAAAAATCAAACATCTCAATTTACGAAAAAAAAAAAACATACGGCCGTTTATGTATCAAAAAACGTATATAATCGACACTTTCGAGGAAATCAAAATTCATTGGGTACTTCCCATTGACCCAGAATCTTAAAGTTTTGCATAAAGCAAGGTCAATAAATCTGAAAACTGTAAATTTGTTGTTACGTCACGACAAAAAAAAAATTGCGATTCGAAAAAATCTTCGAGACTCTATTCGGGAATCGAACTGTTTACATAGGTAAGTTTGTACGTAACCCTCAGGGCTCGAGTCCGACTCGTACTTGCACAGTTTTTTTATCCTAATCCGTTCAGCCGTCTATGTACGATTCGATCGAAACGTCTAAAACCAGTCCGCCATTACTAAAGCAATGCCGTTCAAGTGTATATCTACGAGTATGTAATATTCATATTCGTTGCGGTTATCGATTTTGTGCCACCTGAAGTTGTGGAAGGAGTGTTTAGGATTCACTGTGTGAATCAGACGATTCATTTTTCTTTTATTTGCGTCTTTCATTCGCCATCTTGGACTCGAAATGAAACATTTAAACATGGAACGAAAGAAAAGTGCGAAATGAATTCATTTTTAGGGTTCAATACTCAAAGGGTTAAAAGGGACCTTATTGCTAAGACTCCGCTGTCCGTCTGTCTGTAACCAGGCTGTATCTCATGAACCGTGATAGCTAGACAGTTGAAATTTTCACAGATAATATCTTTCTGTTGTCGCTATAACAACAAATACAAAATAAAAAACAGTTTTTTTTTTAATTCATATAAATCAGTGCTTGACTGCGATCCCACCTGATGGTAAGCAGAGATGCAATCATTGATGGTGAGGTGCACTAGTTTATTAAAAGCCTATTCACTCTAGCGTTGAAGACACCTAAATTATAGTTGGACGGGAAGATCGCAGCAGGCAAATTGTTCCAGTCCTTCGATGTACGCGGTATAAACGACGAAGCGAAACGCTTAGTCCGGACCGTTGAAGTTTCAACAACGTAAGGGTGGATACTCGCCGTACGTCGGGTTGTCCGATGGTAGAAAGGAGATGGCGGAATCAAGTCATGCAATTCCCGCGCACACTCTCCAAAATGCAACCTGTAAAATACCGATAGGCTGGCTACCCTGCGCCTGTGCTCGAGGCTTTGTAGATTGGACTTAACCAAATTTTTATTTACAACAAACGTGATTTTGCTACGGACGGTATCCTTCGTGCGGGAGTCTGACTCGCACTTTACCGGATTTTTATTTTTTCCGGATTGATAGGCTCGCTCTTGACCACTATCTCACCTGATGGAAAGCGATGATGTGGACGACGATGAAGCACGCTTGCCTAGAATTAACTTATTAATTTTATTCTCGATTTAAAGATCGCCAGGTTGTAGCTATCAGAAAACACAGACTTCGGCAGGGATTTCCACTCCTTAGCTGTACGCACAATGAATGTGTTTTTAAAACGTTTTGTGCGTGGGTGGGATGTCCACCATTCATTAGTTAATTGATCCAACAATGTTTGATTTTTGCATTCGGCATCATTAGCTCCTCCGAATGAAAGTTAACAGTTTGATCAGAACCATATTTCATCCCGAGCATTTTTTTTAAGGTGGGAAGCCATCCAATGAGTTCTCCCCCCTCTTGGGCGGAGCGAGAGGGCGTGTCAAACTTTTACTGACTAAAACTACACCTATGTTCTTTCTTTGCCTAGCGTTCTAGGACCCCGGCCACCAGTAGGCTTCGACCCTGCTAGGCTCCTACGGTTTTGCTGACATCTCTTTGAGGCGTGCGTTGAACATAGGCCAGAGCTAGCCATTGTAGATAGTAGCTACCCATTGCTCGTCGCCCGCAGACCCACGCTTACGGTGGATTTCGAGTCCTGTAACAGACAAGATTTGAAGACACACGACGTCATTTGACGACATATTGAAAGAAAAGAGTAGGTGAATGTTCATTTCTATGTCATTCCAGCTAAGCTGTGTGAACATGGAAAGACAGAAAAATGAAGCACGACCTCGAGTGAACATTCTTTCAAGTGAACCGTCTGATTCCATTTTCAGTCACGTTCTGGTTTCACCTCTGTTTGTAGTGTAGCGTTTTGAAACTCAAACATTTGTTTGAGACTATATAATGGGATGGTTTTTAATTGGATCGTTGATCTAATGAAGTACCTATACACTAATAGTATTAGAAAGTGCGACAGCTGAGCAAGCCTTTGTGTGTTAAATATATATTTGTCACCGGATAATTGTAGACCGGTTAGAATTATTTAGTTAGTTTTTATGTAGGGGGTAATCTCTGAAACTACTAAACCGATTCTGAAAATTAGATTCGATCCTTTCAAAGTTTCAATAATATGTAGCTACACTATTCCTGAGTACTATAAAGGCTATATACATATATCGGAAGATTAATCGTAAAAGGATCTACCTAACAATTTGCCTGCCGCGGTCTTTCCGTCCGATTTTACAATTGCCACCCCTCCGACAAAAAAAAATCTACAACATAATAAAAAACTTCCTCGACACAAAAGTTAACTGTACAAAATCAATACCCTGCATTGAATATTACATATAGCTAATAGTACAGTAACGATCAACCTAGAAATAGAAAAGAAATAATTAATGTACGAGTGTTTAATACAGTTTCCAATTGAAAACATACCTTAAAAATTGTGTGATAAGGTTTAAAGTACGTTGTGCGGTGATAGGGTTCCATTGGCAACCAATTAAAAGACAATAATCATAACAGGTGTTATTAGTGAATGTTATGGTATTAATTCTTATGCATTAAAGCTGGATTTGGAGTACAGATACTTAAGGTGAAATGCCTAACCATAGTGCTATACTTAAGCACTATCATGCAGTACCGTAACTAAGGCGGTGCCAGCGGTGCCCAGGCACAGGGCGCAGAACCTGGTGGGGCGCAGAAATGATCAAACCAAGGCCAAGTTATGTATCATTCATTTCATCAGAATGAAGTTACTGTTTCTCATTCCCTCTCGCTCTGACCATGGTACCATGTATATAATTTTAATCTAATATTTACTTTATTAATTTGCAGTACACCACAGACTACCCCCTTTTTCTATTTCAAGTTCTTACAGTCCATCCTAAGGTTGTCTGGTAGATATCGCTGGTAGCGATAAGACCGGCTTTGTACCCATGGATTTAAGTTGCCCAGTGAAAAAGTTTTGTTACTATTGGTGTACAATAAAGTTTATCCTATTCTATTCTATTCATGGCCTGAACCAGGTCCGGACGTTTGGGTCGCCACTGTCGATCGCCCCCACAAGGACACTCCGCCCAAGTGAGGCAAAATTCCACCATAATGTTCAGGGCAATACGCACAACGGTGACACCCGAGCGTTTCTTCCCGCCAGATCCGAAACGGGTACCTCCCGAAACACTCATGTCTGATGAGGACCTGCGTCAGGTGGATTAAACATTAGGCGCTATCATGACTGTAACTGTTTATCAATTATAATTAGGTAGAGTTTGTGGCAATAATTTGACTAAGTAAATCAAGAGTGAATAGGTTACTTCCAGGCAAGCGTGCTCGTTGCTCTTAGAACGGATGGTCGATGGGGCAGAAAGGTTCTAGAGTGGCGACCGCGCATCGGAAAACGCAGCGTTGGAAGGCCTCCCAAACGGTGGAACGACGACCTGGTGAGTGTCGCGGGAGTGCGGTGGATGCGAGACGCACAGGATCGGTCGTTGTGGCGACGCTTGAGGGAGGGCTATGTCCAACAGTGGACGTCTTTCGGCTGAAATGATGATGATGAAGCGTGCTCCATGGTCGGCCACATCATCGCTTACCATCAGGTGAGATAGTGATCAAAAGCGAGCCTAACCATGATAAAACAGTTGAATAAAGTGGAATGTCCGATTTCAGTAAATATTATTTCCTTGGCCTAATAAAGCCCTTACACTATAAACAAGTGTTGTGTGTTCTTAAACTCCACACGAACAAAGTCGCGAGTAACCGCTAGTTCCTAATATTGTTATGGCCACTTACTAAGTCACAATTATCTTAAAATAAAAAATAAAAACAGACTTGGAAAAGACAAGAACACTGCTTAGGATCCGCTATTTTCACTCTCTCGAATTTCACTTATTTTTAGACAGTTTTGTTAGGTTGATACATTTAATTTCAAACGTTTTTTTCACGATTTGAACCGCGACGTCTGTCTGGGCTTATTGTCGTTTCTTTCGTCATTCAACGTGACAAATGAAATTACGAATTGTCAAATTGGCAAATCATTGGGTAACTATTTGAACCTAGATTACGCAAATTACTTGTAAACCAGTAAAACAAAGTCAATATTTCTAGTGGTTTAGTTCTCTCAAGTTAGCGCCGTTGCTTTTGGACAATTTAGAAGCGAGTCATTAGGGTGAGAGTTAAAATGGCGAGGCCTTAATTTTGAAATAATTCCGTTCTGTAGGAGGTACAGCCCCCCTAGCCAAGTTACAACCGTTTCGTTTCGATTCCCTTTTCGTCGATCGCCTCGAGTAGGCCACGCCTCCGATTCCTTTATTCTGACGTCATCTCGAATCGAAACGAAACGGTTGTAACTTGGCTAGGGGGGCAGATTTTTTAGAGTTAGGTACTAAGTAGTACATTTTAGGAACGTTTTATTGGTGATTGGTATAATTTAATTCGCTGTGGTACACACCTGCCATTTTGACTCTTACTCATTTGGAAACCATAGATTCACGACAACAAAATATTGACTCGTCAGATGCAGAGTTGTCTCCAAAAATCTATGAGTGTCCGATTGCGATGATAGATGATAGAGTGTGAGTGAGCGGGTGCGAGTGTCAGATGATAGAAACATGATTTTATATGGTACTGTCTTTTTTGCCGCGGTCTCACTTCCCCAGAACCCGTACATATTTTTTATATTTTATAAGGCTTGTCATGTGGGTAAAGTCAAGTGAACCAAGATATAAAAAGTTAGTTATATATATAACTTTACGTTATTATGAGAGTAAATAAAGGATTTTTCGAAACTCCGACTCTGAACTGACTAAACGGGAGTTACTCTTTGTCAGCAAACGAAGTCATAACTAGGTTTACAGCTAATAGGAAACACGTGTACCCAAGAAAAACCTGTCGTTTTAATAGTTCTTTCCGCCAGCCATAGCCAATCATTTTCTAATACCTTACTTGTAACAGTCGTAATACTCGTAATGTTACGTAAAACCATGTAATACTATGTTCTTGTATTACGTGCAACCTCTGAACAAGACTATACTGCTCTGTTCATTCATAGTACTTTTTTAGGGTTCCGTACTCGAAGGGTGCCAACGGAACCCTATTACTACTAATCCTCCGCTGTCTCTCTGTTTTTCATCGGGCTGTATCTCATAAACCTTAAGAGGTAGAGAGCTGAAATTTTCACAGAATGTATATTTTCTATTGTACAACAACAACAAATAATAAAATTAAAAATCCAAGGTTGGGTCTCTATACAAAAGACGTGTTTTATTTTTGCTCGATTTCAATATTGTAGTACGGAACCCTTCATGTGCGAGTCCGCCTCGCAATTTGGTAGTTTATTCTTTTTAAAAATGTTGCTCCACACTGGGAATTAGTCCTGTATCGTGGGGTGCATTCACAAACATGTAAACTCACATACACATAGCGTTGCCAGGCGTCCGGATAAAGACGGACAGGGTCAGGCTTTTTAGTTGCGTGTCCGGCAAATTTTATTATCTTGTATCGCTAGCGTCAGCGGAGTGGACTAGCAATTATAGCAGCCAATTTTATTGTTGTTTCATTAGAATTAAAAAATATATAAATATTATGGTCTTAAATATTATGGTCTTAATATTCTGGTCTTTAATATTCATCACCATCATCATCATTTCAGCCGAAAGACGTCCACTGCTGGACATAGGCCTCCCCCAAGCGTCGCCACAGCGAACGGTCCTGTGCGTCTCGCATCCATCGGACCCCCGCAACCGTTACCAAGTCATCGGTCCACCTTGTAGGAGGCCTTCCAACGCTACGTCTTCCGGTACGTGGTCGCCATTCCAGAACCTTTCGGCCCCAACGGCCATCTGTTCTGCGAGCAATGTGCCCTGCCCATTGCCACTTTAGTTTGGCGATTCTTCGTGCTATGTCGGCAACCTTGGTTCTCCTGCGGATATCCTCATTCCTGATTCGATCACGCAAGGAAACTCCGAGCATAGCCCTCTCCATTGCCCTTTGGGTGACTTTAAGCCTTCTAATGAGGCCCATTGTAAGCGACCACGTTTCGGAGCCATATGTCATCACTGGCAACACGCACTGGTCATAGACTTTCGTCTTGAGACACTGTGGTATATTGGACGAGAAGACACCGCGCAGTTTCCCGAACGCCGCCCAGCCGAGTCGGATTCGACGATTGATCTCTTTCTCGAAGTTAGACCTTCCCAACTGGACCGTCTGTCCCAGGTAAACGTAGTCGTCTACAACTTCGAGTGTAGAGTCCCCGACCTTGATAGGAGTGGGTGCTACATGGCTGTTTACCATGACTTTGGTTTTGTCCATGTTCATTTTAAGTCCCACTCTTTCGGAAGCTCTACTGAGGTCACCAAGCATTGTACTGAGCTCCTCCGTAGTCTCAGCCATGACTACTATGTCGTCGGCAAACCGAAGGTGAGTGATGTACTCGCCATTGACATTAATGCCTAGCCCTCTCCATTCCAAAACCTTGAAGACATCCTCCATTGCTGCCGTGAACAGTCGGAGAAATAACGTCTCCCTGCCTCACACCCCGCTGCAAGAGGATAGGTTTCGAGGTCTGGTCTTGTAGTCGGACTGACATAGTGGCGTTTTTGTACAAACACTTCAGCACTTCGATATACCGATAGTCAATTTGGCACCGTTGGAGAGACTGCAGTACAGCCCAAGTTTCAATCGAATCAAAGGCTTTCTCGTAGTCCACAAACGCTAAGCAGAGAGGCTGGTTATACTCCTCAGTCTTCTGTATAACCTGCCGCAGCGTATGTATGTGGTCCACGGTGCTGAAGCCTTTTCGAAATCCGGCTTGTTCGGGAGGCTGGAAGTCGTCGAACCTGCGCGCGAGACGATTCGTGATGACTCTGGAAAACAGCTTGTAGACATGGCTCAGAAGCGAGATGGGCCTATAATTCTTAAGCAGGGCATTATCGCCCTTCTTAAAGAAGAGTACCACCACGCCTCTGCTCCACGCCTGTGGCGTTTTCCCCTCGAGTATGACGGAATCAAATAGCTTCTGAAGGGCCTTAAGGACCGGTTTTCCACCCGCCTTCAGGAGTTCGGCCGTAATTCCGTCCTCACCCGACGCCTTGTTGTTTTTCAGCTGCTTCAGAGCCATCCTAATCTCGTACAGGCTGACGTCCGGGATATCTTCGGTATAGTGTCGAGTCAATCTAGCTCTTGGGTCGTTTACTAGATTTACAGCGGGTTTAGCGGTAGACGTGTATAACTGTCCATAAAAAGCCTCGATCTCTCCCAGAAGCTCCGATTTGGCGGATATGACTCTGCCATCGTCGGTCTTCAGTTTCGTGAGCTGGCTTTGCCCAATAGACAGATCTCGTGCAAATACTTTAGAGCCCTTATTCCGCTCAATCGCATCCTTAATCCTTGCGGTATTAAAGCGGCGAAGGTCACGTTTCAGGGACTTCGAGATTTGTCTATTGAGCTGCCGGTATATGCACGCATCGTCTGAAGACTGCAGAATCATCTCACGCCTCTTCTTCATTAGCTCGAGGGTCGGATCGGAGAGCTTCTTGTTTTTATTTGTACGGAGAGTCTTGAAAAACTTAGACCCGACCGTATGGACAGTTTCCACGAACCCATCGTTATATTCATCCACGGAGCTTCCTAGGCACTCGAAACGATTGTGGAGTTCGAGCTGAAAGCTCTCGGGGTTTTGGATCTGGATCTGTGCTGGACGGAGCGTAGACTTCATCAGTCGAGACCTTTCAAGCTTAATGTTAATATTCAATGTGCCTCTTACGACGCGGTGATCACTTCCAGTTTTCACCGCGTTAATCACAGAGACATCATTGAATATTTGCTTTTTCGTCGACAGGATGAAGTCAATCTCATTTCTAGTTGCACCGTCAGGACTTTGCCAGGTCCACCTTCTATGCTCACGCTTTTTGAAGAAGGAATTCATCATATAGAGGCCCTCCTTCTCCATAAAGCTTGTCAGTAGGTGTCCCCGGTGATTCCGACGTCCAAATCCAAATTGCCCCACTCGCAGCTCGTCACCGTCTCGTTTGCCCAGTTTCGCGTTAAAGTCCCCCATGACCACGGTGAAGTGAGTCTTAGAACCATGCATGGCTCTTGATATATCCTCATACATGGATTCTACTTCGTCGTCGGGATGTGTCGAGGTCGGGGCGTAGACCTGTATGACCTTCAGCGAATATCTTGATGATATTCTGAGTATAAGGTACGCCACCCTGGTCGACACACTCTCGATCCTCACGACATTGTTCACAAGGGACTTGTGGACGAAAAACCCGACACCACCCTGGGACTGCTGGTCACCCTCCCGGAAATAGAGCAGGTTACCGGATTTGAGAATTATCGTATCCTCCCCCTGTCTTCGGACTTCAGACAATCCCACAATACTCCATCGCAACCTGCTCAATTCCTCCTCCAGTTCGGTGATCTTCTCGTCAGTCCTCAGTGTACGCGTGTTGAAAGTTGCCAGGTCGAGTCGTTTAATAGATGGGTAGCCAAATCTCATCCGGAGATTCTTCGCACCCCTTGCCTTGTCGTGGCCTTGACCGCTACCGGAGTCAAGGGTAGACGGGCTGCCGGGCACTAGGGGCCATTTTTTCCTTCTGTTTTTCATGTTGGGGGGGGGGTTGCCATAATCGCCACGCTTGGCAGACGGGTTGGCGATCGCAGTTTGATTGTTGTAATGCACAGAGGATGCTGCTGCCCATTCTCTGGTATGTCCCTTAGTCGCCTCTTACGACACCCTCGGGAAGAGATGGGATGGTGTTATTCTTAACGTCCGAACACCATACGGAACAATCCACGCCACGCGACGCGACTCTATGTACAAATCAGGCGTGGGCGTGGCCCACGTGTGAGTCGGTTTAATTTAGTTCCAGCTCTATACTCTATGCAATGAGTTTTTTTTTTCTTTTAAATTCTGTTGAGTGTACAATTTTACGTGTAAACTCTACATACATAGTTATGCGCGGGTCGGTTAAAAAAAAAAAGTTATAATGTAAGTGATTAATTATTAACCGATGCCCTAAAAACGCACAACGGGGTCAGACTATGAAGGAGATGGTAGAACGACTTAGAAAGTTAGAAGTCTTCCGTAGGAATGTCAGGAAGTGCCTCAGAACTGGGAACAATAATATAATTTATGATATAATATTCGTTTCCTTCAAAATGTTCAATATAACTTGAGCAAAATGATGATGGAATGTTTCATAAGACTTTATATATCTATAATACGCTGGAAGAAATGGAGAGATGCATTTGCCCAGCAGTATGACAATACAGGCTGGAAATAATAATAATAAATTATCGATGTACATATTAATTACATTGTTCAGGTAGGAATCATAGTCTTAACATAGTTCTTGGTAACGGGTTTATGGTTTTGAGACCGGGCGTACCTATATCTTTGTTTCCATATTATATGTATAGTTTCCCACTAATCGCGAGATGTGTTTAGGCGCGCTTGCAAAGCGAGTACGGGGATAACCGTCGGTGAGTACCATGTTTTATGACAAGTGTCTAAAGTCGGGTACAGACTGCTGTGACGTAACATGCAACTCGTAGAGACCCGGATCTCTGCGAGTTGGCTTCGGCCACTCGTACGTTTTCCAAAGGTCCAGAACCGTAGCTGAGATATAAATAACATTACTGGTGAAAAAAACTAATGTTGTTTGCAATCACCCGGTGACATAAACATACAGGGAATGATTTCTCAGTCCGGCCAAATCTGGACAGCATGGTTGAGCGATTAACTGCAGCGCGGTATGTCGCGGGCTCGATTCCCGCTCGGAAAAAATACTTGTATGGCCTACAGATAGGTTTTCTGGGTCTGGATGTATTTTGGATGTGAATTTACATGTTTCTAAACGCACTCACGGTACCGGAGTAAAGCTAGAACTACACTGCGGCGTGTGTGGCACACGTGTGGTGTGCCACACACACCGATCTGGGCGCGTCGGTCTCCATACAGTTTATATGGAAACTAGACTTGTAGAGCTACACTTGATCCACGCCACGCGACGTCGTTCTACGTACAAATCTGGCGTGTTACACGTGTGCGTCGATCTAATTTAGTTCTAGCTTTATACCGAGTGGCAACGTTTTTTTTTAAAGAATAAATAAATCTCTGGTGCAAAACAGTAATCGGTAAGTGTACATGTCCTTATTCCGTACCGTTTCTCACGGCGTATTAAATCGTTTTCTAATTCTAACCAGTTGTTAAACACGACTGATCCGAGCCTGTAAGAGTTGAGACAATGAGGGGTCGCTGACCTGGCGACCGGCGTGACCAGAGGTAGTTATAATGTGTGGACAGATGGCTGCGTAGGTAGAATAGAGGTTATGCCTCTGTGAGGACTGGGCGATTTTTTAAAATTGAGCTCTTTGTTATTTTTTGTATTTTGTGCGTTTTTTTAAAAGCTTTTTTGAGAGACCGCGAAAGCGGGTTTTTCGAAAAGTGATAAATCACATACGTTTTTTAATTGCAGTCTTTTTGGAATAGTATTCAACAACAGTCCTAGGTATTTTGCGTATGTGATTAATGTTTGAATGGACAATTAATTAATTAATTCCTTGCAATATCGTTCTCTGTACATCTTACCTCAGACACCCATTTCACTGTATGTTTTTTTTTAATTCTTGTTTGTTTACTACTAACACTAGTTATTAGGTATTTTACTAACAAAATTGACCTTATTGTTATCAGATGCCAAGAAATAAATAAAATCGGTTATTTTTTTATTAACGATTTATGGACTTTGTACCAAATACCTTGAGGAATAAGCACGAATAATACCTTTAAAGAAGTAAAAGAATTTTTTCTTTATTAAAATTTTTGATCTAAAAATAGACATCACTAATAGGGGAAAAATAATACTTAACTGGCTGTATAGATATCGATTGCTTATCAATATTGATGTGACTTTTAGTGCGAAGCCTGCAACTTGTAATTCGTGCTATTTTTAATATGTTTATTTTTTATTTGACATAATTGCAGCAGCACGTTTCTACTTCTAAGGTTAAGCAATGCGAGGTCTAGCCGTGGATAAGTAACCATTCATTGCATACAAAGTTTCTTCCGTGCTTCGGAAATCGTTTCATTAAGCCGTTGGTCCCGGTTGTCATGTAGACCTTTGACAGTCTGAGAAAGAAGTCAATAAAGCTGTACACCAGTCTTGTCAAGGGGTATCTTAAATGGGTTTTGGACGTCAGATAGGTAGTCGCTCAAATCGAGAACTGTGTGCTTAGTGCGAGTTTGCGACTGGCTCGCTCCAAGTTCTTAAACAATCAGAGAGCCAAACACGGTAAAGGTTTCTATCGCGTTAACGTAAAAATAAATCGCACTGAGCGCACTGAAGACTGCTACTAAAGTGATAAGATTTAATTGTGAATAAAACTATAGTACCTAACGTTGCAATGCTAACCCGACCTCACGTTGCGTTGTTGTGGCAATGGGCAGGGCACATTGCTCGCAGAAAGGATGGCCGTTGGGGCCGAAAGATTCTGGAATGGCGACCACGTACCGGAAGACGTAGCGTTGGAAGGCTTCCTACAAAGTGGACCGATGATCTGGTAAGGGTTGCGGGAGGCCTATGTCCAACAGTGGACGTCTTTCGCCTGAAATGATGATGATGACCTAACGTTGACTAATTGATTATCGCCATACCAGCTTTTTACGTTTTTTGCATTTTGCAGGTCAGTGTCAAATTGTAAGTTGATTAAGATATGATTGGCGGGCGTAAGATGTATTCATTTATTGAAAAATAATCGTTAAAATCATCAATACAGTCTCAGTTCATCTTAACGAATCAACAAGGTAATGAAGTGGTGACTGTCATCAAATAATTTTTTTTCTTTCTTTTTTTATAAATGTATTTAGGATAAAGCCTACGACATTCGGTGATATAGTAGTTTTTTTTTTAATGAATGAATTTTCTACTCTTATGTAAGTAATTAAATACCAATCATGCATCACTTCCAGAGAATACCCTTTACAATCATAATAAACGAACGAAATACCTCTTTATAAATATATTACTGCCCCCCCGGTTTCACCCGCGTCTCTGGTTACTGCTTCGCTTCCGTGGGTAGTGGGGTAATGTTGCCCTTTGTGACACTATTCATCATGAATCTGGCTATCCTTAACAGAAAGATTTTCCAATCTGACTGGTAGTTTCAGAGTAGTGACTGGTAGTTTTAGAGGGTTTAAAAAAAAAACTTCCATTTTATTATATCAGTATAGATAAGTTTATAAACAAACACGCTATCACCTAACCCTTTCCGTACGCACTTCAAAATTAGTCGCATCTGTCCCCCCAATTTAATCTTTGCCGCCAACAAGACAGACGATTCCTGTATTGTACTAATAGCAACCAAATTCGGTTAGCATGAAGTATAGAGAAATTCAAGCGTGTGGGTGTCATGGCGGCTCCGTTACAATATGGACTTGTGTCATTTGACCCGAGGCTGGCAGTATTGAGTGGAGTAAGCTTTTGTATTATAAAGTTCGAAAACTTTAGGCGAAATTGATTCTGAAAGGTCTTCTGTAAGTTATTGATTGTTATTTGTTTAATAAATATTACTAAAACAGTTATGTGTATACATGTAGATGAATAGAAAGGAAGGCGAAAGAAAAGATGGATGGATTGTGTGAGGAGTGATATGTGAAAGAAAAGGGAGTTAGTGATAGCGTGACGGGTGGCAGGGCAGAATGGAAGAAAAAACGTGTTGCGTGGACCCCAAGTAACACGGGACAATGGCAGGAAGATGATGATGAATACCGGTTTCCTCACGATCTTTTCCTTCACCGTTTTTAGAGCAATTGGACAGTTCGCAGACGAATTGTATGTACATATTCTCGTAGTGTATGAGGCTGTCTAAGATTAATAAGGTGAATGGTTTCTCTGACGCAATAACGTAATCGCATCTTTCGTCATACTTTCCGAGATAGCACGATCTTAGCGACTGTCATCACAATACTGTAAGCGGATGACGAAGTTACGGAATTACACTCTATAGGATGGTGCGGGTGACAGCTGTTGGATTCATACTAGTGATGTAACGAATGTTAGATTTCTCACATTCGCGAATGCCAATATTTGCGAATGCGAATGCGAATATTAACTTTCAAACAAAGTGCGCGCAAAATGCGCCGCGTCCCTCACCAGGTCATCGGTCGCCCCTTGTAGGAGGCCTTCCAATGCTGCGTCTTCCGATGCGTGGTCACCATTCCAGAATCTTTTGTCCCCATCGACCATCTGTTCTGCGAGCAATGGGCCATACCCAGGACCGATCGTTTTGGCGACACTTTAGGGAGGCCAACAGTGAACGTCTTTTGGCTGAAATGATGATGATGATTATAGCAAAGCCGTTACAGGTTGATTGAACAACGCTAATCACATTAAGTACATTCGAAGAGATTTGTTATGATTTGACGTTGGTTAGTATTATTGTACCGGTAAAATGCTCTAACCTTGTATGAATTTTGAATTTTTGCAACTTAAATAAAATTATAGAAAAATTCGTATGTGATATGTAAAATAAAATGCAAATCAAAACCATAAACTCCTATTAAAACAGTCCATTATAGGTTTTACTTCACAATTTCTAAGAAATTACCTTCGAAATGGCCAGGCAAAGTTAATGGTATTTCCTCTACTTTGCCTAGGCAAGAATATTGCAGTTAAAATGTATTTTCAAATTAACAGATTTGGTACCGTAATGGATTGATATAGTACTCATATTTAAGCAGACCTTAGAGTAAAACGTTTTTATTTTTTATTTTGGAAGGTAGGCAAAGTAGCGCAGTCTTTTTGATTTTTTCGTCCTGTGGGTTCTGAGTTCATTTACGTGCTTAAAGAATCGCGGATTTGCACTAGTTTGCTATCAAACTAAAAAGTGTCAATCGGCAAAGTTTTGTAAATTATTTATAAATAATGACATCCTTTTTTTTATAGGGTGGGAAAATCATCTTATGACAAATCTCGCTCTTGGACGTAGCGCGAGATAGTGTCAGATTTTTACTGACTAAAAACCCACTTCTGTTCCTTCTTTGCCTTCGTTCCAGGGCCCCGAGTTTCACTTTCACACTACCCGTGGCCCCAGTAGGCTTCGACCCTGCTGGGCCCCTACGAAAAAAAAATGACATACTATTGTTTTTCTTGAATCTAGCAACTTAAACTCGATTTACAAGTGCAATACATAGACAGAAAGATGGAGGACTATTTTTCATTTCAAATGTTACCTAAAATAAGTAAAAACAGCTTAAAACACGTATTTAATCAAAATGTAAAGTGCAGCAGAAAAAGCACCGACCACATTTTGTAAAATTCTGACGTTAAATTACATTTCATATCTTTCTTGTTTAAACCAAAAATAACTGTTGCCACGCGTGAAAAATTGTACTGGGAATAAAATTTGTTAACTAGAATAGTTTACTAATTAATTTAAAATAATCGGTTTGGCAAAGTAACGATAGGTAGGCCAAATTATAGCATAAGAAGGTATTTGTTAAATTAAAGTGGTATAAAAACATGACTATGACTCCAAATTTCTTTAACACAAATCCTTCACAATCCATTTAACATAATTATCACAAATCCGTATAAAACACACACACCCACTTCTGCGAAACTGTTTGAAAGAGTTATTGCGGGTCCTGGAAAGCAAAGGACAATTAAAGAAACACACGTGGGTTTTAGTCTGCAAAAGTCTGACACTTCCTCAAGTTATTTGATTTGACGATTCCCCACTACAAAAAATAAAATAAAAAGAAGGTTAAAAAATACTCAAAAAATATTCTGCCTCACCATTTTGTCTCAATAAAATTATTGTGTTTATTAATAGCTCATGCAAGATAATTAATATTTAATTATGATAGCTTTTAATGTACTGTTAAGTTTTGTCACCTGCCTTGTATCTGAAAAGGTCTTATTGTATATAGGAAAGGTGTCAAAACCCTTTTAATTGCGTTGGAAACGTAATTATGTTAGTGACTTTCTGCTTGGATAATAATTATGTCCTACTTATCTTTGTTATAGAGGATATAATTGATAAATATTAATGAAGAGATTAAATAGATGTTACTTTGTTGCCTACTGTCCTCGGTGCAGTATAAATAAGTTTGTTAATAAACTCATAGCCTTTATATCAATAGTTGAAACCATTTATAGCCACTTTTTAATTAGCGCAAAAAAGTTGAGGCTATTGCACGTTCCAAAGCGTAGATTTATATGGAAAAGAACGTGCAAGAAAAGACACGGACACTCATTTTAATCTTTAGAAATATAATGTAATAAATCTATATTATAATATTTATATAGTCAGTCAGTTTCTCCTGTTATAATGATAAATGATATTTATTCTGCAAATAGGTTTATAAAACACTTGTACACCTCTATTTTTTTTTTTGGCATTTTAAACTAGATGAGGCCGGTGTTTCCTAGCTCAAGCGCAGGGGTCAAAGTCTCTTTTAAAGTCCATACAGTAAATATGTAATGGTCAAATCACATAAAAAGTGAAACTGACTGACTGACATATCAACACCCTGCCGAAACTACTGGGACTAGAAGCGTGAAATTTTGTACAAGGTTTCCTTTTATGACGTAGGCGAACACTATGTAAGGATTTTCCAAAATTCACCCCATAAGAGGATGAAACGGTGGTCTAAAGTTTGTATGGAGAAACCTATTTTCACGTGGCGAAGTCGTTGGCAGAAGCTAGTCGTTAATAAACGTCTAATAAAAAGGAAAAGTTTGTATATTATGTTCTATTTTTAAATGAATTCAAAAAAGGAAGAGATTCTCAATTTCTTTTCTATTGTGTCTTTTTTCAGCGATTTCGTCGATGGATGTTAACCGATTTTTAACCGACTTCAAAAAGGAGGAGGTTATATGTTCGGTTGAATGTATGTTTTTTATTTTTTTTTTTATGTATGTTCACCGATTTCTCGGTAATTGACCGAAAATGAAAATTTTTTTTTGATTGAAAGGTTATGCTTCCAAGTTGGTCCCATAGAAATATTGTTATGGTCTGATCATGAACTTCGAAGATATTGAACAGAACTCCTCATAAGATCACAGCAGAACTGTCGTAATAAGTAAAATTGGTTTATGTATACGTGTAGCCGATGACTGACTGAAAGAATAGGGGGAATATATCAAACTGATCTGATGATGAAGCCTGAAGTTAGGCACCGGAACTCTGTAATAAATTAATGTAATCTAACCGTGTTTGGGATTATTAGAATTGTCATGAGATGCACTCTGGCTATAAGGTATTTAAGTTTGGCTGAGGGGTACTTTTTAGTGGTGGTACCAAAACTAAAAAGTGTAAAATAAAAAGCTTTTTACAAAAAAAATACAACCGACTTCAAAGTAAAAAAAAAACACTGAAAAGTGCAAAAATAACTTTAATTTCGGAAGTCGGTGTTAAATAACGAAGAGACAAAACTATTATAGAAACACCGACTTCAGAAATTAAAGTTATTTTTGCACTTTTCAGTGTTTTTTTTTACTTTGAAGTCGGTTGTATTTTTTTTGTAAAAAGCTTTTTTTACGGTTCTTTTTTACTAAACGAAAATTTCAAGACTCACTGCACAAAATGACGTTCTACCTACGAGAACGGTTGGCAAAAAGTCCAAAAAGTGAGTTTTTGACTGGATTTTTTCGAGTGAAGTTCAGTGGCTGTTTAAATTATTCTCGAATCGATTCCTAGTGGGTATTGTAATGTAAAATTGGTGTCGTTTTGCGTCTTAAGTGTTTACACATTCACAATATGTGGAATCATTGGAACAGGCGCGATCTCGGTAAAATGTGAAAGTAGAAATTAGAATAGTCTATGTCACTCAGTGATAAAGTAGCATTCTACTACTGGTGAAAGGCTTTTCAGAAACGGTTCAGTAGTTTCAGAGATTACCCCCTAGATACTACTAGGCACGCCATAATCATGGCGGTAAGTCTTCTCTTTGAGGAGCGGCTAGAGAGAGGTCACGGTGTCCTTACCTCCCGCATGACGCAGGTCGCAGGTCCTCACCGGACATGGTAAGTTCGGGAGGTTTCTGCACCTGATTCCGGCGGAATAAACACCCGGGTGTCGGCAATGTGCGGATCGCCCGGTGGACACGGTGGTGTCCTCGTGGGAGCGATTAGCAGCGGTCCTGGGGGAGAGTTGGCGGCGGTCGCCTCCTGCGAAGGAGGCAGTGGAGGCGGCCGAATGTGGCGTGTGAGAGAACGGACATCTTCAGGCCCCAGCCGCCGTTACCCTGACTTCGACTACCAGCTACCGTAGGCGTAGGCCTGCGGACGACGAGTAATGGGTAGCTCGCCGTCCGGCCGTCCGGTAACCGTCCAGACTGATCCCGAGCTGTCGACGGCGCGTACTGTTCCACGCGCGCAAAACTACTGGGGCCATGAATTGACTTCTGAAAGGGAAACCGGTGGTCCTAGAGCGCCAAGGGCAAATGAAGAAACATAGATGTGGAGATAAGAGCAAAAGAAGTCATTAGACATTTTCCTACCTCAAAAACAAAAAACTCAACTACCTCAGAAAAGCTTGTTAACATTTGCTGCCTTTTGCAAAAATGTGCAACCTAATGGAAAAGTGACTGTAATCTGTATCAAATACGAAATACTTTCTAAAATTGACACTGGCTAAATGCACAAACCGTGCGGAGCTAAGAGAAAAAAAAACCGGGCAATTGCGAGTCGGACTCGCGCACTGAGGGTTCCGTACAAACTTACATAAGAAAACAGTTCAATTCCCGAATTGTTACGAAGATTTTTCCGAATTGCAAAAAATGTTTTTTTTTTATGACGTAACTACAAATCTACAGTTTTAAAATTTTTTCCTATACTTATGCTATGAGACCTTGCTTCATGCCAAATTTCAGGATTATAAGACAACGGGAAGTACCCTATGAATTTAGATTCCCTTCAGAGTGTCGAAATATACGTTTTTTGGAACATAAACAGCCGTATCTTTTTTTTTCTTTAACTCAGATGTTTGATTTTTTCACAACTTCAAGGGACCGCAGACCTGAGTATATGGTTTTAATTTCAACTCGATATCTCCACGCGTTCCCGAGATAAAGTGTCTTGACAGACAGACATACAGACAACAAAGTGATCCCATAAGGGTTCCGTTTTCTCCTTTTGAGGTACGGAACCCTTAAAACGGTCAAAATGTATGAGATTGACATCTTTGATATGTGCTTTCGAAATGTCACGGACTTTTTAACGGCATTTTTTCGAGTGATTTTCAATGGCAGTTTTAATTATTGGAACTGAAAATTTTATTTTAGTACTAGCTTTTGCCCGCGGCTTCGCTCCCGTCAACTGACTACTATATCCTACTCTACCCAACTCTATCCTACTCTACCTTACTCTACCCTACTCTACCCAACTCAAAAAAAAAGTATCCTATGTCCGTCTCCTGGTTCTAAGCTACCTCCCCACCAAATTTCAGCCAAATCGGTTCAGCCGTTCTTAACGGCTGAAGAGGGGCCTTAGAATTGCGTAGCTCCGACATGGTTGATCCGGCTCTGTGTATACCGTATCGTAGTAGAAAAACGCTGAAATGTGACGTCACCGCCATTGGGATACACGCATACAAAAGAAATAGCGAAATGTTCCCACCACGCCCCCAATCTTCCTCATACTAACAATATTTGAAATGCTAATTCCTGCTTTGTTTAATTACAAATGTTGTTGTTGTTTTCAGAAAAAGTTTTCTATTTAGTGTTATTTTGTTCATCGAGACACTCGCGGTTATATTAATAACAGGGGCTCGATGTGACCTAATCAGTTTTTTGACTCACTAGAGTTTTTATTATCTACGTTACAAACATCACTGTTTAGCATAAAATATTATAATAAGCATAATCAAGCCTTTTCGATGTTCCCACTGCTGGGACTCAGGCCTCCTCTAGGAGAGGGAATTGGCCGTAATCCACCACGCGGGGCCAATACGGGTTGGTGGACATGCCGGTTTCCTCACGATGTTTTCCTTCACCGTTTTGAGAACAGTGGTGATGAAATAAATTACACAAAGTAATGCGCCTGGCTGGGTTTGAACCCGCGACCTACAAGTCGTAAGTCGGGGCCGTTACCACTCGGCCACCACTGCTCTTCAAAAATATTGTACAAAAATAAACACAAGAAACAACAGTACACACCCTTTCGTGAGTTTCCTACACAACCAACCCAAAAACAATACCCCCCAAAAATAACAATAATATAATTTGCGCCTATTTTCTGCCGCTGTGACGTCTAAATCCTGACCTAGGTCAACTGACATACATACCTACTTATATATTAATGCTATACAGTGGTGTACCTCCCTACAGGCGGTGGTGCCCCCCTATCAGCTGTTCGGGGGGTATGAATCATTTCGGGGGAGGGGCGGGGGGTGTTCTTATTGCATTATTATCCTTGTATGTAACCTTGGGGGTGCAATGAACGAATTTTTTTTTACGGAAAAAGTTGGTGTTGGATTTTCAGGGTAAGTAGAAAAGGCAGTTTTCAAGTTCAGTGGCTGTTAATTGTTCGCGAATTTATTGCTGGTATATGTCATATACCTACAACTGCACAATGACAGTGCCCTCTAATTTTTTTTTAATGATAGTATTCCACAACTTTCATACAACGCCATCTAGTTCCAAACTAAGCAGAGCTTGTGGTATGAGTACTAGATAACTGATAAACATACTTAAGTATATGTATTTCTAAATACATAGGTATATAGACACAGAACAAATGTTTGTGCTCATCACACAAACATTTGTCTTGGGTGGGAATCGAACCCACGACCTCTGGCAAAGCAGTCAGGGCCACAACCACTAGACAGGCAAGCCAACTTTGAAGGAAGGACTTATGAGTGCCACCGATGCTGTAAATAACCGTACTGGACCCAAACAATTTAAGGTCCTAACTCCCGAGCAGTGCTATAAAACAGTGACTTTCTGAAGCCTTCTCCTCGGTTAACGGCTAGGTCAATAGGTTTGAAAAAAATATATGTTTATTATAGATTCATGTACACCATTATCAACATATGATTTTTTCGTAAGACTAATACGTTCGTCAAAACAAATTTTTTTAACAACATGATATTTTTTCGCTTGTTTTCCCTACTCCTTTCAAATGGCTTTGATCTCTAGAAATGCTTACACAAAAAAAAATGCTGGTTAAGTGTTCTTCAGAATGTACATAGCATATGTAAATCGATCAATATTTCGCAAGGAAATGGATTTAAAGGTCAGCGGGGCTCTATCCGGGCGCAGCTTTCCGGAATTAAATGCACAGGTACTCGTCGTACCACCGCCGCGCGCCTAGGCGGCAGTGCGATTATGTGTGCATCTAATTCCGGCCAGATGTTCAAGGGACTATACGCTTTAAGGAGTTTTCTCGTTTGGAGGAGGCCTATGTGTAAATTATGATCATTGAATCGAAAAAAACGAAGCACGAAGCACAAACACGAAGAATCGCCAAACTAAAGTGGCAATGGGCAGGGCACATTCTCGCAGAACAGATGGCCGTTGGGGCCGAAAGGTTCTGGAATGGCGACCACGTACCGGAAGACGTAGCGTTGGAAGGCCTCCTACAAGGTGGACCGATGACTTGGTAACGGTTGCGGGAGTCCGATGGATGCGAGACGCACAGGACCGTTAATTGTGGCGACACTTGGGGGAGGCCTATATCCAGCAGTGGACGTCTTACGGCTGAAATGATGATGATGATGATGATGAATCGAAAAGAAGAGCTGGACCACATGTAGAATCATTCAAACAGGATCGATCTCCGTAAAATAAAACAGAATTTTATTGTAGTATTGACTAGGTACCTCGGCGGAGCTTCTTTTTTTTATTATTTTTGAAAGGCACGCGCTTGACCACTATCTCACTTGATGAAAAGCGACGATGTGGTCGACGATGGAGCACGCTTGCCTGAAAGTAACCTATTCACTCTTGACTTAAATACCCCCAGGTTGTAGAGAGCTATCAGGCAACACAGACTCCGGCAGAGAATTTCACTCCTTGCTGAATGCATGAAACTTGCCGAGAAGGAAAGAAAGAAAGATAGAAAAACATTTTATTTGGCGGAACACGGCGCAAATTTAGGACTAACAAATTAAAAGTATACTTTGTGAAAAATATGCGCCACATCCGCGCAAAACGGCCGAACGCTCAGCATAATGCCGTGACCACATGCAAAATGCGACGAGTCTACGGCGCTGGTTTTCAGCGTGGGCCGGTATCGACATAAAGACGTCGGCACGGAATTGTGAGCAAATAGATTTGATAAATAAATAAATAAAAATAAAAATTTATGAAAAAAGAAACAATAATGAATAAATAAAGAGGAAATACGATATCATATTATGTATAAAGTGGCAACAATTACGTCGCGTCTGTGCCAAAGGACGCGATTCTGTTTTCAGTGTATAGTCTATGGACGCAATGACATAAAGCGTTTAAAGGATATGATGCCATGACGCTACGTCATTGTGACGAGTATTTCTACGGAAATGGAAATTCAAAATTTCAAAAAGATGCGATGCGTGATCGTTGAATATGTTTGTGTCGATACATTGCCAAATACTATAAAACATTAGAATATGTTACATCTGTATTTTTTTTTAACAAAGGGACAGTGTTCTGTATCAAATACCAACTACTTTCTAAACTTAATACTGACTAAATACACAAACCATGCGAAAAAAAAAGAAAAAAAATTCGTCCAAATTGTATAAAAAAAAACATCTGCCTATTTATCCGTTCCTCCTAAACTGCGCAACGGATCTTGATACGATTTTCGCTAATACAAAGAGCAATAAACGAGGAAGGCTCGTGATATATTTTGCGCCTGTATGATGCTGGGGCGGGTCATTAGTTTTAAATAATAATGTTTAATTATTAAGTCACATTGGTTCATGGCAGTCCGTTAATCAACAGGTCTACAAACAACACCTAGGCCAACTATCTACCTAATCTACATACTTACATAAATAATAAAATGTATTTGCAGGGTTCCGTACCTCAGTCGGTAAAAACGGAACTCATATAGGATCACTTTGTTGCCCGTCTGTCAAGAGCCTTTTTCTCAGAAACGCGTGAAGATATATTTACCCATAACTACGAACTTTAAGTTAACGTAATGTAAAGGTAATACCGTTTTTGCTGTTGTTGCTAAGATAGTGTCAGACTTTTACTGACTAAAAACTCACTCCTGTTCCTTCTTTGCCTTCATCCCGGGGCCCCGGGTTTCGCTTTCACACTACCCGTGGCTCCAGTAGGCTTCGATCCTGCTGGGCCCCTACGATTTGCTGACATTTCCCTGAGGCGCGCGTGGAACGTACAGTTTGTAGTTACACTTACACCACAAAATCATTCTTTTTGTTACGAGACCCGATTCTGGAATCGAACTTAATTAACTTAAAAACTTAACCTTATTTACATAGCATTAGGTAAATTTGTACAGCTACCTCGGTGCACGAGCCCGACTCGCATTTGGCTGGTTTTTTTAAACAAGCGTATTCTAATTTCAAAATCCGACCACACACATATTATGTTAACTCACACGAACTGACAACTTCCTATTCTATTGTCTTTGATATTTAACGGTCGATAAACTTACTGATATCATCACCATACATAAACACATGCATACATACAGGTATTTCATAATTAACATACACGTTAAATGAAAAAGTGGCGCTAATGACTGAATAGTTAAAGGGGAATCGTTTGTCTTGGTATGGTCATGATGTGAAGAGGAGGGATGAAACGCATGTTACTAAAAGAGTTATGAGTATACATGTGAACTTTGTGGACATTTGAGGGTGGCCAAAGAAAAGATGGATGGATTGTGTGAGGTGTGATATGAAAGAATAGGGAGTTAGTGATAGCGTGACGGGTGACAGGACATACAGATAGGCAGACGGACAGTCGAAGTCTTTGTAATAGTCGTTTTTATCCTTTGGGTACGGATCCCTAAAAAACATTACTGGTCAATCTACGCTCGCAAGCGTATATTTTGTGTTATCTATTTCATCATCATTACTCACAAAACAGTGAAGGAAAACATGGTGAGGAAATCGGAATATACTAGAAGTAATAAAGCGTCGTAAGTCACGGCTTGTAAAACGATGGGTGAGCAGTTAAACTGCGACTATAGCGAATCCGTTTACGGTTATGCACATACATGTGTGTAAAAGTTGATGGGATTACGGTTTCTGAGCATGTTATTACGGTTCAACCTATTATAAAGAGGTGTTTGAATTCAAGTAGCGTTGGACTTTAAATGCTTGTTTGCGAAGACGCGGGGCGCTCCGCGTCTCGTGCAGCGCGGCATGACAAAACGCGTGTGTCGTGTGCGACGGTCCCCGTCACGGAAACCGGATTATTACCTTCGCAATGTCGCTAGTTCAACTTTAACGGTGTGCATGTAGTCGTGTCGATGAAGAACTTAATATTTATTACGTAACAAAAAGGGGCGCGGAGACCGGCTCTCCGCGACGGATGCACCCGCGCATCGTAGCACTTTTATAAGGGACTGCACTGGCGTTCGTTTAGCGCAGTTTCGGCTCTTACAGAGAAGCGGCGCGTGCAGCGGCGGCGCCTCGTATGTTCGTATGGCGTGTGCAACGTCACGGGCCCCGCAGCCCGCTGTAGGTGTCGCTATGTTTCACGGTGAACGGAAAATTGCAGGAACAGCTCGCCAAAAAGCTGCGTGCGACGCGACGTTGCCATCTGCGGGCACCGCCTGCATTTCAAGCAAACGCGTGTAAAATTGCTTCTCCGTAAACGCTCCCAAACAACGCCGTATGTTTGAATTTAGTGCGGGCCGCGCCGCACAACGCGACGCGCGACGACGTCTCCGTAAACGAAGCCTAAGTATTGGATCCTGTTGATTGTTTGACAATGTCATGCGACAGCGAGTTTTCACAGAATTTGTTCATCGGCAACATAATTTCTGTGAAAATGCGTTTATTTATTTATTTAAACTTCATATACGGAAGTGGCACATAGGCGGACTTAATGCAACAAGGCATTCTCTACCAGTCAACCTTTGGGTTAAAAAAGATAACACTGTGGTAGGTGTGCACAATAAATAAATTTAAAATAGAATGAAGTAATAATAATAAAATACATAATTAATATAATATGTATTGAAGGAAACCTTTAATCTTTATTTATTTTATTATTTATTATCCTTAAATAAAAAATTAGACTGTGAAAAAGGCAGATAACAAAAAATGGGTCTCCTGATCTCGAAAACATTATATTTAGAGTTTTTCTTTAAATGATATAAACTAGAGCTTGACTGCGATCGACGATCCCACCTGATGGTAAGCAGTGATTCAATCGTTGATGGTAAAGCGCACTAGTTTATTAAGAGCCTATTCAATGTAATCTTAAACTAAATTATAATCGTACGGGAAGACCGCAGCAGGCAAATTGTTCCAATCCTTCGATGTACGCGGTATAAAGACGAGGCGAAACGCTTAGTCCGGACGGTAGAGGTGTTAACAACGTAAGGGTTGACACTCGCTGAGTAAAAATTGCAATGGCAGGAACCGCTAATAGTTCAATAGTTAATGCCCACAACTTTGTCCGTGGGAATATCAGTTATCGCGGACGCGCAGTCGGAGCCAGATAAATTATTATTATTATTATAAAGTATTGATTAAGACTACTGTGTAAAATATAGGTAATAGTTATTCGAGGGGAATTACTCTGATAGCCAAAATACAGGCTTTGCCTAGTTTGGCTACAGATGCTTCTATGTTTTACTTACCGCTCCACATATGTATGTAAAAAATTGTTGTTTTAATTTTTTTGGCAAATAAACATTGTTATTATTATAAATAGTAGCCAATGTTCTTCCTTAGAGTTCAAGCTTATTCAGTTCCGAATTTCATTATAATCGGTTTAGTAGTTTAACCGAGATAGTGTAACAGACAGACAAAGTTACTTTCACATTTATACTAAGTGACGGGTCATCCAGGATAAAAAGGGTATATTTAAAGGTGTCATTAAAAGGTTTATTTCAAAATTCTAAAAATAAAATTCAAAATGTTTTATTTCACGTAGGCCTTAGAAGCTAGTGCATGGTTCCAATTGGTCGTTTTCTATGGAGAAGAACTGGCAAGAAACTCCATGGTTACTCTTTTAAGAAAATTGTTCACTATACAATATTTCCATATTATAATATTAATAGATATGTAAGTGTGTGTGTTGAATTGCATACCTATAAATTTTAAGTTTTTTTTTTGTGCGTACTTATTTTTCCTACTACAGTCAAATGGGGTGAATAGAAACAAAACTTCAAAGGGTATTTTCACGATATTTGAATATTGTTTGCAGCGTTTAACTAAATCAATTTATTAATGAATTGTTATTTTAAAAAGTCGATACTTTGTTAGAAGCCGATAATATAGTATCAAAGTGAAAAACCAAACCAAAGTTTTGTTTGGTTCACCCCTGCGTTTCTATTCACCCCGTTTTACGGTACTCTTACACTCAATGTCTAAGATAAGCAAGAATTCGGTAAACGTAACCAGCCTCTATTGAAACGTATGCTAAGCTTACCGCCCTGCCAGGACTGCAGGATAGCTCGAAAGAGACAAACCAAGACACCCTGTTACGAAAAGGGCAACTGTAGGAATACATCTAGAGCATAGGACAAAATAAATCCTTCAAATAAAATAAAAATAAGCCTTCTAATGTTAATGTGAACTGCGACTCAAGCCTCCTCTCTAATAACGGCTCGTTCACGAACTTACCGCTGTGAGCGGTAGCTAAGCGCGGGGCGGTAAGCGGAAAGAACAAAAGTATGAAAGCACGCCACGCGCCCACGTACCGATGCCGCCCCGCCCGCCGCGCCGCTCTTGCTAAGACCGAAGTGGTGAACAGGCCGTAAGAGACAGGATGGGCCGCAAGCCACCACCCGGGAAAACGAAATTGTGGATGTCAAATGTCTTCGAATATATGATTCTAGGACATGCCGGTTTCCTCACAATCTTTCCGTTCACCGTTTTAAGAGCAGTGGTGATGAAAAAAATTACACAAAGTAATGCGCCTGGGAGTCGTTATCACTGAGCCATCTGCTCGTGGAGCAGGAGAGGTTTGATGATTTCCCAAAAAAAATAAAAAAATTGCCAATTAATAAATTATTTGACTAGGCCGCGAGGAGACTACGGTTTCATTAAAAAATAAACTCCATTCAGTTGCGGGGGGATGCCGCCCCCATTGTCCCCCATTGATGTGTACGGTGTACCCCTCGGGGAGCGTGGGGTACTACGACGACGTACAATGCCTCATTGATTATGGAAGAAATCTAATTTTGGTAAGGTAATATGTAATTACGACTTTCATGCGTAAGTGTAATGTGTCTTTTTTATCCGTAATAAAATAAAATGAATGCTTTTGGTAAAACAAAACTATCCAGCGATCAAAGTATAGCAATGAAAAAGCAGCTAAATTATCTCAAAGGAACGTCGTAAAAAATCTAGCCTTGATACGGTTTTGTGCATATGCAAAGTTTAGTCTCATGCCTAGCATGATTCATTGAGGTTAATGCTCCAAGATAACCCTAGAAATCCAAATTTTCTTAAGTTTTTTTTAATTTTACAGTTCAGGTTCAGAACAGAAGTAACATAGAATCTGACACTGACTCGCAAAATTCAAAAAAACCTACTTGTAAGTTTTAATTTCGATCATTGCGCTTACACCGTATCGAACTTAAATAATTATATACTAGTGAAATTAACAAAATACATTTTTAAAATGTTAATTATTCAGTTTTTTTTTTAACGCAAAAAGCTGATAATATGAAAGCCAGTCTTAATACGATTTTGAACTGGAAGAAATGGCGCACAAAAAATCCACAGCATTTTTCTATCGCAGTCTGTCCCAAAAACACAAACAAAGCCAGGAAACTAGACTATACTCCATGTTTAGGTACTTAACTAAACGTAAACAATCTTGATATGTCTTTTTATTTAAAATAAATCGTATAAAAAAAGACGCAAAGATTATTTATATGTAGTTAATTACCTAACATCGGTTTAAGAAAATACTTAGGTACTTAATTGTAAACATTTTTAGATTTTTTTTAGATAAAAGACATGATAAGATTGTTTACATTTAGTTAACTACCTAAACAAATGGAGTATAATTAACTAATAAACAAGAATACTGCGGTTAACCTTGACCTCAATACTTTAATAATATTCAAACCGTACCAAAGTTATATCAACAACAGGTTTTGTGTGTCACAAAAAATATAACTCGATTATAATATTTTAGACAAATATACTAACACTAATTTCTGCCAGCGGCTTTGCCCGCCGAACGTATGATATGAAAATAATAGATAGCACTCAAGGATTGTCATCATCAATTTATAGGGTTCCGTTCAAAAGGAAAGTACGGAACCCTTATAGGATCACTTTGTTCGTCTGTCTGTCTGTCAAGACCCTTTATCTCGAGTACGCGTGGAGGTTCAAAGTAAGATTGTTTTATTCTTATTCCATTGTGGGTAAGAGATGGCGCTAGACAACCTGTATAGCTCTGTCTCTTACCCACACTGAAATAAGAATGAAACAATCTTACTTTGAGCGTCATGGTAACCCAGCATGTCTGCGGTCCCTTAAAGCTGTGAAAAAATCAAACTTCTATGTTAATGAAAAAAGAAAGATACTGTCGTTTATGTCGCAAAAAACGTATATAATTTCGACACTCCCAAGGGAATCAAAATTCAAAGGGTACTTCCCGTTGACCTAGAATCCTGAAATTTGGCACGAAGCACAAGTATAGGAATAAATCTGAAAACTGGTAAATATGTCACAAAAAAAAACTTTTTTGATTCGGAAAAATCTTCTGGACTCGGTTATGGAATTTAACAATTACGGTTAGTTTGTACGGAACACTCAGCGTGCGAGTCCGACTCGCACTTGCCCAGTTTTTTATTATTATTATTGATGGCTCGCGTTTGACCATTACCTCACATGATGGCAAGCGATGATGTGGTCGGCGATGGAGCACGCTTGCCTAGAAGTAACCTATTCACTCGTTGACTTAAAGATCCCTAAGACTGGGGGCACACGATGTGTTGCGGCGGCGGTGCGGCGCCGCGTGTACGAATCGGCGGGCTGTACGAGCGGGGTGGTGTCGCTCGTGTGCCCGCCGATTCGTCGAAATATTTGCGGTGCGGCGCCGCAACGCATCGTGTGCCTCGGCTCTAAGTTGTAACAATCAGGAAACACAAACTCCGGTAGGGAATTCCACTCCTTAGCTATACACACAATGAATGCCAAAAGACGTCCACTGTTGGTCATAGGCCTGCCCCAAGTGTCGCCACAACAACCGGTCCTGTGCGTCTCGTATCCGTAGGTTTCCCGCGACCCTCACCAGGTCATCGGTCTAACTTGTGAGAGGCCTTCCAGCACTGTGTCTTCCGGTACGCCGGCGTGACTGTAGCACTTTTCGGCCCCATCGAACATCTAATCTGCGAGCATGATCCTCTGCTCACTGCCACTTTAATTTTAGCGATTCTTTGGACTGTATCCTGCGGATATCTTCATTCCTGATTCGATAGTGAAGCTACATAATAGTGCTAAATTTCAGAATAAAGTTACTAGTTTCAGAGATAACCCCTACATACTATCTTAAAAATTTTACCTAAGATAAAGCCACGATCCGGTATTCTTCTCGGCTCGCTTGGCTTTTCGAAGACGGTTTTCCTCTTTCGCACTAATTAACTATAGAAAGAAAAGACATTAGTTTGGCGGAAAAGAGACTAACATGTAAGAGATTACAAACATTTTCAAAAAAAATATATACTAGGCTGAACGCTCAGCATATTGCCGTGTCCACATGCAAAATGCGACGAGTCAGTTCACAGCGCTGGTTTTCAGCGTGAGCTGGTGACTGCGTCGACTAACAGACGTCGGCAACGGTGTGCTAGTAGATTTGAGTAAAATAAATTTTAGGACAAAGTCATAAATGGAAATAACAATAATAAATAAATAAAGAGGAAATACAATTACACAGAGAGGACGGGAACTCTAGAAGGCAAAGAGCTACTGAAGGAACACGGGTAGGTTTTAGTTAATATAAGACTGACATCCCCACTCGCTCCACCCAGAACGACAGAAGTTATTTGAGGTTATTCCCACCTAAAAATTGCGTATATAGATTTTCCAGAAAATAAAGACTTCAACGTATCCAAATCCATTTTTATTTTCTGTATAAGCCAAAGTATGTACACTAAAATTAGTCAGTGGGTGCCTCTAACAGTTTCCATGCGGTAAGCACATTAGCACTTAGTGTACAAAGTCATATCCTCCGCTACATAAACCTGTTCAATGTAATCGTGATGAATAACGGCTTGTTCACACATACATCCGTCACAGACGATTCGAAATTATTAGTTTTTTTATCCCATATTTTCCCATTGCTGAACAAAAGCCTACCCCAACTTCTTCCAGGTAATCTTTTCACGGGCTACCTCAAACCAACCCTTGCGGTAGGCGTCTAGGTCATCTCGCCACCTCTTCTCATTTCGGCTTCGGTGGCGTCATCCATCCCCAAGCACCTTCTTTGTGGAGACGGAATCAATCACGATTAGCTGAAGACGAATAGACATTTATAAACTCAACGATTCTTATTGACGATTTACGACATTTGAAATTTCGCCCAGTCTTGGATATACTACCGTACAATACAGTTGTTAAAAGTCTTTGTGCTATTACTCTCGTCATCGAAGGAAAACAAGGACACACTGGTCACTGACACTGGATGTATCCGATTTTAAAGAAAAGAAAAACGATAAATAATAAAGTGATTCGAACGATGGATCATGTTTTGATTCGCATTTTTAGGACATATTCGTGATTTTTCACGATTCGTGAGCGCGTGAATTCGGCCATAGAAATTTCACTGCCAAAATAAAAACAACTCGTGTTTAATCACGATTCGGTAAAAATTACGATTCGTTGCCTGTGAACACATATTATATGTATATGTCTTATCCTTTTAGTGGTCGCTTCTAACGTCTATATGGTTCTAAATTCCGATTATAGGATACTTGAACTCCTAGGACCTCCTTATAAAACTAAGAGTAAATAACGTAAGATATTCATTTATTTTTCTTCTTCAAAGTTGCCTTACAAACAAACATTACACAAGAAGATTCAATTATTCCTAGAGACTGGTATCTTCCCTAGGAAATTCTGTCACTCAGGGAACATCCACAAACTGATTTTTTTTAAATAAGTACCTAATTCAAAGAATAACTACTATATGTTTGGGGCGGCCCTATACTATATGGGTGTATCCGGATATCTGTGGGTGTATCAGTTATTAGTGTTATTACGATATACAAGTTTCTTGTCAATTATAATAAGTTTTTAAATGTGTGTGTCATATTCTCAATATTGCCTTCTGGTGTTTCAGGCGTGTTATGGACAAGGAAGGGGGGGATGGCGGCGATGCGGGCAAGCAGCCCCCCGATGGCCTGCTCGATGCCGCTAACCTGTTTGGTGGTAAGTTACTGTGTTTATTTTAATCGCTCTCCTCAGGCTCAAAAATAATATCAATTGAAATAACATTGTCATAGTCTGCTAAATATATATTTTCCTTTAAAAGCTGTGCGATACTTAGGAAAACCTCCGAAGAAAATACGTAATTTTTACCGTATTCTGAAAGACCACTCATATTCCCGGTCTCTAAATACTGCCAAAATTGGTGACGACAAAATATCTGGTGTTCAAACTTTTGCATGTGTTTAAATCTTCATCCACATTCATTAATGTAAAGTACTAGCTTTTGTCCGTGGCTTCGCCTGCGTACATAAAATATAGCGTATGTCACTCAGGAATAAAGTAGCTTTCTATCGGTGAAAAAATTTTTGTCAGACCAGTGCTTTTAGAGATTACGTCCTACAAACAAAAAAACAAACAGATATAGTCGTGGCCATATCTTGCAATTGATAACTTCATGATGTGGCTAACTAAAAATGGCCAGGTCGTTAATACGTTAACTTTTGATGATATGTCAATCCACATTTGGCCATAATTACATTCTTGAGTAGCGTAATTAGAGACACAATAGAAAGACAATGGCGCGTGAACGCCGGCGTTAATGCGGGGATCAACAGCTTGTAGGATTTCTATGATAATAAAAGGTCTAAAGAAAATAGGAACTTATGTATTGCTCTTGTAAGAACAATTATGTATAAGCTAAAAATTATGTAAATACTGTACAACACTGTCTTCCACATAAAATTAAATGTTGTTTCTCCAACTAAAATTCTCACAGTGCTATTGGCGTTCCGCGAATTGTTACATATTGGACACCCCACTAATTCCACCTAGAGACAGTTGGCGGTGAATCCATTCTCATACTCGCATAGAATTTATTATCACTTCGGGTATTTCCAGGTGATTACCATATTGATATGGGAATCCAAGAAAAGGCGGTATCGATTGGTAGGGTTTGCGGAAAGTTATTGGAAGTCGACGTAGTTATTACTTTACGTTTGCGTGGAAAGGGGTTATTTTGTTGTTAATAGGTAGTTGTTATTTGTTCGTAGAGCTACAGGTACAAGCCTTGAACGGTCTGTGTGAGTGTGGTGTGATGTGGTGGTACGAGCAAGCTTGTTAAATGATATCCTTTTTAGGGTTCCGTAGCCAAATGGCAAAAAACGGAACCCTTATAGATTCGTCATGTCTGTCTGTCTGTCCGTCCGTATGTCACAGCCACTTTTTTCCGAAACTATAAGAACTATACTGTTGACACTTGGTAAGTTGATGTATTCTGTAAACCGCATTAAGATTTTCACAAAAATAAAAAAAAAAAACAATAAATTTTGGGGGTTCTCAAAATATTTTTTCATCAAACCCAGGCGTGTGCGGTATCTATGGATAGGTCTTTAAAAATGATATTGAGGTTTCTAATATAATTTTTTTCGAAACTGAATAGTTTGCGCGAGAAACACTTCCAAAGTGTTAAAATGTGTGTGTGTCCCCCTGTAACTTCTAAAATAAGAGAATGATAAAACTAAAAAAATATATATGATGTAAGTACATTACCATGCAAACTCCCACCGAAAATTGGTTTGAACGAGTTCTAGTAAGTAGTTTTTTTTTAATACGTCATAAATCGTAAGCCGCAATTTACCTTTCAAGTTTGTACGGAACCCTCAGTGCGCGAGTCCGACTCGCACTTGCCCAGTTTTTTTAGGATTCATTATGATGAATCGTGAAAAGTCTCAATTTATTTTGTATCGTGTCGGCGTAGTATGTTTGTTTTTTTTTTTATTGATATAAACTAGTGCATAACTGAGATTCCACATGATAGTAAGCAGTGATGCAATCGTTGATGGTGAAGCGTATTAGTTTATTAAGAGCCTATTCACTCTAGCCTTGAAGACACCGAAATTACAATCGGACGGGAAGACCGCAGCAGACAAATTGTTCCAGTCCTTCGATGTATGTAAATTTAATGAAACAAAAGTTTTGAAACTAGCGATGGCAGCAAAAACCTGTTTAGTCATAGAATTCTTAAGCCGTTCATTTTTTGCTAGCCCTTATTCCAATTTGTTTGATTTTTCTTTTTCAATGCTTCTCTATTAATCGTCTTCTCATAGTCTCGTTTATCGTATCTCGTTCATCTCGTTTAATCGTCTTATTTACCCCTCTTTTTAGCCATATCATCATCAGACAACCTGACGCACGACGAGTGTTGTCCTTACGTTGTTGACACGTCTACAGTCCGGTTAAGCGTTACGCCTCGTCGTTTAGGGCTGGAACAATTTGCCTGTAGCGGTCTTCCCGTCCGATTATAATTAAGGTCTCTTCAAGGCTAGAGTGAATAGACTCTTAACGAACTAGCACGATTGCTGCGGTGTTGAACAATAACTTCTCATATCCATCTATCAATATTATCTAATAGCCTTAAGTTTTTACGACATAAAGTCTCCACAATGACTTTATTGTCTCCGGAAGTAATAAACTTGTCAATTCTATCAACTATCTGTAATGTTATATTTGTTGTACTATTATTAAGGTACTACACTGCGCACACGTGGGCCACGTACGCCGATCTGGTGCGTCGGTCTCCATACATTTTATGTGGAAACTAGACTTGCAGAGCTACATTAGAACCACGCCACGCAACGCGCAGATGCGTACAAATCGGGCGTGGTCCACGTGTGCGTCGGTCTAGTGTAGTTCTCACATTAGGGTGTTTCCGCTGGGCGGTGTAGACCGGAGAGTGAAAAGTGGCAAGTAAAATAAATAATAATAAATAGGTGTTTCCATTGAAGCGAAGCGGAGCTGAGCTAGGGTTACAGATGAAAAAATCAAAAGCCCGAAGAAAAGGATTTTTCAATGGAAATCACCATTGAAAAATCCTGAGATTTTTAACAGTTTGAGATTTTTCGAAAAGCCGTAATATTATCAATTTTATTTTGTTACTAACTGAGGATCTCGCTCACTAACTTTTTATCAAGTAAGTGATATTTTTGTTGAAAATTCTAAAAATCCTGTGATTTCATAAGATGTGCCAACCTGAGAAGAGACCAAAAATTCTGAAATCCATGACAAATCTTGAGATATGGTAATCCTAAGCTGAGCGGAGTGGAGTTAAGCTACCCTCCGCTTGGTACCCTTCACTCGATACTGTTCTGCAGGTTTAGTTTCAGAACATATTACTTTTAGGATGTGCGTTATAAATCTTAATTAGATTATAATTTCTCAATATACTATGAAAAAATCATTTTGTATACGATAAATCACATCAAAATTCATTAGTTTACGTTATGCGCTAACATCGCAATCAGAAAACCTGGACTCTGTGCACGACTACATGCACCGAAACTCACACATATATGATCAGTGTCATCACAGTCGCAAACCTACCGAAATCGCGTTAGCCGTCGAATGTTTACGATAAACAGCTCTATCTATCCTTCTTCGCAAAATGGCGACCAAAACAATAAGTGAAATTAGAAATATCATACGAAATTTTTAGTTTTCATGTACCTACTTAAGAGTGAAATGTGATTCCATGTGATTTGTTTTTGTATGATTTGTACAACGCATAAAATGAAGGCATTTTGATAACCTGTATCCCACTTTAAACAAAAAAAAATTTTTTTTTGCGTAACGCCCGTTTATGTCACTCGCCGATTGCGACTGAGTGAAATTAAGCTACGGGGGCTTGATTTCAGCGGTCCACGCGCTATAGGCAAGTCACCTACCTTCCGCTGTTTCTCAAACATAACTGTATCTTATTTAGAAAAAAATGTTTACAATTACTCGGGATATTTTAGAATCTTACAGCGTTCGCAATTTTCCGGTGACATTACAACACTTTACCCCACCTGCACTGCAACCACTCACATAGACCAGCGCAACTTTTCCCCACAAGCGCGCGTCGCCAATAAGTGGTATCCGATCATTGGCCAGCACTTTCCGGTCAATAATAACTTCGTCTTTTGTTCGTTTGTTCGTGCCTCCAACTACATGCATTGTCGTTAAGCCGTCGAGAAACATCACTAGTTAGGGCTGTGCTTAATAAAGTGGCAGATAATACGATTTTGTAATAAAACCTTCTAAGTGCAAGTCGGACTCTTGCACCGAGGATTACGTACAAACTTACCTATAATATGTCGTGGGCTTGCGGACGGCGATCAATGGATAGCTCGCCGACCGGTCGACCGGTCGTCTAGACCGAGCCCGAGTCGTCGGCGGCGCGTAGTGTTCCACGCGTGTCTCAAGATGTCAGCAAAACCGTAGGGGTCCAGCAGGGTCGAAGCCTACTGGGGTCATGGGTTGTGCGAAAGAGACCCCCCGGACCCTGGAACGAAGGCAAAGAAGGAACGTAAGAGTGAGTTTTAGTCAGTAAAAGTCTGACACGCCCTCGAGCGCCGCTCCGCCCTAGAGCGGGAAAAGTCGTTGGATGATTTACCACCTAAAAAAAACTTTTTAAGTATTTAACTTTGTGACGTAACTATAAAACAGTTTTCCGACTTTTGCCTATATTTATGCTATGACCTTGCGTCCTGCCAAATTTCAGTATTCTAGGTCAACGGCAAGTACCCTATAGGTTTTCATTTCCTAACCAGTGTCAAAATATGCGCCTACACGGAGCATAAACAGCCTATCTTTAGATTACTGCGATGACTTAGACTTTTACTGGCTAAAACCGCACCTATATTCCTTTAGTTGCCCTTTGCGTTCTAGGGCCCCGGGTTTCCCTTACTGAAGTCGACCCATGGCCCCAGTAGGCTTCGGCCTAGCTGGGCCCCTACGGTTTTACTGACATCTCTTTGAGGTGTGCGTGCAACACTACGCGCCGGTCCGGACGGTTACCAGACGGCGAGCTACCGCTCGTGGTCCACAAGCCCGCGCCCACGGTGGCTGGTAGTCGGGGTTGGGGTCTTGGCGGCTGAGTCATTAGGAAGTCCGTTCCCTCACGCGTGTGGTCGTTTCCTTCGCTACCATTTCTGCTTCGCAGAAGGAGGCGATCGCCGCCTATTCCCTTCGCTCCGGACCATGTCCTATATCATGACGCGCAACGCTCAATCTACGTGACGCTGCAACGTTGCCTGTGTCCCGCAACTTGCCTCCCATTATTTTACAACGCATTCTCGTGACGCGGGACATGTTGTTGAACAATTAGCGATGCGCGTCATGTTAGGGGTCATTTTGTCCCCTAGTGTTTCTTAATTAAAGCTTGTAAAAACTTGTAACTGTCTGGTTACCAGGGTCATTTTTGTTTTGCCAAGAGACAGCCCAAAGACAGCCTAATCATCGCTAGGAACTATCTCTAAATTTTTCAACTTGTTTATTCAATTTAATCCCATCCCATTTCTAAATAAACGTTAGAATGCTAGAATCGTGTGAACTACCTCTAATCTAGAGCTCAATCAACTTGCGCGACAGCCCTGCATTCGCGTGATATTACACCATATAAGCAAACTGTCGAGTTCAATGACCCTGCACCCAGCGCTCCTCAAACTACAAACATAACATTACCGCTCACATAACTCTTAACATCCTTATCATAAAGATCAAAATGGCTTGTGTTAAGTGACAGTTAAATTTGTAAGGCGTTCTCTCCTTATTAAGGACTTGGGTAACCGATTTTTAGTTGAATGCTCAGGTATGGTGTTAGGTTGTATGGTTTCGTGAAATATTTGACGTTTTAGTGACATTAAATGTGAATTTTGATACGGATTTTAGGGGTTTTCTGTGAGGTCTTGGGCTGAAAATGGGCCTTTGTAAGCGGTAGCGTAGGCTTATAATGAGAATAAGAGTTGCTGATGATTCGGACACAGTGTCCGAATCGAAACATTTTATTTTAAATATTTTTTCACTAACGAACGGACACCACCAAATTTACTGAAGCTGTTTAGTTCTGGCCACGCCATAATTATGGCGGTAAGTCCCCTCTTTGAGGCGTGGCTGGAAAGACCTCACGGCGTCCTCACCTTCCGCATGACGCAGATCCTCATCGCATTCGGGAGGTTGCTGCACCGGATTCGTGTGGGAGAAACGCCCGGATGTCACCATTGTGTGGACCGCCCGGAGGACACGGTGGAGCATACGGTAGAGATGTGCTCCGCTTGGGCAGAGCACCGTCGTGTCCTCGTAGGAGCGATCGGTGGCAACGATCTCTCGCGCCGGGCCTTGGTACAGGCCATGGTTTGGAGCGAGGAGGAGTGGCAGGCGGTCGCCTCCTTCTGCGAAGCAGTAATGCTAGCCAAGGAGGAGGCCGCTCGCGTGAGGCAACGGTCATCACGCCCCAACCGCCGCCGGGATTCTGATCCCGATTTCCGGCCACCGTAGGGGCGGGTTTGCGGACGGCGAGCAATGGATAGCTCGCCGTAAATCTCTTAATCGATTTCGCGCGATAACGGTTCGTAAATGTAAAGGAATCGCTAAAGATGGTGTTTGCAATAGGTATAATTCGTTACTGACTCGTAGTATCTTATGGTACTATTGTATCCCTTTAAAGTGCAAAATTGCAAAATTAGGTTAAAATAAAAAACTGGGCAAGTGCGAGTCGGACTCGCGCACCAAGGGTTCCGTACAAATTTACCTATGAAAACAGTACAATTCGCGAATTGAGTTACGAAGATTATTCCGAACCGCAAAAAAAAATTGTCATGTAACTACAAATTTACAGTTTTCAGTTTTTTCCTATATTTGTGCTATATTTTTTCCTTTTGAGGGTTTTCTAGGGTAAAAAATATTATTATACTCGTATTTTCATCAAATTTTTCACCACAATATAAAGTACGAGTACGGTATATCAGTCTACTTAACCATGACAATAATCGCTTGAACAAAAACATTTAACACTTATGCACTTGCAACAGCACTACCAACTTAACAGCAGGGAATGTGAGAAAAAAAAAACAAAAGAAATGCGAGTAGCTAGTATTGCAAGTGGTAAAAATGTTCTGCAGAACGAGTTTCTGTGAGACATAATAAGTTAACTGTTTAGTTCCATGCACTATTGCGATTTTAAACGGAATAGAAATGTGATTTGATGAGTCATAGTTGTGTGAGAGTTTACAATTTACATTAGTTTTTCTGTAAGTCACTTGTGATGTGTCTTTTTTAATTTTTCTAAAGAGCGGTATTGAACAATTACTACATAATGTCATACTTATTGTATTATAATAACACTATGCGTGTTTCTTGTATTTTTATTTTTAAATTGTATGATATTATTTATCGATTTACCGATGCTTGGGAGACGCCTATATCCAGCGTTCAAAAATGAGGTTAGAGTTAACTCTAATGACGTCATCAGGGTAGATACTCTACGCTCGCATTTTTGAACGCGAACGTAGAGTTCAACTGTCAATGCCAAGCAAGTGTCATTTACCCTGCTAGGAGTTAGAGTTAGCTATTAACTCTAGGGTAGCTTCTCGAGTTATAAAAGATCGACCCTGGGTTGCAACTCTACTCTACTCTGGTTATTTTTGAACGCAGGGCAAGGGAGGTCTCTATCTTTGTAAATTTTCAAAAACAAAAAACTGGCCAAGTACGGGTCGCACTAGCACACAGAGGGTTCTTTACAACAATATTTAAATCGAGTAAAAAAAATTGTCGACATAATAATTATTTTTTGTATGGGAACCCCCCTATTTGTTGTTGTAGCGACAATACATTCTGTGAAAAATTTCAACTCTCTATTTCTTACGGTTTATGTGATACAGCCTGCTGACAGACGGACGGACGGACAGCGGAGGCTTAGTCTGGCACCCTTCGGGTAGGTACGGAACCCTAAAAAGGCACGACATAATATGTTTTTAGTTGCAAGGGTCTTACAATAAATAAAACGTTCGCTAATCTAAATTACTAACCAAACCATGATTCATCTAACCACCTTTTAAAATGTCAGTCGTGCGATCGAGAAAGAAAGATGGAGCTATACATCCTTTATAGCTCCATCCCTTTAACTGTTCAGTTTAGGTCGTAAAATGGTTTGCGTTAAGAGGTCGTGGTAGGGTCTCAGTTCACCTAAGATGGCGTTTAAAATCGCAATAACTCTTGGGACTCGACTGTTAACTCCTCAAGTCCGACGTACGGCGAGCATCCGCCCTTACGTTGTTGAAACTTCAGCGGTCCGGACTAAGCGTTTCGCTTCGTCGTTTATACCACGTACATCGAAGGACTGGAACAATTTGATTGCTGCGGTCTTCCCGTCCAACTATAATTTAGGTGCCTTCAAGGCTAGAGTGAATAGGCTCTTAATAAACTAGTGCGCCTCACCATCAATGATTGCATCACTGCTTACCATCAGGTGGGATCGCAGTCAAGTACTGGTTTATATCAATTAAATTAAATTTAAATTAATAAATAAAAAACTCGTTCTGCAGAACAGTTTTTATCACTAAACTGTTTTTTTTATGATCTTGTCTTCGTTGTAGTTTTTCTACCCAGTTACTGGGTTTTGCAGGTCAAGTAGTCAGCTGCTCTATGTAAAATACTGGTATTCAGCTGTATCCGGTTATCCTGAAAGCTGATCCTAATATAGTTAGGAACGGTGGAGGTGTCCCCGCTTGTGCCGAGCAGCGGAGTGCGGATCAGTGGCGGCTTTCGCATCGGGCCCTGGTTCAGGCCTTGCTCCGGAGCGAGAGAGAATGGGACGCGGTTGTCTTTTTCTGCGCAGCAGTAATGTTAGCGAAGGAGGTGGGCGCAACTGTGAGGGAACGGACTTCCTCACTTCCCAACTGCCGCCACAGCCCACAGAAGACGTCCTGGGCGTCGGAAGTCGCAGGGCGATCCCCAGCCACCGTAGCAATAGGTAACTCGCCATCTGGCTGTCCAGTAAGGACCGTGCCCGAGTCGTCATCATTGCGTAGTGTTCCACGCCAGCCTCAAAGATATGTCAGCCAAACCGTAGGGGGTCCAGCAAGGCTGCGATGCCCGTTGGGGCCACGGGGAATTTCTGAAAGGGAAACCGTGGTCCTAGAACTCAATGGGCAACAGAAACTGTGAAAGTTGTGGAATATTATAGTTTTAGTCAGTAAAAGTCTGACACGCCGTCTCGCTCCACTCTAAAGAGAAGTCATACGATGATTTCTAACTGCATAAAAAAAAAATTTGGTGGTTAGAAAAAGTGTAGATTGATGTGTGAAAGGCCCTTTTAACCGCCTTCAAAAAGAAGTAGGTAGGTAAGAATAAGTAGAATTCGTCACTATATTTATTTTTGCTTAAAGCACACGAAAGCTCAACAGCACAGAATAACAAACGAACGGATACCGACTGATGTATGAGTCAGAGTGATCTTTTAAGATATACCTACGTTTGTAATATCTATATACCCGCTAATGGTCGAGTAATGGATTGGAAGATTACTTATTAATAGACTATTGATGTGCAGTAATAATATCAGTATTATACAGCTATACAAAACAGTTATACTCCACCTGCGGCCCTGGCCCGTCAAGCAATTCTGAATGGCCCTGTAGTATAACACAATATTAGAGGCATAATTTCATATTTATCCAGTGTCTTAGTAGCAGTTTTATTGTACGGAGCTTTGTTTGCTATTTCACTCCTTGGTGATGTGTGGATCAATGATGGTTCTTCTAACAAAACGAAAAGTGGACTATGCCCATCCAGCATGTATCAATTTTATAGAAAACAGTCAATTTGTCAAAAAAAAAATCATTCATGTAGATATGTAGAGTTTTATTTTAATAAAAGTTATTGCGGCCCATCATGATGATGGTAGAAGCACCATGTGGCTCAAGAAGAAAAAAGGTTGAATACGGCTGGTATTATCGAATACCAGCCGTATTCAACCTTTTTTCTTCTTTACCAGCCACGGATATCGATCCGTGGCTGGTATAAAACAAAGACGCTTTCCGCATCTGTCTGTTTATCAGATAACTGCTCCTAAATCAAGCAACAGATTCTAATTTTTCTTTGTTTAGGTGGGAAATCTTATCCAATGACTTCTCCCGGTCTAAGGCGGAGCGAGAGGGCGTGTCAGACTTTTACTGACTATATGTTCCACTCCTTTGTTTCTTCGTTGCCTTGCGTTCCAGGACCCCGAGTTTTTTTGTCAGAAGCGAACCCATGGTCCCAGTAGGATTCGACCCTGCTGGGCCCCTACGGTTTTGCTGACATTTCCTTGAGGCGTGCGTGGAATACTACCAGCTGTCGACGACTTAGGCTCGGTCCGGACGGTTACCAGACGGCCGGACGGCGAGCTGCCCATTGCCCGCCATCCGCAAGCTCACGCCTACGCTGGCTAACGGATTCTAATGAGGTTTTTAATGATAGAAAGAGCAATAAATGAGGAAATAGTGACTCGTTTCAACTTCACACGTGTGTTACAAATCTTTGAAATTCTTGGCTTTACTCTACTACATAGGCCGCCCCCAAGTCTCAACACAATGAACAGTCCTGTGCGTCTCGCATCCATTGGATTCCCACGACCCTCATCAGGTCATCGGTCCACCTTGTGGGAGTCCTTCCAACAGCCAACCTTATGGCTGTTTGTTATGGCGACACTTGGGCGAGGCCTATGTCCAACAGTGGATATCTTTCAGCTGCAATGATGATGATGATGACTGACTAAAACCCACCTGTGTTCCTTCAGTTGCCCTTTGCATTACAGTGTAACATCTTCGAGCAATCCCGCGGCCCGTAGGGTTAGGGTCTGCACTATCCGACATGTGCGACAACTTGAAGGTCGGCTGTAGTGAGACTCTGACCTGTAAAACTCATTTCCAAAGCATGAAATGAAAACCAAATAAAAGAAGCCTCTACCATAACGAAAAGTATTTCTTCTCAAAAGTGTTCACAGTGACTCATACACGAATACATCAACTCGCTCGGCATTCGTCCGTGAATGCAAATGATTTATCGTTTTATGAGAATCTTGTCTTGTCTGCTCGTGCCACAGTAAAGATGTTTCAGCAGTAGGTCAAGTGCTTTTGAAGTTCTCGTTGTGTAACTTTGGCTCCATGAATTTTGGATTGAGGTAGGTCATGAGTTAATTTACCGGTACGTTCTGGATGAGATCTTAGAGATTAATATTTGTGTTTAGAAGTTACTGCCACATCATACACGAATACATAAACCCGGTGTTCGTTCGTGAATGTAAATGATTTATCGTTTTATGAGAATCTTGTCTTGTCTGCTCGTGCCACAGTGAAGATGTTTCAGCAGTAGGTCAAGTGCTTTTGAAGTTCTCTTTGTGTAACTTGGGATCTATGTATTTTGGATTGAGGTAGGTCATGAGTTAATTTACCGGTACGTTCTGGATGAGATCTTAGAGATTAATATTTGTGTTTAGAAGTTACTGGCGAATCATACACGAATACATCAACCCGGTGTTCGTCTGTGAATGTAAATGATTTATTGTTTTATGAGAATCTTGTCTTGTCTGCTCGGCCACAGTGAAGATGTTTCAGCAGTAGGTCAAGTGCTTTTGAAGTTCTCTTTGTGTAACTTTGGCTCTATGTAATTTGGATTGAGTTAGGTCATGAATTAATTTACCGGTACGGAGTCTATGGAGTAACTTAGGCTACTTTTAATTTAGAAAAAGATTAATGTAAGTAACATGCCAAAAAAAAGTATGACCTAATGGTATTGTGCGCTGTTCTGTCGCGGACGAAGTTACGGACACCAACTAGTCGTAAAATAAGATGAATTTTATCCTTGAGTAACGTTACTCCCACAAGGTGAACCGATGAGGTGAACCGAACCGAACCGAACCTGGTGAGGGTCGCGGGCATCCGATGGATGCGAGACGTACAGGAACGGTCATTATGGCGAAGCTTGGGGGAGGCCTATGTCCAACAGTGGACCTGTTTCGGCTGTAATAATAATAATAATAAACTTTAATATCAGACCAGAGATCCATATTTTCAGTTACATTAAATTGATGATTGATGACTTAACAAAAACAAAAACACATACAATAAGACATACAATACAATAAGCCCACTTCACATACCTGAAAGACTGTCTGTGTACCGCCATCCAGTGAGACACCATATTAGGCCCTCCACCCTGCCGGCTACAGTAGCCACGAATCTATTGGGGCTGTCGCGCATCCGACGCATCAGTGATGCGATTCGCAGTCACAGTAGTGAGCCGAAATCCGGAACACGTGCGTCCGCGAACATCCCCGACGCGATACAGAAACGCAGCAACCCCAGCATTACCCGGAACGAGTTATTATTTTGACTGGCCTGTTGGTCTAGTGGTTAGTGGCCCTGACTGCTATGCCGGAGGTCGTGGGTTCGATTCCCACCCAGGACAAATGTTTGTGTGATGAGCACGATCATTTGTTCTGTGTCAGGGTGTAATTTATCTATATATGTATGTATTTAGAAATATATAAGTATGTTTATCAGTTGTCTAGTACCCATAACACAAGCTCTGCTTAGCTTGGGACTAGACGGCGTTGTGTGATAGTTGTGGAATATTATATTATATTATATTGTAATGATGATGATGACAATATTATACAAAGAATATAAAGTAACGTTTAGTTACTTTATTTTCTTTGTATAATATTTCCTATAATCATATGGGATAACTTGTCTTATCGCTACTGGCTTCTATTGGATATCGGTTCTACAAAAGTTCACATTTACATATGAAATATAACTCCTATGCTTTTGTTAACATTTGACCTTAGTTACACTCAAATTATCGTATATTCTACAGTAGTTTGACTGTTTGGAGTTATATGTAAAGAAATTATCGTATCTTTCTTCTCCCTAACAATATACTTTTGATTGCTTGTTGTCTTGACCTTGTGTAAGAAATTTCGATTTGTAATAAATGTCTGAGTCGACCGTTTGTGATGTTCAGTAATTTTTATTAAGAAGTTGAAGATACCTTGGACAGAGGATAAGCATTGCCATACTGCGTGGCAATGCAGCCAGTCTTTTGGGTACATTGCCAGTCGACAGCGATGTGGAGGAGTTTTCGACGCCATACATTAGTTTACTTTTAGTTTGGTTCTTAATGTAAGATGGTATGCGATCGTTGATGGTGAGGCGCACTAGTTTATTAGGAGCCTATTCACTCTAGCCTTGAAGACACCTAAATTATGATGGGACGGGAAGTCTGACACTCCCCCTACTCAGGGCGGGAGAAGTTATTTGATAATTTCTCATTACAAAAGAAAAAAAGAGTTGACATACTATTGTTGTTTGTACAGTGGTACTAAATGTGAGTTGTAAGTTGTGTGAACGTTAAATATAACAGATATTGTTATTTAATCCTTATGTAATGGCTGACGCTATTTCTTCCTCGTTTTTCACACGGCACGCGAATATATTTTAAATGTCGATGGATGGATGTGATTTTTTTCCCTTCTTTTTCTTCTTTTCGTGTCGATGTACTCCTAACTAAATTTTATCTGACCGGTATTTGACAACCTCTACGGCTCTGTTATTGGCCTCGTATAGATCCTGAAATCTGCAGGTTGTGCAGGATGGACGGACAGCATAGCAAATGACGCATGTCCTGTGCAGCGGCTCCACACTGGCACTGTGTTAGTGATGGGTCGAAGAAGCCTCATTTGGCCAAATTGTTTTTATAGCGGCCAACCTGGGTCCGCAGTTGGTTAAGAGATTTCCAGATTGGCCACTGCAATTTGCGTCAAGGGGGGAGAAGTTCTGACGGGGTGATGAAATGTGTAGGAGTTGGGTGCTTCTGCTTCCACAGCGCGCACCTCTCGTCCTCTGAAAGTACCCCTATCCAAGGCTTCGGTGTTTTACCTTTTGTCATTTTTTTTATGAACCTCGTGTTCATTTTAATTTTATTATCGTACATCCTGCTTCATAAAACAGATGTGTTTTATTAAGAACTTTTAGCATAGCATAACATAGCATAATCAGCCTTTTAATGTTCCCACTGCTGGGACTCAGGCTTCCTCTCTAGGAGAGGGAATGGGCCGTAATCCACCACGTGGGCCCAGTGCTGGTTGGTGAATGTCACATCTTCGAATTTTTTGGTTCTAGGACATGCCGGTTTCCTCACGATGTTTTCCTTCACCGTTTTGAGAGCAGTGGTGATGAAATAAATTACACAAAGTAATGCGCCTGGTTGGGTTTGAACCCACGACTTACAACTCGAACTACGAAGAACTTTTACTTGCTTATAATTGAAAGTAAGAGTGACTCTCTGACTAAAAAAACGATAGTGGCTATAATCTGAAGGCCAGTTCTCTTATTTCAAAAACTTTCAAATTCAAGTCGCAATATCATTTCTAAAAACTTGTTAAAATGTAGGAAAGTTAGAGGTGTTTTTGACAGATGGCGACTTTGGTTATTTTGTTTGAAAACATGAAATGTTTCCTCCCGCTCTGGGTGGAGCAAGAGAGAGTGTTAGACTTTATACTGACTTAATGTACTTATATATGACGAATAGTATTGGGCCCAGATGAGAACCTTGAGGGACACCCGAGGCAATTACATACCTGCCCGACCGAAACCCATTGACAACCACATAAAACTCCCGACCATCAAGATAAGAACTAAACCACTTCAGAAGATTACCGGTAACACCGTACATAGCTAGTTTTTTAACAAGTAGTTGATGTGAAACCTTATCAAACGCCTTGCTAAAATCGGTATAAACAGCGTCAACCTGCATACCTTTATCCATGGCTTCGTAGGAGGCTTCAACAAAGGACACCAGATTTGTACTTGTCGATCTATTCTTTACAAATCCGTGCTGATGGTCGCTTAAGAACTTTGAAAAATAGCGTTGAAGGTAGGTAATAATCGAAACACTTTAATAGCGTGTGACTACGGCTTTTCTTTTTGTTCTATTCTTGTTTTTCCAGTTACTTTGTTTATTTCAGCATCTTGAAAATCTTGTTTCATACTTTTTCAGCGTCTTTTTTTTTGTCGTAGTCGGGTTTTAGTTTTTTACTTTAAAAAAAAAAAAAAACAACAGAACGTTTACGTCGTAATCACGTCACGAGGTGCGGTGATGCGCAGAATGAACCAAAAAAATATAATAATAAAGAAACTCGTTGCGACACGTTTGTGTACCGCCCCCGACACTCCCCTGCGCCTCTTCCGATGTATCTAGTCGTCTATGCGCTCTCCACCCCCGCGCTCTTCGCTTTATTCTTCCCTTTAGAGTTCTGTTATAAATTTTGCGGAAGCAGAAGCGGAAACGGAAGTGAAAAAGCTTACGGAACTTTTGCAGAAGCGGAAGTGAGTGTTGAGAGTTCTGTTGCAACACTAACTAAAACCCACGTGTGTTTCTTCAGTTGCTCTTTGCGTTCCAGGGCCACGGGAACTCTTTCGAATAATCTCGACTGCGATGCGAATGCGAGTGTTCCTTAAAAATACAAGAGTAAATCTTGTATTTTTTTCCTTTGAGTTTTTTTACAAGCTTTTATTTAGTTTCACCTGTCCCGATGTTTGTTTGTCTGTAGTCGAATCTTGTAAATTTAATTTAATCCATTTCCCGGTTACCGATTGAGCTGAAATTTTGCATGCATGTGTAAATCAGATGACAATGCAAAATTATTATGATATGGAGCTGATCTGACGATGGAACCGGAAAAAGGCCTTAGGAACTCAGATAACTCTATCGTGTTTGAGGTTTTTGGAATGGTCTTGATGAGTATTAATTACATAGGTATATACCGCGCTATAAAATTTAGCTATGAAAAAAAATCATTGAAAACTTGTTTTTAAATTTTATTTCCCAGTTATCACTCCTGCTTTCATCGAAGGAACGTGTATCTATAGTAGTTCACGTTTGACCGTCCGATTTGTTGATATATAAGTAACGAGCTTCGTAGAAAGTATGAAATATACAGGGTGTCTTTGACATCGACACATAAACGAATAACACGGATCCAGTACACGATTCGGGGTCCAGAAACCAGTGGTGGAATTTTTCGTAAAATTTTCCTAATTTTTAAAAACAAAATCTTTACGTTTTTTAATTTAAACTGTATAAAATCGTTACGTACGAAGGTACGAAGTTCGCCGGGTCTACTAGTATTGTAATAAATATTGGTGCTTTTTGTCAAACTTATGACAGCCCCATAATAAGTTCTGACAATTACTGTCCATTCCAGGTTCCCTGGAAGAGATCTCAATAAGGCCGCCCATTGTATGTGTTTTAGATATGTTACGGCTAATACCCGAAGTGCGGCTACACCTAGTTTTAGCCGGTTAGAACTAGGTGTAGCCACTTACTCTTGGTTAAACCTAGTACGAGCCGATTGTTTTCAGGTAAAACTAGGTCTAGCCTTCATCATGCCGGCTACAACTAGGTCCAGCCATACCCTGTTGGATAAAAATAGGTCTATCCGATATCATTCCGGCTAGAACTAGGTCCAGACAATCCCTGTTGGATAAAACTTAGATGCGTGTCCCGCCAAGCCTTCCGCCCCGCGTCACACTCATAACTCACAGCCTCTGCAGGTTGTGAGCGCCAGGTACTGCTGATCTACTGCAGGTCTACTGGCGAGTGTGACTCACAGCGTCTGCAGCAGCAGCGCGTGTCTTAGTTTTATCTAACAGGGATTGGCTGTACATAGTTGTAGCTGGCATGCTATCGGCAGAGCTTTTTTAGATATTAAAAAAACATCCAATAAAAAGAAACCTAGAGTTTTTTTTAATCTTATAAATCACATTGTAATAATTAACACAAATTATTAGGAGTACAATTTTTAATATAATAGGAACAATCAGGAACATTTTTTTAACAACAGACAATAAGTAGTTGCATATTATAATTTAAAGAATGTTATTATAATTATAAATCACACTTTTATAAAGTAACATAAACTATTTATTGGAACAACTTAATCTTGAGTGACATTTTGAGTTGCACAAAATACCAGCAGCTTTGCAGAGGCACTTTTTGTTGCCACATTTGGTTTTGCAGTGGCATCTTTTATAGCCTTGCCCACCAGAGGTCGATTGTGCATTGGCCGATAGCATGCTAGCTACAACTATGTACAGCCAATCCCTGTTAGATAAAACTAAGACACGCGCTGCTGCTGCAGACGCTGTGAGTCACACTCGCTAGTAGACCTGCAGTAGATCAGCAGCACCTGGCGCTCACAACCTGCAGAGGCGCGTGCCTCGCTATGCCCTCCACCCCGCGCCGCTGCTGCAGATGCTGTGAGTCATGAGTGTGACGCGGGGCGGAAGGCTTGGCGGGACACGCATCTAAGTTTTATCCAACAGGGATTGTCTGGACCTAGTTCTAGCCGGAATGATATCGGATAGACCTAGTTTTATCCAACAGGGAATGGCTGGACCTACTTGTAGCCGGCATGATGAAGGCTAGACCTAGTTTTACCCGAAAATAATCGGCTCGTACTAGGTTTAACCAAGAGTAAGTGGCTACACCTAGTTCTAACCGGCTAAAACTAGGTGTAGCCGCACTTCGGGTATTAGCCGTAACAGATATAAGTTTTTCTTTCATAAGTTTGTTTTTCTTAATACAATAAATAAATAAATATGCCTAATCTCGTCCACTATTAAATAATCTGACCACCATTTTCCTTGCTTCTTTCCAGCATACTGGGGCCGCGATGGCAGCAGCGGCGGCAGTGCGGCTGCGGCACAAGCGCAAGCGCAGGCACAAGCCGCCCTCTTCGGTTTCGGCTCCCGCTACCCGCCCCCCACGACCCTGGGGGTGGCGGCCAACCAGGCGGCCTCGCTCGGCCTGCATCCAGCTGCCAGTAAGTACAATGGTACGGTCCTCCTGGCTTGTTTGTTTGCTATTTTGTAAGTAGTTTGTAAGTTTTTATTAGACTATTGGTAAGGGGGAGGTGTGCCTTTGTTTAGTAGTGGGATGATTTTATGGTTTAGACTTCTGGAGTGGTTTCCTTAATGATAATGCCGAAAGGTGGGTCTAGGCTAGAGGACCCGAGCACGAGCAAAGCACGAGCTCATATGCGTGTAGTGTGGTCCGACTCTAGAGTAGCCGAATTCAAATTTGTGAAGTGTCGCCCGTGCTCGGCCGAGCGACACTTTACAAAGAGTTCGGCTCGTGCTCCGCTTGAGCTCCGTGTAGACTCGCCGTTAATGTCTGATAGTAGACTAGTTATATAGTCAGTCGGTCAGTCTACGTTAAGCCCGGTTCACGTTATTGTGTTATGTTGAGTCATGGCGCTTTCTAAGTTTCGGACCCCATTGATTGGCTACAAAACTCATTATGATGTCACGTAGGCTTGTTGAACCGATTCTTTTCATTTGTGTATCCCGCGCCATGACACCCCCCACAGTAATGTGAACCTAGCTTACGTAGCTTTTAGGAAAGTTTTAATGAAGAGCCATTAACAATGCCAACCCTCGATAACTACTGGTATCTGAAAGCAGTATTTTATGAGCTCAATGGAGCAGGCTCCCTTCAGCCACAATCTCGTCTTAGCTTTTACTGTCACCGACAAGAAAGGGATGAGTAGGTTTACCCGAACATAAGAAAAGGATAATCTGCCTTCCACTTCAACTCTTCATTAATGACAATAGTGGAAGAGACCCCACAATTTTGCCAATAACACGTGCGCACTATTAATAAGCCATTAGACGCTGGAGAATATTTAGTGAGTATTAACGGTAAAATAAAAAAAAATATTGAAGTTCAAAATAGAAGAATTTCTTCGCATATGCAGACTGACATCACAGACTACTAAGAGATACTACGTATACTGACATTATGACTACATGTACATGACATAAACTCGTAAAAGAGAAAAAAAAAGAACTGTTACAACTTAATCTTATTAAGTTCAATGAATTTGCATAGTTTAAATACAACACAATTTTTTAATTACTACAAAAAAAAATGGGGGTTCTATCCGTACCCGTTACTGATCATATTTTTTTAGTCAAAAGTAAAGAAAACGAAATCCCAAAATTGTCCACGGACATTTGTCATAATTGGTAAATTCATAATTGAATCAATAATTCATAACAATTGCTGCTAATAAAAAACTTTTTACAAAAAAATACAACCGACTTCAAAGTAAAAAAAAAACACTGAAAAGTGCAAAATAACTTTAATTTCGGAAGCCGGTGTTTCTATAATAGTTTTGTCTCTTTATTATTTAACACCGACTTCCGAAATTAAAGTTATTTTGCACTTTTCAGTGTTTTTTTTTTTACTTTGAAGTCGGTTGTATTTTTTTGTAAAAAGTTTTTTATTTTACACTTTTTAGTTAAGGTACCACCACTAAAAAGTACCCCTCAGCCAAACTTAAATACCTTATAGCCAGAGTGCATCTCATGACAATTCTAATAATCCCAAGCACGGTTAGATTACATTAATTTATTACAGAGTTCCGGTGCCTAACTTCAGGCTTCATCATCAGATCAGTTCGATATATTCCCCCTCTACTTACAGTCAGTCATCGACTACACGTATAAACAAAGCAATTTTACTTGTTACGACGGTTCTGCTGTGATCCTATGAGGAGTTCTGTTCCATATCTTCGAAGTTCATGATCAGATCATAACAATATTTCTATGGGACCAACTCGGAAGCATAGCCTTACGATCAAAAAATTTTTTTTCAAAATCGTTCCACAATTGACCGAGAAATCGGTGAACATACATAAAAAAAAAAAATAAACAACATACATTCAACCGAACATATAACCTCCTCCTTTTTGAAGTCGGTTAAAAAATACTACGCGCAGTGTTTTGCCATTTGGATCGCTATTCATTCATTCATAATTAATTAATATCCTGTACAATATTTCCATAAGTTGAGTGACATTTTGGGATATAAACAAACGCTAATAACTTTGCTGTTTATGAATATTATTTATTGAGACTTTACTTAAATAATAACAAGATCTTTTCTAATAAGCCCTTTAAGTATTTTTACTAATTAAATATTAGTGGTGTATAAAACGAGTAAACACAAAAGAAAAAAGAAAATTGACTGAGCTTGACGAGGGATGTATGGAGGAATGTTTTCATTAAAAGAGAAGCGTAATTTGAGCCAGTTAAATAAAAATAAATAGTCCACGTTTCCTTCATCCAAACCAATGCGGTTTGGATGAGGGAAACGTGACACAAAGAGAGTTAAATCCTTAATCCTAAATTTGGCCAAGAAATAAGGAGCGTAAGGGATAATCTATTTATCAAGAATTCATTCAAGATTCATTATCATCTATACTTAATATTAAAAGAGCAAAAGAGTGTGGTAAAGTTTGTTATTTTGTTTGTAGTTGAAGGGTAAAATCTACAAGTCCGTGATAAGGCCTGTCATACTGTATGGATCAGAATGTTGGGCTGTGAAAAAGACGGATGAAAAATGATTGCACGTAGCGGAGATGAGAATGTTAAGATGGATGTGTGGTGTGACGAGAATGGATAAAGTGAGAAATGAGTATATTAGGGGAAGTTTAAAAGTGGCGCCAGTGACTGAAAAGTTGAAAGGGAATCGTTTGCCTTGGTGTGGTCATGTGAAGAGGAGGGATGAAACGCATGTTACTAAGAGTTTACATGTGGATGGATGGAGAGGGAGATCCCAGCCCAAAGAAAAGATGGATGGATTGTATGAAGAGTGATATGAAAGAAATGGAAGTTAGTTATAGCATGAGGAGTGACAGGGCAGAATGGAAGAAAAAAACGTGTTGCGCCGACCCCAAATAACACGGGACAAGGGCAGGAAGATGATGAGGAGGTAATCTCTGAAAGTACTGGTCTGATTGCTAAAATTTTTCACCGATAGAAAGCTGCTTAATTCCTGAGTAAAATATGCTACATTTTATGTACGCGGGCGAAGCTGCGGGCAAAAGCTATTACTTATATTTTACCTACTTGATTTTTTTCTTTCAATTAGCGTCCGTAGTCTGGCGTGTCGGTGACCTCTTCGGGGAAACCGAAGGTGTTGTCTGTGCTATTATGGACGAAATAATCATGACGAATAACTATCGAAGATTTATTGTGAAGGACGGCACGGTTGACATCTGTCCAAGAGAATTCATCCGCCACATTATCTCTGGTTGTTCTCGTCTAGCTAACGGAAAATACTTGCATAGGCACAACCTTATAGCCAAGATTATCCATTAGCAACTTGCTCTGCCCCCCTAGCCAAGTTACGATCGTTTCGTTTGCGTCTAACGCCTCGAGTAGGCCACGCCTCCGATTCCTTTGTTCTGACGTCATCTCAACGCTCAGTCACGTGGTCAGAACAAAGGAATCGGAGGTGTGGCCTATTCAAGGCGTTCGATGCAAACGAAACGATCGTAACTTGGCTAGGGGGACTGAAATACTCTCTTGTGTAATTGGAGTTACCTTGTACTGCAGATCACATATCTATAACCGATCAAATTCTCGATAACGGCAATATCAGATAGTATTGGGATCAGTCCTTCGTCACTAACATTTCTATAGGTCAACATGAAAATATACACCAAAAAAAAAACATACCTATTTTCCGTCCGTTCCGAATTAGAGTTCAATTCCGTAGGCATAAGGATGGCATTAAAAGCAAAACAAGGGGTTACAATACCAACTATTTATTGCAGCCGCTATTTATCTTGCTACCAAGACAATAAAAGTCAAAATCGGATGAACGGACAGTAAAAATGGTTTGTTTAAATGTCTAATCTTATTGCGAATGGAGTGTAGGTCTCAAGAACTGTCAATAAATCCTTTTCTCCCACTCCAGGTGCAGCCTGGTGGTCGATGGCATCCCACCTAGCAGCTCAAGACTACCTAGCGCGGCTGCAGGCCTCAGGGTTGAACTTCCCTCCCCTGGCTGACCCCTACGCGGCACTGTCAGCGCTGTCAGGAGGCCAGGGGCTGAAGCAGCCGCAGAAACCTGGGAAGCTGTCTAGTCGGAATGAGAGGTAAGGAGAACTTACACGGAGAGATACATGAGCCGTTGGATGAGTCCATGGCTAAATAATATCAACGCAGATCATAATCAGCCCTTTAATGTTCCCACTGCTGGGACACAGGCCTCTTCTCTTGGAGACGGAATGGGCCGTATTCCAGAAAGACCACCTCAGACACTAATCTGCATGGTTCTCATGTGATTTGACCATGGCTATTCTGCCAGTGTCACATTACATATTTGCTGTGTGGACTTTAAAAGAGACTGACACCTGAGTTAGTTTCGGTGTTTCTTCTCAGGGTTGTCAGCTAGGAAACACCGAACTCGTCGTTTAAACTGACGAAAAAATTGACGTGGAAATGTATTTTTTAAAACCTATTTATTATTGGAGCAGTGGTCGCCGAGGTGTAATGGCCCCGACTTACGAGTTGTAGGTCGCGAGTTCAAACCCTGCCAGGCGCATTACTTTGTGTAATTTATTTCATCACCACAGCTCTAAAAAAAAAACCGGCCAAGTGCGAGTCGGACTCGCCCATGGAGGGTTCCGTAGCAGCAAGTAACATAATAATAATCTTTGTATCAGGTTCATATTTGGCTTGCGCAAGTATGACCACGTTTCTGAATTTCGTACTAGGCTCAAATGGCTTCCTATTCGCCTTCGCCGGAACGCCCATATACTTTCTTTGCTTTATAATGTGCTATTTATTCCTTGTACCCCGTTTTATCTTAAAGAACGTTTTCAGTTCCTTAGTGACACACATAGTAGGTCCTTGAGATCATCGGAAAACCTAAAATAAGGTATTCGCACGCATTCCACTACCTTCGTTGACAAATCTTTTACAATTCAAGCTGCACGTTTGTGGAATGCGTTACCTATTAATTATTTACCTATTTCTAGGCAGTAAATGAGTTTAAAAGAATAATTTCGATGTTAATTGAAATTAATTTTATCCAACGAACAGTATCAAATCGTAAACGTACAATATTTAGCATTCGCAAATGTATCGAAAAATTCGCTCCGCGCACACGACTTTCAACGACGTCTGCCCTCACGTGTCTGCCCGTTCGGGTAAGCGCAGTCGGAAACCTGCCCCCCTCCCGCGCGCTCCGCACCCGCTACTATCAAGCCACGCCCCGCGCGAATTATAATTATTATTTACTTAGGCACCTATTACAGATTTATTAATAGAAAATAATGGTTCACGGTGTATGTACATAATTATAAGGTTTATGTTTATGAAATTAAATGTTTTTTTTTTTTATATTTGAGTTGATTGAATGAAAGGTAAAATGCGGTTTACGATTTATGACGTACTAAAAAAAAACTACTGACCAGATCTCGTTCAAACCAATTTTCGTTGGCAGTTTTTATAGTAATGTACATCATATATTTTTTTTAGTTTTATCATTCTCTTATTTTAGAAGTTAGAGGGGGGGGGACACACATTTTACCACTTTGGAAGTGTCTCTCGCGCAAACTATTCAGTTTAGAAAAAAATGATATTAGAAACCTCAGTATCATTTTTGAAGACCTATCCATAGATACCCCACACGCATGGGTCTGATGAAAAAAAAAATTTTGAGTTTCAGTTCTAAGTATGGGGACCGCCAAAATTTATTGCTTTTTTTCTATTTTTGTATGAAAATCTTAATGCGGTTCACAGAATACATCTACTTACAAAGTTTCAACAGTATAGCTCTTATAGTTTCGGAAAAAAGTGGCTGTGACATACGGACGGACAGACGGACAGACAGACAGACAGACAGACAGACAGACAGACAGACAGACATGACGAATCTATAAGGGTTCCGTTTTTTGCCATTTGGCTACGGAACCCTAAAAACGGTGTAGGAAAACATCGTGAGAAAACCGGCATGTCTTAGAACCAAAAATTCGAAAACCGCGTGGTGGATTACGGCCCATTCCTTCTCCTAGAGAGGAGGCCTGATTCCCAGCAGTGGGAACATTAAAAAAAGGCTGATTATGCTTACGCTTAAAACCTATTGGCAAAATAAATATCATTTATTAGTTATCTACCATGCGGACCCGGTGTGGGTTGGTGGATGTCACATGTCTTCGAAGTTTTGGTTCTAAGACATGCCGGTTTCTTCACGATGTTTTCCTTCACTGTTTCGAGAGCAGTGGTGATGAAATAAATTAGACAAAATAAATCACCTGGCTGTGTTTGAACCAGCGGCCTACAACGTATCTGCTTTTATGTATGTGTTTCTTCTCAGGGTAGTCAGCTAGGAAACACCGGCCTCATCTAGTTTAAAATGACGAAAAAAAAAATTGACGTGTAAAAGTGTTTTTTTTAAACCTATTTGTAAAATAAATATCATTTATCATTTATCTCGCGTTCTGGTCCTAACTCTCTTTCTCGTCTTCCAGGTCAGGCAGAAGCAGTACATCATCGAGCGCGTCGACAAAAGACAAGAGCCCGTCGACGAGTAGCGCCAACTCTCAGAACATGAGTGAGTGGGGCACGTATCTACTAATATAATCATGTGTGTCTGTGTTGTTGTGTACTTATGTAAGGCTCTAAAAGGGCCGGGGGGATAAATGATGTAAAAGAATACTCAAATTATCAGTTTTAATATCGCAAAGTACAAAATACGAGTTTTTACAACACAGAGCTAAGCAAGTGTGAACTGATGCAAAACCGCCTCCAGTGGGCCATTGAGTAAAAACATAACTTTTATGTTGATAGAGGCATGGGTTGTTGTTTACTTCCAATCAGTGCCGGATTAAGCCTACGAGAGGGGGGGAGGGGCTGTAGCAAATTCTACCAAGGGCCCGCCTAAAAAATTACAGGAGTTTTAGTAATTCTAAAACTCCTTGGAAAACTCGTTTAACTTATTTTTGAACAGACCCAGGTGCTCTTTGGTAGCCTACATTATTTTTATGGAAAATCAGCTGCTATTTGTGCTTAGAATTCACATGGTACAGGTATTTTGACTTTTGTTTTGACTTGACTTGTTTTTCGTTACGTTCAAGTGGGATCCACCCCAATGCTTGGGGCCCCTAGCATTTACTACTCTTGCTACGTGGCTTAGCCGGCACTGCCTCCAATAATAACCAACCTATAACTTCCCCCTCCTGGGTCTCGGGCCACCTGGCACGAGGAAGTTATAGACTCTATGAGAGGAAATGGGCCGTAATCCAACATGCGGGCCCAGCGCGTTTTGGTGGCACATGTCATCGAATTTATGGTTCAAGGACATGCTATGCATGCTGGTCGCGGAAATCCGACGACTGGGGGAGGCCTATGTCCATCAGTGGACGTCTTATATGAGTGTGATGATACTAAGATAAACTATCTGTATCTAATATAATAATATTCCACAACTTTCACACAACGCCATCTAATCCCAAACTAAACAGAGCTTACGCTATGAGTAGGTACTAGATAACTGATGAACATACTTATATATTTCTAAATACATTACATAATTATTATAGATAAATTAAACCCAGACACAGAACAAATGATCGTATGATCATTTGATATATCAATGAATCCTGGGTGGGAATCGAACCCACGACCTCCGGCATAGCAGTCAGGGCCACTGACCACTAGACCAACAGGACAGTCTATCCTGATAAATGCACGGTTCTCGTTGGACCGGCCGCTAGCATAAAGCCAGGGGAAAATCTAGTTGTTACATACGACACACTGCTTACTTAACAATTTAAATAACAGCCAGGCTATTCTGTAAAAGTCGCACAGTGCTAGCTTTGGTGACGTGAGCTGTCCAGACTGGGGATTGACAGCTACATGGGCTGCTGGAAGTTGGAAAGAGTTACCACTACCGTGGTAGTGGTACCCAAAATGTAGCTTAAGGAACACGGGTGGGCTTTATCCAGTAAAAGTCTGACATGCCCGTCCTGCTCCACCAAGAGTGGGAGAATATCCCCGGGATAAAAATATCCTAATTTTCTATTCCAGGATATGGTCTACCTGTGGACCAAGTTCCATTGAAATCCATTCAACCATTTGAGCGTAAAGAAGTAACAACCAAACACAAACATTCGCCTTCATATTACTATTTTGATTACTCATTTAAAACAAAAAAAAACCGGGCAAGTGCGAGTCGGACTCGCGCCCTGAGGGTTCCGTACAAACTTACCTATGTAAACAGTTCAATTCCCGAATGAAGTCTCGAAGATTTTTTTTTTTGTGATTTAACAACAAACTTATAGTTTTCAGATTTATTCCTATACCTTTGCTATAAGACCTTGCTTTATGCAAAATTTCAGGATTCTGGCTCAGCGGGAAGTACCCGAATTTTGATTTCCTCGAGAGTGTCGAAATATTATTATACTTTTTTTAAACTTAAACGGCCATATATTTTTTTACTTTTACTTAGAAATTTGATTTTTTCACAGCTTCAAGAGACCGCAAACTTAAGTATATGGTTTTAATTTCAACTCAATACCTCCACGCGTTCCCGAGATAAAGGGTCTTGACAGACAAACAAACAGACAGACAGACGGACGGACAACATAGTGATCCTATAAGAGTTCCGTTTTTTTCTTTTGAGGTACGGAACCCTGAAAAAGGAATTGACAGCTCTCTTCATTTAAGTTTTCATTGCAAGGTTTTTACAGAATAGCTATTTATGACTGTTTCCGTTGCTTAATAAGATCTAGCTCAATTCAATGTGTCATCCCCGTTGCCCCCCATCATCTAAACTTCTCTCCATCTTTCCAGGATCGTCGTACGGTCTCCCGAAGACGTCGTCTCCGTCCGCGATGCAGCACTCCGCCTCCCTTTCGAGCTTGGCTTCTCTCAACAGCCTGGTGTCTGCTCCGCATCAGAGCAAGCACAGCAGCAAGCCGTCGCAGGCGCCGCAGCCTACCAGTTAGTTTATATTTTTATTTATTGAAGGATAAAAAACAGCTTCAACATAAAACTCATGCATGAAATAACATTTTTTAAGTTGGTAGTAAATGTTGCAGCCAATGTGCATTATCTACAGATTATACATAATTATTGATCATTGGTTGTCAGTAGATGGACATTATTTTATAACAAATATATTACATACTATAGAGCTAGCTCGAAATAAAAATATACTACAGGGACAAAAATATATTTAAACAATAAAAAAAATAACTTTGGGCACATTAACAGTTCGAGGTTATACCACTTTTTAAATCCGGTGACCATAATGACACTAATAATTACAGACCTGTATCAGTATTGCCGGTTTTCAGTAAGGTGTTTGAAAAAGTTATGCTTAATCAAATGCTTTACCATTTTAACAGCAATAAAATCTTTCATGATCAGCAGTATGGTTTCACCAAAGGACGTTGTACGACTGACGCTGGTGTCACTTTATTAAAACATATATTTGCAGCGTGGGAAGAAGCCCAAGATGCGATAGGAATTTTTTGTGACCTCTCAAAGGCTTTTGATTGTGTTAATCACGAAACCTTGCTTTTAAAGCTAGAACATTATGGACTAGGTAAACTTGCACTCAGCTTGGTGAAATCTTATTTAATTGACAGGCAACAGCAAGTTCAGATAAACGGTGTCAATTCTCCGGGTTTGAAAGTCAAAATGGGTGTACCACAAGGCTCAATATTAGGTCCTTTCCTCTTTTTAGTATATATAAATGATCTACCGCATCTATTAAAAAAACAACCACATATTGTATTGTTTGCTGACGATACGTCGTTAATTTTTAAGATCAATAGACGTTCCACTAATCTTGATGACGTAAACGATGCTTTACAGCAAGTCCAAAACTGGTTTACTGTTAATAATTTAGTGTTAAATGGAAAAAAAACTAAGTGCATAAGATTTGCGTTACCGAATGTTAAAAGTAATTACTCCGACATAGTATTGAACAAGGAGAAACTTGAATTCGTCGAGAATACGGTTTTCCTAGGGATAACGCTTGACTCGAGGCTACAATGGGGTCCTCATTTAACATCTCTGGCAGGTCGGCTTAGTTCAGCAGCATATGCTGTCAGAAAAATCCGTCAATTTACTGATGTGGATACTGCGCGACTAGTTTATTTTAGTTACTTTCATAGTATCATGTCTTACGGTATTTTGCTATGGGGACGGGCTGCAGATATAGAGTCTATTTTTATTCTGCAGAAAAGAGCTATCAGAGCCATATATAATCTTCGCAGACGCGATTCTCTTAGGGAACTATTTAAGGAAATAAACATCCTGACGGTCCCTTGTCAATACATTTATGAAAACATTATGTATGTTCGGAAAAATATTCATCTTTTTACTAAGATAAGTGACAGGCACAATTTTAATACTAGGAACAGGAACAAATTAGATCAACCTCGGTTCAGATTGGCTAAAGTACATAGTTCTTTCATGGGGTACTGTGTAAAATTTTATAATAAAATACCAGTTGAGATTCTACAACTAAATGAGTCCAAATTTAAAGCATGCATTAAACGCACACTATGTAGACAAGCGTATTATAAACTGGAAGATTATATCCTTGATAAAAGCGCTTGGCTAAATGCCGGTCCTGCTCCGCAGCCACAGCCACTTTTACCTTCAAATTAGTTTTTTTTTTTTTATAATTTTGGAAGAGATACTGTTCCCCTTTTTGCATTGTTGTTTTAGAAATGTTTTTTATTTTATTTTATTTTATTTCAATAGAGCTGATAATTTATTATCTTTTGTATTTGGAAACAGTAGCATTGTATAATGTAGAAGCACTTTGTTTTTCAAGTTTTGTGAATGTGAAGTACCATGGAGCATTTTTATTAGGTTACAACTTGTTTGACATTACGAGCATGGCAGTTGAGAGTTTGTCATGCTCACTCAAATGTCTCGCTGATGGTGGCACGTGTTATTGGGTCATTCAGTTCCCTTAAAAATGGTTGAGCTGAGTGGGGCTGATGCACGCGTCATGCTCGTGAACGGGTGCCGTCAGTTGAGACTGGTCATCTCTTAGCTGCCAGTGACTTAATTCAATTTCTATTTTTTTTTTTATTAGTCTTTTTTTAAGTATATTTTATATATTTTTTTTATTTTAATTATTATTACTTATCTACATTGTGCTCACATATTAGAAGCGACAAGAAATATGTAACCAAGATTTATGTAACTCACAACATGATTTAAAAGAGTGTCCATGGAGTTTCTTGCACGTTCTTCTCCATAGAGATCTACGCTTTGGAACGTGCAATTTAGCTTCACTTGTTTTTTTTTTGACTGACTGACATTTTGACAATTCAAAAGTGCCTGTAATTGGTCTATTTGAAATAAACGTTTCTGATTTCTGATTTCTGAGGCAGAGCATAACACAGCCTACTCGTGAGATCAAATATTTGATGTGGTTTTGTGACGTCATCTCCACTCAGTTACCGCCTGAGACGAGTTCTTATAGCGATCAATTGACGACGTAAACTGAACTGTTAAAGGGATGGAGCTATATAGGGTGTGCGATGGATGCGAGACGTATAGGACCGTCCATTGTGGTGACACTTGGGGGAGGCCTATTCATATCCAACAGTGGACGTCCTTCGGCCGAAATGATGATGATGACGGTGTATAGCACCATTCTTCTTTCTCGTTCGCACGCCTGACATTTTAACACATCATGGTAAGGCCGGTAAACTGAATTCGACGACAAAACTGAGGCACATATTACGCTGTTTATGTCGCATCAATTTACCTTTACACTTATCTGCCCCCCTAGCCATGTTACAACCGTTTTGTTTCGATTCTCTTTTTGTTGATCGCCTCGAGTTGGCCACGCCTCCGATTCCTTTGTTCAGACGTCATCTCAACGCTCAGTCACGTGGTCAGAACAAAGGAATAGGAGGCGTGGCTGACTCCAGGCGATCAACGAAAAGAGAATTGAAACGAAACGGTTGTAACTTGGCTAGGGGAGTAGTTATGTTTATGATCTGCCTAATATACTGTTTCTTCTTCCAGAAAAGCCGTCGTCATCGTCGTCGTCGAGCTCCAAAGGCAAGGAGCGCGAGCTGGCGTTACTCCGCGGCGACCTCATGCTGGCGCAGGCGGCCGCGCACGGCGCCTACCACGCCGCCGTGGCTGCCGCTGCCAAGGGCAAGGTAATACGGTATTTTCTTACGAAGGGCAAACATTACTAATGAACTGCAGGTAGTTGTCTGCGGGATTATTATTATTTGTATATTTCAAATAGTTTGGTGGGGTTTAGTCTGTCTAATCGATTTTTAAAGCAGTTCAATGTAATCGGCAGCAGTGACCTTTCACGCCGAACCCTGGTTCGGGCTATGGTCCGGAGCGAGGAGGAATGGCAGGCGGTCGCCTCCTGCGTAGCAGTAATGCTAGCGAAGGAGGAGGCCGCATGCGTGAGGGAATGAACGTCCTCACGCCGCCGACTACCAGCCACGGTAGGCACAGGCATGTGAACGTCGAGCAATGCGTAGCTCGCCGTCCGGCCGTCCAGTAATTAACCGGACCGAGCACAGTCGTTAACAGCGCGTAGTGATCCACGCGCTCCTCATCAAGAGATGTCAGCAGAGCCGATGCCCGCTAGCTAGGACCGCGGGGAATTTCTGAAAAGGAAACCCGTAGTGCTAGAACGCAAAGGGCAACTGAAGGACACAGATGTGGTTTTAATCAGCAAAAGTTTGACACGCCCTCACGCTCCACCCAGAGGAAAAAAAAGGAGTTCAATGTGGGTCGCGGACGCAATGAAATAAGTACCTTGAGTTTGACTAAATAATGTGTGTTTGTTCACAGAACATGTCACCGCTGTACCCGTTCGGCATGCCGGGCTCGGACAAGGACGGTCGGCACGGCGGGATCGATTCCCTCACTGGCTTGCCGCACACCATACTTAGGTGAGACTCTTAAATACTAGATTACAACCTCAGATACATTAGGGGATCAAATATATTAGATTAGCCTGTTAGTCTAGTTATTATTGGCCCTGCCTGCTATGCCGGAGGTAGTGGGTTCGATTCCCACTCAGGACAAATGTTTGTGTGATGAGTACGATCATTTGTTCTGTGTCTGGGTGTAATTTATCTATAATATGTATGTACTATATATGTTTATCAGATGTCTAGTACTCATAACAAGCTCTGCTTAGTACTTAGTTTGGGACTAGATGGCGCTGTGTGCAAGTTGTAGAAATATTGTTATTATATCCGCCAACATGACGCGCAACGCTCAATCCTCGTGACGCTGCAACGTTGCCCAGTGTCCCGCAACTTGACCCCCAACGACGCATTTATGTAACGCGGGACATGTTGTTGGACAATATGACTGTGTTCCGTGCCATGTTGGGAGACATTTTTCCCCATAATGTATTTGAGGTTTACCTGTAACTTAAATTTGTCTTATTCCTTGTTTTTTATAAGGTATCTAAATCTTCATTTGCACCTTCTATCTTCTATCTTCTATTTAGGTATGGTTTCCGCACTTAGTCCTATGTGGATCATTGTATGTGGTTCATGGCGGCCATAACCTTAGGTGGGCTCATTCCAACAAGCCCACCTCTCCAAAAACTGATTAGGCCTCTTAGGTTTTTCAGGGCATCAATAAGGGAGTTCGGGGATCCTAAGGTTCGTGTGCGTATTTCAGTGACACCTGTGCAGTCTAGGAGCGCATGTGCAATTGTCTCCTCCCCCTCCAAACATGCTCTGCACAGGGAGGGGGCTCTGCTTGGGGTCTGTGATGCCTATTGTGTGGAGGTGCTTATTCAGTGTGCAGTGTCCGGTGATGGTCCCCGTCACCAGGCGCAGGCCGCCTTTGTCCAGTCTTCACTTGCACCTTTGTTTCTATATTATTATAATATCATTCAGTATAATAAAATTTTGACTAATGAGTACTGTCCACGGACGCGTAGCTTCATAGACGCGTATTCGTCATTATACGCTTGATATACTCCTGCTCACATCTTACACCGTTGTTCAGTTGCCGCTTCGTAGTCAGTGTTTCATACTTTTGCACACCAAGCGTATAATACGAATATATAATAAGACCTTATATTTATTAAAAACTGATAAACACGTAACTAATACTCAATATTTCTGTTCTATTAGTGCTGCTTTAGAAGGCGGGTAAGATATCACTTTTCTTACATTCTTAGGCTCTGTTTCAACACTTCTGGATAGCTATCTGTTTGTTGGCATATCTGTCAGATTAAAAAGTGCAGATGGCGATAACCAAGTAATTAAATCGAATGATATTAATATGAATTGTATGTAGGTAGTTATTTATTGGTTTAAAAAGAAAGTACATAACTAAGTAGATACATACTTTCTTTTTATCGTTTCTTTTTTATCTGTGTATGGAGGCTTGTAATTAACTATTTTTTTAATATTATTCTGCTCTTTATATCATTGGTTTGTTAATCTGTAAGCCATCTGTAAAATAGAGTAACTAATAACGAATACGGGTACAGTATTCGATTCAAGTGGTCGGTGTACTGGATTTGGCGACTACATTCAGACGAACTGTTACACACACTCGTTTTGAAAGCATCATGAACGATGGCTGGCGCGTTTCAGTTAGCCGTGTTCAGTCAACGAAAACGGTCTGCGGTCGAATACGGCCATCTTAAAACCTGTTTACGACTGTGAATGGTGACCGAACACGGGCTGTGGTCGAATACGGATAATTGAAAACCCGTTAACCGAATCGGTCAAAACGACCTAATGTAAATGAACCATGACAATTCAAAAGTGTTTGTAAATGCATTAATTGTTATGATTTGAGTTAACTGTAGCTTTTCTGGAAGTGTTAAAACAGGCCTTAACTTCTTCATTAAACATTGTGCACCAATAACAACTGATATTTTTCTTCCAGTGATCCTTCGTCAGTGCTGGGCGGGGTGCGCTTGCCTCCCGACACAGAGATTATCAAGTACACGTCCTCGTTGGCCGGGCCCAAGGTAAAAGCACATGTATGTTGACCACATTTTTTAATTAATACCTGCTTAGAATTGTGAGTGAACTGAAAAATCGTAGCTTTTTCTGTGTCAGCATTGTGTAACTTGTTTACACCAAGCCCGTGTATTTATTGTTTTTAAATATCACAACGTGTGCTGAGTTAGGCGCCTTTTTGGCCTCGCACAGATTCTTATTATTATTATTTTTTTATTTCAGTCACAAATAGATCAAATCAAAAGAGGGTAATTGAAAATTGAACCTTATAATGGAAGTCTAATGTTTTAAAATTTAAATTCCCTCTTTTTGAGTTAGGTCTCTATATGATTAATTAAGCATGCGATGTAGTTTTAAGAGTCTGAGTTGGGTGCGGTACGATCAAAATTTTTTTTTCTTTCTACTTGGCGATACTTGGAACTCTGAAACTGGCCTATTTATCGGCCATCAGTTGACGTCTTTCAGCTGAAATGATGATAAATATGATAATGTAGCGTGTATTTTCCTGTAAAATTAACATGATCAGCCTTAATAATGTTCCTACAGCTGGGTCTGAAACTTCTTTATATGAGGGGATAGGCCGTAATCCATTGCGGGTTGGTGGATGTCACATGGGAACTTTTTTTGTTCTAGGACATACCGGTTTTCTCACGATGTTTTCCATTACCGTTTTGAGAACTTAACTGATTCCTTTATATTTTGTTTCCCCAGGCGGGTAGTACGACGACCCGCGGACGAAAGAAGACGATCTCCTTAGACCCACCGCACGTGAGCGTGCACCCCGCCGACCGGAATGCGCCGCTGCCGAGTAAACGGCCTAAACTTGTGAGTACCTTGCCATGTTAACCATAGGGTAGGCTGAGCACACGGTGGAGGTGTGCCCCGCTTGGGTGGAGCACCGCCGTGTCCTCGTGGAGGCATGAAGTAGTGGTGACAGGAAATGGGAAGCGGTCACCTCCTTCTGCAAAGCTGTAATGCTAGTTTGTAGTACTGGAAGTCGCAGGGAGATCCTCGGTGACCGTTAGCGCGGGCTTGTGGACGACGAGCAATGTGTAGCTCCGAGTAGGACCGAGCCCGAGATATCGACGGGGCGTAATTTTTCATGCGCGACTTTAAAGGGCCTAGTAACCTAAGGCCGATGCACGCTAGGGCCGCGAGAACTTCTGAAAGAGTTACAGTGCTCCTGGAAAGCAAGAGTAAGAGAAGTAATTTGATGATTCCTCACTTAAAAAAAGGCTAGGTTCATTGAGACCTAAGAGTTTTATAATTTGGCAAGAAATTAAAATTCCAGCCCCTGTTCCAGACCCACAGACGGTGACTTGTCATACAGTGAAGTGGGGTGAATAGAAACTCAGGGGTGAAAAGAAACAAAACTTCAAAGGGTATTTTCACGATATTTGAATATTGTTTGCAGCGTTTAACTAAATCAATTTATTAATTAATTATTAGTCTAAAAAGTCGATGCTTTGTTAGAAGCCGATAATATGGTATCAAAGTGAAAAACCAAACCAAAGTTTTGTTTCTATTCACCCCTGCATTTCTATTCACTCCGTTTTACGGTACGTCATAAGAAATAGATTCCTTGGTCAGAAGTGGCTAAAGACAGGAAAGAGTTGAAGAACGGAAGGAAGAGGCCTTTGCCCTACAATGAGACACAACAGGCTCATAATAATAATAATTTGCACCTATGCGAAACCTGTGCGGGCCGCTAGTATGCCTAATAATCTATACACCGTAACGAATTATGGCTTTTTATTCACAGGACGAGTACGGCAACTCCCGGTCGTCAGTGGAAGTGATCCGGTTGCCCAACAAACCGGACAGGCCCGGACATAATTCCATGTCTGGTACCCCACCACCCAATCTGTCCGATTATGCAGGTACGTTTCATTCATTTATGCATTCTATTCATTCAAGTAATAATGTTTTACCTTTTTTTTTAAATTTAACGTGACTGAAAGCACACTTTTGTCGGTAAAAACGTGCCATAGTAAAAAAGTGGCATGCCCTGGTAAAGGCCATGGTCTGAAGCGAGCGGGAATGAGATGCGGTCGCCTCCTTTTAAGATGACCGCAGCTATGAGGGAATAGACATCCTCACGCCACAGCCACAGTATAGATATATGGAACAGTACGGAAACTACCTACAAATGTTCGAAACTGCACACTCGGCATTTGCTACTGACAGGACCGCGAGAAACGCTTAGGAGTCTCGTCGATGCGTATGTTTGTGTGAGTGTGCCGTTTCGAATATTTGTAGGTAGTTTCCGTACTGTTCCATATCAATACTGTGCCACAGCCGCCGCCACTGGAGTGACGGCGTGCAGTGTTCCACGTGTGCCTCAAAGAGTAGTCAGCAAAACCGTAGAGGGGTGATTCTTTGAAACTGAGAGAGTGTCTCATTCGTCTGGGCTAGTTTTTTCTTTACAATTTGATATTTTTGTTTGCATATTAGTTTTCCCCGATCACTAAACGTATTAAAGGCACTCATTTGCGCCCATTGGCTTACGACACAAAATAAGTAAGTACGAAAGCTAGGCCAGATGAATGAGACGTTCTCTCGTTTTCAAAGAACCACACATAGGCCCAACAGAGTGGATGCCCAATAGGGCCACAGGAGAATTTCTAAAAAGCAAACCTGTGCTCCTAGGACGCAAAGACCAACTGAAAAGACACAGGTGTGGTTTTATTCAGTAAAAGTCTGACACCACCCTAGAGAGCGAAAATTCATTAGATGATTTCGCACCTCAAATAAAGGCCAAAGTTCACAATCATACCTCTAAGACTTCACTAGTGTTTAATTACTGATTTCTGTCTATTTGTCCCCAGGCATATCCCGAGAACTGCTACAAACGATAGCTAGTCAGAGCGGCGTGAGCCTGGCGGCACTGGAGCGGCAGCTCGCCGGCTCCACAGGTGATTATTGTATGTCTCGTCGCAAACATTTCATATTTCAGTCTTATAAACGTTTTGTTACGAACCTTTGTAATCAAATGATGATATACAAGTAAATGATTATATTTACAACAATAACCAATCACTATTTATAACACTAGGATCATTTTAACTATCGCAAGGGTCGTTAGAGAATATCGCTTATCACTTATCGCAGTTCGCACTATTTATTTATTTATTTATTTATTTATGGCACGCCAACGACTTATTCACTAGTACATTTTTATATACAACAATCAAACTTAAAATCTAGAGTGAATTTGTCACTTACAAGTGTGCACAGTATTGCTGTCGAAATAAAACTGAATATTCTAGAAAAAGACATTTCAAGACCATTCTAGAACAATGCAGTCGCTTCGGGGGTCATTTTCCATAAGCTTGCAACGTCATTCGAATTTCGACTGTATTTTATAAGACGGAAGATACAAATTCCCTTATCGACTAATAACAATGGCGGTTTCGGTGAACTTTTGTAGTATTTTCTAGAGCTTGTTACGGACTTCGAATCACGACCTTTCACTCAGCAATGCGTTTTAATTATTTGGTGCGGCCCGCATCCATCAGATGGATATTGGTCCACCGCAGCCAAACCATTTAACCTTTTGACGTGCGTAATTAGAGACACAATAGTAAGACAATGGCTTGCGGGCGCCAGCTACCGCCTGAGCGTTAATGAATTAAATTCACACCGTTACATACAAATACTCTTAACAAAACCCTCCCACACTCTCTCTCCACTCGTCTAACCGTCTTTTATCTTTCTCAGATGCAGGTCTGAACCTAAGCACAAAGATGGGCGAAGACTCTCCATTAGACCTGGGCGTCAAGTCCTCTGCGATGGACGACGATGCACCGCTGAACCTTTCACTTAAACCTACTCCTGGTAAGTTTATCGAAATCGAAACCGGTTAGTGACTAACGGAAACCAGTTTCGAGTAACAGTTAGTTCAACGGAATGTACGATTAGATCTACTTATAGTTTTATTGAGTTTGATGACATTTATTTATTTTTAAAGAAAGTTTACAGGCAATTATATTTTTTTTTTACATAGGTAATAAAAATTGTTAATAACAAGCTTCCACATATATATATATATATATATATATATATATCTAGCTACAGATTGCTTGATTTAGGTTTAAGATAAAGTTAAAAATTAATTTAAGTAGGTATAATAAGAATTGAATCGAATCAAGTGATATCAAAGATAAAGAAAAAGATTATATAGCGTTATCTTAAATAAAAACTAATCAAGTTATCTATGATTGTCTCCAAAAAATTCCTTGCTTAGGATCTTTCTACATCTCAGTATTATTACGTGGACATATGTATAGCGATCTGAGATCAATTAATCGAAACCGATTTTGCGTTTCCAGTCCTCCTTGAATTTTAAGTCCTTTAGACCCAAACACGGATTTTATAAAATGCATAAAATTAATGAATTATTTTTTGTTGCAGCGAGTTCGCAAGCGTCGGACGCTCTCTCGCGACTGACGTCTCTGAGCAGTTCGCTTAACGCGTCCTCCAGTCATGACAGGATATGTAAGTATTTAGTGTGAAAAAAATAAAGTTATAGGTTACATTCTCTACTTTCTGCCTATTCCCGTAGGAAAAAGGTGTTAGTTTATATAATGTGTTATCTAAAAATAGATGTTCAACAAACATATGGGGCCTAAAATAATTAAAAAGTTGAACAGCAACTTGACGTACAATGTGTTCCAAATAAGAATAGGATCGATTTTGCGCCATGTTGTGACGTCATAGCTGTCAAATCGAAGAAATTGGGTAGGGTGAACAACGAAATTTTTTAAATTAAAAACATTCAATAACTGTATGGAGCTTTGGTTTAAAATAATAATAAAAAAAAAATTGAACAGCAATGTGACTTATATAGACTGAAAGAGTGTTATCATTTTAGGTTTTTATATTGAAAAATATTTTACTGTCTGCTGTTTTTTTTTAAGTAAAGTGGAAAAAGTATAAGCTAGTATAACTATAAATATTATTCTAAAGGGTTGGCGACCCTGTGACAATTGACGTACGACAGTATCTGAGTTCTAAGCCCGGCGTTCTCAGTCACGATAACATTGATGTTAGCACACCAACAGTCGTTCCTACCGCTTTTTACAATAACGGAGCCCTGAAAAAATTATATTTTATTATAATCGAGTAGCGTAATAAATAAGTCTTAATAATGTTTATCTTAGTAATGTTTATCACATTGTTGTAAAAATTAAAAAAAAAAAATGTAAACTAGTGCTTGACTGCGAACCCACCTGATGGTAAGCAGTAGATGTAATCATTGCGCACTAGGTTATGAGGAGCATATTCACCCCCTTATCACTTACTTACTTTACTTTGTTGGGCCTACTTGCCTTTATCTCTTCGGAATAAAGGCCCATTTTTGACGTTTCCTTTTTGCCGCAGCCCGCCGCAAGCCGGGCGCGAAGCCGCGTCGCGTGGCCCCCGAGATGAATCCCGTACCCGACGCGCCGCGGCCCAAGTCCAGCGGCAGCGAGGACAGTGAATGTACGTTGTACTTGCTAAAGGAACCACTTGCTTATATGGATAACTAGTATCTACCAGCGGGTTTACCCGCATGAATGTAGGAATTATCCCAATAGAACATACTCCTGCCCCCCTAGCCAAGTTACAACCGTTTCGTTTCGATTCTCTTTTCTCCTCGAGTAGACCACGCCTATTCACACGCCGATTCCTTTGTTCTGACCACGTTTCTGAGTTGAGATGACGTCAGAACCAAGGAATCGGAGGCGTGGCCGACTCGAGGCGATCTACGAAAAGAGAATCGAAACGAAACGGTTGTAACTTGGCTAGGGGGGCTGGGATAATAAGTGCTTTATCAAGACATGGTCATGGTCATTTCAGCCCAACCAAAAGCCCGAACTATTAAAGTTTATATTTGTTTATGGTGTGTTGTAATATTTCTTCGGAATAAGCTCAATATGGCATTTCTTGTTATTTTTTTTTTAATAAAAAACTAGTTTAGATCACTGTCTTTTTGTTAACTTATTATCACATTTACTTTTTTTTTTGAATAATAATAATATTCCATAACTATCACACAACGCCGTTTGGTCCCAAGCTAAGCAGAGCTTGTGTTATGAGTACTAGACAACTGGTAAACATACTTATATATTTCTAAATACATACATATGATAGATAAATTACACCCAGACACAGAATAAAGTATCATGCTCATCACACAAAGATTTGTCCCGGGTGGAAATCGAACCCACGACCTCCAGCATAGCAGTCAGAATTACTAACCACTAGACGAACAGGCCGGCCAATTTGTGTTTGTAACTAAATACTTGATTTCTTTTTTTTTTAGAGCAGTGGTGGCCAAGTGGTAACTGCCCCGACTTACGATTGGTAGGTCGTGGGTTCAAACCCAGCCAGGCGCATTACTTTGTGTAATTTATTTCATCACCACAGCTCTCAAAACGGTGAAGGAAAACATCGTGAGCAAACCGGCATGTCCTAGAGCCAAAAAATTCGAAGACATGTGACATTCACCAACCCGCACTGGGCCCGCGTGGTGGATTACGGCTCATTCCCTCTCGTAGAGAGGAGGCCTGCTTAATTTTTTTATCGATGTAAAATGGGACGGCATGGATGGCGGCACGGCAAGTTGACGGCATTATTTACAGATGGTTGTTCCGGGTCTGGGTGTCTTGTGTCTGTGTGTTTATATGTTCGTGAACGTACCCACGATACGGGTGTCATTCATAATTGTTGTTTTTGACAAGTTTGGTAATCTACTAATATAATGCCGTCATTATGACTTTCCAATGGTCAACCACTGACACTCCATTTAAAGAAGTGACATAGAATGGTAATCTCGTACATACTGACAAATGAATATCACGTATGCGGTAATCTGCTGAAATTTTGATAGTTCCTTTGATCAGTGACCTACCATTAGAATGTCATTGTGCAGTCATTGCTTTTAATAAGCTCAATATTGTCATTCTACCACAACTCTATTACGAGACCATTGATCGATCAATGATCGATCATTATGAATTAGCTGATTACGAACTTTTAGCAAAATGACAATGGGATCGTGTTGGAATGATGAATTTATAAAAATAGCAGACTTGGGCTCCAGGTTGCACCACAACGTTTAAAAAATATATTTTACTAACTTTTGTCAGCGACTTCGCCCGCGTGAAAGTAGCTTTCTCAATACAAACTTTGGACCCCCGTTTCATCCTCTTAGGGGGTGAATTTTGGAAAATCCTCTCTTAGTGCTCGCCTACGTCATAAAAGAAAACCTTATACAAAATCATGCTCCTAGTCCCAGTGGTTTCGGCTTGCGTTGATTTGACAGTCAGTCAGTTTCTCCTTTTATATATAAAGATAACTTGTAATGTACCTGGTTTCACTTTTGAACACCAAATTACCTATGGGTAATTTGGTGAGATATATATGGATGATTGTTTGGTGGTGGTATATTCCCATTTGACGTTGTTAGTATCATAATATGCATGAAAAAACTATTTGTCAACTAACCAGTTTAACAATAAGTATACAAAAATAAAATACAAATTGTGAAAACAATATTTGAATTGATAGGAAAGCGAACATGACATATTAATTTTAAATGAATATATCTATATTTCTCGCCAAAAGGCCATTTTTTATAGCTGCCGTACGGGTATATAAACTATGTCGAACTTCTCTTTCATAATAGCAGCTTTGGAGTGATTCTTTGAAACCGAGAGAACGTCTCATTCATCTGGCTTAGCTTTCGTACCTATCTATTTTGTGTCGTAAGCCACTGGGCGCAAATGAGTGCCTTTGGCACATTTAGTGATCGGGGAAAACTAATATGCAAACAAAAATATCAAATTGTAAAGAAAAAAACTAGGCCAGACGAATGAGACACCCTCTCGGTTTCAAAGAATCGCCCCTCTACGGTTTTGCTGACTACTCATTGAGACAATCATTAAAATCATAAATACAACCCTCTTAGTTCGTCTAATCGTATTAAATGGCTATGATACGGTTGGCGCAGTGGTTAAGCAATTGGCTGCTGTACTGTGGGTTGCGAGTTCGATCCGGGTGACTCCTTGAAACCGAGAGGACATCTCGTTCATCTGGCTTAGCTTTCGTACCTATCTATTTTGTGTCGTAAGCCACTGGGTGCAAATGAGTGCCTTTGATACATTTAGTGATCGGGGAAAACTAATATATATGCAAACAAAAATATCAAATTGTAAAGAAAAAACTAGGCCAGATGAATTAGACGTTCTCTCGGTTTCAAAGAATCGCTTTATAACTTTGTTGTTATTAAGATATTTTTTTTTTTTACTAAAACTTTTTTTAATTGATACAAACTAGTGGGATATGAACAGGTGGGATCGCAGTAAAGCATTTGCGATTTCACCTGTTCGTAAGCAGTGATGTAATCGTTGATGGTGAAGCGCACTCGTTTACTAAGGGAGGAGGGGCAGGCAGGAGGTTTAGGTTTATTTAATTTAGCAAATAAAACACTTGCATGCTAATTCCCTAATGGCGTTCAAAAGGTTAATCTTGTTTTTTTCCCAACATAAGCACTAGGTATAACTAACCACCCATCCTGCCCACAGCAGTAGCTGGGTGGGCAGGGCGCGAGGGACGGCCGCGCAACCTCGGCAGAGGAGTCAGCAAGCCCAAGAAGAACACGGTGGCCTCGCTACTGGCGCAGAGTCGCGCCTTGGGGCTGAGGCCGGCGTTAGCGCATCAGTTACTGGCTGAAACTGACCTGGTGAGTTTGTAACTACATAGAATAATAATATAATAATATATTCCACAACTATCACACGACGTCATCTAGTCCCAAACTAAGCAGAGCTTGTGCTATGAGTACTAGACAACTGATAAACACACTTATATATTTCTAAATACATACATATTATTGATAAATTATACCCAGACACAGAACAAATTATCGTGCTCATCACACAAATATTTGTCCTGGGTCCACAACCTCCGGCGTAGCAGTCAGGGCCATTGACCACTAGACCAACAGACCTGTTTAGAAATAAGAATACTAATTAAATTGAGGCGTACTTAATTAAAATAAATCTTAACTTTTATGAGCTATATGCGCTCGTTGTCACTGCAATTTAAATTTTAAGCTTGGCTCTCTAATATGCCACCGACGCCGCTTCATGCGCGCTGTAAAGTTGACGGTATAATGGATCATGTGTGGCTAGTACATATATAAAGTTTTGGAGATTAGGAGACCAGCGGGGCTATTGCGTAACTCTGTTGACAGTTCAAGTGATGATCACTGGTAAACAGTGTGCATCATTGAACTGTCAAATAGTTAGTTTCGTATTGCCTATCTTCAGTGACCAACTGCAGTGACGTCATTAGCCACTGATGCCTTTGATAGCCACCGTAACACGTTTTGACAGATGTTATTGTATCGATACTTTTAAAATTGCGATTGTGTAAGCTTTTGAAGCTGTATAATAGTCGATAAAATTTTAGAGTGGTCACAATAGGCACTGTAAATTTTTATAATTCACCAGATTTCCACCGTAGTTTGTTAGCCACTTGTGTGATACGTAATACCAAATTTAAGTAATTGTCAGTTGACAACTAAGTTTAGTGTGCAACGAATGCTAGTTGTCAACTGTTATTGAAAAAGTTAGCCAATAGCCCCCCAGGAGACCCATAGCACAAGTTTTACTTACTATATACTCCTGTCTCCTATTTTCAAATTTGTTTCTCGTAAACTGCACAAATGTGGCATACATATTCTCTAAAACAGACATTAAAAAAAACATAATAATTATAAAAAACAGTAGTCCACCGGAGTCAGGAGCAGGGTCCAAACCGATAGTTAGGGCTCTAGAAACAGGAACCTCATCACAATGCGAGCTGCATCAAAGAGTACTGCTTTTTCTATTAGGCCCTTGATCCAACCAACCGACAGCTGCAACGACAGTTTCGACTAATTATTATTATTTTCAGGAAAAACTAAAAGCGCTACTAGGCGAGACGGCGAGTACAGACTCGGAATGCCCATCGGACAGCTGTCCGTCCGATTCGGACGCGTCCGACACCAGTCGGAGACCGACCGATGCGCAGCTCAGACTACCCCTAGCACTAGGTATATATATATATAACTCTTCTGCACATGCGTATTAATTGATATTGAATACCTCTTACGTACCGGAAGACGTAGCGTTGGAAGGCCTCCTACAAGGTGGACCGACGACCTGGTAAGGGTTGCGGGAATCCGATGGATGCGAGACGCACGGGACCGTTCATTGTGGCGACACTTGGGGGAGGCCTATGTCCAACAGTGGACGTCTTTCGGCTGAAATGATGATGATGATGACCTCTTACACGACTGGACTGATTTTGGTGTTTTTGGCGGCCCGATGTTTGTCAGGGATCCGAATTGTTCGAAAGAGTTACCGTGGCTCTGAAAATCAAAGGATAACTGAAGGTGGATTATAGGCAGTAAAAGTATGACACTTCGTCTCGCTCTACCCAGAGCAGCAGGAGTTATTTGACGATCCCCCTCTCTAAATCAAAAATGCATACTGACGGGGCCTGCTAGGACTTGTCAGGGCTGTCAATGACAAGAAAAAGGTTTTTTTTAAAGGTAAGCGGAACAGTGTGTAAAGTCCCGCAAACCTCTACTGAAAAGGGAGGATCCTTCGACCAGACGGATGTTTTGTCTGATCTGGGCAACTGCCCGAGAGATGTTGTTGGGGCTGTTGTATATGTTCAAATCGCGCTTAGAAAATTGCGCGATGCAAGATTTCGTAGTTTAGTTCATATGTGGCGCCATAGATGTCGCTACAGAGCTTCCTAGATTTATTTTTTCTGCCAAAGTTATATTGGCAAAATATACTAAATCAGTTCTAATTGCCTACAGGTTGGAAACGCGTGACTGTGATCAAAGGATTGTCCCGAAACTGCAGTATCAAAGGTGACGTGACGTATTCACCGCCCGACCCGCATGCGGGCGTCACCATGCGGTCACTACATGACATACAAAATGTAAGTACCTAAGCATAACGTCAAGGCCCTAGCGCCCGAGCAGAGCCATAAAACTGTGACTTTCTGAAGCCTACTCCTCGATAACGACTGGGTTAATAGATTTGAAAAAAATATATGTTTATCATAGATTCATGTACAACATTATCAACATATGATTTTTTCGTGCGATTAATACTTTTGTCTAAAAAAAATATTTAACAACATGATATTTTTTTGTTTGTTTTCCCTACTCCTTTCAAACGTCTTTGATCTTTAGAAATATGTTTATACAAAAAAATTGCTGGTTAAGTGTCCTTCAGAATGTACATAGCATATGTAAATCTATATACTCGTATATAAAAGAAAGTCGTGTTAGTTACACTATTTATAACACAAGAACGGCTGAACCGATTTGGCTGAAAGTTGGTGGGGAGGTAGCTTAGAACCAGGAAACGGACATAGGATACTTTTTTTTTGAGAAGGGTAGAGTAGGGTAGAGTAAGGTAGAGTAGGATAGAGTTGGGTAGAGTAGGATATAGTAGTCAGTTGACGGGAGCGAAGCCGCGGGCAAAAGCTAGCCAATGAATATTTCGCAAAGAAAATGGATTTAAAAGTCAGCTGCGCCCAGCTGGCCGGAATTAAATGCACACATATTCGTACTGCCTCCTAGGCGTCAGTATGAGTATGTGTGCATTTAACTCCGACTAGATATTCGAGGGACTATACGCCTTACGAGCCGACGCCGACTTACGAGTTGTAGGTCGCGGGTTCAAACCCAGCCAGCCTTTGTGTAATTTATTTCATCACCACTGCTCTCAAAACGGTGAAGGAAAACATCGTGAGGAAACCGGCATGTCCGAGAACCAAAAATTCGAAGACATGTGACATCTACCAACCCGCACTGGGCCCGCGTGGTGGATTACGCCCCATTCCCTCTCCTACAGAGGAGGCCTGAGTCCCAGCAGTGGGAACATTAGAAGGCCGACTATGCTATACGCCTTAACCCTGGATTCCCTCGAAGGGAAAGCGAAGTTGTATAGCTTGTGGCTAGATTATCAAAATCAAATTTACTCGTAATTTAAAATGTTTTTATTTCACATCTATAGGCCTACATGGGCACTTATAAAACGTTAGAAACTAGTGCACGGTCCCAATTGGTCGTTTCCTATGGAGAAGAACCAGTAAGAAACTCCATGGTTACCATTTAAAAAATAAAAGATTGATTTTATTTTACAATATTTCCATATTACATTATTAATAGGTATGTGAGGACAGTGTAGACCAGTCAATATTGTACCCAAAAGTACAATAAGAATAAAAAAATATAAAAAAGTGAGTTGAAATCGAAAGTAATCTATGAATCCGCGGAGTCTATGGTGATATTGTAAGGGCAATAGCCATTACATATAATGTTGAATGTTATGAAATAAAAGGATGTTAGTGTTCTATAAATAATGTTTAATAACACACTTCACTAATTTAATGTTACTTAAAAATGTTAAATAAATGTTACTTAAAGAGACTAATAAATGTTCTAAAAAATGTTAATAAAATGTTAAATGTTACGAGAGTTCGGTGCCAAACGTACTACTGACGCACTAGTGTACGTGACGATACAGCAAAACTACTTTTATCCGATTTGCAGTAATTACTAACTAGGCCTAAGTCCAATGTACGGAAGCTGACCGTACAGTTATATTGATATTATGCGAGGAGGAATGGCAGGCGGTCGCCTCTTTCTGCTAAGCCAGTAATGCTAGCGAACGGAACGGACTTCTTCACGCCCCAGCCACAGAAAAATGTTTGTTCTTCAACAGAAAAAAATGAAATATGTGGTGACCATTTTATGAAGAAATAACAGTTTTAAAATATTTACTTCCCATTACTTCAAAACGACGCCCCTTTACACACATGTTCACACACATCGCTAACCACACTCACTCGCTTACCACAACAATAAAATCACGTGTTTTTGTAACAGTTCCTAGACACGAACCCCTGTCCGCCGCTGTCGACGGACAACTTCAGCTTCTCTGCGCGCACCGTGCTCGGAGAGTACATCCAGCCGGCCAGCGATGTAGGAGAGCCGCTGGTCTATAACGAGAACGAGATTAATAAGAGGTGAGTACTATTTTATTTATATTTAAAGCTAGTCTGTGTTATTTTAAGGGTTATGCTTCAAGGTACCCCGTAAACTTTAAATTTTCTTAAGATTTTTTGCATTTTGCTGGTCATACCTTCCTCTCAGTTCGTCTTACCCTATTGAGCGACTGTTTTTATGAAAAAACATTCACTTTTCTAGTGTGAAAAACAGTAAATTGTGTGCCTAAAAGCGGTAGGGATAAAACCGCTTTTGAGTATTGAAAAATTATTTCATGGTTTTACAATATTCTGATGGACTAGTATTGAAAGTGGTTTCATTTATTGTCTTAATCTTTTAACTGCCTATGTCGGTTAAATCCGACAAATACGCATTTATTAAGCCAGGGTCGCACATCTACGACTAACACTCCATTTAGTCAGCTCTTCTGTCATCTATAGGAATTGAAGAGCTAAACGAGATAGAGTACCCAGTCGCAAACACACGACTCTGGCGAATATGACACAAAAACACTCGTCAAGCGGTTACAGGGTTAAAAAATTATTAGATGGTTTCAATTTCAAAATATTCTGATGGAGTAGTATTGGAAGTGGTTTTAGTTATTATTGTATACATGGTGTTTTTTTTTTTCACATTCTGATTTTCTTCCCCTCCAGACTGGAAGAAGCCCGTCTGCTGGCTTCAGCAGGTGGGAGGCCCACCCCGCCGCCGCTGGACCGGCGCATGGAGCTGGCGCGCCTGCAGCAGGCCGCGCGGGACGCACGACGAGACGCCTCGCACCGCAGCCGGGACCAGGTAGGTGTATGTATTGCAGACGGTTCGACCCGCACTTTATTATTTTACTTATTACGACATCCTCACGCCTCAACCGTCGAGACACCGAACGAGCAATGGGTAGCCCGCCGTCCGACCACCCAATAATTGACCAAACCGAGCCCAAGTTGTCGACAGCGCGCTGTGATCCACACGCTCCTCTAAGAGATGGCAGGGCCGGTGCCCTCTAAGGCCGCGGGGATATTCTGAAAAGAAAATCCGTGGTCTTAGAACGCAAAGGGAAAGTTACCCATCTCAAAAAAATATCTTTTTTTTCTTTAAAAAAAACTTATTTCAACAAAGACTTACTGTGAATTTTCTTTAACAGGCCCGTCTCGAAAGATCAGAGAAAGCGGAACTAGCCAAACGCGAGAAAGAAGCCCGAAGTCAACAGCTGCTAGAGGTAACATCCTAATATATACCATACCGATAATATCCAAGGGTTTGTAGTGTGACACAAGTTAAAGGTTCCATTCATAAAGATATTTATTAAAAAGAACAGAACTAATATAAGTAATACGGTCAGCAACGAAATTCGATAATTTTTCAACATCTCTACATAGTTTAAAACAGAGTGAGTGGCTAAAAAAATGTTAGCCGCTTAAACGGTAAACGTCAACGGGAGGCCAGGCAGATGTGAAACTTCTATGTTTCTTGCCCGTGGTACTCCTTAGCATTGGTAGTAACATCGGCAAGAGAGAAACGGAGTGAGCTCATGGCTAAAAAAAACGTTAGCCGCTTAAACGGTAAACGTCAACGGGATCCCTGGCTGATGTGAAGCGTCTATGTTTCTTTCTTGCCCGTGGTACTCCTTAGCATTAGTAGTAACACTGTAGAGAAAGGAACAGAACGTTTTAAACACGCATGTATATTTTACCGTATAGCATAGACGCGCACATTGAACCAAAATAATTTAATACTCACATAAAAGTTTATTAGAGTAGTATCATTGAGACTCAAAATGAATATGGTTCAAGGAACGCTTGTTTCAGAAATAATAACTTAAATATTTAAATAAAACGACAAAAAAATGTACAAAATAAAGATAAAACTCTCTATTTTTAGGTAACAATTGCTTTGACTTACTATCCCTGCGTTCCGAATTGCGTCAAAAGCGACAATATCGCGAATCCGACCAACGCACAACGTCACAATTATTACTCAATAGCCCTTATATTTTGTGACTAATAAATTTGGTCGGATTCGCGATATAATCACTTTTATCACAATTCGGAACACGTGGTATATTATTTATCACGTAAATATCACTAAATAAAAAATATATATCTTTAACTATACAAATGCATTTAAAAATTGTCAGAAACAAAAACTTTTTTTTTAGTTTGTCATCAACCCTCCTTTTAATTTTTGGCTATTGAGCTTGGAACGATAGATATTGGAATGTTTAGCTTGTGTCATATTAAAATGGTAGTGAGCGCAATATCGTATCACTGACCTTTGAATGAATGTCGATATGGGATGTGTTTTAGTTCAATGTTATAGTTCTGTGGGGTCTATTTAATTATTTTGTTCCTATCTGTGTTGTTTGATAGTTCTCATATTATTGTAACAAACATAAACTTTTCATACATGATAGATAGATAAAGCATTTATTTGCTACAACACAAAACATTTACCAAAGCACGAATACATTATAAAAACTAAACACTTATACAAATACAATAACAATAAAAAATAAATGTACTTAGACGAAAAGAAAAGAAATACATAAATAGGGTGACTGGTAATTAGTAACCGATACTTAAACACGTGATTGTACTCATTATTTCAAACAACTTTCCCAAAATAAACTTTTTTTTATACTAACTAATTAGTTTAATCACAATAACAAAACAACTGTTTGAAACTTTGAATTTCGCGCGCGCCTTCACCCGATCAGCTGTTAGCGGCGCGGCGCCCGCGCCCGCGTTATCGATGACGTAAGCAATGTACCAACATGTTTCGGTAAAATAATATCCAAAGACTAGTATTTTGGTACTTTATGCGAGCGCGCTACGCTACAATAAATTAGTATAAAAAAAAAGTTTATTTGGGAAAGTTGTTTGTAATCATGAGTACAATCACGTGTTTAAGTATCGGTCACTAATTACCAGTCACCCTATATAGAAGCCATAGTGCGGTGTGCATCTCAGTGTAGCACCAAATGGGAGTACATAACAAAAAGCTACCATGATGACTATGATTAGCCATTTACTAAAGAGATTTTTGTCTGAACAATTACGTAACTCGACAAACGTTCTGACAAACAAATCATTAAAGAATAAAATGCGGATAAAGGTAGGAGGGTAAACAGTAGCCTACGATCAACAACCTTACAGCCACTAGACGTCTAATAACGGGCGACGCATGTCTGTCAACACATGATTATAGATCTGATGTCTCGACCTATCAGAACGCACTATCAGAAGAACTATAATCAGAACGTAGTACCCTGCTACCCGTACCTCGGCTAGTTGACAGAATTGTTTTGGTGCGCTAGTTCAAGCATAAGGCGTCTAGTGGCTGTAAGGTCGGTGTCTACGACCTATTTTCAGACCTACCAAATGTACACAAAAAAATTGGATAATTTTCTATTTAATCGCGAGCGAAGCTGCTGTTAGAAGATAGTGATTTATATAAGTGTTTAAATAACAATAAAAAAAACTGTCTAAGTATGTAATTTCTTTGTGGATCCCTACTTATACAACTGATTAAAATATTTCTGTAAGTTAAAATAATCTTTCTAATCAGTACAGTCTAAAAAAATATACATGTTTAAAAAAATATTTAATTGTATTTCTATGTTTTTTCTTTTTACTTTATTTACATTGTTCTGACATGGTAGTAGCGACAAGAAACATGTAACAGATATTATAATACATGATAGAAAAGAGTGTCCATGGAGTTTTTTGCACATTCTTCTCCATAGAAATCTACGCTTTGGAATGTGCAATTAGCATCATATTTCTGTCTGACTGACTTCTTGACAAGTCAAAAGTGCCTTTAAATTGTTTATTTGAAATAATTGCTTTGATAGATTGATTGATGATAGATATTGCAAAAAAATAATAATAACAATTTTTCTCTTGTGATGATCTAATCAAAACTGATAACTTACATGCTCCATGTGAATAATCCATCAATTTACAATAATATGGGAACTATTCTTATCTCTAGTTTGTATCTATGTTTTAAACCAATGTGCTTGTGTTTGTTTTTATTTTTTTATTATCAATTTGATGCTTGGCAACATTGTGCTCACCAAACGTATTCTGTAGATTTTTGTTCTATATTCAAAAGCAAAAAGGGCCTTTTGGGGTTACCAACGTTATAAAAAAAATTGGTTTCTTTTTGCTTTTTAGTAGAAAGCGTTGGATTTTCTTAGCTTGTAGTTGGTAGCTGAGCTGTGTGTTTAGCATTAGATATGGTATATACATACTTATATACTTCTCTATCAATATTTATGTAAAAATCTGTCTACTTGGGTTAAGAGTATAATAATAACACGAAACCGAACCGCCAAAGGGACCTTGACAATGTTGTCATAATCCAAATTGATAATAAAGACAAGATGCGACAAAAAAAAAGTAACAAAAAATTATAACGAAGCAATGTTGAAACAGCATATCAACAAGAATCGAACGCAGTTGACGATCGAGCCCCTCCCTAGCGTCCCGAAAACCGGTATCGACGAATGGAAAACACCGGAAATAGTGATGGGACCCGCTACTAAGACGAATAAGGAACGCATTATGCCTCCAATCAGTCTCTCCCTAATACCGGTGTCCGGCCCCAAAGACTCTCAAAACTCCCCTATAAAAACGATAAAATTCGACCAATCAGGATGGAAGGAAGACGTTGAAGAGTACAATGCGCTTGATAAAATGAAAGACTTCGCTGAAAAAGCGGCTTTCGATCTTCCAAAACGTAAAGACAACAAACAATACGACTTTACATTAATAAAATCAGCTGAAAAGCGCTTGAAAGCGCCCGAAAAAGAAAACAATTTAGAAAAATTAATTGAATCGTACTCAAGAATAACAGAATTCATTAACGGCTGTGATTGGTCTAAACTACAAGGAGATAAGAAGACTGAAGACCCAAAGGCTATAGAACAGAAATATTTGGACGCGAAAAACGAATTCATGTCACAGAACTTAATGTTAATGCCTAAAGACAGTCCGAAATCTGTTCTAAAGGAAGTCATAGACTTAAGTGAGGATGATGATATTTTGACAGATATCATGTCAAAGAAAATCAGTAAGGGGACGTTTAATGTGGGCAAAGATGGCGCCCTATCCATCTCAGTACATCCGCTAGGCAAGGAATCGTCGGTACGTCATATATATAAAACTAAAATGTACTAACTTTCAAAGTTTCACTAACATTGCACGCCTAATCTTTGAGGTGTATGGAATATAGTCTTGTTGACTTGTATATTATATGTGTTGGTTTTAGGAAAGGCTGGAATTTAGTCTGTGATAAATGCTATTCATTTTGCAAATCGGTTTAAAAAAAAAGCACTTACATGTAAATTTAAACTAGTTGAGGCCGGTGTTTCCTAGCTGACTACCCTGAGAAGAAACACCGAAACAAACTCAGAGGTCAATATCTCTTTTAAAGTTCATACAGTAAACATGTAATGGTCAAATCATGAGAACTATGCAGATTAGTGTCTGAGACGGTCTTTTGAGGAAATAACCACAGATTTGAGTGGACTCGATTAGAAGATGTCACTGGTGAAATTTAGTGCCAAAGTATTGTATATCCCTCATTACAAATTATAAATCAAAGTCCTTCATCGCGTCTGTCTGTGTGTTCGCGATAAACTCAAAAACTACTGAACAAATTTTCATGTGGTTTTACCGATAGACAGAGTGATTCATGAAGAAAGTTTATATGTATAACACATGCATATTATAGTAGAGAGGAGTTGAGAATTTCATATATTTGTAACACCCTGTGCGAAGCTGGGGCGGGTCGCTATTATTAGCTAAAATTATCAGTGCTCAAACTGGCACAGAGGTCCAGCTTATATGTATTACCAAGCATACTGTTGGTTTAATTTTAATAAAATTATAGACCAGAAAACAGATCAGATCAGATTATAGAGGTTTAGACAAATATCTTAAGCATTGGCGTGAATACTGATCGACAAAAAACCGGGTTTTAATCTGTTTATTGGGTACCTTATAACGTTAGAATAATTTAGCAAACGAAAAAAAGTCGCGTACTTATACAGGGGCATTAATTCGTCTTTGAGTAGCAATTTTTAAATGTGAGCTGTAAAATATAGTGGTAGAAATATTGCCTCTGCCTGTAAAGAGGTTAGACCATCACACTGATGGTAAGCGATGATGATAAATCTACGAGGGAGATAGAATTTTACTAAAAGAAAAAAGAAACAGGCAGACATTTATGTAGGTATTAAAAGGGTATTTACATTTTCTGGATCTGCCTCAAAGAAAAAACTGTAATATAAATAATGTTATTAACTGTATTGATATTTTCTTTTTAACCCTATTTGGTTATTGCACGCATTCACCTTCATATATGCCTATTTATTTTCATTATTTATTTTTATTATTAAATTATTTTGATTTTATAAAATTATGAAATGTGTTTGATTTTTGTATGCATTTATCAATCTTATTTAACGAAATATTTTATACATAACTTAAATATGAAATTAAACACTTTTATTTGTGCCTCTTGACTATCTTAAAGTAATGGAAAAAAATAATTAAAATCGAGTTCAATAAAAAAAATCAAACACAAACTCAGCCAGTATATTTCTAAGTTAGACATTTTTTTTTATTGTTTTGTTTCATGTAACGCTGTATTCTTATAATTTGCTGTACCGCTTTTGATGTTGTTCGCACATTCGTAATCAAGGCTAAGAGGAGAAAACACGAGGAGATTGAGAAGCAGAAGATTGAAGAACAAGCTAAAAGGCAGCAGGTTTGTTATAAAAATATGAATAAAACCCATTTTTATTTTTTAATATTCCACAACTTTCACACAACGCCATATAGTCCCAAACTAAGCAGAGCTTGAGCTGTGAGTGCTAGATAACTGATAAACATACTTATGTATTTTTAAATACATACATATTATTCGTAATTTACCCCCAGACAGAACAAATTTATTTTAATACAACGTATTTTATTTCACATAGGCAAACCTACAAGGGCACTTATATTTATTTATTTAATTTAAACAGAACGGACAAATTAATTACACTATTTAAATACTATAAGTACATAGAAGACAGAACAATAAAATATATTAAAAAAAACAGACATATTTCGAGCGGGACTTTTTAGGGGTATGTAACTATTTCATACACAGACAGTCACAGACACACACACACACGCACATAACACGTTTACAGGCATAGATTTATCTCACAAAAATTCATACACTCTGACAGTATCGTCTTCCATTCTTTCGCATTCATTCTTATAAAACGTCAAAATGTAGAGCATGGTGGTTGTTTCCTATGGAGAAGAACCGGTAAGAAATTCCATGGTTACTCTTTTCATTAAACCCCAACCGAACGCCGGCGTTCGCTCGCCCATTGTCTTTCTATTGTGTCTCTAATTACGCTACTCAAAAGGTAAACAAAAATGATTGATTTTTATATTTTTTTCATATTGCAATATTCTATGACGATTTTTTAGTACTTTATCTAAAAGAATCTTGATTTTAAATAGCCTTCTAGCCACATGCTCCTGTCTCTGTTACTTTTAGTTTTAGTTATATATGTGAACTTAAATAAAAGTACTTTCGGTTTTTCCAACTTTCTCCCACACTAAGAATTACTCATGAATGCTAAGAGCGTTCACGAATATTTATAACTCGTATACGCAAGACACCCAGACTCGACACTGTCAGTAGACCATACAAATATTTATTTCTTGCAGAAATCAAATGCGCGACACACGGTTGTCGTAGCTTAAGAATAGAGAATATGCATGCATTTTGTATGAGCTAAATAAAATACTTATTTATCTATATATATAAAAGAAAGTCGTGTTAGTTTCAGTATTTATAACTCAAGAACGGCTGAACCGATTTGGCTGAAAGTTGGTGGGTAGGTAGCTTAGAACCAGGAGACGGACATAGGTTTTTTTGAGTAGAGTAGGGTAGAGTAAAGTAGAGTTGGGTAGAGTATGATATAGTAGTCAGTTGACGGGAGCGAAGCCGCGGGCAAAAGCTAGTTTATTTTATAATTCATGTACACACAAATATACAGAAGAAGATAGGTGTCTTAATATAAAGTTTGTACAAAGGTACTGCTTATTTCAAAAAGAAATTTCTACCAGCAGACCTGCGAAAGTAGAGATTAGAAGAGATGTAGACTATAGTGTGTAGAAAATAAGCAAAGAAGAGTTTGTGAAATCTTAAATTTAACTAATAAATACTTATATAACTACTAACTTTTGCCCGCGGCTTCGCTCCCGTCAACTGACTACTCTACCCTACTCTACCCTACTCTATGCTACTCTACCCTACTCTACTCTACCCTACTCTACTCTACCCTACTCTACCCTACTCTACCCTACTTAAAAACCATCCTTGAACTTCAACGAACATTTTAAAAAAAGAATTGGCCAAATTGGTCCAGGCGTTGTTGAGTTATGCGCTTACCAACACATTTTGCGATTCATTTTTATATTATACTAGCTGAGCCGGCAAACGTTGTTCTGCCATATAAATAAAAAAAAAAAAAAATAGATGTTGGCCGATTCTCAGACCTACTCAATATGCTCACAAAATTTCATGAGAATCGGTCGAGCCGTTTCGGAGGAGTTCAAGTTCGAACACCGTGACACGAGAATTTTATATATTAGATATAAATACCTTACACTAAAAATAAATACATAATATATGTATATATATATATATATACATATCACACAAGATAGGAAAGATAGTGCTCTTTTACTTGAGTCTTAAAGAGTGAGATAGTTTTCAAATCACAAATGCTAGGCGGAAGACTAGTTGTTACTTCTGGTAAACTAGTATGAGAGAATTTTGAAATATTTTTATCAAAGACGATTTACAGTCTCTTTGAGTTTCATTAGAATGCGAATGTTGAACACATTCTAATATTTTTCCAGTATTTGACAGCAAATGTATCGAGTCAGCTTTCTCGGCAAGCTTAGCTGAGGTACTTAGACAATGCTACTATAAAATTCTCAGCTCCATTTTACCTAAATCACGCCTGTTTCAATGATTCCACATATTAACTAGCTGTTTAGCTTCTTTAACGTACAAAACTACACCAATTTTAAATTAGGAATCAATTTTCGAATAATCAAAATAATCCCTGCACTTCACTCGAATTTTTTTTTACCAAAAAGTACCAAAGAAGTTATAAAGTGTCAAAGCTAATCATTTGATAGAGACATCCGACATGGGCTCGTAACGTCAAAGTCTATCAATTCACACCTATATAAAAAAGTCATTTTTGGGTGAGAGACAGAGATATATTTGTAAAAATTCTTATATCTTCTCTTATGCTTATAGATTAATTTTGATTTTGCTTTTTAACTGTAAAAGCTGTACTCAATTTATATCAAATCTATTATATAGTAATGTTATGAATAAAGAGAAAAGATTTGTATTTTTGTTTGTCTAAACTAATATTATAAAGAGGCAAGATTTGATTTCTTGTATGTTACGATTTAACTCAAGAACTCCCAGACCGATTTTCAAAATTCTTTCACCAGTGTAAAGCTACTTTATCACTGAGTAACATAGGCCTATATTTTCTATTTTCAGGCGAAAGAAGCCGCTAGCAAAAGCTAGTATATTATTAGGACAGAAGTAAAATCACGTTTAAAAAAATAAAGATTTATTAACCTAAAACGAATCACATGAGTTTTATAAAAATAATTAACAAATTTGGCAATGTAACAATCAGAGGGACAATTTCATCACTAAATCAAGTAAATCGACGAGATTACCAAGATAGCAGATTACACCGAACAGCTGACGGGTAGCGCTTCCGCACGTAACGGGGTACAAACGAAAAAAAAGGCGCGTCCTATCGCCTGCTGTAGTTTTATAACGTTTGCCCCCTCCATATTTCTGGGCCTGATAGTAGTATCGAACACTATATATCTATAATATAAAAAATGAATCGCAAAATGTGTTGGTAAGCGCATAACTCAACAACGCCTGGACCAATTTGGCCAATTTTTTTTTTAAAATGTTCGTTGAAGTTCAAGGATGGTTTTTAAGTAGGGTAGAGTAGTCAGTTGACGGGAGCGAAGCCTCGGGCAAAAGCTAGTAATATTATAAAGAGGAAAGATTTTTTGTTTGTAATGAATATACTCAAAAACTACCAGATCGATTTTAAAAATTCTTTCACTACTAGAATGCTACTTTATCACTGAGTGACATAGATATATATTTTCTATTCTGTCACGCGGGCGAAGCCACTGTTAGAAGATAGTAATATATATTTTCATGGATATTCTCTATTTGAAGGACCAATGTTTATTTTTAGAGTTCCCTCAATGTCTAGTCAAGCACCACTCCCGCATGACTTCAACAAGTAAGTAACGTAACTGAACTCGTTGTTTCAGGAGAGAGAACTAAAGCGGCAACAGGCCATACTTCTCAAAGAACAGGTTATTATTATTGTTTTCTTTTATTTAACGTCTGTGTGTGTTATTAACTTTGACGTGTTTGAACTTGAGGGAGATCTTTTTTTGTTTTGGACTCGAAAATCATCATCTGCCTCTGAGGGATTGTCGGACTTTTACGTAGGTACTAGAAAAGTGTTCTTCTCCTTTATTTTTTTTGAGGTTAGAAATCATCAAGGAACTTCTACCGCTCACCCAGAGCGAGTGGGAATGTCTAACTTTTCTTGACTAAAACCTGCCTGTGTTCTTTTAGTTGCCCTTAGCGATGCAGCCCACGCTGAAAACCAGCGCTGTGAGCTCATCGCATCATGCGTGAGGCCGCAGTTCTATGCTGTTTCTTCTATGTTTTGTGCGGATGTGACGCATATCTTCCCTATCTATTGGTTATGTTTGTTACCTAGTTTTAAGATTGCGTCATTTCGCGTAAATACATTTTTTCTTTCTTTCTTGCTTTGCATACTAGGGTCACGATAAACTTTTCTTGAACATTCTCTCAGTCCTAGTAGGCATGGGTCCTACTAGGGCCCTTCGGTTTTGCTGGCATCTCTTTGAGGCGCGCGTGCAACACTACGCACCGTCAACTCGGGCTCGGTCCTAGCCGGACAGCGAGTTACCCATTGCTCGTCATCGACCTTCCTCTTCCTCGTGTTCAAACACACAACCTTACTATATGTTTTTGTGTGTGTCTGTGTGTAACCCTATGTTTCTCTTTTATTTACAATCCTCGTTGGACACGGCGGGCGTACAGCAAAAATATATAACCGAGGTAATAATTTACCACAGTAGATATAACAGTAGCGCTTTTGTAGTAAAAATAACGTTTTGTGGGTTTTCTTAGAGTATTTACGGTTTTACTTGCGAAGTAGTCGTGTAACCAATTTATAACTTGAATGAAGTGATTCGAGTGTAAGCCAAGCGTATTTTTAACCGACTTCAAAAAGGAGGAGGTTATATGTTCGGTTGAATGTATGTTTTTTATTTTTTTTTTTTATGTATGTTCACCGATTTCTCGGTCAACTGTGGACGGATTTTGAAAAAAATTTTTTTGATTGAAAGGTTATGCTTCCGAGTTGGTCCCATAGAAATATTGTTATGATCTGATCATGAACTTCGAAGATATGGAACAGAACTCCTCATAGGATCACAGCAGAACCGTCGTAACAAGTAAAATTGCTTTGTTTATACGTGTAGTCGATGACTGACTGAAAGTAGAGGGGGAATATATCGAACTGATCTGATGATGAAGCCTGAAGTTAGGCACCGGAACTCTGTAATAAATTAATGTAATCTAACCGTGTTTGGGATTATTAGAATTGTCATGAGATGCACTCTGGCTATAAGGTATTTAAGTTTGGCTGAGGGGTACTTTTTAGTGGTGGTACCATAACTAAAAAGTGTAAAAAAAAACTTTTTACAAAAAAAATACAACCGACTTCAAAGTAAAAAAAACACTGAAAAGTGCAAAATAACTTTAATTTCGGAAGTCGGTGTTAAATAACGAAGAGACAAAACTATTATAGAAACACCGACTTCCGAAATTAAAGTTATTTTGCACTTTTCAGTGTTTTTTTTACTTTGAAGTCGGTTGTATTTTTTTTGTAAAAAGTTTTTTTTTAGCTCTAAATGAGTCCAGAGGGCCTACTGTCATAGACGTGTATTTGTCATTATACGCTTGGTGTACGCCTGCGTGAAGCTACTAGCCGCAACGACACGATGACACAACGTTGCCGCTTAACGGAGCGGTAACGCCCGCGTGAAGCTTACGTACACCAAGCGTATATTGACGATTACGCGTCTATGAAGCTACGCGTCCTTGGACAGTAGGTTGGAACTCTAAATATTTTACTTTTTGGTAACATATTTTAACCGAGTATTGGTTCGGTTCTGCTCATGAAATTCCTTATGCTTTTTTAGTAAAGTCGAAAATACTCTGAATTGTTAATGCTTGTAGTAACCACAGTTTAACTAGGTGCAGGTTTTAGTAATTTTGTAGTTATTTGTAGTTTTCGCGACAATTTTTTTTGTAGCTCGCTTCTCTGACATGTACCTACTTAACTATAAGATTTTATAATAATATAATTAGAAGTAACTGCGGTTTCGGAGGGTTGGGTTGATAAATTATTGTTACTAAGCACAACTGTTTGTCGGAAGTGTGGTTAAGATAGTAGGTGCTATGCATCTAGCAAGCGTGGCAATAAGCTAGGTACGCCACGATTGCGGCGGTAAGTCCACTCTTTGATGAGTGACTGGAGAGACGCCACGGCGCCGGCGTCCTCAGCGGACATGATAAACTCGGGAGGTTCCTGTTCCGAATTTGTGCGGAAGAAACGCCCGGGTGTCACCATTGTGTGGACCGCCCAGAGGATACGGTGGAGCAGACGGTGGGGGTTTGCCCCGCTTGGGCGGAGCACCGCTGTGTCCTAGTGGAGGCGACCGGCGGTGGCGACCTCTTGAGCCGGACCCTGGTTCATGCTACGGTCCGGAGCGAGAAGGAATGGGACGCGATCGCATCCTTCTGTGAAGCAGTAATGCTAGCAAAAGAAGCGGCCGCAAGAGTGAGGGAACGTATATCCTCACGCCCCAGCCGCCGCGACAAGAGATGCCCCGGGAGTCGGGAATCGCAGAGCGATCTCCGGTCACCGCAGGCGCGGGCTTGCGAACGACGAGCAATGGACAGCTCGCCGTCCGCTCGTCCTATAAGGACCAAGCCCGAGTCGTCGACGACGCGTAGTGTTCCACGCGCGCCTCCAAGAGATGTCAGCAAACCGTAGGGGGCCAACAGAGCCGATGCCTGCTAAGACCATGGGATTGGTTCTGAAAAGAATATACTCACTAAAACCACACCTATGTTCCTTCAGTTGACTTTTGCGTTCCAAGGCAGTGGTGAAAAATCCGGCAGCACTAGCAGGCTAAAGTATTTATGTCAAAGAGAATCGTGATGATGTTTCTGTCACTTTGAAATAAACAGAAATATCCTCTTCTTGCTGTCTGATTATCAACTTAAATTCCAAATGAATGGTTGTTAGCTGCAACTCCGCAGTGAGGTTAGAATATAAAGTTCAACAGCTAAATCATCCTAATTTCTCTCCATTTTCTTACCTAGGAAAGAGAACGCCGACGGCAGCACACGACCTTCATCCGGCAGCTGGATTCCCGCAGACGATGGGAGGAGAGAGAGAGACGGAAGCATCAGAACTTGCTCGACAGACTGCTGGTCAAGGAGAAGAAGTTGCAGCAGAGGCGGAAGGAGATGGAGTTGCTTTCTGAACTGAGGTAAGGGACTGCCTGTGGATCAGCACTACCTATTTATTTTGTCTACACTAATATTATAAACACGTCAAGTTTGTTTTTTTGTTTGTAGGAGGTAATCTCTGAAAGTACTGGTTCGATTGTTAAAATTTTCCACCGATAGAAAGCTGCTTTATTCCTGTGTGACATAGGCTATATTTTATTTACGCGGGCGATGCCGTGGGCAAAAGTGATAAGTAAATGAATGAAAATTAAAGATGATAAATAAATATAATCAAAAATCATAAGTGTCGCAATATGGAGTAAAGTCAATGCGTAAATAAATAATCATAAATTACTATTAATCACAACATTCAATATAAGAAAAAATCCGGTATTTGAAAGCCTTACTCAAAACGTTCTTTAGATAGATTTACCTATGTTTCCTTAACTCCCCACAGACGGCCACAAGAAGACTCGTCGCTCTCCGACCAGAAGCCGCTGCCCACTCTGAACAGGATCCCCGGCCTCAAACTGCCGGGACAGGCCATGGCTGACATACTACAAGTATACGAGTTTATACATAACTTTGGACAAACGCTTGGTTTCGGTAAGTGTTATTTTTTAAGGTGTATTGAGCTGATTTTTTTTTTTAAATATTAACTAGTGCTTGACTGCGATCCCACCTGATGGTAAGCAGTGATGCAATCGTTATTGGTGAGGCGCACTAGTTTATTAAGAGCCTATTTACTCTAGCCTTAAAGACACCCAAATTATAATTGGATGGGAAGACCGCAGCAGGTAAATTGTTCCAGTCCTTCGATGTACGCGGTGTAAACGACGAGGTGAAACGCTTAGTCCGGACCGTAGTGGTTTTAACAACGTGAGGGTGGATACTCGCCGTACGTCAGGTTGTCCGATGGTAGAAATGAGATGGCGGAATCAAGTCATGCAATTCCCGCGCACACTCTCCAAAATGCAACCTGTAAAACACCGAAAGGCTGGCTACCCTGAGCCTGTGCTAAAGGCTTTAAATTAAATTAAATTTATATCAGGTCTGCTTTCTCTTAAGCTGTTGATCCCCGCACGAACGCCGGCGTTCGTGCGCCATTGTCTTACTATTGTGTCTCTAATTACGCTACTCCAAAAGTTAAAGCAGTAAATAAATCAATTTTTTTAAGTTAAAGCAATCTAACAATAGTACCGTATAAATGCCGTTAAAATGCATATTTTGACACTCGCCTATTATAACCTATAGGGTACTTCCCGTTGACCTAAAATCCTGAAATACGGCAAGAGATTTGAGATTTATTCATAGTATAAATAATGGAAAAAGTCTAGAAACTAAAAATTATTAGTTACATCACAAAGTAATTCTTCTTCTTCTTTTCGATTCGATGGTAAACTCGTCAAACTGTTTGGGCCAAATAGGTGGCTACATTAATAGCAGTATCGGTAGCACTCATCAAATCCTCCAAAGTGCAGGTGTATGGGCACTTGGGGCATTCTAATATGTGGCTCATGTTTTGAACAGGAGCACCGCACTCACATTGAATATCCGAGGGGTCTATAAAACCCCATTTTGCCAAGTTGTGTTTGCAGCGGCTTACAAAGTAATTTATTTTGTGTGATTCTCAAAAATGGTCGAAACTATTCGATCGACTATAATATTTTTGAAAAAATAAAACTGTGACCGAGTTCTCTTGTATCTATTCGTGTATTGTTACAGACATGGACGCTATCCCAACTTTGAACACGTTCCAAATGGCGCTCCTTCCTGACTGCAGCGTGGAGGCCGAGGAAGAACTACTACAAGTGCTCACACAACTACTTATTACTGCCATTGGTGAGTTAGCTATACATTGACTTACTTAAGTTCCGGTCACCCTTAGATGGGGCAAAGGGCATCCATAGTGCTCCACAATCCCGTTCGGTCTTGAGCTTCGCGCTTCATTTCGCTCAAGGTCTTACCCATATTTTTCGCTTCTGCGATAACCGTTTGTGCCAGGTCTGGTTAGGGCGACCACCTGTACGCTTTCCTTGAAGATTCCAGTTTAGGGCTTACCTCAGGGTCTCTCTTTTTTTAAATTGATATAAACCAGTGTTTGACTGCGATCCCACTTGATGGTAAGCAGTGATGCAATCATTGATGGTGAGGCGCACTTGTTTATTAAGAGCCTATTCACTCTAGCCTTGAAGACACCTAAATTATAGTTGGACGGGAAGACCGCAGCAGGCAAAGCGTGGAGCGTGTGGTCGAATCAGTTCCACTTGTCTAGGACCCCTGTAACAACTGTCAAAGATTTACGAAAAACAACTGGGACCCACGGCTTTACGTGTCTTCCGATTATATCTAAAGTAATATTTTAATTAAAGAGGAAAGATTAGATTTTTTGTTTGTTTGTATGTTACTATTTAACTCAAAAACTACTGGATCAATTTTCAAAATTCTTCACCAGTAGAAAGCTACTTTAGCACTGAGTGACATAGGCCTATATTTTCTATTTTCAAGCGTGCGAAGCCGCTGCCAAATGCTAGTTATATACGTATGTAAACAAACAATATTTTTTTTGCAGAGGACCCAGGAATCCCACACCCAGGTCGTCACACAACCCTACTAGGCCACGCCATCAGGATGGGCGACATCACGCCGCAGAACCTGAGCGAAGTGCTCAGAATATACCTGTATGCCAACGCTACCGGAGAAGTCAAGGCTCTCACTGGTAAGTACACCATCTGCGAGATTGTTTTAGGAAGTCATCGAGGCCCTGGGGCCTTATCAATATGTGTTAAAAGGTCAAGCTTGCGAGCGAGAAAGAAAGATGGAGCTATACACCCTATGTAGCTCATCATCTCTTTAACAGTTCAGTTTAGGTCATAAAGTGGATCGCGTTAAGAGCTCGTGGTAGGGTCTCTGGAACGCAAAGGGCAACTGAAGGTATACTGGTGGATTTTAGTCAATGAAAGTCGTCTGACACACTAGACGTCCACCCAGAGCGGACGGAGGTTTTTTTTTTTATTGATTAAACCAGTGCTTGACTGCGATCCCACCTGATGGTAAGCAGTGATGCAATCATTGATGGTGAGGCGCACTAGTTTATTATTTATTTTATGAATTCACCAATCAAAAAAAAAAAAACACGATTTAAGTAACATTTGAAAAGCAGGAGAGTGACGCCAACTGGTACCGTGTCCTGAAAACACTAATTCAAATGTGAAACGCATAGCGGTATAATCCCGGCCTTGCGGACGACGAGCAATTGGTAGCTCTTCGTCCGGCCGTTGGCTAAGAACCGAGGCTGATGATGCGTAGTGTTTCACGTACGCCTTAAAGAGTGCACAGGTCAGCGAAACTGAACGGGCCTAGTAGGGTAGATGCCCGCCAGGATTGCCGGAAGGTTTAAAGATTCAAGATTCAAGGATTAAAAACATTTTATTTCAAATAAACCATTTACAGGCACTTTTGAAATGTCAAGAAGTCGAGTCAGTCAGAAAAATGATGCTAATTGCTCATTCCAAAGCGTAGATCTCTATGGAGAAGAATGTGCAAGAAATTCCATGGACACTCTTTTCAATCATGTTATGTATTACAATATCGAACGCAAAGGGCATGGTGAATTATAGTCAGTTAATGTGTGACACGCCTTCTCGCTCCTCAGCCATTTGATGATTTACCACCTCAAGAAAACGAATAAACAGTGATGCTATCTCCAATTTTCGTTTCGCCACATCGTTTAACTGAAAAACTGGAACAATTTGTCTGCTGCTGCGTTCTTCCCGTCCGATTATAATTTAGGTGTCTTCAAGGCAAGAGTGAATAGGCTCTTAATAAACCAGTGCGCCTCACCATCAACGACTGCATCGCTGCTTACGATCAGGTGGGATCGCAGCAATTAAAATAAATCTTCTGAATCTTCAATATTATCTTGTGATCCTTATAATGTCTGTTATTGGTTTAGGATTGACAGCAGAACGAGAGCGCGAGCGCCGCGTGGCCGACCATCATCAGACGGAGGCTGAAATGCAACACACATGTGCCAACTCCAAGAACAACGTCTATTATGAGACCCTGCACAATAACGCTACATATAAACTATCAGGTATGTCAAATTAAGGGGATGCAACTCGATATACATTTTGACTGTTTTTCATAGAACCGCTCTTACGCGATTATGACTTTATTACATATTTTTCATTAGATATTTTGGAAACACAGTATCTTGTAGATTTATCTAGGCTTCTATTGAAATCAATTTATAAATTTGTGCAAAACTAATCCAGTAGAGACCTCCGAAAATCTGCTATTTTGCATGAACTTTGACACTTCATAATTTACTCAAAAATTTAAAAAGTCAAAAAAGTATAATATTAGAAGCTTTGCAAATTTAATCAATATTCTGAATGACGAAAATTTTTTTTAAAAACTTTTAAGGGTTTAAAAAAAAAACTCGTATTTCCTAGAACAAGTTTTGTTAAATATTCGAGTAAATCACTGAATTACCGAATGTTAACAGTTTTCAGGTGTTATCTCTCTTTTTTCGAGTTGTCCGGCCGTCTGTCTGTCTATCTCTCTGTCTGTCAAGATCCTTTATATCGGGAATGCGTGCAGGTATAGGAGTTGAAATTAAAACCATATACTCAGGTCTGCAGTCCCTTCCAACTGAAAAAATCAAACTTCAGAGTTAACGGAAAAAAGATACAGCCGTTTATGTCGCAAAAAACGTATATTTCGACACTCTCAAGGTAATCAAAATTCATAGGGTACTTCCCGTTGACTCAGAATCCAGAAGATAGATAGATAGATAGATAGATAGATATATTCTTTATTGTACACCAAAAATACAAATTACATTAGGAACTTAAAATTAATAGGGTGTCACAATGGGCGGTCTTATCGCTAAAAGCGATTTTTTACAGACAACCTATGGATGGATTTGACAGAGAAGGAGAAAAAAGATACGCAGGTAGTTCGTGGTGTACTATTTATATATATACAATACATAAACTAATAAAAAACCGAAGATACCTATACACAAGATACCCAGCCCGGAACACCTATCTTTAGCGCAGCAGTCAACCGCTCGACACTGCGCCAGTGGCGGCGCCGCACCGTACAGTTATCGCGACTCTGGAGCGTAAAAGGCAACTAAAGGAGCTCCACCAAGAGCTGCCCTCCTAGCCAAGTTACAACCGTTTCGTGTCGAATTCCGTTCTCCAATCGGTAACGCCTCGGTGTCAGCAATTTTAGAAAACGATAAGTTGGTAGCCATGTTGACGTGCCTGAGTCGACCGCTCGTTCTACAATGTCGTCCTACAATAAAAAAGGATGTAACGTTTAACATTGTAGAAACGATAATTATTTTGAACGATGTGAACTTGGCTATGAATTTTCTATTCGTTTGTTCTGACCACGTGACTTAACGTTGTGATGATGTCATTCCCATACATTTGATTAGTTTTCGACTAGCGTTAACGATGGCAGATTATCAACTTGGCTAGGGGTGCTGGAGAAGTTATTTGACGATTTCTCACCTAAGAGGGTTTTATAACCTTTCAATTCTCCCTTTAAAATCACACACATTGCTGAATAAAAATAAAAAACTACCTTTCATTAGGATTAGAAACATCCTTAAGGGTATCCCCATTCAAGGGCGGATCCAGCTTTGGCGCCAGGGGGGGGTCACATAGTCATGGTCAAGTCATAAGAAGTTATGATTTAATTTAAATAACAAAATCAATTTTTCTTTTACGTCTTCTCCCGAAACGCGTTATCACTCCATCTCATCGTCATCATCATCATTTCAGCCGAATGACGTCCACTGTTGGACATAGGCCTTCCCCAAATGTCGCCACAATGACCGGTCCTGTGCGTCTCGCATCCATCGGATTCCCGCGACTCTCACCAGGTCATCGGTCCACCTTGTGGGAGGCCTTCCAACGCTGCGTCTTCCGGTACGTGGTCGCCATTCCAGAACCTTTCGTCCCCATCGACCATCTGTTCTGCGAGCAATGTGCCCTGCCCACTGCCACTTAAGTTTGGCGATTCTTCGGGCTATGTCTGTAACCTTGGTTCTCCTGCAGATATCTTCATTTCTGACGCGATCACGCAAGGAAACTCCGAGCATAGCCCTTTCCATTTCCCTTTGAGTGACTTTAAGCCTTTTGATGAGGCCCATTGTAAGCGACCACGTTTCGGAGCCATATGTCATCACTCGCAACACGCACTGGTCATAGACTTTCGTCTTGATACAATGTGGTATATTGGACGAGAAGACACCGCGCAGCTTCCCAAACGCTGCCCAGCCGAGTCGGATTCGACGATTGACCTCTTTCTCGAAGTTAGACCTACCCAACTGGACCCTCTGTCCCAGGTCAACTTAGTCGTCCACAACTTCGAGTGTAGCGTCTCCGATCTTGATAGGAGTGGGTGCTACATGGATGTTTACCATGACTTTGGTTTTGTCCATGTTCATTTTAAGTCCCACTCTTTCGGAAGCTCAGTACAATGCTCGGTGACCTCAATAAGAGGTCACCGAGCATTGTACTGAGCTCCTCCGTAGTCTCAGCCATGACTACTATGTCGTCGGCAAATCGAAGGTGATTGATGTACTCGCCATTGACATTTATGCCTAGCCCTCTCCACTCCAACCTTGAAGACATCCTCCATTGCGGCCGTGATCAATTTCGGAGAAATGACGTCTCCTTGCCTCACACCCCGCTGCAAGAGGATAGGTTTCGAGGTCTGGTCCTGAAGTCGGACTGACATGGTAGCGTTTTTGTATAAACACTTCAGCACTTCGATGTACCAATAGTCAATCTGGCACCGTTGGAGAGACTGCAGTACAGCCCAAGTCTCGATCGAATCAAAGGCTTTCTCGTGGTCCACAAATGTTAAGCAGAGACGCTGATTATACTCCTCAGTCTTCTGTATAACCTGCCTCAGCGTATGTATGTGGTCCACGGTGCTGAAGCCTTTTCGAAATCTCCGAATTGTTCGGGAGGCTGGAAGTCGTCGAACCTGCGCGCGAGACGGTTCGTGATGACTCTGGAAAACAGCTTGTAGACATGGCTCAGAAGTGAGATGGGCCTGTAATTCTTAAACTGGGTATTGTCAACCTTCTTAAAGAAGAGTACCACCACACGTCTGCTCCATGCCTGTGGCGTTTTTCCCTCGAGTATGACGGAATCGAACAACTTTTGAAGTGCTTTTAGGACCGGTTTTCCACCCGCCTTCAGGAGCTCGGCCGTAATTCCGTCCTCACCCGACGCCTTGTTGTTCTTCAACTGCTTCAGAGCCATCCTAATCTCGTACAGGCTGACGTCCGGGATATCTTCGGTATAGTGTCCAGTCAATCTAGCTCTTGGGTCATTTGCTAGATTTGCAGTGGGTTCGGAGATTAACGTGTACAACTGTCCATAAAAAGCCTCGATCTCTCCCAGAAGCTCCGATTTGACGGATATGACTCTGCCATCGTCGGTCTTCAGTTTCGTGAGCTGGCTCTGCCCAATAGACAGATCTCGTGCAAATACTTTAGAGCCCTTATTCCGCTCAATCGCATCCTTGATCCTCTCGGTATTAAATCGGAGAAGGTCGCGTTTCAGAGACTTTGAGATACGTTTATTAAGCTGCCGATATGTGCACGCAAAAAGACTGAAAACTGCAAAGTCATCTCACGCCTCTTTTTCATAAGCTCGAGGGTTTGATCTGACAGCTTCTAGTTCTTTTTTGTACAGTGAGTCTTGAAAAATTTAGATCCGACCGTATGGACAGTTCCCACGAATCCATCGTTATATTCGTCCACAGAGCTTCCTAGGCACTCGAAATGATTGTGGAGTTCGAGCTGAAAGCTCTCGGAGTTTAGCTAGGTCCACCTCCTATGCTCACGTTTTGTGAAGAAGGAGTTCATCATGTAGAGGCCTTCCTTCTCCATAAAACTAGCCAGTAGGTGTCCCCGGTGATTCCGAAGTCCAAATCCAAATTGCCCCACTCTCTGCTCGTCACCATCTCGTTTGCCCAGTTTCGCGTTGAAGTCCCCCATGACCACGGTGAAGTGAGTCTTAAAACCATGCATGGCTCTGGATACATCCTCATACATGGTCTCTACTTCGTCGTTGGGGTGCGTCGAGGTCGGGGCGTAAACCTGTCTGACCTTCAGCGAATATCTTGGCGATATTCTGAATATAAGGTACGCCACCCTGGTCGACACACTCTCGATCTTCACCACATTGTTCACAAGGGACTTGTGGAAGAAAAACCCGACACCACCCTGGGACTGCTGGTCACCCTCCCGGAAATAGAGCAGGTTACCGGATTTGAGAATTATCGTGTCCTCCCCCTGTCTTCGGACTTCAGATAATCTAATAATACTCCATCGCAACCAGCTTAATTCCTCCTCAAGTTCGGTTATCTTCTCGTCCGTCCTCAGTGTCCGCGTGTTATATGTTGCCAGGTTCAGTCGTTGTTTTTTAAAAGAGTAGCCGGATCCCATCCGGTGATTCTTAGCACCCCTTGCCTCGCCGTGGCCTTGACCGCTACCGGAGTCAAGGGTAGACGGGCTGCCGGGCACTAGGGGCCATTTTTGTAATTTTGCTTATCATTTTGGGGGGGGGGGTTTGCCATAATCGCCACGCTTGGCAGGCGGGTTGGCGATCGCAGTGTGGATGTTATAATGCACAGAGAATGCTGCTGCCCATTCTCTATTATGTCCGGGAAGAGATGGGATGGTGCCATTCTTTACGTCCGAACACCATACGGACGACACCATACGAAGCTTCATCCTGCGTACATTAAATATAGCCTATGTCACTCAGGAATAAAGCACCTTTCTATCGGAGAAAATCCTTAAAAGTTTTTGAGAAAAATTGACGTCATTCAGAATCTCGATTAAATGTGCAAGGCTTCTATAGATGTACTTTTTTATATTTTTAATATATGAGTGCATTATGGAGGGCCAAAGTTCACGTAAAATAGCAGATTTTCAGAGGTTACTATTTACTAGATTAGTTTTACACAAGTTTATGTTTTGATTTTTATAGAAGCCTAGATAATATCTACAAGATAGATAGATAGATAGATATATTCTTTATTGTACACCAAAAATACAAATTACATTAGGAACTTAAAATTAATAGGGTGTCACAATGGGCGGTCTTATCGCTAAAAGCGATTTTTTACAGACAACCTTTGGATGGATTTGACAGAGAAGGAGAAAAAAGATACTCAGGTAGTTCGTGGTGTACTATTTATATATATACAATACATAAACTAATAAATTTCATATAATACAAACAATATAATATATATTTAAATATATAATTATGAAAGCAAAAAGAAATGATGTACGTAATGACGACATTCAAGAGGAAAGGTAGTGATCCCTAACCATATTTTTAAAAATCGTGAGTGTTTGAGCTTGCCTTACTTACACGGGCAAAGCATTCCACAGCCGCACTGCTTGAACTGTAAACGACTTGTCATAAAAATTGGTGGAATGGCTTGGCATCTCTAGCCCCAAGTTTTCCGATGTATCTAGTATGTGTGTACAAGATATCTGTGTATCCAAAATATCTGGAGAAAGAAAATATGCCTCGGATTTGCCGCTCTTAAATTAATTAAACATTGAAGGTGCTTATATAAATTCTATATTGTGACAAAAAAATACACAAAAACATTATGTTTAACAATTTTAATCAGTGGTCCACCTGGGTCCTGGACCAAGCCCAGGGGGGGGTCATGACCCCCATGACCCCCCCCCTGGATCCGCCCTTGTCCCCATTATAATATATGTTCGGACAATTACTGTCCATTCGAAGTCTCCTGGAAGCGATCGCGGAATGCGAAAAGGCAGCCCAATATATGTGTTTTAGATATAAGTGTTTCTTTGTTATGTTTCTTGTTGATGATAACGACAATAAAGTATATAATAAATAAATTAACTATGGGTTAATAAACAAGTAAAAAACCTTATATTATTATGTATCTATGTAACTAAATAAAGATAAAACTATTAATTTTCCCATTTATTTGTCCACAGAGGCTCTCCGTGACAAATCCTTCCTCGCTCTGAGTGCGACCTTTAAAGCGCGTATCCTCGCGTTCATCTGCGACGAGCTACTTCAAAACAAAGCAATTTTAAGACAAGTGGACGCCAGCCTCGAACACCTGAACCAGTTGAAGAAGGAGAGATATCTTATGGATATGAAGATCAGGAAGTAAGTCAACCTCTCATTATTATCATTTTAGAGGTATGCGGAATAGGGCGTTGGCAGTCCGGGGGAATATGATTGCTCGCAGGTTTGCTCGATGCTCGCGTGATGTAAAAATCACATTATTCAAGGCGTATTGCCAATCGCTTTACACAAGCAGCCCGGTGAGTGTAGCTCACCCACAGGCTGCTTGTGACCAGACGGATGTTGTCTTGTTTTGACGGCGCGTACTGTTCCACGCGCGCTTCAAGGAGATGTCACCAAACCGTAGGGGCCCAGCAGGGTCGAAGCCTACTGGGGCCAATGGTTTGTTTCTAAAAGTGACTCGGCCCTGGTATGAAAGGCAACGAAGGAACAGGAGTGGGTTTTTAGTCAGAAAAAGTCTGACACACCGTCTCGCTCCGCCCAAGAGCGCGGGATGTCATTGGATGATTTTTTACCGAAAAAAAGAAATTCTGGCTTGGGCAACTGCCCGATAGATGATTTCTGGCTGTTGTATACACTTCAATTGCGCGGAGAACTCTAATTCCTCGATGCAAGATTTCGTAGTTCATTTAAGGCGCCATAGATGTCGCTACATCATCATCATTTTAGCCGAAAGACGTCCACTGTTGGACATAGGCTTCCCCCAAGTGTCGCCATAACGACCGGTGATGTGCATCTCGCGTCCATCGGATTCCCGCGACCCTCACCATGTCATCGGTCCACCTTGTGGGAGGCCTTCCAACGCTGCGTCTTTCGGTACGTGGTCGCCAATTCAGAACCTTTTGTCAACTTGGGTTAGGGCCATTTTTATTCTTCTTTAGGCAACCCAGAGGAAGATGAATTATTAGACTTTTTGTAATAGGTCCGGAGCGAGGGGGAATGGGCGGAACTAGCCTCCTTCTGCGAAGCAATAATGCTAGCGAAGGAGGCGGCCGACGCCGCTTATGGATGACGAACAGTGGGTAACTCGCCGTCCGGCTGTCCGGTAACCGTTCAGACCGAGCCCCAGTCGTAGACGACGCGTAATGTTCCACACGCGCCTCAAACCGATGTCAGTAAAACCGAAGCGGCTCAGCAGGACCGAAACCTACTGGTGCCATGGGCTTATTTCCGAAAGGGAAACACGTGTGGTTTTAGTCAGAAAAGAAAAGTCTGACACGCCCTCTCGCTACAACGTAGAGCGAGAAAAATCATTAGATGATTTCCACCTCAAAAAAAAAAGACTGTAATATAAGACATCATCTACTATTTTCATCAACTATTCCAAATCTGACATCCATCTTTTTGTCCTACAGGGTCAGAGTACTCCATCAACGCAAAGTCCGCGCCGAACAAACGGAAAAACAGCAAGCTCTAGCGCTGGAGCGGATGCAGCGGCTCGTGGAAGAGAGTGCTGTCAACCTGAGGGCGTCGCCACAACTCAACGATGACGGTAAGAGTAGCACGAAAAATATCATCAACATTTCTGTCGAAAGATCCACTGCTGGACATAGGCCTTCTCACGTATTAATATTCCACAATAATAATAATATTCTGGCCTGTTGGTCTAGTGGTTAGTGGCCCCGACAGCTATGCCGGAGGTCGTGGGTTCGATTCCCACCCAGGACAAATGTTTGTGTGATGAGCACGATCATTTGTTCTGTGTCTGGGTGTAATTGGTTGCACTGACTTGAGGAATGAATTGAGAAGAAAAGAATCGCACAGATTTGAGTTGACCTGTCCAGTCAACTCAAATCTGTGCCATTCTTTTCTTAAAAGACTATCTCAGACACAAATCTGCATGGTTCTTATATGATTTGACCATTACATGTTTGCCGTATGGACTTTAAAAGAGATTGACCTATGAGTTGGTTTCGATGTTCTTCTCAGGGTAGTCAGTTAGGAAACACCCGTCTTCATCTAGTTTAAACTGACGTGTAAAAATGTTTTTTAAAACCTATTTGCAAAATAAATATCATTCATTATTCGCCTGTATAATATTAGTGTACTTTTCCCCCACAGAAAACCAACAAACACCAGAAAAACCAGAAACTCCAAAAAAAGACAAGGAATCTTCACCACACCCCGAAAGTGAAACGGACAAACAATCAGAACCATCGCCTTATAAAGAGATCCAACCAGCCGAAGAGAGCGACAAGGAATTATCGCCCTTAAAGGATCTGTCCAACAGTATGAAGAACAAAGAGATGTTGAATAATAATAAGGACGAATGTTCTCCGGCTGATAACTCGAAGATTGATAAGGATAGTGTTATTGGGGACTGTGATGCTAATTTGAGTGATTTGGAGAGTGAGGGTACGCAGCCGGAAGAGGTAAGCCGAATATTTTTTACACAAGTGTAAACAATGACCATTTCTTATTTCTAAGGATTTTTCAATATACTTACTCATATACCCGCTCATATCCCTGCTGACTTTTCGCCTCCTTCTGCGAAGCAGTAACGTACCAGCCGCCGACACCCCGACCCTGATTTGCAGCCACCGTAGGCGTGGGCTTGCGGACGACGCAATGGGTAGCTCTACGTCCGGCGGCCGTCCGGTAACCGTCCGGACCGAGCCCGAGTCGTCGACACAATACAATAGAATAGAATAATTTTTATTGTACACCGAAATAGTTACAAATTTTTACACAAACTTAAATGTCCCATACATTTAAGTTTGTGTAAAAATTACAATGACAATAAAGTTTTATTAAATACTATTTTGTTATTCATAGGATGAAGACAAGAACTTATCTTCAGAGGAGCTAGCCCGCAAGCTGGAGAAGCTACTCAAGCAGTCAGAACAACAGCTTCTGCAGCTCACGGCTGGGTCTCATGCTTTAAGAGCTACGTGTTACGGACAGGACAGGTTAGTTCTATTCGTTCTAGGACCTTAACAATGTCTGTGTAGGTATATACCTATCTACACTCCATTCGCAATAAGATGTGACATTTAACATTTTAAACAAACCTTTTTCACTATCCATCATCATCATCTTCCTGCCCTTGTCCCGTGTTATTTGGGGTCGGCGCAACACGTTTTTATTTTTCCATTCTGCCCTGTCATTCGTCATGCTATCACTAACTTCCTTTTCATTCATATCACTCTTCACACAATCCATCCATCTTTTCTTTGGCCTCCCTCTCCCTCTTTATCCATCCACAGTGTAAACTCATAACTCTTTTAGTAACATGCGTTTCATTCCTCCTCTTCACCTTTTTCACTGTCCGTTTAATCGATTTTGACTTCTATTGCATTGGCGGCATGATAAATCGCGGCTGCAGTAAATAGTTGGTATTGTAACCACTTTTTTGCTTTTAATGCCATCCTTATATCTACGGAATAGAAGTCAAAGTCGGTTGAACGGATAGTAAAAAAGGTTTGTTTAAGAGCGTCCTTTTCGAGGTACATTTTCATACAACCGCTCTTACGTGAATATGTAATAACATCATGTGAAAAAAGACTTAAGAGCGTCCTCTTCGAGGTACATTTTTATACAACCACTCTTACACGATTATGATGTTATTACACATCTTTTTCCAGAAATTTTGGATACACAGCTATCTTGTGGATATTATCTAGGCTTCTATAGAAATAAAAACATAAATTTGTGTAAAACTAATCTAGTAAAGACCTTTGAAAATCAGCAATTTTACGTGAACTTTGGCCCTCCATAAAGTACTCATATATTAAAAATATAAAAAAGTACGTCAATAGAAGCCTTGCACATTTAATCAAGATTCTGAATAATGAAATTTTTCTGAAAAACTAAGGGTTTAAAAAAAAACACGTATTTCCTGGAACCAGTTTTGTGAAACGTTCGAGTAAATCACGGAATTACCGGATGCCAACAGAGTTTTCAGGCGTTATGTCTATTTTTTTGCATTGCCTCTTCGTCAAACATTGCGTTGGATTGCGTTAGATGAAGCAACAAGCTTTTAAACTATGCTCGATGTTCACGATAGGCGAGTGAAAAAGGACCCTCTTAAATGTCTGGTCTTCTTGCGAATTACGTATAACAAGGTTTGTGTCGGTATATTATCTATTTAATTCCTGATTCAGGACATTTTGTTGTTTCATCCAACGCAAAAGAGGCAATGAACCTTCTGTTGACATTCGATAATTCAGTCATTTAATCGAATATTGGACAAATATTGTTCCAGGTTTTTTTCAATACGTGTTTTTTTAACCTTAAAAGTTTTTGGAAAAAATCTAGTTAATGTCGACAAGATATCCCGTGTTTCCAAAATATCTAGAGAAAGATGTGTAACGTCATAATCACGTAATAGCGCTTTTTTGTGAAAATGTGTAGGTATGTCGGGTTGGCCGTTCCTATAATAATATTCCACAACTTAGACACAACGCCATCTAGTCCCAAACTAAGCAGAGCTTGTGCTATGAGTACTAGACAACTGATAAACATACTATATTTCAAAATACGTACATACACGTATTATAGATAAATTACACCCAGACAGAAAACAAATGATCGTGCTTATCACACAGACATTTATGTTGGGTGGAAATCGAACCCACGACCTCCGACGTAGCAGTCAGGGCCACTAAACACTAGACCAACACTAAACACAAGACCAGTCTTTCTCAATTTAACTTATCTCATGTCCCCAGATACTGGCGCCGCTACTGGTCTCTCGGCAAATGCGGCGGTATCTTCGTGGAAGGCATGGAGTCTGCCCAGCCGGAGATCATGACGTACCACCAGCAGCTGGAGAATAATGCCCTTAGTGGCAATAACCCGCCGGACACCAGCAAGAAGAAGAAGAAAGGTAGGTTATTAATAAAGGTCAATGCCGGATTTAGTATGGGAAGTGGCGTCTTTTTTTTTTCGGGCGGCCATCGATTAAACCTTGTTTTTTAATTACAGAATAATGTAATAAACCAAACTTACTATGGCATGTATACCTCTAAACTAAGTCCGAACTGAGTTACAAGAGATAGAAGTTGGCTGATTTTATTTATTAGATTTTTAGGATATTTTGTCTTTTAAGCGCAAGGTATGTGAGAAATTGCAACATTGCATTGCATTTTACTATTACTTATTTTTCTTCAAAAAAGAAATAGTACCAAACTCGTTTCACACAGGATTGTGAAGTTGGCGAGGACGCCCTTAGGCCGCCACCGTCGTCCGCGTCGCCTGCTGACTTCGAAACCGAGGCCTAACAGGTTAATAATATTACAAAGAAACTATTTTTTAGCAACTTCTCACTTAGCTTGTGTTTATAAAACAAAAATGGCCTACGTATAAAGCTAATAAATACTAGCCAACTTCAAGCTCCCGTAACTCAGTTCGGACTGAGTTTAGAGATATACCTGCCATAGTAAGTTTGGTTTGTTATACTATTTTGTATTTAAAAAACAAGGTTTGGTTGATGGCCGCTCGAAAAAAAAAAGACGCCATTTTCCGACATTGGCTTTTCTGGAACCTTTTCATAACTGTGTTGCGGTCAGCTTCCAATCTAGCCGGATGTAACTGGAGTGTTTTACATGGAGCGACTGGATGTCTCACTTCCACAGTCAAGCGTCATTAAAAAAAAAGTGCCCCTACACTAGGAATGACTCCTGTATATTTGAGTAAACAAACTAAATATTTACAAAAAAATAAAATACAAATATGTTTATTGTTCCAAAAGGGTATTACATAAAAATTTAACAGATCTCTGGACTTCACACTAGATTCCCTGTGTCGTGGAGACCAGTCTCTTCCATCTTATCAAATCAAATAATAGTTTTATTTGATTTGATTCGACATTCAACAGAGAAAACTACCATTAAAACAAAAAACATTAAAAAAAAAGTAAAAATAAAAAGAATTAGTTACACATGGCATGGTTTTGTGAATGTGAGTGTGAGAGTGAGGAGTGTGTGTGTGTGTGAGAGTGGGGGATTTGTTGCGCAGCAGCCAATCGCTCAAACACTCCCGTGTTTTACTGAAGCTAAAAAAAAGTACTCGATACTTTGAAGTATCGATACTATCGTCACCCAGTAATATAAAAAGTACTCGGTACTTTGAAGCATCGATGCTGTCGTCACCCAGTAATATAAAAAGTATTCGGTACTTTGAAGTATCGATACTGTCGTCACCCGGTAATATAAAAAGTACTCGGTACTTTGAAGTATAGATACTGTCGTCACCCAGTAACATAAAAAGTACTTGGTACTTTGAAGTATCGATACTATCGTCATCCAGTAATATAAAAAGTACTCGATACTTTGAAGTATCGATACTATCGTCACCCAGTAATATAAAAAGTACTCGATACTTTGAAGTATCGATACTATCGTCACCCAGTAATATAAAAAGTACTCGATACTTTGAAGTATCGATACTATCGTCACCCAGTAATATAAAAAGTACTACTTTGAAGTATAGATACTGTCGTCACCCAGTAACATAAAAAGTACTTGGTACTTTGAAGTATCGATACTATCGTCATCCAGTAATATAAAAAGTACTCGATACTTTGAAGTATCGATACTATCGTCACCCAGTAATATAAAAAGTACTCGATACTTTGAAGTATCGATACTATCGTCACCCAGTAATATAAAAAGTACTCGATACTTTGAAGTATCGATACTATCGTCACCCAGTAATATAAAAAGTACTACTTTGAAGTATCGATACTGTCGTCACCCAGTAATATAAAAAGTATTCGGTACTTTGAAGTATCGATACTATCGTCACCCAGTAATATAAAAAGTACTCGGTACTTTGAAGTATCGATACTTTTACAAGTATGATATTTTTTTAAGAAATTACTAATGTGTACAGTATATATACTTTCAATTTGATATTGCGGGACTTTACATTCCGTTTCGCATACCTCTAAAAGCCCAAAGAAACCTTATTTAAAAATATATCTTTCTCCAGCTCCACGAGAAAAGAAAGAGCCCACCCCTACTGAAGTAGAGAAGCCCAACCCTGAAACAGAAGCCCAGAAGAAGGAAGAAGCTCTCAAGAGCGAGATGGAACTCAAGAGCATCAAGTCAGAGTTGAACTTGAGTGATCACACGCAGATTATCAAGTACGAGCCCAATGTTAAACATGGCGCTTGTAAGGTTGAAGGTACGTGTTTGTTATTCTATAATACTAGCTGTCCCCCCGGTTTCACCTGCGTCTTTGGTTTCTGCTTTGCTTCTATTGGTCGTAGCGTAATATTCTTCTAATCTAATTAATTTTATAATGTTCAACCATCGAGATATAAGTACTAACGTACTAGAGAAGACACCGTAAATTCCTACTTTGTCTCGTTCAACTGCGGCGATCGCGCCGCACTTTGTCGAAGAAAACGCGTAAGTGCCGTGATTTACATGGCGCTTAAGACCTTTTTGCCGAGAATAAATACACTTCCGCAGCAAATCTAGCGCTGTGGTAAATTAGTTACGGTTTAGACGAATTGTTATTATTTTAGCGCTGCAGCGAACTAAAGATTCAAATTACGAAAATAGGACAATTCAGTTATTTGACGTAGCTTCTCTAGTACGTTAGTACTTATATCTCGATGTGTTCAACTGTTTTTTTCTCCCTACTTGTTTTGTTCGTTTTTTTTGTTTCGTTTTTCTCCCTATTTGTTTTGTTCACTTTAATATAAGGGTAGTTCCCTTATATTAAAGTGAACAGAATAAAATAAAAATTATTCAAATCAATCAAGGCGTTTTTGAGTTTTAGCGAGACTAAAGAACAGCAATTTGTTTTAGTTTTATGAACTAATTAATTTATGAATTTTAATATTGTACTGGGCTTCTTATTTTTTTTCTTTAAAGAACCGGCAAGAAGCTGAACAGTTACTCTTAAAAAAAATTGATTCTTACAATATTTCTGTTTATTTATTTATTTATGTACACACAAACACTTAAAAATGAAAAGAACAAAAGCAGATAGAAGAGCACAAAGGTACTGCTTATTTCAAATGAAATTTCTTCCAGCAGACCTGCAACAGGAGAGTTGGATGAGAGATGTAGACACAGTGTATACAAATAAGTTAAAAAAATTAAAAATATACTATATTATCTAAATTAAATCATATAATACATAATTATATAAATCAATAACAGTATATAAAACACATAAATAGATACAATACATAAACTAAGTTACAAAAATATATATCTATAAAATATAACTTTACGAGATGGTAGAGAGATAATGTTCTTTGTCCAGCTTCTTGAAGACTTGAGATATAATACTTTTATTTCTATATTACGTATAGATTATAAAATCCATGTTGCGAGTACTTGAGGTCAGCGCAGCACGTTTTTTCTTCCATAACGTCACGCTATCACTGACACCCTTTCATATCACTTCTCATACAATTCATCAATAGTTTCTTTACCCTTTCTCTCCCTCTCCATCCTATAAAATGATGACAACTTATACATCTATTTCCTATCACCAGGCTCCTCAATAAAAATGGAAGAAAAATACATCCAACAAAAGAACAATGAAGAACAAGACATGCTCGATATAGAAGACTCCATACCCACCGCCTTCTTAGTACAGAAACCCACTCACAAACCCATGTTCGCAGCCCAAGCGGAGCCCATGGACAAGCCGCAAGAGATCGTCAAGGTAGAAAACGTCGTCAAAAACGAGACAGAACATGAAGATATAGAAGAAACGAAAGATACTTTAGTCAATAACCTTGAAGAACTAAGAAAAATGGCCGAAGCGGTCTCCATACAACTTGACGCTGCGAAAAAGGAACAAGAAATCAAAGAAGAAAAGGAAAAGGTCAAGCAAGAACCTCTGGATGCTGCGTCGGCGCATCTACAACTCTACTCGAAGATATTAGACGGGAAATGGTTCTCTATCCTCAGGCACGAAAGCTCATTTTTGAACAACATCAACGCGATTGAGAAGCAAGATTTACCTGAGTTTTGTGATAATGAACATACTTGTTCAGAGGTGATTTTGTGCCAGGGTCACAAGTGGGATGTGTCGAACAATCTTCATTTACTAAATGATCCAAGTTTGTTCACGTTGAACAGTATGGTGACCAGTGTACAAGTGCCGTCAAATAACGTGTATGCAGATTCAGCGTTGACGATGTCTGGACTAGATCAAGAAGTAATTGATAATAGTTTTAATAAGGATGGCAGTGTTATGGAGATGGAGAGTGAGGATGATAGTAAGGAACAGGTTAGTAGGACTTTCTTGTTTATTTTTATGGTTCCGTAACTCAAAAGGAAAAAACGGAACCCTTATAGGATCACTTTGTTGTTCGTCTGTCTGTCTGTCAAGAACTTTAAATGCGTGGAGGTATCGAGTTGAAATTAAAACCATATAGGTACTCAATTCTGCGGTCCCTTGAAGTTGTGGAAAAAATCGAACCACGTCGTGGCGCGTCTCGGTGTGAACTGACCCTATGTCTCTAATTCCAGTGATCATTAGGCCAAGATCTTACAAAGTCTATTTATTTAAAATCCATTTTTTCTCCAGGACAACGACTTAGAGAAAGAACTACAAGCCGACGCTTTAAAACACGACCTGCTCACCCAAAAGGCGAAAGCCAACAGCCTCACAAGTCTAGGGCTACTGAACTTCAACGCTTTGTCAACATACGTGACGTGCGACAGTCCGCCGCCCATACAGATGTCTGCTGAGGAAATGGACCAGCTGGAGTACTGCAAGGTTAACGGCCTGCCGAAGAAAGTTGAAGGGAATTTTGTACCCAGGGAGCTGAGGTGAGTGTTCATCCCTTACATACCACTTTATAGACTGTATAGCTCGCCGTCCGATCGTCCGGTAACCGTCCGCACCGAGCCCGAGTTTTTGACGGCGCGTAGTGTTCCACGAGCGCCTCAAAGAGATGTCATGGTTTCGCTTCCGAAAGGGAAACACGGACTCTTGAAACGTAAGGCAAAGAAGGAACATAGGTGTGGTTGTAGTCAGTAAAAGTCTGACACACGTCTAGAGCGGGCGAAGTCATTGGGTGATTCTGCCCACGCTGAAAACCAGCGCTGTGAGCTCATCGCGTGATGCGTGAGGCCGCAGCTTTATGCTGAGCGTTCGGCCGTTTTGCGCGGATGTGACGCATATCTTCCCCATCTATTGATTATGTTTGTTAGTTATTTTTAAGATTCGCGTAAATAATCTTTTTTTCTTTCTTTCATTAGCCACCTAAAAAAAGGGTAACCCGCGAAATTCAAATTTATATAACTTTTTTATACTTTGCAGGTCAGTGTCAGGTTCTGTGTTCATTAAAATATGATTCTCGATTGTAACAAGTGTGGCTTTACGGAAATATGATCATTAAAGTCATCAATACAACCCTCTCAGTTCGTCTAAACTCGTTAAAAAATAAAAGACCTGTTTTGACATTTGAGAAATACCCTAGAATGTAACTTGGAACGAAACTGAAAGTAACAATAAAATAATAATTATACATACATATTTTCGAAGACAGGACCTTTATCAAACACACACCATGAGGCTTGAATACCACGATTATTCTTGCTTCTAATACAGATAGTTTTACACAATATTTTGAACACATATAGTTGGGGCGGTTTAGAACAGCTCTGCCCCAGACCACTGTCTTACTGTGAAGACACGGACTCCCCAATTAATTAATTACATAGTGTTTTAAAAAAAATGCGTTCATTTTTTTGGCGCGTTAAGTAATATGATGGAATATATTGCGATTTTTCATTTTGCGTATTTATGTATTCGTTTTGACAGATGGGCCTTTTATTTTTTGACAACTTTAACGCCATTGAACGAATTTTTCAAAACCTATTCAAACGTAAGATAAATTAAGAGGGTTTTATTTACGGAATTATAATAATTAAAATTATATATGGCGGATGCACAAGAGTGCTTTTTCTTCTTTTCGATTCGAGGGTAAACTCGTCAAACTGTTTGGGCCCAATAGGCGGCTACATTAATAGCAGCATCGGTGGCACTCATCGAATCCTCCAAAGTGCAGGTGTATGGGCACTTATAGGCAAACAAGAGTGCTAAGCCATATTCTCCTGTCGATGGAATGGGAGGAAAAAAAAAATTTATACAACCCTCTCAGTTCGTTTAACCCTGACTCAATGAATTGAATGGTTTTTTCATAGAAAATTTAAGTCATTCAATAGGGTTAACTGTTATTTTAATCAACATACAACTTGACATACACCTGCAAAATGGAAAAAAAAGAAAAAGAAAAATTTACTTTCGCGGGGCTACCCTGCATCATCTTAACGTAGCATGCGCAACTTATATTTATGATTATTTTCAGACACGGCTGGTGGCGGATCACAGAGACGGATCAGCTCCGTGACTTAATGGACTGTCTTCATCCGCGCGGCGTTAGGGAGAGAGAACTACATAATTCTCTCACCCACCATCTGCCTACTGTCAATAATAAGGTACACACTTTTGTATTTAGCCTTACAAAGAAAGATAGAAAGAAAGAAAGAAAGAAAATATGTTTATTTGGCATACAGATACATACAATGTATGAATGAGAGTTTTTGGTGAGGTTTTTCGAGTGAAGTTCAGTGGCTGTTTTAATTATTCGCAAATTTTACAAATGCGAAGATTCACAAAGATACACAATAGGGTTAGATGAAGATTTTGGGTTGATATAATCTATGGAAAGAAAGAGAATTAAGTGGTAAATTCAATAGTTTATATAATGACGTGCAAAAATTAAGAAAAAACTTACGAAATTAAGAAATGAGTCTTCACGCGGCGCGGCGTCCTTCGGCATGCCGTCGCCTACCGCAGCACTCCACGGCATCCTGCCGCGGGAATCCGTAGTGCTTCGCGCAATGCCGTGCCATGATATCCCTTTCGATGCCTCGGGATCATTTTAAAGCATAAGAATCTGTATCGTATTTCTATTTCGATGGTTAAATGTCCATTGGTAAAAATTTAAAAGTCAATTGGTAAAAATTTAAATCTCGGTCTGCGTAAGCTCTATCTCATTTTTTTCATTAAAAACAGAATGTAAGTAAAACTAGAAGGAGGTATCTACTCAGGTGAGGTTTTACCTGGCTCAGAAGTCAGGGCTTCATACATTCTTGTAAAGTATAACATCCATAAATACATACAATAAATCTGTACAAGTTTTTAGTTGTGCGCGCATCACGTAAAATGTACGAAATCGATGTTGATAACTTTTATACATTAAAATTGTGTGTAACTTGATATATTACTTAGGCTTTGTTTCATCGCAATCGGTTGACTATATCGAAAGATGTACTACATTGACTGTTAGGCGGTACGAAGTTCGCCGGGTGAGCTAGTATGTCAATAAAAATTGTTTGAAAATTGAGCGCACCTTGATGAATTAAGCAGCTATCTAATCTATATATATAGGGTGACTGGTAATTAGTGACCGATACTTAAACACGTTATTGTACTCATGCTTACAAACAACTTTCCCAAAGAAACTATTTTTATATACTCGCTAGTTTGTAGGTACATTCACTGATTAGGTACGTACACCTATGGGTTTGCAAGCTGCGCGGGTGTTCTATCACTATTGTAGGTACGACGGCGTCACGCGGCTAACAGCTGAGCGGTCGCCGGTCGCAGGCGCGCGCACGTATTTAAACAGCTGTTTTATTATTGTGATAAAACTAATGAGAATATAAAAAAGTTTCTTTGGTTGGTGGTTGTTTGTAATCATGAGTACAATCATGTGTTTAAGTATCGGTCACTAATTACCAGTCACCCTATATAAAAGCGAAAAACCACTCACTGATTAATCACGAAATCTCAGAAACTATAACACCTACAAACTTAAAATTTGGCTGGTAGGTTCCTTATAGGGTGTAGACATCCGCTAAGAACGGACTTTCCGAAATTCACCCCCTAAGGGGATAAAACGGGGGTCCAAAGTTTGTATGGAGAAACCGACTTTCACGCGGGCGAAGCCGCTGACAGAAACTAGTGCTATAAATAAAATAAAATCTGACATTTCGGATAAAGTCCATAGTCGGTTATTTTAGTATACACGCAACTTTAAAACTAGTGGTAGTACTTCCAAAAGCAACACTGATTTTTCTTTTATATATTATATATCACATGGACATGCAGGCATACTCAATACTCCAATATGAGGCTGTCCCAGCTGTCTTCTTAAGTTTTCAGGATGATCAAAATCAATCAAAAAATGTTTATTTATCTCCACAAATTACACTTCAAACATCCAATATCGGCCCTTAGCTTACAACACCGCTCAAGTTGAAAATTAGCGGTTTTCACATTTGAATGCCTTTAGATGGAGCTGCTCATTGCGCGTCTAACCATTGGTCACATGATATAGATTTCAGCCAATCAGAAGCCACAATTCGAAAAGTAGTGACAGCGTGCAAGTCGGCTGGCCTCTCAACACCGCACAGTTTTTTTTCGTTTCCTGTAAAGTTGGTAAAAATGACTTATGCGGTGTTGTTAGCTAAGGGACGATATGTTATTTGGCAGAAAAACATAAACACTTAAATAGATGAATTTGTAATTTGTGGGAGATCTGGAGTCTCAACTAGGTCTAAGGCTAAAACTTAACTATTTGTCCATGCTTTGTGTCATGATGCTATGAATACATTTTTTTTTCTTACAGCTCTACATAGAAAAAGGTGACATCTTAGGTACAGAGTTGTGTGTGTCTCATCTCGACCGCGTGATCGCTCAAAATGGTGGCTTTCCTTCACCCGACACGTCTCACTCGGTGCTGACGCAGAGAAGACTGGATATGCAACTATTAAATATGGTAACACACTTCTGTACTTACTGGAATTATTAAATCTGTAGCCTAAAGGGTTACTAGACTAGAAAAAAAAAGTAATACGTCGGTATGCTTTTGTTTAATCCCATGAATGACTTCCTTCCTGGGGGTCTGGTCTCGTAATGACTAAAACCACCTCGGTGTTACCTCGCACACTTGAGTCGCAGGCTACGGGTGCGGTACCTTGTGCCATAGGAATAAGGATAAGAAATTTTATTTGCTCAAACATGTGTATGCGCAGGGGCGCCGACTCCGTGGGTGCTCGGGGCTCGAGCACCCATGAGAAATAAATAGTGGGTGCCGAGCATCCCTGAGAATATACATCAAGAAACAGATCAGTAATAGCCTTTTAGGTTACGTATAATTATAAATTTCTTGATAATAAAAGCTAGTTTAATTTTTATACAATGGTTTCATTTTGTATTTTTGTCAAACATAATTAGTAATTAAGTAGGCATTAAGTAAGTAGGACATTTATTTATTTATCGGTCGATCAGTGTGTATTTCTATTTTCACGTTTCGCCACTTTTTCGAGTACATTAAATGAGCATGAGCACCCATGAGGTTTTTTAAAAGCCGGCGCCTCTGTGTATGCATACAGAATTAAAATAATACATGCATGTAAGATGTTAAAAAAGAGTGGCTCACGATATATCCGCCATTTCTCATGGCGTGCAAATATCTTAGGTTCTAATTATATTATTATTATGAATTAATTATCATCAGTCATAATTAAACAATTTTTTATATTCAATTACATATTTACAAAAAAATATTTATTCCAAGATCCCTTGATACATATTCGTTGTGTTCCCCAGGTGGAACAGTTAGAAGAGCGTGTAGCAGCAGCGTCGATGCAGGTGAAGGGCTGGCGGCCGGGGCGCGGCGCGGAGGCGGCGGGGGAGGCGGTGTGCCGCGCGCGCCACAAGCTGCAGGCGCTGGAGGCGCACATCGAGCGGAGGTACCTCAAGCCGCCGCTCGTGCAAAGGTACGCTAGGTAATGTATTGTGAACCTTCTTACTACGACTGTTGTACTTGGTTGTGGGCTCGGATGTCACGATCATGCTTTTGGGGTTATTTAGAGATGTCATTTCGTTGTTTTCATAGCCAAATTATCCGTTCATCATTGCCCTGTGGTAATGTCAATTTTAAGTGTAGTTTAGACTTGTCATCTCGTTGTTTTCATAGCCAAATTATTCGTGTATCATTATCATCCTGTCCTTTTGTCAATTTTAGGTGTAGTTTAGACATGTCATCTAGGTGTTTTCATAGCCAAATCATCTGTTTATCATCATGTCCTTGTGCTTATATCAATTTTAAGTGTAGTTTACACATGTCATCTAGGTGTTTTCATAGCCAAATCATTCGTGTATCATTATCATCCTGTCCTTTTGTCAATTTTAGGTGTAGTTTAGACATGTCATCTAGGTGTTTTCATAGCCAAATCATTCGTGTATTATTATTATCCTGTCCTTATGTCAATTTTAGGTGTAGTTTAGACATGTCATCTCGTTGTTTCCATAGCCAAATTATCCGTTTATCATCATTGTCCTGTGCTTATGTCAATTTTAAGTGTAGTTTAGACATTTTATCTAGTTGTTTTTTATAGCCAAATTATCTGTTCATCATTATCCTGTGCTTATGGCAATTTTATATGTAGTTTAGACTTGTCTCTGGTTGTTTTCATAGCTAAATCATCTATTTATCGTTATCCTGTGCTTATGTCAATTTTAGGTATAGTTGTCATCTCAGTGTTTTCGTGACCAAATTATCCGTTTTTCATCACTGTCCTGTGCTTATTGCAAAATTGGTGTGCTTTAGACATGTCATCTCGGTGTTTTCATAGCCAAATCTTTTATTTATCATTATTATCCTGCGATTATGTTAACTTTAGGTGTAGTTTATTTAGACATGTCACCTTCGTGTTTTTATAGCCGGATCATTTATTTATCATTATCCTGTGTTTATGTCAATTTTAGGTTTACTTTACAGCCCCATTAGCTTCTGAGTGGGGCTGTAAAGTCCCAAGAGGTAGACAAAGAAAGAATCGAAAAAATATATCTCAGCTATCGAGGTTTATAATTCTCAGTAACAGTACATTATTACTAGCAGAGGTTTCTCACATATCCATAGTCGGATATTTAAAATCCTAGTTAATGTTTGGAGTTATTCAAAATAATAAAATAGGTATGTTGGTGGATTTAGTTTATTATGAAGAGAGAACTAAATTTTTTATTTTATTTATTATTTAATTTTATTAGTTATTTGCACGCATGGATTTAATGTTTTTAGTTTTATATGTTTGCAGCTTCATAATTGGCACTGAATGTTCTCTTCGAATCTTTTTGAAATAGAAATAATATAATAATAATATTCACAACAACACACACAACGCCATCTAGTCCCAAACTAAGCAGAGCTTGTGCTATGAGTACTAGAAAACTGATAAACATATTATAGATAAATTACACCCAGACACAGAAAAAATGATCGTGCTCATCACACACACATTTGTCTTGGGTGGAAATCGAACGCACGACCTCCGGCGTAGCAGTCAGGGCCTTAACTTAGATTTTTGTTGATATATTAAGGTTTGCTGTAAGAAAACCCAATTGTGGGTTATGCTCGCCTTTGTACATCAGCTGTCCAATTTTTAATTAATTGTAAAATTATGTACAATAAAGAATATAAAAAAATATGACAATTTCAGCCCTTGCTGGTAACCTTCGGCCAAATACATCAGGCCCCCTAGCTAAGTCACAAACGATAAACGTAAACTCTCAGTAGTCTTTAATAGATTTTCAACTTTATGTAATTGGATATAAAGTTGAAAATCTATTGAAGATTACATAGTGTTTTCGTTCGTTCCGGTCGCTAACGCTCAGTAGTCTTTAATAGATTTTCAACTTTATGCTCTTAGGTATAAAGTTGAAAATCTATTGGAGATTACTAAGCGTTCACGTTTATCGTTTGCAACTTGGCTAGGGGGGCAGCTCTTTTCTCCCGACTTTCTATTTTCGATTATTGTGTTGTATGAGTATGTAGGGAAAGGGCTATTACCAGCACTGGATGTCTTTCGGCTGAAATGATTCTGATGAGTATATATTATTCATCATCATCATTTCAGCCGAAGGACGTCCGCGTCCTGTGCGTTTCGCATGCATCGGATTCCCGTATGTACCATTAGCTGTATTCTTAACCCATGTAACACAGAGCGTTTTCTAGGCCTACATTTTCTTGATTTCATTGTAGACCTTATTTTCGATATATTTACAGACTACTTTATGAAGAACTCCTTAATTACGTACAAATAGAACGCGTAATATTTTATAATCTATGCGTACGCCGGCGTTCGCTTGGTGTTTAACCGAATGGCGCGAAATGACGCGCGAACTGCGTTCGTTTAGGGTTTGACCAGACATAACTTACCGTGTCCTTCTTTTCTATATGTGCAGCACATCAGAGGCGACGCTAGGCGCAGTGCTGCAGGCTGAGCACGGCAACGCGTCCGCGCCCTCGCCGCAGCACAGCGACACTACTAGCGAGGGGAAAGGTAAATATTTTCAATTTTATTTATTTTATTGTTTTTATTTTCACATAAATTATATTAATAATCAAGTAGTATTTAAGTAACTGTTCCTCAATTTATTCTTGTTTTTTATTACAAAATATGCGTTGTTTCACTAAAATTACTAATTGTGCACTAAAATATGCTCTTCTAGGTGGTTTAAAAAAAGTCACAATGGGGATGTCGGAGTCTGTGTTCGCTCGCTTCGCTTGCTCATTAGACCCCGTCACCTTCCAAGGCCATCACCCTTCTAACTTAACCAGTCCGTATCGGGGTGCCCTAAGTTTTTTAATAATTGTAAAAATGTCTATTAATATTTGATGTAAGTACAATTATTATTTTTATTGAAGAATAATATTTTTGATATGTACATCAAAAATATTATTCTTCAATAAAAATATCTCTTAATAATCTTATCTAACCTAAATAAGCAACACCCTGTTCCGGGTACCTCTAAATACGATACCTAAAAATAAATAGATATAAAAATATGGTATGATAAATATACACACGCACGGACACTTATAAAAAATAAGATGTATATTAGACCAGTCCTAGGCGTTAATTACTACAACAGTTCTATGCGTCTCACATCCATCGGATGCCCGCGACTCTCACCAGTTCATCGGTCCACCTTGTGGGAGGCCTTCCAACGCTACGTCTTCCGGTGCGCGGTCGCCGTTCCAGAACCTTTTGTCCCCATCGACCATCTGTTCTGCGAGCAATGTGCCCTGCCCACTGCCACTTAAGCTTGGCAATTTTTCGGGCTATGTCTGTAACCTTGGTTCATCTGCGGATATCTTTATACGATCACACAAGGAAACTTTTGGGTGACTTTAAGCTGTGCTTAGAACTTTCCTCCTTCTTTTCCCTTTGGGTAACTTTGGTGCCGTTATAATAACTTATTTTTTCTCTATCTCCAGCTGACAACAAAGGTATTGCCCGCGGCCTAGCAACCTGGCGCGAAGCAGTAGCACGCTGCAACACCTCCGCTCAGCTGGCGATGTTACTCCAAGCCCTGGAAGCAGCAGTGGCTTGGGACAAGAGCATCATGAAGGCGGTACGTATGAGACATGTACGTATACCCATCTGGACGGGAAAACAAACGCTAAATTGTATGTGTAGTTAGAAAAACGTGTTTTTGTAAACAACAGAATTAAATTTTCAGGCAAAAAATTATAGTTTTTAGGTGTCCCTTGCCCCTAAAAAAATCAACGTGCACTCAATCATTTTCATATTCCATTTGTGAATGCAATACAATATATATTAATATATTTTATATATTTATTATTATTATATTTTATATATTTTCGTGCAATTGGTAAACAGACAGCAAAATTAGGAATATGTATAACTGGTTAGTGCCCGCGACTTCAAATGCGTTCTGATTTGTAAAACATCACAATTCCATTTGATTACCATTTAATTTTTTTTTTTGTTTGGATTCCTTATTATTTTTCTAAAATAAAAGTGAAGTTACTCCTCATAACATCAGCTATCTACCAGTGAGTCTCGTCCAAATCGGACGCCATCAGCCTTTTCGGGGATAAACCGGAACAGACAAACAGTCAAAAATGTTAAAATTTGCATTTTTGTTATAAGTATTAGCAAAAACAAAAATATTTTGATATTAGATACAAATTGACACTTAATTTTTTTAGTAGTATAGATATGACATTTTGATATATTAAATATCGTGTAAATAAAATAATGTGCTGTTTTGTTGTTGTGTTAAAATAATGAGAATATAAAAAAAGTTTCTTTGGGAAAGTTGTTTGTAATCATGAGTACAATCACGTGTTTAAGTATCGGTCACTAATTACCAGTCACTCTATGTTTATAATTGTTATATCTCATTTGCCTTTCTTTATATAATTCTTCGTTTTCTTTCGGTTATTATCGACTCGTATAAAATTCCCGCTGGGTATATACCTTCTTTCCTAACCAACCTACTCACAGCACACCAATTAATATTCAACCTTATCCTGTGCACAGAACTGTCAGTTTTGCTTGAGCGGCGACAATGAAGATCAACTGTTACTGTGTGACGGTTGTGATAAGGGCTATCACACGTACTGCTTCAAGCCACGGATGGATAAGATACCTGATGGGGATTGGTAAGTTGATTTATACATTTCATTGAATTATTTCATATTTTAACCGACTACAAAAAGAAGGAGGTGCAATGTTCGGCTAAATGTATTTTTTTTCTTTTTTATGTATGTTCTCCGATTTCTTGGTCCGATTTTGAGAATTATTTGATTTTTTGAAAGGTTCTGAGTTGGTCCCATAAAAACATTGTTATGATCTGATGATGAACTTCGAAGATATGGAACGGAACTCCTCATAGGATCACAGCAGAACTGTCGTAACAAATATAATTGCTTTGTTTATACGCATATGTACGATATGACTTTAAGTTTGACTGAGGGGTAATTTTTTCTAGTGGTACCGCAACTTAAATGTGTAAAATGAAAAACTTTTTACAAAAAAAAAAAAAAACTACAACCGACTTCAATGTAAAAAAATAAACTAAAAAGTGCAAAATAACTTTAATTTCGGAAGTCGATAACGAAGAGACAAAACTATTATAATAAATTTAATAAAATCCAAAATTTTGCTATGATGTAGCAACATAGTCATTATTGACAAAGCTCCAAAATAATGATTAAAAAAAGGGATAAATATGGTGACAGGTAACTGGAACAATTTGTGACCCACGGATGCCCCTAAAGTTGAAGGGTAAAATATAATCTGTAATCTAACCTGTCTGTCTATATGGATAAGAATGTTGGACTGTGAAAAAGACGGATGAAAAAAGATTGCACGTAGTGGAGATCAGAATGTTGAGATGGATGTGTGGTGCGACGAGAATTAATAAAGTGAGAAATGAGTATATTAGGAGAAGTTTGAAAGTGACACCAGTGATCGAAAAGATGAAGGGGATTCGTTTGTCTTGAAATGGTCTTGTGAACAGGAGAGATGAAACGCATGAAATGATGGATGGATTATATAAAGAGTGATATGAAAGATAAGCGAGTTAGTGATAGCATGACGGGTGACAGGACAGAATGGAAGAAAAAAACATGTTGCGCCGACCCCAAATAACATGTGATAAGGGCAGGAAGAAGATGACTATGTAGGGATGAATATAGCGTTTTTATAGCTACCAAAAAGTTAAACACAATATACAATTTCACAGTATAAATAGCACAGCTTTCAACCTTATAATGATGTAAGGAAGCCTGAGCTCCAGCAGTGGGGCTGCTGGGGCTCAGGCTTCCTCTCTAGGCGAATGGGTCATAATACACCACGCGGACCCAGTGCGGTTTAGTGGTCATATTTCTTCAAAATTTTGGTTCTAGGCTGGATTTTTCACGATGTCTTCCTTCACCGTTTTGAGAGCAGTGATGATGAAATTAATTAGTCGGTTTGATTAGTTTGGTCGGATTTGAATCCACTGTTAGGGACCTATCTATCTAAGGACCAAACTCAAAGGCAATATAATTCTAAAGGTACAATAATATTCGATGTTGGGAAGCGCTTAGAGTGCATACGCGTGTCGTCTTCAGAGATCAGTAGCGAAGTGGTCCTAGGGCCAGCGTTCCGCACGCCGCACCTCTCGCCGCCTTCCGTTGTTTCACAACAGCAGCTGAAGGTTACTGAATAGCTGGAGGTGTCGTAACAGCCACCACTGCTCAGCATGCCAATAAGTAGTGAATGGTTGCAGGTACTGCTGGGAGTGCGTGAACAAGGCGCGCGGGGAGCGCGTGTGCATCGTGTGCGGCGGCGCCAACGCGCACGCGCGCACCATCCCGTGCGCGCTGTGCTCGCGCGCCTACCATCAGGACTGCCACTATCCGCCGCTGCCTAAGGTAATACTGAACTGATTTTTTTTTTGTGTCTAGCCTCTTGCAGTTTAACCTTTGAGGTTATCGTCTGTTTAACTGGACTAGCTCATGGTGGCCTTAATAAAATACAAGCCTCTAACCAGGACTTACAAAAATACTTAAAACTAAGCTCGTAAACGCTCACGGGCACCGCCTGTGGGGTACGGATCTTGGCTTAGATCGTCACTGGGGGAGGACAACAAGGGAAGGGCTGGATCGAACTAATACCCAATTTTTAGTATCAGCGCTCTTATAGACGATGTGCGACTAGACTGTAGCGATTGGAGATAGTAAAAATATAAAAACCTTGTGTCACAATGTTAGATAACGAACTCCTCTGAATCAGCTGTATCGATTTTTATGTTTTTTTTTTTATTTGTGTAAGTTTTGTAGGTCAGAGTCTATACACTGATCTACCAAACTTATACAAATACCTTAGCCTACGACTTACATCGTAGGCTATTTTTACCCTCCTACCGCCACCCAGATTTTTTTTCTTACTTCCTATTCTTTGCATCATGAAAACAATCTCTGTACAAAATTTCAGCGTTCTAGGTCCAAGAGTTTCAACAAGGGAAGGGCTGGATCGAACTAATACCCAATTTTTAGTATCAGCGCTCTTATAGACGATGTGCGACTAGACTGTAGCGATTGGAGATAGTAAAAATATAAAAACCTTGTGTCACAATGTTAGATAACGAACTCCTCTGAATCAGCTGTATCGATTTTTATGTTTTTTTTTTTATTTGTGTAAGTTTTGTAGGTCAGAGTCTATACACTGATCTACCAAACTTATACAAATACCTTAGCCTACGACTTACATCGTAGGCTATTTTTACCCTCCTACCGCCACCCAGATTTTTTTTCTTACTTCCTATTCTTTGCATCATGAAAACAATCTCTGTACAAAATTTCAGCGTTCTAGGTCCAAGAGTTTGGGGTGGGTGTTGTGTTAGGACTTTGCCTTTTATATACAGGGTGTCTTTGACAACGACGCACAAACGAATACCATGGATCCAGTACATGATTCTGGACCCCCAGTGGTGGAGTTTTTCGTTGGATTTTCTTAATTTTTAAATTAAAAATAGTTTAAATTAAAAAAAATAAAGATTAAAAAAAATAGTTAAAAGCCGTGAAAAATTCCAGCACTGGGAGGTCCAGAATCATGTACTGGATCCGTGGTATTATTTTGTGCGACACCCTGTATACAAATGAGTTAGATTTTTTTTGTATAGATGATGAGAATCCCCCTTTCCTCCTGCCCACAGAACCCTCGCGGCAAGTGGTACTGCTCGCAGTGCATCTCTCGCGCGCCTCCCAAGAAGCCGCGCAACACCAAGAAGCGCGACGCTAAGCATCGCGACCTCAACGCCAGTCTCGACATCGACCAAAACATGGTGCCCAGGTATGTGAACACCGTCCGCCCGTCCGGCACCCGTCCGGACCGAGCCTGAGTCGTCGACGGCGCCTAGTGTTCCACTCGCACCTCAAAGAGATGTCAGCATAACCGTAAGGGCCTAGCAGGGCCGAAGCCTACTGGAGCCATGGGTCGACTTTTGAAAATGAAAACCCGTGATCAATTATCTGATCTACAATTTTTGTCTGAGCTAATTTTTTTGATAAAACTTATCGTTTTGCTGAAAATCGCGAAAAACTCGTTTTTGTGACCCCGAGTATTGTTTTTTTCCAGGTGTCGAATCAATGAGGACTTTTTAGATTTCACTTATGATGGTGTTTTGAACAATCCTAGTTTCAGCTGGGTGCGAATTATTGTAACTTTACCCCTATTTTTTGGTCTAATTTGACGGGATTAACGGTAATCCTAAACAGCACAAAATTAGGCAGATATCTTTCTATAAATTTGAGTCCGGTAGGTGGCGTTACAATCGGATTTTTTTTTCTGACGTAATGCCAGTTTTCAGGCAGGATAACGTCCGCCGGTACCGCTAGTATAATATAAATATAAAAAAAATCTTCATCTCCTCTTCAGCCCTGCAGCCTCCCACGCCTCAACATCAACTACAGCAGAAGAATGTTCCGGCTCAGCCCTCCACACTCCAGAGAAACATGACGACAAGCTAGATGATACACTTCCTGACAGTGAGAACGGACTCAATCATCACACAGGTGAGTTTAATACATTGTAATCACACTCCTCATCACAGTGAGAAAATACTGAATCGTTGAGACTCAATCTCAAAGGTGAGTTAGAACTTAATGACTCGAAGCAAGAGTGAACAGGCGTCTTCTGGACTCGTTCGTTCCATCAAGCGAGATTGAGGTCAACAACGGCCTTAATTTGAGATAACATATAAATACTATGAAATTCAATTTTTACATTGATGAAATCAATGCTGTACATTCGTCTACCCCAGGGGCCTGCAAACTATATGGCCCGCCAGTGTCATCAATCTGGCCCGCGTCAGTCAATGTCTTATTGTTGTTACTAATGCAACATTATGTGATGCATAGAATGTTAATTTCTCGGTTTTATTTATTTGCAAGGTAAAATTTAACGACACAAATGATAACGAACAAAACATAAGTATCAAAGCTTATCGCATGTCGCTTTCTGTGTCTGTCTGTTTATCCGACAATTTCTCATAAACCACACAACGGATTTTGATGCGTATGCGGCGCTAATAGAAAGCACAAATGACGAGAAAGGTTTTAGACTTTCTGTAACAAATTACTAATTGAGATTTTTCACCGACAATATAGTTTGTAGTTGTGGATCAATTTAACTTTGTACCAATTAAGTTAAGGGCAGAAAAATGATAACTGTTTTGGCCCTTGGAACATACTGACAAAATAATTATGGCACTAAGCTTTCAAAGTTTGGAGACCCCCTGGTCTAGTCTACGTAAACTTTCAATGTAGGTAATCTAACAGGCGATCAGTTTGTATTTCAATTTTTATATTATCAAATTGAATTCCCTTTTTATGTTTTTTCCGTCTATGTTACGAGGTGTCCTGATAAACCAAGAAACGCGCCCAGACTCGGCGCTGCGAACGCGACGAACGCGATCGAAAAAACTACATTCCCCGTTGCCGAAATTTGAAGTGAACTGCGACGAAACTCAACGTAACGCGAACTTGATTTTTGTGTGCCATACTTGTTTCTGACAGCGATTTCGCCCGCGTACAAGATCGCCGTTGTACCTTTATGCATGCAAGTCTAAATAAATAAAGTCGAAAATTGTCTTACGGAAACGAGATAACAGTATCTCATCAATCTTCTTGTGGCCCAAATCTGTTCCATCAATTGACCACCAGACGTAAATGGTGGACCTCCCACCCATATCTACGTTATGGGTGCACATTCATTATGCGTACAGCTAAGGAGTGGAATTCCCTGCCGGAGTCTGTGTTTCCTGATAGCTACAACCTAGGGGTCTTTAAATCAAGAGTGAATAGGTTACTTCTAGACAAGCGTGCTCCATCGTCGGCCACATCATCGCTTACCATCAGGTGATGGTCGAGTCTATCAGAACAAACAGATAGACAATCGCTCGATGTAGAATACTGGTATTCAACTGCATGCGGTAAGCCTGGAAGTAGACCCGAGATAGTTGAGAAAAGGCAAGGTGCGTGTACTAGTCCGCTTGGTCTTCAAGAACTACGAATCTAGAAAACTTTGTAACTCTTTTAAACAGATCGCGAGCACGGAGGAATGTGATATTTGGCATGGTTTAAAGTATGCAATGTAGAGAAGACGAAACGATAATAAATAAAAAAAAATGTTAAAAAGACAATAGCTTTGCAGTAGCTACAAGCGGGGTGAATAGAAATAAAAACAACACTTAGGTTTTACATCATTAACCGAACTATAGAATAAGTCTCAACAGTTGGCGGTCCGGAACGATCCTCCAAAGTGCAGGTATATGGGCACTTGGGCAGAGATGTACAAAATGCTTTTAAAAAAGTATTTAAATACAAAATGCAAATACTTTTCAAATTTACTATTTCAAATGCAAAATACAAAATACTTTTGCTTTTTCTATTTAAATACAAAATAGGTATTTTCAAAATACTTTGTTCATATTTACTTTACTTTCAGTTAAAATTACTAATGTTCTTTATTTTTTTTTTTTTTTTTAACATTACAATCTCTTCAAAAAGAGCATCAGACATGTTGCGTCTGTGTGGACGCATTATCATACTACCATATGAAAATAATCGTTCCTGGTGCCGAACTAGGGAGACAGGTGTTGTATTTTAAAAACACTTTTTATACTGTTGGGTATGTGTTGAACATGGTCAGACTTGTGTCTTCTTCTCCTAAATATTGGAGGCTCTCCAAGTCAATGCAGGTGCTGCTATGGTAATGGTTTCGAAACTTAGCCGTAAAAAAGTATTTTATATTAAAAAAATATAAAATACATCTCGAAAAGTATTTCAAATAAAATACAAAATACCTAAAAAAAAAAGGTATTAAGTACAAAATATAAAATACGTATTTTGTATTTACATTTTAATTACAAGTATTTCAAATAAGTCACAATTCTGCAATTGGTGCATTCTAATTACTGTGGTGGCACAAGTTACAGCACTAGTGAGTTAAAACCAGTCTAAGTCCGGTCCTGAACAAAACTACCAAAGTAATGAGACTAGAGGATAATGATAATTAGTGTTCTCATTTATTGTCGTATCGTCATTTTCACTTTGTATATAATGGTGAAGGAGTATCTAATGATGTTTTTACAATAATAACGCGGTCGAATTTCGATCACTGAGCAAATAGTACTAAATGACGATTTTGTCTTGTTACCAGGTGAGCTCAGTGCAGAGGAAGGCCCTCCGGAAAAACGGCGCGCGCTGCAGTACGTGGGCGGTAATGGAGCCCTACAGCATGACGAGACTGATACACACATGGATGGTACGTAATAATCCAGGATTTTTTTTTATTTTATTGTTATTTATTATTTTCATGCGTAAACGTTGCACCCCGACCTTAACTCGCATGCGAGCTAGTCCCAACAGCATTTTGAGCATGCTGACGGACCAGTGGGCTTTTCCGATGCTTGAGCATACTGACGGTCCAGTGGGCTTCTCCGATGCTTGAGCATACTGACGGCCCAGTGGGCTTCTCCGATGCTTGAGCATACTGACGGACCAGTGGGCTTCTCCGATGCTTGAGCATACTGACGGCCCAGTGGGCTTCTCCGATGCTTGAGCATACTGACGGACCAGTGGGCTTCTCCGATGCTTGAGCATACTGACGGCCCAGTGGGCTTCTCCGATGCTTGAGCATACTGACGGCCCAGTGGGCTTCTCCGATGCTTGAGCATACTGACGGACCAGTGGGCTTCTCCGATGCTTGAGCATACTGACGGCCCAGTGGGCTTGTCCGATGCTTGAGCATACTGACGGCCCAGTGGGCTTCTCCGATGCTTGAGCATACTGACGGACCAGTGGGCTTCTCCGATGCTTGAGCATACTGACGGCCCAGTGGGCTTCTCCGATGCTTGAGCATACTGACGGCCCAGTGGGCTTCTCCGATGCTTGAGCATACTGACGGCCCAGTGGGCTTCTCCGATGCTTGAGCATACTGACGGCCCAGTGGGCTTCTCCGATGCTTGAGCATACTGACGGCCCAGTGGGCTCCTCCGATGCTTGAGCATACTGACGGCCCAGTGGGCTCCTCCGATGCTTGAGCATACTGACGGCCCAGTGGGCTTCTCCGATGCTTGAGCATACTGACGGCCCAGTGGGCTTCTCCGATGCTTGAGCATACTGACGGACCAGTGGGCTTCTCCGATGCTTGAGCATACTGACGGCCCAGTGGGCTCCTCCGATGCTTGAGCATACTGACGGCCCAGTGGGCTCCTCCGATGCTTGAGCATACTGACGGCCCAGTGGGCTTCTCCGATGCTTGAGCATACTGACGGCCCAGTGGGCTTCTCCGATGCTTGAGCATACTGACGGACCAGTGGGCTTCTCCGATGCTTGAGCATACTGACGGCCCAGTGGGCTTCTCCGATGCTTGAGCATACTGACGGCCCAGTGGGCTTCTCCGATGCTTGAGCATACTGACGGCCCAGTGGGCTTCTCCGATGCTTGAGCATACTGACGGCCCAGTGGGCTTCTCCGATGCTTGAGCATACTGACGGCCCAGTGGGCTTCTCCGATGCTTGAGCATACTGACGGACCAGTGGGCTTCTCCGATGCTTGAGCATACTGACGGCCCAGTGGGCTTCTCCGATGCTTGAGCATACTGACGGCCCAGTGGGCTTCTCCGATGCTTGAGCATACTGACGGCCCAGTGGGCTTCTCCGATGCTTGAGCATACTGACGGACCAGTGGGCTTCTCCGATGCTTGAGCATACTGACGGACCAGTGGGCTTCTCCGATGCTTGAGCATACTGACGGCCCAGTGGGCTCCTCCGATGCTTGAGCATACTGACGGCCCAGTGTGCTTCTCCGATGCTTGAGCATACTGACGGCCCAGTGGGCTTCTCCGATGCTTGAGCATACTGACGGACCAGTGGGCTTCTCCGATGCTTGAGCATACTGACGGCCCAGTGGGCTTCTCCGATGCTTGAGCATACTGACGGCCCAGTGGGCTTCTCCGATGCTTGAGCATACTGACGGACCAGTGGGCTCCTCCGATGCTTGAGCATACTGACGGCCCAGTGGGCTCCTCCGATGCTTGAGCATACTGACGGACCAGTGGGCTTCTCCGATGCTTGAGCATACTGACTGACCAGTGGGCTTCTCCGATGTTTGAGCATACTGACTGACCAGTGGGCTTCTCCGATGCTTGAGCATACTGACTGACCAGTGGGCTTCTCCGATGCTTGAGCATACTGACGGACCAGTGGGCTTCTCCGATGCTTGAGCATACTGACGGCCCAGTGGGCTTCTCCGATGCTTGAGCATACTGACGGACCAGTGGGCTTCTCCGATGCTTGAGCATACTGACGGCCCAGTGGGCTTCTCCGATGCTTGAGCATACTGACGGCCCAGTGGGCTTCTCCGATGCTTGAGCATACTGACGGACCAGTGGGCTCCTCCGATGCTTGAGCATACTGACGGCCCAGTGGGCTCCTCCGATGCTTGAGCATACTGACGGACCAGTGGGCTTCTCCGATGCTTGAGCATACTGACTGACCAGTGGGCTTCTCCGATGCTTGAGCATACTGACTGACCAGTGGGCTTCTCCGATGCTTGAGCATACTGACTGACCAGTGGGCTTCTCCGATGCTTGAGCATACTGACGGCCCAGTGGGCTTCTCTGATGCTTGAGCGCTGGATACGACTGCACGCAGTAAAATAACATACATGCGTTCTGGTGTCGAATTGTATTAAAATCTGTTTTATTTTGTTTTGTCTCATTTGATTTGTTTTGCTTACTAACATTTTAGCTCTCAAGTATTATCGTGTTACTAACAATTTATGTGGACAAATCTGAAATAAATTATTATTATTATTTTAGGAAAAAAATATGACTCATTTTGATAAATCGTACCCTTATTGCAAAAACCAACTATCTTCAATTTTTACCCAAATTAAAGTTAACTATAGCTATCCATTCGTCTCATCAAGATGAATCTACAGGTAAACCCGGTTATTAGCTACGACACTTATTTACAAAGATAGCTTCGGCAAAATGTAAATAACTTACAAATTTGATCGAATATAATAAATAGTAATAACATAATATAAATAATACAAAAATGTTGGTGCATTTAGTTGGTTTTTGCAATAAGAGTACGAAATTTTGATTGCATCATTATCATCTTTGGAAGTGCGTGCGCGCGTGCTTATGTGCCAATACAAATGCGCTACCAGTGTATTGCATCGATGCTCATATTATTTACCTACAGTTAGGATAACTTTTTATTTAAAAAATCTAAAAAAAAAACACCACCGATTGCCAAAGTGCATTTAAGTAAAATTTCAGTGTTTGAATTATGATCGTAACTTAATTTTCTAATCGGGGGGTGTATTAGGGTGTGCATTATTCCAGTTACATTATTATATAATTATTTCTGAAGATTTATTAATTTGTTCCTCTTAATTTCTGCCATCAATCATTTGCGACTACTAACAAACTGTTTTCTGTAACAGTTGAAGAGCGTGAGACGGAGAATGCGCCGCTGGTGCCTCGCGCTAAGAAAGAGAAGAACACAGCCAAGAAACTGCTCAAAGATTTACAGTTCTGCAAGTAAGTCTAGTTTATTTTTTTATCGATTCTTATCTAAGTAATGGAGGAGAGCAGAGAAGATGTATGAACTGAACGGAAAGCTGAAACAAAGCTCGCTGAGGACGGTCTTCGGCAAGCTTACGAGCTGAGGACATGAGCTCGGCTTATGAGTCGAGGAAATACATTATAAAGGTTAAAGATAGTAGGATTTGGATGAAATTGGATGCACAGTTGGACCGTGTCTTAACCTCGTAAGGCCCAACCTAAATTTAGGTCGATATAATAATAATATTCCACAACTATCACACAACGCCGTCTAGCCCCAAGCTAATCAGAGCTTGTGTTATGAGTACTAGACAACTGATAAACATACTTATATATTTCTAAATACATACATATTATAGATGCGAGACGCACAGGATCGTTCGTTGTGGCGACGTTTGGGGGAGGCCTATGTCCAGCAGTGGACGTCTATCGGCTGAAATGATGATGATGATGATGATGATGACATATTATAGATAAATTTCACCCAGACAGAACAAATGTTCGTGCTCATCACACAAACATTTGTCCTGGGTGGGAATCCAACCTCCGGCATAGCAGTCAGGGCCACTAACCACTAGACCAACAGGCCTGTCATATATATACATTACGACCCAATGTACTAAAAATAGGTGCAAGTATTTGCGGCCCAGAACTTTAGTGTAGTAAAAAGTAGTAAGTTAACTATTTCATGTAAAAAATATATTGAAATATGTTTATGGTAAATATTATTTTGAGATTGTTTAAACCAAATATTACGATGATTTTAAAAAGTATCTTTGGCTGGAGTGTCTAAATATTTTTGTCATAAAATTAGGTCGTTGGGCCTTACGAGGCTAAGACATACGAATTCCTTTTTATCCTGAGAGTGGGCGATCCCCTGGGGGGGTTCGGGCGTCCCCGCAGTCTCCAGATCAACCCTCCATTGGCACAGCAACTCTGGTTGTGTTGTTGGGTTTAACATCGCATCACCTCGCTCAACTGCCATCTTCCATCTCTCCTATTCACTCCACACACAAAAAAAAATGAAAGGTAAAAAGAAAGGCAAGTGTCAACAGCGGATGCACGTCCTCTCATTTCAAGTGCACCTTTCTAATATTAGAGGGCTGCACTCCAATATCGATGCGGTCCACCACCATCTTGAGACTGACAAGCCACACTTGCTTTTCTTGACGGAGACCCAAATTAGATGTCCGTCAGATACGGCGTACCTCAACTACCCGGGATACTCACTGGAGCATCATTTCCTGCAGCGTGCCGGGGTCTGTGTGTACGTCCGTAATGACATCTGCTGCCAGCGTCTCCGTCACCTTGAAGACCCAAATTTCTCTACGCTATGGCTGTTGGTGGACACTGGTATGGACAAAATTGTTTATGCCTGTGTCTACCGATCGCACAGCGGTGATCAGGAGACGACTCGGCTGTTCGACCACCTCAGTGAGGCCGCCGATAAGGCTCTGCATCGGCACCCTGATGCGCAGCTCATCGCTCTGGGGGACTTTAACGCCTGCCACCAAGACTGGCTTTTCCCATACCAGAAGACCGACCACGCTGGGAGAGAAGCGCGAAACTTTGCAGTATCGATGGGCCTTTCCCAGCTGGTTAAGCAAGCGACTAGGGTGCCTGATGTAGTTGGTCATACTGCCAATTGTTTAGACCTACTGATGACCACCGATCCGGACAGATGTATTGTAACAGTTTCCTCACCACTTGGAACTTCAGATCACTGTCTGGTGAAGTCTGTTTCGTGCTTCTCCCCACCTGACTGCGACTCACGCGGTGAACGGAGAATATGGCGTTACAGGTCAGCAGAATGGGATGAGATGCGGCACTTCTTCGCGTCTTATCCTTGGCAGCAGGTCTGCTTCTCTTCTAAAAGTCCGTCGAGCTGTGCGGATGCTATATCCGATGTGATACGTCAAGCTATGGAGTTTTTCATCCCTTATAGAGACGTACCCATCGGAGGCTCAGCTCGCCCATGGTTCAACGCCGATTGCGTTAAAGCTGAAGAGCGTAAGCATTCGGCGTTTCTAGCCTGGGTTGACGCTCGTGACCGCAAAGCTCCGGATCTGAGCTCAAAGAAGAGAGCTTTCAACCATGCTGCCAAGTCCTACAAAAAGGCACTAAAGAAGGCTCGGTTCGACCGCATTACCCATATTGGCACAAAGCTCTCTGCACAGCCGTCCGGTAGCAGAGCGTTCTGGTCCCTTGCCAAATCGGTCGAAGCGAACTTCTGTAGGCCCACATTGCCTCCGCTGGTTAAGCCTGATGGAACACTGGCTCACACGGCGAGAGAGAAAGCAGGTCTCTTTGCATCTCTTTTCGCCCATAACTCTCGTCTTGACACTAGCAATGCTACTCCACCAACTCTACCTCACTGCAACACCTCAATGCCCGAGGTTCGCATAAGAAACAAAGAAGTTTTGAGAGCACTGTGTCGCCTAGACGTGAATAAAGCTAGTGGACCAGATGGTATACCAGCAATTGTTCTCAAGGCATGTGCGCCCGAGTTGTCTCCTGTATTGACGCGCTTGTATCGCCTCTCATTTAGGACTGGTATAGTGCCCAAGTCCTGGAAGCTTGCCAACGTGCAACCCGTGCCCAAAAAGGGCAGTCGTGCCGATCCTGCCAACTATCGGCCGATTTCAATAACCTCCATACTCTGCCAGATTATGGAGCGTGTATTGAACTCGCGCCTCATGGCATACCTGGAAGGTAACGATCTCCTCAGTGACCGACAGTACGGGTTTCGCCACAATCGGTCTACTGGAGACCTATTAGTGTATACCACTCACATGTGGGGCGAGGCCCTTGAGAAGAATGGAGAAGCGATTGCTGTCTCCTTAGACGTCTCGAAGGCCTTCGACAGGGTATGGCATGCCAGCCTTTTGAGTAAGCTTCCAGCGTACGGCATTTCCCCTGGTCTGATTAACTGGGTAAAAGACTTCCTGAGTGAACGGTCTCTCCGAGTTGTTGTCGATGGATGCTCATCAGAGCCTATGACGACCAATGCCGGAGTTCCTCAGGGGTCAGTTCTCTCTGCAACTCTTTTCCTGCTGCATATTAACGATCTGCTGATGCCCGGTATCTATGGGTATGCAGATGATAGCACAGTTGTAGAGAGATACCTGCCAGATGCTCGGGCTAGTAAGGAGCTAATCCGGTCCGAACGAGAGGCTATGGTAGAGCGTACGAATGTCTCACTTCAGGCAGTCTCCATGTGGGGCGAAACCAATCTGGTAGGATTCAACGCCGCCAAAACACAAGCGTGTCTGTTCACCGCCAAAAGGAGTCCGTTCGCCTTGGCTCCTGCTTTTCAGAATGTATCTCTGGAGTGCACCGACCGCCTTCAGCTATTGGGAGTTGAAATTTCCTCAGACCTCAATTTTGGGCGGTTCATTGAGTCCAAAGCCAAGGTAGCTGCTAGAAAACTAGGCGTTCTTGCAAAGGTCCGACGGTACTTCACACCGGGACAGCTTCTAATGTTATACAAAGCACAGGTCCGATCGTGTGTGGAGTACTGCAGTCACATATGGGCTGGTGCTGCAAAATGCCATCTAGCAGCTTTGGACTCAGTGGAAAGGCGTGCGAAGAGGCTAATTGGGGATCCATATTTGGTTAAGTCCAATCTACAAAGCCTCGAGCACAGGCGCAGGGTAGCCAGCCTATCGGTATTTTACAGGTTGCATTTTGGAGAGTGTGCGCGGGAATTGCATGACTTGATTCCGCCATCTCCTTTCTACCATCGGACAACCCGACGTACGGCGAGTATCCACCCTTACGTTGTTGAAACTTCAACGTTCCGGACTAAGCGTTTCGCTTCGTCGTTTATACCGCGTACATCGAAGGACTGGAACAATTTGCCTGCTGCGGTCTTCCCGTCCAACTATAATTTAGGTGTCTTCAAGGCTAGAGTGAATAGGCTCTTAATAAACTAGTGCGCCTCACCATCAATGATTGCATCGCTGCTTACCATCAGGTGGGATCGCAGTCAAGCACTGGTTTATATGAATTAAAAAAAAAAAAAAAAGAGTGTGTTCCCTTCGATATATTCACTTTTTTTCACGCAAGCGAAGCCACTTACGCGAAATACGTTTGTATATGTCGTGGCCAGGTCTTAGAAATTGATCATTTCATGATATGGCCAAGTAAAACTCGCCAGCGGGGCTATTGCGTAACTCTGTTGACAGTTCAAGTGATGATCACTCTTGTTAACAATGTGCATCATTGAACTGTCAAACAGCTAGTTTCGTATTGCCTATCATCAGTGACCAACTGCAGTGACGTCATTAGCAACTGGTGCCTTTGATAGCCACCGTAACACGTTTTGACAGATGTTATTGTATCGATACTTTTAAAATTGCGATTGTGTAAGCTTTTGAAGCTGTATAATAGTCGATAAAATTTTAGAGTGGTCACAATAGGCACCGTAAATTTTTATAATTCACCACATTTCCACCGTAGTTTGTTAGTCACTTGTGTGATACGTAATACCAATTTTATGAAATTGTCAGTTGACAACTAAGTTTAGTATGCAACGAATGCTAGTTGTCAACTGTTATTGAAAAAGTTAGCCAATAGCCCCCCTGATCGTTTTAAACGTTAAAGTTTGATGATATTTCAATCCTCGTTTGGTCTACTTTCTTTAGACCTTTTATTATCATAGAAATCCTACATCATATGGCATGATATGGCCAAACGAGAATTGACATATTATCAAATGTTAATGTTTAAACGATGTGGCCAGTTTTAGTTGGCCATATCATGAAGTGATCAATTCTACGATCTGGCCACGACATATATATATATAGGGTGACTGGTAATTAGTGTACGATACTTAAACACGTGATTGTGCTCATGATAACCAACAACTTTTACTATGGGGACAAACCTGAAATCGCGAAAAAAAATCAGCTGTTCAGTACATTTATGTTTGCCTAATGTACTGAACAGCTGATATTTTTTTTGCGATTTCGGCTTTGCTCCCATAATAAAAATTGTTTGTTATCATGAGCCCAATCACGTGTTTAAGTATCGTATACTAATTGCCAGTCACCCTATATAATATTTTTAACCATCTTTCTTCCTCTCCCCAGAAACCTACTAAACGAGATGGAGTGCCACGAACACGCGTGGCCGTTCCTCCTGCCAGTCAACACGAAGCAGTTCCCTCAATACAAGAAGGTCATCAAGTGTCCCATGGACCTGTCCACCATCAAGAGGAAACTGCAGGATAATATGTAAGTTGCTATGAGTTTGTCCGATTGGCTACTGTAGTACAGGTCGCGTGTTCGACAAACATACACACCCACACCATCACACACACACACACACACACACACACACACACACACACACACACACACACACACACACAAACACAGACAAATACACTCTCGCACATATACAATTGATCGTTTATTATTATTTTATTTTTATTTTTCTTTGTTACTTTTTACTCTATTTTTTTTTTTTCCTTTTTGTCATCTGCCTAGTTCAATATTTATAATGTAAGGGAAGAGCGGAGCCTTCAACTACAGGCATTTATATGCCTAAATTGGAGACTCCTCGACATGCAATTTAAGCCAATATGATATGCAATAAAGCTATTGTATTGTATTGTAAGCTATTGTATTCACAAGAAATTGGTAGATTCATCACACTCTTGATTTGTTGTATTCGTTTTTTTTTCTCAATATCATTTTTTTATTTGTATGTATGTATCTAAGTATTTATTTATTATATATTGTTCTTATTTCCTCTCTGTCAGTCTTCTATTAAGTTGCACCTGCCATGTTATGTCTCTGCACCACCCTAAGGTCGACTGGTAGAAAATACCTAAGGCATTAGGTCCGCCTTTGTACAATGTATGAAACATTAGTAGTTGTTTCAAGTCTGGTGTATCCCACATCTCTATGTGTGAGCAGTGGTGGCCAAGTGGTAACGGCTCCGACTTACGAGTTGTAGTTGTGGTCGCGGGTTCGAACCCAGCCAGGCGCATTACTTTGTGTAATTTATTTCATCACCACTGCTCTCAAAACGGTGAAGGAAAACATCGTGAGGAAACCGGCATGTCCTAGAACCAAAAAATTCGAAGACATGTGACATCCACCAACCCGCACTGGGCCCGCGTGGTGGATTACGGCCCATTCCCTCTCCTAGAGAGGAGGCCTGAGTCCCAGCAGTGGGAACATTAAAAGACATGTGACATCCACCAACCCGCACTGGGCCCGCGTGGTGGATTACGGCCCATTCCCTCTCCTAGAGAGGAGGCCTGAGTCCCAGCAGTTGGAACATTAAAAGGCTGATCATGCTATGCTATGTATCCCACATCTCTATGTATCCCACATCTCTATGTATCCCACATCTCTATGTATACCCACAATCATCATATCTTTATCCTTGTCTCATGTATTTAGGGTGGAGTAGGCGCAAAACGATTTTTTCATTTATTCTGTCCTGTCACTCACCACGCTATCACTAACTCTCTTTTCTTTCATATCACTCCTCACACAATCCATTCATCTTTTCTTTGGCCTCCCTCTCCCTCTGCTTTCATCCACATCATCCCTCATCTTCACGTGACCACACTTTTCAACTTTTCAGTCACTTGCGCCACTTTCAAACTTCCTCTAATACACATACTTATGGTCAGTTCACACCGAGACGCGACGCTGCGCGCACTGCGACTGAAAATATAACTTTATTTACTACACGAAAAGATACACATTCGATTTGGGCCTTGGTACAGGCCATGGTCCGGAGCGAGGAGGAGTGGCAGGCGGTCGCCTCCTTCTGCGAAGCAGTAATGCTAGCAAAGGAGGCGGCCGATCGCATGAGGCAATGGCCCTTGCGCCCCAGCCGCCGGGACTCCGATCCCGATTTCCGGCCACCGTAGGCGCGGGCTTGCGGACGGCGAGCAGTGGGTAGCCCGCTGTCCGACCGTCCGGTAACCGTCTGGACCGAGCCCAAGTCGTCGACGGCGCGTCGTGTTTCACGCGCGCTTCAATGATGCCAGCAACCGTAGAGGCTCAGCAGGGTCGAAGCCTACTGGGGCCAAGGGTCTGATTCTGCCACGGGTAGTGTGAAAGCGAAACCCGGGGCCCCGGGATGAAGGCAAAGAAGGAACAGGAGTGGGTTTTTAGTCAGTAAAAGTCTGACACTATCTCGCTCCGCCCAAGAGCTGGATTTGTCATTAGATGATTTTCCTAACTAAAAAAAAAAGTTTCTGATTCTGAAAGGAAGACTGCTCTGGTATAAAAGGCAACGAAGGAACAGGAGTGGGTTTTCAGTCAATAAAAGTCTGACACTATCTTTCGCTCCGCCCAAGAGCGGGGGACGTCATTGGATGATTATCCCACCGAAAAAAAAATCTCGAGGCGTTAGCGCTGCGTGGTGCAACGTATTCTGAATTCGTGAATGAAACGAAAATTATATTTTTAGTCGCTATTTTAAAATGTACACACAGCGTCGCGTCTCAGTGTGAACCTAACCCTTACATGATACAGGACTCAAGAGTAATTTCTAGAGTTTGGAAATGTTTCAATAACGATGTAAAAAATTCTTCTTCTAGTCTTGTATAGTTTGGCATGTCATCATGTCGTACGTAAGTAATATTATGTGTGATCAACAACCCTCTTCTCCTCAACAGCTACAAATGTAAAGAAGAGTTCGCCTCCGATGTTCGCCTCATCTTCAGCAACTGCGAGGTCTTCAACGAAGACGACAGCCCCGTGGGTCGTGCTGGACATAACATGCGGCAGTTCTTCGACGAGCGCTGGACGCAGATCTGATGCCACGCCCAACAGTGGGATGAAGACATGATGGGAAGCCCACTATAAAGGTTTTAAAGTGATTTATGATGAACTTTTGGAAGTATTACCGAAAATACCCACATCCTATCAGAAATGAGTAACGTTTATTTAAAATAGACCAATTATAGGCACTTTTGATTGTTAAGGAGTCGAGTATTGCAGTGACAAATTTCCACTTGTATCAAATGATGTTTTTCAATACACTTGCGAAGATATAAATAAACGGGAGTAGACGCGCAATCAATGTAATAAATTATTGCGAGTTTGCGCACTTTTCTGCACTAGTGCGGAAAACAGTAAATCGGTAGGGATAAGGGCGGGTTTTTGAGTAAGTGTATTGAAAAATTGTTTTCGTGTGATTATGGGTGTAGTTTAATATAAATGCACCAGAGTAGTCCGCAAAATTCTCTTGTTAGTTTTTTTGAATTTTGTAGATCAATGTCAATTTGTATGATTAAAATATGATTTGCATGATTAAAAATAATCTATACAACCCTCTCAGTTTGTCTCAACCTATTGAAAGGATGTTTCATGAAAAATTTTTTCATAAAAAGGGTTAGTTGAATTTTGCGGGCTACACTGGCGCTTCACTTTGAATAGAAGTTGTAATCATTGAAGTAGAGGCAGTGAATTTGAAAGGAATTATCTTGACTAAGATAAATTTAAAATTGTACTTGAAAATACAGTGGCTACTTACGTTACCACACTATACTCCATTCGCGTTAAGATAGACATTTAAACAAAACGTTTTTTGCTGTCCATTCAACCGATTTTAACCTCTATTCCGTAGGCATAAGGATGGCATTAAAAGCAAAAGAATTGGTTTCAATATCAACTATTTACTGCAGCCGCCATGTATCATGCTACTAACGTAATAGAAGTCAAAATCGTTTGATTCGATAGTATAAATGTCTAATGTTACGGCGAATGGAGTACAGACATCTTGACTGTGACTCAAATAAGAATTAATGCCTCAAAGAAGAGGTTCGGTGAAGCTATGGACACTGATAAGTTGTCCTTTTTTAGCTAATATTAATTAGTATGTTATTATAACTGCTAAAAGAATTAAAGATATTTGAAAAATTGGTGAATTTTTAAGTAAAAAACGAAAGTTTGTGAAGACAGGCAGGGATTATCGTGGAATAGTTAGTTGGAGTTTGAATCTTAAGTTTATAGAATTAAGATCCAAACTCAATATAGTAAATAGAAGAAGGATTATCACTAAAAAGTGGTAATGATCAATGGTTGTAATTATTATTAATTAATTTTTGATCTATAAGATGGTATAGGAATGAGAGAGATAGAAAATGTGTTGTCGTCCCTTTCTTTTATAAAGAAATCTTTCGTGGACTCGTGATTTTTGCCTTTGGCGAATAATGTGACTGGAATATAAAATATCTTTTCGGATACTATGCGATCCTATACTCCATTCGCAAGAAAATTAGATTTTATTGCGTTGGTAGCATGATAAATGGCGGCTGCAGTAAATAGTTGGTATTGTAACCACTTTTTTGCTTTGAATGCCATCCTTATGCCTACGGAATAGAGTTCAAAATCGGTTGAATGAACAGCAAAAAAAGGTTTGTTTCAATGTCTAATATTAATGCGAATGGAGTATAGGTAAATATATTCTAACTATTCTGCCTTCTGGTACTATGAGACTGGGTAAAGTGACATTAACAGCGATAACGATTGTCGATAAGTCCAAAATGCATCTATTTTCGACTGGCCTGTTGGTCTAGTGGTTAGTGGCCCTGACTGCTATGCCGGATTCAATTTCCACTCAAGACAAATGTTTGTGTGATGAGCACGATCATTTGTTCTATGTCTGGCTGTAATTTATCTATAATATGTATGTATTTAAAAATATATAAGTATGTTTATCAGTTGTCTAGTACTCATAGCACAAGCTCTGCTTAGTTTGAGACTAGATGGCGTTGTGTGATAGTTGTGGAATATTATAAAAAAAAAAACTATATATCTCCTTATTTATCTAAATAATCTATACATTATCTTACTGCATGGCAAAAATCTACTCCATTCTTTTCCTTTTAGTTAACTTTCGCTGGCGAAATAACACACATTTATACGTACGAAGCGTTTTGGGAACACATTCATTATGCGTACAGCTAAGGAGTGGAATTCCCTGCCGTAGTATGTTTCCTGGTAGCTACAACCTAGGGGTCTTTAAGTCAAGAGTGAATAGGTTACTTCTAGGCAAGCGTGCTCCATCGTCGGCCACATTATCGTTTCCCATCTGGTGAGATAGTGGTCAAACGCGAGCCTATCAATAATGGAAAAAGGTGATCATTCTTGATACTACTTCTACCCATAGAAATAAACAACTTGAAGGAAGTCATAAGTAGTAGCTGATCAAATGTAGTCTGGAAGGTACATTTTTTTCGGCTTTCATTATAACCAGTTTTTTTTTTAGGTGGGAAAATCATCTAATGACAAATCACGCTCTTGGGCGGATCGGGAAATAGTGTCAGACTTTTTCCAGGGCCCCGGGTTTCACTTTCACACTACCCATGGATTATAACCCGAGGTCGGAATTAGGTAGAGTTAAATATGTACTTACACTGATTTCATACTTACAGCGAAAGAATAAAGTGGATATGCCTCAAATTCCGAGATTAATTTTAAAGAGCAGATTTTTTTTATGACACTATCAGAAATATAGCAGAAAAAAAATCTTCCTGCACGACGAGGAGGAAATGTATAAATTAGTTAAACTCACCTCAGTCGGCGTATTCTTGACGTAAAGGCCCCTAGGTTGTAGCTATCAGGAAACACAGACTCCGGTAGGGAATTCTACTCCTTAGCTGTACGCACAATGAATGTGTTATATTATACTTTGTATTTCATTAACTTTAACTATCATTATGGCTGTTACAATGTCACTTTCTCTAGAACCGTAAATCTTTTTAGGACAGTCCTATACGATTTAAATCGCATAGTACATCTATTAATAATTTAAAAAATAAACGTTTTTCTAACAAATATCTAGGCAAATAATTGCCCACAATAAAGTCGATAATGTTTTATCGATATCGATGATACTATGACGTAATTTATAATAATTCTGAGATGATCTCAAATACACATTTTGTTTGTTTCAAAAGAAAACAGACTTTTAAATAAAATTTTAATTTTATAATTTTTTATCACTTATGTTCGTTAATTCGAAGAAGACATAACTATGATACTTATCTCTTACCAGTATATGTGGAACAGGATAAAGGTCTGTGTATCAGCAGGCGGGCAGTTGCTGGGACTAGACGCAACACCCGTCTGGTCGGATATTTTCTACTTTATTTATTTTCTATTGAATCGAAAAACATAATAAATTGATTCACAATCTCAGTTGATCTGAGTCCACAATATCGATAAGAACCAGAAATAATGCTGAAAAGATATCACAAAAAAATCTATCGACAACTAAGGTCGCTGGAGACAAATTATATCGATTGACAAAACTAACATAATTTCCATTCCGTGAAAAGAAATTCCAAAAATAAACATTTTCTAAAATGTTACATTAATGTACTGAAAAAAAAACGGAAAAAGAAAAAAAAAACATTCCAACATTGACTCGACACTGGATATGACGTATAAATATTGAGAATCTCATGTTTAGACTTACTTGAGCTAAAAGAAAAAAAAAATTGTGACGAAAAATAAAAAGAGAAAATTTTCGTAAAACAACGTACCTACGTTGTTTGTGTACCTAAGTGACGTGTAAATAGTAGTTGTAACAATAATTTAAAAATAAAAGTATTAGACCGAGAAATATTTTTAAGTATAGTTTAGAATTTTTGAATATTATTTTTGTAATTTTGCGCTTGCAACGAAGCAGTATTTTTAAAGGATTTCCGCATTTCTTTCGTGTAATTAATTAATTGTAGCTTGTGTATTTGCGTTTACTTTTGAATGTAATAAATACGCTTAATTTTAAACTTTGGCCTAAATATTAAACTTTATTGATACCAAATAGAAATTCATCACAAAAATAACATTTATTTAAAAAAATATATGATTAAGCTGGACTTTTCATATATTTTTATTTAAAAACCCTTGAAACCCTCTGACTAAACACTCGCTTTTATTCCACCAGAGTCGTACATCCACGACCAAATACTCCATCTCGTCAGCTCTTCTGTCACCTATGGGGATTGAAGAGCTAAACGAGATAGAGTACCCAGTCGCAAACACACGACCCTGGCGAATAGGACGCGAAAACACTCTTCGGAACAATGCGGCGCAGGCTGTTAAGGGGTTAATAAAATAATACATCTTTTACACAACATGTTCTATATTCCCAACATAGTCTAAAAGATGTGTTTTTTTTTTACGTTAAAAACATCACTATCTACTTATTTACAACAAAAAAAAAACATATTCAAAAGTAAATGCGACAACCCACGGCTCATTTAAATACTCTATAATTTCGATTCGTGGCCAGTTTCGTAGTCGATTCAATTGTACAATGTCATTTGTGTAAAAAAATCCTAGTTGTCTGTCTAAATTCGTGCGTTAGGCGGAATTAGTTTAGTAAGTGTAGCTTAGGGCTAACGGTAGCGAACGACGATGTAATACTGTGACAGTTCGCGCTGTGACTGTGTTGTGTACGGGGGACTTCACTTAACCACGCATTGGGGGCGAATAGAAACATAGGGGCAAATAGAAACAATACTTTGATTAGGATTTTTACTTTGATAATTATTTTAAGGCATTTGTGGTTTTTAATATAGCATTTCAATAGTAAATTTGAGTACTCAAATGCTGCAAACGATTTTTTAATAACGTGAAAATCTCAATTAAAGTTTTGTTTCTATTCACCCCAGTGTTTCCATTCACCCCATTTGAGGTACCGTGAAAAAGATACTTTACGAAAGGATCAGAAAGATTTTCTTTTTGGTGGGAATGATTGTAATTATTGAATTTGGTGATTTTGAATGATAATAAATTGGTTTTTTAAGGATTTTTGTGGTTAGTTTTTTATATTAAAATAGCTAATTTTTTTAATGTGATTTGGTTGCTTCATCGAAGCATAAGACGTTGATTGTCATTAGAATTACTTGAATTAGATTTTATAGATTATTTTTTTTTACTAAAATTTTCATCTGTTTTCAATTGAAGTCCCCCCCAAAAGTTAATTGTAACAAATTAATAATATATGAGGTGGTTTGAGTTGTAGAGAGGACCCCGGGAGGTTTTCTATGTGATCTATGGTTTACTGTGTATTCTGAAAAGCGTGTTTCAAAGTTGCCATTTTTATTTTTTTGACAAGCCTTCAAATGTAAGGAAAATAATGACAATAGAACTTTGTACGCACTTGAAAATGTAATCAATATATTTATATTTTTTTGGTGATAAAATGCTTTTTTATTTGAAATAGAAGCAGGCAAAATCTTGAGTAGAAATTTTTTAAATAGCAACATTGAAACACGCATTTTCCTAAACTCGAATTCAATTTCCCAATTCAATTTGATCACTGAAATAAAAAGTTAAAACGAAATTAAATTAAAATTAGTGTCAAATAAAAATCAATTTCTTGTAGTCAAAGTTTAAAGTAAGATATTCACACATTTATTTCAGTGATACAAGTTTTTTTTAAATATATCTCAATATTTTTTCTCTGTGTTGTAAAAACAATCGAATACGTCAGTCATATTATGTTTAGTTGTCATTTTTCTATTTATTATTGCATTATTTATTTCCAATTTAAGCCAAAATGACATTATTATTGATTGGCGATTGCAGTGTAGTACTTACATTTACATAGCTGGATGGTTTAGTCCGTGTTTTCCTATTAATTTCGACATACTGTTGTGTTGCCAACTTTTAAAACTACTAAAAGAGCAATAAATGGTAATTTTTAGACGTTTTACGGGACATAGAGTTAGCTAGACATATTTTTATACACACAAGTATTTTTTTTTCTACTACATTATTTTAATCAGTGTTGTTGAGACACGTATTCCTTTTTTAACCTCTTAGTGTTTTTAGATTCACAACATTATGTCGAAAAACTTATTTTAATAACTACAGAGTATTTTAGCAAAAGTATTAATTTAGATAATACTTATTACAGCTTTTTATAATTATAATTTAACTCGAGTGTCCTACGCGATCGTCATAGACAGGACTTTTAAAATAAATTATTGTGTATCTAGTTTTTAAATCTATGTATACTTAATCTTTGGCGGGAACACGTTTTGGTGATTTCGACCTACTGCCATGGAGATAAAGTCGCTTTTCGTGTAAAACGTGTCTTGTCAAAGGGCGTCTTTCGTCCGCGTGAGTGAACGGTCGATATTACGATGTTTATGTTGTGTGCATCGGTTGATTTTAATTATAAAATGGATATATAAATTATATATACGAATAAATAAATAATTTTTGAAGCACTCCCTTTTTGTTTCATTGTACATTCCAGCCCATGAAATACATATTAAAAAACATGTACACATTTTGATACAAGCGAATACGGAGTGTATTCGCTTGCATCAAAATGTATTAAACTGTATTTGTTTTTTTTTTTTTACAAATGTATCGAAATGTATTTGTAACATTTGATGCAAGTGAATACACCCCCAAGCCAAAGTCGAGGTCGTTTTGAAGTCGAGACACTTACTCGAAAATAACAAGTATACCATAGATTCAGTACGCGGTTCTGGACCCCACCCCTGGGGGAACCGTTCGTCAGTTTTTTCCTAATTAAAAAAAATAATAATTTTACTTTTTTAATGTGTATGTACTGTATAAAATCGTTATTCTAACATTTTTAGTGAAAAAAATTAATGAATTACTTTTAAAATTAAAAATATCACCTGGGTTGATTAGAATAACGATTTTATCTACCCCGATGATTTTTTGTTTTTTTTTTTGTTTTTTTACTAAAAATATCATCGGAGTTGGTTAGCATAACGATTTTACACAGTTTAAATTTAAAAAGTACAGATTTTTTTTAAGTTAGGAAAAAGCCGACGAAAAATTCTACCACTGGGGGGTTAAGAATCATGTACTGGATCCATGGTATTCGTTGGTGCATCGATGTCAAAGACTCCCTGTAATATTTAGATATCATTATTGAGAGAAATGGGTTTCTGATTTCGTACTTTTTTTTAAGGTTGTAAAATCATCTAATGACAAATCTCGCTCTTGGGCGGAGCGGGAGATAGTGTCAGACTTTTACTGACTAAAAACCCACTCCTATTCCTTCTTTACCTTCGTCCCAGGGTCCCGGGTTTCACTTTCACACTACCCCCCAGTAGGCCCCAGTAGGCTTCGACCCTGCTGGGCCCCTACGATTTGCTGACATCTCCCTGAGGCGCGTGTGGAACAGTACGCGCCTTCGACGACTTGGGCTCGGTCCGGACGGTTACCGGACGGGTGGGAGCTACCCGGTGACCAGCCTGATACATAATAATAATAATTAATAATAATAATTTATTCATACATAAGCCTAATACAGATGTAGCGAAATACACTTTATTATTTTGACAAAATCCTTGCTTCGATTAGGCTATGTGATAGAGCATGCAGTAAACTGTGTGCCTTCTGACACCCAAACTAGGACAAAAGTCCTGTATCTCAGGTGTCAGCGTTCCAACCGGCCAATCACAAAAAGCAGCTTACAATTAAATTGTATTAAAATTACAATAAAATCAGAATAAGAAAATTAAATTAAATAAAAATTAAAATTAAAATTGAATTAAATTAAATTATAAATACAATAATAATAGAAATTAACTAAAATATTAATAATAATCAATCACAAAAATATGAAATAACTGAACATAAAGATTGCCTTTAACTGTTAGGCAATCTTTATGTTCAGTTAAGTTTGAGTTCTGAGCTAATGTAAAATATGTGAATATGTGGAGGTAAAGATTGGAGGAGATTTAGAAAATGGATGTGATTGCTAGGGAATCTACCGAGTTATGCCAGTCAGCAAATCTTCAGTTTCCTGGTAGGTAAGGGAAGCAAGCCACACCTTTACCTTCTTTTTACAGTTTGTTCTGTTAAGGTGAAATATGCCCAGTTCTTTATTTACCTTGTTGTATACTCTTACACTAAGGATGAAGAAGTTATTACGAGCAAACTGAGTTCTTGTCCGGTCCGGCCTGAAAATTGTGTGCTTTACTCTACCTCGGGGCTCCTGCGGTGGACGAAACTTATGTTTGCGGGCTATGGTCTGGAGTACATAAAGTTGCCTCACCGTCAGCACTCCACAATCGGTGTAAAGTTGAGTTGTAGGGAACCTAAAGGGTCTTTTGGATAACACCTTAAGAACAGCTCGCTGAGCAACCTCTAACTGGAAGATTGTAGACTTCGGGGCTCCACCCCACACCGTCATACAGTAGCACAGAAGGGACTGGCATAGTGCCAAGTACAAATACAAATATAAGCCTACGGGTTCGATTTGTGACTGCTTCAATTTGTTTGTGCCAGCGCAAGCTCTGATCTATGTGTACTCCCAAATATTTAACACAGGAAGATCTAGACAGAGTTAAGCAGCAGCAATCCGGGGTAGGCGTTGAGCATGTGTGCGCCTTAAGCGAAAAAGTCCTCGGGGGCTGGAGGTCAGCTCTCATTGCGAAGGGGAGAAACAGGGTTTTGTCAATGTTTAGCGTCAAAAGATTATCAGACAGCCAAGTCATGACAATCTTGAGAGCACGCTCTGCATTTTGCTTCGCCTGCACCCAGTCCACTCCATCTACAATGAGAGCTGTATCGTCAGCGTAGGTAAAAATTTTACAGTTTGAGAGAGGAATGTTGCACAGGTCATTTATGAAGAGGATGAATAGTGTGGGACCCAGGATGCTGCCTTGAGGCACACCACAGACCACTGCCTCCTCAAGACTCAAAAGTTCCCCAACTTTTACCACTTGAACTCGGTCATGGAGATAGTCACTAAAAATTTGTAGAGGTATCCCTCTAACTCCAACGCGTTCTATCTTAGTTAGAAGTATGGGGAAAGAGACAGTGTCAAAAGCTTTTGCCAGGTCTAAGAATAGTCCCAAAAATTTGCACTTCTGATCCATGTTCCGAACAGCGTGTTCTGTTAGAGCCAACACAGCATCTTCTGTGGATAAACCATTACGAAAACCATACTGGTTTTCAGATATAATTTTGTTAGATTCTAAGAACTTAACTAAGCGCTTGTTCAGAATACGTTCTAGGATTTTAGAGAGTGTTGAAAGGACTGATATTGGTCTATAATTATTGACACTGCCTCTGTCACCAGTCTTGTGTACGGGATGCACAATCGCCTTTTTAAAAACCCTTGGGAAGACACCCGTTGTGATAGCCAGGTTACAGATATGGGTAATAAGGGGGGCCAGAGTAATTCGGGAGGCCTGTAACAGTCTGGCAGGGATCCCGTCCCAACCCACTGCAGAGTCAGGTTTCAGGTTAACTATAATACGATCGACCTCATCTGCGTCAGTTTCAAGCAGTACCATGGAGTTAAAGTAACTTACATTACTAGGTGGGATAACAACATTCGAGATAGAACGATTTCTTGCCACTCGGCTAGCCAACTCGCCACCAATACCAGCAAAGTAGCTATTGACTTTATTGACTGAAACTTTGGGGTCAGCACTACTAATAAGTTCGGAAGGCTGGGTAGGTTTAACCTTTAAGTTAGTTACCTTATTTATGACGTCCCAAGTTGCCTTTGGGCTACTCTTGGCCTTCATAAACTCCTCTTGTTCGAAATTCTCCCTAAGCCTACGTAATAGTTTATTACAGTAATTGCGGTACCTTTTATACGAGATTTGAAGTATACTATTTTCTGGGGAGTTCTTGACTTGTAAGTGGAGACTATCACGGTGCTTAATACATCTGAGTAGTCCTGGAGTAATCCAGGGTTTAATGTTTCTATATTTCCGTGGGGCTTTGGATACTAGTGTATGCTTTTTTATAATTTCAGATAGGGTGAGCGTCAGTTGCATTAAGGACTGACGACCAGTCCGTTTCAACAATTTGAGATTTCACTGTCGCGTAGTCCAGTCTTTTAAATGTCTTGGGCGGTTTTAACTTTGGTTTAATATTTTTAATAAAAAGAATGAGGGGCTGATGATCCGTTATGTAAGTCTCCAAAACTAATGTCACAGCGGGTTTATCCCTATTAGACCATGCATTGCAGACATATTAAGGTAATCGCTACAGTTTGCGTCGGTACTATAGCTTTTTATGTCGATATTAATGTCGCCGATCACAGCAAGAGTGGTGAAGTTTGATAAAGATGCAAGAATATTATGAAGACTGTCATTAAAGTTGGAAAGGTCTGTACAAGAAGGAGATCGGTATAGTGCTACTATACAACCCTTTGAGCCAAGTTTGCAAACTAGACAATTTGCTCCGATAAATTCCGGTTCAATCACCTCACAAGTAATGCTACTCTTGACATAAATAGCTACGCCATCATTTTGATTTTTTATGTTTTTAGTGCAGTATGAGTCATATCCATCCAGAAACGGGAGGGCAGGCGTTTTACTAAGCCAACACTCCGATAGTATTAAAACATCAAACTGAAAGTCAAATTGATTTAATAAGGCTAAAATTTGGTCAAAATTTTTACTTAATAATACTACGTACATTTAAGTGAAATATATTTATTCCGTTTTTGTTGCCTAGTTTTTCCGAGCACAATTTAGGTGGACATTTAAATGACTCTGATACAGTGAGTTGATCGAGTTCACTATTTATATCTTCTATACCACCGATGCTATCCATTTCTTTTTGATAAAACATCACATTCAGGGCAAATGATCAGAGCTCGAGGGGAAGCAAGTCTTCTAATAAGTATATCGCCGGTTAATTTCCAACTACTGAGAGAAAGGGCAAGTTTGATTGAGTAAATGAAAGTTAATTGCTTGATGGACTGCTCGACAAACAGTGACATTATGCCAAAACGCAGTCGGTGTAGGTACTAATGATAGCTGATATGAACAATCGAACCAAGTTCTAATACTTATAAATACGAGAGTATGTGTCTGACAACGGAAATTATTAGAGTGCGCAATATGGGAGTGTGTATGCGGCAGTGAGAGCAGAGTGCGAGAATTATTTTTACGTGCGGTAATTTTTACCAAGTTATAAATACTTAGAGAATGGCTAATATTTATGTTCAGGATTAACAGTTTGATTATAATAACAGATAATAAGAACAAGATAAAAACGTATAGGTAGAACTTAATTAAAAATAGGCTAACAGACATTCTATGTAAGTATATCAGTTAGTCACTGTTGAGACTTTAAATTTTTTAGGGTTAGTTCTGACTCGATGCGGACTTGTTTCATACCTTTGGCTATACAATAAATATAATAAATTACAACGGGCCTGGCTGCTGGACTTTCCCGCACTAGCGCGAAATACACTAAGTACATTGCGAGCTTAAAAGCGGTAAAGGCATGTAGTGCCGGATCAGCCACGTAGCAAGAGTGGCAAAAGCTACGGGCCCTGCTTGAACATATAAAAATAAGTCAAGATACCGTGCCATATGAAATCCTAACTTATTCCGCATTTTCCATAGACAAGGAGGCAACCCATCGCTACATAAGAGGCCCGCGGCCTGTTAGAAAAAAATAAGTTAGAAGTTTTAATTTTTTCTCATTTACTAAAAAGATCTATGGGCCCGGGCCCCTTGGCATTTGCTATAGGCTCTACGTTAGCTTAATCCGGCACTGGGAGCAGGGGTTGCAGTGTTTTGAAAAAGTATATGTTTTAAAATCATGTCTGGTATTGATGTCTGGATAAAAACATTCAATATTATCAAACCTACACTACTTAATTCTGCTTATATTATACTTAATATGTATGAGCATTACCAAAGTAAAGCATAAATTATAGTAAGACACAAAAAAAAAACTAGTTAAGTTTACAAAAGAAGGATTAATTACTAATGAGACATACTGAAAAAAGAAAAAGAACACATAAATAAAAAAAAATTGCACTTTAGAAGTAATATTCAATTACAATCTGTTCAAAAAATGTGGAACGCTTCACGATTTTGCGTGTCATCCTTGCGCAGGGGCCATGCTAATCTTCTCTGTATCGTTCCAATTTTAGTATATGTACTGCCGAAGCAAGTACATTCGTAGCGCACGAATTGTTGAACCTGTGCTAAACGACAAGAAAACTTTCATAGCGCGATGCAGGATTCCATACATTTAGCGATCTTTGTATGAAGATTGCGTACAGCGCCATCTATTGGTGACTCTTGTTTGAAAGTCAAGATACTTGTAACAATAACTAATGTTAAGGTATCTTACTTTAACATTATTATTACTTTAATTATTATAAAATATGACCAAATAATTCGTTAGCAGTAAAATGTATATGTAACAAAAAAAAAAAAAAAAAAAAATAAAGTAAATAAGTAAATGTGTATGTGTATGCAGATTGTAATTGAATATTACTTCTAAAGTGCAATTTTTTTTTATTTGTGTGTGTATGTGTGTATGTGTGTATGTGTGTGTGTGTGTGTGTGTATGTGTGTGTGTGTATGTATGTGTGTGTATGTGTATTAAATTATACATTAAATCGAGTAAAAAAACAATTTCCACGGTCTAATAGTCGGTGCTGTCCCAAACCGGGAACGAAATCATGCTCAGCATGAGTTCGTGGGTTCGATTCCCGCTTCGGGCAGTAACCTAGTTAAAACTAAACATTATCTCTATTAATCTTTTTGCAAAAGAAATAAATTGGTGGCGAACCGTTTACTCTATCATTAAGCGACGCTGAGAAACAATATGATAAAACGGTCGAAATTATTGCTAGGGGTCAATTTTTTTTTTTGAGGTAGGAAATCATTCGGAAGATATCAAGCTTCAGCATGTGGACAGTGTAGACCAGTTAATATTGTACCCAAAAGCACAATAAAATTAATAATAATAAAAAAGTGGTTTTAAATAGAAAGTAATCTATGAATCGGCGGAGTCCACAGTGTTCTTACATTCACATTATAAAAAAGAGGCTATATAAAAATAAAAGTAAACCTATCAATGAATGAGATGTTTACAAAAATATATCAGTAATGAAGTTAAGGTGGTTGAGGTCTAAATAATATAAAAAATATACTTAACAAAAACAATGTAATAAAGAGAAACAATATAATGTATATAATTAAATTTAAACAAACATGGAGCAGTTAATAGACTCATTTACACGTTTATTCACAAACACATGTATTAACAATTTTCACTCCCCTTTGCAGTTTGTTGACAAAACCGCTTGTTGAATACATATACAGACAGACAGCGGATACAATACTTACAGTTAATAATAATGCAACCTGCTTTGAATAGAAAATGGAAATGCATGGATGGATGCTTTGAGTCAAAATGGGTTGCGTACCTACCTTCCTACTTATTGTTACCATGCCTTCCTAGGGCTGATAACAATAAGTGCTCACCCCTTTTGATATTTCAATAGATGAATTCCAAGAATAAAATATAAAAAAAACGATTATCAACCACTAAACTCAACAATTTCTGAACAATTTTATGCGATGTGTATTAATAGATATAGTGATTCATGAGGAAGGTTTAGGTGTATATACCTACATGTATTGTTGAGCTTAAAGTTAAATTCAAAGAGAATAGTACTCTTACGAGGGTTAAATGAAAATTAACATAATATATTGCGTTACGTCCGATCGTGTGTGCGCTTGATGGCAGAGGCGCGGGGCGTGAGCGACGCGTCCTGCTTGCGCGCTGTCATGGCGGCTGGCCGGCGTCCGTGATAGGGATTCCCCATAGAAATATAAAACTTATATCTGTGGATGGGCCACACGGCGTATAAATAACATGCATATTATAGTAAAGAATAGACGAGAATTTCATAGATTTGTAACAGCCGTGCAAAGCTGGGACAGGTGGCTAGTAACAAGTGGTAGTAGTAGTACAAACTGAGCAATTCACTGATTTTTATAAAATAGGACAAATACAGATATAGAAAAATTAATTACAAACTAACATTGCAATTCTCAATTTGTCCAAAAAATGTGGAACGCTTCACGATTTTGCGTGTCATCCTTGCGCAGGGGCCATGCTAATCTTCTCTGTATCGTTCCAATTTTAGTATATGTACTGCCGAAGCAAGTACATTCGTAGCGCACGAATTATTGAACCTGTGTTAAACGACAAGAAAACTTTAATAGCGCGATGCAGGATTCCATACATTTAGCGATCTTTGTATGAAGATTGCGTACAGCGCCATCTATTGGTGACTCTTGTTTGAAAGTTAAGATACTAGTAACAATAACATAATGTTAAGGTATCTTACTTTAACATTATTGTTACTTTAATTGCAAATAATTCGTTAGCAATAAATGTGTATTGAATTATACATTAAATCGAGTAAGAAAACAATTTCCACGGTCTTAATAGTCAGTGCAGTCCCGAACCGGGAACGAACTCATGCTCAGCATGAGTTCGTGGGTTCGATTCCCGGTTCGGGCAGTATTTTTTACTAGTCTCTATTTATCTTTTTGCAAAAGAAATAAATTGGTGGCGAACCGTTTACTCTATTATTAAGCGACGCTGAGAAAAAATGTAATAAAACGGTCGAAATTATTGCTAGGGTTTTTTTGAGGTGACAAGTCATTCGGGATAAATCACGCTTCAGGGTGTGGACAGTGTAGACCAGTTAATATTGTTCCCAAAAGCACAATAAAATTAATAATAATAAAAAAAGTGGATCGAAATGAAAAGTAATCTATGAATCTGCGGAGTCTACAGTGTTCTCACATTCACATTATAAATTAAAAAAGAGGCTATATAAAAATAAAAGTAAACCTATCAATTAATAAGATGTTTACAAAAATAAAGAACTAATGAAGTTAAGGTGGTTGAGGTCTAAATACTATAAAAAATATAACAAAAGCAATGTAATAAAGAGAAACAATATAATGTTTATAATTGTATAATCCGTGAGTTTTTTTTCGGTGTTTCTTCTCAAAGTATTCGGCTAGGAAACACCGGCTTCATCTAGTTTAAATTGACAAAAAAAAAATTGACGTGTTAAAGTGTTTTTAAAAAACCTATTTGCAAAATAAATATCATTTATCATAAATAAAAAATTATTAAATAAATAATTAAATTTAAACAAACATGGAGCAGTTAATAGACTCATTTACACGTTTATTCACAAACACATGTATTAACAATTTTAACTCCCCCTTTGCAGTTTGTTGACAAAAACCGCTTGTTGAATACATATACAGACAGACAGCGAACACAATACTTACAGTTAATAATAATGCTTTGAATAGAAAATGGAAATGAATGGATGGATGCTTTGAGTCAAAATGGGTTGCGTACCTACCTACCTACTTATTGTTATCATTCCTTCCTAGGGCTGATGACAATAAGTGCTTACCCCTTTTGATATTCTAATACATGAAACCCAAGAATAAAAAAAAACTATTATCAACCACTAAACTCAAAAAGTTCTAAACATTTTTATGCGATGTGTACTAATAAATAGAGTGATTCATGAGGTAGATTTTGGTGTAGGTATATACCTTCATTCATATTATAATAAAGAATAGACGAAAATTTCATAGATTTGTAATAGCCGTGCAAAACTGGGGCAGGTGGCTAGTAACAAGCGGTAGTAGTAGTACAAACTGACAGCACTTTAAAAGTAATATTCAATTACAATCTGTTCAAAAAATGTGGAACGCTTCACGATTTTGCGTGTCATCCTTGCGCAGGGGCCATGCTAATCTTCTCTGTATCGTTCCAATTTTAGTATATGTACTGCCGAAGCAAGTACATTAGTAATGCACGAATTATTGAACCTGTGCTAAACGACAACAAAACTTTAATAGCGCGATGCAGAATTCCATACATTTAGCGATCTTAGTATGAAGATTGCTTACAGTGCCATCTATTGGTGACTTCTGTTTGAAAGTCAAGATACTAGTAACAATAACCTAATAGTATGTTATTGTTACTTTAATCGTTATAAATATGACTAAATAATTCGTTAGCAGTATTGAAATATAGGTACAAAGCAATCTCCACGGTCTAATAGTCGGTGTAGCTGAGCATGAGTTCATGGGTTCGATTCCCGGTTTGGGCAGTATTTTTTACCTAGTTTAAAACAAAACATTATCTCTTTTAATCTTTTTGAAAAATAAAAAAATTGGTGGAGCGGTGCGCTTTACTCTAGCGACGCTGAGAAACAATGTGATAAAACGGTCGAAATTATTGCTAGGGTTTTTTTTGAGGTGGGAAATCATTCGGGAGAAATCACGCTTCAGCATTTGGACAGTATACTGTCCAGTCAATATTGTACCCAAACGCACAATAAAATTAATAATAATAAAAAAGTGGATCGAAATAGAAAGTAATCTACGAACCTGCGGAGTCTGCAGTGTTCTCACATTAACATTATAAAAAAGAGGCTATATAAAAATAAAAGTAAACCTTTCAATGAATGAGATGTTTACAAAAATAAATCACTAATGAAATTAAGGTGGTTGAGGTCTAAATAATATAAAAAATATAACAAAAGAAATGTAATAAAGAGAAACAATATAATGTAGGTATTATAATGTAATTAAATTTAAAAAAACATGGAGCAGTTAAAATACACATTTACACGTTTGTTGACAAAAACCGCTCGTTGAATACATAATTATACAGACAGCGGACACAATACTTACAGTTAATAATAATGCAACATGCTTTGAATAGAAAACGGAAATGAATGGATGGATGCTTTGAGTCAAAATGGGTTGCGTACCTACCTTCCTACTTATTGTTACCATGCCTTCCTAGGGCTGATAACAATAAGTGCTCACCCCTTTTGATATTCCAATAGATGAATTCCAAGAATAAAATATAAAAAAAACGATTATCAACCACTAAACTCAACAATTTCTGAATAATTTTATGCGATGTGTATTAATAGATATAGTGATTCTTGAGGAAGGTCTTGGTGTATATACCTACATGCATATTATAATAAAGAATAGTCGAGAATTTCATAGATTTGTAACAGCCGTGCAAAGCTGGGGCAGGTGCCTAGTAATAAGTGGTAGTAGTAGTACAAACTGAGCAATTCACTGATTTTTATAAAATACATAATATATAAAACACTCAAAAGTTAATTACAAACATATTAATTGTAATTCTCAATTTATCCAAAAAATGTGGAACGCTTCACGATTTTGCGTGTCATCCTTGCGCAGGGGCCATGCTAATCTTCTCTGTATCGTTCCAATTTTAGTATATGTACTGCCGAAGCAAGTACATTCGTAGCGCACGAATTATTGAACCTGTGCTAAACGACAAGAAAACTTTAATAGCGCGATGCAGGATTCCATACATTTAGCGATCTTTGTATGATGATTGCATACAGCGCCATCTATTGGTGACTCTTGCTTGAAAGTTAGGATACTTACTAGTAACAATAACATAATGTTAAGGTATCTTACTTTAACATTATTGTTACTTTAATTGTTATAAAATATGACCAAATAATTCGTTAGCAGTAAATGTGTATTGAATTATACATTAAATCGAGTAAGAAAACAATTATCACGGTCTTAATAGTCGGTGCAGTCCCGAACCGGGAACGAACTCATGCTCAGCATGAGTTCGTGGGTTCGATTCCCGGTTCGGGCAGTATTTTTTAGCTAGAGCTGTTGATCCCCGCATTAACGCCGGCGTTCACGCGCCATTGTCTTACTATTGTGTCTCTAATTACGCACTCAAAAGGTTAAAACAAAACATTAAGTATCTCTATTAATCTTTATGCTAATAAATTGCTTTTTTTTAATAAATTGGTAGCGAACCGTTTACTCTATCATTAAGCGACGCTGAGAAAAATGTGATAAAACGGTCGAAATTATTGCTAGGGTTTATTTTAAGGTGAGAAATCATTCGGGATAAATCACGCTTCACGATTAATAATAATAAAAAAAAAGGATCGAAATGGAAAGTAATCTATGAATCTGCGGAGTCTACAGTGTTCTCACATTCACATTATAAAAAAGAGGCTATTTAAAAATAAAAGTACACCTATCAATGAATGAGATGTTTACAAAAATAAATAACTAATGTTTGGTGGTTAAGCGATGTAATAAAGAGAAACAATATAATGTTTATAATTGTATAATCCATGAGTTGGTTTCGGTGTTTCTTCTCAGGGTAGTCAGCTAGGAAACACCGGCTTCATCTAGTTTAAATTGACAAAAAAAAATTGACGTGTAAAAGTGTTTTTAAAAAACCTATTTGCAAAATAAATATCATTTATCATGTACTAAATAAATAAAAAATAATTAAATATAAACAAACATGGAGCAGTTAATAGACACATTAACACATTTATTCACAAACACATGTACTTATTAACAATTTACACTCCCCTTTGCAGTTTGTTAACAAAAACCGCTTGTTGAATACATAATTATATTCAGACAGCGGACACAATACTTACAGTTAATAATAATGCAACATGCTTTGATTAGAAAATGGAATTGAATGGATGGATGCTTTGAGTCAAAATGGGTTGCGTACCTGCCTTCCTAGGGCTGATGACAATAAGTGCTCACCCCTTTTGATATTCCAATAGATGAATCCTAAGAATAAAATATAAAAAAATCTATTATCAACCACTAAACTCTTTTGAGTTTAGTGGTTGGTTTGTTTAGAAGTTTTTACTTCTAAACAATTTTATGCGTTGTGTATTAAGAGATACCTTCATTCATATTATAATAAAGAATAGTCGAGAATTTCATAGATTTGTAACAGCCGTGCAAAGCTGGGGCAGGTGCCTAGTAACAAGCGGTAGTAGTAGTACAATCTGAGCAATTCACTGATTTTTACAAAATAGGACAATTACAGATATTTAAAAGTTAATTACAAACTATTACAACGTGGCAATGCTGCCAGCCTTCTGGGCACATTTCCGGATGACAGCGATGTGGAGGAGTACGTACTTCGACGCCTGAGTATATTTTGTGTATTATACATATGTTTGTACATAGTTAGGTTTAGTATATAGTATTTATAGTTAATATTTAAATTCAATTGATTCTACATTTTATTAAAGAAATAAAAACGATAAATACTTTTAGATTACAAACTAACATAAATATGTTAATAATAAATATTGCAATTCTCAATTTGTCCAAAAAATGTGGAACGCTTCACGATTTTGCGTGTCATCCTTGCGCAGGGGCCATGCTAATCTTCTCTGTATCGTTCCAATTTTAGTATATGTACTGCCGAAGCAAGTACGTTTGTAGCGCCCGAATTGTTGAACCTGTGTTAAACGACAAGAAAACTTAAATAGCGCGATGCAGGATTCCATACATTTAGCGATCTTTGTATGAAGATTGCGTACAGCGCCATCTATTGGTGACTCTTGGTTGAAAGTTAAGATACTTGTAACAATAACATAATGTTACGGTATCTTACTTTAACATTATTATTACTTTAATTCTTATAAAATATGACCAAATAATTCGTTAGCAGTAAATGTGTATTGAATTATACATTAAATCGAGTAAGAAAACAATTTCCACGGTCTAATAGTATGAGTTCGTGGGTTCGATTCCCGGTTCGGGCAGTATTTTTTACCTAGTTAAAACCAAAAATTATGTCTATTAATCTTTTTGCAAAATAAATAAATTGGTGGACCGGTTCTCCACCAATTTATTTATTTTGCTTTACTCTAGCGACGCTGAGAAACAATGTGATAAAACGGTCGAAAATATTGCTAAGGTTTTTTTTGAGGTGAGAAATCATTCGGGATAAATCATGCGTCAGCATGTGGACAGTGTAGATCTGATAATATTGTGCCCAAAAGCACAATAAAATAAAAAGTAGATCGAAATAGAAAGTAATCTTTTTTTTCCGTGGGAAAATCATCTTATGACATAGGTATGAATCTGCGGAGTCTGCAGTTGAGAACACTGACATTATTAAAAAGAGGCTATATTAAAATAAAAGTAAACCTTTCAATGAATGAGATGTTTACAAAAATAAATCACTAATGAAATTAAGGTGGTTGAGGTCTAAATAATATAAAAATGTAACAAAAGAAATGTAATAAAGAGAAACAATATAATGCATTATAATGTAATTGAATTTAATTTACACATTTACATTTAAATTTAATTAATATACACATTTACACGTTTGTTGATAGAAACCGCTCGTTGAATACATAATTATACAGACAGCGGACACAATACTTACATTTAATAATAATGCAACATGCTTTGAATAGAACTAGGAAATGAATGGATGGATGCTTTGAGTCAAAATAGGTTGCGTACCTGCCTACCTACTTATTGTTATCATGCCTTCCTAGGGCTGATGACAATAAGTGCTCATCCCTTTTGATATTCTAATACATGAATCCCAAGAATAAAATATAAAAAAAAATCTATTATCAACCACTAAACTCAAAAACTTCTGAACAATTTTATGCGATGTGTACTAATAAATAGAGTGATTCATGAGGTAGGTTTTGGTGTATATACCTCCATTCATATTTTAATAAAGAATAGACGAAAATTTCATAGATTTGTAACAGCCGTGCAAAGCTGGGGCAGGTGGCTAGTAACAAGCGGTAGTAGTAGTACAAACTGACAGCACTTTAAAAGTAATATTCAATTAATATAAATCAAATGCGTTCGAATGCGATGGAATGCGATTGAATGAGAAGGAATTCGATGGAATGCGATGGAATGCGGTAGAATGCGGTGGAATGCGTTCGAATGCGATGGAATGCGATTGAATGAGAAGGAATTCGATGGAATGCGGTAGAATGCGGTGGAATGCGTTCGAATGCGATGGAATTCGATTGAATGAGAAGGAATTCGATGGAATGGGGGAATGCGGGAATGCGGTAGAATGCGGTGGAATGCGTTCTAATGCGATGGAATGCGATTGAATGAGAAGGAATTCGATGGAATGCGATGGAATGCGGTAGAATGCGGTGGAATGCGTTCGAATGCGATGGAATGCGATTGAATGAGAAGGAATTCGATTGAATGCGATGGAATGCGGTAGAATGCTGTGGAATGCGATGGAATGCGGTAGAATGCGGTGGAATGCGTTCGAATGCGATGGAATGCGATTGTATGAGAAGGAATTCGATGGCTGGCGATGGAATGCGGTAGAATGCGGTGGAAGGCGTTCGAATGCGATGGAATGCGATTGAATGAGAAGGAATTCGATGGAATGCGATGGAACGCGGTAGAATGCGGTGGAATGCGTTAGAATGCGATGGAATGCGATTCAATGAGAAGGAATTCGATGGAATGCGATGGAATGCGGTGGAATGCGTTCGAATGCGATGGAATGCGATTGAATGAGAAGGAATTCGATGGAATGCGGTGGAATGCGGTGGAATGCGTTCGAATGCGATGGAATGCGATTGAATGAGAAGGAATTCGATGGAATGCGGTAGAATGCGGTAGAATGCGATGGAATGCGATGGAATGCGGTAGAATGCGGTAGAGTGCGGTGGAATGCTTTCGAATGCGATGGAATGCGATTGAATGAGAAGGAATTCGATGGAATGTGGGAATGCGGTAGAATGCGGTGGAATGCGTTCTAATGCGATGGAATGCGATTGAATGAGAAGGAATTCGATGGAATGCGATGGAATGCGGTAGAATGCGGTGGAATGCTTTCGAATGCGATGGAATGCCATTGAATGAGAAGGAATTCGATTGAACGCGATGGAATGCGGTAGAATGCTGTGGAATGCGATGGAAAATCGGTAGAATGCGGTGGAATGCGTTCGAATGCGATGGAATGCGATTGAATGAGAAGGAATTCGATGGAATGCGGTAGAATGCGGTGGAATGCGTTCGAATGCGATGGAATTAGATTGAAAGAGAAGGAATTCGATGGAATGCGGGAATGCGGTAGAATGCGGTGGAATGCGTTCTAATGCGATGGAATGCGATTGAATGAGAAGGAATTCGATGGAATGCGATGGAATGCGGTAGAATGCGGTGGAATGCGTTCGAATGCGATGGAATGCGATTGAATGAGAAGGAATTCGATTGAATGCGATGGAATGCGGTAGAATGCTGTGGAATGCGATGGAATGCGGTAGAATGCGGTGGAATGCGTTCGAATGCGATGGAATGCGATTGAATGAGAAGGAATTCGATGGCTGGCGATGGAATGCGGTAGAATGCGGTGGAAGGCGTTCGAATGCGATGGAATGCGATTGAATGAGAAGGAATTCGATGGAATGCGATGGAATGCGGTAGATTGCGGTGGAATGCGTTAGAATGCGATGGAATGCGACTGAATGAGAAGGAATTCGATGGAATGCGATGGAATGCGGTGGATTGCGTTCGAATGCGATGGAATGCGATTGAATGAGAAGGAATTCGATGGAATGCGGTGGAATGCGGTGGAATGCGTTCGAATGCGATGGAATGCGATTGAATGAGAAGGAATTCGAAGGAATGCGGTAGAATGCGGTAGAATGCGATGGAATGCGATGGAATGCGGTAGAATGCGGTAGAGTGCGGTGGAATGCGTTCGAATGCGATGGAATGCGATTGAATGAGAAGGAATTCGATGGAATGCGGTAGAATGCGGTGGAAAGCGTTCGAATGCGATGGAATGCGATTGAATGAGAAGGAATTCGATGGAATGCGGTAGAATGCGGTGGAATGCGTTCGAATGCGATGGATTGCGATTGAATGAGAAGGAATTCGATGGAATGCGGTAGAATGCGGTAGAATGCGGTGGAATGCGTTCGAATGCGATGGAATGCGATTGAATGAGAAGGAATTCGATGGAATACGATGGAATGCGGTAGAATGCGGTGGAATGCGATGGAATGCGATGGAATGCGGTAGAATGCGGTGGAATGCGTTCGAATGCGATGGAATGCGATTGAATGAGAAGGAATTCGATGGTATGCGATGGAATGCGGTTGAATGCGGCGGATTGCGATGGAATGCGGTAGAATGCGGTGGAATGCGTTCGAATGCGATTGAATGAAAAGGAATTCGATGGAATGCGATGGGATGCGGTAGAATGCGATGGAATGCGGTTGAATGAGAAGGAATTCGATGGAAAGCGGTAGAATGCGGTGGAATGCGTTCGAATGCGATGGAATGCGATTGAATGAGAAGGAATTCGATGGAATGCGATGGAATGCGGTAGAATGCGGTGGAATGCGTTCGAATGTGAAGGAATGCGATTGAATGAGAAGGAATTCGATGGAATGCGATGGAATGCGGTAGAATGCGGTGGAATGCGTTCGAATGCGATGGAATGCGATTGAATGAGAAGGAATTCGATGGAATGCGGGAATGCGGTAGAATGCGGTGGAATGCGTTCTAATGCGATGGAATGCGATTGAATGAGAAGGAATTCGATGGAATGCGATGGAATGCGGTAGAATACGGTGGAATGCGTTCGAATGCGATGGAATGCGATTGAATGAGAAGGAATTCGATGGAATGCGGTGGAATGCGGTAGAATGCGTTCGAATGCGTTCGAATGTGATGGAATGCGATTGAATGAGAAGGAATTCGATGGAATGCGATGGAATGCGATGGAATGCGGTAGAATGCGGTGGAATGCGTTCGAATGCGATGGAATGCGATGGAATGCGATTGAATGAGAAGGAATTCGATGGAATGCGGGAATGCGGTAGAATGCGGTGGAATGCGTTCTAATGCGATGGAATGCGATTGAATGAGAAGGAATTCGATGGAATGCGATGGAATGCGGTAGAATGCGATGGAATGCGGTAGAATGCGGTGGAATGCGATGGAATGCGATGAAAAGCGATGGAATGCGGTAGAATGCGGTGGAATGCGTTCGAATGCGATGGAATGCGATTAAATGAGAAGGAATTCAATGGAATGCGATGGAATGCGGTAGAATGCGGTGGAAAGCGTTCGAATGCGATGGAATGCGATTGAATGAGAAGGAATTCGATGGAATGCGATAGAATGCGGTGGAATGCGTTCGATTGCGATGGAATGCGATTGAATGAGAAGGAATTCGATGGAATGCGGTGGAATGCGTTCGAATGCGATGGAATGCGATTGAATGAGAAGGAATTCGATGGAATGCCACGGAATGCGGTAGAATGCGGTGGAATGCTTTCGAATGCGGTGGAATGCGTTCAAATGCGAAGGAATGCGATTGAAGGAGAAGGAATTCGATGGAATGCGGTGGAATGCGGTAGAATGCGTTCGAATGCGATGGAATGCGATTGAATGAGAAGGAATTCGATGGAATGCGATGGAATGCGGTAGAATGCGGTGGGATGCGTTCGAATGCTATGGAATGCGATTGAATGAGAAGGAATTCGATGGAATGCGATGGAAACCGATGGAATGCGGTAGAATGCGGTGGAATGCGTTCGAATGCGATGGAATGCGATTAAATGAGAAGGAATTCGATGGAATGCGATGGAATGCGGTGGGATGCGATAGAATGCGGTGGAATGCTACAGAATACCACTGAATGCGTCGGAAAGCGAAATATGCGATAGAATGAGACGGAATTCGATGGAATGCTTTGGAATGCGTCGGTATGAGACGAAACTTGATGGAATGCGATGGGACGTGATGGAATGCGATCGAATGCAATGGAATGCAATGGAATGTAATGGAATGCCGGAATAACGGTTAATTTTACTTAAGAGATGTTTAATTATGTTCTTTTTTTTATCGTGCTTATTAGTGATCGTAAGTTTTCCCTTACTTTACCTGTTTCTACCCGTGGGAACCTGTAATTGGCTCAATGTCTCTTATACCATTGTTAATCTTTTGTTATAGCTGTTGGTTCTCCTATGACTAAATAAATAAATAAATAAATAAATAAATAAATAACGGAATGCGGTGGAATCCGTTGATGCATTCCATCGCATTCTTTCGCTTTCCGTCGCATTCTGTGGCATTCCACCGCTTTCTATCGCAATCCATCGCTTTCCACCGCTTTCCATCACATTCCATCGCATTTCATTACATTCCATTGCAATCCATCGCGTTCCATAGCATTTTTTCGCATTCCATTGTATACCATCGCCTTCTTTCACATTCCATCGCTTTCCGTCGCTTTCCATCGCATTCAATCGCCTTCCATAGCATTCAATAGCATTCTATCGCATACAGTCACAATTCGTCGCATTCAATCACAATCCATCGCGAACCGTAGCATTCCTCCGCATTCTATCGCTTTCTTCCGCATTCCACCGCATTCCATTGCATTCCATCGCATTCGATCGCATTCTATCGCATTCTTTCGCTTTCCATCGCTTCCTGTGGTATTCTATAGCATTCCGCCGCATTCTATCGCATTCCATCGCATCAAACGAAATCCATCCATCGAAATCCGTCTCATTCAATCGCATTATTTCGCCTTCCGTCGCATTCTGTGGCATTCCACCGCTTTATATCGCATTACATCGCATTCAAACGCATTCCTCTGCATTCCATCGAATTCCGTCTCATTCAATCGCATTCTTTCGCCTTCCGTTGCATTCTGTGGTATTCAAACGAATTCGATCGCATTCCATCACGTTCCATCGCATTCCATCGCATTTCTTCGCATTCTTACATATTCCACGTGAATGTGGGTAGATAAAAGTATTTTCCTGATAACTCTCATTCTTTTTTATTGACGCCATTATAAAACTCGTAGACCAGTGGTGGCCGAGTGGTAACGACCCCGACTTACGAGTTCAAACCCAGTCAGGCGCATTACTTTGTGTAATTTATTTTATCACCACTGCTCTCAAAACGGTGAAGGAAAATATCGTGAGGGCATGTCCTAGAATCAAAAATTCGAAGACATGTGACCAACCCGCACTGGGCCCGCGTGGTGTTTTACGGCCCATTCCCTTTCCTAGAGAGGAGGCCTGAGTCCCAACAGTGGGAACATTATAAGGCCGACTATGCTATGCTATTATAAAACTCGACGCCGTAGCGATTTGCTGCTGAATACAGTTTTGTAACTGTAATTTCTTAAGGTTCAACTACCAACCAGGTAGTTGGTAGTTTCAGCGAAAGAAATATCCACAACCTTGAACGGTCATTTTTACGCCCCAGCCGTCGCGATAGAAGACGCCCCGGGCGTCGAGAGTCGCAGGGCGATTCATAACCAACGTAGGTGCGTTCTTACGGACGACGAGTGATAGATGGCTCACCATCCAGCCCTCCGATAAGTGTCCGAATATTGTCGTTTTTTGCGACATAAACGGCCGTACTTATCTTTATTTTTCGTTAAGTTAGAAGTTTCATTTTTTCACAGCTTCAAGAGACCGCAGACTTGAGTATATGATTTTAGTTTCAACTCGATGTCTCTACGCGTTTCCGAGATAAAGGGTCTTGACCGTATGGAATCAAATAATCTTTGAGGTACGGAACCCTAAAAAATCAACAACTCGAGCGACAAAATTCGTGATAAAAAACTTTTTTCAAAAAAAATACAACCGACTTCAAAATAAAAAAAAACACTGTAAAGTGGAAAATAACTTTAATTTCGGAAGTCGGTGTTTCTTTAATAGTTTTGTCTCTTCGTTATTTAACACCGTCTTCCGAAATTAAAGTTATTTTGCACTTTACAGTGGTTTTTTTTTACTTTGAAGTCGGTTGTATTTTTTTTGTAAAAAGTTTTTTTGATATTCCATTATATGAATTCCAAGAATAAAATATAAAAAAAACGATTATCAACCACTAAACTCAAAAACTTCTGAACAATTTTATGCGTTGTGTATTATTAGATACAGTGATTCATGAGGAAGGTCTTGGTGTATATACCTACATGCATATTATAATAAAGAATAGACGAGAATTTCATAGTTTTGTAACAGCCGTGCAAAGCTGGGGCAGGTGCCTAGTAACAAGTGGTAGTAGTAGTACAAACTGAGCAATTCACTGATTTTTATAAAATAGGACAAACACATATTCAAAAGTTAATTACAAACTATTACAACGTGGCAATGCTGCCAGCCTTCTGGGCACATTTCCGAATAACAGCGATGTGGAGGAGTAGACCTACTTCGACGCCTGAGTGTATTTTGTGTATTTTATGTATGTACATAGTTAGGTTTAGTATAATAGTATTTATAGTTAATATTTAAATTCAATTGATTCTACATTTTATTAAAGAAATAAAACCATATAAACTTTTAGATTACAAACTAACATATTCATTGCAATTCTCAATTTGTCCAAAAAATGTGGAACGCTTCACGATTTTGCGTGTCATCCTTGCGCAGGGGCCATGCTAATCTTCTCTGTATCGTTCCAATTTTAGTATATGTACTGCCGAAGCAAGTACATTTGTAGCGCACGAATTGTTGAACCTGTGCTAAACGACAAGAAAACTTTCATAGCGCGATGCAGGATTCCATACATTTAGCGATCTTTGTATGAAGATTGCGTGCAGCGCCATCTATTGATAACTTGTTTTATTACAAAATAATATTGTTAAAATAATTAAAACGAATTTGTTTAGCAAAGTCAATGTTGAATTAAAAATTGAATCGAGTAAACAAAAAACAACATTCACGGTCGGTACTGTTGATCATGATCGAGTTCTTGGGTTCGATTCATGGTTCGGGCAGTTTGGTCTGTCCAGCAAACTAATGTGGGTACCTATACAGGGTATATTACACGTACACCTTCCATTAATCCTTCAAATTAACCGTAGGTAACTCATGACCAGTTCAAGGTTTCCCGGGTAAAAGGACTACATCTCTCCTTTTATTGACCATTGTCGAAGAGGCATACTGCGAAAAATAGAAAACCGTTTTTGGTCAAAATTACAATTAGTTTGTTGATTAATAAGGGGGCCCCCAAGTAGTATTTATTATATTAGCCTAGAGCCCCATCAATATAAGATCCGCCGCTGCAAACAGCACTGCAATGCCTTGTATGTGTTGCTATATTATTATTTACAAGTAGTTAATTACTAAATGACCTCCAACATAATGATTGATGCGTTCAATGTTAATACGATGATAAACCTTGAGAATATAATTATTAAATAACATAAAGCATCGATATTTTTTATTATCGTAATGTGATTCAGTGGCCTAGTATGTGATTTTTTAACGTAAATGTCAATTTGCACTAATACTGAATAAACGCCATCTAGTGGCAATAAGAGAAAACCGTCTTATTTATTTTTTTCATTTTGTTAAAAAAAAAACTTTGCTTTGCCTTAGGAATTACAGCTTATAGATTTAGCGTAAGTACGATAGCGCGATCGAATGCGCTAAAAACTCACACTAGACCCTAAGTTTGGCAAATTTGTACAAAATTACATATTTGCAATACCTATATATTTGCATATTTCACATTATTTGTGAAACTTTGTCTTTCTAAAGATTTTTATTCTAATTTGTATTTTGTATGTTCTAAATGAAAATGCTTTAAAAACTGGTTTTTCTATTTATATTACAAATACAAGACTAATTTATAGAAAATATTTTGCATTTCGTTTTTTAAATTTCGACAGGCCTGTTGGTCTAGTGGTTAGTAGCCCTGACTACTATGCCGGAGGTCGTGGGTTCGAATCCCACCCAAGACAAATGTTTGTGTGATAAGCACGATCATTTGTTCTGTGTCTGGGTGTAATTTATCTATATATGTATGTACCTATTTAGAAATATATAAGTATGTTTATCAGTTGTCTAGTACCCATAACACAAGCTCTGTTTAGCTTGGGACTACACGGCGTTGTGTGATAGTTGTGGAATATTATTATTATATAAATACTTTCGTTAAGCTACAAAATAATAATAATAGCTAATAATACAATGGCTCAGACTATTTTTATTTTATTTTAAAAAACCCGATAATTTAATATCCTTATTTATCAAACTAATTTATTATAAGGGCGAAAGTAGTATGGATAGGTTTTTATGTAGGTGTATGTGTTTGTATGTCTCCTTGACGCTCAAACTACTGAATGGATTTGGGTGAACCTTGAATACGGGTAGACCACGTCTTCAAATACGACACAAGATAATTGGTATCCCAGGAATTTGTTCCCTTGGGAGAACTTTAAGCGGGCTAATCCGCTGCCAAAAGCTAGTGGTTTTACAAATAAAAACACAATAAAATCGTTTAAAATGATTTAATAAAGTCATAAAATCAGAACTCAAAATTAAATCTGAGACATTATTATGGCTAATTAAATAAAAATAATAAATGCATTTCATATAAAAATATATCGAAAAATATTTACAAATAATTAACTAAAAATAAATTAAGGACGGAATCCGTTGCTTAGAATTAAACATTATTTTATTAATTTTATCTAGAATTAATTATTTTTTTTCATAGTTTTAGTTCAAGAATTGGAACTAATTTTTTTTCTATTATCATAAGCCCTTGGCAGTTTTATCTTATTTTCTAAGACATTTTTACAAAAGTATATTATTATTTTTATTCTTAAAATATTAATTCGTATAATTTTATTTAAATATAAAATGATATTTATAAGGATGAATCATTTTAGTTCCTAAAATACCCCTTGAGTTTGGAACTATTTTTTTACTCAACTTTTTAACCGATTGAAGAGCTAAACGAGATAGAGTACCCAGTCGCAGACACACGACCCTGGCGAATAGGACGCGTAAACAGTCGTCGGAAAAATCCGACGCCAGCGGTTAAAGAATTGAAAACATCTTCCAAGCCAAGTTTCCTAAGGGGTAGGTAAAATGAACATCCTTATAATTATTTTAGTCTATTGGAAGTAAAATACTATCCAAAGAAATTCGTTGAAAATCATCTTTGTGGTCATAAATTGCTCCCCTTTCGTTTTTTAATAAATAAATCAATTTTTTTCAATACTTTTTTAGATTTTTGCCCAATCAATGAGCTTTGAGCACCACTTGAAAACATAAATCTCATAATGTTCTTACATGGATCGGTTATCAAAATGGCTGTTTGTCTAATTAACATTATTTGAAAAGGTTTTCATTCAAGCGCTAGAACAAAATTCAGTACCATTCAAATTCAGTACCATTTTTTTTTTTGCAATCAAAGCAAAAAAATTGAATGCTAGTTGCTGACCAATTGCAACAAAAAAAGAAAAAAAAAGAAAAAAGAAAGAAAAAAAAAATAACACTTGTATGAAAATCTATTTAAGCTTTGTTAGACTAAACTTATTTAGCCTAGCTCTTGGTGTGCAACAGGCACTAGCTTTTGGTGTGGATCTGATTCAGTGGCGTACCGCGTAGCTGATATTATTACAATATAGCTCCTACTATTGGAGTACAAAATAGAGTATTCTGGACTAGGATAGGTAAGTTTTTGTGATCTTACTTAGAGAATGATCAATCAACCAATCATATATACTCCATCTGTTTAGGTAATTAACTAAATGTAAACAATCTTGACATGTCATTTATTTATGAGTTGTCTAAAAATTCTATCTAAAAATGTTTACAATTTGTTATTTACCTGTATCGATGTTTGGTAATTAACTCAATTTAAATAATCTTTGTATGTCTTTTACACGATTTTTTTAAATAAAAAGACATTGCAAGAGTGTTTACGTTTAGTTAACTACCTATATAAATAAACAAAAGGAGTATAGTCATTTGTCATTCACTACAGGCCTCTTATCAATAAGAAAATTTAAGGTTTTTTGCACACTTCGGAGTCCCTGTATTTTGGGGGCCCCGTATTTGTCGTTGATATGGCAGTAACTATGCCCCTGATCTAAATACAAATTAGCGTGAAATCTGACAGTTTTTGATCAGCGCTTGAAACGAAAACCATTTTACTTTAGTAAGCCTATAGCCGTTTTTCAGTCCTCAGCCTAAAACAGTAGTATCTGGTTGATCCAGTCTCTGAACTCGGAGATCCTGGTGTAAACTCCTGGCTGGTTGGGCTCCGCGCAGCCTATGCCCCACGAGATGATACCGCCTAGGACGAACCTGTCGTCTCTCTCGCGACGGACTACCATCGGACCGCCGCTGTCACCTGCGAAGGGAATAAAAAGGTTATAAGAACGGAGGAAGGGATAAGAGAGACAGTGACAGTGTGGTTGGTACTATAGCCTGAGGGGGTGACCTTTATCCTGTGGTAGGAACCTTTAGCCTTTGTTTGGAACCTTTAGCTTGTGGTTGTGACCTTTAGCCTGGATTTAGAGCCTTTAGCCTGTGGTTGGAACCTTTAGCCTGTGGTCTGAGCCTTTAGCCAGTGGTTAGAACCTTTAGCCTGTGGTCAGAACCCTTAGCCTGTGGTTGTGACCTTTAGCCTGTGGTTAGAACCTTTAGCCTTTGGTTGTGACCTTTAGCCTGTGGTTGTGACCTTTAACCTGTGGTTAGAACCTTTAGCCTGTGGTTGTGACCTTTAGCCTGTGGTTAGAACCTTTAGCCTTTGGTTGTGACCTTTAACCTGTGGTTAGAACCTTTAGCCTGTGGTTGTGACCTTTAGCCTGTAGATGTGACCTTTAGCCTGTGGTTGTGACCTTTAACCTGTAGTTGTGACCTATTTTGTGCCTATTTATGTGTCTGTCTTTCTGTCTTACCTTCACAAGAGTCAGCGCCGCCTCTACTGCGACCAGCACATATGAAGATGTTAGGTATGTGCTCATTGTATCCTGCTGCTTGGTACATAGCCTCGCAAGCTGAGTTGTTGATCACGGGAACTTTTACTTCTTGTAGAACGCTTGGCAGGGGACCCTCTGTGGATTGAGAAATAGGATTTATTAATGACATTAGAATAATAAGTCAATTAGCATAACATATGTATCAGCCTTAATGTTCCCACTGCTGAGATTCAGATCTGTCTACAAGAGGGAATCTACCACCCAGGCCCAGTGCGAGTTGGTGGATATCACATGTCTTTGATTTTTGAGTTCTGGGCAAAGCTTGTTCTTCTTAGCGTATCGATGGTAAAACTAGTTAAATTCCTTGCCTGGCCCAGTATTCGGCCACGGCAGTGCCGTCCGCTGATGCTGTCATTAGGTTCCTACGTGAACAGGTAACAGGGCACGTGATGCAGGATGGCGGGCAAAGCTAGTATAATAATAATAATACCGTCAAACAGTCGTCCCCAGCCGGTGACGTAGGCGGTCTTGCCGACGAAGTCCTCATCATTGTCCGGCACACAAACTGGTAAGATGTTCGGTTGGAATGTCACTGGCTCGTAGAATCTGGAAATGAAATACTTTAGGTTAGACTTAACGCGTATAGGGGTATTATTATTACGTAATTGCGGGTATTTACGTAAAATCACCAAAATAAAAAAGAAATAAGAAAAAACTTTTTTTGGATTTTTCTTCAACGGTCCGGACTAAGCGTTTCGCTTCGTCGTTTATACCGCGTACATCGAAGGACTGGAACAATTTGCCCGCTGCGGTCTTCCCGTCCAACTATAATTTAGGTGCCTTCAAGGCTAGAGTGAATAGGCTCTTAATAAACTAGTGCGCCTCACCATCAACGATTGCATCACTGCTTACCATCAGGTGGAATCGCAGTCAAGCACTGGAATATATCAATTAAAAAAAAAAAACTAGGAAAAACGAAGACATAGAGACCAAAATTTTCGGCCGAATAATTTTCGTACACCCGTGTGTACAAAACGACAATTAAGCGTTTTTCATGGTCACTCAAGTTGTACAGACGTATGTACAATCGGCACTCGAGGGGGATGAAAAAATCTGCCACATTAATATTATAAAGGCGAATATATTTTGTGAGTGTGTATATTAATTAGGTTACTTCATCACGCTTGAACGTCTAGCAAAGGGTAGAACATATTTTGAAGTAGTATTTAGAGTTCTACGCGCGATTAGAACGTAGGTAAGTACCTACACAAAAGTCCCCGACTCGGCTGGGCAGCGTTCGGGAAGCTGCGCGGTATCTTCTCGTCCAATATACCACAGTGTCTAAAGACGAAAATCTATGACCAGAGCGTGTTGCCAGTGATGACTCGACATATGGCACTGAAACGTGGTCGCTTACAATGGGCCTCATAAGAAGACTTAAAGCCACGTTCGGAGTTTCTTTGCGTCATATCTGAAATGAAGATATCCGCAGGAGAACCAAGGTTACCGACATAGCTCGAAGAATCGCCAAACTTAAGTGGCAATGAGCAGGGCAGGTGGCAATATTGCACGCAGAACAGATGGTCGATGGGGACTAAAGGTTCTGGAGTGGCGACCACGTATCGGGAGACGCAGCGTTGGAAGGCCTCCCACAAGGTGGACCGATGACCTGGTGAGGGTCGCGGGAATCCGATGGATGTGAGACGCAGAGGACCGGTCATTATGGCAACACTTGGGGGAAGCCTATGTCCAACAGTGGACGTCTTTCGGCTGAAATCATGATGATGATGACACAAAAGTATGAAAACAACAATCGGGCAGTTACCGGACCAGACACAATAGTGCGGAGAATTCTAATACATAAATGTCGCTACATCTATGGCTGGTGAAATATATATCCGTCTACATCCTACCCAAGACAGGTTTGGTGATACAAGTCAACAAGCCAGCAGATTTCTTCGTATCCAACTTGCTTCTTTTAGGCAGATCCTTCGACGTGTGCGGATGTCGTGATGGATATGTTACTCCAAGGGATGGAGTATTACATACCATTCTCTGTCATAACAATGTCTGGCACAGTTCTAACATGGTTTGAGTGTGTTTTCGTAGAGGCGATCGGCGGCAGCGATCTGTCGCGCTGGGCCATGGTTCGGAGCGAGAGGAAATAGGATGCGGTCGCGTTCTTCTGCGAAGCCGAAGCAGTAATGCTAGCGAAGGAAGCGGCAGCAATAGTGAGGGAACGTATATCCGCACGGCCCAGTCACCGCGACGGGAGGCTTTCCGGGCGTCAGGAATCGCAGAGCGATCTCCGGCCACCGTTGGTGCGGAGTTGCCGACGACGAGCAACGGGTATTGGCCTATAAAGACCAAGCTCGAGTCATCGACGGCGCGAAGTATTCTAAGCACGTCTCAAAGAGATGTCAGCAAACCGTAAGGGTCGATGCCTGATAGGTCCAACGGAACGGTTCCGAAAAGACTTATCACTCCTAGAACGCAAAACGCAACTGAAGGAACATAGGCGTGGTTTTAGTCAGTAAACGTCTGAAATGTCCTCTCGCACCACCCGAGAGCGAGAAAAGTCATTAGATGATTTCCCACTTCAAAAAAAACCTGGTTTGCTTGGTTTCATACTTTTCCTTATATTCGAAGCGACACATGAAAGCCACTATCTGACATCTAATTTTTAACCGACTTCAAAAAGGAGGAGGTTATATGTTCGGTTGAATGTATGTTTTTTTTTTTTTTTTTTTATGTATGTTCACCGATTTCTCGGTCAATTGTGGACCGATTTTGAAAAATTTTTTTTTGATTGAAAGGTTATGCTTCCAAGTTGGTCCCATAGAAACATTGTTATGATCTGATCATGAACTTCGTAGATATGGAACATGGAACAGAACTCCTCATGGGATCACAGCAGAACTGTCGTAACAAGTAAAATTGCTTTGTTTAAACGTGTAGTCGATGACTGACTGAAAGAAGAGGGGTAATATATCGAACTGATCTGATGATGAAGCCTGAAATTAGGCACCGGAACTCTGTAATAAATTAATTTAATCTACCCGTGTTTGGTATTATTAGAATTGTCATAAGATGCACTCTGGCTTTAAGGTATTTAAGTATGGCTGAGGGGTACTTTTTAGTGTTGGTACCATAACTAAAAAGTGAAAAATAAAAAACTTTTTACAAAAAAAAATACAACCGACTTCAATGTAAAAAAACACTGAAAAGTGCAAAATAACTTTAATTTCGGAAGTCGGTGTTAAATAACGAAGAGACAAAACTATTAAAGAAACACCGACTTCCGAAATTAAAGTTATTTTGCACTTTTCAGTGTTTTTTTACATTGAAGTCGGTTGTATTTTTTTTTGTAAAAAGTTTTTTTACTTGAATGAGTACCTACGTAAAATACAATAAAATGTTAGAACGTCGCATTATAACTAAAATGTGGGAACTTTATGCAAAATTTAACGTGATTTAAATATTTCGCAATAGTTTAGCATAAACTTGGAAATATTAAAATGTAGCAGCGAGAAATTATGTACCTACCTGCAGAGCGGGATTTTTTGAGTGAAGTTCAGTGGCTGATTTAATTATTCGCAAATTGATTCCTAGTGGATATTGTGATGTAAAATTAGTATAGTTTTGTATCTCAAGTCTCTGCGCAACTGGACAATATGGAAAATCATCTTATGACAAATCCCGCTCTTGGGCGGAGCGGGAGATAGTGTCAGACTTTTACTGACTAAAAACCCACTCCTGTTCCTTCGTTGCCTTCGTCCCATAGCCACGGTTTCGTTTTCACACTACCCATGGCCCCAGTAGGCTTCGACCCTGCTGGGCCCCTACGATTTGCTGACATCTCCCTGAGGCGCGCGCGGAACAATACGCGCCGTCGACGACTTGGGCTCGGTCCGGATGGTTAACGGACGGTCGGACGGCGGGCCACCCATTGCCCGCCGTCCACAAGCCCGCGCCTACGGTGGCCGGAAATCGGGATCGGAATCCCGGCGGCGGTTGGGGCGTGAGGACCGTTACCGTTGCCTCACGCGATCAGCCGCCTCTTTTGCTAGCATTACTGCTTCGCAGAAGGAGGCGACCGCCTGCCACTCCTCCTCGCTTCGGACCATGGCCTGTACCAAGGCCCGGCGCGAGAGATCGCCGCCGCCGATCGCCCCCACGAGGACACGGCGTTGCTCTGCCCAAGCGGGGCACACCACTACCGTGTGCTCCACCGTGTCCTCCGGGCGGTCCACACAGTGGCGACACCCGGGCGTCGCTTCCACACGAATCCGGTGCAGGAACTTCCCGAACTTCCCGTGTTCGGTGAGAACCTGCGTCATGCGGAAGGTGAGGACGCCGTGAGGTCTTTCCAACCACGCCTCAAGGAAGGGACTTACCGCCATAATTGTGGCGTGCCCATGGACAATATGTGGAATCTTTGAAACAGGCGCGATCTCGGTAAAATGGAGTTGAGAATTTTATTGTAGTGTTGACTGCCTCAGCGAAGTTTGCCGAGAAGGATGACTTGATACATTTGCTGCCAAATACTACAAAAACATTAGAATGTGTACATACGAATTAACTATTCATACGAAAACATGGCTTAAAGGACTTAGTATCCAAGCCAAAAACGGTAACAAAAAAAAAAAAAACGAATATACTGTGTCCGAATCGTCAGTAATTCAAGTTTTGTTACTATTTTGGTGTGCAATAAATTTTATTCTATTCTAAATAATAACTTAGATTCTCATTAATTGCTAACACCATTCAATTTTATAATAGTTTTTTCTTGAAATTATTTAATTAAATGATGTGTTATAATATGTTTATTAGGTGCTAGAAATATTCTAATCCACACATAATTATCAAATTAGCTCGTAAACAGTAGCTATCTACCTATATATAGACTCATTAGTAAAGAATTTATTGTAAATAACAAATATATGCAATAACGGGAATAAGACTAATTTCTGCATAATAAAAAATGTCACAACAGGTATTATTAGATTTGGCATTTTATCACTTCTTCCGTTATAATGATTTAAAATTCTGTTGAACCTTATATTAGGCTATATGTTCACCATTCAAATGTATGTAGGTAATAATAATCAGTTTCTATTTCTGCACAAATCCTCTCGGATATCTAATTAATTTGTAAAGGAACAAAATTGCACTGCCATACAAAATGTAGTTTGAAAGAACATGGTCGAGAGTTAGTGAACCTCGTAAGGTCAAGTGCAGTGAGGAGTGACCGAACCGTCAGCGATATAATAATGAATGGGTTCCGTACCAATAATTAACCCTTTCACCGACCGTGTCGGATTTGTCCGACGAGTATTTTCGCATCCCATTTGCTGGGGTCGTGTGTTTGTGACTGGGTACTCCATCTCTGGGCTCTTCAATTCCCATAGGTGACAGAAGAGCTGACGGGATGGAGTATTTGGCCGTGGATGTGCGACCCTGGCGAAATAACGCGGGAATTGCATGACTTGATTCCGCCATCTCCTATCTACCATCGGACAACCCGACGTACAACGGGTATCCCCACCCTTACGTTGTTGACACTTCAACGGCCCGGACTAAGCACTTCGTTTCGTCGTTTATACCGCGTACATCGAAGGACTGGAACAATTTGCCTGCTGCGGTCTTCCCGTCCAACTATAATTTGGGTGTCTTCAAGGCTAGAGTGAATAGGCTCTTAATAAACTAGTGCGCCTCAACATCAATGATAGCATCACTGCTTACCATCAGGTGGGATCGCATTCAAGCACTGGTTTATATCAATAAAAAAAAAACGCGACATTATTTGTAGGATATATCCAACTTAGGCGGTTAAAGTGTTAATTTGATGAATTGACAAGACTTTTTTTTATATCACTGTTGGCTCATTGGGTGAGCGATTGGCAGAATAAAATAATATTTGTTTAGCCTGCAGATAGTTGTGTATTTATTTACGAAAGTATAATCATTAAAATAATAAATATAACCCCCTCAGTTTGTTGAATGAAAGAACTTAGTTTAGAAAATATTAAATAAAAAGTTTATTGAACTGAGATGCACGTCTGTTACAATGGTTAGAAAAGAAAGGAAGAGGAAGTATATCATTCTTCCATAGACAAATTACAATAAATATATAGACTTTTACAGTGTTGCTATGCTAATTACAACTAGTCAAATAATATATAACAGACATTCTCATCTAATTTATTAATCTATTTAGCGTCCATAAAATTTATGTTCTGTACTGAACACAGTTCGTCTAATCGTATTGAAAGGCGGTTTGCGCAGTGGTTGAGCAATTGGCTGCTATGCTCTGAGTCTCGGGTTCGATCCGGGTGATTCTTTGAAACCGAGATGACGTCTCATTCATCTGGTTTAGCTTTCGTACCTATCTATTTTGTGTCGTAAGCCACTGGGCGCAAATGAGTGCCTTTGATACATTTAGTGATCGGGGAAAACTAATCTATATATATAAAAGCGAAATACCACTCTCTGATTAATCACGAAATCTTAGAAACTATAACACCTACAAACTTAAAATTTGGCAGGTAGGTTTCTTATAGGGTGTAGACATCCGCTAAGAACGGATTTTAGGAAACTCCACCCCTAAGGGGGTAAAACGGGGGTTGGAAGTTTGTATGGAGAAACCTGCTTTTACGCGGGCGAAGCCGCTGGCAGAAGCAGGTATGTAAATAAAAATATCAAATTGTAATGAAAGAACTAGGCTAGACGGATGAGACACCCTCTCGGTTTCAAAGAATCACCCATCCCCGCACGTAGGGTTGCCAGGTCTTGAAACCGAAAAGCCGGACAGATTATCCTATTTAGCCGGACATTTGGTCAAAAAGGCCGACAATTTAAAAAAAAATCTAACACAACTTTTTAATAACAATAAAATCTTTTAAAATTCTAAAGAAAAACAATAATTGCTAGACTAATTGCATGTCCGCTCTGTTTGTGCTAGCGAGACAAGATAGGGCAGAACTCAAAAAATGACAATTCTAAACAAAATGGTCAAATTTAAAAAGCCTGACAAAAGCCGGACGGACCGGACTCCACCTAATTTGGCTGGACACGCAACTAAAAAGCCTGACCGTTTCCGGCTTTATCCGGACGCCTGGCAACGCTACCCGCACGGAACCAATATTTGTATGGCCTACAGATTAGTGTTTCTGGTCTGACTTGTGTATGTGAGTTAACATGTTTGTGAGCGCATTCATTATATCTATATAGATAGCGGCACGAGTCTTGAGCGCTCGGCGATAGAGCGGGGATCGTTTTGCGCATCGTACAATATCGGCGAGCCAATCACTGTACAAGGATTTCACTCCCCGCCCCCGCATCTCTCTTTATACCACTAAAGAGACCCGATATTTCACTTCTGCGTGCTTCTGCGCAAGTAGAACTGTAGAAGTCAGCGCTCAAGATACGTGCCGGTATCTATAAAAGAGTAATTTCTAATGTGGGGCAAAGTTTAAAGAAAAAGAAAAAAAAGTAGTAGTAAGACGAAGACAAAAAAACTTAAGAAAAATTGAATTTTGCGGGTTATCCTGGCTTTTTCACCTTAGCATAGTCAGCCTTATAATGTTCCCACTGTTGGGACTCAAGGGCCTATTACACTACTCGATATTCAGACAGTCTTAGTCGATGTCGCGTAGTGTAATAAGGGTTAGACCGGTCTTACTCAGAACCAAAAAGAAGACAGTCTGAATATCGTGTGCTGAATAACGCGTAGTGTAATAGGCCCTTTAGGCCTCCTCTCTAGGAGAGGGAATGGGCCGTAATCTACCACGCGGACCTAGTGCGTGTTGGTATTTAACAATGCAGTACTTAACAAATTATGTTGTCACACCATAATTTTAAATTGTAACTGTCGCAAAATAATTTAGAAACTGCCGCATACTAAACATATCTTCTTAACAAATGCTGTATAGTAACACATTACATCACGCTTGCTGGGAGACCGTTCGATAGAGATAGTTGCCATACATTTTCCAGCAAATATTCTAAGAAAAATATAGAAGGGTTTTCCGTAACCACTAAGGAACCCTAACATAATCCAGCGCGACGCTCACTGGTGTGCTAACTGTTTTTATAACGACGTCAATCTGTTCCGAGATCAGTAGATAAGCGGCCATTAATAATTTTATGGCAGACTGCTAATTATGTCATTAATTTTGCATTTGATAAGCGGGTATGTCTGGATTGCGGCTGTTTCTAAATTATTGTGTGATAGTTGAAATTTTATTGTTCTGTACATTTTTTATCAATTTAAAAGACTATTGTCTTGCTGGTCTATTGGTTGCAAGTGTTACTGGGTACGATTCTCGGATCGGTTAAATCGTTACTATGCTTTTTCATCTAATATTTCTCAGTAACAGTCCAGAGTCTGTGTTTGCAACCCTGTTAATAGCAACAGGCTCCCTCTATTAAATTTGAATGGAATTTAAACCATAACTGGTCAAATTAGGTAGGAATTACATGTCGTGGCCAAATCTTAGAATTTTCACTTCATGATATGGCCAACTAAAACTGGCCAGATCGTTTAAACGTAAACGTTTAATGGTATGTCAATCCTCGTTTGGCCATATCATCGATGTAGGAATTCTATGATAAAAAAATGTCTAAAGAAAAGGGGCCAAACGAGGATTTTCATATCATCAAACTTTAAAGTTTTGACTGGCCTGTTGGTCTAGTGGTTAGTGACCCTGACTGCTATGCCGGAGGTCGTGGGTTCAATTTCCACCCAGGACGAATGTTTGTGTGATAAACACGGTCATTTATTCTGTGTCTGGGTGTAATTTATCTTTAATATGTATGTATTTAGAAATAATATATAAGTATGTTTATCAGTTGTCTACTACTCCATAACACAAGCTCTGCTTAGCTTGGGACTAGACGGCGTTGTGTGATAGTTGTGGAATATATATATAAAAAAAAAACGGTCTGGCCAATTTTAGTTGGCCATATCATGGAGTGATCAATTTCTAAGATCTGGCCGCGACATACATAAAGTCTGACATTTATTATTTGGTTTTTCAGGTAATCATCACATAAATTCGTAGATCTTTGACAGTCGTTACAGGTAGTCTGACGCCAGAAAGTCTGATCAACAGTCTGTGGTATTGCCCAGTAACTGAATTTCGGAGGTCAGCCTCCCTAACCAAGTTACAACCGTTTCGTTTCGAATCTCTTTTCGTTAATCGCCTCGAGTCGGCCACGCCTCCTATTCCTTTGTTCTGACCACGTGACTTAGCGTTGAGATGACGTCAGAACTAAGGAATCGGAGGCGTGGCCTACTCGAGGCGATCGACGAAAAGAGATTCGAAACGAAACGGTTGTGACTTGGCTAGGGGGCTGTTAGGCAGTCGGTCCATGTAAAACACGAGTATTCAGTCGCATCCCATATATCAAGCTAGTTGAGAAAAGGCTAGGGAAATGATAGTGAATCATCACATAACTTCTCACGCTCTGGGTGGAGCAAGAGTGAGTGTCAGACTTTAGATGATGATCTTACATTACATAAAAGCCGCCGATCGCGTGAGGCAACGGTCTTCACGCCCCAACCGCCACCGGGATTCCGATCCTGATTTCCGGCCACCGTAGACGCGGGCTTGCGGACGGCGAGCAATGGGTAGCCTGCCGTCCAACCATCCGGTAACCGTCCGGACAGAGCCCAATTCGTCGACGGCGCGTATTGTTCCACGCGCGCCTCAGGGAGATGTCAGCAAATCGTAGGGGCCCAGCAGGGTCGAAGCCTACTGGGGCCATGGGTAGTGTGAAAACGAAACCCGGGGCCCTGGGACGAAGGCAACGAAGGAACAGGAGTGGGTTTTTAGTCAGTAAAAGTCTGACACTATCTCCCGCTCCGCCCAAGAGTATGACAAATCCAGCGATTTGTCACACGATGATTTTCCCACCTAAAAAAAAAAGTGCTAGGGTTTTTTACAAATTCCCTGGATCCCACACTAGGATTCCCTGTGTCGTGGGACTTTTACTGGCTAAAACCCATCCGAGTTCCTCCAGTTGGCCTTTGCGACCGAGACCGTTCGATAGAGTCGGACAAACGGTCTCTCAGCAAGCATGATGTAATGTGTTACTATACAGCATTTGTTAAGAAGATATGTTTAGTATGCGGCAGTTTCTAAATTATTTTGCGTCTGTCACAATATAAAATTATGGTGTGACAACATAATTTGGTAAGTACTGCATTGTTAAGTACCTATAAAGATTTTTTGCAAATATTTTTCATTATCTTGCCATTTTTTTAGCTTGTCGTTTTTTATATTTTAATACAGCGGGGTCCTATACTATATTTGTATTTCACATAAAGTGACCTAACTCAAAAGTAGCAATTTTGCTGTTGATATGAGCAAAAAAAAATACCGGGAAAGTGCGAGTCGGACTCGCGTACTGAGGGTTCCGTACAAACTTACATAAATAAATAGTTACATTCCCGAATCGAAGTATATATAAAATTTTACATTTTTTTTTCGTGACCTATCAACGAAACAGTTTTCATGAGACCTTGCTTCATGTCAAACATGATTCTTTGTCAACGACAAGAATTCTATAGGTTTTGATTTCCTAGCGAGTGTCAAAACGTGATTGAAGAAATGCGCCTAAACGGAGCATAAACGGTTTTATCTTTAGATTGAGTTGTTTTAAATGTTTGATTTTTTCCCTGCTGCTTGTGGTAGCAGACTTGAGTATTTAATATTAATTTCAGCTTCATACTTCCACGCGTTCTTGAGAAAAAGGGTCTTGAGTCAAGACCCTTTTGTGCCACTTTGTTGTCGGACTGTCAAGCCTCTTGGCAGACGGTAAACATAGTGATCCTGTAAGGGTTCCATTTTGGCGACTGAGGTTACGGAAAACAAAATGTATAACTACCGTGTTACGAGTATTTTAATCGTAGCATAATCAGCTTTTTAATGTTCCCACTGCTGGGACTCAGGCTTCCTCTCTAGGAGAGGGAATGGGCCGTAATCTACCAGGCGGGCGGGCCCAGTGCGAGTTGGTGAATGTCACATGTCTTCGAATTTTTGGCTCTAGGACATGCCGGTTCCCTCACGATGTTTTTCTTCACCGTTTTGAGAGCAGTGGTGATGAAATGAAATAAATTACAGAAAGTAATGCGCCTGGTTGGGTTTGAACCCGCGACTTAACAATTCGTAAGTCGGAGCCGTTACCACTCGGCCACCACTGCTCTTATTTCAATCGGTTAGGAGTAACTATTTCAAAATCCATTTTCCCTAAACAGACAAACAAACAAACAGTGCAAATTAAATAAAAGCTTGAAAAAACAGTTTTGAACTCACCTGAGCAACGCCAGATCATATTCGAAGGTAGCAGGATCAAAGTGTGGATGGCTGGCGACGATTTGGACCCGTCGCTCCACGAAGCCGTAAGGCTCGTCGCTTTGAGCCAGGTCATGCTCGCCCAGTCTTACTAGCAGCTCTGATGGGGGGACGCTGTGGGAGACACAAGCAGTGGTTTAAGTTTGGTCTTATTGGCTGGCCTGTTGGTCTAGTGGTTAGTGACCCTGACTGCTATACTTTATAATAACTTTTATTCAGTTCTGACCAGTACAATGAGATATAATTAGAAGATCTAACATCACAAAAGAGCCTTAAGAGGGTCCTTTTCCCCCGTCTATCGTCAACTTCGAGCATGGTTTCAAAGCTTGTTACTTCATATAACGCAATCCAACGCGATATTTGACGAAAAAAGAGAGATAACGCTTGAAAATTCTGTTAGCATTCGGTAATTCCGTGATTTACTTGAATATTTTACAAAACTTGTTCCAGGAAATACGTGTTTTTTTTAAACCCTTAAAAGTTTTTGAAAAACGTTGTCGTCATTTAGAATCTTAATTAAATTTGCAAGGCTTCTATTGTTATACTTTTTTGATTTTTTTTTGTATGAAAAACAGTGAAAATGTATGTCGAGTTGCATTCCCTTAAGAGTTAGGTTTTTCACAAATTACCTGGACCCCACACTAGGATTCCCTGTGTCGTGGGATCCAGTCTTTTCCCCATTTAGGCAAACATACATTTAGGTACTGTACTAATAGCAGAGAAACAAAAAAAAACAGTATTAAAGTGTAATAAATCGTTACACAAGATTATATTATTATAGAATTAAAAATGATTTAAAATATATATGTCTAATGAAAAGAAGGAGGGTTAGTGCTTTTGGATGACTTTATGTGAATGTGTAATTGTGTTATATGTATACCGGAGGTTGTGGGTTCAATTCCCACCCAAGACAAATGTTGTGTAATGAGTACGATCATTTGGTCTGCGTCTGGATGTAATTTATCTGTAAAAAATGTCAACTGTCTAGCTATCATGGTTCATGAGATACACAGACAGTTCAGATAAACAGACTGACGGACAGCGGAGTCTTAGTAATACGGTCCCGTTTTAACCATTGGGTACGGAACCCTAAAAAAATTGTAGAAGATAATCTCACAAACAGGAAAAAACCTTTTTTATGCCCAAACCAATCACGAAATCCCATGAAACATAAAACTGCAATCTCATAAGGAAATACACTAAATAACAATTGACATTGGAGCTTATGATAAAATCCAGTAGGTCATCTTGAGGAAAATGCTTGTAGATACGATGCGCTGCACGCGTCTGATTCCACTTATATGATTGAGTGGAGTTATGAGCATGAATTATTTTTATTTATAGTAATTGTTTATGAGAATAGTACATTTTGATAAAAGTGCAGAAAGTTTGTCATTGCGACCGAGGTGGAATTGGCACGAGCCGTGCAGGCGAGTGTGTTATGGAGCCGAGGGCTGCAGTGACAAATTTGCACGTGTGTCAAACGACTTTTTTCAATACACTTACGAAGAAATGAATAAACGGGGGTTGACCGGCGACTGGTGGGGGTCGACGCGCGCCCAGCCTGATGCGATACATGTAATAACATTATGGCGGGGGACAGCACGCGCTATTTCTGCACTAGAGCGGAAAACAGTCTATTGCGTGCCTAAAAGCGGTGGGATAAGAGCGGGTTTTCGGGTAAGTGTATTGAAAACTATCTTCTACCAGCGGTTTCGCTTGCGTTAAAGTAGGTCTCTTCATACAAATTTTGGACCCCCGTTTCATCCCCTTAGGGGGCGAATTTTGGAAAATTCTCTCTTAGTGCTCGCCTACGTCATAAATGGAAACTGTGCAAACTTTCACGCTCCTAGTCCCCGTAGTTTCGGTTGTGCGTTGATATGTCAGTCAGTTTCTCTCCTTTTATATACATAGATATATTAAGGGCTATATTTCACCGGGACACCATGGCAGCGCGACCAGTTGCGCCGCCATGGTGTCCCGCTGAAATATAGCTCTTAGGTACGTACTCTTTGGTGGGGACGTCACTGGCGGTCGGACTGCCGTCCGAGCTGGTCGCGCCACCAAATTGGTTGCGCACCAGGTGAGTAACTCTCTATAGAGCTGTATACATTTTGTTGGTAGCGGCGACTGGTCGCGCCGCCATGGTGTTCCGGTGAAATATAGCCCTAAGGCACTTTATTGGCCACGTGATCAAACTTCTCATTTTGTAAATAAACAACGGGAAAATGAGATAACCTCTAATAAACTAATTCGTCTTTTTTACAACGATAACTAAATATTCATAGTTCAAGAGCGAGTGAATCGAGCTCGGAATTGTAGGGCACTCCGACACGGACAGATTAGGTTAGAAGGCTAAGGCGGGGGCTACACTTTTCTAAGTTTATCTAGGATATTACTGACACCCCGTGCCTCGTAGATCTTTGACTGTTTGAAGCGATTGCCGTTTCCTTAGACGTTACGAAGGCCTTCGACAGGGTATGACACGCTAGCCTTTTGAGTAAGCTTCCAGCGTACGGCATTTCCCCTGGTCTGATTAACTGGGTAAAAGACTTTCTGAGTGAATGGTCTCTCCGAGTTGTTGTCGATGGATGCTCATCAGAGCCCATGACGAATGAATCTCTGGAGTACACCCACCGCCTTCAGCTCTTGGGAGTTGAAATTTCCTTAGACCTTAACTTTTCGCTGTTCATTGAGTCATAGCCAAGGTAGCTTAAATAAAAAAAAAAACAAAATGATCAAATTTAAAAAGCCTAACAAAAGCCGGACAGGCCACACTCTGCCCTGCCTAATTTGTCCGGACACACAACTAAAAAACCTGATCGTGTCCGGCTTTATCCGGACGCCTGGCAACGCTACATATACTCGATAAACATAACCCTCATTCAGGCGCATTCGGGTAATAATAAAGTATAGCACTATCTCTCTCTCACATCAGATCATGATGGTTATAAATATGACGTCTTAATAGAGCCACACAAACACACAAATAAACATACAATCTAATTTGTTTTCTTTAAGAGGACTACAGGAACTTAGCGCGTTTTATAATGCGCAAAAGTATATGATTTACTGTAGTAAACAGAATCAGAAATATATGTGTTATTCTTCAGGATAAATACTAGATCGATAGTGTGTGCAACATAATTATAATACAGCTATTTAGTGTCAGTATTATATTAGTTACAGAAAAAACACGCAGATGCCTTTTAAAGTTATTTTTGTCGATGAAAAACCGGACTAATATACATGTAATCATTCTGATTTTTTATCAGATTATTTTACAAGCAACGGTTTTCCATTAGTTTTAATTTTATAATCAAACTAACTGACTCGGCAAACTTCGTACCGCCTAATGGTCATGTTGTGGTACCTTTTGGCCAAACTGTCAAAGGACAATTCCATCTACTGACATTTCCAGAACCAGCATAATTCATTTTAAAATGAAATTTTCATTAGAGATGGCGTTGTATTCGAATTTTTTTTTTCGTGAACTTATCATATTTCTCATCGTTTAAACCTTTCTTGGAGTATCACGAATATTTCAAGACCAAAATTAGCCAAATCGGTTCAGCTGTTCTCGAGTTTTAGCGAGACTAGCAAACAGCTATGCATTTTTATATCTGTATACTTTTAGTAAATCGCTAAAATCTACTTAGTGTAGATTTTATTTAAAGAGGTAAAGTTTTTTTTTTGTTTTTAGGAGGTAATCTCTGGAAGTACTGGTCCGATTGCTAAAATTTTTTCAGCGATAAAAAGCTGCTTTATTCCTGAGTGACATAGTCTATATTTTATTTAGGTACGCGGGTGAAGCCGCGGGCAAATGCTAGTGCTTAATATTTTACAAGCTTTGTGTTTTTGCGCATCTGTTTCTTTTTGTATGCAGTCCGAGAGTGGCTGTGATTTTGGTACTATAGTCCTCTTATTATAAAGATTAAGATAAGTCGAGCTATGAGTGTGGATTATGCATTACGTATGTGCATATTGTGCAAGTCGACACTTAATGGGGAATGTGGAAAATCGATGTTATGTCGTGCTAGTATGTAAATGGATTTTAGTTGTGTAATCCCTCCAGTGCCGTAACTATAGTCTGTATAGCCTGGTGCGAGCTTCTATAATAACGCCCCTAAAAAAAGCATAATACAAACAAAAAGCACTAGATATAAAAAAATTGCGCCCCTCTAGGGACTGCTCGTGTCTGACTGCCTGGTCACCGCTGACACCGCCCTAGTTACAGCACCGAATCCCTCTGATCATCACATGTAGTTAGTACGTATCTTGCTGACTAAGAAATCTTTTTTAACTAGAATTATCCCTCTTTATCTCGCTTAGGGCGGAATTCACCAATAAAACCAGCGTTTGGCTCGCATAATCGCGTTTAGCCGCTGTCACTTGTAAAAATACAACAAAAGAAAAATACAGACAAGTGACACAAGTGACAGCGGCTAAACGCGATTATGCGAGCCAAACGCTAAAACGCGATTAGTTTTATTGGTGAATTCCACCCTTAATCACTCTATATGACACTAATATTATAAAGGGGAAAGTTTGTGTGAATGGTTAGTACAATGCGTTCCAAATAAGAATAGGATCGATTGACAGGTAGTGACGTCACGTCATACTGTCAAATCGAAGAATTATTATGATGAGCAAAACAAATTTATTTACGAACTGTGAACGAAAATAGTTTAATCAGAATCCAGTTCTTCAATTTTGCTCATCTCTGAGTTCTTCAATTTTGCCCAATTTCTTGCGATTTGACAGTATGACGTGACGTCACAACATGGCGTCGATCCTATTCTTATTTGGAACGCATTGCAAGTTTGTTACTTCTTCACGTTCGAATGGCTGAACTAGCTTCTGCCAGCGACTTTGCCCGCGTCAAAATAGGTTTCTCCATACAAACTTTGGACTCCCGTTTCATTAACTTAGCGGGTAAATTTTGCAAAATCCTCTCTTAATGCTTTCCTACGTCATAAAAGGAAACCTTATGCAAAATTTCACGCTCTTAGGCCCCGTAGTTTCGGCTGTGCGTTGATATGTCTGCCAGTCAGTTTCTCTTTTTATATATATAGGGTGACAGGTAATTAGTGTACGATACTTAAACACGTGATTGTGGTCATGATAACCAACAACTTTTACTATGGGAACAAACCTGAAATCGCGAAAAAAAATCAGCTGTTCAGTACATTTAGCTTCACTTTTTTTGACTGACCGACATTTTGACAATTCAAAAGTGCCTGTAATTGGTCTATTTGAAATAAACGTTTCTGATTTCTGATTTCATTTATGTTTGCCTAATGTACTGAACAGCTGATATTTTAAAATTGTTTGTTATCATGAGCACAATCACGTGTTTAAGTATCGTACACTAATTACCAGTCACCCTATATAGATTAGGCACACGGGTAGATCATGTCCTGAAATAGCACATAGGTATACTATTTATCCTGGAAATATGTTCCATTGGGATAATTTTCAACAATCACGCGAGCGAAACCAGTGGCAGCCAGGGGCGCCGGCTATTAGAAAACCTCATGGGTGCTCATGCTCATTTGATGACTAAAAAGTGGCGAAGTGTGAAAAGAGAAATGCACACTGATCGACAATTTGATAACGGATACATCAGTAACTGGCATCCGTTGCCCGCATCGTTAATAAATAATAAATTGAGACAACATCACATACATTGTCCTAGTCCCAAACTAAGGTTTTCCCTTGTACTATGGAAAACAGGAACAACGAAGGTACCACAAACACCCAGACCCAACACAAATATCTGTTTCATCAACAAACATTTGTGTTGGTGGGGAATCGAACCCGCGACTCTTGCGTCTCAACCGGCGCTCTGAACCACTGCTTTAAATGGGTCGTCGAGTAATGAAAAAACGCCCATCCCTAAAAGGCAATTTCTGATTTGTTTTTTGATGTCTACTCTCAGGGGTCCTCGGCACCCACTGTTTATTTCTCATGGGTGCTCGGGCCCTCGAGCACCCACGAAGTCTGCGCCCCTGCTGGCAGCAGTTTTTCATACTAATGTTATAAAGCTGAAAGTCTGTATGGTTGTTACTACTTCACGCTCGAATGACTGAATAGATTTCAACAAAACTTAAAATAATAGTACATAGGATACGTTTTACTGTGCAGTTTCTCAGCAATATGTATTTTTCTGAGCACGATAGACTAATACTTTTAATTTTCCCTCCCAATACTTTTCATTTTAATTAGCCTATATTTACATCACTGATTATATAGTATGAGATTATTCTCCTAATAACCTCGTAAGGCCCAACCTAAATTTAGGTCGATATATGTTACGACCCAATGTACTAAAAATAGTCGCATGTAGTTGCGGCCCTTTTTTCTTCTTTTCTTCTTTAATGCTTTTGGCAATTTTTTTTTAAGTGTTATTTCCTATAAATAAAGTTAAATATTAAATGTAAAAAATATATATTGAAATAATTACGTTTAAATATCATGTCATAATTTTAGGTCGCTGGGCTGTAATTTTATGTCTATTCAATCATTTTTGTCATTAAATTAAGTCGTTGGGCCTTACGAAACTAAAGAAAAGCTTAAAAAATACTCACTGTTCCACACAATGCGCAGCCGTAATCGCCCAGTTTTCATTCAGCAGCGCAGCCCCACATTTATGTAGATACGTGGAAGTCCTGTACTGCCTCAGGGATATCTGCCACGGCCACTGTCCGAAGCCGGACTTCGTTCCCCCCACGATCCTGCCTTGAGGAGCCTGCCATAGTCTGCGACCACATACTGCGAGCACCAATAAGGTTGAGTTTAGAATCATTGTGGGATTTATTGAGGCGGGGATGGATAGATTGGGCTGGGGAAGATTTATTGGGGTGGGGATGATTTATTTGGGTGGGGATGATTTATTGGGGTTTTGTAAGGAATTTATTTTGTTTAGTGTGGTGTGTTTATTGGTTGTTTGATTTTGTGTTATTTGCAGTTTTAATTAGATGTCTTCTGTTTAGGTTTCTATATTTTATTTTTAGTTACGTCACTTGTGTATTTTTATAAGTTCAGGATTCTTATTAATTATTATATTCCTAATTTTGATTTTATAATTTAGTTATTAATTAAATTTTAAGTAACGGTGTTCACTTTTATATAAATGAAATCCACTAACTATAAGATTAGAGGGTTTTCCTGAGTTGATGAGGTTTTATACGAAACTTATTTTGAAAAACTAAAAGGTCGATGCACTTCGTTTCATAGATTCTTATCTATGCGCGACTAAAAAAGTACAAGTCATTTGATTTAAATTAGAACACTATAGAATTTTTATTTTAGAACACGTAAGTATTTAATTTAAATTTAAAAAACTGATTTCGTACTTAATATTTTAAACTTAGAATCTTTGAGCAATCTTTGGTACTGAACGCAAAAAGAGTTCACTTTTTACACAAAAAACTGGATTAAACAGGATTGGTCTTGTTTTTGTTCAATAAAACTTTAGAAGTCCTAATTATAAGTTTTTGCTCAATAAATTGCCATTTAAAAACCTTAACATAGTAACTGAATGATAATTCTTAGTGAATGATAATACAATGCAAATGGCATACAGCAGTACATGTATAATTTTAAATTTGTGAATTTTATTAAGTCTTATTTTCCGAACGGTACTTATTTTTATGAATTAGACAGTTTCAAGGAACTTTCTCGACACTTTTCAGAACAACGAAAAATCACATTTAAATATTCTTATATCACTTTTCGCATTTAGAAATCGAAATTAAATTCGAAACACGATTGTTTAAATCCAGTTCACGAATGCACTTTATCCTCGTATTCCCATGACATCTTTATTTTTACTCTTTGGCATTCTGCCAGTACCACTTATTAACATAACTTCGACAACAAATCGTAGTTTTGAAACTCCGATATTTGATTTTCGATTTTTAAAGTTTCATCACGTCACTATTTCAAAACACTATTTTATTTTTCGAACTAGGCACAGGTATTAAGTTGTACAGCCAAAAATGTCACTTGCACTTTTTTTTCGGAACCAAATTCTCATTTCAAAAAGTTTACTTTTTTAAAATGTCAATGCAAAAGCCACAGCATTCGTCCTTGCGTTTGCCTTGGCCGTGGCGTGCGGTCGCGTCGCGATCTCACTACTCTTTGTTTGAAAAGCGAACAGTTTTTTATTTTTTTTATTATTGTTTATACACGGGCTGTAGAACATTTCGTTGGGACTCCAAAGGTCTTTAACCTGGCTGTGGCTATTTTTATGTTGGTTTGGTTTAATAAAAAATAAAAGTAGTGTTGTAATTGTAGGGTTTTTTGGCAATGTCATTGGGTTACCTAAGTGACATTTTGATTGCATCTTTTTCTGATTGAGCTGTCCTTCAGGTAAAGTTCAAAAAACATAGACACAGTTTTACTCATAAGACAAATTCTGTCCTTAATGATCTTTGAAACTTGGTTTTCAGTCGTTGCTGTCAATACGATTATAAAGTTTCTTCCATAATCAATTATCTATATAACTACGAGTATGCGTACAGCTAAGGAGTGGAATTTCCTGCCGGAGTCTGTGATTCCTGCTATCTACAACTTGGGGGTCTTTTTTAATCAAGAGTGAATATTTATTTATTATTAGGCTTTTCAACAATAAGCACGCTAATACATTACAATTCGCACAATACCAACTTACGTCTAAGCGCCTCATCACTTACAGAAAAGCACAGCATGCACTACATTATGCGCTGTTAATAACCTAACTAATTGTTTATAAACATACTTACATGGTTTCGAAGTAAGAAAGTAAAAACGAGTCAAATTAATCTAAATTAAAATGATTTAAATAATAAATTAAATTTGATCACAATAAGTTCGATTTAAATATAATATTATATAAAATTAGGTAAACATTAGGTTTTGACTAGGACTTAATTATTAGTTATTAGTAGCAAGCACGACTTTTTTAGAGCTGGAACCGATGAAGTAAAGAGGTCAATGAATAGGTTACTTCTAGCAAGCGTGCTCCATCGTCGACCACATCGTCGCTTACCATCAGGTGAGATGAGGCCAAGCGCGAGCGTATAACGAAAAAAAGACCAAAATTCTTTACTACTGTGTCATCATTTGTCGTTGTAACTTATCTTTTTCTTAGTTCTTATCTTTTGACAAAGATTTGGAAGACAGGAATGTGACTATTTGTTTTGTTAGCATTTTTGTTTTATCTAACAACGACTACCATATCCTTTAGAGATTTCTTCTCATCCCAATTTAAGGAAATTGGACCTTAATTTTCAATTGTGTTTTTCAGCCATGAGACAGCGATAAAGATTTAACCGCTTGTGTCGGATTGGTTCGACAAGTATTTTTGTGTCTTATTCGCCAGGGTCGTGTGTTTGCGACTGGGTACTCCATCCCGTTTAGCTCTTCAATCCCCATAGGTGACAGAAGAGCTGACGAGATTGGAGTATGTGGTCGTGGATGGAATAAACGAATCTGACTGACTGACGGCATATCAACACACAGCCAGTACTGGGATTGGAAGCTTGAAATTTTGCACAAGCTTTCCTTTTATGACTTAGGCGAGCACACAGGATGTACCAAAATTCTCTCCCTAAAGGAATGCAACCTATTGGAATGGAGTTAAAAGAGTTTCAAAGAAGTTTGTATGGAGAAACTTACTTTTATGTGGGCGAAGTTACTGGTAAAAGCTATAGTTATTGATAAGCTCACGTTTGACCAATATTTGACCTGATGGTAAGCTATGGTGTGGTCGACCTTCGAGCACGCTTGCCTAGCACAACATATTCACTATTGACTTCAAGACCCCCAGGTTATAGATCTCTATCCGAAAACACAGAATCCGGTTTCACGATAGCTGTACGCACAATGAATGTGGTGGGATATCCACCTTGTACCGGGTGGCGCAACACCGTAAGTCTGGTGGTCTGATAATGGAATATGCTTGGCGGAATTAAGTTGTGCAATTAAGTTGAGTCATGGGAAACGGATTTACTTACAGGCTTTTTTTCGTAAAAAAAAAAACAATAGAACTGTCAACCAGCTGTTCACATTAATTGAGAACGGTGATATGTTATGTGCCAAAAAAAACCATCAAATTTTGGACTACTGGTTATGTTATATGTTATGTCTGAGTATGATTTCCGCACTTAGTCCTATGCGGACCATTGTACGTGGGCCATGGCGGCCATAACCTTAGGTGGGCTTATTCCAACCAGCCCACCTCTCTCCTAAAACAGATTAGGCCTCTCAGGTTTTTCAGGGCATCACTAAGTGAGTTCGGGGATCCTAAGGTTCGTGTGCGTATTTCAGTGACACCTACAATATACAATACAATATTCACACGACTATCACACAACGCCGTCTAGTCCCAAGCTAAGCAGAGCTTGTGTTATGAGTACTAGAGAACTGATAAACATACTTAAATATATCTAAATACATACATATTATAGATAAATTACACCCAGACACAGAACAAATGATTGTGCTCATCACACAAACATTTGTCCTGGGTGGGAATCGAACCCACGACCTCCGGCATAGCAGTCAGGGTCACTAACCACTAGATCAACAGGCCAGTCAATTGTGCAGTCTAGGAGCTCATGTGCAATTGTCTCCTCCCCCTCCAAGCATGCTCTGCACAGGGGATTACTGGTAATCACTACCAAATGTAACTTTGTTTAACCCAAAGTGCATACAGCAATCAATTAATTTGGTCAGCTTCCAGTCTAACCAGATGTTGCTGAGTATCAGTATTTTACATAAAACTATGGCCTATCTCCACAACCTAGTATGTATTTGGGAAAAACGATACTTGTTGAGAAGACTGGGACCAGATTCTTTGGCTTCTGACTACCATGTCCAGCGGCTAACCAGCTTTCCGTAGTATGTATTTGATGGGCAACGGTTGGAGTCGCAGGCGCTCGGAGCCCCCGTTTCGCGACTCTGTCTTTCAACTGAGTGACACCATGAAAGACGGTGGTAAACTGATCACGTGTTGCCCAGAAATGTGCTCCAACAAGCTTTGTACATAGGAGATTTCAGAGTCATAATTTAAGATTATTTAGGGACCCCTTCCATGCGGTAATCACCGGGGTGGGTGGTTCTAGTGCGTTAAAAATCCCTCATTTTTTGGTCTTTTTCCCAATAGTCCAGGAGTTATTTGAAGGTTTCCCCTCAATAAAAAGATGGATAGATGAGCAACTGTTGCTATATTTCAGAAATAAGATCGACAGATCTAGATTGTTATTTTATTCGCGAGCTCCCCTTCCCGAGTTTTTTTTACTATGTATAGGCTTGCGTTTGAACACTGTCTCATCTGATGGTAAGCGATGATGTGGTCGGTGATGAAGCACGCTTGCCTAGAAGTATCCCATTCACTCTTGACTTAAAGGGGGGTCTTTAAGTCAGAAGGTTGTAGCTATCAGTAAACACAGACAGGCAGGGAATTCCACTCTTTAGCTGTATCAGCTGTTGAGCTAACCAAACAATGGTGTAAATCAGCTGTTGAGCCGTTGTTTAGCCATCTGATCAGTATGGACATATATTTAAATTCATCAGTAATTAAGAACGCTAGTCCAGTCGTCCGTGACTGTGGGGACATCTCATTAATGATCACGTGCGTTAGGTTTGGTGTTCACTTGCGGAAAACTGTTCGGAGTTTTTAATTTAATGCAAAATTTTTATAGCAGTATGATTTGGGGCCTTATAATGGCGTGTTAAAATGTCAGACGTGTAAGCGAGAAAAAGGGATGAAGCTATATATCTTACAAACCATATCTCCATCCCTTTAACAATTCAGTGTAGGTGGTCAAATGGATCGCGTTAAGAACTCGTGGTAGGGCGTCTCTGGATCTGAAGACTTGTTTTTTGAGGTAAGAAATCATCCAATGACTTCTCCGTGGAGCGGGAGGACGTGTCAGATTTATACTAACTATAAAAAACTTTTTATATAAAAAAAACCCGAATTTAGTACAAATTAAACGAAAATGATCATCATCTATTATGACAAAACATGTTGCAAATGGGATTTGGCTAGTTTTTTAAAGTCGGCCGCCAGCCTGACACCAACCCTCCTTGGTAGTTTACCCGCTACCGTTAAAGTGCTGTAGTATGCACAGTCTCTAAATATCCCTTAGTCGCCTCTTACGACACCCACGGGAAGATATGGGATGGAGCTATTCTTTACGTCCGACACCATACAGTACTATGATCAAAATGTTTTATTTTCGGAAGTCGTTGTTAAAAAAACGAACAAAGAAAACAAAAAGCACCAACTTCCGAAATTAAAGTTATTTTCAACATTTTAGTGTATTTGTAGGTACTGAGGCCCCACCATTAGCTCTTAACGCGATGCATTTGACAACCTACACTGAACTGTTAAAGGGATGAAGCTATACACCCCTAGTTTCTAATTAGTACAAAAAAAATGGGGCTCTATCCATACCCGTTACTGATCATATTTTTGTAGTCAAAAGTAAAAAAAATGAAATCCCAAAATTGCCCACGAATGCTCATAATTGGTAAATTCATAATAGAATCAATCATTCATAACAATTGCTACTAGAAAATACTACGCGCAGTGTTTTTTCCATTTTGATCGTCATTTATTCATTCATAATCAATAAATAGCCTGTACAATATTACCATAAATTGAGTGACATTTTGGGACATAAACAAACGCTAATAACTTAGCTGTTTTTGAATATTATTTATTGAGACTTTACTTAAATAATAACAAGACCTTTTCTAATAAGTCCTAGTATTTGTACTAATTAAAAATTAGTGATGTATAGGGTGTATAACTCCATCCCATCCATCCCATCCCTCTTTCTCGCTCGCATGACTGTCAATTTATCACATCACAATAGGTCCCCTGAAGTCGGTTGTTTTTTTTTTTTTGTAAATAGTTTTTTCGTCTCTCCAGTCGTTGAGCACTCAGCCTAACAGTCAAAACAATCAGTTTACCCAACAATGGCTTCGTATAATTAAACCGTAGTTAATAATCTAACAATTAGTTAGCGTCATGGCATGGGTAACTACACTTCCTTATTCTGTGGTCAGCTGAGGTGGAATAGACATTATTATTTATTAGTATACTTCACGTCTTTATATAATCTTGTATACATATAAGTAAAATCGAAGTGTCTTTGTAATACCTATCAAAATATTTTTTTTATCTATGAAAAATGTGAAAAATGCAGTTTTTGACATGTTCGTCTGTCTGTTTGTTCCGGCTTATCTCCGAAAGAACTGAACTGATTTTGACGGGACTTTCACTGACGGATAGCTGATGTTACAAGATTTCATTTTCCTATGACAACGGGATTTTAAATTACGGAAATAAGCATAAGTATAATCTTCCTTTTAATGTTCCCACTGCTGGGACTCAGACCTTCTCTCTAGGAGAGAGATTGGGCCGTAATCCACCACGCGGGCCCAGTGCGGGTTGGTGGATGTCACATGTCTTCGAATTTTTGGTTCTAGGACATGTCGGTTTCCTAACGATGTTTTCCTTCACCGCTTTGAGAGCAGTGGTGATGAAATAAATTACACAAAGTAATGCTCCTGGTTGGGTTTGAACCCATGACCTACAACTTGTAAGTCGGGACCGTTACCACTCGGCCACCACTGCTCCCGAAACTACGGAAAACGTCTTCGAAATGGATGAACCAAAATTGAAGTGACTTTATTGGGATATACCTACTCGTAGCGAATGTTATACATAAGTTAGTTTTTATTTTTATTATCCCGCGGAAACGGGACTTAATTTCCGGAGGGATCTCTCCGAAATCGATTTTCTGTTTATACGAATGAGGCATTCGAAAGAAGGAGTAAAGGTAGAACTACACTGCGCATGCGCACACGTGTGCCACAGACGTCGATCTGGGCGCGTCGGTCTCCATACATTTTATATGGAAACTAGACTTGTAGAGCTACATTAGATCCACGCCACGCGACGTCGGTCTACGTAAAAATCAGACGTGTTCCACGTGTGCGTCGATCTTATGTAGTTTTAGCTTAATGTTCTTAAACTCCACGCGATTGAAATCGCAGGCGCTAGTTTAAAATCCAGTAGGTTTACCACGTCTGTTTACTCGCTAACTTCTCCTAAACTACGCAACGAATTTTGATGCGGTTTTCACTAATATTAAGAGCAATAAACGTGGAAGGTTTATGTATATAATTTACACCCTTGCGAAACCAAGGTTTTTTTTTCGGGTGGGAATATTATCTTATGACATCCTTCGCTATTGGGCGGGGCGGGAGATAGTGTCAGCCTTTTACTGACTAAAAACCAACTCCTGTTCCTTCTTTGCCATTTTTCCAGGGCCCCGGGGATCTCTTTCGCAACACCCATGGACCCAGTAGGCTTCGACCCTCTGGGCCCCTACGGTTTGCTGACATCTCCTTGAGGCGCGCGTGGAACAGTACGCGCCGTCGACGATTTGGGCTCGGTCCGGACGGTTACCGGACGGTCGGACATTGCTCGCCATCCGCAAGCCCACGCCTACGGTGGCCGGAAATCGGGTTCGGAATCCCGGCGGCGTCTGGGGCGTGAGGACCGTTGCCTCACGCGTGCGGCCTCCTCCTTTGCGAGCATTACAGCTTCGCAGAAGGAGGCGACCGCCTGCCACTCCTCCTCCCTTCAGACCATGGACTATATCAAGGCCCGGCGTGAGAGATCGCTGCCACCGATCGCCCCCACGAGGACACGGCGGTGCTCTGACCAAGTGGGGCACACCTTTACCGTGTGCTCCATCCACCGTGTCCTCCGGGCGGTCCAGGGCAGACTTTATAGTCTTGCGATATACGTGCTTCATTATATTTACGTCAAATAAAAATATAATCCAATCTTATTAATCTTACGGAAACACAATTAAAGTAAATCGAGGCCAATTTTCTATAATTCCAATTAATTGATTAAATGTCATTCATTTGTTTGAAGTTGATTTATTGATTTTAACAATGAAAGGAAAATTATGGAATGAGGTGACATTTTTATAGCGAGATTATTTACACAATTTGTGATCATTTAATTACGTTGTTCTGTTATTAAAGTTTTTTTTAATACTGTTTTTTTTTAGGGTTCCGTACTCAAAGAGTAAAACAGGGCCCTATTACTAAGACTCCACTGTCCATCAGTCTGTTTGTCTGTCCATCTTTCACCAGGCTGTATCTCATGAACCGTGATAGTTACACAGTTGAAATTTGTACAGATGATGTATTTCTGTTGCCGCTATACAACAAATACAAAAAAAATATTTAAGAGTCTCCCATACAATTCGGTACGGAACCCTTCGTGCGCGACTCCGCCTTGCACTTTGCCAGTTTTTTTGTTAATGTTTTCGGCCATGCCATTTGTCCATGGAGTTTCTTGCACGTTCTTCTCCATAGAGATCTAAGCTTTGGAATGTGAAATTTAGCTTTACTATTTGACTGATCGACATTTTGACAATTCAAAAGTGTTTATTTGAAATATGTAAATGTTTTTGATTTAATTTGATTTGCTGACCTTACTGCTCCAAAAGGATGGTTTTATTTTTTGAGATTTTGTAACGCCCTTTTTCATTTTATCATTTAGGTCATCTATTTTTACCTTTTTTAATCATCATCATCATTATTTCAGCCGAAAGACGTCCACTGTTGGACTTAGGCCTCCCCCAAGTGTCACCATAATGACCGATCCTGTGCGTCTCACATCTATCGGATTCCAGCAACAAATGATTACTTTTTTAATTGTTAATTTTAATTGAAAAAAATAAATTCTTACTTTCTTTAATTGTTAAATAAAATTATTTTATTAACCGACTTCAAAAAGGAGGAGGTTATATGTTCGGTTGAATGTTTTTTTTTTTTTTTTTTTTTTTTATGTATGTTCACCGATTTCTCGGTCAATTGTGGACCAATTAAAAAAAAATTTTTTTTTATTGAAAGGTTATGCTTCCAAGTTGGTCCCATAGAAATATTGTTATGATCTGATCATGAACTTCGAAGATATGGAACAGAACTCCTCATAGTATCACAGCAGAACCGTCGTAAAAAGTAAAATTGCTTTGTTTATACGTGTAGTCGATGACTGACTGAAAGTAGAGGAGGAATATATCGAACTGATCTGATGATGAAGCCTGAAGTTAGGCACCGGAACTCTGTAATAAACTAATGTAATCTAACCGTGTTTGGGATTATTAGAATTGTCATGAGATGCACTCTGGCTATAAGGTATTTAAGTTTAGCTGAGGGGTACTTTTTAGTGGTGATACCACAACTAAAAAGTGCAAAATAAAAACTTTTTACAAAAAAAATATAACCGACTTCAAAGTAAAAAAAAAACACTGAAAAGTGCAAAATAACTTTAATTTCGGAAGTCGGTGTTAACCTTTGTGCGCTTGACTGTTCATAAAATAGGATAACATATTCTGTCGGGTCAGCTAGTCTAATATAAAATTTATGATCTTCGTAAAATACATAGTTTGAATTATTTTGTTTAACAAGCTTTGAATGATGAGATAAGTACCTATAATTTATTAGGTATCTAACACGTTTTCGAACGCTGAAGCATTAAATAACGAAGAGACAAAACTATTACAGAAACACCGATTTCCGAAATTAAAGTTATTTTGCACTTTTCAGTGTTTTTTTTTTACTTTGAAGTCGGTTATATTTTTTTTGTAAAAAGTTTTTTGTAGTTTAATTTACCTACTTTTTAATATATTTATTAGGTTTTTTTTTATTTTTTTTTATTTTATTTTTTTATTAATGATAGGCTAGCGTTTGACCACCATCTCACCTGATGGTAAGCGATGATGTGGTCAATTTAGCTGTGAGTGTACAAGTGTAACAAATAGAGGTGATTGTGTAGATAAATTAATGACAATTATAGCTAAAAAATTCTCACCGTTCTTGTAATCAGACATGTTGACTGCTTCCGTCGTGGTTTCCGGTATCAGTGTCGTCGTTGGAACGGCTTCCTCTGCAAAATAATTACAATATTAATAATAATATAACAAAGCCAAGAATTTCTGAAAAAGAAACCTGCTGTCCTGGATTTTTCAGAGGAATTATCGCAGCCATCGCAAAAAGGGCAACTGAAGGGTTTTAGTACTGATAAATGTGACACAGGGAGTGTCAGACTTTTACTACCCGCTCCTCCCAGAGCGGGAGAAGTTATTTGATAATTTCCCACATAAAAAAGAACGCAAAAAGCAACTGAAGGACACCGGAGTGACGCGTGTTACACTGTTACATTTTGTGTGTTACATTTTGACATTTAATTTTAAGTTATGACATCATTCAAATTCTTTAATATTCTGAAACTGACCCAAAGTAATATGGAACAAGAGCAGGAAGACGATGATAATTATAAGTTACTCACCAGTAGGTTTCACAGCTTCTGTAGTACTGGAACTAGTATCATTCTTCTCAGCGAGACTCTCCGTTACATTTTCAGACGAAACAGAACTGAAAGTCGTCAAGCCAACACTTGAAGTCGTAGTCGGTACTGTCGGCGACAACGTCACGTTCACAGTGAACTCTAGTATCGGTTGTTGAGTTGTTACAGTTGTTGACGACGACGGGACTTCCGTTGTTGTTGTTGTCGTTGAAGTCGTTGTTGGTTGTACAGTTTGTTGTTCTGTTGCTGTCAGTTCTACAGTTGTTGGGGGTGATGTTTCTGGTGCTGGGGCTTCTGTTGTTGTCGTTGTTGTTGTACTTGTTGTTGTTGTTGGTGCAGCTGTTGTTGTTGTTGTTGGCGCAGCTGTTGTTGTTGTAGTAACAGTTGTTGAAGTTGATGATATAGTTGTTGATGGGGTTTCAGGTTTTGGTGGGATTGTTGATATTAGCACCCAACCGTCTGTTTGCCATTTTTCTGGAAATATCAATGGTGATGTTAAAAATAATTCATTAATAAATCAGACTTTTATAAATTGATTGGCTCACATTTGACCAGTGATGATAAGCCATGCTATGCTCGATGATGGAGCACGCTTACCTAGAAGTAACCTATTCCCTAGATGATGTGAACACTGTTGACTCTGCTGATTCATAGATTTCTTTGTATTTCGATCCACTTTTTTATTATTTTATTGTGTTTTTGGGTGAGAAATATTGTAAAATCAGTCATTTTTAGGGTTCCGTACCTCAAAAGGAAAAAACGGAACCCTTATAGAATCACTTTGTTGTCTGTCTGTTTGTCTGTTAAGCTTAAGACTATTTATCACGGGAACGCGTTGAGGTATCGAGTTGAGACTAAAACTATATAGGTACTAGTTAACGAAAAAAAAATATACGGCCGTTTATGTTGCAAAAAACGTATATTTCGACACTCTCAAGGGAATCAAAATTCATAGGGATCAATCAATCAAATCAAAATCATAATTCCCGTTGACCTCGAATCCTGAAATTCGGCATGAAGCAAGATCTCAATGCACAAGTATAGGAAAAAATCTGGAAACTGTAAATTTGTACTTAGACACAAAAAAAACTTTTACTGCGATTCCAAAAATACTTCGTAACTCAATTCGGGAATAAACTGTTTTCATAGGTAAGTTTGTACGGAACCCTCAGTGCGCGAGTCCGACTCGCACTTGCCCGGTTTTTTTTTAAAGAGTAACTATGAAGTTTCTTACCCGTTCTTCTTATAGGAAACGATCAATTGGAACCGTGCACTATGCTTTTGACGTTTTATAAGTGCCCAGGTAGGCTTATGTAAAAAAAATTGTGCTGAACTCTGGTTTAACACAAGTGACAAAAAATATGTTTTTTTTTTATTACGGTACCTTAGAAACTTGACTATATTTTACGCTCGTGATTCCTAATGTATCATAACAGCATTATATATGAACATAATGTAATTTGGTGATGTCACGGCTTCTTGAAAAATAACAAAAATTACGACCTTATATGTATTAGAATAACTGACAAGTTGAGACTCATTATTTTTAATAAAGGTTTCAATTTGGGCAGTACAGGTTTTTTTATGAATGACTGTCCACTACTGCGTCTGCGCACACGTAAAACAGCATAATATAATTTGACTACAATTTCAAGATTATTTTTTGTGCGGAACCCTAATTACTTTTCTAAATTAAAAATAGCCTAGTTAATTCTTGTAAAATCAATTATACTCTGCTGAAAGTCTCGTTAAAATCGGTCGAGCCGTTTCGGAGATTAGCCGAAACAAACAGACAGCCGAGCAGACTGACTCTAGTTTAGAATAACTAAAAGAAGTTTCACAGTGGAACTTGTGAAATAAGAAGCGCTCTAACAAAGTCTAAATAACATCACAAAAATCGGTTTTTGTTCTTATTTTTTCAGAAGAAACCGATCCCAAATGGTCCACATTAGTTTCAGGCCTCCCAGGGCCTTGGTGGGAAATCACCCGATGACATCTCCCGCCCTTGGGCGGAGCGAGAGGTCAGACTTTAACTGAATAAAACCCACTCCTTATAGTTTCTTTGTTGCATTCCAGGGCCGGGTTTTCCTTTCAGAAGCGAACCCATGGCCCCAGTAGGCTTCGACCCTGCTGGGCCCCTACGGTTTGGGGACATCTGCTACGGTTTGCTGACATCTAGACCTCCCAGAGCTGCGGGATTCGGAAGTGTTCCCGAAGTCCAGGAACGCAAAGGGCAACTGAAGGAACATGGGTGGATTTTAGTCAATAAACGTTTGACACTTCCTTCTAGCTCCACCCAGAGCGGTTGAATTTATTTGATAATTTCCCACTAAAAAAAAAAACTCTAGGAATAAAATGGATATCTTCTCCAGCAATTATTTTCTTTCTTTGTTTTTTTTTCTGTGTGCTCTCCTACCTTTCTTTGTTGTTTTGTGTGTACAGAGGCATAGCGTGGACTAATTTAGACGTCGGCGAAGGAGGTTCAAATCAGCGAGGTAGTTTTCTTTCATAAATTCGAAAACGTGACAGCGACTGTCGCAACCCAGTGTTCAACCACATGCGTCGCTTACCATCAGGTGGAATAGTGGTCAAACGCGAGCCTACCATTTATAAAAAAACCCTCATTGTGTGTATATATTATAAACTAGTTTCCTTTCTGCCGCGGCTACGCCCGTATGAAAGTAGGCTTCTTCATACAAACTTTGAACCCGAGTTTCATCCCCTGAGGGGGTAAATTTTGGTAAACCCTCTCTTAGTGCTCGCCTACGTCTTTAAAGGAAGCAGTTTCGTCAGTCAGTCAGTTTCTCCTTTTATATATATTCATAAATAACGCCAATATTATAAAAGCGAAAGTTTGTATGTAAGTGTGTGTATGCTTGTTACTCCTTTTTTAGATTTGGATGAAATAGCACACGGGTAGGTAAAAGATGTCCTGAAATAACACATAGGATACTTTTTACACCACCTATGTACTTGATAATGCCCTTATTATATGTAATGTAACCATCACCTAAAGCAAGTCATTCTGTCCCTAAGGATCTAATGTAATACAGACGTTCCAAGAAATAATAAGATTTGAATTTGGAACATCAAAAACCATTAATTTGAAAAAACTACACACTAAGGGAATTAAAACGTACATGTATAACAAACAAGTTTATTAAAAAAATCAAACTGGCCATTAACAAAAAAAAAAAGAATAAAATGTCGTTACTGACAAGTCTCTAAAAAAAAGTAATGAAAGAGCGGGACCGTTATAATACGTCCCTTGCGATAAATTTTCTATTTTCACGCGGGCGTTCATATAGAAAATAAGTATTTTTTATTATTTTAGGTCTAATCCATCGATCCCAATACAAAACTTCACAAATTACTTGTCCCAAAAACCATGAGACATTTGGTCAATTCTCACGAGAATCGTGACTAGTCAAGCTAGTAGCGCCAGCTAAGTGGAACAGCGCAGTCACGGCTATGATTCCGTGATCGATGCTTGATCGAGTACCGTTTGTGCTTGGAACAGTGCCAGGAGACGTGTAAAAGGGTTAAGAGAGTTGATAGTAAGTACTAAGAATATAGAATGGAAATAGAACGAGGCATCTGGGTTAGATTGGATGAGGAGGACCAGGGGACTTTCTATGACTTATTAAAAGTCAGCCGTGCGAGTGAGAAATGGAGCTATACACCATATACTCCATAACCAGCCCCCCTAGCCAAATTACAACCATTTCGTTTCGATTCTCTTCAAGAGAAGAAGAAGAAGAAGAAGCCTCGAGTAGGTCACGCCTCCGATCCTGACTGATGATCCTGAGATGACGTCAGAACAAAAGGAATCGGAGGTGTGGCCTACTCGAGGCGTTCGACGCAAGAGAATCAAAACGGAACGGTCGTAACTTGGCTAGGGGGGCAGAGGTGCTGGAAGCGCTGCGACTGCGCGCGTCGGACGGTGTGAGGTGCCGTCTGCTAGAAGTAACCTCCTAAAGTTTCCCCTTTATCACGAACCATACGTATTATCAATGAGATATCGCTAACAGAGGATATATTTAGTCAAAATCTACCGAAATTTGTAAAAGAGAAAAGTCTGGACTGATAATTTATAATCATAATTATTATAACTATGATCTCTCTTTGTAATGCGCTCCCGCTGAACACAGGATAGCGTCCAGTCGGTTCACTTTTAAGGTGATGGCACGTGAGCACATTCGCAGGAAGTTGGTGTAATCATCACAGCGTTGATTTGTTGGATTCGTTTTTCATAATTAGATTGTTAATTTGTATGTATGTATCTAAGTATATATTTATTATTGTATTTCTTTTCTATTTCTTTACCATTAAGCTGCACCTAGTATGTTTTGTTTCTGCACCACCCTAAGGTCGACTGGTAGAAAATGCCTAAGGCATTAAATCCGCCTTTGTACAGTGTTTATTACTAGTGCATAAAGTTTTAATAAATAAATAAACTATGTTGGTTATAACATCGCCTTGAACGCCTCTGTAAAGGGCCTATTACACTACGCGATATTCAGCACACGATATTCAGACTGTCTAATTTTTTGTTCCGAGTAAGACCGGTCTAACTCTTATTACACTACGCGATATGTCGAATCATAGACTAAAACTGTCTGAATATCGAATGGTGTAATAGGCCCTTAAAGGTGTTATAATATAATTTAATAAATAACTTTAACAGTTCAGTTTAGGTCGTAAAAAGAATCGTGTTAAAAGTTCGCGGTAGCATTGCAGTTGCTGTAGTGCCACAGGGAAGACTACGCCCAGCCGTGAAGTACAATCAGATAACTTAATAACTTCTGCTCTCAAAACTCTCAAAACCGTAAAGGTAAATATCGTGAGGAAACCGGCATGTCCTAGAACCATAAATTCGTAGACATATTATACATATGTCATCCACCAATCCGCATTAAGTCCGCGTGGTTGATTATGGCCCATTACCTTTCCTAGAGAGGAGGCCTGAGTCCCAGCAATGGGAACAGACACACAGAACTTAGAATTCTTTAACTAGGAGCCGTTCCATCCCGGAGGACACGGTGGAGCGCACGGTAGAGATGTGCCCCGCTTGGGCAGAGCAATGGAAGAGCGTCTCAAGGAAATGTCAGCAACCTACTGGGGCTATGGGTGATGCGAAAGAGATCCCCGGGGCCCTGGAACAATGGCAAAGAAGGAACAGGAGTGGGTTGTTAGTCAGTAAAAGTCTGACACGCCCTCACGCCCCACCCAAGAGCGAGGGATGTTATTGGATGATTTTCCCACCAAACAAAAAATTCGCCATTTCATGGTTTGTCTGTTTTATATTAAGAAGACTTCAGTAGTCGATCAAGAACAGTTGTCATGAAAACATTAACAAAATTTCTTGAATATGTTATCCTGGCCTAACTACTTTATCTGTGTAAATATATCTAAGTAACCTCCTACAAGGTGGACCGATGACTTGGCAACGGTTGCGGGAGTCCGATGGATGCGAGACGCACAGGACCGTTCATTGTGGCGACACTTGGTGGAGGCCTATGTCCAGCAGTGGACGTCTTTCGGCTGAAATGATGAACCTACCCTAGGTTTTACTACCACAAAAATAAATCTTTGTGAGTCAAGTCGTGAGTAATCGTAAAAAAAAGATAACGACATGTTAAAATGCTGAGTAGAATCGATATGTCAAGTCTGTGACGAATGATTTCTAAGAATTTAAGGTGTTAATGGACTAACGGTAAAGCACAAAATAGATAGGTAAGAGTTACAACAATAGATGAAACACAATGGATGATGATTTAGTTGATAAATAAAAACTGGGCAAGTGCGAGTCGGACTCGCGCACTGAGAGTTCCGTACAAACTTGAAAGGTAAATTGCGGTTTACGATTTATGATTTATTAAAAAAAAAAAAACTACTTACTAGATCTCGTTCAAACCAATTTTCGGTGGAGATTTGCATGGTAATGTACATCATATATTTACTTTTATCATTCTCTTATTTTAGAAGTTACAGGGAGGGGGGGGACATTTTACCACTTTGGAAGAATGTCTCGCGCAAACTATTCAGTTTAGGAAAAAATGATATTAGAAATCTCAATATCATTTTTGAAGATCTATCCATAGATACCCAACACGTATGGGTTAGACGAAAAAAAATTTTTGAGTTTCAGTTCTAAGTATATTTATTGTTTTTTTTCTATTTTTGTGTGAAAATCTTAATGCGGTTCACAGAATCAACCACCAAGTTTCAACAGTATAATTCTTATAGTTTCGGAAAAAAGTGACTGTGACATACGGACGGACAGACAGACAGACATGACGAATCCATAAGGGTTCCGTTTTTTGCCATTTGGCTACGGAACCCTAAAAATACGGTAAGGTGGCTTTTTTACTTTTTGACAGGCTTGTGCTTGATCACTATTTCACCTGATGGAAAGCGACGATGTGGTCGATATTGGAGCACACTTACCTAGAAGTAACCTATTCACTCTTGACTTAAAGACCCCTAGATTGTAGCTAGAACACAGACTCCGGCAGAGAATTCCTCTCCTTAGCTGTACCTACACAATACTATTGCACCACTTATTATTTTCTATTTTTTTTTTGTATTTATTGTTTATTAGTACATCTATTCTTGTACCTATTGGCCTTTTCTCTCTCTTTTATTGCACCTACTACTATTTACCTCTGCATCACCTTAAGGTTGACTGAAAGAAAGAAAGAAAAGAAAGAAAGAAAAAACGTTTATTCGTACGTCACACAAACAGTAGAACTGGACTACACACAACACACACACTACAGTACACAACACAGCACACACACACACACTACACACACACTATACACACATACTGTAGCACTACAGTAGACTGGTAGAAAATGCCTAAGGCATTAAGTCCGGCTCTGTATTTATAAATAAACTAGCTTTTGCCCGCGGCTTCATTCGCGTACATAAAATAGACCCTATGTCACTCACTTCCTCTTGCTCCGAACCCATAAAGTCTGCAGGAGTTCGTATGGGAAGAAATGAGATTATACTTATGTAGTTCAATCCAAAGTTGATGCGAAAGATCTTGTGGAAAATGCAATCCGGGGCATTACCACCATGTGTTAAAATGTCAGTCGTGCGAGGAGTGCGACATAGCTACATCCCTTTAACAGTTCGGTTTAGGTCGTAAAATTTATTTATTTATTAACACTTTATGTACTAGTAATAAACACTGTACAAAGGCGGACTTATGATGCCTTAGGCTGGGCATTTTCTACCAGTCGACCTTAGGGTGGTGCAGAAACATAACGTGTTAGATGCGGCTTAATGGTAACGAAATAGAAAAGAAATACAATAATAAATATATACTTAGATACATACATACAAATTAATAATGTGAGAAACGAATCCAACAAATCAACGCTGTGATGATTACACCAACTTCCTGCGAATGTGCTCACGTGTCTTCACCTTAAAAATGAATCGACTGGACGCCATCCTGATGTTCAGCGGGAGCGCATTCCAAAGAGAGATCGCCTGGACAAAGAAGGAGGACTGGATAAACCCAGAGCAATGTGTGGGACATCGTAAAAGACGATTATTGGTAGATCGGAGATTTTTATTATGACCAGAGCAAAGAAATTGGGTTTGAGAAGTCAAATAAGAAGGAGAAGAAGGTTTATCCAGAAAAGAAAACAAGGTAGTCAAGGCTCTTAGCGCTCTACGCTGTCGGATGGGTAACCATTTTTAAAGTGAACGTTGCTCAGATACATATTGATTATAAAATATAGGGCCACAGACAAATATAGTAGACACATTCTGCAGGATTATTCGAAATCACGAACATACGGTTTTAGTCAGTAAAAATCGGACATTCCTTCTCGCTCCACACGGAGCGTGAGAAGTTATTTGATGATTTCCCAACCTCAGTAACCAAGTAGGTACACAACTATCAACATCTATAAAAACATCGAAATGCCTCAACCATCAATCGACTTCCCCATTTCTCACAGCGCTGTGAATTCTGTGACATAAAGAAAAGAAAGTGAGCCCTGTATCTAAAGTGATACAATACAATGAGTTTGACCCCAGTTCGCTCGTGTACGGCCTAGATACGTGAGCTGACTTCTAAGTGAACAGACAGAGGTAGGAATGAATTGAGGGGGCGACGACCTAGGTAATTATTATAGACCATTGCGACTTAAGGCGATAGTTCCTTGAACAACTGGCTGGAGTTAAATGAACACATACTCGTACTGCCGCATCAAAGCCGTTTGAAAGGAGTAGGGAAAACAAGCGAAAAAATATCATGTTGTTAAATATTTTTTTTAGACAAAAGTACTTTCGCACGAAAAAATCATAATGTTGATAATATTGTTCAGGAATCTATGATAAACATATTTTTTTTTTAATCTATTAACCCAGCCGTTACCGAGGAGTAGGCTTCAGAAAGTCACTGTTTTATATAGCACTGCTTGGTCTTAAAGCCCTAGCTCTAGCTAGAACATGTATTATAGAATTTGATCTTTAGAAATATGTTTACACAAAAAAATTGCTGGTTAAGTGTTCTTCAGAATTTACACAGAATCAATTAATATTTCGCAAAGAAAATAGGGGAACACCCAAATACTCCGAAATATTTTATTCCGAATTTTGATGTTCCGATTTTCAAAAGTCCGAATTTCATAATACCTAAAAATTATAATGTCTATTATTAAAAATCACGAAATTTATTTTACCGAAAGTCGTAAATGCGATTTGTTAGTTTTCCGATTTTCATACGTTCGAAGAATCAGATGCTCGAATGGTTCTCGGTCCGAAAAACGATATTCCCATTTTCAATACTTCGAATAAACTAAAAGTCAACATGTTGTGCTACAAAATTTAGTGACAGAAACGAATCGCTGCAAAACCGACTTCACGCAGTCTTGTTTGCCCTACCCCTAGAGTGTAATTTAAACCCGCGTAGGCGCGGAGGGGTAGGGCGGCCCGCGAGCTGAGGAGCAGGTGGTTTGAAGGCCCGCCGCCGTGGCTGAGGCTGGCCGGCAAAGCCGGCCAGCAATCCGAAGCTGCGGTGGTGAGCGTTAAAACCATCTGCGACGATAAGCTCGCGTGGGGCCGCCCAAACCCCGCAGCGCCGGAGCCGTGACAGAAACAATGCTTGCTGCATTTTGCATGCCTGCTTGCATGCTGCATGCCTGCTTTCATGCTGCATGCTTGCTTGCATGTTGCATGCCTGCTTGCATGTCGCATGCTTGCTTGCATGCTGCATGTCTGCTTGCACGCTGCATGCCTGCTTGCATGCTGCAATAAATCCCCTGCATGCTGGAAAACGCATCTGTCATTGGTTTTTTAATTCTACCCCCTCATACTACGACCTCTGACGAGCATTTATGTGTTTATTTGTCTTGCTATACAGTTTTATGAGGCGTTTTTATTTCAGAATTTTATTAATCGGTATTTTAATAATTGGAATTCGTATTTTTGATGTTTCGAATTATCATTAAGTCGGACTTTTCGTTATTCGATCTATTCAAACTCGGTATTTTGAGAATAGTAATTATAAAAGTTAGAAAAATTAAAATTTAGGAGTTATAAAAAAAGGAGTAATGATAAGTCGGAGTTGTTATATTCGGAATTATGAACCATTCGGAATTATGAAAATCGGTATTTTGAAATTCGTATTTGTGACTGTCGGAATAAAGTTTTTCGTATTTATGTAGTGTACCCAGAAAATAGTCTTAAGAGTCAGCGAGGCTCTGTGCAACTGGCAGTACTAGTATGTGTGCATTTAACTCCGGATAGATGTTCAAGGGACTACACGCTTTAAAGGGGAAATGAAAATAACATCATGACTGAGCCTTTTCCCAAAATTGGCAGCACATTTGGTGCAGTAGATGAGCGATTGGCTGCTGCGATGCGTGTCATGGGGTTCGATTCCAGCACGGAAGAAATATTTGTAAGATTCCGGGTTTGGGTGTCTTGTGCTTGTCAGTTTAAATGTTTGTGAACACTCCCATGACACAGGAGTATTTAAATCTTAAGGGGTGACCAGACGGTTGCCGCAACACAAACCAAACAAGGTCACCATGGTTGGAACGCTAGTTTGCAACCGTCTGGTCACCCCTTAAAAAAAAACTATCTCTATAAAAACTACACTATCATCCATCATCATCATCATCATTTCAGCCAAAAAGACGTCCACTGCTGAACATGGGCCTCCCCAAGTGTGTCCACAACAAACGGTCCTGTGTGTCTCAATCATCGAGATACAAGTACTAGAGAAGACACCGTAAATTCCTACTTTGTCTCGTTCAACTGCGGCGATCGCGCCGCACTTTGTCGAAGAAAACGCGTAAGTGCCGTGATTTACGTGGCGCGTAAGACCTTTTTGCCGAGAATAAATACACTTCCGCAGCAAATCTAGCGCTATGGTAAATTAGTTATGGTTTAGACGAATTGTTATTATTTTAGCGCTGCAGTGAACTAAAGATTCAAATTACGAAAATAGGACAATTCAGTTATTTGACGTAGCTTCTCTAGTACGTTAGTACTTATATCTCGATGGTCTCAATGTAATTTTGTCCTGCTGATTACCATAGGCTGCTGATTGCAATCTCCAAAACATGATTCTTGCAGGATAAAACCATGGAAGCGTATCCGCGAGGAAATGCTAAACAAGAAAGCAGCTGCTCCCCTACAACCGTTTCGTTTCGATTCTCTTTTCGTCGATCGCCTCGAGTAGGCCACGCTTTCGATTCCTTTATTCTGACGTCATGTCAACGCTCTGTCACGTGTTCAGAACAAAGGAATAGGAGGCGTGGCCGACTCGACGTGATCAACGAAAAGAGAATCGAAACGAAACGGTTGTAACTTGGCTAGGGGGGCTGAATGGATACTAGCAATTCAGATGTAGTTATTGACTATCAGTGGTAGTCAGTAACATAATACGAAAACTAACAATAACTTAATACTAAAAAAAAAACAAACAGGGTAAGTGCGAGTCGGACTCGCGCACTGAGGGTTCCGTATAAACTTACCCATGAAAACACTTCGATTCCTGAATTGAATTACGAAGATTTTTCCGAATCGCAAAATTTTTTTTTTTTTGTGACGTAAGTATACTTAAATTTACAATTTTCAGATTTTTTCCTATACTTGTGCTATGAGACTTTGCTTCATGCCAAATTTCAGGATTCTAGATCAACGGGAAGTACCCTATGAATTTTGATTCCCTTGAGAGTGTCGAAATACACGTTTTTTGCGACATAAATGGGCGTATCTTTTTTTTCCGATAACTCAGAAGTTTGATTTTTTCACAGTTTTAAGGGACCGCAGACTTGAGTATATGGGTTTTAATTTCAACTCGATACCTCCACGCGTTCCCGAGAAAAAAAGGGTCTTGACAGACAGACAGACAAACGAGCGGACAACAAAGTGATCCTATAAGGGTTCCGTTCTTTCCTTTTGAGGTACGAAACCCTAAAAAAAGTACTGGGGGGGCAGTATTTACAATTAATTAGCATCGAACCTCCAAAATTCCTGCTCCGAAACCATAAAAACTCGATAGACTACATTTGAATTATATATCGATACTAGAATAAAAAGAAAAACGCCATAAAAATAAGTAGGTACTGCATTAAACCGGTTTGGAACAAGGACAACAAGAAAAAGTGGGGATAAACATTTCAAAGATCAATTCGAAGATCGTAAATACATTACAAAAAAAGTTATATATCAATCACAAAACTTAAGTGTGTATGCACAATATAGTATACACTTGTAAACGATACTGTGACACTTGTTATTGGCATAAACTGGTAAGATACTACTAGTAAGGTCACTACTGTCAATGGAGTCAATATAGCAGAACAAATATACAGGGAGTCTTTGACATCGATGCACACGAATACCATGGATCCAGTACATGATTCTGGACCCCCCAGTGGTGGAATTATTCGTCGGTATTTTCCTAAAAAATAAGAAATCTTTACGTTTTTTAACTTTAACTGTATATCGCATATTATTATTATTTTTTTTAAAAGCCTATACTGTCCCACTGCTGGGCAAAGGCCTCCCCCAACTTCTTCCAGGTATACATCTTCAAGATGGACGACGCCGCCGAGGTCGACCTGGGAAGAGGTGGCGAGCTAGATGCCTACTGCAAAGATTGATTCGAGATGGCCCAAGAAAAGAATTAATTTATTATATCGTTATAAATATTAATTTAATATTGGTTAGATCATCATCTTCCTGCCTTTGTCCCGTCTTATTTGGGGTCGGCACAACACGTTTTTTTCTTCTATTCTATCCTGTCACCCGTCATGCTATCACTAACTTCCTTTTCTTTCATATCACTCTTCACACAATCCATCCATCTTTTCTTTGGCCTCCCTCTCCCTTTCCACCCATCCACCTGTATACTCATACCTCTTTTAGTAACATGCGTTTCATCCCTCCTCTTTATATGACATACCAGGACAAACGATTCCCCTTCAACTTTTCAGTCACTGGCACCACTTTCAAACTTCCTTTAATATACTCATTTCTCACTTTATCCATTCTCGTCACACCATACATCCATCTCAACATTCTCATCTCCGCTACATGCAATCTTTTTCCATGCGTCTTTTTCACAGTCCAACATTCTGATCCATACAGTATGTCAGGTCTTATCACAGATCACAGACTTGTAGATTTTACCCTTCAACTTGCGAGGCATCCGTGGGACACAAGATGTTTCAGTGACCTGTCGCCATTTCATCCATCCTGAATTGATCCGATGTGTTACGCCTCGGTCTACCTCGCCATCTCCTTGGATAATATTGGTCAGATCATAGTAATATTGGTTAGATCATTCCAAGGAAATTTACTAAACCAAATAGACTTTCGTAGTTACAATTCTATTAGATGCCGTTCAACGCAAACAAAACTATGAACCCAAACTAGCCAAACCACATGCAGAAACAAACAAACAAAATTCGCATCAATTCATACAGTGTAATGTCCATAATGTCATTGAACTGTTTCACTAACGCGTAGGTAGGTGACAATCTGACAACTGACAAAAACATAGGTGGATAAATCGAAATGCGGTATTTTTATGGCGTTATAAATGAGAGAGACATATATAATTATAAAGGTACATACGAAGTGTTTTATTTATTTTTTTCGGTGGGAAAATCATCTGAGATAGTGTCAGATTTTTACTGACTAAAAACCCACTCCTGTTCCTTCGTTGCCTTTTGTACCAGGGCCGGAGTCTTCCTTTCAGATTCAGACCCTGGCCCCAATAGGCTTCGACCCTGCTGGGCCCCTACAGTTGCTGACATCTCCTTGAGGCACGCGTGGAACAGTACGCGCCGTCGACGACTTGGGCTCGGTCCGGACGGTTACCGGACGGTCAATCGGCGAGCCACCCACTGCTCACCGTCCGCAAGCCCGCGCCTATTCTTTTTTGAGGTGGGGAATCAACTTATGTTTTCTCTCGCTCTCGGGTGGAGCGCAAGGGCCAGTCTTTTGCTGACTAAAACTATGAGTGTTGCTGTATCCTTCAGTTACCTTCTGCGTTCTATGACCACGAGTACCTATCCCTTTCATACGTTATCCCATGGCCCTAGCAGGCATCGGCACTGCTATGCCCGTACGGTTTACTGACATCTCTTTGAGGAGTCAAGCCGTTTAGGAAGAGTTGGGTGGCAAACACACGTATAGAAGAAATATATATATATATGTATGTATAAAGATAGATGTATGTTAAACGCCGAACATACAAGACGTTAAAAAACCACAATACAAACAGTAAAACAGCAATCCATACATTACATAAACATAACAGAATTTGACGATGACAATTTCCTAGTTTACACAACGGATCTCAAAACTAAGCCAAGGAGACGCAAAGTGAAAAAGTCATAAAAACTAAAGTGATATTTGACAAGTCGAAAGGCTAAGTACATTATGGATGAGTGAATCATGATTCTGGCTATATTTATTACTGCCATATACCCGGCATGTGCTAATATCTACCTACGCTATAAAAAGAAATACATTTTTTATTTGGTCTTTTTCATTAAGATGGGAAATCACCTAATTTCTTCTCTCGCTCTAGGACGAGGCGAGAGGGCGTGGCAGACTTTTACTGACTAAAACCACATCTATGTTCCTTCAGTTGCCTTTGTGTTCTAGGACCATGGGTAACTTTTTCAGAAGTCGATCCATATATGGTCCGTAGCCCCGTAAGCTTCGAACCTGCTGGGCCCCTACGGTTTTGCTGACATCTGTTTGAAGCTACGCGCCGTCGACGACTCAGGCTTGGTCTGGACGGTTACCGGACTGCCGGACGGCGAGCTACCATTGATTGTTGTCCAGGTTAGGGTCGCGGCGGCTGGGACATGAGGATGTCCGTTCCCTCTCGCGTGCGGCCGTCCCTTCGATAGCTTTACTGTTTCGCAGAAGTAGGCTTCCAGTCAAACCGGACTGCCTATCACTTTAGCCTTGAAGACACGTAAATTATAATCGGACGGGAACACCGCAACAGGCAGTAACGTAGTTACGCGTGAACGAAGTGGGCCCTTGCCCACGGCACAGTATAAATGTATGGAACAGTACGGAAACTACCTACAAATATTCGAAACGGCACACTCACAAATATACGCATCGACGAGACTCCTAAGCGTTTCTCGCGGTCCTGTCAGTAGCGAATGCCGCTTAGGAGTCTTGTCGATGCGTATGTTTGTGTGAGTGAGCCGTTTCGAACATTTGTAGGTAGTTTCCGTACTGTTCCATATATCTATACTGTGCCCACGGCCTCGCACAAGCGAACGAAGAACGAGGGTTTTTTTTTTTAATAACTGGTAGGCTCGCATTTGACCACTATTCCACCTGATGGTGATGGTTAGCGACGATTTGGTCGAACACTGGGTTGCGACAGTCGCTGTCTCGTTTTCGAATTTATGAAAGAAAACTACCTCGCTGATGTGCCATCGCCCACGTGAGAACACGTCTAAATTAGTCCACGCTGCGCCTCTGGCCACAGGCAAATTGTTCCAATCCTTAGATGTACGCAATATAAATGACGAGGCGAAACGCTTAGTCCGGACCTTAGAGGTGTTATTATTTTAGCCACGAGCTTTAACTCTCTTCTGATCTTAGATAAGATGATCAGAATATAATGAGGAGATGGGAAGATAGTGTCATCACCAATTAAATATGCTAGAAGGGTAACAAGCGTTTAATTTATGAGTTCAAACTTTTTTTTAAAGGGGAATTGAAGTTTTTTTTTGCCACGACATTGATATGCTATACGCATGGTTTGTTTGTGGATAAAACATATAATTATAGGTACTGTCATGAACGCCTACTAGATAGTATTAAGACGGCCCTTCCCCACTTGTCTATCGTCAACGCGAGCATGGCTTAAAGCTTGTTGATTCATCCACCGCAAACCAACGCAACGCAAAAACATAGAGGCAACGCGAAAAAAGAGAGATAACGCCTGAAAACTCTGTTGGCATTCGGTAATTCCTCCACTTACTAAAATATTTCATTGTTCCAGAAAACACCGTGTGTTTTTTTGAAAACCTTAAGAGTGTAGCGACATCTATGGCGTCACATAAGAACTAATCCTGCATCGCGCAATTAAAGTTCTCCGCGCGATTAGAACATACAGAACAGACCGAAATCATCTTTTGGGCAGTTGCCCACCAGACATAACATCCCGTCTGGCCGGAGTATCCTCCCTTTTCAAAGGAGGTTTGCGGGACTACTTTCTGTTTAGCATACCTCCAAAAGAGTTTTTGGAAAATCTTATCGTCATTCAGAATCTCAATTAAATGAGCAGGGTTTGTATAACAAATGCTTGCACTGACTGGACAGGTCCACACAAATCTGTGTGGTACTTATTCAAAAGAACATCTCAGACACTAATCTGCATGGTTCTCATATGATTTGACCATTACATGTTTACTGCATGGACTTTAAAGGAGACTTTGACCTTTCTTAGTTTGTTTCAGTCTTTTTCGGTCTCATCTAGTCTAAATTAACGAAAAAAATTACTTGTAAAAGAGTTATTTATAACCTATTTGCAAAATAAAATTCATTTATCTTTTAATTAATTCTGGCTCTACTAATTACTGGTCATAATGATTGCCTTTCCTAACCCGACTATAAAAATCAGAGTTCTATAATCTTTCTCCTAAATCAGCTTAATTAATAAATAATAAGAGAAACTCACCATCAGATTCTGTAATCTTCTCAGGCTCTTTCGTAGCAACCTCTCCAGCAGTCGTCAACGTTTCAACTTTGGTTGATTCAGTTGAAACTGAAGTAAGTAGTGGAGAAGTAGGTGCTTCTGTCTCAGTAACCAGTTGCTGTGCTTCTGTTGTTGATACAGCTTCAGTTGCTTCAGTTTCCTGCACCGTTGTCTCTTTCATTGCTTCTGTTACCGTTGTTTCAACAACAGTTTCGGAAATAGTAGTTTTCTCAGTTGGTTTTTCTGTTTCAGTTACAGGTGACACTTCAGTTGTTTTCTCAACTTCAGTTACAAGATCTGTTGGTTCAATCACTTTTTCTGTCACTGTTGTTGGAACAGTTGTTGATGATGATGGTTGTTCTGTCGTTGTCGTTGTTGTTGTAGTTGTAGAAGTTGAAGTTGTTGTTGTGGCTTCAGCTGTTGTTGATGACGCAATTGTAGTGTTTATGTATGTGATGGAAACTGATGATGGACGAGTGAATATAGGCTTAGAGCTTGTTGATTGAGGTAGTATAGTTATGTTAAGTCTAGGAGGACTAGGTAAAGGCTTTTTCGTTGCAGGAGGCCGTTTATTTGGCGGTCTACTGTATGGAGGTTTTCTTGTAGTATTATAAACTGGCTTCACTGGTCTTGGTTTGTAAGTAGATACGGTGTATTGAGGTCTTGTGTGGTTATAAGGCTTTTGTGATGAAGGCCTGAAAGTTGGCCTTGACGGTTTACGTGTAGGTTTCGGCTTCGAGGTTGTAACTTTCGTAACCTCTTCCTTTTCATGCTTTTCAGTAACTACACTATTTTCTCCTGAAACTGTTTGGAATGTCGACAGTTTCATAGGTAGTTCAGTGATCGGTGCTTCAGTGACTTTACTTTCAGCTTTCGTAGTAGTTTCTACTATAGCTAAAGTTGTGAATTTCACTTCATCGTTTACAATCTTATTGTCGATAGTCGATTGTTCGTCAGTTTTCGTTTCCAAATCCATAGCTTCAGTTCTATCTAGTACCGTCTCAGATTTTTCTGTGACTGTACTTTCAACTTTTTCTGTAGTCGTAGTCTTTTTCGCAGGAAATATATCTGGTAGCTTACTGACTGTCGTTGGAACCTTGTCTTCAATCTGTGGATGTACGAAATTAGCACTGTCTATTGAGTTATCTTCTATATTGTTGCCTATGATTTGTGGAAGGATGGTTTTGTCAGGTATCTGGCAACAGGATCCGAAGTAGAATCTGTCTATGCAGGTCCCGAGGTGAGAGCCGTTGGCTTTGAGACAGTCTATTGCGAACATACATAGCCCTTCCTGTCCTGATCTTCTTGATATGCAGGGCAAATGTCTTATATTTCTAGCTAGTGGCACTGGACCTGAAAAAAGAGAAACAAATAGGTTAGAATTATTGACACAATTGTTGAAATATACTGGGTGGATAAAAAAAAGTTGTTTTTTTTTAATGGTATAAACTGACTGCGATTCCATATGATGGTAAGCACTGATGCCATCATTGATGGTGGGCGCACAGTTTATTAAGAGCCTATTCACTCTATAATTGAAGACACCTAAATTATAATTGGACGGGAAGACCGTAGCAGGCAAATTGTTCCAGTCCTTCGATGTAAACGAACGGTATAAATAATTTTAAAAGACTTCTTGCACCAAGGTACAAGGGATGAACATAATGACGATGGCTTTTTAGGAGTAAATTATCTTGTTTAGAGATGCGTTTAACAAGATGGCAATGTTCTTTAGAAACCGGCACTCTAAATAAGAAGAGGGAATGAGAAAGTGATAGGAAATCTATCAGCCCACGATTAGGTTTGACGAGAAGTGGTTTTAGAGACAACTCTGCTGTTAGTAGCAGTATTAACAGTAGTTGGCCTATTAAGTCCCACTGATGGGAGAAGGCCTCCCTCTCCCTTTTCCACACACGTCTGTCCTCGGCCATTGCGGGCCAGTCCCCGGTAGTTGTCAAGCTCATCTCTGAACCTTCACTTAAATCTGTCGCGATGTCACCTTGCGTTTAAGGGGACCCAATAAGTGGCTCTTTTAGCCCATCGCTCATCGACATGCGGCAGACAAGTGCGGCATTGCCTTTACTGGTCGCCAATGTCACTGCGCACAGCACTAAATCTGCAGAAAACAACCTTAATATATCTACAAAAACAATGTGATGAAACAACCGGTCTTTAAGGGGGCATTCATTAATAACGTGAGGTGATTTAATGAACCCCATTTTTCCCCTAGTGAGATGTCGTGAGATTTGGCTCTCTCTCTCCCTCCATCTAATCTTACGTGAGATAGTTCAAAATGCATATTTCTTATTCTAAATTTTATTAGTTTTATTACTTGTATTTAATTGACATTTTTTTAATATTCTATTAGTTTGGTATTTGTTTTGTCAGGTTAATGTTGTTCTAATCTATCCAGCACTGTAGCGCTTTCTAGAATTTTTAAATATTGCAAAATAAATTATTCAATAAATATTAACATTTGTACGCCTAATGGCAAAGCATAGAGAACCAAAAAAAATTAACATCACACATGCATGTGTATCTGTAACCTATGTTTACAAATAAATAAATCTGAATCTGAATTTTATGTAAATTCGTTAATTCATACGATTGCATTGGAAATACATTTAAAAAAAAACAAGAGTAGGTAATTATTTTTATTTAGGTTTCTCCATACAAACTTTGGATCCCCGTTTCAACATATTAGGGGGTGAATTTTGAAAAATCCATTCTTATTCTTACTATAAGGCAGGTTCCTTCTATGATGTCATACGTTCAAAATTACAGCATCTAGGTCCAAGTGTTGGGGCTTTTTTTTTGGGTGGTAAAATCATCCAATGACATCCCCCGCTCTTGGACGGGGCGTGAGATAGTGTCAGACTTTTACTGACTAAAAACCCACTCCTGTTCCTTTTTTGCCTTTCGTGCCAGGGCCGAATCTTCCTTTCAGAATCAGACCTTTGGCCCCAGTAGGCTTCGACCCTGCTGGGCCCCTACGGTTTTGCTGACATCTCCTTGAGGCGCGCCGTCGACGACTTGGGTTCGGTCCGGACGGTTACCGGACGGTCGGACGGCGAGCTACCCATTGCTCGCCGTCCGCAAGCCAGCGCCTACGGTGGCTGGAAATCGGGATCAAGATCCCGGTGGCTGGGGCGTGAGGGCCGTTCTCTCGCGCGTGCGGCCTTTGCTAGCATTACTGCTTCGCAGAAGGAGGCGAACGCCTGCCACTCCTCTCCAAAGGTTTGGGTTGGGAGTTGATGAGTTAGTGACTCAGTCAGAACTTTTTCTTTTATAATATACAGACTAATCGTTAAATTTTACTGAATGTAACCCAGTTTTCTCGAATTTTACGCAACAAAATTACATGCTACTTGCTGAGACCCGACCCCTCGCCGCTTCCCCGCTAAACCTCTCACGGAACTAAAGGATGCCCCCTAATGTCTTCTGTAGTCAAAATATGCAAAGTTTGTATAGATAGTAGGAGCATTGCTCTCATCAAGTTCACATACTTTTTACACGTACCTAATCATATTATGAATCACAGACTGTGTATGTATTATATATATATGTAAGATTGATTGTTTTACATATGTAAGTAACCGAAATGAACCGGTTTCAATCGACTGGCTTAAAATAAGGTGTCTATTGTAGAATTTGTTTTATCTACAATTAATCATTAATCGTAACGTTGTGTTTTTCCATAGTCTGGTTCATTACACTAATATTAAAAACTGGGCAAGTGCGAGTCGGACTCGCGTACTGAGGGTTCCGTACAAACTTGAAAGGTAAATTGCTGTTTACGATTTATGACGTATTAAAAAAAAACTACTTACTAGATCTCGTTCAAACCAATTTTCGGTGGAAGTTTATAAGGTAATGTACATCACATATTTTTTTTAGTTTTATCATTCTCTTATTTTAGAAGTTACGGGGGGGGGGGACACATTTTACCACTTTGGAAGTGTCTGTCGCGCAAACTATTCAGTATATAAAAAAATGATATGAGAAACCTCAATATCATTTTTGAAGACCTATCCATAGATACCCCACACGTATGGGTTTGAAGAAAAACCCATACGTGGTTTCGGGGGATGAACTGCTTGCGTCCGTAGGATTTACTGTACAGTTCTGAACACCCTACACGTGTCCCCTGGGTAGTGCTAAACGAGCAGTAAAGACGGTGGTAGGCCACAGCATCGGCTGCCGGCTTAAAGGTTACCACCCATCAGACAAAGCCATGCCGCCAAGCGATCCGTCGTGTTCCGGCGTGATGTCTGGTGAAGCCGTATGGTGGAAGATGGGTCTGAGCAGTTGTGTTGCGACGTATACCGGGTATGATGCGCCAGCTGTTGTTGTGTCGGACGTTTGATCGTGGAGGGTAGCGGGATCCGAAGCACGGTGCTCCGCTGGCCGACCGTAGGTAGTTGGGGGCCCAAGTAGTGTGCCAGCCACACACGAAAGGCTGCCCCGCCAACTGCGAAAAATCCCAGGGTGGCCCCATCGTGCCGGTTGGCGACCGGGCGAGAGGACCCGATGGCGATCCCTGGGGGGGTTCGGGCGTCCCCGCAGTCTCCAGATCAACCCTCCATTGGCACAGCAACTCTGGTTGTGTTGTTGGGTTCAACATCGCATCACCTCGCTCAACTGCCATCTTTCATCTCTCCTATTCACTCCACAAAAAAAAAAATGAAAGTTAAAAAGAAAGGCAAGTGTCAACAGCGGATGCACGTCCTCTCATTTCAAGTGCAGTTCTCAAATATTAGAGGGCTGCACTCCAATCTCGTTGCGGTCCACCACCATCTTGAGACTGACAAGCCACACTTGCTTTTCTTGACGGAGACCCAAATTAGATGTCCGTCAGATACGGCGTACCTCAACTACCCGGGATACTCACTGGAGCATCATTTCCTGCAGCGTGCCGGGGTCTGTGTGTACGTCCGTAATGACATCTGCTGCCAGCGTCTCCGTCACCTTGAAGACCCTAATTTGTCTACACTATGGCTGTTGGTGGACACTGGTATGGACAAAATTGTTTATGCCTGTGTCTACCGTTCGCACAGCGGTGATCAGGAGGCGACTCGGTTGTTCGACCACCTCAGTGAGGCTGCTGATAAGGCTCTGCACGGCACCCTGATGCGCAGCTCGTCACTCTGGGGGACTTTAACGCCTGCCACCAAGACTGGCTGTTCCCATACCAGAGGACCGACCACGCTGGGAGAGAAGCGCGAAACTTTGCAATATCGATGGGCCTTTCCCAGCTGGTCAAGCAAGCAACTAGGGTGCCTGATGTAGTTGGTCATACTGCCAATTGTCTGGACCTTCTGCTGACCACCGATCCGGACAGATGTATCGTAACAGTTTCTTCACCACTTGGAACTTCAGATCACTGTCTGGTGAAGTCTGTTTCGTCCTTCTCCCCACCTGACTGCGACTCACGCGGTGAACGGCGAATGTGGCGTTACAGGTCAGCAGATTGGGATGAGATGCGGCATTTCTTTGCATCTTATCCTTGGCAGCAGGTCTGCTTCTCTTCTGAGAGTCCGTCAAGCTGTGCGGATGCTATATCCGATGTGATACGTCAAGCTATGGAGTTTTTCATCCCTTATAGTGACGTACCCATCGGAGGCTCAGCTCTCCCATGGTTCAACGCCGATTGCGTTCAAGCTGAAGAGCGTAAGCATTCGGCGTTTCTCGCCTGGGTTGACGCTCGTGACCGCAAAGCTCCGGATTTGAGCTCAAAGAAGAGAGCTTTCAACCGTGCTGCCAAGTCCTACAAAAAAGCACTGAAGAAGGCTCGGTTCGACCGAATTACCCATATTGGCACAAAGCTCTCTGCACAGCCATCTGGAAGCAGAGCATTCTGGTCCCTTGCCAAGTCGGTCGAAGCGAACTTCTGTAGGCCCACATTGCCTCCGCTGGTTAAACCTGATGGAACACTGGCTCACTCGGCGAGAGAGAAAACAGGTCTCTTTGCATCTCTCTTCGCCCATAATTCTCGTCTTGATACTAGCAGTGCTACTCCACCGACTCTACCTCACTGCAACACCTCGATGCCTGAGGTTCGCATAAGAAATAAAGAAGTTTTGAGAGCACTGTGTCGTCTAGACGTGAATAAAGCTAGTGGACCAGATGGTATACCAGCAATAGTTCTCAAGGCATGTGCGCCCGAGTTGTCTCCTGTATTGACGCGCTTGTACCGCCTCTCATTTAGGACTGGTATAGTGCCCAAGTCCTGGAAGCTTGCCAACGTGCAACCCGTGCCCAAAAAGGGCAGTCGTACCGATCCTGCCAACTATCGGCCGATTTCAATAACCTCCATACTGTGCAAGATTATGGAGCGTGTATTGAACTCGCGCCTCATGGCATACCTGGAAGGTAACGATCTCCTAAGTGACCGACAGTACGGGTTTCGCCACAATCGGTCTACTGGGGACCTACTAGTGTATACCACTCACATGTGGGGCGAGGCCCTCGAGAAGAATGGAGAAGCGATTGCTGTCTCCTTAGACGTCTCGAAGGCCTTCGACAGGGTATGGCACGCCAGCCTTCTGAGTAAGCTTCCAGCGTACGGCATTTCCCCTGGTCTGATTAACTGGGTAAAAGACTTCCTGAGTGAACGGTCTCTCCGAGTTGTTGTCGATGGATGCTCATCAGAGCCTATGACCACTAATGCCGGAGTTCCTCAGGGGTCAGTTCTCTCTGCAACTCTTTTTCTGCTGCATATTAACGATCTGCTGATGCCCGGTATATATGGGTATGCAGATGATAGCACAGTTGTAGAGAGATACCTTCCAGGTGCTCGGGCTAGTAAGGAACTAATCCGGTCCGAACGAGAGGCTATGGTAGAGCGTACGAATGTCTCACTACAGGCAGTCTCCAAGTGGGGCGAAACCAATCTGGTAGAATTCAACGCCACCAAAACACAAGCGTGTCTGTTCACCGCCAAAAGGAGCCCGTTCACCTTGGCTCCTGCTTTTCGGAATGTATCCTTGGAGTGCACCGACCGCCTTCAGCTCTTGGGAGTTGAAATTACCTCTGACCTAAATTTTGGGCAGTTCATTGAGTCCAAAGCCAAGGTAGCTGCTAGAAAACTAGGCGTTCTTGCAAAGGTCCGACGGTATTTCACACCGGGACAGCTTCTAATGTTATACAAAGCACAGGTCCGATCGTGTGTGGAGTACTGCAGTCACATATGGGCTGGTGCTGCAAAATGCCATCTAGCAGCTTTGGACTCAGTGGAAAGGCGTGCGAAGAGGCTAATTGGGGATCCAGATTTGGTTAATTCCAATCTACAAAGCCTCGAGCACAGGCGCAGGGTAGCCAGCCTATCGGTATTCTACAGGTTGCATTTTGGAGAGTGTGCGCGGGAATTGCATGACTTGATTCCGCCATCTCATTTCTACCATCGGACAACCCGACGTACGGCGAGTATCCACCCTTACGTTGTTGAAACTTCAACGGTCCGGACTAAGCGTTTCGCTTCGTCGTTTATACCGCGTACATCGAAGGACTGGAACAATTTGCCTGCTGCGGTCTTCCCGTCCAACTATAATTTAGGTGCCTTCAAGGCTAGAGTGAATAGGCTCTTAATAAACTAGTGCGCCTCACCATCAATGATTGCATCACTGCTTACCATCAGGTGGGATCGCAGTCAAGCACTGGTTTCAATCAAATCAAAATCAATCAATCAAATCAATAAAAAAAAAAAAAAAAAAAAAAAGAAGAAAAAAAATTTTGACCTTCAGTTCTAACTATGGGGAACCCCCAAAATTTATTGTTTTTTTTCTATTTTTTGTGAAAATCTTAATGCGGTTCACAGAATACATCTCCTTACCAAGTTTCAACAGTATAGCTCTTATAGTTTCGGAAAAAAGTGGCTGTGACATACGGACGGACAAACAGACACATGACGAATCTATAAGGGTTCCGTTTTTTGCCATTTGGCTACGGAACCCTAAAAAAGACGAAAGTTTAGAATTAAGTGTGCGTATGTTTGTTACTCCATCACGCTTAATTAACTAAAGGGATGCACATTTTTAATAGGACTTGCGATGGTTAACCGCTTGCGAATTTTCGGGTTATATCGGTAACATTGATTCTCCTGCAGATATCTTCATTTTTAATTCGATCACGGAAGGAAACTCCGAGCATATACCCACTACATTACCCTTTGGGGGACTTGCCGAGTCTCTAAGAGAGGGAATGGGCCGTAATTCACCACGCGGGCCCAGTGCGGGTTGGTGGATGTCACATAATATGTCTTCAAATTTTTGGTTCTAGGACATGCCGGTTTCCTCACGATGTTTTCTTTCACCGTTTTGACACGAGTGGTGAGGAAATAAATTACATAAAATAAAGTGCCTGTCTGAGTTTGAACCCGCGATGTACAATTGGTACGTCGCATCGTGTCATTAATACTGGCTCAACCAATTGCTCTTTAATAAACGAAAATTGTCATATTCCTCTTAGTTTTATGTCATATTTAGTTTCTAGAAAGTAGAAAATATACAGGGTGTCTTTGACATTGACGCACAAACTAATGTCTAATACTACGGATCCAGTACATGATTCTTGACCCCCCAGTGGTGGAATTTTTCGTCGACTTTTTCTTAATAAAAAAAAAATCTGTACCTACTATTTTAAATTTAAACTGTGTAAAATCGTTATTCTAACCAACCCCGATGATATTTTTAGTAAGAAGAATAAAAATATTTATTAAAAAGTCATCGGGGTAGATAAAATCGTTATTCTAATCAATACCGATGACGTCTTTAATTTTAAAAGTAATTCATTTATTTTTTCACTAAAATTGTTAGAATAACGATTTTATCAGTTTAAATTCCTCTTTTATTTATTCTATACATAAACGACATCAGTCAATGTTTTCAAAATACAAAGTTTCTTTTATATGCCGACGACCTCAAGGTTTACAGGGCCATTCAACAATCGGATGATTGTCTTCTTCTTCAACAAGACTTGGACCGACTATCCTCCTATTGCCAGCAAAATAAGTTACAATTAAGTCTACCTAAATGTAACTTCATAAGTTTCACTAAAAATAAAATTGTAATTAAACACACATATACACTGTGCGATGCCCCTCTGCTTAAAGTGGACTCTATTCGTGATCTCGGCGTTGTCCTTGATTCCAAGCTTTGCCTAGACCTACACATAGGGAAAATTGTCAACAAAGCATATCAACTTTATGGATTTGTAATGCGTTCTACAAGAGATTTTAAGAAGGCGTCTTCTTATATCTACTTGTATAAGTCCCTAGTGCGCTCTCAGTTGGAGTATGCCGTGTCCGTCTGGAGTCCATATTACAGGAAGTACAATGAAATTATTGAGCGTGTTCAGTACAAATTCCTGCGTGCCATGCATTATAGATGTAACGGATATTATTTACCTTATAAAAATTTGCTTACCAAGTACAAGCTACCTACGCTTGAAAATAGACGACAATACTTAGAGGCTATGAATTTATATAATATTGTTAGAAATAAATTTGACTGCATAGATTTATCTAACATGTTAAGTTATGTGGTTCCTAGGACAGTCCATAAGCGAAAGGTGCGCGCTGGTAAATTATTTTCAGTGGGCCCTTGCAAGTCCAATTCTGGTTTGCGTTCGCCTGTTCGCAGAATGGTTGATGCCTACAATGAGACTTTTGAACATATAGATATTTTCGCATGTTCACCTTGTAAGTTCAAAAGTCTCATTCTTAAGGAGCTTTCATAAATGTTTTTCTTGTTTTATTTTTTATTTTCTCTCTCTCACTCCACTTAATTGAGTTTGTTTTATTACTTCTCTTTGTGTTTGTTTTTAATCATGCCTGATAGTTAAGTTAGTTTAAATTTAGTCATCCTAGTGATTTTATTTAAGTATCCCACAGTTAATCTGTGAGCAGCGCTGTGGGCTACAATATTGTTTATATGTTTTGTATACCTGTAGTACCTAAGTCTTATATTGTAGCTGTTTGCTGTTCCTTTTTATAAAAATAAAAATAAAAATAAAAAATAAATTAAAAACCATAAATATTTTTTTTTACTAGGAAAAACCGACGAAAAATTCCACCACTGGGGTTCAGAATCATGTACTGGATCCTTGGTATTCGTTTTTGCGTTCGATGTCAAAGACACCCTGTATTAAAGCCTATGCCTTTCAGTGCTAAAGTAGCATTGAAATGGTGAAAGAATTTTTAAAATCGGTCCAATGGTGTTTAAGTTTATTCATTACAAACAAAAATACAAATCATTCCTCTATTTTTTATTAAGTAGTATAGACTAACTGTTTAATTGAATGTGAAGCTCCACATTATAGTTTAGTAAATCGTTTCTATTATTTTATACGTCTTCAACATTGTTAACTGTCAATGACAAAGCTACAAAAACTAAACTTGATCTTTTGTTTTTATTTGTCTTCATTTTAGAGGTCAGCTTTATAATGGTGAACAAATATTTTGTGATACACTAGCAACCCGCCCCAGTTTCGCCCGGGTGTTAGAAACCTTTTAAATTCTCGGCTTTCCTCTACTATAATATTTAAGTTTTATACAATTACACCCTCCTCATAAATCACTCTGGCTATTGGTGAGCCCGCATGAAAATCTGTTCAGTTGTTTTTGAGTTCATCGCGAAAAGATAGACAGATACGGTGAAGCACTTTGTTTTACAATACGAGTATGTAAGGGATACATTTCTAACTTTCTCGCGGGTGAAACAGCTGGCAAGAACTCGACATCATCATCATTTCAGCCGAAAGACGTCCACTGCTGGACATAGGCTTCCCTCGAGTGTAGCCACAACGACCGGTCCAGCGCGTCTTGTAGCCATCGGATTCTTGCGAACCATCGGTCCACCTCGTGGGAGGCCTTCCAATGCTGCGTTTTTCGGTACATGATCAACACTCCAGAACTTTTCGGCCACGCCGACCATCAGTTCTGCCAGCAATGTGCCCTGCCCACCGCCACTTAAATTTGACGATTCTTCGGGGTATGTCGCAGGGACTAGTTGGTAATAAACTCGAAATTCATTTGATAAGTACTTTCCTACGGCTACGCCTTGGTAGTGATAAATTTTCAACGATTTCCGTTAATCGATGCCACCAGCGACATCTGTGCTCATTTTTCGTTAACGCCTATCACGGTCAAACGCTATTTGTCTATTAAGTTCCAAAGATATAAGATAGATGGCATGTTTATCAATTTAAATAATTGCCATTCTTTTACCGGATTGTTTGAAAAAGTTACCGCAGCCCTAGAACGCAAAAAGGCGACTGAAGGAACACGTGTGTGTTTTAGTCAGTAAAAGTCTGACACACGAAGTGTCAGACTTACAACGCATAGATTTCTATGGAGAATGGACACTCCATGGACACTCTTTTAAATCATACTCTAGAGTTTTTGGCGGGATTTCTTCGAATGAAGTTCAGTGGCTGTTTAATTATTTGCAAATTGATTCCTAGTGGATATTGTGATGTAAAATTGCTGTAGTTTTGTATCTCAAATGTCTGCAAAACTAGACAATATGTGGAATCATTGAAACAGGCGCGATCTCGGTAAAATGGAGCTAAGAATTTTATTGTAGTGTTGAATAACTCAGCGAAGTTTGCCGAGAAGGTTGTCTTGATTTGACATTTGCTGCCAATTGCTACAAAAAAACATTACAATGTGTATATCCATATTCTTATGGTAAACAAATTAACTATTCATACGAAGACATGGCTTAAAGGACTCAGTATCCAAGCCAAAAACATTAACAAAAAAATACACTTATTTAAAAAATGTGTTATTTTTACTAACGGGTGAGGAGGGGAGTAAGTACTCCACCCACAGTAAAATAACACATTCACTTCCGGGAAACACTGTACATCACACGGTAAGTATAATTAAACGGTTAACAAAAATTCTTCAGTTCTTAAGCGAGGTACTGACCAAGCGAACGAACGCTAACGAATGGGAACCGTCGAATGACACCGCACGCTCGTTCGCCTACAACCGGGTACAGAAGTGTTAGTCCGTAAAAATCTCACCGTGAAAACTAAGGTAGAGTATTTTTTTAAGGTGGGAAATCATCGAATAACTCCTACAGCTCTCGATGGAGCGAGAAGGAGTGTTGGACTATTATTAATAAAAACACACCTATGTTCGTTCAGTTGCCATTTGCGTTCCAGGGTAACAAGTAACTCTTTCAAACAATGCCACGACCGAACTGAGGCTACAACCTAGGGGTCTTTAAGTCAAGAGTGAACAAGTTACTTCTAAGCAAGCGTGCTCCATCGTCAACCACATCATCGCTTACCATCAGGTGAAATTAAACGCGAGCCTATACACCCCTATTTTTTAATTAGTACAAAAAAAAATTGGCTCTATCCGTACCCGTTACTGATCATATTTGTGTAGTCAAAAGTAACAAAAAACGAAATCCCAAAATTGTCCTCGAAAATTTGTCATAATTGGTAAATTCATAATTGAATTAATTATTCATAACAATTGCTACTAGAAAATACTACGCGCAGTGTTTTTCCATTGGTTTTCATTCGTAATCAATAGCCTGTACAATATTTCCATAAATTGAGTGACATTTTGGGATATAAACAAATGCTATTAACTCTGCTGTTTATGAATATTATTTATTGAGACTTTCCATAAATAATAACAAGACCTTTTCTAACAAGCCCTTTAAGTATTTGTACAAATTAAAAACTAGTGGTGTATAAATAATACACAAGTACAAGGCCACTCGTTCGCTTGGTCAGTACGCGTCACAAAAGCAGGTTTTCTTCCTAAGATGTGTACAAAACATTTAAGAGGTGTCAGTCTGCTGGTCTGCCGGCTGTCGGCACTGACCATTGAACATTATAACGGGTTACGGCTAACCACAACTTTGACCGACAGGTTAACTCCGAAAACGAGTTTACTTATATTGTGACGTAGTGAAGGCGAGTGAGAGTAGTGCAAGTGTGTTTGGTCATTGAAATGATGTTCGATTTTTTTTTGCTTTTGCTATAATGAAAATGAATGGTGCTCGTGTTGTGCGTATTCAGTGTACGGTGAGATAATTAAAAGAGTCTTTAATTCTGATCCCACAATACTTCGTTATAACTAACTACGTACTAGGTATGTGTCGAGACATGGCGATGTAACGTAAGCGACTGGTGAGCCGATCGCCTGCGCTCCCATATTTCGTCAAGAATGTAACTCAGCTAATCGCGGTTACTAAGCCGCCATACTCGTAAGAACGCTTTATTGTTTTATACAATTAAGACTGATTTTTTAATGGTTTTAAGTATTATCTAAGAAATAAATATTTGACAGCAAAACAATGTTTTTTAATAAATTTACTTAAATTACAGTAACATTATAAAGGCGAAATTTGCGAATATGATTTGTCATGTTTGTTTCTTCACGCAAGAACGGCAGAATGGATTTGGATGAAATTTGGCACATGGGTAGACGGTTCGGCTTTACGGGCTTGTACCAAGAAAACATGCTCCCGGGATAAAAAAGTATCCTATGTGCTATTTCAGAACATGTGGCCTACCCGTTTGCCGAGCGCGTCATGAAGTAACAAGCATCACACATACTCACGATTGTCCTTTTATCCCGGGAGTAAGTTCCCTTGGGATCATTTTCTCTTTTCACACGAGTGAAGGCGCTCCTAGTGAAGGATATATAGATCCTTAGGGATTAGGGCCTGTGCACACCACGTTTTTTAAACGTGCCGTTGACGCGCCTTCATAGCGATTCGCACGCGAGTCAGATGCACCTTTAATAGGATAAAAGATGCACGTTTCTAAAACGCGCGTCAATACCGCGTTTAATGGTGGTGTGCACATGCCTTTTTATCAATTTTTGTTAAACATGAGCCCTTTGGGCCGGACATGCATGCGGCATTTCAGATGAGCTCTGGGCTAAAAGCCACTTATTGGGTCCCGTTAAACGCGGCAAACCAAGGTGAAGCTGGAGAGATGAGTTTGATGATTACCGGAGGGACTGGCCCACAATGTGGGATGAGGGAGAGGGAGGCCATCGCCCAGCAGTGGGACATAACAGTCTAACTACTTCTACGAGCCCTTTCTCTACTCATTTATTTATGACAAGTGAGTAGATGATGTTTCTATAGCTCATTTTCTAAAGTTTATACTTGTCAAATTCAAAGTACCTATTTAAACTACTTTTCATACGATTACGATGCAGGTACAGAATTCAAATGCATCGATCACGTAAAACACAGCCCTCAACACCTAATTTAAATGGAATAACTTTACAAACGGAATAATTTAGCACCCTGTACCGTGACTGTTTCGTTTAATTGCACTTTTATGAGGATGAATCAAGTGTTTAAAAAAATCCAACCTGTCAAGGACATGGATAAGATTTCTAGCAGCTAACCCAGTATCATAATTGGCTGGAATTCCCGACAAGATTGACTAGTAGTGAGTATTTACAAAGCCTCTTGACAAGTCTCATTCGGACTGCGATAAATTATTCAGTTCATTATCTTCCATATATTAACTGTAACTCCTACGATACTATGACTTAATTTAGAAATTTATTTTTAAATCTATAAACAAAGACAGAACTGCAAACATGCTATATTAAGCAATGCATCGATCGTTCGAAATTCAAAAGCAAAAAATCTAAATTTTATGATAGCACTATTAGCATATTCACATTATAATGTGTGTGACTTGTTTGCTGGGAGAGAGATGGATATGTGTCGTGAATGTTTGAGATCTTGTAAGAAGATAGATGAAAAATAAGTAAAACATTGTATTATTTGTTTTGTTATGTGATTTATTGTTTTAGTGGAAGTGTATGTTTTTAGGGTTCGTACGCAAAGGGTAAAAACGGGACACTATTACTAAGATTCCACTGTCCGTCTATCTGTCACCAAACCCTCATGAACCATGACAGCTAGACTGTTAAAATTTTTACAGATGATGTATTTCTTGTGTAGCTTTGACAACTAATACTAAAAACAGAATAAAAAAATTAAGTGGTTATTTCCATACAACAATTGTGGTTTTTTTTGCCCTTTTTTGCTACGGACGGTACGGAACTCTTCGTACGCGAGTCTGACTCGCACTTGATCGATTTTTTCAATATGTATGGGTATGTCATGCTCTTAGATTATTTACATTTTTAAGTAATGTAAGTTTACTCTGCATAATGCCTTGGATTTCCTAATATATAATGTTGTTGCATGTACTTGTAAATAAATAAATAAAATATAACTATATAGTCTAGTTCAATATATTGAACTTAACACGACAAATGCATACGACACTGCCGATTATATTAATTCGGCATAAGTTAAAAAAAAATCACACACTTGTACTACTGAAATTCTCCTTCACTGTGACTCTCGTCTCGGTTACATTCACGTCACAGCACAGAGTACCGTACACAAACCAGTCGCGCCCGCACTCCTGACATAGTTATAATTGATAGCTTGTAAGCTTTAGGAGCTAGGTAATGGTGATTCTTAACTCCCATCGAGATATAAGTACTAACGTACTAGGGAAGCTACGTCAAATAACTGAATTGTCCTATTTTCGTAATTTGAATCTTTAGTTCACTGCAGCGCTAAAATAATATCTAACAATTCGTCTAAACCGTAACTAATTTACTACAGCGCTAGATTTGCTGCGGAAGTGTATTTATTCTCGGCAAAAAGGTCTTAAGCGCAATGTAAATCACGGCAATTACGCGTTTTCTTCGACAAAGTGCGGCGCGATCGCCGCAGTTGAACGAGACAAAATAGGAATTTACGGTGTCTTCTCTAGTACGTTAGTACTTATATCTCGATGTTAACTCCAAACTTAAGTGGCAGTGAGCAAGAAACTTTGTTCGGAGAACAGATGATCGATGGGGCCGTTTGGAGTGGCGACCGCGTTAGAAGGCCTACTACAAGGTGGACCGATGAGGCCTCAAGTCTGCTATTACAATAGTGTCAGAATGGTCTATCATTGATTTCATAATTGTTGATTTTGACAAGTTTGGTAATCTACTAATATAATGGCGTCATTATGACTTACCAATGCAATGGTCAACCACTGACACTCCATTGAAAGAAGTGGCATAGAATGGTAATATCGTACATAATGACAAATATCTGACGTTTACGGTAATCTGCTAAAATTTTGACAGTTCCTTTGATCCTACCATTAGAACGTCACTGTGCAGCTGTGCAGTCATTGCTTTTAAGCTCGATATTGTCATTCTACCACAACTCTAGTACGAGACCATTGATCGATCAATGATCGATCATTATGAATTAACAGATTACGAACTTTCAGCAAAATGACAATGGGATCGTGTTGGAATGACGAATTTTTGCGAGACGCACAGGACTGGTCGTTGACACTTGGGGAAACATATGTACAACAGTGGACGTCTTTCGGCTGAAATGATGAGCTAGATAATAATCTGCCGCACAAGTTAATCTTCAAGGTTAAGCAACGGTTGCAGAGGTTCATTTGTGGATGGGTGACAATTTATTACACACTGAGAATTTTTTAATTTGAACTAATAGTTCCTGACATATTAGCTGAACTGCTGTTATCATCATTTTAGGGTTCCGTACCCAAAGAGTAAGACGGGACCCTATTACTAAGACTCCGCTGTCCGTCAGTCTGTCTGTCCGTCTGTCACTTAGCTGTATCTCATGAACTGTAATAGTTAGACGGTTGAATTTTTTACAGATGATGTATTTCTGTTACCGCTATATCCACAAATACTAAAAAACATTGTTTTTAACCGACTTCAAAAAGGAAGAGGTTCTTTGTTTGGCTGAATGTATTTTTTTTTTTCATTTATGTTCACCGATCTCTCTGTCAATTGTGGAACGATTTTGTTTTTTTTTTTGTTTTGATTGAAAGTTTATGCTTCCGAATTGGTCCCATAGAAATATTTAAATAATAATTTCGGAAGTCGGTGTTTCTGTAATAGTTTTGTCTCTTCGTTATTTAACATTTGCACTTTTCAGTGTTTTTTTTTACATTGAAGTCAGTTGTATTTTTTTTTTGTATTACATAAATATTTAAGGGGGCTCCCATACAACAAACGTGATTTTTTAGCCGTTTTTATAGATATTGGTACGAAACCATTCGTGCATTGAGTCCGATTCACACTTGGCTGGTATTCTAAATAGGTAAGCTTTTTATACTTATTATTAGTTACACATGTCATTTTTTCTTTTTAAATTTCGCCCACAGTAAACAGATCAAATTTTTTGATGATTTTAACGCCCCAGGCACTGGACTATATTATATTATCAAGTTTCTTTCATCAGGCGCTTTATAGACCAGGTACCTAATGATTTAATTCATTGCAAAATATTTATAAAATTATATATCATTTTGGGCACTTTTCCCTTTGATATCGATGTGGATAAATTTTTGGATGCCCAATAACTTCTTTTTCTACCCGTTTGTACATATTATTATTTTTGATTTGTAAAATACTTAAGTTATAATATTTACTAGTTTAAATTGAAGATTAGTATTTTATCGTAAATTATCATTTTGCAATTAAACAAACAAATTATTATAATATTATTATCTTAGTGATTGATGCCCGCCCGTGATCTTTCCCGGTGCAAAGAAAGGTACCCTTAATTGAATTGAAATACACTCAGCAGAAACCTAGTAATGGCACGCACAACAGAATATTAAGCACCATTCAATAATTGTAAATGTAGTCAAAGGAGAAAACACATTAACCTCCTTATTTATTTCAATTCGAATGATTTGTAGTTATTATAATTTTGTTGTGAATTAATTGAAGTACCAATTTACAATAATTTAATCACTGATACTAATTAAATATTATAGCCTTGTCCCAACTATGGGTTTTTTTTGTGTGGGAAAATCATATACTTAATGACATCCTCCAATCTTGGGCGAAGCGGGCGTGTCAGACTTTTACTGACTAAAAACCCACTCCTGTTCCTTCTTTGCCATTGCTCCAGGGCCCCGGGGATCTCTTTCGCATCACCCATGGCCCCAGTAGGCTTCGACCTTGCTGGGCCTCCGGCAAAACAATTTTTTCCCCTTAGGGCCGACGCTGCGTTAAACATGCACCCGCGCGGTTCCATACAAAAGTGCTACGACGCGGCTCGCCGCGCGGGCACACGTCGCGAGCAGCCGCGACCCGCTCCCGTTTTGCTACGTAATAGTACATTAAAGTTTTCCATCGACACGACTACATGCACACCGTTAAAGTTGAACTATCGACACTGCGCAGGTAATAATCCGGTTTCCGCTACGGGGACCGCGTTGGCTCTTACGCTGGCGAAGCCACTGACAGGACCAAGCAAATAATAAGCAATATTCATTCATTTTAAAAGTAGACAAAAAGGAACACACATTTACTTCCTTATTTATTTCAGTTTGAATGATTTGTAACTATAATAATTTTGTTGTAAATTAATTGAAGTGTCAATTTATAATAATTGAATCACAGGTACCTACTAATTAAATTTTATTGGGTAAATTTTGCTTGTACTTATTTAATTTCGATAAATTCGATTTGTTACTTTGAACTTTCAAATATCTAATTAGCAAATTCTATAACTCTTAATATTTATTATAATTGATTTTGACAAATTTTTAAACTGCAGACATGCCCCTCAAGTTGAAGGGTAAAAAGACCTGTCATACTGTATGGATCAGAATGTTGGACTGTGAAAAAGATGGATTAAAAAAAAGATTGCATGTAGCGGAGATGAGAATGTTCAGATGGATGTGTAGTGTGAGAATGGATAAAGTGAGAAATTAGTATATAGAGGAAATTTGAAAGTGGCACCAGTGACTGAAATATTGAAAGGGAATCGTTTGTCTTAGTATGGTCATGTAAAGAGAGAGGGATGAACCACATGTTACTAAAAGAGTTATGTGGGAATGCGGTGCTCCTGACCAGACGATGACCGACTTATTAGAGTGCGCAAACTGTCCCTACACCTGCACTCTGGAGGACCTAAAAAACGCCACTGACGCTGGTATAAACGTGGCAATCTACCGGATCCAAAAACTTTGAGGGAAAAGAAAACCATCCATACGAAGAAGAAGAAGTAGGTACACATGTGGATGGATAGAGAGGGAGAGAGAGGAAAATAAAAAGATGGATGGATTGTGTGAGGGCTGATATAAAAGATAAAGAAGTTAGTGATAGCGTGACAGGTGACAGGACAGAATGGAAGACAAAAATACGTGTTGCACCGACCCCAAGTAATATGGGATAAGGGCAGGCAGAAGAAGATTATTTTTATTGTGCTTTTGGGGTTTTTTTTAACAATATTGACTGGTCTACACTGTTCTTACATAGTATCTATTAATATTGTAATATGGAAATATTGTAACATCAAACATTTTTTTTAAAAGAGTACCCATGGAGTTTTTTGTCGGTTCTTCTCCATAGGAAACGACCAATTTGAAACCGTGCATTAGGTTCTGACGTTTTATAAGTGCCCATGTGGGCCTATGTGAAATAAAAATATTTGAATTTTGAATTTTAATGAGAGAGTTAACATAGGTATTTATAGACTCTATACTCGAAGTTATGGACGATTACGTTTACCTCGGACAGACAGGTCAGTTGGGTAGATTTAATTTCGAGAAAGAGGTCAACCGTCGAATCCGACTCGGCTGGGCAGGGAAGCTGCGCGGTATCTTCTCGTCCAACATACCACAGTGTCTCAAGACGAAAGTCTATGACCAGTGTGTGTTGCCAGTGATGCACCGACCCTAAGTAGCATGGGAAGGGCAGGAAGATGATGATGATTAAAAAGTCCAAAAATGATTATGGAGAATGCGACCGTGTCTCTGCACCACCGTGTGGTTTAGTCAGTAAGAGTCTGATAGACCCCCCTTTTTTTTGGGGGTGGGAACTCATTAAATAACTTCTCCCGCTTTGGGTGGAGCGAGAGGGAAGGTCAGACTTTTACTGACTAAAACCCACCCGAGTTCCTTCAGTTGCCATTTACAGGCTGACAGGGAGGGGGGAGGGGCTGACGTCTAAATAGTTTCTAATTCTAACGTTCAGCTCCGCATCTTCCCAACTCACTGGGTTAGCACCACCCCCTGAACCTTCAATTATGATATAACTAGCTTTTGCCCGCGGCTTCGCTCCCGTCAACTGACTACTATATCCAACTCTACCCAACTCTACCCTACACTACCCTACTCTACCCTACTCTACCCTACTCTACCCTACTCTACCCTACTCTACCCTACTCTACCCTACTCTACCCTACTCTACCCTACTCTACCCTACTCTACCCTACTCTACCCTACTCTACCCTACTCTACCCTACTCTACCCTACTCTACCCTACTCTACCCTACTCTACCCTACTCTACCCTACTCTACCCTACTCTACCCTACTCTACCCTACTCTACCCTACTCTACCCTACTCTACCCTACTCTACCCTACTCTACCCTACTCTACCCTACTCTACCCTACTCTACCCTACTCTACCCTACTCTACCCTACTCTACCCTACTCTACCCTACTCTACCCTACTCTACCCTACTCTACCCTACTCTACCCTACTCTACCCTACTCTACCCTACTCTACCCTACTCTACCCTACTCTACCCTACTCTACCCTACTCTACCCTACTCTACCCTACTCTACCCTACTCTACCCTACTCTACCCTACTCTACCCTACTCTACCCTACTCTACCCTACTCTACCCTACTCTACCCTACTCTACCCTACTCTACCCTACTCTACCCTACTCTACCCTACTCTACCCTACTCTAAAAAAAAAAAAAAAAAGTAAAGTAAAGTATCCTATGTCCGTCTCCTGGTTCTAAGCTACCTCCCTGCCAATTTTCAGCTAAATCGGTTCAGCCGTTCTTGAGTTATAAGTGAAGTAACTAACACGACTTTCTTTTATATATATAGATTTGACTATCTGTTTAATGATTAAGTAGTTTGACTGGCCTGTTGGTCTAGTGGTTAGTGGCCCTGACTGCTATGCTGGAGGTCGTGGGTTCGATTCCCACCCAGGACAAATGTTTGTGTGATGAGCACGATCATTTGTTCTGTGTCTGGATGTAATTTATCTAGAAAAAAGAAGTACTTAGAAACATATAAGTATGTTTATCAGTTGTCTAGTACTCATAACACAAGCTCTGCTTAGCTTGGGACTAGACGGCGTTGTGTTATAGTTGTGGAATATTATTATTATATTATTATTATTATTCTTTATTTATTTTCTATACATATTTTATATATTTTTAAATATTTCTTAAAACACACATATATTATTATGAAGTTGTGAACGATTATGTCTACCTCGGACAGACAGTCCAGTTGGGTAGATTTAATTTCGAGAAAGAGGTCAACCGTCGAATCCGACTCGGCTGGGCAGCTTATTATTATTATTAATATATCAGCTAAGACGGTCGGCGGCCGCCGTCGGCCTATAGTAACACTTGACACACACGATGCGGTAGCCGCTTATCTTCAAAATTGAAATGAAATGTCGATGGACGCGTCAACAGCGACGGCAGTTACCTCTGCCGTTGGCAACATGTCGCTCTGTATAAGCTCTTAGAATGACTAATGTCTCTACAAGTCATAATTCTTACGTAATACAGATCCGCTACTATCAAGAAATATATTCATAAGATAGTTTCATAAACTCGAGATAGATTGATTAATATTCTATTACATAGTATCCTGTCTACGCTTATGATTCATCAAATCATCATGCATTTCACCGAAATCGGTACTAAAAATTGATAACAATAATGAATGTAAATTGGAATTATAATAAATGGCTAAATAACATATTTACTGGTAACCAGTCCACTTAAGACTCCAAAAACCATAGCCTTATATCTTAGTTTTCCATATGTCGCAATAGTTTCCCACCAACCGGGGGTTGTCCTTGGATGCACTAGCATAGTGCGTACAGGGATAATCACCGGTTCGTACCACTTTCCATTAAAAGCGTCTAAAAGGGCCTCTGCGAGTTGGTTTCGGCTCCTCGTACGCCTTCCAAAGGTCCAGGACCTTAGGGTGTTGAGATAAATAAATGTATCTATAATAATAATAATTGTTATCGCCTAATGTAAAAAACCGGCCAAATGCGAGTTGGACTCGTGCGAGAAGTGTTTCCATAACATTATCTCTACAACTTTTTTAGACAATTTATTTTATTCTGTCTTTAGTATTTGTATAGCGGCAACAGAAATACATTATCTGTGAAAATTTCAACTGTCTAACTATCGCGGTTCATGAGATACAGGCTGGGTGACAGACCTAGTACTTAATAGGGTTCCATTTTTGGGTTCCGTAGCCAAATGGCAAAAAACGGAACCCTTATAGATTCGTCATATGTCTGTCTGTCCGTCCGTATGTCATAGCCACTTTTTTCCGAAACTATAAGGACTGTTGAAACTTGGTAAGTAGATGTATTCTGTGAACCGCATTAAGAAAAAACTTTTTAGAAAAAAAAAATAACCGACTTCACTAAAAAAAACACTAAAAGGATCAAAATAACTTTAATTTCGGATGTCGGTGTTTCTCGGTATTGTTTGTTTCTTATTTAACACCGACTTCCGAAATTAAAGTTATTTTGATCCTTTTAGTGTTTTTTTTAGTGAAGTCGGTTATTTTTTTTTTCTAAAAAGTTTTTATTTCACACTTTTTAGTTGCGATACACTTATAAACAGAGTGCCTATTTCTAATGACAATTCCAATTAACCCAAATACTGCTAGGTTACATTGTTTTTTTATTATAAAGTTGCTGTGCCTACCTTCCTCCTTCCGGCTCCATCATCAGATCAGTTCGATAGTACCTTATAGCCAAAGAGCATCTCACGACAATTCTAATAAGCCCAAACACGGCTAGGATACATTGATTAATTACGGAGTTCCTGTGCCTACCTTCCGGCTCCATCATCAGATCAGTTCGATAGTACCTTATAGCCAAAGTGCATCTCATGACAATTCTAATGAGTCCAAACACGGCTAGGTTACATTGATTAATTACGGAGTTCCAGTGCCTACCTTCCGGCTCCATCATCATCATCAGATCACTTCGATGATACCATTTTCAACTATTCAGAATCATTCATTTATTTGTATTGTCATAGTCGCTTAACTATATCTTCAATGTGATATCTATTTGAGTGTGAAGTTCCGTTGACCATTTCTGGTCTTCTTTATCAGTTCCACTTCATCAAATGTTACTTTTTGACTGTAAATGCTTAAGTTCTTGATGAAAATACTAAAATTACCATAGGGTTGCCTATAATTTTTGAGGAGTTCCCTCGATTCCTCATAGATTCCATCATCAGAACTGGATTTTGAAAAAAATGGGACCAATCTGGAAGCATATCCTATAAAGGGAAAAAAAAATTTTGCAAATCGGTCCATAAACGACGGAGTTCTGAGGTAACAAACAAAAAAAAAAAAAAAAAAAAAAAAAAGATGATAAAAAAAAAAAAAAAAAAAAAAATACAACCGAATTGATAACCTCCTCCGTTTTTTTGAAGTCGGTTAAAAAAACAATAAATTTTTTTTCATTAAACCCATACGTTGGAGTATCTATGGATAGGTCTTCAAAAATGATATTGAGGTTTCTAATATCATTTTTTTATATACTGAATAGTTTGCGCGAGAGACACTTCCAAATTGGTAAAACGTGTCCCCCCCCCCCCCCGTAACTTCTAAAATAAGAGATGATATGATAAAACTAAAAAAAATATATGATGTACATTACCTTATAAACTTCCACCGAAAATTGGTTTGAACGAGATCTAGTAAGTAGTTTTTTTTTAATACGTCATAAATCGTAAACAGCAATTTACCTTTTAAGTTTGTACGAAACCCTCAGTGCGCGAGTCCGACTCGCACTAGCCCAGTTTTTACCCTTTGGGTACGAAACCCTAAAAACGGGCAATCTCGGTATGATAAGACTTAGCTTCTGTCAGCGGCTTCGCCCGCGTGAAAGTCGGTTTCTCCATACAAACTTTGGACCCCTGTGTCATCCCTTTAGGAAGAGAATTTTGGTAAATCCTCTCCTAATGCCTACGTCATAAAAGGAAACCTTGTCCAAAATTTCACGCTCCTAGTTCCAGTAGTTTCGGCTGTGCGTTGATATGTCATAGCATAGCATAGTCGGCCTTATAATGTTCCCACTGTTGGGACTCAGGCCTCCTCTCTAGAAGAGGGGGGGGGGGGGGTTGATATGTCAGTCAGTCAGTTTCTCCTTTTATCTCGGTATGATAAGATGACCGTTAAGCCATACTTATCTCTGTTTTCTTATCAAATATTACTAATGATTACCAAATCCGACTATAACAAATTAAAAACAAAATTAGCAACTAATTCAAGGACAAAAACATTTCAAGAAAACAATTGCAATAAAATGTTTTGTATTACACTCATAAATATATACTTCGCATTTATTATCTTATTTCGATCTGGCATTCATTCCGAATGTTGGATTCTAAATTACAAGTGTTATGAAGACTTCCTTTTAATATACTTCCGTCTAACTAATTTGAAACTAACTTCCTTTATTTCAACTTCTTCATTATTTTTGAATCGGTGGTAAATTTGTTAAACGGTTTAAACGGCTTGTTCCCAAAGGTTCACGAGTCTATGTTCTCGAAAAATGAAAGTTTTGAACATTAATTCCCAATGAGTCCACGACATTTTAAAATACATATTAAATACAGTGTAGTTTCTTTCTCTACGAGTCCATGAGAATGTTTGGTACAGTCAACAGTAAAAGCTTTGATAAGGGATAAATGTTTATTATATCTTTAAAATAAAAAACAATGAATATTTTTATTTCATATACGCTGTACTTATGACACGGTAAACATTACTCTACTACATGCATATCTCCAAAGAGGTTAACATGATCATAATAACCATGAAAAAAAAGTTTTATTACAATTACAGTAAATAATCTTCACCATACAATAAAATAAACTTTGCATTATAAATCAAAATAATCGTAGTTAGTATTTATTTTTCCGAAGGCATACAAACTGTTTAAGACAGACAAGAAATGGTTTTACTGACTGTACTTTGTACAAATCTCGTGGACCCGTTGGTAATCGATGTAGGAACATTGGATTATATAAATTAAAAAAAAAAACCTTGGAGGATTTAGGTAACCAGTACCACCGATGCTGCAGTTAATGCAGCCACTTACTGGGTTTAACGGTTTAACGGGTTGTTCCTAGAAAGTTCATGATTCTATTGCTATTCATTTCCCAACGAGTCCAAGAAAAAAAAAACCACCTATATTCCTTCATTTGCCCTATGCATTCTAGGGTCATGGTAACTTTCAAACGCTCCTGCAGCCCTAGTAGGCTTCAGTCCAACTGCTAACATATTTTTGAGGTGCAGGTGCCGACACCAGGTAAACGCTAAAAATACCGCCCCAGGACCCGATGGCTTACCTGGGAAAGCCTGGGTCCTGGCCATGGAGGAACTCGGGCCTCGACTAAGAGGGCTGTTTAGCGCATGTTTGGAGAGGGGCCAGTTCCCACTTCGTTGGAAGACCGGGAAACTGGTCCTTATAGCGAAGCCGGGGCGCCCTGCGGACTCTCCGTCTGCATACCGGCCCATAGTGCTGCTCGACGAGGTGGGCAAGCTCTTTGAAAGAGTAATTGCAGACCGCCTCGTCGCGCATTTAGCGCGGGTAGGGCCGGATCTTTCGGACAGCCAGTTTGGCTTCCGCAAGGGGCGCTCCACGGTGGACGCCATCATGCGCGTGCGAGCCCTCACGACGGGGGATGCGGTGTCCCGGGGCAAGGTCGTAGTGGTGGTGTCCTTGGACATCACCAACGCCTTCAACTCCCTGCCCTGGAGTAGCATTAGGAGGGCACTCCGGTATCACCAGGTGCCCGACTACCTCCGTCGTTTGATCGAGGCCTACCTGAAGGACAGGTTTATCATCTACCCTGGTCACGAGGGAGAGTGGAGACGGCGAGAGATGTCGTGCGGTGTTCCGCAGGGATCGGTACTAGGACCGCCCTTGTGGAACATCGGGTACGACTACGTGTTGCGCGGCGACCTCCCCGACGGGGTCAGCGTGGTCTGTTACGCAGACGACACGCTGGTCCTGGCGCAGGGGGAGTCACACCAGGCGGCGGCCGAACTAGCGACACGTGGGGTTGCGACAGTCGTGGACAGGATCAAAGAGTTGGGACTCGAAGTGGCACTGCACAAGTCCGAGGCCATGTGCTTTCATGGCCCTCGGAACGCGCCACCACCGGGTTCCCAAATAACAGTAGGAGGGGTTCGCATCGACGTCGGGTCGACGATGAAGTACCTGGGACTTGTCCTCGACAGTCGGTGGAACTTTGTGGAGCACTTTCGACGTCTGACTCCCAAACTGCAACGGACCGGGGCTGCCCTAAAGCGGCTCCTGCCCAACCTTGGGGGTCCAGACGCCTCCTGCCGGAGGCTCTACGCGGGAATCGTTCGGTCCATGGCCCTTTACGGGGCGCCGGTGTGGGCGCCGTCGCTGCAAAGGCGACCGGCGGCCATGCTGAACGCTTGCCAGAGGGTCATGGCCATCCGGATGGTACGGGGATACCGCACGATTTCCCGCGAAGTGGCGAGCCTCCTTGCTGGCCTGCCACCATGGGATTTGGAGGCAACAGTCCTTGCACTCATGCACGATTTGCGCGTGGAGATGCAACGCCGGGGCGAAACTCCGCTGCCGCGCCAAGTCGCGGCATGGCGGACAGAGTTCCGGCGGGATCTCATGGTGGAATGGCGACGGCGACTGTCGCAACCCAGTGCTGGGCACGCTACAATTATGGCGGTAAGTCCCCTCTTTGAGGAGTGGCTGGAGCGGCAACACGGCATCCTCACCTACCGCATGACGCAGGTCCTCACCGGACATGGCAAGTTCGGGAGGTTCCTGCATCGGATTCAGGCGGAAGCAACGCCCGGGTGTCATCATTGTGCGGACCACCCAGAGGACACGGTGGAGCATACGGTGGAGGTGTGCCCCGCTTGGGCGGAGCACCGCCGTGTCCTCGTGGAGGCAATTGGCGGCAGCGACCTTTCGCGTCCGGCCCTGGTTCAGGCTATGGTCCGGAGCGAGGAGGAATGGCAGGCGGTCGCCTCCTTCTGCGAAGCAGTAATGCTAGCGAAGGAGGAGGCTGCACGCGTGAGGAAACGAAGGTCCTCACGTCCTAGCCGCCGTAATTCCGACCCCGACTACCAGCCACGGTAGACGCGGGCTTGCGGACGTCGAGCACTGGGTAGCTCGTCGTCCGGCTGTTCGGTAATTAACCGGACCGAGCCCAGTCGTTAACAGCGCGTAGTGATCCTCGCGCTCCTCAAAGAGATGTCAGCAAACCGTAGGGGCCCAGCAGGGCCGATGCCCGCTAGCTAGGACCGCGGAGAATTTCTGAAAGGGAAACCCGTAGTCCTAGAACGCAAAGGGTAATTGAAGGATACAGGTGTGGTTTTAGTCAGTAAAAGTCTGACACGCCCTCGCGCTCCACCCAGAGCACGAGAAGTCATTTGGATGATTTCCCACCTTAAAAAAAAAAAAAAAAAAAAAAAAAAAGGTGCCGACACCAGGTGGTTGGGTCAGCCTATGTTCAGCACGGACGTCTTTCGGTTGAATGACGACGATGAAAAAGAATTGAGCTTATTTTTTCAATGACACAAAAGCAACATCACTGCGCTGCAGAGCCAGGGTTTTTCCTGTACAGCATCCGTTTTAAACGAAAAGAAAGTGGTGAGTCAGGCATGTAGCGGAATACGACTTGTGGACAGTGAGGTGTGGACGCAATGATATGAGGACATTAAAAACACATTTAAGTTAAGGTGTGGTCATGCTGGTGATCAACAAAATTTAGAAGATGGCTTTTTTAGGGTTCCGTACTTAAAAAAGATAAAACGGAACCCTTATAGGATCACTTTGTTGTCCGTCCGTATGTATGTCTGTCTGTCAAGACCCTTTATCGCGGGAACGCATGGAGGTATCGAGGTGAAATTAAAACCATATACTCAAGCAGTCCTTTGAAGCTGTGAAAAAATCAAACTTCTAAGTCAACAAAAAAAAATACGGCCGTTTATGTCTCAAAAAAAAAACTTTTTACCAAAAAAATACAACCGACTTCAATGTAAATATGGTGTTTCTATAATAGTTTTGTCTCTTCGTTATTTAACACCGACTTCCGAAATTAAAGTTATTTTGCACTTTTCAGTGTTTTTTTACATTGAAGTCGGTTGTATTTTTTTGGTAAAAAGTTTTTTATTTTTCACTTTTTAGTTAAGGTACCACCACTAAAAAGTACCCCTCAGCCATACTTAAATACCTTATAGCCAGAGTGCATCTTATGACAATTCTAATAATACCAAACACGGTTAGGTTAAATTAATTTATTACAGAGTTCCGGTGCCTAATTTCAGGCTTCATCATCAGATCAGTTCGATATATTACCCCTCTTCTTTCAGTCAGTCATCGACTACACGTATAAACAAAGCAATTTTACTTGTTACGACAGTTCAGCTGTGATCCCATGAGGAGTTCTGTTCCATATCTACGAAGTTCATGATCAGATCATAACAATATTTCTATGGGACCAACTTGGAAGTATAACCTTTCAATCAAAAAAAAATTTTTCAAAATCGGTCCACAATTGACCGAGAAATCGGTGAACATACATAAAAAAAAAAAAACATACATTCAACCGAACATATAACCTCCTCCTTTTTGAAGTCGGTTAAAAACGTGTATTTCGACACTCTCAAGGGAATCAAAATTCATAGGGTACTTCCCGTTGAACTAGAATCCTGAAATTCGGCATAAAGCAAGGTCTTATAGTATAGATATAGGAATAAATTTGAAAACTGTAAATTTGTAGTTACGTCACAAAAAAAAAACTTTTGTTACAATCGGAAAACATCATCGTAACACAATTCGAGAATTGAACTGTTTTTTTATAAGTAAGTTTGTACGGAACCCTCAGTGCGCGAGTCCGACTCGCACATGCCCGATATTTTATTATTTTATTTATTTGGTACCTACATGTTGACTGATCTACGAGTATATTGTACTCTCAAATCTATTAATATTATAATATGAAAATATTATAAAACTCAATCATTTTTTTAACCATCATGGAGTTTCTTGCCAGTTCTTCTCTATAAGAAACGACCAACTGGGACCGTACACTAGCTTCTGACGTTATATATAAGTGCCCAAGGCCTTTATGTAACAAAATACTTTGAATTGAATTGAAGGCAATTGAGAGGTGAGCCAGGAGGATCATTGGCAATGATGCAATGATGCACTCGTCGAGTCGAGGCTTCAAAGTCTTAAGCATTGACGTCGAGTTGCTAGCCTGTCGGTTTTCTACCAGTTTCATTTCGGGGAGTGTGCGTCGGAATTGCATAACCTAATTCCGCCTAGCTCGTTCCATAATCGGACCACCAGGCGTATGGCAATGCGCCACCGGTACAGGGTGGACATCCCACCCATACCCACAAAAAGTTTTGGAAACACATTCTGTGCGTACAGCTATGGAGTGGAATTCCTTGCCGGAATCTGTGTTTCCTAATGGCTACAACCCGGAAATCTTTAAGTCAAGAGTGAATGGGTTACTTCTAGGTAAGCGCGCTCCATCGTCGAGCGCATCGTCGCTTTCTATCAGGTGAGATAGCGGTCAAGCGCGAACCCATCAAGAATATAAAAAAAGTAAGAATTGAATTAAGAATTGCAAATATTTTTGAGCCGTTTGGGGTTGAGACTCTTGGGCCGTGGGGTCCGAGTGCTCATGCGCTTTTTAAAGAATTATCCAAACGGCTAGTTGACACTTCGCGTGACCAAAGGGCTGGCTTTTACCTCGGTCAGAGATTAAGCATTGCCATACAACGTGGCAATGCCGCCAGCCTTTTGGGCACTTTTCCAGTCGACAGCGATGCGGAGGAATTTTTTGACGCCATATTTTAGGTAGGAGTTACTTATTGTGTACCTATATATTATGTAATTATAATTAGTTAAGTGTTTTTATTTTTCTTGTTATACCGATCATTACCTTATCTATATAAATAAAACAAATAGATTAGTAGAGAATTGCAATGAGAAAACGAGTAACCGTGATCGTTGGTAAGAATGGAGGGAGGCCTTTGCCCAGCCGTGGGCTACGAGCTAGCTATATATAATAAATAATAAGGATTCAATTCCTTATTATTTATGTCCTCTTGGGATAATTTCTGCTTTCACGAAGGCAAAGAGGTACTTAATAATTGTAGGCTTAGTACCTACGAAGTATAAATAAGAAACAGGTTGTACACGGATGTAAGGACTGGATTCGCTCATATGGTTGTTGGGGGCATTAGTAAAAGTAGGTGCGGTCCCCATGTACAGTCACCGAAGGAGATAAGGAACCGGGTCGTCAGATATTGTTGAAGTCGTCATGGAAACCCATGGATAGATACTCAATACAAAAAAAAATAGATACCTATCAATAAATTATAATTTTATGAATGAATTGTTTATTTACTATGATTTTTTTATATATATTAAATAGTTTTAATAACCCAATTTTTATGATGAATTTAATTATGTTCATTCATAAATCCATCATACGAATACTGACAAAGGCATGGACAGGTCCACTCAATACCTCTGCCTTGCTTATTGCAAAAGCAGTACTTGCAAAATGGTGCGTTTCGGAGATAAACGCGTTAAACACGTTCTTTGATGAACAACAAGTCTTAGTTAAATAATTTTAAAAGTGTACCAAAAGAATAAGAAAATAATATTTTTATGTATCATTAGCCCCTTGAGATGTAATTTTTGCAAAAGAGAAAATCCCAAAAATTTCGATTACTGCATTTACAATTTACTGCATTTACAATTAGCAGGGCAGACCTATACCGTATATAAAAATCTCGCAGTATGAAACCGCCTTAACACTCAAATAACACGAGGTAGGTAAAAAAAATCTGAGTCACAGATGTCTTCCGGTCATCGGCCTACATTCAATGCATATATTTAAGACTACTTGAGAGTTCACAGCCATTGATTATGTTTACATTATTCATTAAGGGGGGAGTGCCATGGTAACCCGCGAAATTCAAACTTATTTTTTTTGCATTTTACAGGTCAGTGTCAACTTGTATGTTTATGTTATGACTAGCTAAACCGGCGAACTTTGTACCGTCTAAATCGCGTGAAAAACTCTAATACAGCTGTTTTTTTTTTTAATTTTCATAGTTTAAACGTTTTTTGAGCAGTGGTGGCCGAGTGGTGTGTGTGGTGGAGTGCAGGCGCATTACTTTGTGTAATTTATTTCATCACCACTGTTCTCAAAACGGTGACGGAAAACATCGTGAGGAAACCGGCATGTACTACAACCAAAAAATTCGAAGACATGTGACATTCACCAATCCGAACTAGGCCCGCGGGCGCGTGGTGAATTATGGCCTATCCTAGAGAGAGGAGGCCTGAGTCCCAGCAGTGGGAAGATTAAAAGGCTGATTATGCTTATGCATAATAAACGTTGCTTATTTATGGTGGTGTGTCCCCAGTAATCGCGAAATTCAAAATTTTCTCACGTTTTTTGCAAATTGCATAATTGAAATAGGTAGAATATTGATGAAAATACAAACCGCGACTACAATATTATAGTTTTTTTACTGATTTAAAAGCATAAATATCATCTAACATACACTTATGTAAAATTTGAATATTTCATGATAAAATAACATGTTATACTAGTAATTCGTCGATACAAAAGAAATGTGATAAAAATAAAACTGATTTTCTAAAAACTTGACTTGACTTATTGATATATTTATACTTAAATCTCCCACCAAATTTTGCGAATTGGACATTTTGCAAACTGGACATTCTGCGAACTGGATATTCTGCGAACTGGACATTTTGCGTCCGATGGACATTTTGCGAATTGAACATTCTGCTATAAACAAACGGTAACAACTTTGCTTCTTATGAATTTATTTATTGAGACTTTACTTAAATAATAACAAGAACTTTTCTAATCAGTATTTGTACTTTTTAAAAAATAGTGGTGGGAAGGGTGTAGCTATAGCTCCATCCTTCATTCTCGCTCGCAGGCCTGACATTTTATTTTAACACGTCATGATAAAGGCCTTAAACACCAAAATAGAAGCCAGCCCTTGCGTCCCGTATTTGTGCTTATGTAAAGCATCACTACTAATTACTGGAGATTATCATATCTCTTTTCTTAGAAGTGTTTAAAAGAACGTGAAACGACCATCTCATTCTTATCTTTATACACTATTTCAGAGATATGAGGAACAGAGTGTAAAGTCCCGTGCGTCCGATGAAAAAGGAGGATGCTCCGAACGGGCGAGTTTTTTTTTAAGGATGGAAATCATCCAATGACTTCAACCGCTTTGAGCGGAGCGAGAGGGCGTGTCAGACCTTTACTGACTAAAATTACAGCTGTGTCCTTCAGTTGCCCTTTGCGTTCTAGGACTACGGGTTTCCTTTTCAGAAATTGCCCGCGGTCCTAGCTAGCGGGCATTAGCCCTGCTAGGCCCCTACAGTTTGCTGACATCTCTTTGAGGAGCGCGAGGATCACTACGCGCTGTTGACGACTGGGCTCGGTCCGGTCAATTACCGGATGGCCGTACAGCGAGCTACCCATTACTTGACGTCAACAAGCCTGCGTCTACCGTTGCTGGTAGTCGGGGTCGGAATCTCGGCGGCTGGGGTTTGAGGACATTCGTTACCTCACGCGTGTGGCCTCTAAGTGTGGCCGCTAGCATTACTGCTTCGCAGAAGGTGGCGACCACCTGCCATTCCTTCTCGCTCTAGACCATAGCCCGAACCAGGGCCCGGCGCGAGAGGTCGTTGCCGCCGATTGCCTCCACGAGTACACGTCGGTGCTCCGTCCAAGCGGGGCACACTTCCACCGTATACTATACCGTGTCCTCCGGGCGGTCTACACAATGGTGAAACCCGGGCGCTTCTTCCGCCTGAATCCGATGCAGAACCTCCCGAACTTGCCATGTCCGGTGAGTCATGTGGAAGGTGAGGACGCCGTGTTGCCGTTCCAGCAACTCCTCAAAGAGGGAACTTCGAACCGACGGGTGTTGTTTCTGGTCCAGGCGACTGCCCGATAGTTGATTTCGGACTGTTGTATATGTTCAAATAGCGCAGTCGTTACAGGTAGTCAGACACCAGAAAGTCTGAACATCAGTCTATCCAAGGAGTATCATGTTGCCCAGTAACTGTTTTGTGGAGGTCTGATAGGCAGTCGCTCCATGTAAAACACGGGTATTCAGCCGCATCTGGTCAGACTGGAAGCCGACCCCTAGCTAGTTGCTAGGAAAAGGCGAGGGAGATGCATATGTTCAAATCGCATGGAGATCTCTGATACCGCGATGTAGGGTTTTATAGTTTAGTTCCTATCTGGCGACAGAGATGTCGCTACGCACGCTATAAAACAAAGTCCTCCCCCCGCGTCTGTATGTCTGTTCACGATAAAATCATAAACTCTAGAATGTATTTTCATACGGTTTCACCAATAGACAGAGGGATTCATAAAGGTTTCGATACAAATAATACAAGCAAGATATCCGCAGGAGAACCAAGGTTGCCGACATAGCTCGCCAAACTTAAGTGGCAGTGGGCAGGGCACATTGCTCGCAGAACAGATGGTCGATGGAACCGAAAGGTTCTGGAATGGCGACCGCGCACCGGAAGACGCAGCATTAGAAGGCCTCCCACAAGGTGGACCGATGACCTGGTAAGTCTGGTGAGGGTCGTGGGAATCCAATGGATGTGAGACGCATAGAACTGTGCATTGTGGCAACACTTGGGGAAGGCCTATGTTCAACAGTGGACGTCTTTCGGCTGAAAAGATTATGATGATGATGATAGTAGAGAAAATCCGAGATTTTCGAAAATTTGTAACATCCGTACAAAATTAAAGTATATATATATATAGCATAGCATAGTCGACCTTACAATGTTCCCACTGCTGGGACTCAGGCCTCCTCTCTAGGAGAGGGAATGGGCCGTAATCCACCACGCGGGCCTAGTGCAGATTGGTGGATGTCACATGTCTTCGAATTTTTGGTTCTAGGACATGACGGTTTCCTCACGATGTTTTCCTTCACCGTTTTGAGAGCAGTGGTGTTGAAATAAATTACGCAAAGTAATGCGCCTGGCTGGGTTTGAACCTGCAACCTACAACTCGTAAGTCGGGGCCGTTACCACTCGGCCACCACTGCCCTCATATATAGTTATTTATAATATCATAGTGCATAAACCTGCCTGCGATACGACAGTAAGATGCACAGTGTACGGTCAGTCGCTCTACATAAAACCAGAAATCCTTATAATGGGTGTAAAACTTGTTATGTGTCTTGAAAACATGGCCGGTTTCTTTTTGCAAATCTCACCATCAGTTGGATAGGGAGACAGTAGTACCGCTAGATCTAATCGGTGCTACATACTTGGATTGTAAGGTTTACAAAGTACTGGCTAAGGTATTTTTAGGGTTTCGTACCACAATCGGAAAAAATGGAACCCTTAACCTCCTGGATTCCAGAAAAAAAAAATTCTATATTGTCTAAAACTTAGGTTTTCTGATATTTCAGGGGTCAGTACATGTCTAAAAAAATGTCAATAAATATATTGTATTGTGTATATAGATTTTACTTATGTCATATATATCGAACAGTGGTTTTGCATATGACACGAGTATTAATACTTACGTCATATGTATCTGACATTGGCATTCAACACCAAATAAAAATCCAAGTATTTTATTAAATCAATATGCATTTATTAATTCTACATCACATCTGGTCAGTCTTAATAGACTTTCAGTTCTTTGACTGTTAGACCCAAAGTACAGCCTTTTCTTAGTATATTGGTTCTATTTGTAGCCGTTGTCATTTTTTCCAATATATCATCATTGATGTATTGGAAGAAATAATCTTCAGGTGTCCATGACTCAGTCTCAATTTTTTTATAACTGGGTTGGTAAAATGGGAGTTCTAAAGGCTCAAATTGGCCATTCCATGCGTCGAAAATAGGCGTTCCTGATACTGCTACTTGACGTGAATGCCTGCGGGTACCTCTAGTTCTCCCTCCACGGCCAGATGAGCGGGTGCGATTTCGGCCTCGGCTCCTTATTCTTTCTGCTACAGAAGATTGCAGAGAAACGTCTGATTGGGAAATTACTTCCTCATCTGAAGAGCTCGATGATGAAGTACTGGTTTCTTCCTCTTCTACAGGTCTCGGTGTAAAAATAGTATCATCATTATCATCAGCATCAGAGAGATCTATGTCTGATTCTTCGAGTCGCAATAAAAGTTCGTCATCGCGTAAGGCTGTAAAAAATAACTTTTTGAGAACCAATGTAATATATATATGACATAAACTATAAATCAATTCTCATACTGAGAACCATTGTAATACCAGTATGACATTAAAAAGTTTCTGATCTCAACGCTCACAAAAAATCACCATTTGAAGAAATAATCTGTTTATTAGTTACGTAGGTATGTTATTAGTACGAAACAAGCACAGTTATTGTGACAAATAAAGTGATTCAATAGGAATTTTCGGATAACTTACCGCGTGCATCTGAGCGACGTGCCATCTTCCACGCGGCGACTCAAAAAAAAGAGTTATTTGACGTTTCTGTCATACTCAAAATGACATTTAGTGCAGTGTTGCTAGTTTACCATGGTTGTAGAACTACCGTAAAACGATTATTTTGAAAAATATTTCACAGACAATCTTCGAACGAATTTTTAATTGTTTATGTAATATAGGTATGACACTGGCATCCAGGAGGTTAAAGGATCACTTGTACGTCTGTCGAAATGCGTGGAGCTATTAAGAGGACTACAGCCCCCCTAGCCAAGTTTCCTCCGATTCCTTTGTTCTGACGTCATCTCAACGCTCAGTCACGTGGTCAGAACAAAGGAATCGGAGGCGTGGCCTACTCGAGGCGATTGACGCAAACGAAACGATCGTAACTTGGCTAGGGGGGCAGGACCTAAAGCGCAGTCTCGGACTGCAAACAAAAAAAAAACTTTACAAAATGCTGATCATTTCACTTGAAAATTATAAGTGTTTGACTTTTAAGAAATGTTTGCATAATACATTCTTTATGACTTCGTCAGTTAGCTAAGTTCACGTGGTTAAGTATTGAGTTCATATTTAAACTTTTGTTGTAACAACTGTTGTATTTGCCAAATTTTTAAACCTTTTAAAAATAAAAGATACGTAAATAAATATCCGACAAATGCTCTCGCGTTTACTCCGCCAGGTTCGCACATCTACGACCAAGTAGCTACTCCATCTCGTCAGCTCTTCTGTCACCTATGTGGATTGAAGAGCTAAACGAGATGGAGTATCCAGTCGCAAACACACGACCCTGGCGAATAGGACACGAAAACACGCGTCGGACTAATCCGAAGCGGGCGGTAAGAATTAAAGGTTTCCCACACTAGCAATTACTCCTATATCGTGGATGTATTCACATACATATAAACTCACAAACACAAGACACCCAGACCCGGAATAACTAATCTAGTAGTAATCTATAGGCCGAAGGGCTTGATACAGAAGGCAGTGCTCTTCAATACGGCTCGCATTGTGAGGAGGTTTCGGTCTCTGGAGCTCGAACAGCTCCTCTCTAGCTTGAACATAGGCCAACATTAGACATCTTTCGGCTGAAATGATGATGATGATGATACAATTTGGCCCGGCAAACATTGTTCTACCATAAAAATTATCAAAGAAAAATAGTTGGGTGGGAGTAGGAGTAAAAAAACAGCCTGCGATCTATTCTCAGACATACCGAATATACATAAAAAACTAGCTTCTGCCAGCGGCTTCGCCCGCGTGTAAATAGGTTTCACCATACAAACTTCCGACCCCCGTTTTACCGCCTTAGGGGTGGAGTTTCGTAAAATCCGTTCTTAGCGGATGTCTACATCCTATATTTTTTATTATTATTTTTATTTATTTATCAGGAACAATTTACATTGTATTTGATACATATTAATATAAGAAACTTACCTGCCAAATTTTAAGTTTGTAGGTGTTATAGTTTCTGAGAATTCGTGATTAATCAGTGAGTGGTATTTCGCTTTAATATATATATTTCATAAAAAACGGTCAAGACGTTTCGGAGGAGTTCTGTAACAAATAATGTGTCACGAGATTTTTATACAACGTGTTGTTTTTTATATCCCATAATTCAAGGTTTATATTCTATAAGAAAAAATAATACTAAAAGTTCTAGTATATGTGCTTCAAAAATGCATGGTTTCGAAGATATCATCAATTATCATTAGTATAAATCAAAAACTGTCACCCGTTTGACAAAACTTTACTTTTGTGACGTTGCCAAACTTCGCAGTAGTGTAGTAAAGTTATAAAGAAATATGACAGCGTAAATAATGACATTACATACTTACGCAGACATATTTCACGTAAGAGTGTTTTACATTGATAATCGTGAACTTATCGAATTATTATGTATGGAAAATTAAAACAAAAAAAAAGATAATTAAAAAATAATTCTTATGCCAGTTGATTCTTTAATATGGTCTCATTCATACCCTAGAGTTATGATATATCAAAAAAAAAACAAGTAAAAAAAACTAAAACGCGTCTACGACAAAAAAAACGACGCTGAAAAAGTAAGTATGTTTATTACAGCATCCCGAAAATCTTATTTCATACGGTTTCGTTTTGTCCGCTAGAGGGCGTTACTTTAAATTTGAGCAATATTTTGGAAACGTACAAGTGAAGCCAAATAAATGATACCAAACACGGCGTATTTATCTCCATTTTTATTTTTAACACATTAATTTTTGTCTGCTAGAGGGCGCTATATGGAGTTTTGTGACACGTCACGTAGCCTATGTTCAGCGGACAATTAAGACGGTTCTAACGATACCTCATATGTCGAGTTCCGATAAGTAGATTAGGAGCTATGAGGGAACAGATGAACATACTCGCATACATACATAGCCTGTCAAAATCATAACCATAGTCGGGTAATAATAAAAAAAAACACGTTGTATATTAGAATAGTGTAATTAAATAACGAATATTGATTCCTAAAAACAACAAATTAATCTAATCGGCATTCCAAATCGATTCGTTTATCGATGGTTTCGGAAAACGAGCACACACTCCAACGACCTAGTTGGTCCTTCTGGTCGTAAGGAAGTGAAAGTATGGTCGCTGGTCATCGCCTACGGTGCGCCAAAATGAGGATATTGGCCCTGTTAAAATTTCTTTTTGAACTTTAAAATACCTAACCAACGCTTATTTGCCTTGTCTTGATTACTGTTCTTTACATTCATCTTCAACTCTTCGCACAGGGGCTTTTTTTTAGGTGGGATATCATCCAATGACTTCTCTCGCTTTTGGGCGGAGCGTGAGGGCGTGTCAGACTTTTACTGACTAAAACGCACTCCTATGTTCCTTCCAGGGCCCCGGGTTTTCCTTTTAGAAGCAAACCCATGGCCCCAGTAGGCTTCGGCCTTGCTGTGCCTCTACGGTTTACTAACATCTCCTTGAGGCGCACATGGAACAGTACGCGCCGTCGATGACTCGGATTCGGTCCAGACGGTTACCGGATGGCCGGAAGGTGAGCTACCTATTACTCGCCGTCCGCAAGCCCACTTTCGCACAGGGGCTCAGAGACATTGCTGTGTGTCGCAACCCAGAACCATCCAGGTTCGATTCTGCTATGGAACAAATATTTGTGGATAGTTGTAGAGTTCGGCGTAGTGTTTCGAATGGGTGTCGTGTGTGTGTATGTGCGTTTACAGGTTTGTAATCGCACTCACATTAAAGAAGTAATTTGTGTGAAGAAACGTTGAAAAAACATATTAATTTGTTTCCATTTAAAGATGAAATATTATTGTTTTTTAGGGTTCCGTACCTCAAAAGGAAAAAACGGAACCCTTATAGGATCACTTTGTTGTCCGTCCGTCTGTCTGTCTGCCTGCCTGTCTGTCTGTCAAGATCCATAATCTCGGAAACGCGTGGAGGTATCGAGTTAAAATTAAAACCATATAGTCAAGTCTGCGGTCCCTTGACGCTGTGAAAAAATCAAACTTCTAAGTTAACGAAAAAAAAAGAAAACGACCGTATCGTTTATGTCGCAAAAAACGTATATTTCGACACTCTCAAGGAAATCAAAATTCATAGGGTAGTTCCCGTTGACCCAGAATCTTGAAATTTGGCATAAAGATAGGTCTTAAAGTACAGATATAGGAATAAATCTGAAAACGGTAAATTTGTATAATCTTTAATAATTTATTCTGATTTTACATACTGGTAGGTAAAGTACGGAACCCTCAGTGAGAGCGAGTCCGACTCGCACTTACCCAGTTTTTTTAAATATTAATTTAGGTTATTACTACCTATAAAAGTGGCATTCGTTCCACTCGTTTTATAAATATGACTAATCACGGTTACCGAATGAGTAAAAAAAACAACTATGCCAGTTGATTTTTTACTCATTCGGTCAGGTCACTGGACATGGGAATCGATTAATTAACTTACAGATTAATGTCAGTAATTATAATCGTATAATCATTACTTCTACTTTAAGAGCAGTGGTGGCCGAGTGGTAACGGCCCCGACTTACGAATTGTAGGTTGCGGGTTCAAACCCAGCCAGGCGCATTACTTTGTGTAATTTATTTCATCACCACTGCTCTCAAAACGGTGAAGGAAAACATCGTGAGGAAACCGGCATGTCCTAGAATCAAACATTCGAAGACATGTGACATCCACCAACCCGCACTGGGCCCGCGTGGTGGATTACGGCCCATTCCCTCTCCTAGAGAGGAGGCCCGAGTCCCAGCAGTGGGAACATTAAAAAGGCTGATTATGCTAATCATTACTTGGCCAATTTATGTTTTGAATTGAGTTGAATGACTATGACTATCTGACTATGACATCCGAGAAACTGGGTAAAGCATGGCTCACACGGATGTAATCTAGCGTCCCAACATAAGTAAACTTGCTTGTGTAAAAAATCTATCTAAATATATAAAACTCAAAGGTGACTGACTGACATAGTGATCTATCAACGCACAGCCCAAACCACTGGAGGGATCGGGCTGAAACTTTGCATGCAGGTAGATGTTATGACGTAGGCATCCGCTAAGAAAGGATTTTGATAAATTCTACCCCTTAGGGGATAAAATAGGGGATGAAAGTTTGTATGAAACTTTGTCAATTTTAAACCGATCGGGCTGAGACTTTGCATGCATATATCAACTATGACGCAGGCATCCCCTAAGAAAGGATTTTGATAAATTCTACCCCCAAGAGGATAAAATTTTACCCCCAAGGGGATAAAATAGGGGATGAAAGTTTGTGCCGCAAAAAATATACCTAATTAATAATAATACTTAACGCGAGCGAAGCCGCGGGCAAAAGGTAGTATTTGATATGGAAGGAGGTCCATTAGGAGTAGCTACGCTACTGACTAGCATTATTGCTTCGCAGAAGGAGACGACCTTCTGCCTTTCCTACTCGCTCTGGACCATGGCCTGTACCAGGGTACGGCGTGAGAGGTCGCTGTCGCCGACCGCCTCCATGAGGACACGGCGGTGCTCCGCCCAAGCAGGGCATACCTCCACCGTATACCTCATTGCCATACATTTTATACTTTGTGTTTGGTAGGAACGCTAACAAAACAATTCATTTGTCTAAGCCTACAGACACGCCTTTCCTCAGTAGACAATCATCTTAGCAACAGACTCCATTAAAACACCTTTTCACGAAGCAAAACTAATGAAGCATCACAATGTTACTGTCTAAACAACAATGATGAAGAAAGTGGTAAAAAGTGGGAGTGTAAATAATTCTATGTGCGCTAATGAGACATACTGTAGCGATTCGTTTCGGTAAAAGTGAAATACGTCGTTTTTTTTTGAGGTGCTTGATGCTAGACTTTCAATTAGCTTGTCGAGGTGTGAAAGAAATTTGTTGATTGAAGCTGATGTTTTTTAGGGTTCCGTAGCCAAATGGCAAAAAACGGAACCCTTATAGATTCGTCATGTCTGTCTGTCTGTCTGTCTGTCTGTCTGTCTGTCTGTCTGTCTGTCTGTCCGTCTGTCCGTCCGTATGTCACAGCCACTTTTTTCCGAAACTATAAGAGCTTTTTTTCATGTCTGTCTGTGTGTCTGTCTACTAAACCGCTTGCAGAAGCAAGTTTATAAATAACTAAATGTCCCCCGCGGTTTCATCTGCGTCATTTGTTATTTATCGTATAGCCTTTCTTGATAAATGGGCTAACCAAAACAAAAATATTACTACCCGCTTTTAGGCACGTAATTGAAAGTTTTTCGCACTAGTGCGGAAAAGTTTGTTATATTTATCGTAACCACGAGTCGCGCGTCAACCCTTGTTTATTTATGTCTTCGTAAGTGTATTGAAAAACGTCGTTTGATACACGTGGAAATTTGTCACTGTAGCCCTCGGCTACATGACACCCTTGCCATGGCTCGGGTGAATACCGCCTCGGTCGCAATGACAAACTTTCTCCACTTGTATCAAAATGTATTATTTCAATTCGAACCTGTTCCTGAGTTAAGCAATTAAGCCTTCGGGTTTACAATCACACAAATATTATAAAGGCGAAAGTTAATTATATGTTTGTTACTTCTTCACACTGGAATAGCTGAACGGATTTGGACCAAATTTGGCACACGGGTAGCCCATGTCCAGGGGTTAGCACATAGGACACTTTTTATCTCGACTCGACCCTCGACTTGAACTTCGGTCCTGGTACGAAAGGCAACGAAGAAACAGGAGTAGGATTTTAGTCAGTAAAAGTCTGACACTATTTCCCACTCCACCCAAGAGCGGGGGATGTCATAAGATGATTTTGCCACCAAAAAAAAAAAAACTAGCTAGCTAGGGAAAAGGCTAGGGACATGATGAATTATGATATATTTTATTTAATACAGGCACCAGTGTACCGAATACGGTAAACCTCCCCTTATTTTTAATTTTTTTTAATTCATATAAACCAGTGCTTGACTGCGATCCCACCTGATGGTAAGCAGCGATGCCATCATTGATGGTGAGGCGCACTAGTTTATTAAGATATTACTCTAGCCTTGAAGACACCTAAATTATAGTTGGACGGGAAGACCGCAGCAGGCAAATTGTTGCAGTCGTAAAATAGGGTTTAAGTTAGCTGGTACCGAGGTGTACCGAATTTGGTACACTAGGGCCTGAGAGGTTAATATGTATTCAAAGACAGCCCTACATCATTTTCTGACAATTACCGTCTATTTCAGGTTGCCTGGAAGAGATCGAGGAATGTAATAAGGCCGCCCATTTTATGTATTTCAGTTTACTTTTCTATTTATCTACAATAATGTAAATGTCGTGGCCACATCTAAGAAATTTATCACTTCATGATATGGCCAAGTAATAATAATAATACGTTTAATTCGACCAACACAGGATCATATCACACACACAATAAAATAACAACAAAAAACATATACAATTACAAAGACCACATACACAAAATAATCAGACACGCGTAATACGTATTTACAGATTTCGACTGTTCAGTAAGTGAACCATACTGCAATGGTTCAGGTACTGACAATCGAACCTCTGCGCGAATGCCCTCAGGATGCCATTGGAGCTAGCCCGAACCCTGCGCACCAGGGATGTGCACCGTTTTCGCATTGTAGAATAGAAACAGTCGACTCGCGACTCGGCGAACATCCCCGATGCGCTACAGAATCGGGGCAGCCCCATCAGCACCCTGAATGCATTATTGTATTGTACGCGCAGGGCGCTGTACTGTCCGCGCGTGTATGAGACCCACAGGCTGCTCGTGTAGAAAGATGTACAGAATGCCTTGAACAAAGTTGTTTTCACTTCGGTGGTACAACGAGCAAACCTGCGAGCAATCATATTCGCCCTTACAGACAACGCCCTGCGTTCTCGCTCTATGTCTGCATCGTCTTTCAGATCAGAGGACAGCATGTGTCCTAGATACTTAAAATGTTCCACCCTCGTCAGAGGAAGAGAAGAAAAACTGAAGAGAAGTAAAACTGGCCAGATCGTTTTAAACGTCGTCCGTTTTATTATCCTCTTTTGGCCTACTTTCTTTAGATCTTATATTATCATAAAAATCCTACATCAATGATATGGCTAAACGAGGATTGACATATCATCTAATGGCTGGCTGATATCCGTTAAGATTAATTGGCCACCGTAATCAAAATTCGGTTGTAGAAGTTTAAACTTAAACGTAAGTTCTTGATCGATAAAACTTACCACACGATCCAGTGTGACTTAATTATGTACTTTTTACATTTCTCCTCTTGACTCGATTGACCTTTAATTTTTGAAAGCAAGTTGTACAATGCGTTCCAAATAAGAATAGGATTGATTGCCATGTTGTGACGTCACGTCATACTGTCAAATGGAATAATTATTATGGTGAGCAAAACAAGAAATTTTTAAAATTTAATATATTTACGAACTGTGAACGAAAAGAGTTTAATCAGAATCCAGTTCTTCAATTTTGCTCATCTCTGAGTTCTTCAATTTTGCCCAATTTCTTGCGATTTGACAGTATGACGTGACGTCACAACATGGCAATCGATCCTATTCTTATTTGGAACGCATTATAAGTCTTAACATCTGTAAATTAACCTATGCCCATAATAAAATTATTTTTATTTAGAAGATTATTTATAAAATTTAAAAGCAATTCTCACCTTGCGAATAATCCATATTGAGTATCACGGGCCCCGCCCCAACAGAATTTAAACTTAACAACACTTGAAAGAATAACAAAGCAAACGTAAAATTTAAACATAGCACTCGAAAATTGTCCACTGATCTGAACAAAAAACACTTTTTATGTACATCGTCACTTGATTTCTCACATTTGTCACTTGTGTCACTATGATGGTGGCTGTACGGCCATGTGCTTAGAGGTGGACCCATTTTGTTTGTTTTTCTGTTTGCCGCTATGACTGTTGCATGGTTTTAGGCACTGAGTTGATTTTGGGACCTGGAACAAAGGAAACATTGGTTAAAATAATAATAATAATAAAAATATTCCACAACTTTAAAACAACGCCATCTAGTCTCAAGCTAAGCAGAGCTTGTGCTATGAGTACTAGACAACTGATAAACATAGTTATATATTTCTAAATACATACATATTATAGATAAATTACACCCAGACACAGAACAAATGACCGTGCTCATCTCACAAATATTTGTCTTGGGTGGGAATCAAATCCACGACCGCATAGCAGTTAAGGCCACTAGCCACTAGACCAACAGGCCAGTCAAAATGTATCGCATAATCAGCCTTATGCACCCACTGCTGGGACTAACACCTCCTTTCTAAGAGAGGAAATGGGCCGTAATCCATCATACAGGCCCCGTGCGGGTTGATAGATGTGACATATCTTCGAATTTTTGTTTCTAAAACATGCCGGTTTCCTCACAACGTTTTCTTGCACCGTTTTGAGATCAGTGCTTTTTGGGTGACTTTAAGCCTTCTGCAGGGGCTTTTCCGCATTCGCAACTATTAATTGCGTTTATAAGGAAGCATGCTTCCCATAAAATTAATTACCTACCTCACTAAATCAACATAAAACACATCCTATAACTGAGGTCTACGAAACCTGCTTATCCCCTTCACTAGAGAGAGGCTTAGCCGACTAGACGACTAGTCGTCACTCAAATGGCCGGATAGTCTGCCGACTAGTCACTTTTCTTGAATAGTCCTAACTAGTCACAACTATAAATAACAATAATATAATATAATAAATTAAATTGAATGATTAATATAATAACAATATAAAGTAATACAGAATATAATCAATTAATAATATAATAATGAAAATGTAACTATATGGACCAAATATGTCTGAAATAAAAAGATTTTATTTTTATTTTATTTTTTTTACAACTAAGCGGTCCTTTTTTAACCGACTTCAAAAAAAGAAGGAGGTTATCAATTCGGTTGTATTTTTTTTAAATGTGTTTTACCTCAGAAGTCCGTCGTTTATAGACCGATTTGCTAATTTTTTCCCCTTAAAGGATATGCTTCTAGATTGATCATTTTTTTTTCAAAATCCAGTTTTGATGATGGGTACCATGAGGAATCGAGGGAACTCCCCAAATATTATAGGCAACTATATAGTGATTTTGATATTTTCATCGAGAAATTAAGCATTTACATAAAGTAACATTTGATGAAGTGGAACTGATGAAGAAGACCAGAAATTGCCAACGGAACTTCACACTCACATAGATATCACAATGAAGATAGTTAAGCGACTGATAATACAAATAAATTATTGGGTGTGAATAGTTACGTTGAAAATGGTATCATCGAAGCGACCTGATGATGATGATGGAGCCGAAAGATAGGCACTGGAACTCTGTAATTAATCAATGTATCCTAGCCGTGTTTGGGCTTATTAAAATTGTCATGAGATGCACTTTGGCTATAAGTGATCTGATGATAGAGCCCGAAGGTGGAAGGTAGACACGGGAACTTCATAATAAAACAATATAACCTATCAGTGTTTGGGTCAATTGGAATTCTCATGAGAAATAGGCACTCTGGCTATAAGGGTATCGCAACAAAAAAGTGTGAAATAAAAAACTTTTTACAAAAAAATAATAATAATCGACTACACTAAAAAAAACTCTAAAACGATCAAAATAACTTTAATTTCGGAAGTCGGTGTTAAATAAGAAACAATACCGAGAAACATTGACTTCCGAATTCGGTTTTTTTTTTTTGTAAAAAGTTTTTAGTTCTCGTTAATCTATTGTCGGCCATTTTTGATCCTCTAATCGCCGACTAGTCGCCGAATATAAATGTGACGACTGTCTAGTCGGCTTCCCCAACTAGTCAGTCCATCTCTACATAACATCCATATCACAAACCCGTAAGCCAGGAAATGGCGCGTGTACAGTTAGCGACGTCAAGTATCAACTCCTGCGCAGCGGTCAGTTGCGAGTTCGATGGGCTTACGTACACTTGGTATACAGAAGGAAAGGACGTAATGAGGATCGATAGAATATAATCCCTACTATCACATCACACTTGCATTATTAAAGGAAAAGTTTATGAGTGTGTATGTATGTTTGTTAAACATAACCATAATCAGCCTTTTTAATGTTCCCACTGCTGGGACTCAGGCCTCCTCTCTAGGAGAGAGAATGGGCCGTAATCCACCACGCGGGCCCAGTGCGGGTTGGTGAATGTCACATGTCTTCGAAGTTTTGGTTCTATGACATGCCGGTTTCCTCACGATGTTTCCTTCACCGTTTTGAGAGCAGTGGTGACGAAATAAATTACACAAAGTATGCGACTGGCTGGGTTTGAACCCGCGACCTACAACTCGTAAGTCGGAGCCATTACCACTCAGCCACCACTGCTCAAGTATGTTTGTTACTTCCAGGATGGTCTTCATATGTACCAAGTGATGATAAATCTACACTAATATTATAAAGAGGTAATCTCTGAAAGAACTGGTCCGATTGCGAAAATTTTTTCACCGATAGAAAGCTGCTTTATTCCTGAGTGACATAGGCTATATTTTATGTATACGGGCGAAACCGCGGGCAAAAGCTAGTGATGAATATGAATCCAAATCCTTTCCGGCGTTAAGACGTGAGGAAGGTAGCTGACAGACAGGCTATGGTACTTTCGGTTTACAATTATAACTAGCCCATCATCAGCATCATTTCGACGTCCACTATTGGACATAGAGCTCCACCAAGTGTCGCCACAACGAACGGTCCTGTGCGTCTCGCGTCCACCGGATTCCCGTGACCCTCACTAGGTCCACCTTGTGAGCAGAAAATTTCCCCATCATGGGAACATACTCCCGGGATAAAGCTTTAAGCTATTTCAGGACATGGTCTACCCCGTATACCAAATTTAGTCGAAATTCGTAAAATGGATCGTATTAGGCCGCTTGTACACGCACGTTTTTTGACCGAGCGTAGTTGTTCACACACGTTTTGTCTCCGACACGATAACTCCACCGCGGTTTATGCAACTTTTTTGTCAACAAGCTTTCGCAGTGATCTATACAACACTGATGACCGTATCTGCACACGGCGAGTTAACAGTTGCTTTTCACGTCAAAAAAAAACGTGTGTGTACAAGCGGCCTTAAGAGCTCGTGACAGGGCCTCTGGACAACGTCCCTCAGGTCAGTTAATCTATATATATAATAATAATAATAATAATAATAATAATTTATTTAAGTACTTTTTACAAAGAAATACATATAACAAACTTATGAATACTTAGTAGTACTAATTTCTAAAAAAAGATTGGCTTAATCTATATATATAAAAGAAAGTCGTGTTAGTTACTTCACTTATAACTCAAGAACGGCTGAACCGATTTAGCTGAAAATTGGCAGGGAGGTAGCTTAGAACCAGGAGACGGACATAGGATACTTTACTTTACTTTTTTTTTTTTTTTTTTTAGAGTAGGGTAGAGTAGGGTAGAGTAGGGTAGAGTAGGGTAGAGTAGGGTAGAGTAGGGTAGAGTAGGGTAGAGTAGGGTAGAGTAGGGTAGAGTAGGGTAGAGTAGGGTAGAGTAGGGTAGAGTAGGGTAGAGTAGGGTAGAGTAGGGTAGAGTAGGGTAGAGTAGGGTAGAGTAGGGTAGAGTAGGGTAGAGTAGGGTAGAGTAGGGTAGAGTAGGGTAGAGTAGGGTAGAGTAGGGTAGAGTAGGGTAGAGTAGGGTAGAGTAGGGTAGAGTAGGGTAGAGTAGGGTAGAGTAGGGTAGAGTAGGGTAGAGTAGGGTAGAGTAGGGTAGAGTAGGGTAGAGTAGGGTAGAGTAGGGTAGTGTAGGGTAGAGTTGGGTAGAGTTGGATATAGTAGTCAGTTGACGGGAGCGAAGCCGCGGGCAAAAGCTAGTTACCTAAATAAAAACTAGTTTTATTTACACATATTTATGTTGACCTATTAATGGTGTATTAGTACTGCCATAACAACTTGTAGCGACTTGCCTGAGCTAGGTTAACAAAAACCTGTGTTTCAGGCCATCACTATACTAAGCGATCAGTTTATTTTGGTCCACATTTAATTAATTATTAAAGAATACTATGATAATTAACAAATACAGCTTAAAACAAACAAAAACTACAAATTTATTATCTATAAAATTATTGAAGTAATTCAAGAAGTTTTTCTGTGTCCGTGGAGTCAAGTTTTCCCAAATATTCGTTTAACTTAAGACTACAATGTTTATAACTAACACTATAAATATTAAGTATTCTATTGAGCTTATTATTTATTTATTTATTAAAACTTAATGCACTAGTAATAAATACTGTAAAAAGGCGGACTTAATGCCTTAGGCATTTTCTACCAGTCGACCTTAGGGTGGTGCAGAAACAAAACATGGTAGGTGCAGCTTAATGGTAAAGAAATAGAAAAGAAATACAATAATAAATATATACTTAGATACATACATACAAATTAACAATGTAATTATGAAAAACGAATCCAACAAATCAACGCTGTGATGATTACACCAACTTCCTGCGAATGTGCTCACGTGCCATCACCTTAAAAGTGAACCGACTGGACGCCATCCTGATGTTCAGCGGGAGCGCATTCCAAAGAAAGATCGCCTGGACAAAGAAGGAGGACTGGATAAACCCAGAACGGTGTGTGGGACATCGTAGAAGACGATTATTGGTAGAACGGAGATTTTTATTATGACCAGAGCAAAGAAATTGGATTTGAGAAGTCAAATAAGAAGGAGAAGAGGGTTTATCCAGAAAAGAAAACAAGGTAGTCAAGGCTCTTAGCGCTCTACGCTGTCGGATGGGTAACCATTTTAAAAGAGAACGCTGCTCAGATACATGATCATACTTACGAAGGTTGAAGACAAATCGAATGCAGTTATTCAGAAGGCGGTCAAGTTTATTGAGGAGATCTGCATTCAGGTCATAGTAGCACACATCACCATAGTCAATTATAGGAAAAATTAGGGATTGTACAAGCAGTGCTTTAATGTGAGCTGGCAGAAGATTTTTTAGTCGATAGAGCGACCGTAACGTTCCGGTTACTCTCTGACTGACACTGCCAACCTGCTTCCTCCAGTCGAGACAGGTGTCGACATGCAGACCCAGATCCTTAACGTTGGAGCTAAATGGAATCACTGTGTCATCAAATAATACAGGTGGAACAGTTAGGCCATCAAGCTTTCTCAAATTATGGGGGCTCCCTACAACGATAGCCTGACATTTTAAAGGGTTAACTGCCACCCCAAAACGGTCAGACCAGCTTATTATTATATAAAACGGGTCCTAAATATACAAAGAAACGGCTTACGAAAGCATGTCTAGTACATGGTACATGGTATGGTATGGTAGTAGTGGTGGTGGTATTTGGTTTTATGAAAACCAAATCTTTCCTTCTCTTGTCCGAAGGTACTGGCTTGTAAGCGACTTCAACATGCTGATGTAATACGATGTGCAGTATAAATAATTGGCGTACTGTTAGTACCTCACATGCAATGTAAAGCTGATGTGTAGGGAATCTAAAAGGCCTAAAGGTTTTGCAGCACCACCCCATGCAGTTATGCAGTAGGTAAGAACAGATTGGCACAAAGCGAAATATACCTGTTTTATTAATTTAAAGTCGGCAATGTGGCGTAAATTCTTAAAGATATATATTAATTTACGAACTCGAGTACATAGCAAATCAATATGTTTGCGGAAATTCATATTTGTGTCAATAGTGATTCCTAAATATTTCAAATGATCGGTTTTAGCCAGAGTAGGACATGAACACGTAGCGTCAGCGTCTGTCGTACAATTGTGAGCGTAAATGTTAGGGTTAGTAAGAGGTAAATTAGTGTTTCTCATTCTAAATAAAATATATTTGGTTTTGTCTGCATTCAATGTTAGTGTATTCATACAAAGCCAATTAGATACAATTAGATGCTGGACGTTTAGATGTATGTGTCAATGTATCTTAGGGTAAGTACATTCCTTTGTTAACTTTTATGTTTAATAAAGATATTTGAAAATGAATGAATGAATTAGATACAATATTAAAGCCACTTTGAGTATATTTATAGACCTCCTCTCTGGATTTAGCTGAAAACAATAGGGCTGTGTCATCTGCGTATGACATTATGATAGCACCTTGTAATTTTAGGCTGCACAGTTCATTTATGTAAATTAAAAACAAGGTTGGTCCTAAAATACTGCCTTGGGGAATGCCATAGCAGCTATTTTTAAGCTCTGAGCTTCTATACTGACCGAGTTTTACACACTGATAACGATTGCTAAGATAATCAGAAAAAAGTAGGAGTTGTGTTCCTCTAATCCCAAGCGCCTCAAGCTTGTGCAATAGTTTAAAACAAGAAATAGTGTCGAAAGCCTTGGCAAGATCCAGGAATATTCCCAGGCAATGCAAGCCCTTATCCAGATTAGTAGTAATATAATTTGTCAGTTTGTGTACAGCTTGGCTAGTTGATCTTTTTGATCTGAAACCAAATTGACTATCTGAAAGTAATTGGTTGTCCTCAAGATATTTTACTAACCTATTATTTGTAATTCTTTCCAAAATTTTTGAGAGGCCTGTTAAGACTGCAATGGGTCTGTAGTTATTTACGCAGTTCTTGTCTCCCGATTTAAAAACAGGGGTGACCAATGCTTTTTTAAGTAGGCTAGGAAAAACTCCATTTGACAGACATAACTGAAATATATGTGGTATATAAAAGCAAAATACCACTCACTGATTAATCACGAAATCTCATAAACTATAACACCTACAAACTTAAAATTTGGCAGGTACCCTTATAAGGTGTACATACCTCCTCAACTTAACACCTGTTTATTATTTATCATTTATCACACATTAACATTTATATATTTCTATTTACCTTACACATAATACTTATACATTACACATAATACTAATAAGTAAATAACTGCTGTTCACTCACAATAAAGTTCAGTTGAAAACCAGCGTCAGGCAACTACCACTGACTACCATGTAGTTGTCTGGCATTTTTGCTGAACTGTACCTATTTGGCGCAGCCGTGAGACTCAGTGTCGGTGTTATTTTTTCTTTGTTGTCTTAAATTTTGTTCTTACAGTGTGTGTATTCATGCGTGCCAAATAAAATAATTTTCTTTCTTTCTTTCTAGACATCCGCTAAGAACGGATTTTACGAAATTCCATCCCTAAGGCGGTAAAACGGGGGTTGGAAGTTTGTTTATAGAAACCTATTTTCACGCGGGCGAAGCAGCAGTATACCAGGATCTAACACGTTCACCCACGTTTAATTACTTCTAAATCCCGTTACTTAAGCCTAGATTAATCCTAGATAAATAACAAGTAACAAGAAGATGTGGTAATCGCTAGAGCCGGCCTGGCGAGACCGCTAGGAAAATAACTCGGGTACCGCTACACGGCTAGGTTGTCATAGTTGCCGTGCCAATTAAATACATATTGTGGCGACTACCGTAATATCTGGACATTCTAGTCCAGTTTTTTGTATGTCGGTGGATTAGGAAATTATATGAGGCGCCTTGGTTAAGATAGAGGTAAAACACTTGAAGGTTATTGATGATTTTTTAATGTAGCATAACATAAGCATAATCAGCCTTTTAATGTTCCCACTGCTGGGACTCAGGCATCCTCTCTAAGAGAGGGAATAGGCCATAATCTGCCACACGGGCTCAGTGCGGGTTGGTGACATGTCTTCGAATTTTTGATTCTAAGACATGCCGGTTTCCTCACGATGTTTTCCTTCATCGTTTTGAGAGCAGTGATGATGAAATAATTTACACAAAGTAATACGCCTGGGTGGGTTTGAACCCTGAGCCACCACTGCTTTCATGTTTTTATGTGATCTCTTTCGAATCTCATTTTTACTTTGGAGAAGTACTTCGATACCTTTCATTTTAATGTATTGGGTTTTTTATAGGTACATGTACGTAGTTAGGTTTAATATAAATAGTAGCCGTACCAATTAAATACATATTGTGGCGACTACCGTAGTATCTGGAGATTGGAAAATAATATGAGGTGCTTTGGCTAAGATAGAGGTAAAAACACTTTGGTGAAGTGCTGGAAATCCGCGAAATTCAAATTTTCTTAAGTTTTTAGCCTTTTGCAGGTCTGAGTAAAGTTGTATGTTGATTAATTTTAAAGTTGTATGATTCGCGCGCGTAATACGTATTTATTTAAGGAATTAGACATGTACGCGACATATAGAGTTTTTCGTGAAAAGGCATTCAATGGGTTATACCCCGTTTACACGTGGGCCCAGCCTCGGGCAGTCGTCATCCCTAGTCATTGTGTAAACGGGGAAACCCCGTTTAAACAATGGCGATTGACTGAGGCTGGGCCCACGTGTAAACGGGGCATTAGGCGAACTGGGGTTGTGTTGATGAATTTAGTATTTTGGACATTGCTCCGAACAGGTTACGACATGTATGTTTGCAAACATTCGAATTCATTCGCTTCGGAGCTCTCTGTAAATGACAACGTTACTTCAAACCTGGCTATAACACGATGTTCTACGTAGGTGGTTATGACGCCATCTCGATTGCGAAGCGAAGCGGCCCAAGTGGAACAAACAATTCAAACTCTATTGCGGTGGCCTATGTGACCAACAGCACGTGGGTGTGGTGCAGCGACAAGTGAAGCGAAGCGGACAAGACTAGTTGGTTTGATATTTTTGAGCGAATCCTTGCGGCGTGCGGTGGTTTGTTTTAAGTAAACTGCAGCTATAAGGGCGACCTTGTGCGCTCGTAGAACAGAGCTGCCGCGTCGCGTTAAATTCGCGTTTACTGTGTGTGAAAACTGCGTATATGAAAAACTTCTTTAAATGATAAAAAATTCAATGATAAAAGATCCCTTGAGCTTCCCAGTTATCCAGGTTTAAGAAATTAATTTTAAAAATGTCACTGATTATATTATCTACATTATTCATCTAACAGCGAAGGGCTGTCATCTATGCTAAGCCATCTTAATATATCTCTAAGCAATCTGTCATAATCAAGATTATTACAAGTAATTTAACCATTTACGCAAGAGCTGACTTTGACAAAGTTATAACATTCATTACGTGGACATCTATCAAGTTTAAACTAACTAATAAAATAAGACGATGTCCTACTTACATATAAATGTGTGTTTAACAGTGATTCGTATATAATTGTAGCAATTATTTAGAGTTATTTGAAGTTTTGAAGTAATTTGTGTGAATCTTCGTATTTGCTTACAAAAGACATCAACGCGCTCGCTAACTTTTTTTTTTATTGTATGTTATGAAGTTAATTTGGTTTGTGAATTAAATTAAGTTTGACGTGACAAATTATATTACTAAAATGTTAATCAATACTCAATATTTTATTGCAATCCACATTTACATAGATAATATAGTAAATAGTCAAAGATTAATATGTTTATGCTCCGTTTAAGCTCATATTTTAACACAGGAAGCAAGGTCTAATAACACAATTATAGAAAAAATAAAATTGTAATTACATCTTCAAAAAAAAAGCAATTTTTTGCGATTCGGAAAAATCTTCGCGACTCGACTCGGTAAATGAACTATTTACATAGGTCCGAGCAAGTTTCTACGGAACTCTCGCACTTGCCTGGTTTTTATGAATTACTCCTGTATCATGGTGTATCATGGGAGCGTTCATAAACATGTAAACACACAAACACGACATACAACGAGTCACCCAGACCCGGAACAACCATCTGTAGGCCATACAAATAACGGAAAGCTCTGTCGTCTGAGGTTTAAAAACGCTGGCATAGTCGGCCTTATAATGTTCCCATTGTTGGGACTCAGGCCTCCTCTCTAGGAGAGGGAATGGGCCGTAATCCACCACGCGGGCCCAGTTCGATGTTTTGGTTCTAGAACATGCCGGTTTCCTCGCGATGTTTTCCTTCATCGTTTTGAGAGCAGTGGTGATGAAATAAATTACACAAAGTAATGCGCCTCGCTAGGTTTGAACCCGAGGCCTACAACTCGTAAGTCGGGGCCGTTACCACTCGGCCACAACTGCTCCAAACCGCTAGCATATACGACTAATTTTGACAATGTAGGACTGTTTAGTCCTAAATGTAAATGCAAAACTCAGTATCAAAAGCAGGTCAAAGGAAGTCTGGACGGTGTCAATATAAAGTGTATTTCAATGTCCGTCAGTCTCACAATGGTGAAAGTTATTGTATACTTAAAGTAACGTGTTGCATCTAACTTTAAGAGGACTATAGCACCTAAAGCGTGGTCACTCTTATTTAATTATTATTTTTATTAATAAGGCACACCAACAACTTGTTCAAAATAATCTAGATTAAATGTTCAGAGGATGGTTCCGTGTCATCATCTTCCTGCCCTTGTCCCATCTTATTTGGGGTCGGCACAACATGTTTTTTTCTTCCATTCTATCCTGTCAACCGTCATGCTATCACTAATTTCCTTTTCTTTCATATCACTGTTCACACAATCCATCCATCTTCTCTTTGGCCTCCCTCTCCCTCTCCACCCATCCACATGTATACTCATAACTCTTTTAGTAACATGCGTTTCATCTCTCCTCTTTACATGACCATACCAAGACAAACGATTCCCTTTCAACTTTTCAGTCACTGGCGCCACTTTCAAACTTCCTCTAATATACTCATTTCTCACTTTATCCATTCTCGTCACACCACACATACATCTCAACATTCTCATCTCCGCTACATGCAATCTTTTTTCATCCGTCTTTTTCACAGCCCAGCATTCTGATCCATATATTATGACAGGTCTTATCACGGAGTTGTAGATTTTACCCTTCAACTTGTTGGTTCAACTTGTTCAACTTGTTGGTCACAAATTGTTCCAGTGACCTGTCGCCATTTCATCCATCCTGAATTGATCCGTGGATGGTGGTGGATGGTTCCGTGTAAACAAATTAATTAAAGGCATGCTCTCGGACTGCACAAGTCGTGGTCAGATCTTAGATTTGATCATTTCATGATATAGCCAACTAAAACTGGTCAGTTTTTTGATACGTTTGATGATATGTCAATCGTTTTGTTATCGTTTGGCCATATCATTAATGTAGGATTTCTGGGCACTTAAAATACTTATTGTACACCAAATATTAATGAACTTTTTACAATTATTTAGGAACTTACGGCTTTTTTTTAAAACACCAAGAAGAGCAAATTTTATTTATTTATTTAAACTTCATGCACAGTAGTGGTACATACGCGGACTAAATGCAACAAGGCATTTTAGTTTACAATCAGTATTTATAATTGAACAAATGCATGGCATATGTTGTAGTAGAAAACTGGAATACATTGAGGAACAGCGGACTCTACCGGTGGACAACGTAACTATTTAACGACATGATCAGCCATGTTTGACCATATCATGAAATAATCATGCGTTTAGCTGAAATACCACCATTTCGTGAAATGAAGTGTTCAATTCTAATATCTGGCCACGACACGTGTAGAAGTTAGGTGGTTGATGAAATGATACTGCTGCTTAAATAGTTAAACTAAATAGATATATTTATCGGACCAACGGTTTAGAAATACAAAGGAGCGAGGGAGCACACGCGATAACCGCTAATCGGGTACTGAATGCTCGACTAATATAAATTAGTGAAAAGAGGTAAAAATGCACGAATAAGCATTAGTGCATTATTAGTGTATGGTTTCACCGTACAACACGTATAAAAAAAAGACATGCGCAACACATTTTTTAGAGGCATCTTCGTTTTTTTCTATCGCCAAATTAGCTGTTTATATATTTTTCTCCTGTAGTTCGCTTACCAACAACCAATGCCTCATCAGCCATGCTTGCGCGGAGCATCACCATGTCCTCGTGAAGGCGATAGGTAGCAACAAACTCTCGCGTCCAGCCCTGGTTCGAGCCAAGGTACGGGGCGAGAGGGAATGGGAATTTGTTAGCAGTACACCGCAGACTACCCCATGTATTATTTTAGTTCTTTCGATCCATCCTAAGGTTGTCTGGTAGATATTGCTGTCAGCGATAAGACCACCGTTGTACCCATGGATTTAAGTTTATGTATAAGTTGTGTTGGTGGTGTCCGCCAGGGCTGCCTACTCTCGCCGCTTCTCTTTCTTGTGGTTCTTGACGGAATAATGCTTCGCATCTCCAATAACAGGCGCCGCGGGATTGAGTGGGGTTTGTCCGACGTCTTGGAGGACCTAGATTACGCCGATGACCTATGCCTCCTGAGTCATACCCACGCCAACATGCAAGCAAAGTTGGAAGATTTAAGTCGGGAAGCTGCAGAAACTGGCCTTAAAATAAACATCCGGAAGACACAGGAGATGAGAACGGGTGTGAGGAATCCCGCACCGTTAATGTTGAACTCAGAGGTAGTGGAACGCGTACACAAATTTACCTACCTGGGAAGCGTCGTTTCAGAAACCGGAGGTAGTGAAGAGGACATCACTTCACGGATCGCCAAAGCTCGAGCAACCTTCGCACAGCTGAGACCTGTTTGGCAGTCGCGGAAATTGACCCGACGGATAAAACTTAAAATCTTCGGGTCAAATGTCAAATCTGTACTGCTCTACGGGTGCGAAACATGGAAGGTCACAAAGGACATCTCACGCCAAATCCAAGTTTTCGTCAACCGCTGTCTCCGTCGCATCCTCGGAATTTACTGGCCCGAGACGATATCCAACGTGGAACTGCTGGAAAAATGCCACGAGAGCCCGATCGACCGCCAGATCAAGCGTCGCAAGTGGAGGTGGATTGGTCACACGCTTCGAAGGAATTCCGATCACATACCCAAGCAAGCTTTGGACTGGAATCCGCAAGGAAAAAGAAAGCGTGGCCGTCCCCGTCAAACCTGGCGTCGCACCGTATTGGCAGAAGCGGCAAGCAACGGAATGACGTGGAGCGAGGTGAAGCGTGAAGCTCAAGACCGTTCGCGATGGAGAATTACTGTGGACGCCCTCTGCCCCATCTAGGGGACATAGGACATTAAGTCAAAGTAAGTCATAAGTTGTGTTACTTTTTTGGTGTACAATAAAGTTTATTCTATTCTCCTTCTACGAAACAGTAATGCGAACCAAATGAGGTGACGGAAAGCTTGAAGGAGAAGGAATCCTCAAGCCCCAGCCGCAGCAAGAGACACCCCAGCCCTAGGTGCGGGCTTGCGAACGGCAAGCAATGGTTAGCTCGTCGTCCAATAAAGACCAAGTCCGGGTCGATAGTATGTTGTGTTCCACACAGCATAATGGACGTGGCCCACTGTGGCAGGCATAGCTGCGAGGGCTGCGACTTTGGTCAAAAGAGTTATACTGTGTCTCTGGAGCGTAAAATGGCGGGATATTGCTCTTATCCCTACCGCTTTTACGCACGAAATTTACTGTTTTTCGCACTAGTGCCACCATTTATTACATTTATCGTATCAGGCTGGGGCTAAGTGCCCCCTACGAGTCTTGCGTCAACCACCGTTTATTTTTATCTTCCTAAGTGTATTGAAAAACGTCGTTTGATACACGTGGAAATTTGACATTGCAGCACTCGGCTCAATAACATTTCCGCCTTAGTCGCGATGTTAAACTTTCTACACTTTTATCAAAATGTACTATTTTGCTTATAAGTAACTACAGTTCAAAATATACCACATAATAAAACCTCTCCACACCTATAGATAGTAAACTATCTCACCTTACTATGATAAACTTGACCTCTGTTCGGTTCACACCCATTAAATTAAAACGGTCCCTGACCTCTTTCAAGCCCTACGGGACAGCCTGCTGACTTCTAGACACTTTATTATAAGGTTTTTGATGTAAGAAGTTGTTAAACTAAAGGGCCGTTTCCAGGCCTGTGGCTATCAGACTTTTTTTTTAATTGATATAAATCAGTGCTTGACTGTTATCCCATCTGGTGGTAAGCAGTGATGCAATCGTTGATGGTGAGACGCACTAGTTTTAAATGCTTATTCACTCTAGCCTTGAAGACACCTAAATTATGACCGGGCGGGAAGACCGCAGCAGGCAAATTGTTCCAGTCCTGCGTTGTACACTGTATAAATGACGAAGTGAAATTCATCATCACACATCATTTTGACTCTATTCTATTTGAAATATCTATTATATATTTATTGTGCACACCTAACAGGTGGTTTAAAAACGCTAGCATAATCAGTATTTTAATGTACCCACTGCTAGGACTCAGGCCTCCTCTCTAGAAGAGGGAATAGGCCGTAATCCACCACGTGGGCCCAGTGCGGGTTGGTGGATGTCAATGTCTTCGAATTTTTGGTTCTAGTACATGTCGGTTTCCCCACGATGTTTTCCTTCACCGTTTTGAGAGCAGTGGTGATGAAATAAATTACACAAAGTAATGCGCAAGGCTGGGTTTGAACCCGTGACCTACAACTCGTAAGTCGAGGCCGTTACCACTCGGCCACCACTGCTCGCATAGTTATAAAGTTTAGGTAAATATAATAAAGGCGAAAGTTTGTATTTTATGTATAAGGATTGCTGGATTGTTTGCAAGAGTCACCGCGGCCCTGGAACACTAACTGCAACTGAAGGAACTCAAGTACGTTTTAGTTAATAAAAGTCTGACACTCCCCTCGCTCCACTCGGGGCAGGAGGAAAACTTGCGTTAGATGCAACAACAAGCTTGTAAACCATTTACACGTTGACGATAGACAGATCAGATATCAGACTAGCGAAGCGGGAGGGCATGTCAGACTTTTACTGACTAAAACGCTCCTATTTTCCTTCTTTGCGTTCATTCCAAGACTCCGGGGTTCTCTTTCGCACAACCTATTGCCTCAAAAGGCCAACCTTGCTAGTTTATGTATTTTAAGTTTATGTATAATTTATGTTACTTTGTTGGTGTACAATAGTTTCTTCTATTCTATCATACTCCTTCCGTCGCAGTCGAATAAAAACCGTCAATCAAAATTGTATTTACCTTTTTAGCCAAACGAACCAATTTTAGCACCTAAGACCAAAGCCAGTCGCCCCGCCTTCTCAAACTTTCACACACATACTTCAAACCTTCTGCTGATCCAACTAACTGTTAACCGAACGACTGACACACATAACACACGTACGCTAATATCACCCTTATAACCATACAAATAAGAGTTAAAAAACTGTGTAATAAGACACCAGACGTGCGCTCGAATATCACATTATCACCTTTATTTAGATACAAATAAGGGTTATTGTTACTGATTTTTGGTTTAAATATCTGGGACATAGTTTTTGAGTTTTATATTGGGTTTAGGTGATTGGGTAAGTTTATAAGATACTATGTTTCTGCCAGCGATTTCATTCGCGAATTATGGAAATTATCTTAATTCTCTATATCTAATACTCAAATGTCTCACTGATGGTGGCGCGTGTGTTGGATCATTTGGATCCCTTCAAAATGGTTGAGCTGAGTGGTGCTAATGTTCGCGTCATGCCCGTGAACGGGTACTGTCATTTGAGACTGGTTATCTCTTAGCTGCCACTTGCTTTTAATATCTATATTTAGTTTTTGTTTGTTGTAGCGACAAGAAACATGTAATCGAGATATTTGTAATACATAACATGATTGAAAAGAGTGTCCATGGAGTTCTTGCACATTCTTCTCCATAGAGATCTAAGCTTTGGAATGTGCAATTAGCATCATTTTTTTTCTGACTGACTGACTTCTTGACATTTCAAAAGTGCCTATAAATGGTTTATTTGAAATAAAATGCTTTAAATGAATCTTTTGAATCTTGAATCTTAGAATTTTATCTTAATTCATAGAGATCTACCATTTTTCTACGAGGTACTCCGCTTGGATGAGAGCACCGCCGTGTCCTCGTGAAGGCGATCAGTGGCGGCGACCTTTCGCACTGGGCCCTGGTTAAGGCCATGGTCTGTAGCGAAAGGAAATAGGATGCGGTCCCCTCCTGCGAAGCAGTAACTCTAGTAATCTTCAAGCCCCAGCCGCCGCCACAGGAGAGGCTCCAGGTGTTAAGAGTCGTTGTGATTTCTTTTAGTTTAGTTTCATCAGTGGGAACTTTCGTTTACTATGAGAAAGGTAATACCAGATGATTTGACAACTGGCCGTTTTGCGCGGATGTGTCGCATAACTCATACTATTGTACAGATTTGTTATTGTTTTATTTTTTAAGGTATGCGCCATGTTTGTCGTAAATAAACTCTTTTTCTCTCTTTCTTTCTTTATAACTAGGTGCCTACGTGTTTGTTAGTTTCAGTAAAAGCTAAAATACGGATGTTCTTTTTATTTTGGTGGGAAATCATTAAATATCGTCTCCAGTGACTGGCCTGTTTGTCTAGTGGTCCTGACTGCTAGGCCGGAGGTCGTGGGTTCGATTCCCACCCAGGACAAATGTTTGTGTGATGAGCACGATCATTTGTTCTGTATCTGGGTGTAATTTATCTATAATAATATATGTATGCAATTAGAAATATATAAGTATGTTTATCAGTTGTCTAGTACTCATAGCACAAGCTCTGCTTAGTTTGAGACTAGATGGCGTTGTGATAGTTGTGGAATATAAATAAATAAATAAATATAAATATAAATAAAATAGTTCTAAGCGGAGCGAGAGGGACTGTCATATTTTATTGACTAAAAACTTTTATCTTAATTTGCCCTTTGCATTCAAGAGACGCAGTAATTCTTTCGCCCCAATACTTAAGCAAGCGTTGGACTGAAATCCTCAAGGGAAAAAAGTGGATATCCCCGTCGAATCTAGCGACGCATTGTGTTGTCAGAAGAGACAAGCAACAGAAAGACGTGGAGCAAGGTGAAGCGTGAACCTCAAGACTGTTCGCGATGGAAAATTAAAGTCATAGCTTATTAGACCCACCCGGCACCCGACCAGCACCACCTCATCGCTCGTTGTTCACTCGTTGTCGAAAGGTGGTCCATGGTTGGATGCCGTGCGTGTACCAGTAAATATCACGTACTCAACGAGTGAACATTGCGTTGTCCGCGAATAGATGATTAGCTTATCAAGGAATGACGGGAAAGGGTGCGGTAATGCATGTTTTTGCGCGTAAAGCACTCGCAGATAGCACACGATCCATTCGAGACCAGCGCGTGGGCAACGCATGGCAAGCGTGCGAGCAACGGGTGAACACCGAGTGGTTCACTCGCCGTCCACGCGTGGTCAGCCCGCGGGCAAAATGCTCTGGAGTGAATGTAGTGAGCGTATATCCATAGTACTCTATACAAAGAATACTAATCGCTCAAGGTGAGGTGGTGCTGGTCGAGTGTCGGGTGGCTCTAATGAGCCACCCGACCACTCTAATGAACCTTTACTGTGGAAATTCTCTGCCCCATCTAGGGGATATATGACATTAAGTCCAAATCAGCCCGCAGCCATAAAAAAATAAAGGGTTGTTACAAATAGGCATTTACATAGATTTCAACTGGTTTTGAATAACTGGGCATAAAAGTTGCCCAAACCATCCTCAACATATTATCTTTCCACCGAAGGCGCGGGCTTGCGGACGGCGAGCAATGGGTAGCTCGCCGTCCGACCGTGCGGTAACCGTCCGGACCGAGCCCAAGTCGTCGACGGCACAGTTTCACGCGCGCCTCAAGGAGATGACAGCAAACCGTAGGGGCCCAGCAGGGTCGAAGCCTACTGGGGCCAAGGGTCTGCTTCTGAAAGGAAGACTCGGCCCTGGTACGAAAGCCAACGAAGGAACAGGAGTGGGTTTTTAGTCAGTAAAAGTCTGACACTATCTCCCGCTCCGCCCAAGAGCGTGGGATGTCATTGGATGATTTTCTCACCAAAAAAACATGTTATCTTTGAAATGAGAAGAAAGTGGTTTCATATGACTGGACATATCAGATATGGCAACGACGCCTTTTTCAGAAACCTGCCAAGACACGAAATAAGTGTAGATAAAAGAGAAAGTTCGTAATATTCCAGTGACATGGTTGAGTTTTCGAAAAAGGACTTTTACGTTTTGCGACATTCCACACAACAAAAACACAAGTGAAAAAAGTGCTATTGCGTTTTTATTCATTTGGAACCACTACGGTCCCGACTAAGCGTTTCGCCTCGTCATTTGTACAGTGTACATCGAAGGACTGGAACAATTTGTCTGCTGCGGTCTTCCCGTCCGATTACAATTTAGGTGTCTTCAAGGCTAGAGTGAATGGGCTCTTAATAAACCAGTGCGCCTCACCATCAACGAATGCATCACTTCTTACCATCAAGTGGGATTGCAGTCAGTCAGTTTATATCAATAAAAAAAAAATGTTGCATTTTAAAAGAGAAAGAGGTTAATCGTCGAATCTGACTCGGCTGGGCAGCGTTCGGGAAGCTGCGCGGTGTCTTCTCGTCCAACATACCACAGCGTCTCAAGATGAAAGTCTATAGCCAATGCGTGTTGCCAGTGATAACTTATAGCTCTGAAACGTGGTCGCTCACAATGGGCTTCATCAAAAGGCTTAAAATTACCCAAAGGGCAATAGAAAGGGCTTTGTTCAGACTTTCCTTGCGTGATCGAATCAGGAATGAAGATACCCTCAGGAAAACCGAGGTTACCGACATAGCCCGAAAGAATCGCCAAACTTAAATGATAGTGGGTCAGGCACATTGCTCACAGAACAGATGGTCGAAGGGACGAAAAATTCTAGAGTTGTAATCACGTACCGGAAGCTGTAGCGTTGGAAGGCCTCTCACCAGGAGAACCGATGAACTGGTGAGATTCGTGAGAATGTGATGGATGCTAGACGCACAGGATAGTTCGTGAAGGACTAAGAAACATAAACACACACATATAAACTTTTACCTATATTAGAGTGACAAGAATTTAATCGTCTTTGTCGATCGATGTTAGGCTTGTTTTGGGGCTGGCCCTAGGCCAGAGCACTTCAACCCTTCTGGATTTTTTGTGCTAAAGGCTTACTTTGATTTACAATTTAATCGTCTTTGTCAATCGATGCTAGGCTTACTTTGATTTACAATTTAATCGTCTTTGTCGATCGATGCTAGGCTTGCCTTGATTTACAATTTAATCGTTTTTGTCGATTGATGCTAGGCTTGCTTTGATTTACAATTTAATCGCTTTTGTCGATTGATGCTAGGCTTGCTTTGATTTACAATTTAATCGCTTTTGTCGATTGATGCTAGGCTTGCTTTGATTTACAATTTAATCGCTTTTGTCGATTGATGCTAGGCTTGCTTTGATTTACAATTTAATCGCTTTTGTCGATTGATGCTAGGCTTGCTTTGATTTACAATTTAATCGTCTTTGACGATCGATGCTAAGCTTACTTTAATTTATAATTTAATCGTCTTTGTAGATCGATGCTAGGCTTACTTTGATTTACAATTTAATCGTTTTTGTCGTTCGATGCTAGGCTTGCTTTGATTTAAAATTTATTCGTCTTTGTCGATCGATGCAACGCTTACTTTAATTTAAAATTTAATCGTCTTTGTCGATCGATGCTAGGCTTACTTTCGTTTACAATTTTTCCGGAACCACTCGATCTATAATTCTTAGAACTATTGCAATTATTGGTACCACCGAGATTGTCTTTAGATTGTAAGGAGGAAGCGAGGCTTAATAAAATTGTTGTGTCGTTAAGACATTTTGATTTAGAGTTAGTGTGATTGCTAGCTCAGATCTAGGTTTAATCTTAATGAAATATCAGAGAGAAATGTCGGAAGTAATAAACTCGAGGGATAGTTGATAGCTGAATGCACGAAGTCTAAATCGAAATGGAATAAGATTTTTTCTAAGGTTCTGTACCTCAAAAGAAAAGAACGGATCCCTTATAGAATCACTTTGTTGTCCGTCAGTCTATCTGTCTGTCAAGACTCTTTATCTCGGGAACGCGTAGAGGTATCGAGTTGAAATTAAAACCATATACCTACTCAAGTCTGCAGTCCCTTGAAGCTGTGAAAAGTCAAACTTCTGAGTCAACCAAAAATAAAGATACGACCGTTTATGTCGCAAAAAACGTATATTTCGACACTCTTCATAGGGTACTTGCCGTTGACCTACAACTATGAAATTTGCCAAGTAATATCGTCTTATACTACAAGTATAGGGAAAAATCTGAAAACTACATATTTATATTAAAATACAAAAATACAGGGACTTTATGCAAGGAACGGGGGTATTTTTAACCGACTTCAAAAAAAAGGAGGAGGTTATCAATTCGGTTGTATTTTTTTTTTTTTTTTTTTTTTTTTATCATCATTATTTTTTTTTTTTTTTTTTTATGTTTGTTACCTCAGAACTCCGTCGTTTATGGACCGATTTGCAAATTTTTTTTTTCCCTTTATAGGATATGCTTCCAGATTGGTCCCATTTTTTTCAAAATCCAGTTCTGATGATGGAATCCATGAGGAATCGAGGGAACTCCTCAAAAATTATAGGCAACCCTATGGTAATTTTAGTATTTTCATCAAGAACTTAAGCATTTACAGTCAAAAAGTAACATTTGATGAAATGGAACTGATGAAGAAGACCAGAAATGGTCAACGGAACTTCATACTCAAATAGATATCACATTGAAGATATAGTTAAGCGACTATGACAATACAAATAAATGAATGATTCTGAATAGTTACGTTGAAAATGGTATCATCGAAGTGATCTGATGATGATGATGGAGCCGGAAGGTAGGCACTGGAACTCCGTAATTAATCAATGTAACCTAGCCGTGTTTGGACTCATTAGAATTGTCATGAGATGCACTTTGGCTATAAGGTACTATCGAACTGATCTGATGATGGAGCCGGAAGGTAGACACAGGAACTCCGTAATTAATCAATGTATCCTAGCCGTGTTTGGGCTTATTAGAATTGTCGTGAGATGCTCTTTGGCTATAAGGTACTATCGAACTGATCTGATGATGGAGCCGGAAGGAGGAAGGTAGGCACAGCAACTTTATAATAAAACAATGTAACCTAGCAGTATTTGGGTTAATTGGAATTGTCATTAGAAATAGGCACTCTGTTTATAAGTGTATCGCAACTAAAAAGTGTGAAATAAAAACTTTTTAGAAAAAAAAAATAACCGACTTCACTAAAAAAAACACTAAAAGGATCAAAATAACTTTAATTTCGGAAGTCGGTGTTAAATAAGAAACAAACAATACCGAGAAACACCGACTTCCGAAATTAAAGTTATTTTGATCCTTTTAGTGTTTTTTTTAGTGAAGTCGGTTATTTTTTTTTTCTAAAAAGTTTTTATTGAAGCGTGCTAACCGTGTCATGTGGTATTCCCGTTGACTCAGAATCCTGAATTTTTGCATAAGGCAAGGTCTTATAGCACAGATATAGGATGAATAAATCCGAAAATTGAAAATATGTTGTTACGTCACAATCAAAAAAAAATTTTGCGATTTGGAAAAATTTTCGAGACCATTCGGGAATTTAACTGTTTACATAGGTAAGTTTATACGGAACCCTCAGTGCGCGAGTCCGACTCGCATTTGGCCAGTTTTTTTTTATTCCTGAACTACATAATATGTACCTACAAATTTGTACGGAACCCTCGGTAGGCCAGTCCGACTCGCACTTGTCCAGTTTTTTTTTTATTATTGGTCCGTGCTTGATTACATGTGCTCCATCGTCGACCCAATTTCGAGCCGCTTGCCTAGAAGTAACCTATTCACTCTTGACATAAAGACCCCCACGTTGTAGCTATCAGGAAGCAGCGTCTCCGGAATACGAATCGATAAAATTTGAATAGAGCTCCTGGGGTACTAAACTAACTCAGGGGCTGCGAGATTGTTTATAATAGTTACAAATACAAATAATTTATTTTCAATTCACAAAGTTTGTACTACATCTAGTAGCTGAAGTGCCCTTTTAGACAACATTTGTACTACATGTAGTGGCTAAAGTGCCCTTTTAGACAAAATTTCTACTACATCTAGTGGCTAAAATGCCCTTTTAGACAACATTTGTACTACATCTAGTGGCTGAAGTGCCCTTTTAGACAAAATTGCCTGTGTTAGGGAACTTCGCTCTTCCGAAACTTAAAAAAAGCAGTTACCGCGGCCTTGGATCGCAAAGGGGAACTGAAGGAACACAGGTGGGATATTTAGTTAGTGAAAGTCTGACACGTCCTCCCATTCCACCTAAAGCGGGAGAAGTCAATTGATGAGTTCCCACCTCAATAAAATAAAAGTCAGATGGAAGCCGCTCATTTTGACACTCCAACGTAATTGGGACCAGACCAGGCTGGTGGTAGACCTTGAAGATTGAACAATGCCGAAAAGGTAACAAAGCGAGTATATGTTTATTATTATTTTTTAGGGTTCCGTGCCTAGGTCGGTAAAGCGGAACCCTTATGGGATCACTTTGTTGTGTCTGTCCGTTAGTCAAGACCCTTTTTCTCAAGAACGTGAGGAAGTATGAAGCTCAAGTTAATGTCAAATACTGTCAGCTACCCTTCGAAACAGTAAAATAATGAAACTTCTAAGTAAACGCAATTTAAAGATAAGGGCGTTTATACTCCATTTAAGCGCATATTTTGACACTGACAAGGAAATGAAATTCTATAGGGTACCCATTGACCTAGAATCCTGAAATTTGGCATGAAGCAAAGTCTTATACGTAAGTCACAAGGAAATTGCGATTCGGAAAAATCTTTGAGAATCGATTCGGGAATTGAACTATTTACATAGGTAAGTTTGTACGGAACCCTTGGTGCGTGAGTCTGACTCGACCTTGACAAGTTTTTGTAACGATTTTCAATATAATGTGTGTTTTTGCAGCGTCATCTGCAGCTGATTTTTTACGAGTTCCTTCGACCTTCGTAGTGGTTTATATTTTGTTCTCAAATCTGTGTACCAGATTTAAATATGCTGTCTGTTTGGTGAAATAGGCTTTTGAGGAAATCATCAATTAACTCCTAACTGCATGCACCATATACGCTACGCACCAAGCACACGGTGAAGCATATGGTGTAAGTTTGCTCCGCTTGGTTGGAGCCGTGCCGTGTCCTCGTAGAGGCAATCAACGGTGGCGACCTGAGCGTTTGGCCCTGGTTCAGGCCAAGATACAGAGCGAGAGAGAACGAGAAACAGAAACCTACTTCTAAGAATAAGAATAATACAAATCTTGTTCTTGGTTTGATGTAACCAAGATTTTTGTAATTCATAACGTGATTTAAAAGAGTGTCCATGGAGTGTCTTGCACGTTCTTCTGCATAGAGATCTACGCTTTGGAACGTGCAACTTAGCTTCACTTTTTTTTTTGACTGACCGACATTTTGACAATTCAAAAGTACCTGTTATTGGTCTATTTGAAATAAAGTTTCTGATTTCTGATCGTTTCTGCGCCCCATCAGGGTCTGGGCCCTGTACCTGCACCGCTGGCACCGCCATAGTTACGGATGGGTATGTGGTCACCACTCCAGAACCTTTTGGCCCCATCGACCATCAATTTTGCTGCCACTCAAATAATAAAAGTATACTATATTTATATTTAATCAATTGACACTAATAATTTCATTTCAAATTATGATCGGAAGTAAGATAAAATATTCAATCAATTATTCAACACCGCCACTCATTCAAAATTGAGTCAAATTTACGAACGTATTAAGATATATTTTTCTTTGGTGACATTTTTAGGTTAGATAGTTCCTGTCGTTCAAAATTGAGTTGTATTTTTTAAGTTGTAAGACAAATTATTCTTTGACAATATTTTTAGGTTAGGTCGACGACCGATCAGAATCATGATAAATGATTTGTGATTTTTTGTAGATAATCTTAGATGATTTATTTAGTAAAGTTTTCGATGAATGTACTTCATCCGGTGAGATTACTAAAAAAGTTAGAATTCGTACGGACTTCGTGACGAAGTTTTTTTATTTAATTTTGTCCTCTTTCATATTTTTAATTCTTAAAATGTAAAATCACATCAATCCTGCTCCTCCAAGCATAGCTATGCTCGGAGTTTCCTTGGGTTTCTTTGGTTTTTTTGCCTTTTGGGGGTACCCAAAGGGCAATGGATTAGTACCAAAACGAAAGATTTATAAGAGCACAAACCAAAGATTTATAAGCGAACATTACACCAATAAACAGCAGAAAACATACCATACAAAATACCATAATTACTGTTACTTAAAGTGCCCCAACAATATATCAGTTGCTGCTAAAATTACCATTGTATTGTAATGAGTATCTACCTAAGTTTATTTATATGCATGAGATATAAGGTAGGTCCGTATGTCCGGTCGGGGACTCGGCCGAAATGCTGATGGTATTCAATGATGATATGTAATTGTTTCACACGCGATAGGGTAATAAAATAACTTTAAAAAAATACAACCGACTTCCAAAAAATTACTAAAAATATGTAAAAAACACTAAAAAGTGCAAAATAACTTTCAGTGGTAACGCGATTGGCCCCAGGACTACGAGTCGTGGGTTCGGTTCCCGCACAAGCGGGACAAATATTTGTATGGCCTACAGATAAGTGTACCACTAAGCTCCCGGTTCCTAGAAACTGAATGTTTTAACATCATATATTTCTGAGTCTGGGTGTCTTGTGAGTTTACATGTTTGTGAACGCACCCACGAGACCACGGGTGGTGTGAAAGTGAAACCCCGGGATGAAGGCAAAGAAGGAAAAGGAGTGAGTTTTTAGTCAGTAAAAGTCTGACACTATCTCCCGCTCCGCCCGAGAACGGGATTTGTCATTAAATGATTACCCAACTAAAAAAATAAAAAAAACCCACAATACAGGAGTTATTCCTAGTGTGGGGCAACGTTTCTTCGGAAGCCGGTGAGTTTGGTTCTGTTTCTCCGTTTTTTTTACACCGACTTCCGAAGTTGTTTTTTGTTTTGAATGTCAGTGAAAAACAGTGGTTTATTTTTTTGTAAATCAGTTAGAACTAAGCTGAAGATGTCTGGATAAAGATGGAGTCAGAGTTGGTCATCACTCTTCAATTCTATTAATTATTTTTTTGAGTATTCCATAAACAGGGTTTCGCTACGACACCTCGGGCGTCTTCGGCGTGGTTCGGTGCGTAAAGCTTGTCTCCGCCTTGCGGTTGCGGCCGCCTCCTTTACTGGCATTACTGTTTCGCAGTAAACCGAATCCCATTCCCTCTCACCCCGCACAGTGGCCTGTACCAGGGTCGGATACGAGAGATCCACGCCGCTGATTGCCTCCACAAGGTATGCTTATGGTCCGACTATTAGCTGCTCTGCATGGTGGTTTGGTGCCACCGGTGTCGCGCACTTCAGCTTACTTTGTGGCCGCTTCTAGCTTCTCGGGCGCTTGTGGCTGTCGCGTGTGGTCTGTGTTCGGCGAACCTAAGTTGCTTCTAACCATTTGCTACGGTATCATTCTCGCCTCCATGGTATTTGATTCAGAGCGGTATCGGTTTCGGTGTAATTATTATTGTTTCTACAGAATATTTAGAGCGCATCGGTACCGTAAGCTAATTAGTATCATAGCGAGAGATTGTTTAAAAATAATCAGATCAGTGTCAATCTTAAATTCACCTCGAAATAATAATAAATCAATGTACAATCCGACCCGTCCCTTGCTGTCCGCCCTCAGCAACGCATTAAGATGTATGCTGGACAGGGGTGCCGACTCCGCGGGTGCTCAGGGGCTCGAGCACCCATGAGAAATAAACAGTGGGTGCCGAGCACCCTTGAGAGTACACATCAAGAAACAGATCAGTAATCGCCTTTTAGGGATGGGCGTTTTTTCATTACCCGACGACTCATTTAGCGCAGTGGTTTATAGCGCCGGTTGAGACGCAAGGGTCGCGGGTTGGGCACGCCATAATTATGGCGGTAAGTCCCCTCTTTGAGGAGTGGCTGGAAAGGCAACACGGCGTCCTTACCTTCCGCATGACGCAGGTCCTCACCGGACATGGTAAGTTCGGGAGGTTCCTGCACCGGATTCGTGCGGAAGAAACGCCCGGGTGTCACCATTATGTGGACCACCCGGAGGACACGGTGGAGCACACGGTGGAGGTGTGTCCCGCTTGGGCAGAGCAACGCCGTGTCCTCGTGGGGGCTATCGGTGGCGGCGATCTCTCGCGCCGGGCCTTGGTACAGGCCATGGTCCGGAGCGAGGAGGAGTGGCAGGTGGTCGCCTCCTTCTGCGAAGCAGTAATGCTAGCAAAGGAGGCGGCCGATCGCGTGAGGCAACGGTCCTCACGCCCCAATCGCCGCCGGGATTCCGATCCCGATTTCCGGCCATCGTAGGCGCGGGCTTGCGGACGGCGAGCAATGGGTGGCTCGCCTTCCGACCGTCCAGTAACCGTCCGGACCGAGCCCAAGTCGTCGACGGCGCGTGCTGTTCCACGCGCGCCTCAAGGAGATGTCAGCAACTGTAGGGGCCTAGCAGGGTCGAAGCCTACTGGGGCCAAGGGTCTGATTCTGTTATTTGTCGGTCGATCAGTGTGCATTTCTCGTCTCACACTTCGTCACTTTTTCGAGTCATCAAATGAGCATGAGCACCCATGAGGTTTTCTAAAAGCCGGCGCCCCTGATACTGGACCCCGCGATTTCCTTTCAGAAATCAAACCATGGCCCCAGTAGGCTTCAGCCCTGCTGGGCCCCTACGGCGTGGGTAGAACACTACGCACCGCCGTTGACTCCAGCTCGGTCCGCACGGTTACCAGACGCGCGGCCGCCTCTTCCGCTAACATTACTGCTTCGCAGAAGGAGGCGATCACCGCGATTCATTACTCCCCCTTCATTCCCCCTCACCCCGGACCATGGCCTATACCCGGTGCATACCTAACCCTCGATTCATATACTATGTGGAATTTATTTTAGTTAAATCTTAGAGTCGCCACACACGGGCCACAACCACATAACGCCGCCACCGGCGTATTTCCTGTAGGTTTCATACATTTCATATGGATTCGCCGCACACGGTTGACGCCAGTGGCCGCCACACGCTTCAAATCGCCGTTGCTCGCTTCTTGTGGCTCGCACTGGCCACTAAACGCCGTCACACGCCACTCGCGCATTTAAACCTTCTTCGTCAGAGTCCATTATGATACTGCGCGTAGGTATGGGTTAAAAAAGGTAGCAGCCACCGGCCACAAGTGGCTTGTGCCCGATTCTAGCTTCTCGTGGCGGCGTTTGTGGCTATGGCATGTGGCTTAGGAGCGGCAACACTTAGATTTGAAGCCACCAACTGCATCAGACTGCTTGAAGTAGTCAGTAAAAGTCTGTCACTCCCTCTCGTTAAAAAATCGGCCAAGTGCGAGTCAGACTCGCGCACAAAGGGTTCCGTACCGTCCGTAGCAAAAAACGGCAAAAAAAAAAAAAAAATGTTTGTTGTTTATTGGGAGCCCCCTTATATATATTTATTTTATTCTGTTTTTTTTTTGTATTTGTTGTTATAGTGGCAACAGATATTATTATTATTATTATTTATCGTTTATTTCAGGCTTTAATTAACCCATATTAATACACACATACAAAAAAAAAATTCAACTGTCTCATTATCATAGTTCATGAGATGATGACAGACGGACGGACAGCGGAGTCTTAATAAAAGGGTCCCATATTATCCTTTGGGTACGGAACCCCTAAAAAAGGAGTCAGTGATACTCTGTAGTAGTAAAACTTTAATCTCGCGTTGTTAGTTTCTTTCTAGAAACCGGACGTAAGCACAGTTGCAACCATTAACGTGCGGTTGACTGTACTTACCTACCGGTGCAACATAAAATATCATGCAGGTAATTTCAGTAACAGTTATTACATAAAACGGCTCGATTTCACCAATAACATGTGCCAATATGCGGGCTCGTACATAATGGATAAAATAATTTTCATTGAAATAGAAATCTGTTACATTTCGCAAATAGATATACATAGAGGTAGGTACTATTGACTGCCCTGTTGCCCCTGTTGGTCTAGTGACGGATGGATGGGTAGCCCTAATAGAAATATTTTGGGGGTTTAAAAGATTATATGGAGGGTTCTTATTTCTTGGTTTAATTATACAGAGTGTTTGGTGCATCGTGTGCCAAATTGAAATGGTCGACGGGAGGAGTCATCTGCTATCATTTCAGACCCCTAAAAACTTATCATGCCCTGTGGATTTTTTTTTCATCGACTTAAATACACATCTAAATAAAATTAGAATTCAGAGTCTACGACTCATATATTTTTGAAAATTTGTAATTGAATGAAAAATTTGGGTCTTATTTTCATAAAACAATAAAAAGACGATGAAGAAAAATCCACAGGGCATGAGAAGTTTTCAGGGGTCTGAAATGATAGCAGATGACCCCTCCCGTCGACCATTTCAATTTGGCACACAATGCACCAAACACCCTGTATTGAAACTTGGCACAAATTCCAATATACAATGCGTTCCAAATAAGAATAGGATCGACGCCATGTTGTGACGTCACGTCATACTGTCAAATCGCAAGAAATTGAGCAAAATTGAAGAACTCAGAGATGAGCAAAATTAAAGAACTGGATTCTGATTAAACTATTTTCGTTCACAGTTCGTAAATAAATTAAATTTTAAAATTTTCTTGCTTTGCTCACCATAATAATTCTTCGATTTGACAGTATGACACGTGACACGTGACATCACTACCTGTCAATCGATCCTATTCTTATTTGGAATGCATTGTAAGTAATAATAAAGACTGTAATTATTAGTTTTTCAAAACTACCCTCAAAATACGGTTTAAGGGATGTTAAAGTTTATATAAAAACATTATCGCGACCAAAGTCGCGGGCAAAGAGCTGGTATCTAATAAACATGGTAGACACCCCACCGCACAAAGCGTTTTGAGAACACATTTATTGTGTGTACAGCCAAGGAGTGGAATTCCTTGCCGGAGTCTGTGTTTCCTGATAGCTGTAACTTAGAGGTCTTTAAGTCAAGAGTGAATAGGTTACTTCTAGGCAAGCGTGCTCCATCGTCGACCACATCATCGCTTACCATCAGGTGAGATGGTGGTCAAACACGAGTCTATCATTAATAAAAAAAAAAGAAAAACCAACATTCAGTTTTAAAACCAAATTATAAAAACAAAGAAACTTTAAGGTTTTGCTAATGAGGTCAATATTAAAAAGATCGCCTTGTAATGTCCTGATAAACATTAAGATTGCAATCAGTGATGAAGAAGTAAATGAAATCGTAAAATTTTTAAGAAACATTATTTAACTGAACATACATACAATGCGTTCCAAATAAGAATAGGATAGATTGCCATGTTGTGACCTGTCGGTCGGGAATTATTATGGTGAGTTTTGCTCACCATAATAATTCCCGACCGAGAAATAAATTTTTAGAATTTAATTTATTTACGAACTGAGAACGAAAAAAGTTTAATCAGAATCCAGTTTTTAAATTTTGCTCATCTCTGAGTTCTTCAATTTTGCCCAATTTCTTGCGATTTGACAGTATGACCTGACGTCACAACATGGCAATCGATCCTATTCTTATTTGGAACGCATTGTACAAATGCACACACAAAACGTTATGGAAATCCTGCTTACCATCAGGTGGGATCGCAGTCAAGCACTGGTTTATACCAATTTAAAAATAAAATAAAAATATAGTGGCCAGATTTCAGAATTGATCACTTCATGATATGACCAACTAAAACTGGCCAGACCGTTTAAACGTTAACGTTTGATGATATGTCCATCCACGTTTGGCCACATCAATAACTAGCTTCAGCCAGCGGTTTGGCCTCGGGAAAATAGATTTCTCCATACAAACCGTTTCACCCCCTTAGGGGTTCGTAGGGGCGAGCAACGCCGATCGCGTGAGGCAACGGTCCTCTCACCCCAACAGCCGCCGGGATTTTGATCCCGATTTCCGGCCGGTGGCCGCCGTTATAGGCGCGGGCTTGCGGACGGCGAGCAATGGGTGGCTCGCCGTCCGACCGTCCGGTAACCGTCCGGACCGAGCCCAAGCCGTCGACGGCGCGTATTGTTCCACGCGCGCCTCAGGGAGATGTCAGCAAATCGTAGGGGCCCAGCAGGGCCGAAGCCTACTGGGGCCATGGGTAGTGTGAAAATGAAACCCGGGGCCCTGGAACGAAGGCAACGAAGAAACAGGAGTGGGTTTTAGTCAGTAAAAGTCACACACTATCTCCCGCTCCGCCCAATAGCGGGATTTGTCATTAGATGATTTTCCCACCAAAAAAAAAGCCATGTTGACCATATCATGAAATAATCTCATGCGTTTAGCTGAAATTATAGCACCATTTCATGGCATGGCATGAAATGGTGCCGGTCACATCATGAATTCTTGATCTCGACGAAATACAGCCAAATCTTTGTTTTTCCTGAGAAATTATCCAATGACTTCACCTACCTTGGGTCGAGCGGGAGGAAAAGTCAGACTTTTGTTGATTGAAATGGGCCCCGTCAGTAAATCGAAGAAAGATAACAAATTAATAATATTCCACAACTGTCACACAACGCCATCTAGTCTCAAACTAAACAGAGCTTGTGCTATGAGTACTAGACAACTGATAAACATACTTTAAATATATTTCTAAAAACGTATTATTATAGATAAATAACACCCAGACAAAGAACCACTGATTGTACTCATCAATTACACAAACATTTGTCTTGGGCAGGGACTCGAACGCACGAACTCCAGCATTGCGGTCAGGACCACTAACCACTAGACCAACAGGCCAGTCAATTGCTTCTTCAGTTACCTTTTGCGTTCTAAAGGGCCACGGTAACTCTATCAAACGCTACCAGTCCTTGCACACATGCACGATCTGCGCATGGAGATGCAACGCCGGGGCGAAACTCCGCTGCCGCGACAAGTCGCAGCATGGCGGACAGAGCTCCGGCGGGTTCTCATGGTGAAATGGCGACAGCGACTGTCGCAACCCAGTGCTGGGCACGCCACAATTATGGCGGTAAGTCCCTTCTTTGAGGCGTGGTTGGAAAGACCTCACGGCGTCCTCACCTTCCGCATGACGCAGGTTCTCACCGAACACGGTAAGTTCGGGAAGTTCCTGCACCGGATTCGTGCGGAAGCGACGCCCGGGTGTCGCCACTGTGTGGACCGCACGGAGGACACGGTGGAGCACACGGTGGAGGTGTGCCCCGCTTGGGCAGAGCAACGCCGTGTCCTCGTGGGGGCGATCGGCGGCGGCGATCTCTCGCGCCGGGCTTTGGTACAGGCCATGGTCCGGAGCGAGGAGGAGTGGCAGGCGGTCGCCTCCTTCTGCGAAGCAGTAATGCTAGCAAAGGAGGTGGCCGATCGCGTGAGGCAACGGTCCTTACGCCCCAACCGCCGCCGGGATTCCGATCCCGATTTCCGGCCACCGTAGGCGCGGGCTTGCGGACGGCGAGCAATGGGTGGCTCGCCGTCCGACCGTCCGGTAACCGTCCGGACCGAGCCCAAGTCGTCGACGGCGCGTATTGTTCCACGCGCGCCTCAGGGAGATGTCAGCAAATCGTAGGGGCCCAGCAGGGTCGAAGCCTACTGGGGCCATGGTAGTGTGAAAACGAAACCCGGGGCCCTGGGACGAAGGCAACGAAGGAACAGGAGTGGGTTTTTAGTCAGTAAAAGTCTGACACTATCTCCCGCCTCGCCAGAGAGCGGGGGATGTCATAAGATGATTTTCCCACCGAAAAAAAAAAAAAAATAAAACCCATGACATTTCATCTCGTGTCACAAAAAGAATGGAACCTCATTTCTCTAAGATATGTTTATAAATATACCTTTATGACCACTTTTAAAATCCTATATTCACCCCAGTCCTTACTTTCCAGTATGGAAAGACTCGTCCTGGTGTTAACGACCTCGAAACCTGCTATCTTCGCTTATCTTAAGAAAGTCAATTGAATACTTGCAAACGGAATAAAACCTTCGCAGTCATATTATTACATTATTACCCGGCTGTATAATTGAGGATCCATGGTCTCGATATTTTTTTTAAGTTTAAATTGTTCTTTTTTCGTAACGCTTCGATTTTTATTAGCGCTTTGGCGCGAATTTAAAATTGGAGGAATTGTTTGTTTCGTTTTTAGAGTACAGTCACGAGCAATAAGAAATATACATTGTCACATTTTCTATCTATTTTAACTTCTGCCATTCCAGATATATGTGTACGAAAATCTGTTCCAAATTACCTGTTTGATACTTAGGGAATATAATTAATAACCAAGTATCGTACACTTATTTCTTCTTGTAGTTAAGACTGTACAGTAAGTGTCTACCTACCTTATTATGAACAAAAGTAATCCTTATTTTTTAGATTCTGTAGCTCAGGAGGGAAATAGAATACTAAAAGGATCACTTTTTTTTTATTTTGTCTTCGCACGGTTTTTTTTGTGCATTGAAAGCCAGTGTCAAGTTTAGAAAGTATTAAGTTTTCAGTCACTTTAAGTTACTTTGAGTTCCATTATATGTTTTTTGTAGCAGGGCATTTGGCAGCAGGGGCGCCGACTCCGTGGGTGCTCGGGGGCTCGAGCACCCATGAGAAATAAACAGTGCAACACCCCTGAGAATAGACATCAAGAAACAGATCAGAAATTGCCTTTTAGGGATGGGCGTTTTTTCATTACCCCGTCCCGGTTGAGACGCAAGGGTCGTGGGTTCGCCTGGGTGCCACCATTGTGTGGACCGCCCGGAGGACACGGTGGAGCATACGGTAGAGGTGTGCCCCGCTTTGGCAGAGCACCGCCGTGTCCTCGTGGCCGGGCCTTGGTACAGGCCATGGTGCGGAGCGAGGAGGAGTGGCAGGCGGTTGCCTCCTTCTGCGAAGCAGTAATGCTAGCAAAGGAGGCGGCCGATCGCGTGAGGCAACGGTCCTCACGCCCCAACCGCCGCCGGGATTCCGATCCCGATTTCCGGCCACCGTAGGCGCGGGCTTGCGGACGGCGAGCAATGGGTGGCTCGCCGTCCGATCGTCCGGTGACTGTCCGGACCGAGCCCAAGTCGTCGACGGCGCCTAGTGTTCCACGCGCGCCTCAAGGAGATGTCAGCAACCGTAGGGGCCCAGCAGGGTCGAGGCCTACTGGGGCCATGGGTGATGCGAAAGTGACCCCTGGGGCCCTGGAAAAAATGGCAAAGAAGGAACAGGAGTGGGTTTTTAGTTAGTAAAAGTCTGACACTATCTCTCGCTCCGCCCAAGAGCGGGGGATGTCATTAGATGATTTTCCCACCCGAAAAAAAAAAAAAAAAAAAAAAAGGGTCGTGGGTTCGATTTCCGCACCAACACAAATGTTTGTTGATGAAACAAATATTTGTGTTGGGACTGGGTGTTTGTGGTAACTTTGTTGTTTTTGGTTTCTATAGTACAAGGGAAAACCTTAGTTTGGGACCAGGACAATGTATGTGATGTTGTCTCAATTTATTATTATTACGCATTATAAGTATTACATTTGTCGGTCGATCAGTGTGCATTTCTCTTCTGTTCAAATGAGTATGAGCACCCATGAGGTTTTCTAAAATCCGGCGCCCCTGTTTGGCAGCAAATGTATTGAGTCAGCCTTCTTGGTAAGCTTCGATGTGGTAGTCAATACTACAATAATTCTCAGCTCCATTTTACCGAGATCGCGCCTGTTTCAATGATTCCACATATTGTCCAGTTGCGGAGACACTTGAAAAACAAAACTACACCAATTTTAAATGACAAATCCACTTGGATTTTGAATTTGGAATCGTGCACTAGCTTCTGACGTTTTATATGTGCCCATGTAGGCTTAGGTGAAATAAAAATATTTTTGATTTTAATTTTGAGGAATCAATTTGCGAATAATTATATCCGACACTGAACTTCATTCGAAGAAATCCCGCCAGAAACTCAAACGGAATCACTTCGTTGTCCGTATGTCTGTCAGAAACCATTTTTCAGAAACGTCTGGGGATACCTACTATGATGAAATCTATACAAAGTACTCAGGTCTGCAATCCTCAGGAGCTGTGAAAATATTATATTTAAACTTCTAAGTCCACGCAATCCAATTACAAAGGAATTCAAACCTTATAGAGTTGAGGTTCGGAGTCTGTGTTTCCTGATAGCTACAACCTGGGGGTATTTAAGTCAAGAGTGAATAGGTTACTTCTAACCAAGAGTGCTCCATCGTCAGCCATATCATCGCTTACCATCAGGTGAGATAGTGGTCAAACGCGAGCCATACATCAATAATAATGTTTAAAAAAAAAAAACTTAAAAACATAAAATTTGGCGAGAAGCAAGATCGAAATTAAAGTTTTAATCTCGGAAAATAATATTTTTTGGCGATGACAAACTTACATTTGCATTTGAATGGGCGAACATTTTTACAAATATAATGTTAGTCCTTCAATCGTGCTAATCTTTTCGTCAGACTAATGCCGACCATTAGTCTTGCATAGTTTGTTTTGTTAATGTTTATGAGACGGATCTTACTACTGAACCATACACTACGTAGCCCGATACTCACTTGGCCGGTTCTTTTTTTTATAAAACTTTTTGTTTACACAAATATTTTTACTCTATGGTAGGTAGCGTATAATACACAAATTAATTTAAAAAAAAGGTAATAGACAAAACTTATCCTCATTTTTTTTAATCTTTATAATAAGGCGATCAAAATGAATCATCGAATCATCTTGTAGATCGGGTCAATTTACAAATCAACTTCAGATGGATTGACCGCGTTTTATTGACATCTTAATTTCCGTAAAAGCACTGCTGGCAACACAAAACAACATCCTACACTAATCGATCAATAAAAAAAAAATAACTCTATGGAACGTTTCAAAAAAGAAAGTAGCCGATATTATTAAGTTAGTAGTAATAATAAAAAAGAATGTCATAGTTTCTCGCTACAACTAAATCGGTCAGCGGCGACTCGGTTCGGATTCCGTACGGGACCGAGTTTCGTTCATTTCACTGACCTACATTCTCAACAACGGAACGTTGAGACGTCACCTTAACAGATAACACATTTCGAATTCTTTGTCCTTGAAAAAGATAGTAGGCTCAATGCCATAAAACTTTCTTCAAAAAAAAAGTTTTTTGTAATAAGTTTACAGTGTCTATGGAAAGGGAAGTGAGAATTTAAATAGTCTCTGGTTACAGTAAAATAAATCCGAGATTAGCGAATGCAATCTTATGATAAATATTTCACAATATTTAATTCACATTTTAAATGTAGTGAATATACAATCAGGATAAATGTAAATCCCATTTGCCATACAAGTGTTAAGATAAAAAGTGATTTATAGTTTTAAAACGCGTTTCCTAGCACAAGTAGTAGTTAGCTACGGTCAAGAGGCTTTCCTTCGATAAACGAGTTGATTTTATTTCTCAAGTACGGTCCGCAGTAATAGGAAGAGCAACAACCTATGATTGCAGGGCCGTTATTCCAGATCGTCTCGACCGAGCACTGATAAAACATGAAAAAAAAACGGAAAATTCTTTCAACCATAGCTCCATAATGAGTTCATTATTAAAAAGTAAAAACTATCGTTTGAAATTCGAATTGTTATTCGAAGCACGCAAAAAAAAACAAATGAATATTTATGTCGACCGTTCTTGTTGTAAAAGCGCCAAAATTATGGCCAATAAATACAAATTATAAGGGTCATCAAACGCAACGGTGCATTGAAATCAATTTTTTATATTCACCTGTTTAACTGCCACCAAGACGAACTCTCACAATCACAGCGAACTCATTATCCACCGGCACTGAGGATTTAACAGTTATTCGTACTTAAACCGATGATTAACAACTGAAGACATTCGTTTCAAGCAATCTTTGTTTTTTAAAAAAAATAAAAATAAATAATTAGCGTAACTTTTTAAACGTTTAAAAAAAACTTTTGACAGTTTCGCGTGCGCGCGCTTTTATTGTTACTTTTTTTGTTTGGTCGATATAAGGCACAGGCGTTCGCCGCGTCAGCCTTGACCGCTACACGACTGCGGTCTCACTGAGCGAACTGTCTTGGTGCACAGAGCTTGTCCTCTCGTCGGGCCATGTAAACAGCGTTGCCATAGAGACACTTACCCAGTTACATTGGAGATTTCTAGTTCATACAAGATGTACGAGAAAAAATAGCTCGAATCAATTTCAACATGGCTACATGTATAATTTATACCACATCTTATAACATGCTTAGAGAATAGTTTAGATCACCAAAACGTCTGTCTAAATTGGAGCCTTTTCGCTAAAAAAAATCATTCGAAAACTTAATAAGTTTTAATTAATACGTAAAATATTGCTCGCCGAAAACAATTTTTACTAACCTCCATGGAGGTTTAAGTACTACACCTGGCAACACAGCATGTAAATTACTTTCCAACAGTTAGTTTTCGCTCGGTTGCACCGATTCCGGTCAGCTTTTGTATTTTTTTTTCCGCTTAACTTAGGATAAGAAAGAAACCTTATCGTTATTAATTATGAGTAAACTCCGAATCGATAACTAATTAATACTTTTTGAGAATCTATTTATATTTACTGACAAAAGCTTGCACTGTCTGGATAGGGCTACTCGAATCGTTGTAGTATTTTCCTCAAAAATCACATCAGACATTAACCTACATACCTAGTTCTTTCTTATATGATCTGACCATTAGATCTATGGGTACATTGGTTGCTTTGTAAGAGCAGTGGTGGCCGAGTGGTAACGGCCCCGACTTACGAGTTGTAGGTTCTGGGTTCAAACCCAGCCAAGCGCATTACTTTGTGTAATTTATTTCATCACCACTGCTCTCAAAACGGTGAAGGAAAACATCGTGAGGAAACCGGCATGTCCTAGAACCAAAAATTCGAAGACATGTGACATCCACCAACCCGCACTGGGCCCGCGTAGTGGATTACAGCCCATTTCCTCTCGTAGAGAGGAAGCCTGAGTCCCAGCAGTGGGAACATTGTAAGGCCGACTATGCTATGTACATTGGTTGCATGGATTAAAAGAGGCTTTGACCTCTTTTTAACCGACTTCAAAAAGAAGGAGGTCTATGTTCGGCTGAATGTATTTTTTTTTATCCTACCTGATGATAATCAGTGATGCAATCGTTGATGGTGAAGCGCATTAGTTTTTTAAGGGGCTAATCACTCTAGCCTTAAAGACACCTAAATTATAATCGGACAGACAGCCCGCAGCAGGCAAATTGTTTCAGTCCTTCGATGTACGCGGTATAAACGACGAGGCGAAAAGCTTAGTCCGGACTAGAGAGGTGTTAACAACGTAAGGGTGAACACACGTCGGATTGTCCGATGCGATTGTAGAAAGGTGATGGCAGAATCGAGTCATGTGATTCCTGCGCACAGTCTCTAAAATGCATTCTGTAAAATACCGAAAGGCTGACTACCCTACGCCTGTGCTCTTAGCTTTGTGTTTTCATAGGTAAGTTTGTACGGAACCCTTAGTGCGCGATTCCGACGCGCACTTGCCCGGTTTTTTCTTCCATTCTGTCCTGTCACCCGTCACGATATCACACCCTTTTTTTTTCATATCACTTCTCGCACAATCACAGCTCTATGCAGGGGCGCCAGCTTTTAAAAAACTTCGTGGGTGCTTATGCTCATTTGATGACTCGAAAAAGTGATGAAGTATGAGAAGAGAAATGCACACTGATCGACCGACAAATAAATAAATTTCCTACTTACATACTGCGTACTCAATTACTAATTACTAAAATGAAACCATTATATAAAAATGAAACTAGTTTTTATTATCAAGAAATATTATAATTTATACGTAACCTAAAAGTCGATAACTGATCTGTTTCTTGATGTCTATTCTCAGGGGTGCTCGGCACCCACTGTTTATTTCTCATGGGTGCTCGAGCCCCCGAGCATCCACGGAGTCGGCGCCCCTGGCTCTATGCATTTCATCCCTCCTCTTCACATGGCCATACCAAAACAAACTATTCCTTTTCAACTTTTCAATAAAAAATAAAAAAACCGGGCAAGTGCGAGTCGGACTCCTTACAAACTTACTTATAATAAAAAACTTTTTACAAAAAAAAATACAACCGTTTTCTAAGTAAAAAAAAACACTGAAAAGTGCAAAATAACTTTAATTTCGGAAGTCGGTTTTTCTATAATAGTTTTGTCTCTTCGTTTATTCGTTATTTAACACCGACTTCCGAAATTAAAGTTATTTTGCACTTTTCAATGTTTTTTTTTTACATTGAAGTCGGTTGTATCTTTTTTTGTAAAAAGTTTTTTATTTTACACTTTTTAGTTATGGTACGACCACTAAAAAGTACTCCTCAGCCAAACTTAAATACTTTATAGCCAGAGTGCATCTCATGACAATTCTAATAATCCCAAATACGGTTAGATTATATTAACTTATTACAGAGTTCCGGTGCCTGACTTCAGGCTTCATCATCAGATCAGTTCGATATATTCCCCCTCTTCTTTGTCAGTCATCGACTACACGTATTTCAAAGCAATTTTACTTGTTACGACGGTTCTGCTGTGATGCTATGAGGAGTTCTGTTCCATATCTTCGAAGTTCATGATCAGATCATAACAATATTTCTATGGGACCAACTCGGAAGCATAATCTTTCAATCAAAAAAAAATATTTCAAAATCGGTCCACAATTGACCGAGAAATCGGTGAACATACATAAAAAAAATACATACATTCAACCGAACATAGAACCTCCTCCTTTTTGAAGTCGGTTAAAAACAGTTCAGTTCCCAAATTGAGTTACGAAGACTTTTCCGAATCTATAACAACAAATTTACAGTTTTCAGATATTTTCCTATACTTGTGCTATCAGACCTTGCTTCATGGCAAACAGGATTCTAGGTCAACGAGAAGTACCTTATGAATTTTGATTCCCTTGAGAGTGTCGAAATGTATGTTTTTTGCGACATAAACGACCGTATCTTTTTTTCGTTCACTCAGAAGATTGATTTTTCACAGCTTCAAGGGACTGCAGACCTGAATATATATAGGTTCTAATTTCAACTCGATACCTCCACGCGTTCCCGAGATAAAGGGTCTTGACAGACAGACGGAACCCTAAAAATAACCTTTAAATCAGTATTAAAAACCATACCTAACAAATCGTAGGCATCATTGACGTTAGAGCTATTGCCATGTTTATAACACAACTACGGAAACAGTCTACACTAATATTTTATAGACGTAAAGTTTGTTTTTTTTGTTTGTAGGAGGTAATATCTGAAAGTACAGCGCCCCTAGCAAAGTTACAATCGTTTCGTTCGCGCCGAACGCCTCGAGTAGGCCACGCCTCCGATTCCTTCGTTCTGACCACGTGACTGAGCGTTGAGATGACGTCAGAACAAAGGAATCGGAGGCGTGGCCTACTCGAGGCGTTCGGCGCGAACGATACGATTGTAACTTGGCTAGGGGGGCTGGTGATTACTAAATTTTTTCACCGATAGAAAGCTGCTTTATTCCTTAGTGACATCTACACTACTATAATATATAATACTATACTATAATATAATATTATAAAGAGGTAAAGTTTGTTTTTTGTTTGTAGGAGGTACCTAATCTTTGATAGTACTGGTCCGATTGCTGACATTTTCACCGATAGAAAGCTACTTTATTCCTGACTGACATAGGCTATAGTTTATGTACGCGGGCAAAAGCTAATAGGCTATATTTTATGTATGCGGGCGAAGCTGCAGGCAAAATCTAGTTCTAAATAAAAAAAACAATCTGCCCTGCCTTTTTCCAACTGTTTTGGGGTCGGCTTCCAGTCTAACCAGATCCAGCTGATGACCTATATTTTACATGGAGCTACTGCCTATCTGAGGCCCTACCATCATTTCAGCCGATAGAAGTCCACTGCTGGACATAGGCCACCCCCAAATGTTGCCACAATGAACGGTCCTGTGCGTCTCGCATCCATCGGATTACCGCAACCTTCACCAGGTCATCAGTCCACCTTGTAGGGGGCCTTCCAACACTGCGTCTTCCGATACGTGGTCGCCACTCCAGAACCTTACAGCCCCAGCGGCTATCTGTTCTGCGAGCAATGTGCCGTGCCCATTGCCACTTAAGTTTGGCGATTATTCGTGTTATGTCGGCAACCTTGGTTCTCCTGCGGATATCTTCAGGCCCTACCAAGAGGTATTTATATTTTATTTACGCGATCCATTTGAAGACATAAACTGAACTATTAAAGGGACGGAGTCAATATAGGGTGTATAACTCCATTCCCTCTTTCTCGCTCATACTCTTAAGGGCATCCAACTCGACATACATTTTCACTGTTTTTCATACAACCGCTCTTACGCGATTATGACATTATTACACATTTTTCATTAGATCACTATTATCTGCTATTTTTAAAAATTCGTCATTCCAACACGATCCCATTGTCATTTTGCTAAAAGTTCGTAATCTGCTAATTCATATCTAATGATCGATCATTGATCGGTCAATGGTCTCGTAATAGAGTTGTGGTAAAATGACAATATCGAGCTTATTAAGACTGCACAACGACGTTCTAATGGTAGATCACAGATCAAAGGAACTGTCAAAATTTTAGCAGATTACCGCATACGTCAGACATTCATTTGTCATTATGTACGAGATTACCAATCTTTGCCATCATGATCTGTGCCATTTCTTTCAATGGAGTGTCAGTGGTTGACCATTGGAAAGTCATAATGACGCCATTATATTATTAGATTACCAAAACTTGTCAAAATCAACAATTATGACATCAATGATAGGCCATTCTGACACTATTGTAATAGCAGACTTGAGGCCCTGTTCCCGGGGCCAGCGTGGGAGGTCGCCGCCGCGCCGCTTCGCGGCCCCAAGAGTAGACGGCAGTGCTCTGTCCAAACGGAGTAGACGTCCACTGTGTGCTACACCGTGTTATTCGGTCGGTCATCAGGGCCGAAGCCTTCTGGAGCCAAAGGTCGACTTCTGAAAGGTAAGCCCATGGTTCTAGAACGCAAAGGGCAACTGAAGAAATATAGGTATGGTTTCGTCTGATACGCCCTCTCACTTCACCCTAGGCGAGAAAAGTCGATTGATGATTCATATAAGACACTAGTAATCTGTAGAAATGTGTATTTTTTGTAATATTGTTTGTGTTAAGATTGACAGCGAATCCTCCGTGGATGAAAAGGTCTGTAGTTAAAAAAAACTTTTTACCAAAAAAATATAACCGACTTCAAAGTAAAAAAAACACTGAAAAGTGCAAAATAACTTTAATTTCGGAAGTCGGTGTTTCTATAATAGTTTTGTCTCTTCGTTATTTAACACCGACTTCCGAAATTAAAGTTATTTTGCACTTTTCAGTGTTTTTTTTTACTTTGAAGTCGGTTGTTTTTTTTTTGTAAAAGTTTTTTATTTTATACTTTTTAGTTATGGTACCACCACTAAAAAGTACCCCTCAGCCAAACTTAATTATACCTTATAGCCCGAGTGCATCTCATGAAAATTCTAATGATCCCAAACACGGTTAGATTACATTAATTTATTACATAGTTCCGGTGCCTAACTTCAGGCTTCATCATCAGATCAGTTCGATATATTCCCCCTCTACTTTCAGTCAGTCATCGACTACACGTATAAACAAAGCAATTTTATTTGTTACGCCGGTTCTGCTGTGATCCTATGAGGAGTTCTGTTCCATATCTTCGAAGTTCATGATCAGATCATAACAATATTTCTATGGGACCAACTCGGAAGTATAACCTCCCAATCAAAAAAAAAATTTTCAAAATCGGTCCACAATTGACCGAGAAATCGGTGAACATACATAAAAAAAAAAAAAACATACATTCAACCGAACATATAACCTCCTCCTTTTTGAAGTCAGGTTAAAAAGAGTTATACACTTTTCGCCGTGTCGGTCAAACATTCGGTAGCTGACAAGGCCTGTCGGCGAAAGTGTCGAGTTCCTGTAGACGAAATGTCCAATGTCCATAGGTGAAAGATTCTGCTGGGGAAACGGAAATAAATGAATCGTCCTGTCGACGTACAGTCCAATGACAAATCTGTCTTAGGAGAACGGTTGCGGAATATTTTATAATGGAAGTAAGTGTACTGTAAGCCTTTAATTTCCCATTGATAAGTTTGACGTAGGTACTTTACAGTTGATTTGATTAATGAATGAAGATTTTTGACCCACAAGAAAGACACGGAAAATTGAAACACAATACACATAAAACAAAAAAATGGGCACCCACTGACTATACCTAGATCTACATCATAACCGCGCAAATCGGTCATCGATCAAAGTAAAACTTTTCAAAGACGTTCAAACTATTGTTAGAAACGCTGTCGTCAGGGGCAAATTCCGGCACTGATTAATTAATTTTAGATATTTTGGCTTGATTATTTCAATTTAATAATAATATGGGGGTGTATACGGGGTCCCAATCAACACCTATCGGGACCCAAGCCAACCTCACCTTGCACGTGGTGCACCCTACTGACAAACAAACGAGGCTATGGCGACCCGCCAACACGCACTGGACCAGCGTGGCGGGTTATGGTCCAAACCACCCAAATGCATAATGCAACAAAAAACAGGACCCAAGTGCCCGGCGACTCCAGCGGTTGTGCTAGCGTGGACTGGTTGTGGGCGCGGCCCTGGGGTCTGGGGTGCTAAGAATCTCCGGGCGGGATCGATCAACCGTCGACGACTGGACCTGGCGACGTACAACACGCGTACACTCCGGTCCGATGAGAAAATCACCGAGCTTGAGGAGGAGTTGAGCGGGTTACGATGGAGTATTGTGGGATTATCCGAAGTCCAAAGACAGGGGGAGGACACGATAATCCTAAAATCTGGTAACCTGCTCTATTTTCGGGATAGATGGCCTCATCAGAAGGCTCAAAGTCACCCAAAGGGCAATGAAAAGGGCTATGCTCGGAGTTTCCTTGCGTGATCGAATCAGAAATGAAGATATCCGCAGGAGAACCAAGGTTGCCGACATAGCACGAAGAATCGCCAAACTTAAGTGGCAATGGGCAGGGCACATTGCTCGCAAAACAGATGGCCGTTGGGGCCGAAAGGTTCTGGAGTGGCGACCGCGTACCGGAAGACGCAGTGTTGGAAGGCCCCCTACAAGGTGGACCGATGACCTGGTGAAGGTTGCGGGAATCCGATGGATGTGAGACACACAGGACCGTTCATTGTGGCGACATTTGGGGGAGGCCTATGTCCAGCAGTGGACGTCTATCGGCTCAAATGATAATGATGATGAATAATAATATTTCAAAACTGTTCGCAATCATTTTTGTATAATCACACGCACTACTTCCGGTTGAACGCCACCTTTCTGGTAATATTGCAAACCTATGCTGTTTCCGGAGTGATAAGCATATGGTGGGGAGTAGTGCGAGCGCTTGGGGAGTGGAGTTGTCCAGAGTTGTCGTCGAACGGTTGAAGTGTATAGACGTGTAAAGTGAGTTTTATGAGAACATAATAAAACATAGTGAATATAATTGTTACAAATTGTTTTATTTTCCTTGACTCTTGCTACTATACGATACCTACCTATGGACTGTAATTGGGTAGTTGAGTGAATTAAATTTAGCTATCCCCGCGATTTCAACTGCGAATTTGGTTACCGCTCCGCTCCCGTGGGTCGTATCGCTCTTTGATATAGGCACAGAATAAGTAATAGCACAGAATAAGAAATAGTATAAGGATATAGGTAGCATACAGCATTCTTCGATAAATGGGCTATCAAACACTAAGATTTTTTCAATTCGAAACCATAGTTTCGATTAGTAGAGTAGTACTATTCATTGTTAAGTCGGTGTGAGTAAACATAGGTGCGAGTAAGCATAGGAGTGAGTAAACATAGGTGTGAGTAAACATAGATGTGAGTAAACATAGGTGTGAGTAAACGTAGGTGTGAGTAAACATAGGTGTGAGTAAACATAGGTGTGAGTAAACGTAGGTGTGAGTAAACATAGGTGTGAATAGACATAGGTTTGTGTAAACAAAGATGTGAGTAAAGAGAAAACATAGGTGTGCGTAAACATAGGTTTACATAAGTTTTAACCTGTGTTTAACCTATCGGGAATACACGTATAGTGTTCTGGTATGTTACTATTTAATTCATAATCACAATGAGCTACTTTCCATGTTACTTTTGTTGAGCACTACACAACAATTGCTATAGGATGGCGTAGGTGACAGCTGTCATACAATTTCTATCCACCTATCCTTTTCTCTCATCATAGAGATGCATATTTTCGTACTGCTGTCATCCTACCCATGCTATGCTAAAACGACCTTAAGGCCCCTCGCCCACGGCGACTTTTTGTAGCAATGCTGTAGCGCGTTCGCTTCGATAGAGTCGCGATTCTGTAGCGCGTTAGTAGCTTGCAAATTCATCGCTACAAAAAGTCCCCGTGGGCGAGGGGCATAATTAGTGATAAAGGAATACACATTGAGGAAAATGTTAAATCATAGAGCCGACCAAATCTCGAACCAATGCATGCGTTCTTTTCTATGACTCATATCGTTAACGAAAATACTTTCATCGAATTTGAGTCAATAAAATCTCCATAATTTTCTGTTTATCTCAAACATTCGAAGGAGAATGACTCATAATAATATTACCTACATTCTTAACACAGTTCTAATGCATAACTGTATCTGTCAGCTTTCAAATATGTAAGAATTGTTACGGTGTTTTAATTATAGCTTTTGAATAACATGTTTGAGCAACAGGACATTATGGTGCATATTTTATATTATTTCGATTAGTTTTGTTTATTTTGATTGTTTTTACTTTAAATAACAAATCGGTATTTTCTTGTGTTGATTTTTGTACAATATTTTATCATCATCGTTTCAGCTGAAAGACGTCCACTGCTGGATATAGGCCTCCCCCAAACATCGCCACAATGAACGGTCCTGTGCGTCTCGCATCCATCGGACTCCCACAACTTAAATCCGCAATATTTTATACTAATTAATAAAAGAGGAAAAAAGTGGTAACGACCCCGACATACAAGTCGTAGGTCGCGGGTTCAAACCCAGGTGGGTCATAATCAAAACGTGCGAAAAAAATGTTATCATTGAATATTTCCATATTTATGAGACTTAGTAAATATATATTTTTAATAGAGTTATGGATTCTGTGCTAAACTATATTCGTAATAAAGAATGTTCAATTGATTTTCATTAAATACGTATTTTTTATGCGCACAGTATGATGAAGTATCCTTCTGTGGACTTGTTACTACTAAGAGTAGGGAGCTTAGCATGGATATTAAAAATAAAATATTCTTCCAAGCATCGTCAAACTTTTGACAATATATAACTTATACATTGAGCTTTTATGTTCTGGTTATTAAAAAAAATAATCCCACCTATTTTTAATAAAAACCAGATTAAACAGTTCGTTACAGAATGTGTATCCATTCTGTGGACCCAAAATACCCAGCTCTAAGAATCGATTTCACAAATTACAAATCGATACTTTTATTTTTAAGCTGGCAATTCTATGTGGCTGTCATTTGTCATTGTGCCGACGTGGAATTAACGGTGAATATGTTTTAACGAACCAAAAAATTGTTTTCTCCAAGTTTTTCGTCAAAGATCGTGTGTCTTTCCTTACTATCAAATATTTCGGTAAGTGTGCACTAAATTATTACGAGAAACTTTGCATTATTGAGTCAAATGAACTTTTTTTACAATATTTACATTGTTTTTAATCTAACCTAAAGAAATATCACTTTAATTTTGTTTTTGTATAAGACAGTCCCTTCTGTGGAATTCTTTTCTGTGTTTCTGTGTCCACAGGAGAGACGACTGTCTACAGAATGGATAATAATGAAAATCCTCAATTGTTATGCTTGTGTTGATTGTTTATTATGGCCTCTTTATTATCTATTGCTGATTTTTCTCACGTTAGTCGGTTTTGGCTTACTTTTTAATGCACTTTTTAAAAAACCAAACCCAACATAGTTACTTTGGGAAAAGGCTATGCGGATTGATGAAAATGCACATAAGCTACTAAATGATTTTACTCTTATGTTAGTTTATGACAATACCCAAGCGATTGAAGGTTTTTGTGCTTATAAGCACAAAAACCTAACCAAAAATTATATATAATTTTTGGTTTCGGACGCAGGTATTGTATTTAGCTTATTTTGTTTTAGCAAATATGCCTCCAAGAAAAAAAATAATAGAGGAAGAAAAAAAGAGAAGACGCCGGGAACAGAAGAAACAGAGTATGCGTCCGTGCTCGGGCAAGATTAGATGATGCAGCTATTCAAGAAAGAAGAAGAAAAGACCGAGAAAGATACCATAAAAAGAAGAAAGACGGTCTAGTGAAAACTATTGAACAGTACCTACACACCGCGTCAACAGCGCCAAATTCTAAAGATGTGGCGAGATAAAGCAAAAAATCGTCGTAAAGATATGAAGCAAAAACTCTAGAATGGGATCACACAGAGGTAGTTGGTGTACCAACTACCTCTGTGTCATCCCATTCTAGAGTTGCATCAGGCAGAGCAGTGATTGCTCGATATAAGCGTAAATTAAAAGCTGAGAATCTTTATCTGAAGGAAAGGTTAAATATTCTAGAGTCTAAATTGGCCAAATACAAAATGTGTCTAGGAAGGGCAACCAAAAAATACCATAATATCAACAAACAGGTTGCTACGCGGGACAATAAATTAAAGAAATCAGGAAATAAAACTCAATTACATGACTATTTACAAGATGATGAATACAGCAGATTGACAGCGGGCAAAAACGAAACTATCACATGTAATAAAAAAATATGCAAATACTTAATGACTCCTTGCTAAATTTAGACAAGATATTTTTAAATAAAACAGGGCTTAAATTGTCGTACCCAAACATTTAGCCGAAATCGTCCATTGTGGGTTATATTTCCAAAAGTGATTTCAAGAGACACTTGTCTGTGTGCATTACATACTAATAATAATTTAATTGTTCATGCATCTTTATCTAGATTTAGAACCCCGAATGCCTATACATCAGTTGCTTCTAGCAATTCTCCCACATCTGAAGGTTCAATAAAATTACGTGCTCCAGTTACACGGAGACTTCACTTTGAAGTTGTCTATTCAGAAGATGATGATTTTGTTGTACCACTTCACAGAACTAAGAGGATGATTAATAATAGCATTTTCAACGACAGTGATAGCGATAATAATATTTTTTAATGGTCGTGTAAATTATGAAAGTATGGTGATTTTAAATGATTGTGTAGGTCTTTTCTGTGGACTATTAAAATATTTCGTGTGGAATCTCAGAATTTATTTTTTAAATTGTTTTTATGACTACTTGATTTAAAAATATGCTGGTTATTTTGTTATGCCACATACATTTAATCATTATAAGTTTTTTTTTCATCATTACGATAAACACTATTGATGCAAAAGTTGATTTCATTGATTTCTGTGGACAGCTCGATATTTTCTGTAGTCTATAAAAAAGTAAATAGTGACTATATTTACAAAAATAATTAAAGTCGATCTTATTAGAACATTTGATTATATTAATTTGGACATTTTACAATTAAAAGTTGATTTTAAACGTAATCACATGAGTTTTATTTTTACCAAAAATCAAACTTCGATTTTGATTATGACCCAGGTGCATTACTTTGAGTTATTTATTTCATCACCACTGCTCTTAAAACGGTGAAGGATGTTTTCGTGAGGAAACCGCCATGTCCTAAAACCAGAAATTCAAAGACATGTAATCGTGACATCCACCAACCCGCACTGGGCCCGCGTGGTGGCGGACTACGGCCCATTCCCTCTCCTAGAGAAGAGGCCTGAGTCCCAGCAGTGGGAACATTATAATATAAGACTAATTATGCTATACTATGCGAAACAACAAATAACACTAATAATTAATCTTTTTACAAATTATTATATCAAATAATTGTTATGTGTAAGAGTAGGTAAAGGTGTGGTTTTTTTTTAGGTGGGAAAGTTATCTTATGACATCCCACGCTCTTGGGCGGAGCAAGAGGGCGTGTCAGACTTTTACTGACTAAACTTCCACTCCTTTTCCTTCCTTGCCTTCGTCCCAATGGCCCGGGTTTCATTTTCACACCACCCGTGGCTCCTGCAGTAGGCTTCGACCCTACGGTTTGCTGACATCTCCTTGAGGCGCGCGTGGAACAATACGCGCCGCCGACGACTTGCGCTTGGTCCAGACGGTTACCGGACGGTCGGACGGCGAGCTACCCGTTGCTCGCTGTCCGCAAGCCCGCGCCTATGGTGGCCGGAAATCGGGATCGGGATCCCGGCGGTTGGGGCGTGAGGGCCGCTCCCTCGCGCGTGCACGTGCGGCCTCCTCCTTTGCTAGCATTACTGCTTTGCAGAAAGAGGCGACCGCCTGCTACTCCTCCTCGCTTCGGACCATGGCCTGTACCAAGGTCCGGCGCGAGAGATCGTTGCAATCGCCCCCACAAGGACACAGCAGTACTCTGCCCAAGCGGGGCGCACCTCTACCGCATGCTCCACCGTGTCCTCCATGCGGTCCACACAGTGGTGACACCCGGGCGTTACTTTCGCACGAATCCGGTGCAGAAACTTCCCGAACTGACCATTTTCGGTGAGAACCTGTGTCTTGTGGAAGGTGAGGACGCCGTCAGGTCTTTCCAGCCACTCCTCAAAGAGGGGACTTATCGCCATAATTATGGCGTGCCCAGCACTGGCTTGCGACAGTCGCTGCCTCCATTTCACCATGAGATCTCGCCGGAACTCTGTCCGCCAAGCCGCGACTTGTCGCGGGACCGAAGTTTCGCCCCGACGTTGCATATCCACGCGCAAATCGTGAATGCGTGCAAGGACTGTTTCCTCCAGATCCCATGGTGGCAAGCCAGCAAGGCGGCTCTGGCATGCGTTCAGCTGGGCCGCCGGTCGCTTACGCAGCGACGGCGCTTACACCGGCGCTCCATAAAGGGCCATGGACCGAACGATGCCTGCGTAGAGCCTCCAGCAGGAGAAGTAAAGGTGTGGTGGCTACATCTCCCTCTCTTGTACACACGTGACGTAATGGCGGTGAGTCGGTGACGTCACATTTCAGTGTGTTCCTCTTCATTCTGTTACCTGACAGTTTCCGCTTCAACTAGATTTGAAAGGTTTCTTATCTACTTTTGGCAGTCATGGCTGAATAGGCAAAACCGGCTTAATTGTCCTAAAAAATAAACCTAGGTACTTAGCAACCGGATTTGTTTTTTTTTCTATTTGCGATTTTGAATAAAGTTATTTTCTGATACATTTTTTTTTTTAATGTGTTAACATCACCATTCAGGATACTGTCTCTCCAAGGTCAGCTTTCTAACCTGAATTTACGTAGTCGCGGCACGTACTTACCTGGTGTTCCACGCGCACATCAAAGAGATGTCAGCAAAACCGTAGCCAGCAGGGTCGCTGCCCGCTGGGGCCATGGGGAATTTCTGAAAAAAAAAACCCGTGGTCCTACAACACAAAAGGCAACTGAAGGAACATAGGTGAGTTTTAGTCAATAAAAGTCTGACATGCCCTCTTGCTTCATCTTGGAGCGAGAGAAGCTATTTACATGATTTCCAACCACTCAAAAACAAAAACATGTATTACCTACGTTAAAATATAACTAAACTTCCGAATTTTAGCACTAGATGCGGTGCGTATTTACATTCTGTACATGGCCAGAACTCAAGGGTGTGAAACTAGTCGCGTATAGATTGGAAATCACTTTTTAATCGAGGTCTTCCAATCTATAAAAGAGTAGTACGCAAATACTCGCGTATACTTCGTAGTGACCTAACTACCTAACCTTATTACATAATATACAGTGCCAGTACGAATATGGACTAATCATGCGTAGATTGGAATAATCGCGCCTGGATTAGGTCATGTTAGAATAGTGACCATTGGAACACGATGGCGAGCTAACGAAGCGATCATGTGGGTTAGGTTAGGTTAGAACAGTGACCATTAAAGCGTTAGGCGAGCGAGCGCAGCGAGCGTGCCGTGGCAGCGGCCGCCGAGCGCCAGATCCCCTTCTAATGTTAGTGAATCATTTGGGTTAGGTTAGGTTAGGTTATAAGCTTAGCATATGTGATGTTAACTGTAGTATAGTATGTAGTATAGTATACTGTTGTAATTGCAGATTTAAAAATAACAATACACTACTTAGACAATAAATAATAATAACATACAAGTATACGCGAGCAGTTTCCTATGGCTACGTTCTGGCCTTGTATACAATGGAAATACGCAGATGCGTTGGTCGAGTTTTTTCTTGAGATACCACCCTACAATACCACATAAATTAAATATATTTCTCAGTCTCTATTTTTGAATAGAAAATGTTCAAATGTAATGTGTGTGTGTGTGTGTGTGTCCCGTAACTTTTAAAATAAGAGAATAATAAATAAGAAGAGAGAATATAATAGTGATAAAACTAAAAAAATATAAGATGTACATTACCATGCAAACTTCCACCGAAAACTGGTTTGAACGAGATCTAGTAAGTAGTTTTTTTTTAATACGTCATAAATCGTAAACCGCAATTTACCTTTCAAGTTTGTACGGAACCCTCAGTGCGCGAGTTCGACTCGCACTTGCCCAGTTTTTTATTATTATTATTTTATGTGTGTACCTCTGATCCCCGTCGTTTATGGACCGATTTGCAAAATTTTTTTTTCCTCGTAAAGGATATGCTTTCAGACTGGTCAAATTTTTTTTTTAAATTCATTTCTGATGATGGAATCCATGAGGAATCGAGGGAACTCCTCAAATATTATTGGCAATCATATAGTGATTTTGCTATTTTCATCGAGGACTTCATCAAATGTTACTTTTTGACCGTAAATCAGTCAAAAAGTAACATTTGATGAAGTGGAACTGATGAAAAAGACCAGAAATGGCCAACGGAACTACATACTCATATATCACAATGACGATAGTTAAGCGACTCTACAAGTTATTTCCCAGAGTCATCATGAACCGTTTTGCGCGCAGGTTTGATGACTTCCAGTCTCCCGAACAAACCGGATTCCGAAAATGGCATCAACATTCAGCACTGTAGACCACAAACATACGTTGCGGCAGGTTATACAGAAGACCGACGAGTACAACCTGCCTCTTTACTTCTTGTTTGTGGACTACGAGAAAGTCTTTGATACTATCGAGACTTGGGCTATACTGCAGTCTTTCCAACATTGACAATCTGTACATTGTACCACTAAAGTTTTTGTACGAAAACACTACCATATCAGTCCGACTTTAGGACCAGACCTCGAAACGGTTCACAGTCGCAATGAAGGATGATTTTAAAGTTCAGGGGGGCTATTGGCTAACTTTTTCAACAACAGTTGACAACTAGCATTCGTTGCACACTAAACTTTGCATTGCCAGAAGGTGATGCAAGCCCTGTTTAATTTGTTGTCTATATGAGAGCTCCAATTTAACTTACTGTCAAGGGTAACCCCCAGATATTTAACCTCGTTTGACAACTGGAGTTCAGTATTGAACAGTTTAGGCAGATTGAAGCGCCCTAGTGCTCGTTTTTGCGTGAACATGACTAATTCAGTTTTAGAGGGGTTCACTGACAGATCATATTCCCTGCACCATCGTTCCACGATGCACAGTGCTTGTTGCATGAGGTTGCAGATCGTTCCAGTCACCTTCCCAGGTACAAGGATTGCGAGGTCGTCAGCATAACCTATTGTGTAGTAACGGTTCGCGTTGAGTATGGTGATGAGTTCATTGATAACAAGATTCCACAGTAGCGGGGAGAGTACCCCTCCCTGTGGGCAGCCTCTGGCTATCAAGGCTAACTGCTGTTCTTCCTCAAGGCGAACTACTCGTTTGCTTAACATATTAGTAATCCAGTCAATTAATACCTGGTCAACTCCGTGCTTGGCGAGGGCGGCACTTATGCTGGAGAAGTTAGTTTTGTCGAAGGCTCCTTCGATGTCTATAAAAGTGCCCAGGCAGGTACCTTTCTGATGAATCGCTTCCTCTATCTGGTGTACCACTAGATGAAGAGCAGACTCTGTAGACTTACCTGAGCTGTATGCATGTTGGTTGTCATGTAGTGGCACTGTCTTTAAAGCGCCATCTCTTAGTTCCCTTTCACATAACCTTTCCATCGTCTTTAATAGGAAAGAGGTCAGACTTATAGGTCGATAGGATTTGGCGCTTGTAAAATCACTCTTACCTGGCTTAGGAATGAATATTACTTTCACTTCCCTCCATCCTTTGGGAACGTATCTAAAGGCCAGGCACGCTCTCATTAGAGGCACCAGACTAGTTGCCAACGGTGTCCCCCCCCCCCCACTGCAGTAGCGCTGGAAACACACCGTCAGGACCCGGAGACTTAAAAGGATGGAAACTTTCGATGGCCCATTGGAGTTTTTCCAACGTGATCATCCTGTGAGCGCAGAGCCAATCATCTTCCGATGGTGTTTGTGTCACATCTGACCATTCTGTTACCTGTGTGAAAACGCAGTCAGGGAAGTGAGCTTCAACTAGGACGCGTCTTGCTTCATCAGGTGACGTGGTGAGTGTGTTGTCAGGTTTACGGAGCGTGGTAGGCCCAGGAGTATCCTGTTGTGCCAATATTTTCCTTACCCTGTTTGCTTGTTGACATGATTCAATACTCCCACAGAATTTGCGCCAACCTGTGGTACGCCTGAATCTGATGCATTTTTTGTAGCTGGATTTGGCCGCATAGTAGGCGTCCCAGTCCTCGTCCGCACATGTGTTCATAGCTCTGTTAAGAGCCTTTCTTACCTTGCTGCGCTTGCGTTCCAGATCCGCACCCCACCAGGGTTGTCTCCCCGGTGTGTCACGCGGGATGGTTTCTGGGCAGGCAGTATTGTATACTGCTTCAAAAGCTTACACAATCGCAATTTTAAAAGTATCGATACAATAACATCTGTCAAATCGTGTTACGGTGGCTATCAAAGGCACCAGTGGCTTCAGTGACCAACGTCACTGAAGATAGGCAATACGAAACTAGCTGTTTGACAGATCAATGATGCACCTTGTTAACAAGTGATCATCACTTGAACTGTCAACAGAGTTACGCAATAGCCCCGCTGGACTGGAGAGAATTAGGCATTAACGTCAATGGCGAGTACATCACTCGCCCTCGATTTACCTACAATATAGTAGTTATGACTGAGATTATAGTGGAACTCAGTACAATGCTCGACTTCCGAAATAATGGGTACACAAGGAGAGTCTACACTTGAAGTTGTCTTGTTGTGGGACAGACGGTCCGGTTAAGTAGGTCTAACTTCGAGACAGAGGTCAGTGGTCGAACCCAACTCGAATGGGCAGAGGCACCGTTCGGAAAGCTAAGTAATATTTTCTCGTTCGACATATCACAGTGTCTCAAGACGAAAGTCTTAAAGCTTTATGACCAGTGCGTATGGTCAGTAATGACATATTGGCTCTAAAACGTGATCGCTCACAGTGGGCCTCATCAAAAGACTTAAAGGGCAAAGGAAAGGGCTATGCTGCATGGTCGAATCAAGAATGAAGTTAACTGCAGTAGTATCTGCAAAAGTCACCGACATAGCCCGAAGAATCTTGTGGCAATGGGCAAAAGCAATACATTACTCGTAGAACAGATGATCAATGAGGCCGAAAGGTTCTGGAGTGGCAACCACGTACTGGAAAACGCAGCGTTGAAAGGCATAATGTGGACCGATGAACAGATGAGAGTGGCGGGAATCCGATAGATGCGACACTCACAGGACTGGTCGTTGTGGAGACATTTAGGGGAGAGTACAGCTACCCTGTCAAACAGCTGACGTCTTTTGGTTGAAGTGATGAACGGTGATGCTGGGCAAAGGCCTCCTCCAAATTCTTCCAGATATTCCTTTCTCGAGCCACCTCGAACCAGCCCTTGCAGTAGACGTCTATGTCGTCCCGCCACCTCTTCCCATGTTAGCCTCGGCGATGTCGTCCATACTCAGGCACCCACTTTGTGGAGAGTCTTGCTCAGTGTTAAGTGTGCATGCAGCTGACGTGACCCACCCAATCTATTTATTTATTAATTCTTTATGCACACAAAAGTACAGAGGCGGACTTAATGCCTTAAGGCATTTTCTACCAGTCAACCTTTGGGTGATGCAGAGACAACTGGTGGTAGGTGCAATATTAAGCATTAGGTACATATTGTTATTAATACATTATATTTTATACAAATATATACTTACTTAAATACTATAAATACAATATACATAATATATATATATATATATGTACTCAAACTACAAAGAAGGTAAAAAGAGAATACACGAATCTAGTAAAACAATTAGTGCAGACAAATAATAAGAAACCCAATAAGCGCTATGACGATACTGCTGCCAACTTCTTACGGATGTGCTCGCGAACCTTCACTTTGAAGGTCAATCGGTTGGTTGCCATCCTGATTTCCTGGGGGAGTGCATTCTAAAGAGAAATAGCTTGAACATGAAAAGAATAGTGAATGAAGTCAGTACGGTGAGTGGGACAATGAAGTAGACGGTTATGAGATGACCGTAGATTTTTGTTGTGATTGGCGCAAATGTATTGGAAGTGAGAGGCTAGATAACTAGGAGAATTGGGCGAAACTAAAAATGAGAACAAGGTAGTAAGCGCTCTTTGCTCTCTGCGCTGGCGTATGGGCAACCAGTTTAGGAGCGACCTATAAGAAGAGACATGATCATATTTGCGCAGATTGAAAACAAATCGAATGCAGTTATTTAGAAGACGGTCAAGTTTGTTGAGGAGATCTGCATTCAGGTCATAGTAACACACGTCGCCATAATCGATGATTGGGAAAATTAGGGTCTGAACAAGCATTGTCTTCGTATTCGACGGTAATAAATTTTTCAAACGATACAAGGCCCGCAGCGTTCCCGTAACTTTCTGACTGACACTAGCGACTTGAGTACGCCAGTTCAGGGTACTGTCGATGCGCAGATCTAGATCTTTTACATCAGTGCTAAAAGGAACAACCGTACAGTCGAAAAGAACAGGTGGCAGAGTTGTAAGATCCACTTTGGCAATACTTCGTGGACTACCGATGATAATCGCCTGACATTTATTTGGGTTTACAGCAACACCAAATCTGTCAGACCATGTTTTAATTGCTATCAAGTCCCTATTTAATTTGCCAATAGTGTCAGATAATTCGTCAACTTTCCCTTGGCAACTGCAGATCATCTGCATACAGATGATACGCACACTGAAGTTCGGAAATAATAAGATTAATAAAAATAGAAAATAGAAGAGGAGAAAGAATGCCGCCTTGAGGAACGCCAGTATCCAAATTACACCAACGAGAAGAAGAGTCTCCAACGTGACCCGACTGCTGACGTTCCTGAAGGTAGGAGGTGAACCATTCCAGTGCTTCGGTAGAGACCATTACATAGGACAGGATAGCTAACAGGATATCGTGACTGACGGTATTGAAGGCATTAGAGAAATCGACCAACACTAGTACAGTGACTTTGGTGTCTTCTAGACCTGCCCGTATATCGCCAGTCACTTTAAGGAGGGCGGAAACAGTACTGTGCCCGGGCCTGAACCCAGACTGTAGAGGGCTAATCAATGAGTTACAGTGCACAAAGTTAGATAGTTGTTTGTGGACACAGGCCTCGAGCACTTTGGATAAGAAAGGAAGGATTGAGATTGGGCGGAAGTGGGTTGGAAGTGTAGGATTGAGAACTTTTGGCAGTGGACGAACGTAGGCTTTTCGCCACAAGGAGGGGAATACACCGGAGTACAAGGAAAAATTTACTATATGGGTAATGGCAGGCAGGAGTTGATCCAGGATAGTTATGATCATACCACGAGTGATATTATCACATCCTACCGCTTTGGATTTGATGGAAAGGATGATGTTTTTGATCTCTCCCGGTTCAACTGGAACAAAACGAAAAGGACTAATATTAGGACGCGTTAGACCAGAGATCAGAGATAGAGTATGTTGTTTTGTTAGACGATCCATAGTAGGCACAGTAGAGAAATGACGGTTGAGATCGTCTAAGTCGATAGAGTTTGGAGGGTCTAAATGTCGCGGTTCCAAGAGTAACCAAGTAGTAGAGGTAACCAAGAGTTCCAAGGAATTTCCAAATATCGGCAGAAGATGAAGAAGAAATGTTTTCAAGAATCTGACGGCGTTTAGCATTGCGTATCATCTGGTTACATCTATTCCTAGAAGCCTTAAAAAGTGCCCAGCTCTCATCCGTACGAACCCTTTTATATTTACGGAACGCACGGTCCCTGCGTCGCATGGCCATTTGTATGTCACTTGTCATCCAAGGTGCGGGAGGACGTTTCAGTTTCACTTTTCTGACGGGAGCGTGAATATTATAGAGGTTGATCACAACATCATTTAAGATGGAAACCTTATTGTCAATCGAAGTGGCCTCCGTCATTATTTCCCAATCGACCAGAGATGCATCCTTTCTAAGTTTCTCGACGTCCATTCTCGCAAAACAACGCCTGTTCAGAACCCTCGGTTTAGTTTTCGGAGGTTTAAGGATATAGGAGAGGAAAATCATATCGTGATGGGAGAAACCAGGAGCATCATGTTGACCATAGGAAGAGACGAGGGAAGGATTAGAGGTGAGGATTAGGTCGAGCCAGGTGTCGTCGCCCGCAATGTTATGGTGAGTAGGTTGGAGAGGTAACACATGCAGACTAGCCGACTCAATAAGGTGGAGAAGTTTACGGGACCGAGAGGAGTTTTGGGCAAGGAGGTTTGTGTTGAAATCACCCATTATGATGTGGTGCGCATACTCTGAACCCAAAGATTCAAGAACCGTTTCGAATTCAGTGAAGTAATCGACAGTAGGGGGACAGTAAACTACACCAACGATGGCCTTGGCTCCTTTGACACAAACTTCAAGGAAGATAAATTCAGCAGAGGCAGAATAGTTTGAAGAGGAAGAGGCAAGTATTTTGTAAGGAAAGTCGCTGCGAAGATATATATCCCAATCCCATTTTATCTAGACAGCCTTTTTTCTTACATCTATGATCATGACCGCTTTATTGCGGAGTAGCGTTTCTTATTCGATCAGCTCTTTTGACACCCAGAATGTTACGCTCCATTAGCTAAGAAGCCAAGTCCTAAGCAAAACTTTTGCAACTCGGTGAGCGACCAGTCCTGCGGGGCTATTGCGTAACTCTGTTGACAGTTCAAGTGATGATCACTTGTTAACAATGTGCATCATTGAACTGTCAAACCGCTAGTTTCGTATTGCCTATCTTCAGTGACCAACTGCAGTGACGTCATTAGCCACTGGTGCCTTTGATAGCCACCGTAACACGTTTTGACAGATGTTATTGTATCGATACTTTTAAAATTGCGATTGTGTAAGCTTTTGAAGCTGTATAATAGTCGATAAAATTTTAGAGTGGTCACAATAGGCACCGTAAATTTTTATAATTCACCACATTTCCACCGTAGTTTGTTAGTCACTTGTGTGATACGTAATACCAATTTTATGAAATTGTCAGTTGACAACTAAGTTTAGTGTGCAACGAATGCTAGTTGTCAACTGTTATTGAAAAAGTTAGCCAATAGCCCCCCTGAGCACCTTAGGTTTGGACGGGCAGGATACATATGTCAATGAGTACCTCAGAAAGATCGGTAAATCTCCCTTCATTATCGTCTTTATAGATCAGTAGCTATCCCACGAGTTTCCGATACGATTTTTTTATGTGTCACTATTTTTTCTATATGGGTATACAATTTTTTCTGTTGATTTCGCTCCATGTTGATATTTAAGCAATTACACGCTTAATAAATCACAAAATTGATTTATTTAGAACACATTTCAAGTTCACATTTCAAAAAAATATTTTTCATCTCTAATTGAAAATTTTCAACCAAAAGTGAAATTTTTCCGAAAAATTTCAATAGTTGAATAATTGCCCATCTCTAATCCTGCCCTGCGTTCAAAAATGAGGTTAGAGTTAACTCTAATGATGTCATCAGGTTAGATACTCTACGCTCGCATTTTTGAACGCAAACGTAGAATTCAACTGTCAATGCCAAACAACTGTCATTCCTGCCGCTTACACCTTTACACCAACCTACCCTGCTCGGAGTTAGAGTTAGTTGGGTTAACTCTAGGGTAGCTACTCGAGTTATAAAAGAACGACCCTGGATTGCAACTCGAAGAATTTTTGAACGGTTAGAGTAACGACCCTACCCTACTCTGGTTATTTTTGAACGCAGGGCAGATGGTATACAAGATTCTTGGATGACGAGTCATTTCTAAACGAAACTAAAACCACGAATTAAACTGACAGCGGAGACATCTGTCATCTGTCACTAACACTGCCTGCCCTAGACATGGGCATTTTTGCCTTTAAAACTCAATCGATTTCAAACTTTTAAATCGATGTCAAAAACCATAATAATTATTCGATGTCCGATTTCATTAGCACCAACTGCATGTGGGTGCGGCGGTATGGCGTTGAGGCGGAATCGAAGTGATAAGTGATCGCTGTCAGAGTTGGTTTGACATTTTCGCGAGAGCTCTTGCGGTGTTGTGCCTTGTTTTATACAAATGGTAGCTAGAGCGGTAACTTCGCGAGCTCGTAGGACAGAGGCGCGTGAACCGCATTTGATCGTTTCGCAATCGCAATCGCGTTGAATCGCCAACGTAAGACGCCGCATAACAATAAGCCTAAAAACAAAATACATAAAATTTTAATGTAATCTTTTAGCACTTATAAATAATAATAATAATAAAATAATAATAAAATTTATTCAATTAACGTTTACAAAAAATTAACATTAAGCCAACAGTAACAAGGTTTCCCATACAATTACAGTGCCTAAAAATATACTAAAACTAAAATATTGTTAAAGGTGCAATTAATCGTAGTTCGGAATAGCAATGTTTGATAGTGGACCGCCCGATCTAGGTTAATTTAAACCTGTGTTTCAGGCCATCACTTTACAGTCCAGTTTTATTGCGACAGTAAAATTTAAAGTTACAGTAAAACTATTTTAATAAATATTCTATTATAATAAATAATTACGAAAATAAGCTTATATTACCTACATTAATACCTAAAATAATGTCTATGAAATTATACAAAAATAAACAAAAACGAGGAGATCAGATAACATTATGCCAAAATTTCTAGAAGTTGTTCTGTGTCTGTGTAATTGAGTTTCACTAAATATTCTGACAAATTCTTACTACATTTTTTATACCTTACACTATAGAAACTTAGTACTTTGTTAAGCCTATTATATAGAAATGGTCCTAAGAATACGTAAAAACGCTTAGTAAAGGCATGTCTGGTTTGAGGCTTTATGCAAACCAAGTCCTTCCTTCTCTTGTCAGAAGGTATAGGGTCAAAAGGAAGTGCCGCATGCTGGTGTAGTACTATGTTTAAAATAAATAATTGCCGCACTGTTAGCACATTGCATGCTATGTAGAGCTGGTGCGTAGAAAATCTAAAAGGGCGAAAGGTAGCAACCTTGAGAATTGCTCTTTGAGCACGCTCTAACGGGAGTAAAATTGTTTTGGCCGCACCACCCCAAGAAGTTATGCAATATGTAAGAATGGATTGACACAAAGCTAAATAGACCTGTTTAATTAATTTGTAGTCGGCTATGTTACGTAAATTTTTAAAAACATATATTAATTTGCGCACTCTCGTACACAGTAACTCGATATGTTTACGGAAATTCAGATTTGAGTCAATCGTGACACCTAGATATTTTAAATGGTCAGCTTTGGCTAAAGTCGGGCAAGGGCATGCAGTGTCAGCATACGTGCAGTTAATATGTGCGTGAATGTTTAGGTTATTAAGCGGTATGTTAGCATTTCTCATTGTAAATAAAATGTAATTTGTTTTATCTGCGTTTAATGTTAGGAGATTTTTCTGGAGCCACTTAGTAACAATGTCAAAACCATTTTGAGCGTATTCATACACCTCAACTTTTGACTTACCTGAAAACAATAGAGCGGTGTCATCCGCATATGACATTATAATACCATTTTGGAGCGACAGGCTGCATAGTTCATTTATGTAGATTAAAAATAATGTGGGCCCCAAAATGCTACCTTGCGGAATGCCAAAACAGCTATTTCTAAGATCAGAACTGGTATATTCACCTATTTTTACACATTGCTGACGATCACTGAGATAGTCAGAAAATAGTAAAAGTTGTTTACCTCTTATCCCAAGTGATTCAAGCTTGTGCAAAAGTAAAGAACAAGAAATAGTGTCGAAAGCCTTGGCAAGGTCTAGAAAGATCCCAATTGTGTGCATACCATTATCTATGTTAGTAGTTATATAGTTAGTCAAATTGTGTACTGCTTGGCTAGCTGATCTTTTAGCCCTGAAACCAAATTGACTATCTGATAGTAGTCTGTTTTCTTCTAGATATTTTATCAATCTACTGTTAATAATTTTTTCTAAAACTTTAGAGAGGCCTGTTAACACTGAGATGGGCCTGTAGTTATTCACACTGGTTTTATCTCCAGATTTGAATACAGGTGTGACCACAGCCTTTTTAAGTAGTTTTGGAAATATACCTTTAGATAAGCAAAGTTGGAAGATGTGGGTTAGAGGAGGGGCAAGGAGATTTTTAAATGTTTTAAGAATATTATTAGGTATGTTATCCCACCCAGTGGCACAAACATCCTTAAGCCCGCTTATAATTCTGACTACTTCGTTAACGTCTGTATCTAATAAAACAAAAGATTTTAATGTGGAGGATGTCGTGGTAGAGTTGTGTTGGGAAATGATACTAGAGTTGAGTGTTTTTTCAGCTAAGTTTTTACCAATGTTAACAAAAAAGTTGTTTGCTTTATTTATTGCTTCTGTTGGGTTTATACCTGACAATAATATATCAAACGGGGGTTCGGGTTTTTTTGATCGAAATGTATGAGATTTTACGAACTTCCACACTAGTTTACTATTTTTCCCGGCCTTCTGTAATTCGTTTTTATCGTACTGATTTTTTAGTTTTTTCAAAAGATTATTACAGAAGTTCCGATACCTTTTATAAGTTATAGAAAGCACTTCGTTATCAGGAGCTAATTTTAATTTTAGGTGAAGTCTGTCTCTATGCCTTATACAACGAACGAGACCAGGGGTGATCCAGGGTTTAATGCAACTATACTTTCTAGGCATTTTCATAGTAAACGTGTTTTTCTGTATCGCAGATTGTAACGAATTTATGAAATAATGTAACGAACTATTTGCATCGTCTGAATTATAAATAGGGTCAAGATCAATACCGCGTATGTCATTTTCAAGAATTGTCATATTGACTTTAGTGTAGCTACGCATGCAGTTTTTTCTAGGTGAACTTATTTGTAATGTTAGTAAAACAGCCTGATGATCAGTAAGCGTAGAATTAGTAACCAATGTTTTGGATGGATTTTTTGATTTTAGAATGATGTGGTCTAAGCATGAGCCGCTCCGATGCGTGGGGTGGTAGTGAGCTGGTAGAAGTCCATGAAATGAGCAAATATTCAGATAATTATGTACTTTACTATCTATTTTCCCGGAAGCAATGTTAATGTTAGTATCGCCCAAAAGTATTATATTTTTAAAAGATGCTATGTTTTTTAGGTTTCTGTCGAGTGACTCTAAAAATCCATCTATGTTTTGAGAAGGAGGCCTATAAATAGCCATGACTACCGTATCGGGAATTACTTTAATTATTAAACAATTACTATCCAGGGATACTGGTTCTTCTCTTACAGTTCTTAAATTATTTTTGATATAAACTACTAAACCATCGTTCTGGTTTATGTTTATGTCACTTCTGTAGGAATAATAACCGTCAAGAGATGGTAAGTTATCCATTTGTTTTGACAGCCAACACTCTGTTAAAACAATAATATCACAGCTTACGTCAAGATCCTGTAACAGCACTTCAAAACCGTTCATGTTTCGACTTATGCTGCGAATATTCTGTGTGAGTAGGGTTAGCGTTTTGTCACCAGCAGGAAGAAGGTGTTTACAATCCTCAACATTGCAGACTTTGGACTCCGACACAGAAAAACTATCTAGATCGCAAATTAGCTGATTTGTCATGACAATTAAAAAATAAAATAAAAATTAAATAAATATAAGCTACCTGTTTATCTGCTAACTAACTAAAGTATTAGGTGACGCTCTTAGGCGCCTTCATAGTCTATTGAGTTTATGTAATTCATTTCTGCATGTTTGCGGGCCGGGCAACCTACATCACCAGTTGGATGGTCACATTTCCTCTTGAAGCGTTTACACGTTGCGCATAGAGGGGGAGAAGATTTACTGCTGCATTCCTTGAAGGAGTGTCCGCTCTCTCCACAGTGGTTGCAGGTAGGACTGGTTTCTCGGCAGAACTTGGCTGCGTGTCCGAACTGCTGGCAATTGAAGCACCTGGTGACTATAGTGAAATCTCTCACCGGGCAAGATGTCCAATTGATAAAAATGCGGCTTTGGTTGATGATAACCTTTCTTATGCTAGCAGGTAGTTCCAGGATGTAGTTACAAGTTGGAAGGTCTCTCTTACCCGATTTATGGCTCAATTTGATGCACTCTAGGAATGACTCGCGAGTTATATTCGGCAACTTGTCTGATAGGTTCTGCTCGTAAATACAGTCAAATACCTCCTTTTCAGTAAGAGCGACGGGGACACCAATGATAGCAATCCTAGGTCGGCGTTTGGAAGGTTCTTCTATTTTAAGGCCAGATGATACCAGTTTTTCCGAGTTCTTGAGTTTATCAATATCGCCTTTGTTTTCGGTGCTAATCAAAACGCCCCCATTTTTCACTTTTTTTAGACCACGAACATGAAGCTTAAGTTGTTCTGGGGAGATGATCTTTTGGACAAGAGACTTGGTGTCGTCACTTGTTTGGGTTTTATCGCTGGGATAGATGGCGACTGATCTCAAATTTGCAGGACGGACGATGTCGGTACCTTTCTTAACCATGCTAGCATAGGACGAATTTTCTGATGGATTCAGTTTGGTTTCTACGACCTCTCTGAACTGCTGGAGAGAGTTCACAACATTCTGCTGAACCTGAAGGTGCTGGATTGTAGTATGGGCCTGGATAGTTTTTGTCTTCAATGATTGGTATAAGACGGCCATCTGAGCAAATAAAGATGATATTGATAAGAAATTCATGTTTCAACATACAACAGATTTGTACAAAAATCTGTCTATTTTATTCCGCTATGTTACATTTGGTTAGAAAAAGAAAAAGAGAATTTCTTTGCATCAGTAAGTTTGCGTTTGGATAAACACACGATTCATTTCGTAATATCCAATGGATTTATTTGTCGATTTAGATTTATTTTGCGTAATAGATTGTTATTCTTAATTTTAGAACTCAGATTATCGAGTCAAAAAAATCGATAAGCATCGATTTGTGTTTGAAATCGAATATTTATATCCTTGTCAACAAAAATTGAAATTGAACTGTCAAATTAGCAAAACAAATTACAAAAGCTGTGTAAAATTTGCAAGTTTTTAGAAAAACAACGATGAAATTAGAGAAAACTCTCTAGTCTAATGTAATAGCGACGTTTATCTACTGATTAACAAGGTATATTTTGTCAATTTCTTTTAATATTCGAAACTTTTCCACACATTTGCACTTGCACGTGTCAACGAATGAAATGAACATGCTGAATTTAATATTTTACTCTTGATTTAGTACTTTAATTACTTAATTATAATTACTTAAATATTTACGATACTGTGTATTATCTTTTAATTGTTAAAATATTTATAAAAACAATAATAACCTCAAAATTGTGAATAAAGAAGGTTATCTATCTCAGATGATTATAAAGTAAAATAATACGATACTACATTCTATTTCAAATATCTATTATTTATTTTGCACACCTACCTCAGTGTTGTCTTTTTTAACAAAATGGTTGACTGGTAGATAATGCCTTGTGGCATTAAGTCCGCCTATGTACCACCACTGTACATGAAGTTTAAATAAATAAATAAATAATACTCATTGTTTGAACATTCCTAAGATTACTCTTTGACCTGAATCTCAGTATTTAATACTTTCGGTGTCAAGGACCCAGATTAGGAGTTAAAAAATCAAAACGCCCCGGGCGTCAGTCAGGAGTCGCAGGGCGATTTCCGGCCACCTTAGGCGTGTGCTTACGGACGACGAGCAATGGGTAACTCGCCGTCCGGTAAGGATCTAGCCCGAGTAGATGACGCGTACCCTTAAAGAGTGGTCTACAAAGAGTTGTCTGTGTTGATTACAAAACTAAACATATTAATTCTGTTCTTAATTAGGATTTTTCTTCTTTTCGAATCTATGGTACATTTGGGCCCAGCAGGTGGCAATGTTAACTACTTACAGTATTGTTAGCGCTCATCATGCCCATATCTTTATTCCATCAAAACACTACTTTCAATAATATAGAAGTTAATTAAAATAACTGTTTATATTCCCAGAATGAACATACCAAACTCAAAACCACCTTCCCCGACGAAACAGAAACATAAAAGGAAATCTTCGCTGCGACTCTCTACATCAGAACACAAAAACATGAAGTTAAGTAGACCTGAAGTGGTTCCCGTAACAACGGTGAAGCCTCTAAAATCTGCAGCCGTTAAACGCAAAGCTGAAAAACCGGAAGGCAAAGAGGTAGACAAGGAGGCCTTAGATTTTGGTGATAAATATCCGATATTAAAAGATCAAGACTTGGTCTGCAAATTCCTGAAAGTTCAAATGACTAATAATCAGAAAGGTATGTTGGCATGCTTTTTTTAATTATTTACTATCCTGTTCCGCGTATTCGATTCCTACAGAAGGAAAGCGCTGTCAGAAAGAGGTGGCGGGATGATTTGAACGCGTACCGTGAGAACTGGTTAGAGACTGTGCGAGATAAGAAAGTTTGGGAGGACTTAGGGGAGGCCTTTGCCCAGCAGTGGTGTCCCACTGCTACTGCTGCTGTAAGGACTAGAAAAAAAAAATCTATCTGACCTGATTGACATAATCATAGTCTTAACTGTGAACTGTCCAATGTGCATACTGACTGAACCATCCAATAAGTGAATATTGAATAATCATTAAGTTTTATTTTATAATCTGTTTTTTTTTTTTTTTGTTTCAATTAATATTTGTATTTCAGGCCGCATCCGTCAAGCCGTAAGAGAATCCTTACAAGGCACGTCCAGCATACTGGAACCAGAAGTAATCCACAGTAAAATTCAGTCCATCCTCAGAAACTCAACAAACCTCACAGACTCCGAATTAAGACGGGTCCGCATACTCTACAACCTTTTAAAAACCGCATTAAAAGAACAGAAACAAAATATTGATAGTGCTAAGCCTAAAAAAACTGAAAAAACTAAAAAGAAAATGGCCGGGGATACTCCGAAAGTGAAGGATACGGTTAAGAAAGCAAAAACAGAGAAATTAGAAAAGATGGAGCAAAAACCTCGGGGACCAAAGAGGTATATTGTGTTTTTGGGGAACTTACCACTTGATATCAACAAAAATAAGGTAAGAACAATTCATTTTTTTTTTTATTATTGATAGGCTCGCGTTTAACCACTATCTCAGATGATGGAAAACAACAATGTGGTCAACAATGGAGCATGCTTGCCTAGAAGTAACCTATTCACTCGTGATTTTTCATTCCCATGTTGTAGTTATCAGGAAATACTCCAGCAGGGAATTCCACTGCTTAGCTTTACAGGAGGGTGATTAACAGTTAAATTTTTTAGAATTTTGTTAAAAATGACGAAATAGTCGGATTTAGTTATTATTAACATCATCGCATCTAAATCCGACTTCTTTTTGCATAACAATTTTATTTTTTTTAATTTTAACTTTACATTACTCTCGTGTAAAGTTTATCCAATGTCGCTTAGTAATTTTTGCCTTTCAAGCGTTCATTTTAAAGGAGAAGCTGACTGACTGACATATCAACGCACAGCCAAAACTACTGGGACTAGGAACCTGAAACTTCGCACAAGGTTTCGAGCACTAAAGTTTCGAACACTCGAGCACTAAGAGAGGGTTTTCCAAAATTTACCCTCTAAAGGAATGAAACAGGGGTCCAAAGTTTGTATGGAGAAACCTAATTTCACGCGGACGAAGCCGTTGGTAGGAGCTAGTGTGAAAAAATATATGTATTTTTTTTTTATTGTGGTTAATCATCAAATAATTCTTCCCTCTCTTGCTGGAACTTGTATTAATTACTCAAGTCTGCTACTCCTTGGAGCAGCGAAAAAATCAAAGTTTTAAGTCAACGCAGTCTAAAGGCCGTTTAAGCTCCGTTTATGGCGCATATTTTGACACTCGCAAAGAAATCATAACCCATATGGGATGCGAAAGAGAACCCCGGGGCCCTGGAATGAAGGCAAAGATGGAACAGGAGTGGGTTTTACACATTCATTGTGCGTACAGCTAAGGAGTGGAATTCCTTGCCGGAATCTGTTTTTCCTGATGGCTACAACCCGGGAATCTTTAAGTCAAGAGTGACTAGGTTACTTCTAGGTAAGCGCGCTCCATCGTCGACCGCATCGTCGCTTTCCATCAGATGTGATAGCGGTCAAGCGCGAACCAATCAAGAAAAAAAACAGTAAAAGTCTGACACGAAAGGGTCGGAGATGTCATTAGATGATTTCCCACCTAAAAAAAAATTTGGAACTTCGGGCCGTAGAAATTTTTGAAAGAAAAGGTCCTGGAATGCAAAGGGAAACTGAAGGACAAAGATGGGTTTTAGCCATTAAAAGTCTGACACGCCATCTCGCTACGCCTTATAACGGGAGAAGTCAGATTTATCTCATTTAAAAAAGGGGTCTTCCCGTTGACCGAAAATCCTGAAATCTGGCAAAATGCAGTCTTTTTTTTTTATTATTAATGATACGCTCGCGTTTGACCACCATCTCACCTGATGGTAAGCGATGATGTGGTCGACGATGGAGCACGCTTGCCTAGAAGTAGCCTATTCACTCTTGACTTAAAGACCCCTAAGTTGTAGCTATCAGGAAACACAGACTCCGGCAAGGAATTCCACTCCTTGGCTGTACGCATAATAAATGTGTTCTCAAAACGTTTTGTGCGTATGGGTGGGATGTCTACCATGTACCGGTGACGCAACGCCGTACGTCTAGTGGTCCGTCTGTCTCATAGCACAATTAAAGGAAAAAGCCTGAAAACAGTTTTGCAGTTACATCACAAAATAATTATGCAAAACAATACTCAGAGAGCTTCGACGCTCGATTCTGGGATCGAACTATTTACATAGGCAAGTTTGTACGGAATATTTGGTGCGCGAGTTCGACTCGGAAGTCATCATCATCATTTCAGCCGAATGACGTCCACCGTTGAACATAGACCTCCCCCAAGCATCGCCACAACGACCGATCTTGTGCGTCTCGCGTCCACCTCATTTCCGCGACTCTCGCCAGGTCGTCGGTCCACCTTGTGGGAGGCCGCGCCAACGCTGCGTTTTCCGGTGCGTGGTCGCCACTCTAGAACCTTTCGGCCCCATCGACCATCCGTTCTACGAGCAATGTGCCCTACCCACTGCCATTTAAGTTTGGTGATTCTTCGGGCTATGTCGGCGACCTTGGTTCTCCTGCGAATATCTTGATACTCGCACTTCACCCGTTTTTTGACATTACATGAGTCCTTTAGGAAAAAAATATAAATAAAAAAAGAAAACCAAACCAAACCAACACTATTGCGTTTACTCCGCGAGGGTCGCACATCCACGACCAAATACTCCATCTCGTCAACTCTTCTGTCACCTATAGGGATTGAAGAGCTAAACGAGATGGAGTACCCAGTCGTAAACACACGAACCTGGCGAATAGGGCACGAAATTACTCGGCGGACCAATCTGGCGCAAGCGGTTAACGACTAAAACATAATTAAAATCCATATCGATCCTTTGTTACAGATTATAAATCACTTTTCGGAGATGAATGAGCAAATCGTCGACATCCGTATTCCGAAGTTGGACGGCAAGAAGAGTGCCATCGCTTATTTAGAACTCAGCAATGAACCTAGCTATGAGGTAAGACTTCTAAAACTTGTCTTTTCTTGTCTAGTCTTTTTTGGGGTTCCGTACCTCAAAAGGAAAAAACTGAACCCTTATAGGATCACTTTGTTGCACGTCCGTCTTTCTGTCAAGACCCTTTATCTCAGGAACGCGTGGAGGTATCGAGTTGAAATTAAAACCATATACTCAAGTCTGCGCTTCCTTGAAGCTGTGAAACAATCAAACTTCTGAGTTAATGAACCGTTTATGTCGCAAAAAACGTATATTTCGACACTCAAGGGAATAAAAATTCATAGGGTATTTCCCGTTGACCTAGAATCCTGAAATTTGGCATGAAGCAAGGTCTCATTGCACACATGACACAAGTATATGAAAAAATCTAAAAACTGAATTTACGTCACAAAAAAAAAACTTTTTTACAATTCGGAAAAATCTTTGTAACTCAATTCGGGATTGAACTGTTTTCATAGGTAAGTTTGTACGGAACCCTCAGTGCGCGAGTCCGACTCGCACTACCCTGTTTTTTTTTTTTGTTTTTTTTTCTTGTCTCGTCTAACATTTCTTCCTTACTTGAATCGCAACCGCGATACGCGGCGCATCAGTCAATTGCTCAACCAACCGTGCCGTCTGGTTTCTCAAAACATTTTTCATTCGGAATGATCTTTTGATATTTATAAAAGAAAGAAAGAAAAACAGTTTATTTGCGCAAAATAACGCAATCTTAAAACTAGCTAACAAACATAATCAATAGATAGGGAAGATATGCGTCACATCCGCTCGAAACGGCCGAACGCTCAGCATAAAGCTGCGGCCTCACGCATAATGCGATGAGCTCACAGCGCTGATTTTTAGCTTGGGCCGCGTGTTTATCTTACGTTAATTTTTACGCTACGATGCGTAAAAGATGCGCATCCCTGGAGCCTTACCATGAATTATTAAAATGTCAGGCGAGCGATTGAGAAAAAGGGATGGAGCCATACACCTTATACAGGGTGTCACTAATATCGACGCACAAACGAATACCATGGATCCAGTACATGATTCTGGACCCCCCAAGTGTGCGTCCACCTGTACACACGAACTGTGTACACTGCTTTGGCGCTGACCAAGAAAAAAAATGTTGTCTGCGCTAGACACGACGCGTGAAGTTGCTATTTTGCAGTAGGGGGGCGGGGTAGGTTTTTTTTTTTTTTTTTTAGTGGGAAAATCATCCAATGACAAATCCCGCTCTTGGGTGGAGCAGGAGATAGTGTCAGACTTTTACTGACTAAAAACCCACTCCTGTTCCTTCGTTGCCTTCGTCCCAGGGCCCCGGGTTTCGTTTTCACACTACCCATGGCCCCAGTAGGCTTCGACCCTGCTGGGCCCCTACGATTTGCTGACATCTCCCTGAGGCGCGCGTGGAACAATACGCGCCGTCGACGACTTGGGCTCGGTCCGGACGGTTACCGGACGGTCGGACGGCGGGCTACCCATTGCTCGCCGTCCGCAAGCCCGCGCCTACGATGGCCGGAAATCGGGCGGGGTAGGTGAGAATGCCACGATACATTTTCGTGCCTTGATCCGATAATAGTACATTTTGATACAAGTGCAGAAAGTTTGTCATTGCGACTGAGGCGGAATACGCACGAGCCGTAGGCGTGTGTGTTATGGATGCAGTGGATGCCAAGGGATGCAGTGACAAATTCGCACGTGTGTCAAACGACGTTTTTCAATACACTTGCGAAGAAATGAATAAACGGGGGTTGACCGGCGACTCGTGGGGGTCGACGCGCGCCCAGCCTGATGCGATACATGTAATAACATTGTGGCGGGGGAGAGCACGCGCACTTTTCAGCACTTGTGCGGAAAATAGTCTATTGCGTGCCTAAAAGAGGTGGGATAAGAGCGAGTTTTCGAGTAAGTGTATTGAAAAATTCTTATCGTACACATGATCCTATCCTATCCTAACTGCTGCAGACAAAGTGAAATTTCTTAGCGTGTACAAGCGCCCCTAATGTGTTCTTCTTGCAAATTCATAATTTCGTAATCGATTAACGCATACCTATTGTTTATTTTCAGTTCGCGTTATCGAAGCATCATTCGATGCTGGGAAGTAAAAGGATAAATGTGCTGTATACAGCTCCAAAGAAAGGGAAGATTACAAAGGATAAGGCTAAGGTAATTATTACTTTTTTAGAGTTCCATACTCGAAGGATGCCATCATCATCATTTCAGCCGAAAGACGTTCACTTTTGAACGGTCCTGTGCGTCTCACATCCATCGGATTCCCGCGACCCTCACGAGGTCTGAAATGATAATAATAATAGTTTTTTTTTTTCGGGGGGAAAATCATCTTTTGACATCCCCCGCTCTTGGGCGGAGCGGGAGATAGTGTCAGACTTTTACTGACAAAAAAACCACTCCTGTTCCTTCATTGCCTTTCGTACCAGGGCCGAGTCTTCCTTTCAGAATCAGACCCTTGGCCCCAGTAGGCTTCGACCCTGCTGGGCCCCTACGGTTTGCTGACATCTCCTTGAGGTGCGCGTGGAACAGTACGCGCCGTCGACGACTTGGGCTCGGTCCGGACGATTACCGGACGGTCGGACGGCGAGCTACCAATTGCTCGTCGTCCGCAAGCCCGCGCCTACGGTGGCCGGATAATAATGATGGTGAGACCAGTTTTTCCACCACAATTTTTTATTTAGTTGGGAAAACATGCAACGACTTCTCCCGCTCTGGAGCGGAGCGAGATGACGTGTCAGACTTTTACTGGCTAAAACCACACCTTTCCTGTACTTCAGTTGCCCTTCGCGTTCTAGGACCACACATGTTTCCTCTTCAGAAATTCCCCTAACGGGCATCGGCCTTTTCATCCCTACTGACGTGATATTATATTAATCTTTTTACAATATTTCTTTCAACAGATCAAATCAGCAAAGCTAATAGCCCTCCAGAAGTCAGGCAAGCTTGTAGGCAGTGTACCGCTAGCCAAAAAACGCAGTCAACGCCGTTTGAAAATGAAGCAAGCCCAAGCGAAACTGGAAGCACAGAACGCATGACACTTACCATAATATAACTTTAATATAAACAGTACTTTTAGCACGGAATCATGGATTTACGAGACTTATTCGTCAAATGTTTATCGATAGGAATTTTTAATAAGATCAGGTCATATTATGACAGAAGAAAGGAAAGAAAAAAGATTTCGGGTGCACGTAAGATTAAAGGGTATAGAAGTCGCAATTGAGATTTAAAGTGTTTAAATAGTGCTGTAAGGCTAACAACTCACGGAGCGGTTTTCACCCGTGCCCGCCGCGGTAGAGGAAACAGCTCTTTTGTTTCAAAACTCACGAGACCGCAGATTTACGCGGTTACGCAGCCGCTTTGGTTGGGCTATTATCGCAAGACATACGGTTGCAATTCAAGACAGACGGTGAAATGATCGGTGCCCGGTCGCCCGCCAACCGTCCGTCTTGCGTGCGGGCCCTAACCACCGAGGCTGCAGGCGACCGCGGTCCGTGAGGTTCTACTAGTTGCTGGCGTGTACAGCGGTAGCCGCGAACGGTGCACACCGCGGGCGTAAAACGCGTCGTGAAATGTGCTTTAATTTTTTACATATATATCTGCATTCTACAGAAGCTGCGGGCCCGCAACCGCGGCGGCCGCGGGTGAAAACCGCTTCGTGAGTTCTTAGCCTAAAGGGTATTCACTATGTTCGTGAACTAACTGTGCGCCACGCATCTGCAGCCACTCTGATGGAGTCGGTACGCGCATCTCCATAAGAAACATGCATGCTCCACAGTCCCCTTGAGAACATTTTTCATCCGACCACTCCATTTATTCAAGCGTGGAGCGTGACACGCACTAAACGTGGTATTTCGCTTGCGTCCACGAACAGACTAGGCCTGTGTAACTCTTTACTGAACCGACTCACTGTTCCGAAAGATTGGAACGTCAGTAATGTTTTAAATGCATCATTTGGAACAATTGGAACATCGGCTCAAAAGATACAAACGGAACATTTGGAACATCGGCTCAAATGAATCGTGATCTGTTACGTCACGTCATAGTCACATTAAGACAGAAATGGTAGATAATATGTATGATTTGGAACAACGCAACGGCTTAAAAAATACAAACAGATACTGACTGTATTGTTGATGACACACTTTGCCCACGCCTAGAACAGACTGAGCTCCCCTTTGTGTTCGCCAAAAAACTGCCACCGACTGGAGTACTGAGCGCAGAGCGCGTATCGTTGTACGCTCTAGGAGCGCGAACGTATCCACTATGTTTAGCAGTTGCAAGAGCGCGTAGCGTAAGATGTTCGCGAACATAGTGGATACCCGGCTTAACAGTTTAGGAACAAGACTAGTTTTTGTAAGTGTTTTCGCCCTCATGCAGAACGGAAAATATCTCGCAATACTATCACTGTATCTCTCATTGAGCTCTTAGAGAACTGTTCCAAAAACCCCATATACCTGTTTATATACTACCAGCGGCTTCGTCCACTTGAAATTATCTCAAGAAAACATAATCCCGGGATAAAAAGAATTTCTTTTTAAGTGCTATTCCAGGATAATTATGATCTTCTCCAAGTGCCAAATTGACTTCAAATGCGTCCTGCTGTTGAAGCATGTTTTATAAACGAATATTAACATTTTTATATTAAATAGTAGAATTTTGCTGTAGGTACTTTCAACAAAATTCTACCAACGGTCGATTTTTCAAGTCTGGTATCTTTTATCAGAAGGTAAATATAGAAGTTTGACATCTGTCAAACCGCCATTTTTATTCCTTAGTTAAAAGTTGACTCGGGCCTGATTAAGAAGTTCAATCAATTTGGCTGCTGCGGTCTTCCCGTCCGATTATAATTTAGGAGTCTTCAAGGCTAGAGTGAATAGGTTCTTTATAAACTAGTGCACCTCACCATCAACGATTGCATCACTGCTTACCATCAGGTGGGATCGCAATCCAGCACTGGTTTATATCATTTAAAAAAATCGTGATGGTTGGTAAAGGGTAAAGTTCACAGGGTAAAGTTTATTTCGCTTGATTTTTGTGCTAAGAGTACTGTTTTAAACAAACAATTTTATTAAGAAAATGCAAGATGGGTGATAATTTATTAGATACAGTGAAAAATAGTGGATTTACCCTTAAACATATTCATACAAACATTGAAAGTTAATTTTAACAGCAAACTAGCTGACTTATTTTAAACTATTGTTTGACCTTTTAATCACTTGCATCGGATTGGTCCGACGAAGGTGAATTCGCGTTTTTGTGTCCTATTCGCCAGGGTCGTGTGTTTGCGACTAGGTACTCCATCTCGTTTAGCTCTTCAATCCCCATAAGTGACAGACTGTATGGTCGTTGGTGACAGAAGAGTTGACGAGATGGAGTATTTGGTCGTGGATGTGCGACCCTGGTGGAATAGACGCGACTGTTTGTTATAACACCAAAAGGTTAAAGAAGAAGACGAGTATGTAATATACCTTGTTTTATTTTCATTTGTAATTTATTAGACCTATTTTATTTCTTTTCGATATAAGACATAATTGAAAACTTGACGCGAAAATCGCGTGTTGTACTATAGTACTTAAATATACCGGACTATTTTAATAAAATTGATTGTTTTATTTTTTTTCCATCTTTCCGATCAACCAGTGCGTGTTGCCAGTGATAATAAATGGCTCTGAAACGTGGTCGCTCACAATGAGCCTCCTCATCGGAAGGCTTAAAGTCACCCAAAGGGCAAGGAAACTCCTACAATAGCCCTTGCTATTGTAGGAGTTTCCTTGCGTGATTGATACGCAGGAGAACCAAGATTGCAGACATAGCCTGAAGAATCCTTAAACTTGAATGACAGGGCAGGGCACATTGCTCGTAGAACAGATGGTCGAAAGGTTCTGAGTGGCGTCCGCGCACCGGAAGGCCTACAAGGTGGACTGACGACCTGGTTAGAGTCGCGGGAGTCAGATGGATGCGATGTGAGACGCACAGGATCGTTCGTTGTGGTGACACTTGGGAAGGCCTATGTCCAACAGTGGACGTCTTTCGACTGAAATCATAATGAATCAATAGAACAGTATTCATCATCAATATAACGCTTAAAGATAAGTAGGTACCTACTGTATCTATGTTTACAAAATCTACTATGACAGACTACTATGTCTGTGTGTGTCTACTGTCTGTTGGTCAGATCGAGTAATTGCAGAATCGAGAAAATCGGTCTTAGACAAAAAAAAAAGGAAAAAAATCGCTTGGGGGATCGATTCCACAAGCGAATTTTTTCCTGCAGAATACAACCATATTATTTGAAAACATTCATTAGCTTGGAAGACGGGTGTCTTCTAAGCAAATTTTTATGTAAATGTTGGACACCCGATCACTCTTGAAGCACGTGCAATTTTGCACTGTACTGTAGGAATCGTCTGTAGGTACCTGTAGAGCAACCGATGGATCGATTTTTAGAACTCGATTTATTCCTGAATTGATTCTTTTGACTTGGTTTCGAATGTTTTCTTTAGGAAGAGTCACCATCCCTAAAATCTAGTAAACAGTAGAATACAATCAATCCTCTAAGCCTTCTCCTATCTAAGTCGGGGTCGGCTTCCTGTCTAACGGGATCCGACCTCTTACAACTTAATAACTGGGTAACACGAAATTCGGCAAGACTGGTGTCAATTTATACGACCTCCTTCCACTCGCAACAACCGTCACAGATTTTCAAATGACAGGCGAGACTAAACGACTTCGGTACAATTTCCGAGGCACCAAGGTATGGCACTCTCCGCTCGGCATGTTGAGATTGCCATCCATCCACGGACTGACCTCAGTAAACGTTGCTTAACCTAGTAGATCGTACCCGTGCGGCTGTTATTACTTAGCCACGAGCAGTTTTTCATCTTTTGAATTACCAAGAAAGTCTATATATATATATTATCGACGTCCCCGGGCAATAAGAAATCGGTAATCGCAAAAATTTGTTTAGGTATTCGATTATGTACCGACTTATGTCTGTAATCTAAAAACAATTTTTGCGATTACAGACTAATTGCCCAGTGACGTCGACATGTTTTTGAGAACTGTGGCGGCCGCGGCCCCCATTTCCGTATCATAGGTTCGAACCCAGGCAGATAATTAGGTATAGGTATTTTACTTTTTTTTTTCTCGATTTTATTATATAGGTGAACGCACTTATTCGAGCCGAACGAATTGAAAGAAAAGAATTTCAGAATTCTTTCTATGAAATTCTATCAAGCCTAACCTAGCCTAACACCTAACCGCGTCGAATCATCCGAATTTGGAAGGACTCCAGCATTAAGAATTCTAACATTATTTTCTACTAGTTGTTGCCCGCGACTTCGTCCGCGTTAATTTCGTAAAACTGTAGGTACTCTGTGCTTGCAATTCATTCCGAAAGGATCGCAATTATTTATTGTACTTTAACATAAAACGGTTAAAGGTAAAAACGCTAATTTCCTTCAGGAAACATGTTATGTAAACGTCCAGATCCAGATGTATGAACGTCAATGAATAGAAAGAGTATGTATGGGTCGTAGCAGTTGGCATTTCTGCCTACCCCAAGGGAAAAGGCTATGTATGTTTCTGGTAAAACAATATTGTATGATTTTAATCCCTCGCCACAGTGAGCACGCCACAATCGCAGCGGTAATGCCTGTCTTTGAGGTGTCACTACAGAGGCGTCACGGCATCGTCTCTTTGTGCAGGACTCATCGGATGTGGATATTTTGGAAGGTATCTGTATCGAATTCAGCGGGAAGAAACACTCGGATCTCACCATTGTGCGGATCGCCCGGAGAATACGGTGGAAGTCGTTCCCGCTTGGTCGGAGCGCCGCCGTGTCCTCATGGAGGCGATTGGTGGAGAAAATGACAACCAGTAGCCTCCTTCAGCAAATGTATAGGGCCCTCTAGGACCGATGTCTGCTGGGGCTGCGAGATTGTTTAATAGAGTTAAGTACCTCGTGTAATACATTTCGCCTCAATAATATTTCACTGAAGAGTTTAAGCAGTTAGACAGCTTTAGTAGAGGTAAACGAAAGAGCATAATCGGGACACCGACCTTCAGCTGGATAACGTGCACTGATAGTGCAAAGCCTTAAGTGAATCCAAAAACTACCATCATCATCAACTATCTTCCTCCACAACAGTACCTACTTATGAAGAATTTTCGAGAGAATACTTGCATTGATTGTTGCAGCTTGATTCTTTTGGGCGTGGTGGTTCATTTACCTAGGATTTTTAGTGTGTATTTAACTGACGTCCCCGTATATCAGACAAATGTTTTTTCCATAGTGGGAACTACCCTATAAAGTCTCCCAACTTTTGAATGAATTTGGGCGAAATCTTGAGTTCGTGTATCCTCGTCCAATCGAACTCGCATATTGATAACCAAACCGAGAAATTACTAACGCCTCTATGAGGACACGGCGGTTCACCCAAGCTGGATAGACCTCCACCGCATGCTACACCGGGAGCTTCGGGCAATTCACAAAATGGTATTATCAGGGTAATTCCAACCGAATCCGGAACAGAAACCGTTCGAAATACCAGTACCAATACCATAATCCAGTGTTGGTCACCACTCACTGCAAGGAGGCAATGTCCAAATGTCGACGTAAGGCTGCAAGGAATCTGAGATACATCATACGTTGTCGAACTGTGATCAGAAAAACACATTCGACCTCGTTTTATATGAAGCAGTGACTGCAAATAATAAAACACGCTACCTACTATTAGGCCGCAAGGTGCCATCATCCCGGAGGACACAGTGAAGCATACATTGGAGGTGTGCCCCGCAAGAGCGGAGCACCGCTGTGTCCTCGTGGAGGCAATCGGCGTCAGTGGCCTCTCGGGCCCTGGTTCGGGCTATGGTCCAAAGCAAGGAGAAATGGCTGGAGGTTGCCTCCTTCTGCAAAGCCGTAATGCTAGCGAAGGAGGAGGCCGCTCCACGCCGAGCCGAGATTCTGACCCCGACTACCAGCCACGGTAGACACGGGCTTGCGGACGTCGAGCAATGGGTAGCTAGCCGTCCGGCCGTCCGGTAGTTGACCGAACCAAGCCCAGTCGTCAACAGCGCGTAGTGATCCACGCGCTCCTCAAAGAGATGTCGCAAAGGGCAACTGAAGGACACAGGTGTGGTTTCAGTCAGTAAAAGATTGACACGCCCTCCCGCCCCAACCAGAGCGGGAGAAGTCACTGGATAATTTCCACCTTTAAAAAATGAATAAAAAGGTGCCATCGTCATCATTATCATTTCGACCGAAAGACGTCCACTTTTGGACATAGGCCTCCCCAAGTGTCGCCATAATGACCGGTCCTGTGAGTCTCGCATCCATCGGATTCCGGCGACCCTCACCAGGTCATCGGTAACGTCCACCTGGGGGCCTTCCAACGCAAGGTACCTACCATGTAACCCCTTCCAAAAATTTGGCCGTGTTATTTTAAAGTCAATAATTAAATACATATAGGTCAAATAGCTTGTTACAACCACGGGAAAAAAAAATAGAACTGTCTGCAAACGTGGGCGATGGTCATTCTTCCGCCACTCAGAAAATTACATAAATTACACAATGCCATCTATCTATCAAAAATATGAATTTCAAATGCCATTGTCATCATTATTTCTACTTTGAGTCTTTAGATGGCGTTTCGAGTATCTGAATTGCATGTGGTGTTACATTTTACTTCTTGAAAACTTTAAATTTATACATAATATACCTATCTTTCGATATAGTCAACCGACTGCGATGAAACAAAGCCTAAGTAATATTTTAAGTGACACACAATTTTAATGTTTAAAAGTTATCTACATTTTATATTACCTATTAACATTTTGCGTGACACGCACACAACTAAAAACTTCTACAGATATATTGTGTGTAGATATAAAAAAAATGTAAGCATGCAAAAATATATTAAAAAAATCTTATTTACGGTGATAAAATAAAATAAAAATTTCTTATATGAGAGCCATATTATGGGACTCGAACCATCTTTATATTACACGCAAGTCCAGATACGAAACCACTGTGCCACGGTAATATTATCTATAATATTACCGTGACTGTGCTGAGGTCTCCGATGATTATGTTTTAAAATAGACGTTCTTATATAAACGTTATAATACTGGTTGGCTCCTTATCGATGATAGCGTGATGATTTTCCTTTCAGAAGTTAAATTTGCATCTAAATAGAATAATGTAACAAAATAGTACGTGATTTTACTCGCCGCTTTGATTTTATTATGTGTTTTGATTAGTTTTTACAAAATATTTAGAAGATATCGAATAGAAATGTCAATTTTATTTTGAAAAAATGGTAAAAGTTATTTTATTACAAAAAAAAATAAGATAAAATAATGACAAAATTTTTAACTGTAGCTGAGGATCGAACTCGCTGCAAAATGTCGTTCAGTACCGACATTTTGGTTTATTGCTCACCCCCCATAGCAAATAGCGTGATAATTTATAGCCTATGTCCTTTCTCAAGCTCTATTCTATCTTTGTACCAAATTGAATCAAAATCGATTCAGCGGTATAAGCGTGAAAGCGTAACAGACAGACAGACAGTTACTTTCGCATTTATAATATTAGTATGGATTGATTCGTTCGGCTCAGTGTGCTTTCACCTTTAGAGGGCAGTAACGCTGTTAATCGTCCACATATAAGCCGAATTAAACGCGACGCTGCGGTTCAAACCGGCAGATCGTGTCCGCCTCGCCTCACTCGTTGCCGAACCGCACTCACGTACAACATACTCTTAGTATCAATTATCAATTGGTTGTTCTAATCGCGCCGCATCGCTTCGCGTTTGTATTGGCGTTTCGCCTACGTAGGACCACCTAACGACTCGGGAGACGAGTCTGTTGTCGGCACATACAAGAGTTAAGGGCCTATTACACCATTCGATATTCAGACAGTTTTAGTCTATGATTCGACATATCGCGTAGTGTAATAAAAGTTAGACCGGTCTTACTCGGAACAAAAAATAAGACAGTCTGAATATCGCGTAGTGTAATAGGCCCTTTATTGTATAATCCAAGCACTAAAATGTTAAGTAGGGTAGTAGAAAATAAAAAACACAACATTATCTTAACCGTATATTAACTCAAGCTATGGAGCTCGCATTAGAAGCGATACGGGGCCACAGATCCGCGCACTCCTTCGCCACAGGTCCAGTAATGGCGGATCCTTTCATCTCGCCCTTGTTATTTACTATAACGCCTGCGTTATCCTCGAAGTATATAAACACCCCGTCCCGCCTTCTGAATGGTTTCCGCTGTCTGATCACCACTGCCGGCATTACCTGAGAAAATGTGATGATTGGATTAGCATTCACAAAAGTGAAGAAATGTGGTAGATATTTTGTAAAATTGTGAGGGGAAAGGGTAGCTTATAATTTTGGGTTTTATAATACTTTTGTAATAAATGTGAAGTAAAAACGTATCAAATTTTCCCAGATAGTAAACTTAAGGTGAACGCGTCAGAGTAGCCCGCGAAATTCTAATTTTCTTAAAGCCTATAAGGTCACGGACTCATAGCTTCATAGACGCGTAATCGTCAAGGCTTGGTGTACACGTGGCTCACAGCTGAGACCAACTATCCACGGACGCGTAGTTTCATAGACGGGTATTCGTCATTATACGTTGATATATCAATGTTGTGCTGTCGTGTCGCTGCCGCTTCGACGCCAGACATTCATAGTTTAGTACAATGCGTTCCAAATAAAAAAAAGTAAAAAAAACTAAAACCCGACTACGACAAACAAAACGACGAAACTAAAAGTATGAAACAAGATTTCCAGGATGCTGAAATAAACAAGGTAAAAAGAAAAGCCGTAGTCACACGTTATTAAAGTGTTTCGGCTATAACGTGTGACTACGGCTTTTCTTTTTACCTTGTTTATTTCAGCATCCTGGAAATCTTGTTTCATACTTTTAGTTTCGTCGTTTTGTTTGTCGTAGTCGGGTTTTAGTTTTTTTTACTTTTTTTTATTTAAATTATTTTGGTGTTAAATCACTGTGCTTCTATACCATTTGCAAAAGCTAAATTTAAAATTTCTAATTAATAATGGTAAATTAATTTTTGTCCACCAGAGGGCGCCACATTGAATTTTGATGATATATTTTGATAAGTACCAGTGAAGCCCTTTCAAATGATATCAAACACGGTGTATTTATCTTAAATTTTTTTTAACACTTGACTTCTTGTCCGCTAGAGGGCGTCACTTTAAATTTGAACAATATTTTGGAAATGTACAAGTAAAGCCCTTTCAAATGATACCAAACACGGCGTATTTATCTCCATTTTTATTTTTTACACATTACTTTTTGTCCGCTAGAGGGCGCCATATCAAGTTTTGTGACACGTCACGTAACCTATGTTCAGCGGACAATTAAGACGGTTCTAACGATACCTCATACGTCGAGTTCCGATAAGTAGATTAGGAGCTATGTGGGAACAGATGAACAAACTCACATACATACATAGCCTGTCAAAATCATAACCCTCCGTAGTCGGGTAATAAGAATAGGATCGATTGACAGGTAGTGACGTCACGTCATACTGTCAAATCGAAGAATTATTATGGTGAGCAAAACAAGAAAATTTTAAAATTTAATTTATTTACGAACTGTGAACGAAAATAGTTTAATCAGAATCCAGTTCTTCAATTTTGCTCATCTCAGAGTTCTTCAATTTTGCCCAATGTCTTGCGATTTGACAGTATGACGTGACGTCACAACATGGCGTCGATCCTATTCTTATTTGGAACGCATTGTATGTAAGCTGTGAGCAGGCGTACATAGCATAATCAGCCTTTTAATGTTCCCACGGCTGGGACTCAGGCCTCCTCTCTAGGAGAGGGAATGGGCTAATCCACCACGCGGGCCCAGTGCGGGTTGGTGAATGTCACATGTCTTCGAATTTTTGGTTCTAGGTTTCCACACGATGTTTTCCTTCACCGTTTTGAGAGTAGTGGTGATGAAATAAATTACACAAAGTAATGCGCCAGGCTGGGTTTGAACCCGCGACCTACAACTCGTAAGTCGGGGCCTGAGCAGGCATACACCAAGCGTATAATGACGAATACGCGTCTATGAAGCTACGCGTCCGTCGACAGTAGGCCTAGGTTTTTGCCGTTTGCAGGTCAGCGGCAGGTTCTATGTTAATTAAAATGTGATTTGGATCGTAACAAATAAGACTTTATTGTGTTATAATCATTAAAATTATCAATACAACCCTCTCAGTTCAGCTAACACTATTGAATTACTTTTTTTGTTAAATACCCATTTAATAGGGTTAAGAGACAAACGGAGAGGGTTGTACTGATAATTTGAATATAATTCTGTTAGTAAATACATGTTACGGTCGCAAATCGTATTTTAATCAACATATTACTTGAAACTGACCCAAAATGCTAAAAACTTGGTAATTTTATTTTTGTGGGCATACCTGGAACATTCATTTAGCATAAGTAGAGAAATTATAGATTTTTTGAAGCTATGAGAAATAATATTGCATATTGCTCACCCCCCCCCATAGCAAATAGTAAACAAGGTAATCCTTATAGGCCAGGTCAACTTATAGGCTATAAATTATTATAGCCTATAAGTTGACCTGGCCTATAAGGATTACATATGCAAAATTTGAACCGGATTGGTTCAGTAGTTTTTGCGCCAATTAATACTATCGGTCCACAATTTTACTGTTTTATTATATGTTTTATGTGTATATACACATAAAAGTCATGCCTTTCAAAATACAAGCTAATCAGTAACTTAGTGTTAACACTAAGTTTAGTTAGAAAAATAATTAAGTTGTTAGCTTCTAAAAACATCACATTGCAGTGAAAACCATTAGGTCTACTTTCCACGGGCGCATAGCTTCATAGACGCGTATTCGTGATTATGCGCCGAAGAAACTATGTAACTCTATTGACAAAACGGCAATGTCATGTCGTTGCAGCTTCGTCGACAGTTTCATAGTTTTGTAAGTAAGCTGTGAGCAGGCGTACACCAAGCGTATGACGAATACGCGTTTTTGAAGCTACGCGTCTATGAAGCTACGCGTCTTTGAAGCTACGCGTCCGTGGATAGTAGGCCTCAGTTTCACAAGTCATAAACAAGAAATTAATTCAAAATACTGCCCAAAAACTCACCAAAAGCTTTTGAACTAGTTTGTTAAATTGTTATTTTTTAGCAATAGAATCACTCAGTCAGCCAAGGCATATCAACACACTGTTTTTACAGTTCAGACAGTAAATATTAGCGAAACCCTATGGCGTATCATCATAGTGATTCCATCTCATACACTTTCTTCAATTTTCATTTCATATAAGGTTGGAGTTGGAGATAGTGTATCGAACAGACAGGATGCATTATTTGACAGTAGTCAAAGTCAAACCAATGAATGACTGAATTCAAGAATGAAATACTCAGACTGCACATTAGACAAGAAAAAATGTTAAGATTTTGTTAGCAATTGAAGAATAATTAAAGATTGAAGGACCGCTAATTTTAAAAAGTACCAAATAATGAAGTTTTAAAGTACTGTTATTAAGTCTGGCTTATTGCATATTAGGTAGTGATCTACATTTTTATTTATTTTTTGTGGGAGAGGGAGTGTCAGACGTTTACCGACTAAACCCACCTGTGAACCTTCAGTTGTGCTTTGCGTTTTAGGGCAAGCGTAACCTGCTTCAGCATTGCACAGGTGCAAATTCAATATAAAAACCAACATAATTTATCACTCTTTCTACTAGTAAACACCACATCAAATTGTGTGGTTTAGGAAGAGTTAGCAAGAGAAATGCATAAACAGACTTTGTTTACAGTATGTAAATAAGGTACAAACGTAACAGCAGGTTGCTAGACTGGACCATCTTTGAATTACCCAAGTTACTTGACGACTAACAAGTTGGCAAGTGAAAATTAAAATTTTATAACTGCTTGATTGATTGCAGTTTACTACCAAATTAAATGCAGTGCAATGGTATTCACTCAAGAATCTAGGATTTATTTGGTTGACTCATTCAAAATTTCTATACTCCATTCACAAGAACATTAGACATTTAAACAAATGTTTCGCCTAGTTGTTTATACCACATACAACGAAGGACTGGAACTATTTGCCTGCTGCGGTCATAATTTAGGAGTCTTTAAAGCTAGACAGTCAAGCACTAGTTTATATCAATTTAAAACAAAAAACTGTTTTTACTGTCTGTTCAACCGATTTTGACTTCTATACCGTAGATATAGAGATGGCATTAAAAGCAAAAAAGTGGTTACAATACCAACTTTTTACTGCAACCATCACTTGTCATTACAGCAACACAATAAAAGTCAAAATCAATTAAATGTATAGTAAGAAAGGTTTGTTTAACCCTATAACAGCCTGCTTCGCTTATATTCAACAAACACTCTCGCGTTTATTCCACCCGGGTCGCACATCCACGACTAAATACTCATCTCGTCAGTTCTTGTCACCTATGCAAATTGAAGAGCTAAACGAGATGGTGGACCCAGTCGCAAACACACGATCCTGGCGAATAGGACGCGAAAACACTTATCGAACCAATCCGATGCAACCGGTTAAAGGGTTAAATGTCTAATCTTCTTGCAAATGGAGTATAGTGCATGCCTCTTCCACAAAATCTTTGCATGCTATCAAAACCAAGTTCCTGAGTCTATGCTTAGATCATACCTTTTTCCTTAGTTCAGGTTTGCCCTTCTTGACGGTAGCGACGATCATGTCTCCTGATCCGGCAGCGGGAAGCCTGTTCAGGCGACCCTTGATACCCTGCACGGCGATTACATACAGGTTCTTTGCTCCTAAAAAAGTTAAGAAATGCTTTTGTAGTTTTGATTATAGAATTAATTGGTATTTATCTTGGTGAATTATGGTAGCCTTGAAAACGCCTAAATTATAGTTGGATGGGAAGACTGCTGTATGTTCCTATTTTCCCCTTTTAGTTCTAGGGCCAACTTCCTTTAATAAGAATGATATCCAGCATTACCCCTGGTCTCTGGATTGACAATTTGAAGTTTAAGAACTTGCCAAACACTTTGACAAGTCCTTTGAATTCTTAATTCAGAAACCAGATAAAACTAACCTCATACTCTTTTTTGGTATTATTATCTTGTGACCAGGTTCAACCTTGTTTTTTAATCTGACCTTCATTTAATACCAAGGAGGTCGGTAACAGTAGTTCTAAAATAGTGGGTAATGGAGTAGAGAACTGTTGGTCATTACAAAACAACCATGTTTTTCAGGTAATTGTCATCTTTTTAGTAAAAACGTGACTGAATTTACAATGAATTTCCACTCTTCATCCATAAAAAACACTTGTACACTATCTTGGCGCCAACAAAGAGTCGTAAGACTATGATTTGCTCCAGAGTGGGTCAAAAATTAAGGTTACCCATTTGTTATGTTTTTTAATTAAACTGAACAACTTCAGACACAGCCAAGGAAAAAATCATCATGATCAACACACAAAGTGCGTCCGAAAGTATCATCATTAGTGTTCAGACAAACGTGCCATTATAGGTTATGTTAGTTTTATAAAACAAACTCGTGCTAACCTGTGTTGTCTGCGCAGTTGATGACGGCTCCTACTGGGAGACCCAAGGAGATGCGGAACTTCGCTCCCGCGGAACCACCACGTCCTTGAAAAAGAAATACCACACTTCATACATTTTTCATCACAACACCACTACTCACAAAATACAAAGTGAATTTCCGAAATATACATGGCATCTAAACAAATATGATACTAGTTTTGCTTCGCACATGCTGCCTATTTCATTTTAACACTAAATAACATGATTAAAATGGATATTTTAGAATTTCACGAACCTCTTTTAGACATTTTGTTGTGTCAATTTTTTGAGAGGAAATTGAAAGAACGCGAATTTAGCAACACATCAAAAGCAATAACTCGTTCAGAAACTGAATGCCGGTAACTCAAATGAAGTTAGCTTCAAGTTACGGAAAAAGATTTATAGAATAAATTAAAAATATATAGATAATTTTGATGCACTCGGAGGACTTTTCAACATAGTAAACAAAACGAAAATGAAAAAAAATATATAAATAGACTTCATTTAACTTATGTTTCATTCGTTTCTTTTTAAAATAAACTTGGAAACAAACTCATGTCATTTCTATTTCTAAACGAGACATTGCGATCCATTTCACGATTTATAATTTAGCGGAGTTCACAATAAATTGTAAATTCGAAACCCTGATAATAAATAGAAAATGTAAATAATATAAAAGTAACTAAAATATAAATTCCCATTATTGAAACAAAACTTAATTCTTTACTAAAGAGTTTCATGAAGAAAATCAGCAATTCAGCGTTTATTGGAACGAGACGTAACCAAAAATTGTTTGTCATTTTCCGTAATTCCGTCAAATTCGTTGCGGCTTGTCATTGTGTGAGAATCAGTATTTTCATTTTGTTTTAAAAAGTATTTTATTAGTAGAAAAACTTAATATTATTAACATAATGGCATTTATGGGCGATATGATGAATCCTGCGCCTTTCTGGCAGAACGGGCCAGCCCCAGGAGCCTTCTACAACTTCCCAGGAAACTCGTCAGGTTTTGGACCCACCACTCACCCTGTACAGGAATTTAAAGCTCAGTAAGCATAATTATCTAATATTTATCATGTTTATTTTGATTAAGAATAGCATTTAAACGTATGCCATCATTCTAAACTAACTTCTGATAGTCTAATATGACTTAGGATCATGAAACCACAAAGTCATCCTCCGTTTCTTTCTACACACCGAAACATCAAGCAAGACTATGAATACGCTCGACTGGTACACTTATAATCACTTTTCATTATGTTTAAGCTAATTTTATACTATAGATTTAGCTACTAGAATGATTTTACAGCTATTATTTGAAGTTAGACTGAAGATTTCACAAATGACACTTTGAAGACATCCATTAGGAGCCAATCAGCAGTCTTATTTCGTATTTCAGGTGCACCAACCCAAATATATCAAACAAATGCCTAAACAACAGCGAAAAATAATCACCATTACAAAAATGTACCTACAACTAACCTTATCATCTTCCTGTCCTTGTCCCAAGTTACTTGAGATATATTTTTTTCCCTCTTTGGCAACTGAGCCGATGTCGACTATTCAGCCAGTGTCATGTGGTGATGGTAGCGCTGTGAGGTGAACCATCGGTTTTTGCACTGTGTGGTAGATCTACAACATTAGTGGCTGTAATGACCAGACAATGTGTATTACTTGAGATTTTCTCAACACATTTTTTCTTCCATTCTGTCCTGTCAACCATTATGCTATCACTGACTCCCTTTTCCTTTATACAATAATAATAATCTCTTTTTCGGCCTTCCTCTCCCTCTCCAATGTACTCGCAACTCTTTTAATAACATACAATTCATCCCTCCTCTTCCCATATTGGTATGGTAGAAAGGCTAACAATTGCCTTTCAACTTTCCAGTCATTGGCACCAACTACAAATTAACCCCATCATCTGTTTCCTTTCCTTCAGTCCATGCACAGGTTGTCTGTAAGAAATTACCTGTAGTGTAATGAAATTGTGTGTGTAAAAATGTATGGATGTTTGTTACTCTTTCACGCAAATACTGCTGAATGGATTTAGATGAAACTTGGTACTTGGGTAGACCATGTCCTGGGATAACACATAGGATACTTTTTATCCCAGGAGTATGTTTCCTTGGGATAGTTTTCTGGTAGCTGTTGCTGGCAGCAGGGATGCCGATTTTTCGAAAGCCTCATGGGTGCTCATGCTCATTTGATGACTCGAAAAAGTGACGAAGTGTGAGAAGAGAAATGAACACTGATCGACCGACAAATAAATAAATGTCCTACTTATATACTGTGTACTTAATTACTAATTATGTTTGATAAAAATATAACATGAAAACATTACATAATCATAACCCTCCGTAGTCGGGTAAAAATGAAATTAGTTTTTATTATCAAGAAATATTATAATTTATATGTAACTTAAAAGAGATCTGTTTCTTGATGTCTATTCTCAGGGGTGCTCCGCACTCACTGTTTATTTCTCTTATCTTATCTTATCTTATAGTGGGGCTGGCCTTAAACCAGAGCACTTCGACCCTTCTGGATCTTTTGTGCTAATCCCCCTCCCTTCTACTCAACCCCCAGCCTTCTGTGCACCTTCTTCATGAGTCCCAGTATGGCCTTGATGGGGCTGAGCCTGTAGTCCTCTGGTCTTGGAAATGGTTGACCCAGATACTCTAGTCTTTTGGAGCCTAGTGCTGCACAGTCGCACAGTACGTGTAGCATATTTTCCTCTGCCTCTCCACAGATCCTGCAAGTCGGGTCGCTTGCTAGTCCCATGTTGTGGAGCTGTTTGTTGGTGGCATAGTGCCCCGTGAAGACTCCTGTGATTGTTCGGAGCTGTGTTCTGCTGTACCTCCATAGTTTTTTGGTCCAGGCCTTATCTATGTCATTAAGAAATAGCTTTGCATGCTTCTGGCCTGTTGTGTTGCGCCAGTGTGTGCTGTGTATTTCCAACGCAGCCTTTATCAATGCTTGGTTGATGACCCTTGGTGAGAGTCCTATGAAGGGTTCCGGTCCGTATAGGGGTGTCTCGGATCCTTTCCTTGCTAGAGTGTCGGCTCTTTCGTTGCCTTCTACTCCTGTATGACCTGGCACCCAGATCAATCTGACCTTGTTGCGCCTTCCTATCCGATTTAGTATTTTAATACAGTTTAGTACCAGCCCAGAATCCACTCTATTGGACGTGAGTGCTTTGAGTGTTGCTTGGCTGTCGCTTAAAATGTAGACAGTGTCCCCTTCGGTGCCTCTGTCTAGTATTTCCTGCGCGCATGCGATTATAGCATAGGTCTCTGCTTGGAAGACCGTCGCCAGTTTGCCCATGCTTAGGCTGAGGTTGCAGTTGTCGCTATGTACCCCCGCTCCTGTACCGGTGTTCATTTTAGAACCATCCGTGTACCATACCTGGTTTTTCCCTTTGTGGGGTTTTATCCCACCTTTCCATTCCTCCCTGCTCGGAATGTAGATCTTAAACTCCTTTTTGAGATTATGAATGGTATGTATTTTGTCACATCCCATGTCCATCATCCAGTCAAGTTCCCTGTTTGGTCTTGTGTTTGTATGGTTTGTTTTACATCCGGAGTTCGTCCAGTGCCCCATACTCTTAAGCCTATGAATGGCCCTCCTCGCCTCTAGTTCCACTTCAATGTGTAAAGGGGTGAGATTGAGCAGCGTTTCCATCGCCGCAGTTGGCGTGGTCCTAAATGCTCCTGTAATGGCCATGCAGGCAGTCCGCTGTACTTTGCTTAGGGCCTGTCTGCAAGTTGCCAGCTTGGTTCTGGTCCACCATACGATGCTCCCGTATGTGATCAGCGGTTTCACCATCATGGTGTAGATCCATTTGATAACCTGGGGTCTAAGGCCCCATGTTTTCCCATAGGCAGAGCGACACATGCCAAATACTCTTAGAGCCTTGTTTGCTGTCGCTTCGGCATGGCTTTTCCACGTGAGTTTGCTGTCTAGGATTACTCCTAGATACTTTACTTCTGTGGACAACTCTAGTACAGTGTCGTAGAGCTTTATGGTACCCATTGCTGTTAGGTCCCTCCTTCTGGTAAACGGGATGATCACCGTTTTGCTTGGGTTGATGGATAGGTGGTTGAGTTTACACCATCTTTCAACCATGTTTAATCTCTCCTGCATAATCCCTGACACAGTGTTGGGAAATTTTCCGTTTACAAGTATCACGAGATCATCTGCATATCCAACCGTGTACGCTGGTCCTTTGTTCAGTTCTATTAGCAACTCGTCTATCACCAAACACCAGAGTGTTGGCGAGAGTACGCCCCCCTGTGGGCATCCTCTTGTGACATGTGCCCTTTTGGTCTCACCTAGCAGTGTTGATTCTATAACTCTGCCCTTCAGCATATTGTCCATCCAGTCACAAATGGTAGGGTCTATGCCATGTTTCTCTGCAGCTGTTCGTATCGTTCTAAAAGTAGTGCGATCGAACGCGCCTTCTACATCGAGAAAAGCTGCTAGGCATATCTCTTTGCATTCTAGCGCCTTTTCGGCACGACTTACGACCTGATGTAGCGCCGTTTCCGTCGACTTACCAGGCTGGTATGCGTTTTGCATCCTGTGAAGCGGTTGTTTCTTCAGCGCTCCCTCCCTGACATGCTTATCTACAAGCTTTTCCAGAGTTTTCAGGAAGAATGATGTCAGGCTTATAGGTCTGTATGACTTAGCGTCCTCGTAGTCCGCTCTTCCTGGCTTGGGAAGAAAGATTACCTTCGCCTGTCTCCACGCCTTTGGTATGTAGCTAAAGGCGATGCATGCTCTATATAGTCTACCAAGATGCGGTTCTAGTATGTTCCCCGCTCTTTGTAATAGGGCTGGGTACACTCCGTCTGGTCCCGGGGCCTTGTATGGCTTGAAGCTCTCCAGGGCCCACTTTATGCCGTTCGGCCCTACTACCTTTTTCGCGGCGTCCCAGTCTGCTTTCGTTGTTTTTGACTTAATGTCGTCTAAGCTTAATGAGTCCGCCGTGTCGTTAGCTGCGAATGAGCCGGGAAAGTGCGTTTTGAACATTATCTCGAGGGTATCACCTCCAGACTCTGTCGGTTTGCCATTCTCATCCTTGATGGATGTCAGTGGATTTACCTTTGCAGTGGCCATAGCCTTCGACAGTCTCATGCTGTCTGGAATGCTGCCAATGTTGTCGCAATGGTCCCTCCAGGCCTGCCTTTTGGCCCTGCGTACAGCCTTATTAAATTCTGTCAGCTTTATAGCATACATCTCAAAATTTTTGAGAGCCTTAGCACGATTGAAGGCGGCCCTAGTTTCCCTCCGTAGCCTAGCTAGGTCAGAGTTCCACCAAGGTTCCTTTCTTGCTTGTACTACCTTTACGGGGCAATTACTTGTCCAAGCGCTCAGAACAGCTTCGGATATTCGCCCCGCCTCAAACTCTACGTCAATCGCTGAGTTCAGCTTCCCTTTGGGGTCCCCAAGTTCCACTTTCAAGTCTCTCGTGTAGGAGTTCCAATCGGTGTGTCTTGGGTTCCTCCTTACTACCAGTTCCTTTTTCCATCGTGTACTGTACTTAAAGCAGATATACCTGTGGTCTGAGAGTGAGATCTCGTTTGGTACGTGCCATTCGCTTATGCGGTTACTAGCCCTATTAGTAGCTACTGTTAGGTCAATCACCTCCGCTCGTCTAGCGTTGACGAACGTGGGCCTGTTGCCATTATTTATAATTTGTAAAGGTGAGCTTACCAGGAAATCCAGCAGTTTTTCACCTCTCCTGTTGTTACCAGTGCTCCCCCAAGTGACGTGGTGTGCGTTGGCGTCGCAGCCTATGATCAGGTCTAGGCCCTCCCGGCTGCAGTGATCCACGAGTTCCCTCAGGTTCGTTGAGATGGGGTCCTCGGCTTCATAAGGCATGTATGCGGAGGCTAGTATCAGCGCCCCGCCTCCCTCCTCCTCTCTTAGAGGGACCTTGATGGTTGTCAGGTCCCTGTAACAGAAATTGTGCAGGGGAATCGCGTCTAGGCCATTTCTGACATAGATGCACGCCCTTGCGTTTAGGTCATGACGTTGGTAGTATACAATACCCCCAGTCCTGCCCAGGCCTCTAATCTCCCCCTTGTATGTATAAGGTTCTTGTATTAGAGCTATATCATATTTTAACATGTTTAGCTCGCGCGCCAGAAGGGCAGTCGCAGCCTTGTTATGTTGCAGATTAATCTGTACAAACCTTATTGCAGCCATTTTTATTTTTATTTTGTAGTCTTCATTGCCTATTCGGCCCCGCCTCCCCGTCCTCGTCTGAGTCCAGGCAGTTGGGATCCAGTTTGAGGACTGCCAGTCCCGCTAGGTCCCCCGCGCACGTCGATGGTGACGACGCGCGGTCCAGTTCCATCGCTGGATGGTAGTCCCCGTAACGGTCTGTACCGTCGCTGGTCCGCTCTTCAGCGAGGTAGGCCTCCTCCTCCGAGCTCAGGACCCCTCCCTCGGTGCAGTCTTCCTTCATCTCCCCACTGGGGGCGTCCGGTTCTGCCGAGGTCACTGGGGGTTCCTTGGCCTGGTCCTCCCTCCTCTTATCCGCGTCCTCCAACAGTTTGAACTGGCTAGGCCCCAGTCCTGAGTGGAGTGTGTAGCCAGCCTCCCTGATGGCGTCCGCGGATAATTTGTCCATAAGGACAATCCGGCGCGTCGTGGTTGGCTCCACGTCGACCTTCAGCACTTTCCACCCATCTGTGTGCAGTGCTGGGTTGAAGCGCTGGAGCAGCTTCAAGGTGTCCGCGAGGTCGGCGCCCTTGAAGGTCTTTGACTTCCACGCCATCTTGATCGGCTTCGGAAGGTCTTTTGCATCCATCACCCGCAGCTTGATGCCATTGGCCTCCCGGCCGTCGACAGCGCGGAGCCACTTAACTGCGTCGGGTCCCTCGCAACTGACGTGCAGCGCCCCTCCGACCATGTTCCCGACGTTCACGCGGGGCAGTGGATCCGGGGTCTCCATCAGCAGTTTCCATAAAAACTCCTGAATCGGACCCAGGGTTCCCGCCTCCAGCGCTTGGTCAGGGTGAGACGTGTGCACTATCGCCATCTTCGTCCCCATGAGAGCGTCCTTGTAGGATCCCTGGGTTTTGACCTTTTTTGTGTCATTGCCCGGTTCCTTGGCCTCGTCGCTCACCTCCCGTATCCTTTTGACAGGTGCCGTGTTTCCCCCTGCCGTTGCAGCCTGTCGCTGCAGGTTCTTCGACCTGCGCTTAGCGCTGCCGCTCAAGCGCCGGTGATGCGGCCCCGGTGCCTGCGTCGCGGGGTCCCTCGCTCCCGTCCCTCCACTGGACGTTCCCTGTGCAGGTTCCGTCCGTGGCGGAGGTATCGGTGTGCTGGGGCCCCCGCGAACAGGCAGCGGTGCCCCTATCCCAGAGTGCCCTTGGGCGCCACTCCCTCCTTGTGGAACCCCCGTACCGGTTTTCCCCCGTCCCTTGCAGCCCTTGCGGGTCACGGTGGTCCAGGAGTCGAAGCCCGATACGGGTACATCCTGCTTGGAGGCAGCGGCCCCCCTACCTGCTAATGCCTTAGGCTTAGTCCCTGTAGTCAGGTCCATGGCCATTTGTGACACGCCCTTTACGGTCTTGTCACCTTTTTTTTGTTGTGTGTTAGTAAAATCCATACCTTTATATTTTGTATCTTCATCAGCCCGGCTCCTCACCCACCATCGAGCCCTCAACATCGGGGATGCTTTAAAGCACCAAGGTTACCGAGCTGATATAGTACCCGTGAGTGAGTTGTCCACGAGCTTCCAGCAGTCCACATCTGCCCCCCACAATAGGTGCCAGTGCGTACCTGCCTTCCGCTGCGAACCCCATCACCCCCGAGTACTCACCTGACGGCCGTCTGACCGGACGTCGCAGCCGATTGACCATGATTGGCTAGACCATGGCCGCCCGTTTGAGGAGAAATCCAGACCAAAGTGGCGTGTTGCCTTCAAGGGGTAAATACAACCCGACCCCTCTCAGGCTCAACCACCAGGACTCCTTCATCCCCCCGTACGGGTCACCGCGCACGGCACAAACACGCGGGAGGTCATTAACTATCCACCATCTACCCTGTTGATGATGGACACGCAGAGACATGACCTCTCCATCCCTGCATTAAAACGCCCGGTGGTTTCTGTTACGTCTATTTCTTAAGGAACTAGACCAATAACGGGGCGGCAACCACGAGAAGGATAACCACCAGACTGGCCTTAAGGATCTATGCGACTGTTGCGCTCTCCCTTAAAGCCGACGCCCCCTCACATCCTCTACGGACTCCTTGTCCGTGAGGTAGGTCAACCTCTATGCTACCATGTGAGTCATGTCGTTCGGCAACCGCGAAAGCACACAGATTGACCCGCCCCATGTTTATTTCTCCAGGGTGCTCGAGCCCTCGAGCACCCACGGAGTCGGCGACCCTGGCTGGCAGCAGTTACCCTGAGTTCCGAGATGCGACAAAAGCTATAATATCGCGAATCTGACCAACATGCAACATCACAATTATTACTCAACAATAGCCCTTTAAATATATTGTGACTACTAAATTTAATCGGTTAGTATATAATAATAATAAACTCATTTTCTTATTTCAGTTCTGCCACCCCCATTACAACCACCACAACAGTAATTGGTGTCAAGTTCGACAAAGGCTGTGTGGTTGCAGCTGACACCCTCGGATCATACGGCACACTTGCTAGGTTCCGTGACTGTCCACGTATCACGAAGGTGAATGATCTGATCCTGCTGGGCAATGGTGGGGACTATGCTGACTATCAGTACTTGAAGGACATTATTGAACAGAAAATGTAAGTAACTAGAGTCTTACCTATTGGCATAGTTTCATTAGATTCAGTATGCGATAATAAAATAGAATTATAGAGGCCATATTACAAGGAGATTTATGCTATTGTCTCAATTGTATCCAATTTCTCAATGAATATGAATATGTAGCAGATTTAACTTTATCTGAGAAATGACAAACTTAAAGTCACTGGTGGGCCAAAAGCATGAAGACCGTAGACAAGGCGGACCGTAAAACCTAATCTTATTTTGTATTCGGAAAAATCTTCGAGACTGGATTCGGGAATAGAACTATTTACATAAGTTAGTTTGTACGGAACCCTCAGTGTGCGAGTACGACTCTCACTTGTCCAGTTTTTCAATGTTTAATTTATTCTTTCTAAAACAAGGACTCCATGAACCAAAATAATTTTGAGTCTCAATAATACTAATCTTAATAAACTTACTAATTTATTTTGGTTCACTGTGCGCGTCTATCCTATATAGAAAAATATACACGTTCACGATTATGGGGCACGCGACGCCAGAGTTTATTCTGTTTGGGCAATAATTGCTTTGACTTCACGTAAATGTCAAAAAATAAAAAAAATATTTATCTTTGATTACACAAATGCATTTAAAAATTGTCAGAAACAGAAACTTTTATTTTTTGAGTGTGTGCAGTGTGATGGGCGAAAAATGCCTCTTATCGACCTTCCTCCTTTCTGATAAAAACCATGCTTTAGGTCCTGTAGTTTTCTTCAACCGGGACAATAATATCACTGCAAGACACTCACGGAGGTACCTCTTTAGACTACAGAATGACTACAGAAGCCCCATACTTAACGATCCTCGTTCAATTTCCACAGTATTGATGAACAATGCATCGGAGATGGGCTCCTCCTGAAGCCGCGCTCCATGCACTGCTGGCTGACCCGTGTGTTGTACAACAAGCGCAGCAAGATGGACCCCTTGTGGAGCAACTATGTTGTTGCTGGTATGCAGGTAAGATGTCCAACATTTCAGTACAAAAAATGCATTGGAGATTGAAGATGGTCTGTTGCTGAGGTCACACTCCATCTGGTGGCTAACCCATGTGTTGTATAACAAATGAAGCAACATGAACCCCTTGTGGAATAACTACGTTGATGCAGGTATGTCGAATTGATATTTATGAAGACTGAAAAACTGAGCAAGCTTGTAAAGGGCCTATTACACTACACGATATTCAGCACACGATATTCAGACTGTCTTATTTTTTGTACCGAGTAAGACCGGTCTAACCCTTATTACACTACGCGACATCGACTAAGACTATCTGATTATCGAGCAGTGTAATAGGCCCTTAAGGGACGCCATTGAAGTTTGCCCAGTTTATTCTCATTCTTCGTTAATCTATCGGGGATAGTCAACTTGATTTTATCCATGATCAAACTCACTAGATTCTGTGAGATTTGTACCTATTGTTGTTTCTGGTATTATTTTTTCGTCTCGTTATTTTTTTTTTGTAAAAGAAACTTTTATTCTTGTTGTTGAATAGATTTTGTAAGGGGCCATTCATTTATTATGTAAGACGATTTAGGGGGGAGGGTGGTCAACCATGTCTTATTTTTTCTTACACGAATGGGAGGGAAGTATTTATAGTTCTTACGTAAGATCATAAAAATACACAAAGTTAAGATTTGAAAAAACGCGGGCAACCGCACAAGTGCTGAAGTGCGCTCGGATGCGTATAGGTAAACTATTTCTATGGCAACTTACCCGCGCCACCCTGCTTGTGAACGAGATCACAGAATAAGAAATAGTACAAGTACAGAAATTGCACTGCGTGTTAGCAAACATACGAATTTAAACCTAATAACAACAGCGTTAATGTTCATAATACATTGCACGGCACGGACACGACCTTGATTTTATTAGCCTACCAAATCCAGTGGCGCTCGTAACGATTCAAAATGCACCGTAAGTCCGCGCGACGAGAGTTTCTTTTATTATCCCCGTTATGAACCTTTGAACAAGCCGCTTCTGTTGTAAGGTTGGTCCATTGTCACAGTCATTAGTCCATTGGGACCAACAGAGGCGAAGCCCCTGGTCTTAGAACGCAAAGGACAACTAGAAGAACATAGGTGTGGTTTTAGTCAGTAAAAGTTTGACACGCCCTCTCGCTTCGCCATAGAGTGAGAGAAGATTTGTTTAGGTAGGTACTTTACTAAATGTAAACATTCTTGATAAGAAATGCCTTTTAAAGTAGGTATGTACCTATATTATCTACAAAATATATTTTCGTAAAATGAGAAATTAGTAGTAGGTACACTACGTTTTATAGCATAAAATAAATTCAGAGTTTTTTAGAATTACATGGTAGATAAAATTGATTTACATGTACCTAAGTAGTAATTTCCATACTTTAAAATGTATATAGAGAGAGACATGTTATGATTGTTTACATTTAGTTAGTTAGGTATCTAATTGTCTAAACAAATGGAACATAAAAAACTTTTTACAAAAAAAAAGTAACCGACTTCACTAAAAAAAATACTAAAAGGATCAAAATAACTTTAATTTCGGAAGTCGGTGTTTCTCGGTATTGTTTGTTTCTTATTTAACACCGACTTCCGAAATTAAAGTTATTTTGATCCTTTTAGTGTTTTTTTTTAGTGAAGTCGGTTATTTTTTTTTTGTAAAAAGTTTTTATTTCACACTTTTTAGTTGCGATACACTTATAAACAGAGTGCCTATTTCTCATGACAATTCCAATTAACCCAAATACTGCTAGGTTACATTGTTTTATTATAAAGTTCCTGTGTCTACCTTCCTCCTTCCGGCTCCATCATCAGATCTGTTCGATAGTACCTTATAGCCAAAGAGCATCTCACGACAATTCTAATAAGCCCGAACACGGCTAGGATACATTGATTAATTACGGAGTTCCTGTGCCTACCTTCCGGCTCCATCATCAGATCAGTTCGATAGTACCTTATAGCCAAAGTGCATCTCATGACAATTCTAATAAGTCCAAACACGGCTAGGTTACATTGATTAATTACGGAGTTCCAGTGCCTACCTTCCGGCTCCATCATCATCATCAGATCACTTCGATGATACCATTTTCAACGTAACTATTCAGAATCATTCATTTATTTGTATTATCATAGTCGCTTAACTATATCTTCATTGTGATATCTATTTGAGTATGAAGTTCCGTTGACCATTTCTGGTCTTCTTCATCAGTTCCACTTCATCAAATGTTACTTTTTGACTGTAAATGCTTAAGTTCTTGATGAAAATACTAAAATTACCATAGGGTTGCCTATAATTTTTGAGGAGTTCCCTCGATTCCTCATGGATTCCATCATCAGAACTGGATTTTGAAAAAAATGGGACCAATCTGGAAGCATATCCTATAAAGGGAAAAAAAATTTTTGCAAATCGGTCCATAAACGACGCAGTTCTGAGGTAACAAACATAAAAAAAAAAAAAAAAAAAATGATAAAAAAAATACAACCGAATTGATAACCTCCTCCTTTTTTTGAAGTCGGTTAAAAAGTAAAGTCAAGTGGTACCTAGGTAGGTACTTGGATATTGTCAATATTGTAATATAACTTTGTTGATTTCGGCCACAAAATTACCTATCTATTTTATGTTTCAGCTATGCGTTCGTAGGTAATTTTTAAAAGATGATAGGTAGTTCACGATTAGTAATATTGTGAACACGATTATTTAAAAAACATTACCGCCGGCCGCCGCGCCAGCAAAAAATTACGAATCTACTAGTGAAAAATCATGATACGAAAAGGAACACGAATCCTCCTCGTGTCTATAAACTGCAACAATACATAATAATTATCATATAATAGCAAGAAATAAGAGCCACTTTAAGAGTGTTGAAAATGTTATAATTACTTACCTTTCGGGATCCTTTGGAAGAGTAAAGAATGAAAAGTCCACATTTTTGTTGTTATTCATGCACCCATATGCTATGCAGTATCTTTTGGCTTTTTGCGTGCCCATATTTATAATAAAACCTCTGTAGAAATGCGAAAATATTTTTTGTTAGCGCGCATCAAGCGGCATGCGGCAGTTCGAACACGCGTGTGACACTCAACTGAACTAGCCTCATAAAAGTGGCCCCGAGACGTAGGTATAAATTCAAGCCTACAGTAAGGAGTGCGCCAGGCCTGACGAGATGCAACTTTTTTGCGTAAACGACACACTTGTAAACGTTCCTAAAAATTGTTACTTTTAAAAATAAACATCAAAACCAATCAAACATAATATTCTTTTTACACCACCTGCTCGATAATGCCCTTTTATACGGCATACAACCATCACTTAAAGCAAGTCATTATGTCCCTAGGGAGATAATGTAGTATGGGCGATCCCTAGGGAATAATGAGATTTGAATTTGGAACGTGAAAAACCGTCAGCATTATGTGAATAATGTAGTGCATCAAACAAGTTTATTCAAATTTCAAACTGGCCACTAACAAAAAAAAAAAAGTTTCTAAAAAAAAGGAATGAACAAGCGGGAGCGTTATAGAAAATTTAAACTATAGAATCTTTGAGTAGTGAATTTTGTTTGTTTCAAATCTCAAAACATTTTGAGTGATAGATTTCTTTTACTAAATTGTCTTTTAATTATCTCACAGATGGTGTAAAAAGTAGAGTATCCAACACGGGGATAAAGCTGTCTTTGTCTTGGGCGGCTTGAATTTCTCACTTCACTCAGGTTTCTTTATTAACTCCCTACCAATGCTCGGGAGTTAATTATATAAATCCCTCACTATCGTTCGGGATTAAAATAAGCAACCTTCGTTTCGTTCGGAATTCAACATCCGCCACCCGCGACTTAAAGACACTGCTTTATCCCCTAGTCACATAATCTACTATGTTTTCCTTTAGATTCTTACATAATAAATATTAAACAGGGAAGGGAGGAGTCGGTCTATTCTTACTAAGGGGGGAGGGGGTCAAAAACTAGTAAAAATTGTCTTACGTCTTCTTCTTCTTTGTCCAACCCTCTTCCCAGTTTAGCTGGGGTCGGGTCTCCTTGTACGTTTGCGCCAGAGAGTTCTGTTCTGGGTTGTCTATGGATTTAGACTCGCTTGCTGGATTTCTTTTTGAATCAAAAAATTGTCTTACGTAATAAATGAAATGGCCCCTAATTGGTTGCTCTCGCAGAATGTAATGAGTTTTAGTCTTTTACTGAATAAATCCCACCCATATTCCTTCAGTTGCCGTTTTGTAATCTTACGGTAACTCTTTCGAATAATGCCATAGCCCTATGACATCGAGATATAAGTACTAACGTACTAGAGAAGCTACGTCAAATAACTGAATTGTCCTATTTTCGTAATTTGAATCTTTAGTTCGCTGCAGCGCTAAAATAATAACAATTCGTCTAAACCGTAACTAATTTACCACAGCGCTAGATTTGCTGCGGAAGTGTATTTATTCTCGGCAAAAAGGTCTTAAGCGCCATGTAAATCACGGTACTTATGCGTTTTCTTCGACAAAGTGCGGCGCGATCGCCGCAGTTGAACGAGACAAAGTAGGAATTTACGGTGTCTTCTCTAGTACGTTAGTACTTATATCTCGATGCCCTATGAGCTATTTATGACGTACCCTGTCCCTAAATGATTTTGTTTCTCAACAGGACGGAGAACCCTTCCTAGGAGCCGTAGATAAGCTCGGCACAGCTTACGAAGACGCGGCCATCGCGACCGGGCTCGGTGCTTACATGGCGACGCCTCTCATCCGTGAGGCTGTCAGCAAGGGATCTTTGGACGAGGAGGGAGCTAAGTAAGTAATCCAGCCTACTATAAGAAATTGGGTAGACTCAATTTTTTTTTATTAATTATATAAAAAAGTAACTTTTTCATCTCTTAACTCTCTTTTTTTCAATAGAAATGACAAGAAATATTTATAACCAAGATTTTTGTAACTCATAACATGATTTAATTGTGACCACGGAGTTTCTTGCACATTCTACTCTATAGGGATCTAGGCTTTGGAATTTGTGCAATTTAGCTTCACTTTATTGACTGATCGACATTGTGACAATTCAAAAGTGCTTGTAAATGGTTTATTTGAAATGTTTCTGATTTCTTTATCCAAAATCGCAAATAGAAATGATTTTTCAAATCCGTTCAATCTAAACTTTAATATTATAAAGTGGAAAGATTTGATTTTTTGTTTGTATGTTACGATTTAACTCAAAAACTACTGGACCGATTTTCAAAATTCTTTCACCAGTGTAAAGCAACTTTGTCACTGAGTAACATAGGCCTATATTTTCAATTTTCACGCGGGCGAAGCCGCTTGCAAAAGCTTGTATTAAATAAGTTATAAACTTTTTAAATCTGTTGGAAGGAGAAACTCAAACCTCTTCCCTAGGAGACGGTACGGCTAAATCCACCGCGCGCGCCCAGTGTGGATTGATGGATGTCACATATCTTGGAATACTGGAAGCTGACCTCGATATTATTATAAAAAGGCTAGGCAAATTGCACCCAGTTTTAGTTCAGAGCATTTAACTCGATCCATTGCCTGATCATCCAATGATTGGCCTGTTAGTCTAATGTTTAGTAGCCCTGACTGCTATGCCGGAGGTCGTGGGTTCGATTATCACCCAAGACAAATGTTTGTGTGATGAGCATGATCACTTGTTATGTGTCTGCGTGTATTTAGAAATATATAAGTATGTTTATCTTTTGTCTAGTACCCATAGCACAAGCTCTGCTTAGTTTGGGACTAGATGGTGTTGTGTTCATGTTGTGGAATACTATTATTGTCATTTGAGAAGCTAAATTTTACTCTTAAAGGGATGAAGCTTTTAAAAGGCGTATAGCTCCATCCCTCTCTAGTTCGCATGCCTGACATTAGGCGTGTGTAACTCTTTACTGAACCGACTCACTGTTCCGAAACATTTTAGTGTTCCGAAAGATTGGAACAGCAGTAATGTTTTAAATGCCTCATTTGGAACAACTGGAACACTGAAACACTTTACTTTAAGTGACCTGCAGTATTTTTAAAATTCAAACTAAAACGTAGATAGTGTAAATTTTTATGAACTGAGCTAAAACATGTGCTTTAAATCATTCTCAAATCAAAATTCAATTTGTATATGGCGCAGCGTAACAGATCATGATGCATAACAGTCAGTGTCTCTGTTTGTATCTTTTGAGCCGTTGTTCCAAATGATCCGTTTGTATCTTGTGAGCCGATGTTACAAATGTTCCGTTTCTATCTTTTGAGCCGATGTTCCAAATGATACATATCACTGTTACGTTCGGAACATTTCAGTGATTCAGATACAAATGTTCCAATCGCAAAGATGACACACTTGGCCCACGCGTAACTGACTTTTTATCACATCATGGATAAGGCCTCAAAAACCTAACAGACTCCTTTCTCCCCAGGGCCCTAGTCCGCAAATGTATGGAAGTTCTCTTCTACCGCGACGCCCGCGCGTTCCAGCGCTACCAGCTCGGCGTGGTGACGGCTGCAGGAGTACGTATCGAGGATCTAGCGGAACTGAAGCATGATTGGTCGCTTGCTCACATGATTCACATGAAGTAAATTTATGTCGTGTCGGTTATTGTAATAAATATGGTTTTATAACGTTTTTGTTTTATTTAACCCATTCATTGCCACTTAAATTTTAAAAACATCACCTGGGTGCCACTTGATATTTTTAATGATTACAATAGAAAATACGTAATAAAATGTGTTTTTAAATTTAAAAAAAATCCTAAATAAAAAAAACCCACCCAAAAATGGTAAACGCAACAAATGCGTTGGTGGCACTGGTAAAAGAATTTAAATCGTAAGTGCCATTGAACACACCGTTTGCGTTGACGTTTGGATAGTATTATGCAACATGTTCTGGGAGACTGTTGATGCCCGATATGTCAATATACTTGCCGATCAATGTAATCTTTATTCATATACCTAATCTATGTTTATTTATAATTTTATATTAATATTTCCTACTAATATTATAAATGCAAAACATTGTGTGTTTGTTACCGTACGTTTGCACTGCCGAAACATTTATAGGAAAGTATGTTGTGAACGCAAAATGCCGACGCTGACAGAATACTTTCTTTTGATTAGATAGTTTCTAACAAGTACCCTTGGCCATCCTCTAAGCGGCCACCAAATTTCATCCAAATTCGTCCAGCCGTTTATGCATGAAGAACGTCTGGACGAATTTCCAAAGGTCATGCAGAATCGACGATTTTAATGCATTGCAGGTAAGTAAACAATATTTTAGTGGATAAATAGGTTAAAATTATAACAAAACAATATAAATGAAGATATATTTATTAATACAAAAAAAAACACTATCATCCACGTCCAGAAGGATTACCATTGTAGATAATGTAGCAGTAAGTATACCTCTGTATATTCTTCGTAATTTTCCGAAAATGACCTGTAAGCAAATAGAAAATAGCAGATTGTTAATTCGAATATTTGCTGTACTCAAAAAGTAGGTACAAATAGACAACATACTCGTACATTGGCAGAGAATCTGGATTTCTGATTTACATTCAAAGACAAATTGTTTATTAAAAAAAACATGCTTAACAGACTCGTTAACACAGCCAGTATCTGTTTCATAATAGAATTATTCAAAATGCTGACATACAAAAAAAAAAACTGGGCAAGTGCGAGTCGGACTCGCGCACTGAGGGTTCCGTATCCATAGATACCCATTATGGGTTACCACGTATGGGTTTGATGAAAATAAAATTTTTGAGTTTCAGTTCTAAGTATAGGGAACTCCCAAAATTTATTGCTTTTTTTTCTATTTTTGTGTGAAAATCTTAATGCGGTTCACATAATACACCTACTTACCAATTTTCAACAGTATAGTTCTTATAGTTTCGGAAAAAGTGGCTGTGACATACGGACGGACAGACAGACAGACATGACGAATCTATAAGGGTTCCGTTTTTTGCCATTTGGTTACGGAACCCTAAAAAAGTAGGTATAACCAGAAACTTTAAATGTTCGCACGAACTATTGAATGACCTGAGAGCAATTTTGTTTAAAGAAATATTAATTAAAAATCTGCTCTCCTACTCTTGACGGGATCAAGTTCACATCAGGATCGAATTAATGTCAAAAATTTGTTAGTTTGATACTTTGGAAATCATTTCCATAGTATCGTTTTGACGTTAATTCAATTCGAACACGATCTCGTCGGTTGTAAGTACTGTTTCAAAAGATTTTAGCCTAAGGATGAATAGTATTATAAATCCCACTGTGGTAGTTCCACATCAATAAGTTTAATAAAAATCCTGTGGGTTCATAATTTAATCTTACGTTTTTCAATTTGTCAAATATCGGCCAGCTTTCAAAATATTTTGTATGTAAGTAAATGTGTATTAATTTATAATAGATTAAAAAATACGTGCATACATTTTGGCGTGATTTGTTATGCATAAAACCATCCAAAAAAGATTTTCACTGCTATGCCAATGAACGCACCATATCCGTGCATGTGATTTTACTTTAAAAATACAAAATGAAACAGCGGAAAAAAATGATAAAATTAAGAACATTGCTTACCTTTATCTCCCAATTCACAAATATACAATAAACACTTAATAAAACTTCAGTTATTCCAAAATTAAATTAGACCTTCACAGCACCAACCGTTTTTTCCTTACCAAAACAAGAATGACAGTTCGAAGCAAAAACCAACAGTATTTCCACATTTAAAAATTGTTTCTAGCCTTGAATGTTGCCAAATATTTAAATAAATTTCTATCATTTTTATGTAATGCCAATAAACTTCCTAAAGTACACTCAACGCATATGGTACGTTGGTGGCATGACGTACTTATCTTGATCAACGCAAATGGTACGTTGGTAGCAACGAATGGGTTAATTCCTTACTGCATGACTTGTGAAGGTCCTATACAAAATGTGTTTCGTCAAAAAGTAGGTCTATTATGCTGAAGTATGAGGTGCAAATCGAAAAAAAAAATTGAAAACTTAATTTGTTTTTTAATGATAAAAACTAGTGCATGACTGCGATCCCTCCTGATGGTAAGCAGTGATGCAATCGTTGATGGTGAATCGCACTAGTTTATTAAGAGTCTATTCACTCTGGTTTTGGAGACATCAAAATTATCCGGTGGACCGCCGTGACCGTGTGGGGATGCTCGGCGGCAGCAATCTCTCACGCCGCCGCGCCGGGCCTTGGTACAGGCCATGGTCCGGAGCGAGGAGGAGTGGCAGGCGGTCGCCTCCTTCTGCGAAGCAGTAATGCTAGCAAAGGAGGCGGCCGCACACACGAGGCAATGGCCTCACGCCCCAGCCGCCGGAATTCGGATCACGATTTCCGGCCACCGTAGGCGCGGGCTTGCGGACGGCAAGCAATGGGTAGCTCGCCGTCCGACCGTCCGGACCAAGCCCAAGTCGTCGACGGCACGTAGTGTTCCACGCGCGCCTCAAGGAGATGTCAGCAACTGTGTGCCCAGCAGGGTCCTACTGGGGCCATGGGTGATGCGAAAAAGAACCCCGGGAACGAAGGCAAAGAAGGAACAGGAGTGGGTTTTAGTCAGTAAAAGTCTGACACGAAAAGGGCGGATGTCATTGGAAAAACATCCAAGGAAAAAAGGAAAAGGAAAAAAAAAATAAAATTGTGTCGTCAGGTGTGACTTCATATTATTAAACTTGATGGACTCCTGATCACAGTTTAATTGTGTTTGTGTATCATAACCTATCCCAGTACCCAATTTTTGTTACAAAATAAAACTACCATCATAGAAAGAAAAGCTTATATTATTAGAGACCATTACATCTAGATATAATTCAGAGTTACGCAGAGCACTTTACATAATATATTGTTTCAGAAAATAAATACACTATTGGTAACATAAAATTCCCGCCACCCAGAATAATTGAATTCAGTTCAATTTGTTAAAAAAAAAATGGGCCGAATGTTGACATATTGTCTACAGTTTACAGACTTTTTTTTCTAGAGATAAAGTGCAATACATAACTCTTTTCTGATGCTATAATTATAATCAATTACTTATAGACATTGTTTTTCAACAATATTTCACTCCAGATGATAAAAATCACATTTAAAAATATCGCATTATTATTTTAAAGGCAAAAGTTTTTGAGTGTATTTGTGTTTGTTACTTATTCTTTTCTATAAACAATCTCTTGTCCTTTTTCTTCCTTGGATTTTTTCTTAATTCTTTTTTTTTTACTTTTAACCACCATGTCAAAAAAACAAAAGCGTACTTTCGGCGCCAATGGATACTTGCATTATTTATTAGCGTTTAAGTCTGTCATGCAATCGTGACCGTGGCGTGCTGGACACACTTTGCTTTGTCACGTATACATGACTGAGGCGGTCAAACTATCAAGGTTATTAGTAAAATATGTATACTATTATGGGTTTCAAATTGAATAATAATCTTTTATAATTTACGTGACAGAGTGGACAAGATTCGCCTCCGTCACACTTGATCGGTTGTCGATAGAAAGGAAGAAGGTCCCAAATACTGGTCACAGTGGCGTAACTATAGGGTGGTAAGGCTAGCAAAATGTCACGGGCCCCCAAGCTCAGAAGAAGTAACCAACTTAATTTTTTTTTTGACGATTTCTCTGGGGCCCCATTCATGAGTCTCACATGATATAGTGACGCCGGGTACAGACAGCTGTAACGTAACATGCAATGTAACAGAATTCCCGAAGTGTGGACGACTTGCGCGCGTGGACCGTCTGTCGTACCCATTAGTATACGGGTGTCTCTGACATCGACGCACTAACGAATACCGCGGATCCAGTACATGATTCTGGAACTCCCAGTGGTGGAATTTTTCGTCGGCTTTTTTAAATTTAAACTGTGTAAAATATCGTTTTTTTTTTCAAATAAAATAAAATTAATAAAATAAAATCGTTATTCAAACCAACCCCGATGATATTTTTAGTAAAAATAAAAAAAAAATCCCGATGGCATTTTTAATTTTAAAAGTAATTCATTCATTTTTTTCACTAAAAATGTTAGAATAACGATTTTATACAGTTTAAATTAAAAAAGGTAAAGATTTTTTTAAAATTAGGAAACAACCGACGGTAAATTCCACCACTAGGGGGTCCAGAATCATGTACTGGATCCATGGTATTCGTTTGTGCGTCGATGTCAGACACCCTGTATATAGGGTGACTGGTAATTAGTGACCGATACTTAAACACGTGATTGTACTCATGATTACAAACAACTTTACCAAAGAAACTTTTTTTATATACTCAATAGTTTGTAGGTACATTCACTGGGTTACGTACACCTATGGGTTTGCAAGCTGCGCGGGTGTTCTATCACTATTGTTGGTACGGCCGGCGGCGTCACGCGGCTAACAGCTGAGCGGTCGCCGGTCGCAGGCGCGCGCACGTATTCAAACAGCTGTTTTATTATTGTGATAAAACTAATGAGAATATAAAAAAAGTTTCTTTGGGAAAGTTGTTTGTAATCATGAGTACAATCACGTGTTTAGGTATCGGTCACTAATTACCAGTCACCCTATATATTAGCATATAGTACACTTATGAAATGCTTCTTTCACGTTACCTCGCGTGTTACGTTACAACAGTCTGTACCCGGCTTTATACCACAGACTGGGTAGCATATCTACTTCCACGCTCACACCAACACAAATAAAATACAAAGTCTATAAGTAAAAAGCTTATATTAACAACTAGATCCTATCGCCTCTTCTTATGGACCTTGGAGGGTCCTTTGACGAAGCACCAGTCCACTGATATCGGCTGGCCTAGGATGTCTGCGCCGTCGAGGGCTTCCCGTGCGCTCTGGTGAACAGAAAAGCGAAGATTTAGGAAGGGAGTAACCGCGGCTCTGGAATGCAAAAGACAACTAAAGGAACACGAGTGGGTTTTAGTCAAGTAAAAGTCTGAGACGCTCGCTCCACTCAGACCAGGAATTGTTTGATGTGTAGCGACATCTATGGCGTCACATAAGAACTAATCTGCGAAATCCTACGTCGCGCAATTGCAATTCTCCGCGCGAATTGAAAATATACAACAGCTCGATATCATCTATTGGGCAGTTGCCCAAACCAGACATAACACCCGTCTGGTCGAAGGATCCTCTCTTTTTAACGGAGGTTTGCAGGATTTTACACTCTGTTCCGCTTACCTCTAAAGATAATTAACAAAAGATAAAGAGCAGTCTTTGGAAAAATGTTTTTTTTTAACGATATATACTAGTGCAATCATTGATGGTGAAGCGCGCTAGTTTATTAAGAGCCACTCTAGCCTTGAAGACTAAATTAGGTTTTCAAAGTGATTTACCCCTGACCCTACTTTGCCACTTTGCCGCACTGCGCGCATGGTGCGTTGTCCAGGTTAGGGATGGCGACTCTTCTTAAAGAACATCGATTTTTGAAACAATTCGAATCGATTCAGTAATAAATCGAGTCCTAATATTATATTCCTGAAGATCGATCCGTAGGTTTCTGAATAGGTACCGAATCGTAAAATGCACGGTACAGATCATGATCCTATAGTGTACATGTGTTTCTTAACTGGTGAGTAATTGGGTGTACAATATTCACAATTTCACATAAAAAATTGCTTAAGGATAATAGTGTTTGTGGCTGGGAGCAGCCTAAAAACAAAAGTTTAATGCTTCTAGCTTCAAAAACGGACTCCGATTTAAACTTTTAACCCATTTTGAGCCCCCTTAAAAGTTTCAAAATTATAATACGGTTGCATTTCGCAGGAAAAAAATTCGAATCTCGATTTCAAGTTTCTTAAATCGAGAACCAACCGATCGACCAGTCGATTCATTATTTCAGATCGATCAAAAAACCGGCCAAGTGCGAGTCGGACTCGCGCACTGAGGGTTCCGTACAAACTTACCTATGAAAACAGTTAATTCCCGAACGGTCCGGACTAAGCGTTTCGCTTCGTCGTTTATACCGCGTACATCGAAGGACTGGAACAATTTGCCTGCTGCGGTCTTCCCGTCCAACTATAATTTAGGTGTCTTCAAGGCTAGAGTGAATAGGCTCTTAATAAACTAGTGCGCCTCACCATCAATGATTGCATCGCTGCTTACCATCAGGTGGGATCGCAGTCAAGCACTGGTTTATATTAATTAAAAAAAAAAAAAAATTAAGTTATGAAGATTTTTCCGAATCGCAAAAGTTTTTTTTTTGTGACGTTTTATACGCTATGAGACCTTGCTTCATGCCAAATTTCAGGATTCTAGGTCAACGGGAAGTACTCTATGAATTTTGATTTCCTTGAGAGTGTCAAAATATACGTTTTTTGCGACATAAACGGCTGTATCTTTTTTTTTCGTTAACTCAGAAGTTTGATTTTTTCACAGCTTCAAGGGACCGCAGACCTGAGTACATGGTTTTAATTTCAACTCGATACCTTCACGCGTTCCCGAGATAAAGAGTCTTGACAGACAGACAACAAAGTGATTCTATAAGAGTTCCGTTTTTTCTTTTTGAGGTATGGAACACTAAAAACGGCCAAAATCACTTTTGTGGTATGGGAGCCCCATTTAAATATATTAATTTTATTCTGTTTTTAGTATTTGTTGTATAATAGGGTCCCGTTTTAAAGTTGGGTACGGAACCCTAAATAACGAATCTCTTGAACTATGAAATCGATTTTTCGATTACTCGATTTCAGGAAATCAATCTTTTAGAACTCGATTTATTACAGATTCGATTCTTTAGACCTCAATATATATCTATCCCTCCTACTCACGAATACACCAAACGCGCAATGCGGCCGATTACAAACATTTTAGTAAGTTTGTTTCACTTTATTACTATCTGATGATACTCTAGGCTCTAACCTCTCAGCAAGCCGCCTGAAACCAACATTATCTACTCACCGCAGCCTGCTTGTATGTCTCGTACTCCACAAGAGCGTAACCTTTGAGGAAGCCGGTACGTCTGTCCAGGTTCAAGTGAATGTTCTTGATCTCACCAAATTCTGAGAATTGGTTCTGTAAGAGAATACATTTTGTGAATAAGTTTTTCGCCAGTAATTAGGTCTGGTAATGCTGATTTTGTGACCTTTGAGTTTTTTTATTATTAATGATGTAGAGACTAAGAGATCTATGGCGTCACATAAGAAATAATCATGCATCGCGCAATCAAAGTTCTCCGCACGATTAGAATATATACGACAGCCCGAAATCATCTATCGGGCAGTTGCCCACCAGACATGACTCCCTTTATCTCCGATCTCTGGAGGAGAGTGATGTAGTGACATCTAAGGCGTCACATAAGAACTAATCCTGCATCGCACAATCAAAGTTCTCCGCACGATTAGAATATATACGACAGCCCGAAATCATCTAACGGGCAGTTGTCCACCAGACATAACGCCCGTCTGGTCGGAGGATCCTCCCTTGTCAACGGAGGTTTGCGAGACTTTACTCTATTTTATAACAACAGTTATAACACAACAACAACAAAAGTTAATTACAACAGTTAGACAACCAATTAACCAAGTAACTAAACAAAAAAGAACAAAATTGTAAACAACATGTACATCAATCCCTCTCATAGTACTTCTGACATGCCTATAGAATCATCTTCCATTCAACCGCAAACAGATTGTTAGTTGGATTAGAATCCAAGAGATCATTTAGTGTGGCCAAAGTGAGTGAGTGAGTGATGGAGATTGAGCACGGGCAACAGTGCGACACTGGGGCACAGCAAATATCCTGTGCTTTTTACCGTGGCAGTAATTTTTCAAAGAAACATGCCAGTATATCAAGTAGGTCAGGCGTGTCAATAGTGCCACGGACCGTCTTACAGGCTATGGTGAGCTGATCTCGTGCTCGTCTTACCTCTAGCGAGTATTAATATAGTTAATAGGATCCAGCAGTTGGGACTCGAGGTGGCGCTGCACAAGTCTGAGGCCATGTGTTTTCATGGCCCTCGGAGCGCGCCGCCTCGGCGTTCCCAACTAACGGTAGGAGGAGTTCACATCGGTGTCGGGTCGACGATGAAGTACTTGGGACTCGTCCTCGACAGCCGGTGGAATTTCGAGGAGCACTTCCGACGTCTGGCTCCCAAACTGAATCGGACTGGGGCTGCCCTCAAGCGGCTACTGCCCAACCCTGGGGGTCCAGACGCCTCCTGCCGGAGGCTCTACGCAGGCATCGTCCGGTGCATGGCCCTTTATGGGGCGCCGGTGTGGGCGCCGTCACTGCGAAAGCGACCGGCGGCCCAGCTGAACGCGTGCCAGAGGGTCATGGCCATACGGATAGTGCGGGAATACCGCACGGTTTCCCGCGAAGCGGCGAGCCTCCTTGCTGGCCAGCCACCATGGGATCTGGAGGCAACTGGCCTTGCACGCATGCACGATCTACTCTAGCAACGCCGAGGCAAAACTCCGCTGCCGCGACAAGTTGCGGCATGGCGGAAAGAGATCCGGCGGGATCTAATGGCGGAATGGCGACAGCGACTATCGCAAACCAGTGCTGAGCACGCCATAATTATGGCGGTAAGTCCTCTCTTTGAGGAGTGGCTGGAAAGGCAACACGGCGTCCATACCTTCCGCATGACGCAGGTCCTCACCGGACATGGTAAGTTTGGGAGGTTCCTGCACCGGATCCGTGCGGAAGAAACGCCCAGGTGTCGCCATTGCGTGGACCGCCCGGAGGACACGGTGGAGGTGTGCCCCGCTTGGGAGGAGCAACGTCATGTCCTCGTGGAGGCGATCGGCGGCGGTGATCTTTCGCGCCGGGCCTTGGTACAGGCCATGGTTCGGAGCGAGGAGGAGTGGCAGGCGGTCGCCTCCTTCTGCGAAGCAGTAATGCTAGCAAAGGAGGCGGCCGATCGCGTGAGGCAACGGTCCTCACGCCCCAACCACCGCCGGGATTCTGATCCCGATTTCCGGCCACAATAGGCGCGGGCTTGCGGACGGTCAGCAATGGGTAGCTCGCCGTCCGACCATCCGGTAACCGGCCGGACCGAGCCCAAGTCGTCGATGGCCGTACTGTTTCACGCGCGCCTCAAGATGTCAGCAACTATAGGGGCCCATTAGGGTCGAAGCCTACTGGGGCCAAGGGTCTGATTCTGAAAGGAAGACTCGGCCCTGGTACGAAAGGCAACGAAGGAACAGGAGTGGGTTTTTAGTCAGTAAAAGTCTGACACTATCCCCGCTCCGCCCAAGAGCAGGGGATGTCATAAGATGATTTTCCCACCTAAAAAAAATAAATAAACCTCTAGCGAGTTAAAAAGCACACAGTAAATAAATCCTTAATAGTATACATATAGAAAACAATCTTCTGCAAGCAGCTCCGCCCGCACGAGTGAGTCAAGTGTCACTAGGTTGACGGTTTGTTTCACTATACATAGTGTTTACCTGTATATCCTCTTCCTGTGCTTCTTCATGGACATTACTGACAAATAAGATCCATCCTTCCACTGACCGCTGTGGGCCTGGTGTGTTGCCATCACCCTCAGGCGCCAAGCTGTCATATCTAGAATATGATAAAAACAATGTTTTAATATGTTCTGGAGCTCAGGGAAATGAATAAATAAGTGGACTGTATAACTTTTTGAAGATTATATTGGCGAGAAATAATTAGCGGTAGTGAGGTGTAGATAGAGGTGTCCCTCTGTGCCTTTGAAGCCGTCGACGGATCGAGATGTGTTGCGCTCAAGGGAGGATCCAGGATTTTTTTCTGAGAGGGGTACAAGGGGTGGACGGGCAAAAAAAATCAACAATAACTGTTAAAAATTTATAAACTTGAAGTATCATACTTCAAGTTTAATTTCTACAAGTTTTTATTCAAAAATTAAGAAGTTTGAGCTTATCTTTACTTTCACTTACTGCTCAAAAAGAGATAGATTATATGAAGAAGTTCCTTGCTTTTGTTGATGTTTGCATAATCCTGCCATAGCAGTGTGTTGTTCGAAGCAGTTACTGTGGCCCTCACAATCGGCAACTAGAGGAACGCTGTGGGTTTTTTTCAGTAAAAGTCTGACACACCCTCTCACTCCACCCAGAGCGGGAGAAGTCATTTGATGATTACCCACTTAAAAAAAAGATGTTTACATGATGATTTTGCAAGGAAACTCCTGAAAGAAGGTTTTCTTAGTTACCTGCCCCTGTTGCCTCTCTCTGAAGCGCCTCCACTACCAACTTCACTGCCGAAACCTCTTCCCTTACGTTTTCGCGCCTTCTCCTTCAAACGAGCGATTCCCTCTGAAAAACATAACAAATACTATAAAAATAAGAGCAAAATGTAAGAACAAGTATAATTAGAGCAGATTACTGGCCGGTATAACGGAATTACAAGTCTAAATAGAGTTCGTTCAACTAGAAAGTTAACCTAAAAAAATTGTTTTACTTGGATAGTTATTACAGCAAATATAGCATGAGTAACGACAATAATGCCTCAGTTTGACAAGGGAAACTTACTAGACGGCAAATAAGCCGAAATAACTTAGAAATGCTATTAACAATTAACATCAAAACATTTAAAAATACTTACGCTCGCCATCCTCGTCTACCTCAAACTCTTCGGAGTTCTCAATATCTAGCACGTCTGCCATTGTAATTTGTTTGTTTAGCTTCTAAACTATTATATTGTCGCGTATTTTCATACGATTTTCACGTAAATATACGTAATTTTTTTTATAAATGACTTATCAGTGTTGCTAGTTTACAAATTAAGGTTATTTTTTTGGATTATAATGGCCTGGTCACTTGAACCTTTAAGTCAAACAAATGGAAGAGTAAGAGTAAATAAAAGATTATGAATGAAGTTACCTAATACAAGTAGCGCTTTTATTTCAAATTATTTCCAAAACTTCACCCGGACCTTTTTATATATAGGGTGACTGGTAATTAGTGTACGATACTTAAACACGTGATTGTGCTCATGAAAACCAACAACTTTTACTATAGGAACAAACCTGAAATCGCGAAAAAAAATCAGCTGTTCAGTACATTTATGTTTGCTTAATGTAATGAACAGCTGATATTTTTTTCGCGATTTCGTCTTTGCTCCCATAATAAAAATTGTTTGTTATCATGAGCACAATCACGTGTTTAAGTATCGTACACTAATTGCCAGTCACCCTATATAGGTACTCGTAGATTTGCCGTGCTGGTACTCTGTAAGTGCTGTAAGGGACGGCGTCCATCAAAGAGTATGGCATCCATTAGCAACTTAGTTGCCCAGTAACATCTTGAAGTCTCTGTCACACTTTCATACGAAAAACCATCGACTTATATTCTAGAGATAGACAAGCAAGTTCATGGAACATATTTGTGAAAATACTGAAAAGTTAAAACAAAAGTTCGCTGCGGCGCTACATTGGCATTATGACGTTATAACAGAACTATTAAAACATACAGCGCTAAGATAGCTTTTAGAGGATACTTTTTTCGCGCCATGAATTTCGTGGCACTTACGCGTTTCGTTCAACATCGTGTAATAAATAAGTAAAATAAAATAAAAATACTTTATTTCAGACCGTGTTCCATATTATGTTAGTAATCACAAACCATAAAAACTATGTTAATAAAAGATAAAAGAACAGACAAATTTTAATTTAATTAAAAAATTTTTTGCAAGTAATGTTCAAGGTATGGATTACACTACACCTGATTCCGTGATTCGATTGAAGTCAGTATTCGGCACGCGTAATCTAGTGCGTAGTACATATACAGGGTGTTTAGTTCATCGTGTGCCAAATTGAAATGGTCGACGGGAGGGGTCATCTGCTATCCTTTCAGACCCCTAAAAACTTCTCATGCCCTGTGGATTTTTTTTCATTGACTTTTTATTGTTTTATGAAAATAAGACCCAAATTTTTCATTCAAATATAAATTTAAAAAAATATATAAGGCGTAGACTCTGAATTTTAATTTTAATTAGATGTGTATTGTATAAGAGTATTTTTAAATTTAAAATTAGTGACATTAGCTATCTAGTTATTTTTTAATTTACTTGCAAAGTTTTGGACTTTTTTTTTTTTTTCGGGTGGGAAAATCATCTAATGACATCCCCCGCTCTTGGGCGGAGCGCGAGATAGTGTCAGACTTTTACTGACTAAAAACCCACTCCTGTTCCTTCTTTGCCATTTTTTTTTTCCAGGGCCCCGGGGGTCACTTTCGCATCACCCATGGCCCCAGTAGGCCTCGACCCTGCTGGGCCCCTACGGTTGCTGACATCTCCCTGAGGCGCGCGTGGAACACTACGCGCCGTCGACGACCTGGGCTCGGTCCGGACAGTCACCGGACGATCGGACGGCGAGCCACCCATTGCTCGCCGTCCGCAAGCCAGCGCCTACGGTGGCCGGAAATCGGGATCGGAATCCCGGCGGCGATTGGGGCGTGAGGACCGTTGCCTCACGCGATCGGCCGCCTCCTTTGCTAGCATTACTGCTTCGCAGAAGGAGGCGATCGCCTGCCACTCCTCCTCGCTCCGGACCATGGCCTGTACCAAGGCCCGGCGCGAGAGATCGCTGCCGCCGATCGCCCCCAAGAGGACACGGCGGTGCTCTGCCCAAGCGGGGCACATCTCTACCGTATGCTCCACCGTGTCCTCCGGGCGGTCCACACAATGGTGGCACCCGGGCGTCTCTTCTGCACGAATCCGGTGCAGGAACCTCCCGAACTTACCATGTCCGGTGAGGACCTGCGTCATGTGGTAGGTAAGGACGCCGTGAGAAAGTTTTGGACTTAAATTAAAGTTGTCCATGTTACAGCTATTTAAATGGCTATATAAAAAAAACCAAAAGCGACTGGAATCTTCCAACTTCCTCAAAAATTCTCTAGTTTATCCTCTTGCTAGTGATGTGCCACATGCCATAAAAATCTTTTTATAACTTTGTGAATTCGCTAGAATTGTGAATCGAGTCAAATAAGACTAATATTCAAAATTATGATTGAAAAAATATTTTTGTGCTTAAATGATACCTGAAAAACCTATTAAAAATGTTATCTCACTCTTATAAGGTAAACTCTGTCTCGTATCTCTTTTTTCGTGGGTTTTACTAAAAATAAAAATAAAATGAAATTGCATATTTAACATTTATTTCATAACTTTTACAAATCCTGCTCAAATTGTTGCCCTTTGTTGTAAATGCCAAGCCCAACATCTGTTTCGTATTTCGACAGTTGTTGTATGAAGTCGTATTTCCTCCTTAATTGTATTAAAAGCCATTTCAATGCGTTGTTTGCAAGTTAGTCTTATGTGACTCATGCACAATTCTAGAGAATTTACACGGCTGTTTTGGTCGGCTGGATCAATTTTAATCATTCTTTTTTGTTTTGTTGCGCCGTTTCAATGCGTTGAACTAGTACCTCCCTAGTTTCCAACTATCATTCCTGCACAACACCTGCTACAAATTTGTAAATTCGCTAAAACAGTCGTGTAATTTCGCTAAAATTGTGAATGAGTCACTTATGACTAACTTGCAAACAACGCATTGAAATGGCTTTCAATACAATTAAGGAGGAAATACGACTTCGTACAACAACTGTCGAAATAAGAAATAGATGTTGGGCATGCATTTACAACAGAGACCAACAATTTGAGCAGGATTTGTAAAAATTATGAAATAAATGTTAAAAATGCAATTTCATTTTTTTATTTTTTATTCTTGATAGGTTCGCGCTTGACCGCTATCTCACCTGATGGAAAGCGACGATGCGGTCGACGATGGAGTGCGCTTACCTAGAAGTAACCTATTCACTCTTGACTTCTAGTAAAACCCACGAAAAGAGTGATACGAGACAGATTTTACCTTATAAGAGTGAGATAACATTTTTAATAGGTTTTTCAGGCATCATATAAGCAAAACTATTTTTTAAATCATAATTTTGAATATTAGTCATAAGTGATTCGATTCACAATTGTAGCAAATTCACAAAGTTATAAAAAGATTTTTATGGCACGTGGCACATCACTAGCAAGAGGATAAACTAGAGAATTTTTGAGGGAGTTGGAAGATTCCGGTCGCTTTTTTTTTTTTTATAGCCATGTAAATAGCTGTAACATGGACAGCTTTAATTTAAGTCCAAAACTTTGCAAGTAAATTAAAAATTAACTAGATAGCTAATGTCACTAATTTTAAATTTAAAAGTACTCTAATACAATACACATATGAATAAAATTAAAATTCAGAGTGTGCGTCTTAAGATATATTTTTTAAAATTTATATTCGAATGAATTGGGTCTTATTTTCATAAAACAATAAAAAGTCGGTGAAAAAAAGTCCATAGGGCATGAGAAGTGTTTAGGGAGGTACTCTGTGGTTTAGGGGTCGGGGGGGCTATTGGCTAACTTTTTCCATAACAGTTGACAACTATCATTCGTTGCACACTAAACTTAGTTGTCAACTGACAATTTCATAAAATTGGTATTACGTATCACACAAGTGACTAACAAACTACGGTGAAAATGTGGTGAATTATAAAAAATTACGGTGCCTATTGTGACCATTCTAAAATTTTATCGACTATCATACAGCTTCAAAAGCTTACACAATCGCAATTTTAAAAGTATCGATACAATAACATCTGTCAAAACGTGTTACGACTTATGTGTTCTACGGTGGCTATCAAAGGCACCAGTGGCTAATGACGTCACTGCAATTGGTCACTGAAGATAGGCAATACGAAACTAGCTGTTTGACAGTTCAATGATGCACATTTTTAACAAGTGATCATCACTTGAACTGTCAACAGAGTTACGCAATAGCCCCGCTGAATGGATAGCAGATAACCCCTCCCGTCGACCATTTCAATTTGGCACAGGATGCACCAAACATCCTGTATATCGATGCGAAAAACAAATTAGTGGCCGAGACAAATGTTGCTCACATATTTCTTTAAATCGTAAAGAGTTTGCATTGATCAGCGGAAAAAATAACGACAAATATACAAAAAAAAACAATGTCAATAATATTGTGACATCAACATTTTCTTTAATTTTCATAAATAATTTATTTTAGGCTAACTGAACGTTGAAAAATTCTGAAATGAGTGCATGTAACGCTGGAGAAACGCGAAATGAGCCGCGAAATACGATCTCCGGTGACTGGACCTCTAGGTCATCGAGATCTCCCGCAACGACTCGATCTTCATCACCCAACTGCGGAGAAACTATTTTTGATAAATACCTTGATATTATACATTCAAAATCAAATCTATCTGTGACTAACAAATCCGAGCCTCCTGAACATCCTTTTGATTTTTTTGATGATGAAGAATTTGCTTTTGGAATTAATTTACTCAATAACAATGTTGCGTGTGTCGGAGATAATATTACCAAACTCATTCAAATGGGTAAAGTCTATAATGTTATTTCTAGCTTTCTGTAGAATTACGAGTTGAAGTTATAATATAATAATGAACGACTGGCCTAAGTTATGGACTAAAATGTCCCGTCATGTTTAGTAGGTACAAGAATAGTAAATAGTTTTATTTTACCTTATATAAAAGTAGTAAATAAATGATCATGTGTGGTCTTCAGCTGGGGTCTGGCTCTAAGCCATCTGCAATCGTTCACAGTAATAAAATTAGAGTGATGATGGTCTATACTACTACCATTACAAAGTATTTTAGGTAGGGTATGTTGTACTCATTGTGGCAACACTAAACAGTGACCAGTGACAGCTGTCAGATAAACGTGAAATCAGAATTTCGATTTTGTGAACACTTATTTTGTATTTTCGCTAGAATAATATTATTTTTTACTTATTGCTTAGTGTAATAACTTGACTAGTGAATAACATGCCGGAATTTTTTCTCACGGATTCCATAATCACTCAGCTGAATGGTAAGTTAATTATTTAAATATCGTAACTATTTTGAATGTGAAGAAGTTACATAATTTTGTTTGCAAAATTGATATTGTTTTGTTTGACACAAATCTTTAATTTTAGCATCGCAGTGTCTTAAATAGTGCTATATTACTGGTGTTGCGTCATTTGGGACATTCGAACACAGTGTAAATCTTCGTGTAGCAATGAAACTAAGAATTGACGAACCATTTGAATTCGGTAAAATATTCTGTAATTGTGTGTGATTTTGAGTATTTTTCTGTTATAAAGTGGTTTGTATATAAATGTGGTGCGATTTACAACCCAGTGTTAACTTGCTAGTCTCGTTTTGATAGTGTTTTCTTGAGTTGTTCGTACATAACCTCACTTTGATGTGTCCTCTCAACTCACAGTTGCAAATGTTAATATAAACATTACCCTGTGTTATTTTAATCCTCACTCTAACTAGAAGTTTTTACAGTAGAACCTAACTTTCTCCCTTGCCCCAGAAGTGAAACTACCCAAAACTGATATAGTTAGCTAGTTTTGTAACAAAATTTTGGTTCAGGTATATTTTAAGAGACAAGCATCACCTACCAGATGAATTTGTGATAACCATATCACCCAAATTATTTTAGTACTGAAAATTATTTCGACTGGAAGGTAAGTAACATGATTAGGAACTTAATAATGTAATTAACTAAAAATAATGAAACATTTTTTAACCGACTTCAAAAAGGAGGAGGTTATATGTTCGGTTGAATGTATGTTTTTTATTTTTTTTTTTTATGTATGTTCACCGATTTCTCGGTCAATTGTGGACCGATTTTGAAAATTTTTTTTTTGATTGAAAGGTTATGCTTCCAAGTTGGTCCCATAGAAACATTGTTATGATCTGATCATGAACTTCGTAGATATGGAACAGAACTCCTCATGGGATCACAGCAGAACTGTCGTAACAAGTAAAATTGTTTTGTTTATACGTGCAGTCGATGACTGACTGAAAGAATAGGGGTAATATATCGAACTGATCTGATGATGAAGCCTGAAATTAGGCACCGGAACTCTGTAATAAATTAATTTAATCTAACCGTGTTTGTTATTATTAGAATTGTCATAAGATGCACTCTGGCTATAAGGTATTTAAGTATGGCTGAGGGGTACTTTTTAGTGGTGGTACCATAACTAAAAAGTGAAAAATAAAAAACTTTTTACAAAAAAAAATACAACCGACTTCAATGTAAAAAAACACTGAAAAGTGCAAAATAACTTTAATTTCGGAAGTCGGTGTTAAATAACGAAGAGACAAAACTATTATAGAAACACCGACTTCCGAAATTAAAGTTATTTTGCACTTTTCAGTGTTTTTTTACATTGAAGTCGGTTGTATTTTTTTTTGTAAAAAGTTTTTTATTTAAGAAAAATATTACTCCACACTAGGTATTACTCCAATGTCGTTGGTGCATTCACAACCTTGCAAACTCACATACACAAAACACCCAGACCTCAAATGACTATCTGTAGACTAAACAAATATTTGTTCTGTGTCGGAACTGAACCCGCGGCAAGCAGCGCAGTAGCTAATTGGTCAGCACTGCACTAATGGTGCTTTCAAATCGTCTGTCCCTCCATTTCGCTGTCTTCTTTTTCCTGCCCTTATCCCATATTACTGGGGGTGGGTGCATCATGATTTTTTTCTTTCATTCTGTCCTGTCACCCGTCACACTATCACTAACCCCCTTGTCTTTCATATCACTCCTCGCATAATCCATCCATCTTATCTTTGGCCTTCCTCTCCCTCTCCATCCGTCTACATGTATACTCGGGTTTTTTTTGTAATATGCATTTCATTTATCTATTTTATAATTCATGTACACACAAATATTCAGAGCATTCTACCTCTTCACATGACCATACCAAAACAAACGATTCCCCTTCAACTTTTCTGTCACCGGCGCCACTTTCAAACTTCCTCTAATATACTCATTTCTCACCTTATCCAGTCTCGTCACACCACACATCCATCTTCCACTTACGAGTCGTAAGTTGCAGGTTCAACAACCAGGTTCATTACTTTGTGTAATTTATTTCATCACCACTGCTCTCAAAACGGTGAAGGAAAATATGTGAAGAAACCGGCATGTCCTAGAACCAAAAATTCGAAGCCATCATCCAGCACTGTTATATGTTACATGCTTATTATTATTATAACAAAATTCAATCTAAATCAGTGCAAATATACTAAACAGTAATAAACACATACATACTTAGCCTTTATAAGTGTGATATTAATCCTTGCCCATGTGGTGATGTCACCATCATTATAATGACACCATGATATCATATTATTCTAATAACAATTGTGTAAGACTTTATTCTTCATAAGTTCTTGGCAATAGTGTGTTTAGAGGTGGTTATTAATATTTATGAGTAAAGGTCTGAGATCCTTGGCATTATGTTTGATGTGACAGTTATTTGTTAGTTTAAAAATGTTAAGTCAAGAGTGAATAGGCTACTTCTAGGCAAGCGTGCTCCATCGTCGACCACATCATCGCTTACCATCAGGTGAGATGGTGGTCAAACGCGAGCCTATCATTAATAAAAAAAAAAAAAAAAAATACAACTGACTTCAATATAAATATTTAAAAAAAAAAAAACATACAGTGGATGATTTCCCAACTAAAAAAAAAAGCAGTTTGTGGACAGTAAGCAATGGGCAGCTCACCTACCAATAACAACCAGGCTCAAGTCGAAGTCGTTTACTACGTTTACCAAGGACAGACAATCCAGTTGGGTTGGTCTAACTTCGAGAAAGAGGTCAATCGATGAATATGACTCGGCTGGGCTGCGTTCGGATAGCTGCGCGGTATCTTCTCGTCCAATATACCACAGTGTCTCAAGACGAAAGTCTATGACTAGTGCATGTTATTGCCAGTCATAACATATGGTTCCGAAACGTGGTCGCTTACAATGGGCTTCATCAGAAGGCCTAAGTCACCCAAAGGGCAATGGCAATGGCTATGCTAGAGTTTCCTAGTATGATCACATCAGAAATGAAGGTATCTGCAAGCGAACCAAGGTTACCGACATAGTTCGAAGAATCGCCAAATTTAAGTGGCCACATTGCTCGCAGAACGGGTGGTTGATGGGGACGAAAGGTTCTGGAGTAGCGACCACTTACCGGAAGACGCAGCGTTGGAAGGCCTCCCACAAGGTGGACCGATGACCTAGTGAGGGTTGCGGGAATAAGTGAATCTGATGGATGCGAGACGCACAGGACCGGTCGTTATGGCGACATTTGGGGGAGGCCTATGTCCAACAGTGAATGTCTTGCAGCTGAAATTATGATGATGATGATGATAAAAAATTCGAGATATATCTCGCCGTCTATTGAAATTTATTTAATCTAATTATTCTTCGAGATGAAACCCTTGTGTCTCTGCCAATCAAGCTTTGTAATTAACGGTAATATAATTAGTGACCGACCGAAACATGATTTGCAGCCAAAAGCGAAACCGTAACCGAATGTTCGGCTCTTCTTCCAGTTTCGGCAGTAACCGAAATCGAAACTGACGTTGTAATTGTGTGAAACAGTGAAACTGACAAAAAATAAAAAATAAATATTTCGATACAGTGATTCTTAACTATAATTCCATGGAGTTATGCTTAATTATACAGTTATAAAATCTAAAATCATAAAATTATGTGTAACAGGAGAAACTGACTGACATATTAACGCATAGCCGCCTCACGCAGGCGAAACGCTGGCAGAAGCTAGTACCTACTAATCGACTAATCGACGGTAACATAAGAATTATAACATACATAAACGAACGAGTCGGTCAATCTAGGTATCTATCACAACCGTGAGCCCCGCTTGGGCAGAGCACCGCCGTGTCCTGCTGGCTGCCACCACCACCACCGCTTGGATCCCGATCCCGATTTCGATTTCACCCTAGGCGCGGGCTTGCGGACGGAGAGCAATGGGTAGCTCGCCGTCCGACCGTCTTGTAACCGTCTGGACTAAGTCTTCGACGGCGCGTAGGTATTGTTCCACGCGCGCCTCAAGGAGATGTCAGCAAACCGTAGGGGCCCAGCAGGGCCTAAGCCTACTGGGACGAAGGGTCTGCCTCTGAAAGGAAGACTCGGCCCTGGTATGAAAGGCAACGAAGGAACAGGAGTGGGTTTTAGTCAGTAAAAGTCTGATACGCCATCTCGCTCCGCCCAAGAGCGGGGGATATCATTGGATGATTTTCCCACCTAAAACAAATAATCACAAACTTCAAACTCAATAACGCTAGCTTCAGTCAAGCCGAATATTCGGCCTCATTTTGGCCGAAACCTAAACTCCAGTCGAAACCAGTTTTTTTAGCCGAAACTTCGGTTACTAGTAGGTAATATATTCCTCAGATATGTAATTCCATATACCTTTAACACATACAAACACACGTAAGCCATAATAAACATATGTACCTAAGCCCATTTCGTATTATAAATGTGTGTGCCACTAAATATCTAGATTTTAATGGTAAAAATCCACACACAACTGGATACCTTTGTTTTATTTTTACTGTTGTTTTTGCATATTAGATAAAACAAACAAATTTTAGAAACTGTCTTTATATACATTAACATCGTAATATAACCTTGCAGCTCAAGAGCCATGGCCGGACAACGTAAAGCTGTTCCAACCGTACGAGGTGGAACAGATACTGCTGCCCGACAATGCCAGCTGTCTTGCTGTGCAGGCCTTCTTGAAGGTAACAGAGACTACTGTACTAGCATCTTATGTACACTTATTGATCCATGGCTGGACTATGTAAAGCTGTTCCAGCTGTACGAGTTACAATAGATAGGTACAGCTCAATACCAGCTGTTTTGCTGTGCAGGTCTTCTTGAAGGTAACAGACTCTAATGTAATGTACTGGCATCTTACATACACCTGTTGATCCAGAGCTAAATAAAGTAAAGCCGTTCCAGGCGTATACAGCTGACGTTGTCAGCTGTTTTATTGTACAGGCGTTGTTAAAGGTAATATATGTATACTAGGTACTGTATTAACATCTTAATATAACACACATCCTTGCCGGAATCTGTTTTTCCTGATGGCTACAGCCCGGAAATCTTTAAGTCAAGAGTGAATAGGTTACTTCTAGGTAAGCGCGCTCCATCGTTGTCGAGTTGGCGGTCAAGCGCGAACCTATCAAGAATAAAAAAAAAAACATACACCTGTCGAGTTTTGACTGAATAACGAAAAGCTGTTCCAGTATTAACAGGTGGATCAGATACTGCGAACAGATATAACGCCAGCCTGCTGTCTTGCTGTGCAGGTCTTTTTGAAGGTAACAGACAATACTGTGCGCCTCATCATCAATGATTGCATCGCTGCTTACCATCAGGTGGGATCGCAGTCAAGCACTGGTTTATATGAATTAAAAAAAAAAAAAAAAACTGTACTAGCATCTTAAAATTACATATACACCTGTTGAACCATGCCTGGAGAACGTTAAGCTGTTCGAGCTGTACTAAGTGCAACAGATAGGTACAGCTGCCTGTCAATGTTAGCTGTTTTGCTGTGCAGGTGTTTAAAGGTAAGGAGTTGGCATAGGCATTTAGATAGATGTGATATGATGTAGAATGTATGTGAAGAGCAGTGGTGGCCGAGTGGTAATGGCCCCGACTTACGGAGTTGTAGGTTGCGGGTTCAAATCCAGCCAGGCGCATTACTTTGTGTAATTTATTTCATCACCACTGCTCTCAAAACGGTGAAGGAAAACATCGTGAGGAAACCGGCATGTCCTAGAACAAAAAATTCGAAGATATGTGACATCCACCAACCCGCACTGGGCCCGCGTGGTGGATTACGGCCCATTCCCTCTCCTAGAGAGGAGGCCTGAGTCCCAACAGTGGGAACATTATAAGGCCGACTATGCTATGCTATGATATGATGTACCCTTTGATAGCCTAGCTTAGGCTAAGGGATACTTCTCTACATAGTATAAAGTCGCTTTCTGCGTCTGCCTGCTTACCCGCTAATTCCTCCTAAACTACACAACGGGTTTTGATGCGTTTGCGGAACTAATAGAAAGCACAGTTGACGAGGACGGTTTTAGGGGTCTAAGGGAGCGCAAAATTGGTTAAAAGTTGAATGGAAGTCCGTTTTTGAAGCAGGAAGCATGAAATTTTTGTTTTTAGGCTGATCCCAGCCACAAAGATCCATCTTTCTCTATATTTACTTGTATAAAAACCTTGTTTATTCTTCTCTAACAGATGTGCAACCTACCCTTCGAAGTAGAAATGCGTTGGAACGCAGAATTCATGTCACCATCGGGCCGAGTTCCCTTCATCAAATGCGGTGCCTTCGTGGTCTCCGAGCTGGAGTCCATCGTGCAGTTTGCGGCGAACAAGGGTGTGTCGCTATGCGGCAGATTGAGCACGGAGGAGAAGGCGGAGATGAGGGCTTATATGAGTCTCATTACTAACGTGCTGGTTAATGCTGAGGTTAGTTTATTGAAGATATAACTTTGTCATGGCCTGCCAGGGTTCCGGGATTGTTCGAAATAAAAAATCAGAAACGTTTATTTCAAATAGACCAATTACAGACACTTTGAATTGTCATTATGCCAGTCAGTCGAAAAAAAGGGTAGCTAAATTGCACGTTCCAAAGCGTAGAGTCGTAAAGGGCAACTGAATGAGTAATTAAAGGGATTATTGGAAACTCCTTTTTTATCTTCGGAAATCATCTAATTACTTCTGTCGCTCTGGGTGGTACCAAGACGGCGTATCAGACTTTTACTGACTAAAACTTATCTGTATTTCTTCAGTTTCCCTTTGCGTTCCTGGGCCGTGATAACGCTTTCGAAAATTTCTGCAACCCTAGCAGGCATTGGCCCTAGTGGGTTCCATTCATTTTACTCGAATAAATTTAGAGACCAGATATTGAGGAGTACACGCGTTAAGGGGCTACTTTTTCACTCGCCTATCGTCAAAATCGAGCATGGTTTAAAAGCTTGTTACTTCATCTAACGCAATCCAACGCGATGTTTGACGGAAAGGCAACGCGAAAAAAGAGAGATAACGCCTGAAAACTCTGTTAGTATTCGGTAATTCCATGATTTACTCGAATATTTCACAAAACTTGTTCCAGGAAATACGTGTTTCTTTTAAACCCTTAAAAGTTTTTTTTTTTAATTGTCGTCTTTCAGAATCTTGATTAAATTTGCAAGTCTTCAATTGTTATACTTTTTTGACTTTTTTAATTTTTGAGTAAATTATGAAGTGTGAAAGTTCGTGCAAAATAGATTTTCGGAGGTCTTTACTGAATTAGTTTTACACAAATTTATAAACTGATTTCAATAGAAGCCTAGATAACATCCACAAGATACTGTGTTTCCAAAATATCTAATGAAAAATGTGTAATAAAGACATAATCGCGTAACAGCGGTTGTATGAAAAACAGTGAAAATGTATATCGAGTTGCACCCCCTTGACAACCGCTTACTTTTATATCATTACTTTCTAACAGGAATGGATGACACTTAACAAAAGGCGACTTCGTAGATGTAAAGACTAGGGACCGTTACAATGTTTTTAGATTTAAAAATCAGTTTACAAGAATTAAACCATTCTATACTATGAATTTCACAAATGTTTTTTTTTGCGCTTTGAATACCTTGGTTATCTTTTGTTGAGACCGCTCCTCTCAACGTCACCGCGCGCTGGCGGCAGTGAACCAGGGGTCAGCGGGAAGTCATCCGGCTCGAAGTACCATAATATGTTAGGGCGTGTCTTGGCTGGTTCAGCGAAGAAGGGTATTGAAACTTCAGTGGACTGTATAAACTAACAGTCCACTGGAGTTTCAGTGGCATTGAAGAGTTATCTCAAACTACTATGTCATAACGAATGAGAGAATAAACATAAGCATGATAAACTCGTTGTTTGTAGTCCTCATAGGTACTATTTCCTCGCGTTAAAACTATTATTTTCTCCAGCTCTACATATCCTGGGTAGACAACGAGACCTTCAACGCGGTGACGAAAGTGCGCAACTCTTCGGTGTACCCCTGGCCTCTAGGCTGGTTACAGACCAGGGCCAAGAGGAATGCTGTCATAAAGCGGTTGAAAGCACTGCACTGGTATGATAAGACTTTGGACCAGGTTTTAGCTGATGTGAGTACAATTATTTTTTTCCTTTACTAATTTCTGACAGTTTTTTCTTTTTGAGGTGGGAAGTCTTCAAATAACTCCTCTCGCTTTGGGTGGAGCGAGAGGCAGTGTCAGAAATTGACTGACTAAGACCCACCATGTTTCTTCAGTTGCCCTTTGCTGATAGCTCTCGAACAATTCCGCAGTCTTTGTTGGATTCGTTAACTATGAAGCAATTTATTCCCCCTTAGTTTGCTTTTCGCCAAATGGCTTAAGCACTTAAGAATGAGTTAAAAAAGGAAGGCTTTTGATTGCAGAGGAACACAATAGGCTCATAATAATAAATAGGAAAGTCTGTTTAATTGGTTACTTCACTCGATTTTATTAATAATTTGTATTAAAAAGTAACTGAATCGAAAATTTTCAAATCCGTTCTATATTATTACTATTACCTTGCTTGATCGAATCAGGAATGAGGATATCCGCAGGAGAACCAAGGTTACCGACATAGCACGAAGAGTCGCCAAACTTAAGTGGCAATGGGCAGGGCACATTGCTCGCAGAACGGATGGCCGAAAGGTTCTGGAATGGCGACCACGTACCGGAAGACGTAGCGTTGGAAGGCCTCCTACAAGGTGGACCGATGACTTGGTAACGGTTGCGAGAGTCCGATGGATGCGAGACGCACGGGACCCTTCATTGTGGCGGCACTTGGGGGAGGCCTATGTCCAGCAGTGGACGTCTTTCGGCTGAAATGATGATGATGATTTATCATTTATTTATTTTATATACATACTTATTATATTTTTAAATATTTACTTAAAAAAAACATTTAAAAATATAAAAAATAGTAGCCCACCAGCATCGGGAACAGAGGTCAGGGCTCCTGAGAGAGGAATCTCCTAACGATGCGCGCCGTGTCCAGGAGTACTGCTTTCTAGATCAGGCCCTTGATCCAGCTGCCTAACGAGAGCCTCCTTAGATATTGTTCGAGCCTCTTGGCTATTAAGCCATTGGCCGTTACGACTATCGGCACAATGATTGCTCTATCCACTTCCCACATGTCGACAACCTCGTGAGCTAAGTCAAGATACTTAGTTTGCTTATCTTTCTCAGCTTTTACGAGGTTCTCGTCATGAGTGACCGCTATATCAACAATCATTGTGTGACGCTCTAGTCGATCTATCACCACTATATCAGGTTTATTGGCAATTTATATATATATATATTATTATTATTATCCGTGCGAAGCTGGGACAGGTTGCAGTAAAATATTGTGCAAAAATAAACATAGGCTAAAACACACACAATGTTGATTGGTATTTTGAAGAATATTTTATAATGTTTCAGGTGGAACAATGTTGTAATTCGCTGAGTCAACGGCTTGGTGACAAAGATTATTTCTTTGGGGCCACGTAAGTACTTTTTAACTGATATACTAAATAAAAATGTGATTTATTTTAAACGTAATAAGACATTTACAGGTATAATTTTATGTATGACACTTATTTGCCATTCTGCATACGATCTTTGCCAAATTCTTAATTTTAAGTTTTTAGCCGTTAAGTTGTCTTTTATGGATAAATTTTGAATTTTAAGTTTCCAATCGTAAAATTTTCCAACCGCAAAGTTCGCGGCGCAAACATAACCTGAAATAAATAAGTCACGATATGACTATGCGAGCGTGAACGCGACAAAAAGAACCTCGTCGCTCGCAGCTTAGTGCGCCGATCGCAGTACAAAACTTGTCGAATTCAGTTTCGGTTTTGAACTTAGAACCGAGAAGAAGCCCGGAAGTAGGCCGAAACCGAAACTAAGCCGAAACCAGTTTTTTGTCTAAATTCGTTTTTACCAGAAACTCGTTGTGTAACCGATACTCGTTTTTACCTGAAACAACAATTTTACCTAAAACGCATTTTTTACCCGAAACTGAAACCAAAAGTCCTGTCAGACAATATTGTCAATCTTAGAACCCTCCAGCACTTACCTCATATTCCTTTCCCTAATTCACCCATTTCCCCATGTGTGTCCTAGCCCCACTCCTCTAGACGCGCTAGTGTACGGTCACATGCGCGCCATCCTCATGGGCGGAGGCATGCGAGCCGGCGCCGGCGCACTCATCAAACGGATCACCAGCTCCCTACTGAGACTTGTACTTAGGTGTATCAATCTGACGAAGATGGTTTTAACGGTACGTATTTGTAGCATTGAGCTCTATACTGGTTGCAGGTCAAGATATAAACTAAGTCTCAGGTACATTAGGGGACACAATGTCCCGCAACAGGGGCGCCGGCTTTTAGAAAACCTCGTGGGGGTGCTCATGCTCATTTGATGACTCGAAAAAGTGGCGAAGTTGAGAAGAGAAATGCACACTTTTCGACCGACAAATAAATAAATGTCCTACTTACATACTGCGTACTTAATTACTAATTATGTTTGATAAAAATATAAAATGAAACCATTATATAAAATTTAATTAGTTTTTATTATCAAGAAATTTTATAATTTATACGTAAACTAAAAGTCGATTACCGATCCAGTTTCTTGATGTCTATTCTCAGATGTGTTCGGCACCCACTGTTTATTTCTCATGGGTGCTCAAGGCCCCGAGCACCCACGGAGTCGGCACCCCTGTCCCGCAACATGACGCGCATCGCTGTCAATTTGTCCAACATTTCCCGCGTCACGTGAATGCATTGCGTGCGAGCAATGCAAGTAAATAAGCCCGGCTTTTATGTGAAAATAAATGACACCTAACATTTAAATCACGGAACAATAGGATCAACATGGTAAAGAATTTGTAGTTAGATTAGAAACGATTGTATTAATCAATCGTGGAACCAGGAGTAGCCAGCAAGAATGTTAAGCCTCCGAGTGAGCAAGAGTTGCCACAAAAAATGTCCATAGATGGCTCTTATTTAATATTTTTTATATTATTTAATTTATTAGGTAAGTAGTGTAGATAGGTCATTGTTCCGTTCGCCGCTGCTACCTCAATCATAAAGCTTCCTAATCCCTCTCCTAGCCTCAAGAAGAGTACTTAGTAACCCAAGCCTTCCAAATCTCCCGGCGCCGCCTATCTCCAGAGCGCACCTTATCTGAACGTAGCACAAGGATCCAACGCTCTCGGATGAGCATGAGGAACCCGAGCAAGGATAATGTGGTCAATAATTATAACAATAGAGATGTTTTTGGTGAGATTATTAAAGTATTTTGAGTTGTTTTTGTAGGTAGTAGATTCAAAATTGATTAATATTCTATGACAGATATACTTAAAGATTGACAAAATTTATTAATATTGCATGACAGATATGTCTAATTAAAGTAGACATGACAGGTAAGTATACTTAAAGATTGACAAAATTAATTAATATTCCATGACAGATTTATTAATCAATTTTGTCAATCTTTAAGTATTAAAGATTGACAAAATTGATTAATATTCCATGACAGTTATACTTAAAGATTGACAAAATTAATTAATATTCCATGACAGATATGTGTAATTAAAGTAGACATGACAGGTATACTTAAAGATTGTCAAAATTGATCAATATTCCATGATAGATATACTTAAAAGTTGACAGTACCTCATTAGCCGTCACCGCCGTCTTTCGCCTGCCCATTTGTGAGGTTAGATTTTGTACTATTTATATTGATTGCTAATTGATTTATAGTAAAGATCTTTTCAATCCAGGTTTCAAACCCTTTGCATCAAAACAAATAATAATAATGACATCGAAGGAAGGAACCGTAACATGTCAATACCCAGGCCAAACTAACAACGGCGACATAATCATAGACCCAGAAGTCTACAACTCTATATTCACAATCGTCGAAGAAATATTGAAAAAAGTCGACGAACTAACAATCGATGAATTTGCTGAAAAAGTCGATTTCGATAACGAAAAAAATGATCCATTCGAAGTTATACCTTTCCCTAATGAGTCGAAATATATCAGCGTTGAAGCTAAAGTGTCGGAATATTTGGATACTATTGAAGAAAATGATATGACTGACACTAGTAATTCTTTAGAATTATGCGATGATTTGTTGATGGTCAATGACGATGATACTGATACTGATTTGCATGAGTTGAATGATGATAACGTTACGGGTTTGCGTGAGAAGTCGGCTTCTCAAAAGACCTTGGTTGGGGAACGAGCCAGGTATATTTGTGTTTTAATCTTACTATTTTTCTATTTCTCCTTAAGGGGATGCAACTCGAAATACATTTTCACTGTTTTTCATACAACCGCTCTTACGCGATTATGACGTTATTACAGTATTTTTCATTAGATATTTTGGAAATACAGTATCTTGTGGATGGGCACGCCATAACTATGGCGGTAAGTCCCCTCCTTGAGGAGTGGCTGGAAAGGCAACACGGCGTCCCTACCTTCCGCATGACGCAGGTCCTTACCGGACATGGTAAATTCGGGAGGTTCCTGCACCGGATTCGTGCGGAAGAAACGGCCGGGTGTCACCATTGGGTGGACCTCCCGGAGGACACGGTGGAGCATACGGTAGAGGTGTGCCCCGCCTGGGCAGAGCACCGCCGTGTCCTCGTGGGGGCGATCGGCGGCAACGATCTCTCACGCCTGGCCTTTGTACAAGCCGTGGTCCAGAGCGAGGAAGAGTGGCAGGCGGTCGCCTCCTTCTGCGAAGCAGTAATGCTAGCAAAGGAGGAGGCCGCACGTGCACGCGCGAGGCAACGGCCCCAGCCTGGCGGATTCCGATCCTGATTTCCGGCCACCGTAGGCGCGGGCTTGCGGACGGCGAGCAATGAGTAGCTCGCCGTCCAACCGTCCGGTAACCGTTCGGACCGAGCCCAAGTCGTCGACGGCGCGTAGTATTCCACGCGCGCCTGTAAGAGATGTCAGCAAAACCGTAGGGGCCTACTGGGGCCATGGGTTGACTTCCGAATGAGAAACCCGGGGTTCTGGAACGTAAGGCAAGAATGGAACATAGGTGTGGTTTTAGTCAGTAAAAGTCTGACACGGCCTCTCGCACCGCCCTAAAACGTGAGAATTCATTGATGATTTCCCACCTAGAAAAAAACCTTATGAGTCTGACACTCCCTCTCACCCCACCCAGAACCGAAAGGACTTACGGTTATGCGTGTTCATATATAATAAACATAGGGAGTAGATCGGGAGCAGGGTCCAAGCTACGGGTGTTTAGAGCTCCAGAGAGACAGGAAGGTTCCTCTCTTTCTGGAGCCCTAAACACCCGTAGCTTGGACCCTGCACCCTCAGAATGCCAACCGTACCGAAGAGACGCTTTCTAGATGTAGTTTTTTTTTTTAACCCTTTAACCAGTTTCGTCGGATTTTTCCGACGAGTATTTTCGTGTCCTATCTCCTCGCCAGGGTCGTGTGTTTGCGACTGGGTACTCCATCTAGTTTTGCTCTTCAATCCCCATTGGTGACAGAAGAGCTGACGAGATGGAGTATTTGGTCGTGAATATGCGACCCTGTAGGAATAAACGCGAATGTGTTTGTCGGATATTTCCGACGTAGGTGTTTAAAAAGTTAATGATATAAACTAGTCTTTTGACTGTGAATACTGTGATCCCGCTTGAAGGTAAGCAGTGATGATAATACAATACAAGCAATTTTTTTATTTTTCTTTTTTTTCCCTCATAACAGCAACGTAAGCTTGCACCGAAGGAGCGTGATTGAGTTGAACAGTAAAGAAATAATTATTAACAGTGACAATAATTGCGAACAGGAACTTGAGATAACGAACGAATCTGTTGAGAATAACTCTGATAAACTTTCATTTGTTGCACAAGCAAGCTCACCCACAGCTACAGGTTTTTGTTTGTTTTTTTTTTTTAACACGGGTAGTCCCAATTTCTTATTTTATTTTGGAAAGCATTTTTTAGGGTTCCGTACCCCTAAACGGGACCCTATTACTAAGACTCCACTGTCCGTCTGTCTGTCACCAGGTTGTATCTCATGAACCGTGATAGCTAGACAGTTGAAATTTTGACATTAGATGTATTTTTGTTGCTGTTATAACAATAAATACTAAAAACATATTATATTAAATATTTAAGTGGGGATCCCATACAAAAACGTCATTTTTTTGCCTTTTGTGCGGACGGTACGAAACCCTTGGTGCGCGAGTCCGACTCGCACTTGACCGATTTCTTTTATCACATAGTTTTAATTTCTTATTTTACTTAACAGAGATTTTTTGTCTAGGCTTGGTTTTTTTCTCGCTAGATGGCGCAGAAGACAACATTTTTAGTTTATTTTGTTGTTTTGACGAGTTGAGTTTGAGTTTAAAGGCTTAAACATAAAATGAGTCGATCACAAATTGTTATGGCTCTTCGGCTTCGATCGGGACACGTACCTATGAACAGTTTCGCCTATCTTATGGGTAAAGTTACTTCTTTAAATTGCCCTGACTGTAGTATAGTGGAAGACACCATATATTGATGGAGTTTGTCCGGAACGAGGCCGAAAGAATTTCAATTTTACCCAAGTCACAAGATGAAGGTAGATGTAACAGTATTCTTTCGTTCCCTTTGTCAAAGGATGCAAGAGCTGTATATAAACTAGCTTAACAGGATTTAGAACATGATTGTGATACTGTTCATAGAATAACTGTTAGTACCGATGAGGGTGGCATAATCAGTTTGTGACTAAACCCTCTATAAAACAACTAAGATATAAAAAAAACTAAAACTTTATAGTAGGGCATCGTTCCTATCTGTGTTGGGGACATGCTCTGTCAAACTATCAGCATTTATAAAATGACGTAAGTCTGGCCGTTATGGACTCTTATACTATAAATATGTTGACTTCAGCGCCATCTAGTGACAAAATGACATCGCTTGATCCCGTACTTTTCACTTTATAGTTCCCACATTTTAGTATACTTGCACTATGCATATACTAATGCATCAGCTGAAATCTTTCCACTAAGCCGTTTCGCACTGACATAATTGTACCACCATTACAGATTCTTCTTCTATTTTAAAAACACCACAAAGTGAAGAAATTAGCGTTGAAAAGCTACTCAGGTATTTGCGCCGGCGAAACGCTGCGTATAACTACAATAACGTCGTGGCCGACATTGATTAGTCACTGGGACTACGAAAATGCGGAGTACGACATTTCGGGTTAAAATATTTTTTTAATACGAAATGGCGTATTATGTAATATTGATGTATTATTTGTTGGGAAAACAGTTTTTAAAGAAAATTATACCTAATTAACCTTTTAACCACCTTCGTCGGATATATCCGACAAACACGCGATTATTCCGCCACGGTCGCACATCCACGACCAAATATTCCATCTCGTCAACTCTTCTGTCACCTATGGGGATTGAAGAGCTGGCGAATAGGACGCGAAAACACTCGTCGGACAAATCCGACGTGCGTGGTAATAGGGTTAAAATGTAAAATAAATTAGGCTTTATTGAAAACGTTGCTTTGGAGCTAACATAAATTAAGATTAACAAAAGGTACTAACACTTTTTACAAAGAATTTATTTATGATATTTTATTAAAATATTATTTACTTCGAAAGATTAGCCGCATAGTTAGTGTTATTGTATTGACGAAAATAATTCCTAACATTTATGACAGGAAAAACGTTTCAGTTAGCTTCGTTTTTCTGTTTTATATTAAATTATTTGTTTTTTCCCAAATGTTTGTTTTATTTATGCAGAATGGCAAATGAAATGTAAGTTTAATATGATAATTTTTCTTTCTCATTCATTTTGGTGATTAAATACTTAAAAATAAAGTGAGTGCCGTGAGTGGTCTCTGTTTTTAATCATCAAAGATGCTGTAATTTACTTTTTTTGTTGTTGTTCGTTACAAAAATGGTATCTTAAATGGCACTAATCCCATTAGTAAAATATATTTTTTACAAAAAAATACAACCGACTTCAACGAAAAAAGTACAAAATAACATTAATTTCGGAAGTCGGTGTTTCTATAATAATTTTATCTCTTCGTTATTTAACACCGACTTCCGAAAATATATTCAGCCGAACATAGAACCTCTTTCTTTTTGAAGTCGGTTAAAAATACATGAAATAGCTTTAGTTTGTTCAAAATTTCTCGTTAAGGGCTTGGGCCACATTTATTTTTGATGTTTTTAATACATACATACAAGTCAGTTTAGTATGTGTAGAATATATATATTTAGTCAACGTATAATTGATAGCGCAATATTTAAAGTCATTAGATTGTTTTTATTTTACAAGTATGTTTAGGTCATAAATTGATTTAGTTAACTTGATTAGATTTTTGTAAAAATAGGTTTCACATTGTTCTTATATTACGATAATACAACACCTCATTTCTTCTTCAGGCCCACCGAGCTGGACGCCCTAGTCTTCGGCCACGTATTTACAATCATCACAACACGACTACCTTGTCGTAAACTCGCTGAAACAGTTCGCAAACATGAGTCTCTCGTGGCTCTCGCTAAGCGCGTGGATGAGCAGTACTTCAAGAGACCATAGCGTCAAATTTTCAAGGACATATCGACCTCGTTCACAAGTCCTTGAAGCCCCTTGTCCTTGTAGTTAGATGACTATTTTTCTGCTGCTTTTTTAATGGTAGTGGGAATTTCAGTAATTCTTAGTCAAAGTGTGAGTGAATTGATTAGCTGTAGAAATATTTTGTCGACAACTCGAAGTAACAACGATCAAGAAGTCCAGAAGAATTGTCTCGGAGTCAGACACTATACGTTTTCATAACTTGGAAGTGGAGTGTTTAAGTTGCTAGTGGTAAAACATTCATTTTTTTACCTGGAAGGTTGCGTTGGAAGGCCTACTGCTATGATTTATAACCAGGTAAGGCCTGTATCTCATTGGGACGCCTTGGCAGTGCCGCTAGTTCGCGCAGCCAAGAAAATGCATGCAGTTCTATGTGGTGTACCTCACCTGGCCACTGTTGGTCACGTAGCTAACCATGTATTTTTCTGGCGTCTGTTTCTTGGCTTCGCCGCTATGACGTCCCTATGAGCAGGGCCCTAAGGGCCGATGCGAGAAGTGCAGGATTAGTCGATATGGCGATGCATGTGGAAGGCCAATATACAGCAGTGGACATCTTTCGGCTGATATGATGAATGTGGTGCAAATGACTTTCTACAAAAATTTCTGCTGATTGGTAGTATTTTTGCTCTAACTTTTGTAAAGTAGCTCTCAAATAATTTTGTGCAATTAATGTGTATACTTTTAAGCATACTTTTTTTCTACTACAGGAAAAGGCCTAGCTTAAATTTGTCGCAATTTATAGAAATATTTAAGATTGTTTCAGTTTCAGGTTCTATTAGACAAATAGTTCTTCGTATATGAGCGTCTCTAGTTTTGTTCTTAGACGCCTTTCTGCTCAGAAAGTGGCTTGCTTGTATACTACTAGTATCTATAAAGCTCGTGAAGAAGAAACGTAACTATATTACTACTGCAATAACTTATAACAGATTTTGTATTATGACGTTAATGCCCATTAATGCTGCTTTGATTCCAGTGTGACAGAGATGGAGTTATAGTACATTCAGTAGTTGTAAATATTTTTAATGTGCAAGTCAACTGACTAAATTTTGCGATTGCGAAGCGATTCAGTGTGGTTTACGCGAATATAACACGACACAGCGGCTCTGTCTTTTGGCGCGCGAAGTCCCCGCTTCGGCTTCAATACAATCCACCACAACGCAAGAATTCGTGTGAAAATATCAAACTAATGATCGCGTCCGCTTCTCTCGTCGCCGCACCGCACCCACCTGCGGTTGGTCACGCAAAACACCGCAATAGAGTATCAATTTTCTGTTCCTTTGACGCCGCTTCGCTTCGCGATCGCGTTCGCGTACGCGTTACTTTAAGAAAATACTCCATTCGTAATAAGAAACTTTTTTTACTGTCCGTTCAACCGATTTTGACCTTTATTGCGTTGGTGGCATGGTAAATAGCGGCTGCAGTAAATAGTTGGTATTGTAACCAGTTTTATGCTTTTAATGCTATCCTTATGCCTACGGGATAGAAATCAAAATCGGTTGAACGGACAGTGCACGTTTGTTTAAATATCTAATCCAATTGCGAATGGAGTATAGTTAGATTCTTGAACAGTTGAAAGGCGTCTTAAGACTTTTCTTGGTCTAAATTATAAAATTAGCGTGTTTTATTAAAATGTAGACATAATATGAGTGAAGTTCGATAATAAATACGACTTACGATTATTTTAAGTCTTAGTCAACCTTTGAAATACATGTAGTTAATTGTTCTAAGTAGATTCAATTGTAGAAATGTACATAAATATGCGTTGTATCTATGTATATTATTGTTTATAGGAAATACTTTAATTATAAATTATATGTTAAGTAAGTAATATTTAATTTAGTAGTGATATTTCTTCAGGTATACAGAACAGGAATATCAATAAAATCAATGGCTTCCAATAACTTATCAGAGAAAGGAAATATTTTATCGTTAATGATAGATTTGTTTGGTTATTTCGCTCCTCACATACATATTATGTACTTACTATACTCCATTCGAATTTATACAAATCTTTTTTACTGTTCGTTCAAGCGATTTTGACTTTTATTGCGATGGTGGCATGATACATGGTGGCTGCAGTAAATAGTTGGTATTGTACCACATATTCTTTGCTTCTACAACACCACATATTTAGACTGGCCTGTTGGTCTAGTGGTTAGTGGCCCTGACTGCTATGCCGGAGGTCGTGGATCGATTCCCACCCAGGACAAATGTTTGTGTGATGAGCACGATCATTTGTTCTGTGTCTGGGTGTAATTTATCTATATATGTATGTATTTAGAAATATATAAGTAGGTTTATCAGTCGTCTAGTACTCATAGCACAAGCTCTGCTTAGCTTGGGACTAGACGGCGTTGTGTGACAGTTGTGGAATATTAAATTATATTATATATTCTTTGCTTTTAATGCCATCCTTATAAACGCAACGCAATAAAAAGTAAAAATCGGTTGAACGGATAGTAAAAAAAGTTTGTATAAATGTCTAATCGTGTTACGAATGGAGTATAGTGATATAATTAATGTTAACTATAAACGGCTCATAGATTCGAATTTATGAGAATATTTTTTAGTATTTAATTCAAGCTAATAACATTTTATCTACCACGCACACGCTGACTTAAAATATTGTAAAACCTCATAATTTTAAAAGTATTAAATAATTCTGTTTTTTTTTTAAATAGAATTTTTTTTTTGTATATGGACAGAAGCTTTTTCAATTTTATAACCTTATTTTTAGCATTTAGCTCTAAACATTAATCGATAATTTAATGATAAAAATATTGTTAAAAAAATAAAACGAACGAATGACAAATATAAGAAATCAATCATATTTGTGAACTTATTGTAAACTAGAATACATCCAATAAAAAATATATTTTGAAGTACAATCGCATTTTAAACATTATTGTTCATAATGTTTAAAAGTTAGACAATTTTATTCATATCTGGTTAAAATTAGCAATAAATCATTTTTGTAAGTACACTACCGAATTTAATATACGTGGCTTATAGAAATGCACTGAGACATTAGCATAATTAGCTTGCTACTGGTAATCGGATAATTTTTGTTAAAAAAAAGTGGCGAGTCACATATTTTCTGTAAGTATATAGGGTGACTGGGTAATGAGTGACCGATACTTAAACACGTGATTGTACTCATGATTACAAACAACTTTACCAAAGAAACTTTTTTTATATTCTCTTTAGTTTTATCACAATAATAAAACAGCTTTTTAAATACGCGCGCGCGCCTGCGACCATCGACCGCTCAGCTGTTAGCCGCGTGACGCCGTCGTACCTACAATAGTGATAGAACACCCGCGCAGCTTGCAAACCCATAGGTGTACGTACCTAATCAGTGACTGTACCTACAAACTAGTGAGTATATAAAAAAAGTTTCTTTGGGAAAGATGTTTGTAATCATGGGTACAATCACATGTTTAAGTATCGGACACTAATTACCAGTCACCCTACATAAGCTCAAACAGCCATGTTAATTCTTCAGTTAAAAGTTATTTGACTGTTTAAAAATCAGCTCCAAGTCTACGTCCTCACTGACAAGTGACTTGCCAAGTTCCTAGAGCCTAGTGATTTACACCTAGTTAGTTGACTCGCAAATTGATCAAGCTTGCAGTACGGCTAATTGCGAATATTTCAGAACGTCGGTTAGCTAGGCTCCAAGTTTCCTATCAGTGTGTTCGTAGCATAAAAAAGTATTACTCTTGATACTTCATAAGATAAATAATAGAAGTTGTATAATAAAGAGATTGAGTAATTAAAATTATAAGAAACTATATATTATAAGGGCGAACGAAACGTGAGGTATAAAAAGTAGATATTATTTAGGTAATTTAAGTGATGCTTAGCAATCTAATCTTAGGAGTAAAGTGCACAAACTTATCTTGGTTTACTAATATTTGTTGAGCTCTAAGGGCGGAATTCACCAATAAAACTAATCGCGTTTTAACGTTTGGCTCGCAAAATCGCGTTTAGCCGCTGTCACTAGTGTCACTTGTCTGTATTTTTCTTTTGTTGTATTTTTACACGTGACACTAGTGACAGCGGCTAAACGCGATTATGCGAGCCAAACGTTAAAATGCGATTAGTTTTATTGGTGAATTCCGCCCTTAGTCCTAGTAAAGGGTCTTATAGTTAAATGTTGTAATTATTATTTTATCAATACGGAAAAACACTACCCTATACGGCCTGGTTATTTAAATTGTCTTTTTAAACTTACAACTGTCTACGTCGGATATATCCGACAAACTACTTCGGCCAGGCTCCGACCAAATACTCCATCTCGTCGGCTCTTCTGTCACCTATTGGGACTGAAGAGTTACTTAAATGAGATGGAGTATCCAGTTGCAAACACACGACCCTGGCGAAAAGGACGCGAAAACACCTGTCGGACTAATCCGACGCAAGCAGTTAAAGGGTTAATGTTTTAAAGTAGTTATTTGGATTTTTAAAACGATGAATTTTGAACGATTTATGATAGTATTAATTAAGTGGTTTAATTAAGCTCTACATACATTATTTGTAATCCAGTCTTAATCTGTTTAAAATAATACTTGCTGACATTATTCTCTAAGTCTGTATTTATTTTTATAATAACGACCTAATAAGAGTAATCGTAACCTTATTTTTAGGAAATCACTAAAATACATGTAATATAACATTACCCATTAATCATTACTCTGACATATCGAAAATTCACTCTAAAAACGAATTGTCGTATTACGAAATCCGTAACGGCGTATCGTATTCGTACTGTCGTAGTTTTTGAAACAAGCACATCACTATCAAATTAGGTGTTAAAATATAGTTTTATAAATGCTTGTGCACATATACGAGTTTTTATAAATATGAAATCACGCTCACAGGCAACAGCTTGGAATTTTAAACAGAAGTTTCTTTTACAGGGTATAGGTAACAGACACCTTAGTTATTATGTATCTACATGATGGCTCTTGAAAACCAAGGCATTGTTCAGGCCAAACGTATTGTCGGCCGCTGACTGTGAGCAGGCATTACGCAGTTTATCGCTTTTCAACTTCCCGTTCATTCATACCGAACCGACTATACCTACGCTGTTATACTACATAACAGCGTAGGTATAGTCGGTCAGCGACAATGCACTACGCATTGTCGCTGACTCTAAGTGGCCGATTATTTGCATTACGCGTAGCTAGCCTACTCTTTTGTTCACACAATTAACGCATTCTACGCTATAACGTACCTACTTTCGGCTTGGTTTTTTTTTCCGGTGGGAAAATCATCTTATGACATCCCCCGCTCTTGGGCGGGGCGGGAGATAGTGTCACACTTTTACTGACTAAAACCCACTCCTGTTCCTTCGTTGCCTTTCGTACCAGGGCCGAGTCTTCCTTTCAGAATCAGACCCTTGGCCCCAGTAGGCTTCGACCCCGCTGGGCCCCTACAGTTGCTGACATCTCCTTGAGGCGCGCGTAGGACAGCACGCGCCGTCGACGACTTGGGCTCGGTGCAGACGGTTACCGGACGGTCGGAAGGCGAGCCACCTATTGCTCGCCGTCCGCAAGCCCGCGCCTACGGTGGCCGGGAATCGGGATCGGAATCCCGGCGGCGGTTGGGGCGTGAGGACCGTTGCCTCACGCGATCGGCCGCCTCCTTCGCTAGCATTACTGCTTCGCTACTTTCGGCTTGGTGAGAACGCATACTGTAGACTGAGTCCACGTTCACACTAGGGATAGCAGTGATAAGTGAGCATACTCACAGTCGGCGGCGGACAATACGTTTGATGTGAACGATGCCTAAACAGTTATAAAATATTCTTGATTAACATGTTCCAATGTATTGCTTTACAAACTTGTCTATGGTTTATGTATGATTTATTAACCATTCTTACATGTATTAAAACCATTTTCGTTTCGATAAAAATGGTAATTTTTGTTTTCTACAGAGCATTTAAAGTACACTTTGTATTAAAATAAGCATTTGTTGTTTTTGAGTTGTATGCATAATTTGTTCATAAGTTTGAAATATAATGTTGTTAATTATTATTTTTTGTTTTATTTTACTAACATACCTATCGCATTTCTAGTATCTGCATATGCAATCTAACAAAAATATATTCGTCCCGCTCTACCGGGATAAAAAGGGATCGAACCTCTGAAATAACACTCATTCGAAGAAATCCTGCAAAGAGTATTTATAGTAAATATGAAATCCTGCTTTCAAAAGCCCACTTCACACCAGACATTGCGGCTGTACATTCGACTTAAGAAACTTTTGAATGGTGGTTACTAGGGAATCCAATCCCGCACGCTTGCGGGATTTAATTTTTTTCTAAGAAATATGGGTTTAGACGACGCGCCATTCTGATTACCTATTTATTAGCCCCAGTACAGCCTCATCAGTGACGGATTAAGACTACTTGATACCCTAAGCAATCTACGCCTGTGGGCCCCCCTATCCGTATGTCAACTAGAATCGGTCTTTAAACCTTTACCGCCTAAAAACATTACTTTTTATGGTTCCGTACCTCAAAAGGAAAAACGGAACCCTTATAGGATCACTTTTTTGTCCGTCCGTCAGTCTGTCTGTCAAGACCCTTTATCTCGGGAACGATATCGATATCGAGTTTAAATTAAAACCATATAATGAGGTCTGCGGACTCTTGAAGCTGTAAAAAAAACAAACTTGTAAGTTAACAAGAAAAATGAAACTTCGGTTTACTTATTTAAGTGGCAAAACACGTACATTTCGGCATTCCTTCTCGAAGAAATCAAAATTCATACGGTACTTCCTGTTGACCCAGAATCCTGAAATTTGGCATAAAGCAAGGTCTTATTACAAGTATAGGAATAAATCTGAAAACTGGTTATTACGTAACAATTTTTTTTTTTGCGTTTCGGAAAAGTCTTCCGAGACTCCATTACGGAATTGAACCATTTACATTGGTAAGTTTGTAAGGAACCCTCAGGGTGCGAGTTCGACTCGCACTTGCCTAGTTTTTTTTAAATAAGATGATGAGATGTAACATGCAAAATGCAAAAAACTTAGACAATTTGAATTTTGCGGGCTACCTTTGAGTATCCCCCTTATGAGCCCCCAAATATACAAATCCGCGGGATTTGTGACTTCAATCCCACAGGCCTGCGTGATTGGATTCCGTAGTGGGTAGGTAATTATTGGCATCAAATTCTTGTAAAGGTACATCATACTTTATAACAGAAACTCCAGAGCCGCTCCTCACAGGCTGGTGGCTCAGGAACCGATTATAGCGTCTTCTATCACGATAAAAAATTACCTAGTTGTGAAAAATTCATAAATCACGGTTAGTGCGTGTGCGTACGCGCAGCGGAATGTTGTTGAATTTAAAGATTTTAATTATGCAGATATTTAGTGTATGACGTCGTATAATTGTGTATGGTAAAAAAAAAATTGTGCACGCAACCATTGTGGAGAAATTCACCAAAAACTGATTCCGCTGGGCGAACGTTGTCCTGGCGGAACTTTTTTTAATCCATAGACTTTAGAAGAAAAGAGATGTGTCCAAAAATTAGTGTGTATTTGTGTGTAATTGTGTATGTATGAATAAAACTAGTGCATGCATAAACTTCGGAGAAATTCAAGTTTCCGCTACGCGAACGTTTGGTCATTAGCTAGTTTTCATGTAAAGCGCTTACATAGAGAGCTGTAGATTTTTACATACGTTGTTTTGAATTTGTTTATATTTGTTTAAAAAACAGATTTAGAAAAAATCGTAGGGCTTAAAAGATAAAAATATAAATGTAAAATACGCTTATTAGGTCTTAGTTCTTAAAGTATGCACTTTGGGGTCTAGATTTTCACGTTTATACAAACCTTGTAAGTGTCTGCAACATGTTGCCAAGTATCAATGATGTTCCGTTAGTAACTAAAGAGTTATAGGACAAATTTACCATGAACAGATCACTGTTTACAAAGAAGTCAAATATCACGACGTTCTGAAGGAATTGCATGGTAATATGTATGTCAATAATTAGTGTATTCATTCAACTATTCTTATGCAAAATTTCATGTCATTAAATTCAGTAATTAAAGAAAAACAATTATAATACTGACGAAGCATCGAAAACCTACATAACCCGACCAAGTTCGGATGGCTACAAAAAAGCGGCCGTGCAATATATTTAGGTAACATCCCAAAATTTACAGTATAATACCGGTATTGAATTGGTATAGGTGATAACACAATAAAGTAAATACATTTAAAAAAGTAGGTGTACAAAAATAAATGACCTATAAATTATATCGAAACAACAATTTTATTGTGTTATCACCTATACCTACCAATTCAATACCGGTATTATACTGTAAATTTTGGGATGTTACCTAAATATATTGCACGGCCGCTTTTTTGTAGCCATCCGAACTTGGTCGGGTTATGTAGGTTTTCGATGCTTCGTCAGTATTATAATTGTTTTTCTTTAATTACTGAATTTAATGACATGAAATTTTGCATAAGAATAGTTGAATGAATACACTAATTATTGACATACATATTACCATGCAATTCCTTCAGAACGTCGTGATATTTGACTGCTTTGTAAACAGTGATCTGTTCATGGTAAATTTGTCCTTTATCTCTTTAGTTACTAACGGAACATCATTGATACTTGGCAACATGTTGCAGACACTTACAAGGTTTGTATAAACGTGAAAATCTAGACCCCAAAGTGCATACTTTAAGAACTAAGACCTAATAAGCGTATTTTTAACCGACTTCAAAAAGGAGGAGGTTATTATGTTCGGTTGAATGTATGTTTTTTTTTTTTTTTATGTATGTTCACCGATTTCTCGGTCAATTGTGGACCGATTTTGAAAATTTTTTTTTTGATTGAAAGGTTATGTTTCCAAGTTGGTCCCATAGAAACATTGTTATGATCTGATTATGAACTTCGTAGATATGGAACAGAACTCCTCATGGGATCACAGCAGAACTGTCGTAACAAGTAAAATTGCTTTGTTTATACGTGTAGTCGATGACTGACTGAAAGAAGAGGGGGAATATATCGAACTAATCTGATGATGAAGCCTAAAATTAGGCACCGGAACTCTGTAATAAATTAATTTAATCTAACCGTGTTTGGTATTATTAGAATTGTCATAAGATGCACTCTGGCTATAAGGTATTTAAGTATGGCTGAGGGGTACTTTTTAGTGTTGGTACCATAACTAAAAAGTGAAAAATAAAAAACTTTTTACAAAAAAAATACAACCGACTTCAATGTAAAAAAACACTGAAAAGTGCAAAATAACTTTAATTTCGGAAGTCGGTGTTGAATAACGAAGAGACAAAACTATTATAGAAACACCGACTTCCGAAATGAAAGTTATTTTGCACTTTTCAGTGTTTTTTTACATTGAAGTCGGTTGTATTTTTTTTGTAAAAAGTTTTTTATACGTTTATATATTTATCTTTTAAGCCCTACGATTTTTTCTAAATCTGTTTTTTAAACAAATATAAACAAATTCAAAACAACGTATGTAAAAATCTACAGCTCTCTATGTAAGCGCTTTACATGAAAACTAGCTAATGGCCAAACGTTCGCGTAGCGGAAACTTGAATTTCTCCGAAGTTTATGCATGCACTAGTTTTATTCATACATACACAATTACACACAAATACACACTAATTTTTGGACACATCTCTTTTCTTCTAAAGTCTATGGATTAAAAAAAGTTCCGCCAGGACAACGTTCGCCCAGCGGAATCAGTTTTTGGTGAATTTCTCCACAATGGTTGCGTGCACAAATTTTTTTTTACCATACACAATTATACGACGTCATACACTAAATATCTGCATAATTAAAATCTTTAAATTCAACAACATTCCGCTGCGCGTACGCACACGGTTAGTGCTGGATCAGCCACGTACCTTTTTTTATTATTATTGATAGGCTCGCGTTTGACCACTATCTCACCTGATGGTAAGCGATGATGTGGCCGATGATGGAGCACGCTTGCCTAGAAGTAAGCTATTCACTTTTGACTTAAAGACCCCTAGGTTGTAGCTATCAGGAAACACAGACTCCGGCAGGGAATTCCACTCCTTAGCTGTACGCATTATGAATTTGTTCCCAAAACGCTTTGTACGTGTATGGGTGGAATCTCCACCATGTACCAAATCCTACGGGCCCGCAGATTGGGGGACTTCACTAGGACGTACAAAAACAAGTCGAGATACCTACCTGTTAAAATCTTACCAATGATTTGCCATAAAGACAACAATGCACCCATCCCTACGTAGAGTCCTGAAGTCATTTTGAAATGTTTTAGTTTATTATCTGTACTTCTAAAGGTAGACGAAGTAGAATAAACTTTATTGTACATAAAAAAAGGTAACACAACTTACCAATACATAAATCTATCGGTACAATGGCGGTCTTATCGCTAACAGCGATATCTGCCAGACAACCTTAGGATGGATCGTTAAAAAAAAAGAAAAAAGAAGGTAGTAAGAAAGGTAGATCTTTCAAATATCTGGTGCACTGGGTCACTGCCACACAGACCGTTAATAATGACATGGAGAGGGAACGCAGGGCGCTGTCAGTCAGAAGCAATATGTTGATCCGTAGATTTGCAAAGTGTTAATATATGTAAAGGCTACTCTGTCTAGGGCATACTGCCAGTCTTTTTACACTTGCAGTCTATGGGTTGACTACACGCAGAGGGCTTACAGCGCCTTGCGGGTCCAATACAATAACGCATACAGGGCACTGTTGAGGCTGCCGCGTCATTGCAGCGCATCGGGGATGTTTGCGGAAGCACGTATCTACTGACGACTTCTATGTTATCCTAAGAAAGCGTGTCGCATCCCTGATGGGGCGGGTACGGGGCAGCGCCAACAGTCGGTAACCGTAGCGGATAGGACTGATGGCCTTATATTGAAACACTGGACGAGGACGCAAGTGTAAGTAGGTACTGAATTTATTTTTTAATTAACAGAGGTATATAGATATGTACAAAAACTAGTTTATAAGTTGTGTATGTCTTTACTAACAATAATGGACTGTATTGTCTGAAAAATAAATTATTATTATTATGTATTTATGCATGTTAGGACCCTGAGGTCCTGGACCTTTGGAAGGCGTACAAGGGGCCGAAGCCAACTCGCAGTGGCCCTTTAGATAATTTTAATGGAACGTGATACCAACCGACGATTATCCATGTACATAAGTGCTATGCTAGTGCACCCAAGGACAACCTTCATTTGGTGAAAAACTATTGTGACATATGGAAAACGAAGATAATACGGTTATGGCTTTTGGAATCTTAAGTGTAGGTACTGGTAACCTGGAACTATGTTAAGACTGGCCTCTGCCTGAACAATGTTATTATATCCATTGATAAAAGGCAGGGGGTGACTTGCACACTCAATTTATTTCCCGACAAAAAATCTGTCTGTCTGCAGTAGCAGGCCAAAAACCATTGTCCTCAGTTAAAAAAATACCAATACAACGCACATTACCCGGGCACGAGGCGATAGATCATAATTCACATTATTTGGCACCTAGACGGCATGCCAATATAGCATCGTGAACTTAAGGTCAAACACGGTCTTCAGTGATGAGACCAGGGGCGCCGACTCCGTGGGTGCTCGGGGGCTCGAGCACCCATGAGAAATACACAGTGAGTGCCGAGCATCCCTGAGAATAGACATCAAGAAACAGATTAGTAATCGCCTTTTAGGTTACGTATAAATTATAATATTTCTTGATACTAAAAACTAGTTTCATTTTTCTAAAATGGTTTCATTTTATATTTTTATCAAACATAATTAGTAATTAAGTACCTACGCAGTATGTAAGTAGCACATTTATTTATCAATGCGCATTTTAGTGTGAGAAGAGTCTCACACTTTGCCACTTTTTCGAGTCCATCAAATGAGCATGAGCACCCATGAGGTTTTCTAAAAGCCGGTGGCCCTGGATATCCGGTGGCGCAATCTATTTTTTATGCCAGCGAACAGTTACATACCGACTGCCTTGTGGTCGCAAGAGCAACTGCGGTGCCTACAGTTCCTGGGTCAGGCAGTGTTATTGGGTTTTTCCATTAGGAATTATTCTGTAGCTGCCCAGTTGGAAGTTGGAGGTGTGATACCCCAGTGCCTCAAAAAGTACGTAAAGCCTGCCTGTGTTGGTCTTGCGCCTGATCTCTCTCCGGTTGAGTTGGATTGCCGTCCCATCCAACTATGAGAGTATAAGAACGGAGAATGCACCTGTGTTGCACACTATTAAATCGCGTCCTTGGTTAATCTCTGTTGAGACTCGAAATTCGCTCGGGAGGATTATAAATATACATAGCATAGCATAATCAGCCTTTTAATGTTCCCACTGCTGGGACTCAAGCCTCCTCTCTCTAGGAGACAGAATAAATAAATATACCGTAAAATGGGGTGAATAGAAATAAAATATTGGTTTGGTTTTTCACTTTGATATCATATTATCGGCTTCTAACAAAGCATCGACTTTTTAGAAGAACAATTTATTAATAAATTGATATAGTTAAATGCTGCAAAAAGTATTCAAATATCGTGAAAATACCCTTTGAAGTTTTGTTTCTATTCACCCCATTTCACCTTACACAATAACATATTTTATGCATAACAATCAGTCTTTTATAATTTTCCCATTACTAGTATTTAATTGAAGTCACCTCTCTAGGAGGGAATGGGCAGTACACTACTACGCAGGCCGGGTGTGGGTTGATGGATGTGACAATAAGTCTTCGAATTTTTGGTACGTAGGTACTACGGATGCCGGTTTCCTCATGATGTTTTCCTTCACCGGTTTGAGAGGAGTGGTGATGAAATAAATTACCTACATAAAGTAAATCGTCTGCTTGGGTTTGAACCCACCAAGTTAGGGCCAACGCAGCGTTAAGCGGGAGCCCGCGCATTTCGTGTGCGGAAACCGGATTATTACCTGCGTAGTGTCGCTAGTTCAACTTTAACGGGGTGCATGTAGTCGTGTCGATGGAGAACTTTAATGTATTATTAGGTAGCAAAACAGGCGCGAGGCGCGGCAACCCGCGGCGGAGCACTTTTGTATGGGACCGCGTAACGCAGCGTTCGGCCTTAGAACTCGTCACTACCATTTGAATCGAACATCATAATCATTTCAACTGAAAGACCTCCAAAGCTGGACAAAGGCGTCCCCAAGTGTCGCCATAAAAACCAGTCCTGTGCGTCTCGCATCTATCGGGTTCCTGCGACCGTCACCTTCTGCGTAGGAGGCTTTCCAACGCAGCGTTCCTACTATACCACTGCGTGGGAGGCCTTTCAACGCTGCGTTCATATCTACCACTGCGTAGGAGGCCTTCCAACGCTGCGTTCATATCTACCACTGCGTGGGAGGCCTTCCAACGCTGCGTTCATATCTACCACTGCGTAGGAGGCCTTCCAACGCTGCGTTCATATCTACCACTGCGTGGGAGGCCTTCCAACGCTGCGTTCCTACCACTGCGTGGGAGGCCTTCCAACGCTGCGTTCCTACCACTGCGTGGGAGGCCTTCCAACGCTGCGTGGCTACACTCCAGAACCTATCGGCCCCAACGACCACTGGTTCAGCATGCAATGTACCCTACCCACTGTATGCTTAGGAGCAATCAATCAACGGGCTTGTAGTATAGTTCCCTTCATTGAAATAAAACAACATGTTCTATTATTTTGTCTTTATTGATTACTATTTAATTACTTCTGCAATATGAGTGAGAATGACAACATAAGGTGCACACAAGTCGATATCTCCATTTAAAGGTTTTTAAAACTATTTCTATAACCTACCAAAGCATATTTTTTTAAGAGGCGGTTTTTTTGTTACTACTACGATTAGTTGATCACTATAATAACATAATTAATAATGATCACACAATAATATTTGAGTACACAAAATGGACACCGCCGCTTATACTTAGAATAAAAGGTTAGGTCAAAATAAAAATGCCAAAATAATGTTAATGCCTATTTTTATTTGGTATCCATCACATAGACAGTCGCGAAACACGTTCACAATCATACTAACTCACCACATAAAATTGCTCCGAAATTAACTTACGTCCTAGGTCTAAAATGTACTACACATGCTTCCAGAGAAAAAAAAAATGAAAAAAAAAGAATAAATTACTTTTTTTTCTCTCTCATACATAATGATAACATAATTCTTTACGATTTTTTTTTGCCAGAACCCAAATTGGAATTCCGTCGCATTCTCGCTTGATAAAAAAAATATAATCGTCTATTTTTTGTTTGAAAATGCGTTGGGGCATAGACATGTAAGATATGGCTTAGAGTCTAACATGTCTGGTTGAGTTCTGGCTTTAGTCTAGAAGTATTCTGAGGCTGGGTTTGGGTCTAGAATCGTCTGGTTTGGTGCAGGATCATTTGGCGGACGCTAAATGTGGACAAGCCAAGGCCAATGGCAGCGAGAACTATCGCCGACCTCGACATCATCTTCTCACGGTTCGCGGGCTGAAACAAGAAGAGACATAGGTTAGCTATTAAGAAACGAAAACGAAAACGGTAACACCTTGAGAAAACTCAAACTAATAAAAACTCGAGAAATAACGGTAGCAATTGGCGAAGATGTCGCTGAATAGAAACATAAAAATCATTCAGAGGTGCTTCCACGAACTCTTAAGACGATACATTTTACGACTTAAACTGAGCTGTTAAGGGATGAAGCTATATATATATGTAGGGTATATAGCTCCATCCCTCTTTCTCGTTCGCATGACTGACATTCTAACACGTTATGGTCCCCACAGACAAAGTATAAACCTCGTAAGCGACAGTTTGTTTTTTGTAGGAATGGATTTTTTTCTTCCCTTATCAAAAAATATGCCTTTTCAGGAAACATACTGAAAAGGCTCAACATAATATCAATCATTTAAACAAGGTCAATCATCTTAGAAGGAACTATCATTTCTTCTTTGAAGTTGGATAAAAAAAAAATAAGAACAGTTTACAATGAATCGAGCGAAAAAACTGTCAGCAAAGGCACGTAAGTTTCTAGGATTAAATTTACATATTTTTTAATTGGTAAGAAGTTTGTTTTACAAATGAGAAAATGGAGCAAATTCCAGACAGAATGGTACCCTAGAAACGGTAAAAGAAATAGAGGACGAGAACGCAAAAGACAGGAGGGCGAACTTAAGCTCACATCAGGTCCAAACTGGAGAAGAGTTTGCAAAGGACAGATAGCAATCGAAGACGTTACAGGAGGCCTTTGCCAAAACACATATTAAACTCCGGGACATATTGTAACCCAAATGAAAAAAAAAATAACATCAAAAGTAACAACAACAGAGGAGATTTCCAGATCAAAAGGCAATTGATATTACGAAAGTTTTTTACTTAGTAAAAGATAGGTGAAAATATTTGTCTACCTCCCTGACTGCGTTAAGACTAGAATTTATAATAATTTCAACAAGTTAAAAATAAGTAGCGACCAATGAACAAAACAGTTTCGATTACAACCGGGGACGTGAGCGTCCTTCCCAAAGGCCACATTAAACTCCAGAACAGAAGGACACGACCTTCGACAGATGTCCTTTAAAAAGGTCAGGCGTTTAACACTAGTCACATTGCGCATGTGCAAAAATATTCACTAATTCATATAGAGAAATGGCTTTTATTGTTTCCTAGCTGCTACCATTGGCTTCGCCCGATTGAAGTGGTATAGTAAACCTATACAATATAACCTTTTTACAACAGAGAGCCTTCAAAATTTGAAGATATCCCTTTATTTCTCCAGGATCCCATCATCAGATCCTGACCATGGGACCTAACCTAGGAAGTTTACTCTTTCCAACAAAAAAATAATTTCCCAAATTGGTCCAGGCGTATACAAGTAATCGGGGAAAAGAAAATACACAAAAAAAAAAATGGATTCCGACATATTTTCTCCTTATTGAAGTCGGTTAATAACTGCATCAAAATCAGTTTCGTGGTTTCGGCTTTAGCGAATGAACAGACAGATAGACGAGGAAAGTGACTTTAAAAATGTTATTTCCTGCTTATAATAATAACATTACAAGATAACACCATCGCTATACTGTCTATAACTGATAATAACTGTAATTGGGTTAAACCTGATAATTACTATTGCTAAGTCTTAATTTTACTTATATTATTTTTTTCTATTGTTAATTTGTCTCTGCATAACCCAAAGGTTGACTGGTAGTAAATGCCTATAAGTACCCTTGTTACAGCAATGGTGGTCCAGTGTTAAAGACCCCGACTTACGAGTTGTAGGTCGCGGGTTGAATCCTATCCAAGCGCATTACTTTGTGTAATTTATTCATCACTATTTATCTCAAAATGGTGAAGGAAAATATCGTGAGGAAACCCTGGCAGGCTTGATTTGCCCATTACACTTCACAACACTTCATCATCATCATTTCAGCCGAAAGACGTCCACTGTTGGACATAGGCGTCCCCTAAATGTCGCCAAAACGACCGGTCCTGTGTGTCTCTCATCTATCGGATTCCCGCGACCCTCATCAGGTCATTGGTCCGCCTATGTCAACGCTGTGTCTTTCAGTGGCGACCGTCTTGAACCTATCGACTCCATCGACCGTCTGTTCTGCGGACCTTGCGTGATTGAATCAGGAATGAAGACATCGGCAGGAGAACCAAAGTTAACGACATAGCCCGAAGAATCGCCAAACATAAGGGCCTATTACACCACTCGATATTCAGACAGTCTTAGTCTATGTATATCTATTTATCTCATCGTTCTGTTTCATTCCTTTACACGACATTGGCATAAGTTGCTCTTTTTCTTGTGTGAAGCTACATAGACTAAGACTGTCTGAATATCGAGTGGGCCCTTTATGTAGCAAAACATTTTACCGTGAATAAATTAACATCCAAATATGTGACTATTCTGTCCCGACAAAACAAAACATACCAGAAATAATTGGACGTAGGTTTCAGTCATATGACTTGCTTTGCTATTTATACTATAAAGACTTGTCACTTTGCCAAGTGGCGCTATGAATTGAAGATTATGTGTGAAATGTAATAACGCAAATGGGAGACCAATTAAGGGATTTCTTTTACTTTTGATAGGCTCGCGTTTGACTACTATCTCACCTGGTGGAATGAAGGAAGGAAAAATTGCACAGTTTAATTCCACCAAGTCCGTTCCATTATCGGATCACTAGATGTACGGCATCGCGCCATCGATCCATGGTGGACATCCCACCCATACGTACAAAGCGTTTTGGGACACATTCATAATGCGTACAGCTAAGGAGTGGAATTCCCTGCCGGAGTCTGTTTCCTGATAGCTACAACTTAGGGGTCTTTAAGTCAAGAGTGAATAGGTTACTTCTAGGCAAGCGTGCTCCATCGTCGGCCACATCATCGCTTCCCATCAGGTGAGATATAATGGCCAAACGGGAGCCTAACTTTGTACAAAATTTCACACTCCTAAAACCCTGTAGTTTCGGTTGTATGTTGATATGTCAGTCAGTCAGTTTCTCCTTTTATATATATAGATGTATTTTAAAACTAAATTATCCATCCAAAGTAGGAGTAGTATTTAACACAATAGTAACAAAATAATGAATGGCTAGTTAATTTGTTTACGAATCCGAGAACAAACCGACTGGTAGATATTCTAAAACGTTGCAAATTCATATCATATGACTTGGAATGACCATGGCTCATCCGAGTCATTTGTCACCGGTATGAACATTGCTCATCCTTTAGTCAATTTAAATGAAACCAGTTCTAACCAGCATTGAACAAAGTGGGTGTCACAAAGATCACACATCTATATATATGAAAGCTAAATACCACTAACTGATTAATCACGAAATCTCAGAAACTATAACACCTACAAACTTAAAATTTGTCAGGTAGGTTCCTTATAGGGTGTAGACATCCGCTAAGAACGAATTTTACGAAATTCCAACCCTAAGGGGGTAAAATGGGGGTTGTTGGAGTCTTCCGAACAATACCGCAGTCCTGGCAGATACAATACTGTCATGTTACATAATGAACTTGGCAGAGGCAATATACCGGTATGTAATTAGTAAATGTATGTATTCCTACTATTTATTATGTAGGTCAGGGACAGATATCATTCTCTCCTTTTCCGTGTCTCCTTTGCTGAGGTTTTTCCATCCGATTATAATTTGAGTGTCTTCAATACCAGAGTGAATAGGCTCTTAATAATCTAGTGCGCCTAACCATCAACGATTGCATCACTGCTTTCCATCAGGTGGGATCGCAGTGAAGCACTAGTCAATAAAAAAAGACTTTCCTCAGATCTGAACGAGAAGGAGACAGAATATAATTATGTGGGCTTCTTGTAGGTGGGAAAATAATCCAATAACATTCCTCGCTCTTGTACGGAGCGGGAGGGCGTGTCAGACTTTTACTGACTAAAATATATGGGCTGCAAGATTGTTCGAAAGGGTTACCGCGGCCCTGGATCGCCAAGGGCAACTAAGGGAACACAGGTGGATTTTAGTCTGTAAAAGTCTGACAGTGGGAGCTTTTTATTGTCAAAAACCAACCCGGGTGCAACGTGCAACTAGCTTCAACTTTCTCGACGACCAACTTCTTAAAAAATTCAACAATCTTAAAATTTCAATGGCTTAGAGTTCCCGCAATGCCAGCGGAAAATCGATATTCGAAGAAGCGAGTCTATGACGCATTGCAGAAGTACTTAGGGGGACGCAGACTGCCATAATAAGGAAGGTGCTCAAGCCAGGAAACTGCAATAGGCTGGTCAGGATCAATTGAAGCACCAAGTACCGTTTCGAAAAAGAAAAAACCCTCAAAGAGACGTCAGCAAGATAGTCGAGGCTCGTTAGGGCCATGTAGAACACATGTGGGTTTTTAATCAGTAAAATTTTGACACACCCCTCTCGCTCCACCTAGAGCGAGAGAAGTCATTAATCAGAAAAATTTCTGACTGTAGGGTTTTAAAACAGTAAAATTCTGACACTCCCTCTGGCTCCACCTACAGCGAGGTCTTTTGATGATTGATTCAAAGCATTTATTTCAAATAAACCATTTATGGGTACTTTTGAAATGTCAAGTAGTCAGTCAGTCAGTCAGAAAAAATGATGCTAATTGCACATTCCAAAGCGTAGATCTCTATGGAGAAGAATGTGCAAGAAACTCCATGGACACTCTTTTCAATCATGTTTTGCAATTACAAATATCTCAGTTACATGTTTCTTGTCGCTATCATGATGAACACCTATATGGGAAAAAAAGGAACGATTCACCTTTTAGTTAAATCGCAATAAAAGTATGATACGCGAGTATATGGACTCTGGCATTGACATATAAAACGGGGCTATCGCAAGTTAAATACATTATAATAAAAACACAATAGGTAACATTAATAATAACATAATCATTATAATAAATTATTTATGGGCGGAAAAAAAGACTGGACCTTTTTATTGAGGTGGGAAGTCATCAAATGATTTCTCGCGCTCTAGGATGGAGCGAGAGGCACTCGCGTTTGTATCGCCAGGGTCGCACATCCACGACCAAATAGTCAGTTCTTCTGTCACCTTGAGAAACGGGATGGAGTACCCAGTCGCGAACACACGACCCTGGCGAATAGGACGCGAAAACACTCATCGTATCAATCCGATGCAAGTGTTAATTGTATGAAAGTTCAATATTTTGATATTAACTGTCTGATAAGCTGCTCTACAATAAATAAAATTAATGATTCACTACGCAAAATCTCCGACCTGCAGTTATCATTTTTATTACAGTAATTACTTTAAAAGAGTACACATTAATAATAATTATTCCTCGTATCATAATGATATCAAAATAATGTTATGAGAACACGTAAATCTGAGTACTTATTTATAAAATTTACGCAGTGCAGTACAAGAGAAGAAATTAAAACATAATATGAGATCGATAAAGGAAAACATCGTGAGGAACTTTGGGAAACCATTAAATTACCTATTCCACAACAGCTATCCCACAACGCCGTCCAGTCTAAAGCTAAGCAGAGCTTGTGTTATGAGTACTAGACAACTGATAAACATACTTATATATTTCTAAATACATACCTACTATAGATAAATTACATCCAGACACAGAACGAGTGATCGTGCTCATCACACAAATATTTGTCCTGGGTGGGAATCGAACCCACGACCTCCGGCATAGCAGGCCACTAACTACTAGACCAAAAGGCCAGTCAATTAAAATGACTTTTTCCTAGAGGGAATGTTGGCTACCTATGAGCCACCTGTGTTCTTTCAGTTGCCCTTTCCAATCCAAGGTCCCCGCGGTGACTCTCGAAAGAGACTGACTCTCAGAAAGTCGATTCTCGTACTTCAAAAACCGTTTATATAACATGGGACGAGGGCAGAAAGATGATCATGAAATTCTTTAGTTCTTCGGAAATCTTTATTTAGCTATAATTTGATGTTGGACTAAATAGTGGAAATTCATAAATACATTGTAAGTGGTTGGGTGCCATCCAAGGAATTTGCTGCTATTTCAGACCGTGGGACCCAATTTGGATGTTTTATTAGTTTATATTATTCCCTTGAAATTTCATTTGTTTTGAACGGGATATTTTTGTTTTTTTTTTTTAGATTTTTCTTTAACCTTTATGATATTAGTGTGTTAAAATCAGAAATTGGGGATCGGATGGAACGCACCGGACGTGTATTATTAAAAGTAAATTCTGAGAGTCTTCTCAAAATGTTAAAAGAAGAAAAAAGAACTTATACTGCGCTGACCCAAATAAAATAATAAATTAAGCTGATTTGCGCTCTTCCGCGGCCAACAAAGGTATAACTATTTATCTATGGACAGGTAAGAAAGTTAAGGTTGAGATACATCTGGCCGCACCGAATCCCACTTTTTTGTGCCTCTATCCCAAGTTAAGGTTGAGATACATCTGGCCGCACCGAATCCCACTTTTTTGTGCCTCTATCCCAAGTTAAGGTTGAGATACATCTGGCCGCACCGAATCCCACTTTTTTGTGCCTCTATCCCAAGTTAAGGTTGAGATACATCTGGCCGCACCGAATCCCACTTTTTTGTGCCTCTATCCCAAGTTAAGGTTGAGATACATCTGGCCGCACCGAATCCCACTTTTTTGTGCCTCTATCCCAAGTTAAGGTTGAGATACATCTGGCCGCACCGAATCCCACATTTTTGTGCCTCTATCCCAAGTTAAGGTTGAGATACATCTGGCCGCACCGAATCCCACTTTTTTGTGCCTCTATCCCAAGTTAAGGTTGAGATACATCTGGCCGCACCGAATCCCACTTTTTTGTGCCTCTATCCCAAGTTAAGGTTGAGATACATCTGGCCGCACCGAATCCCACTTTTTTGTGCCTCTATCCCAAGTTAAGGTTGAGATACATCTGGCCGCACCGAATCCCACATTTTTGTGCCTCTATCCCAAGTTAAGGTTGAGATACATCTGGCCGCACCGAATCCCACTTTTTTGTGCCTCTATCCCAAGTTAAGGTTGAGATACATCTGGCCGCACCGAATCCCACTTTTTTGTGCCTCTATCCCAAGTTAAGGTTGAGATACATCTGGCCGCACCGAATCCCACTTTTTTGTGCCTCTATCCCAAGTTAAGGTTGAGATACATCTGGCCGCACCGAATCCCACTATTTTGTGCCTCTACCCCAAGTTAAGGTTGAGATACATCTGGCCGCACCGAATCCCACTTTTTTGTGCCTCTATCCCAAGTTAAGGTTGAGATACATCTGGCCGCACCGAATCCCACTTTTTTGTGCCTCTATCCCAAGTTAAGGTTGAGATACATCTGGCCGCACCGAATCCCACTTTTTTGTGCCTCTATCCCAAGTTAAGGTTGAGATACATCTGGCCGCACCGAATCCCACTTTTTTGTGCCTCTATCCCTTTCTGTCACTTAGAACCGTCATATAATAGAGCGAAAAAGAGAGCGCGTAGGTAGCCGATCGCCTCATCGTTTTCACCGCGTGCAATCGCGCTCCTGATTTCTTTCTAGTTCCTTAGCTCAACTCTCATATATTTAGAGTTTTCTTTTATAGTTTGGTCTTTCATTAATTTTATTTGGCTTGATAGGCTCGCGTTTGGCCACTATCTCACCTGATGGTAATCGACGATGTAGTTGAAGTTTAAGCACGCTTGCCTAGAAGTATCCCATTAAGTGTCGCCGCACATGGGCCACATGCCACAGCCACAAATGCCGCCACGAGAAGCTAGAAGCGGCCACAAGCCAGTTTTGGCCGGTGGCTGCTACTTAATTTAACCCATACGCGCAGTATCATAATGAACTCTGACGAAGAAGGTTTAAATGCGCGAGTGGCTTGTGACGGCGTTTAGTGGCCAGTGCGAGCCACAAGAAGCGAGCAGCGGTGATTTGAAGCGTGTGGCGGCCACTGGCGTCAACCGTGTGCGGCGAATTCATATAAAATGTACGAAACCTACAGGAAATATGCCAGTAGCGGCGTTTTGTGGTTGTGGCCGGTAGCCCGTGTGCGGCGACCCTAACTCCCGACTCATTTTAGTACCTGCTTAAAGATCCTATTGCAAACAATCCATCCTAATTTCGATACAAAAGTTTACCAAATATCGAAGTCTGACACAATACTATCGACAAGTATTTTGTTGAATCTTCAATACAATGATGTCGATTGAATGTATATATGCAAATACTTCCTGCCTTCCATATATGAGATTGGCTATTTCATACTCACTTATATGAGACTAATCTTATTTTGATCATGGTTGGGCGACAGGCCCAAATGGTTTATACACAGCAATGGGTGGAATAAGGCAGCCAATAATGAAGGAGCCTACTGTTTCCATACAATGAAAATTTACCTGCTGGAATACTAAGACAGTTCAACGCACTGACTGGGTGATAACATTTAAAATATAAACTTTGGACTACACAATCTTTAATAGACTTATTTCGGCTTCCTCGGTCAAGTTCCTTAGCCTTATCACTTGATACAAAGAATGAATGATGACTAGGCTTCAAGATCTGTAGAAAGAGGGTTACGGATCACCAAACGTACGGAAATGCGCCACCAGAATATGATGGACATACCACCCATACACACCAAGCGTTTTGGGAACACATTCATTGTGCGTACAGGTAAGCACTGACATGGCCTGCCAGAGTCTGTGTTTACTGATAGCTACAATCTTGGGATCTAAGTCAAAAGTGAATAGGTTACTTCTACGCAAGCGTGCTCCATCGCCGACCACATCGTCGCTTTCCAACAGGTGAGATAGTGGTCAAGCGAGAGCCTGTCAACAGTAAAAACAAACCTCAGGTCTATGAACAGTGGGTGGAGGAAGACTGATAAATAAAACTATTTTCCACACAACGAAAAATTTCCTGCTGGAATACTAAGAGAGTTCAACGCACCGACTAGGTGATAACATTCACAGATCACTACGTAGAGACCTTGGATCGACTGTTGGTGCGAAGTGTGAAACGTGAGCGATCGATTTCCGGGTTCCGAACAAAAGGGGTACATACTAAGTAGCTATAAAATCTTTAACTTTACATAGTTTAAAATGAAGTAGTTTTCTGCGTCTGTCTTTAAATGTTAACTGTTCCTAAAGCATGTAACGGTTTTCGACGCAGTTGTCACTAATAATAAGAGTAATAAACGAGGAAGGTTTATGTATATAATTTGCATCTGTGCGAAGCCTGGGAGAGTCACTAGTCTTCTGTATACATAAAAGGCCTAGCTCAAACATTTGCACCTAGAACGCTGAAATTTTGCACACAGGTTCCTTTTATGATTTATAAAACGAATAAGAAAGGATTTACCAAAATTCGCCCTCTAGGGGGTTGAAACAGGGGTCCAATATTTGTATGGAGAAACCTACATACACCCGCGCCAAGCTAGTCGGGACGGGTCATTAGTAGAACATAATTTCAACATGTACCCTCAGCATTACAAGTGACAAAAGTTGCCGATATTAAAAAGTCAAAAAGACAGTTCACTACACCGCAGAAACCGATCCTGTTTGACCACTATCTCACCTGATGGAAATCAATGATGGAAACGACATTGTGTAGATCTAAGCAACCTGTACACTCGTGACTAAGTTCTATCATTAGCTTTTGACAACATGTTACAGCTATTATTACATGAATGTGTCGCAAGAAGATATTACACACCTGTTGCGAAAGGAGTTCCCTATTATTTCTTATTTTTCATAATTAGAATCATTTTGGCAATATTCCAATGAGTAAGTTTTAGGAATGATGAACGATATTCATAAGAAATGTATTATATCCGCTTTATCGGAGTTTCCTGTCTTTATCACCAGTTATTTATAGTACAACCCGTACTATCCCTGATATCTTTCTTATGAGAACCTGGTATAATCTTGGCGCAGGACAAGTCGGTTTTTCATAAAGTATGTCTAAGGTCTACACCACCTCGGGATAACCTTTTCTCAACTAGCATCGGTTCGGCTTCCAGTCTGACCGGATGCGGTTGAATACCTTTGTTTTACATGGGGCGACTGCCTATCAGACCTCCATGGATAGACTGATGGTCTGATTTTCTGGCGTAACGACTGTCAAAGATGTACAAATAGCAACCGGGACCAACAGCTTTATGTGCTTTCCGAGGCACGGGGTGTCAGTAATGTCCTACATAGACTTGAAAAGTACATAATTATGAATTGAAAAAATCACGTTGGTGGGTGCTTTAACAACTGGACTATCACGACATGTCTAGAATCTACAAGAAACAATTTAGAACCATACAAATCCTATATAACACTAATATTCTATAGACGAAAGTTTGATATTCCTTCAAGGTCAAAACGGGTCCTGGATTAGGATACTCATTTTTTTGGTACTGTGCCCTTGGAATCCTCTTTTGATCCCGCTGGCAGAAACCTATATATTAATAGACCTCTATCCAGACTTTCCCTAGCTATACTTATACAAATAGATGTGTACGTTGAACACCCATCCATAGTATAGAAACCTAGTCCTGAAACTGAAATTCAAACCATATTCGTCATACATACCAGTTTTCACACGTCTTGGTCTGACGACTTTCCACAACGCAAGCATAGGAATGTCACGAGTCGAGACCAAGATTATGACAATGATATATTGTCGATAAATAATGCATTACATACGTCTACTCGTAATTTTGTGTCCATCGAACTTTTAGATAGGTCTTTATCTGATAACATTTATCCGGTTTACGTACAACACTGGTATTTCGAGAACATTGTTCGGTATTTCCAGATGCGTTTAGATAAAGATATTCGCACTAAAGCTACTATTGATTTTGTTATTAAAGTTGATAATAGTAATAATTACAAAATTTGTTTTTAGTAAAGAAAGTAAGTAATTGACTTGGCTCGTGAAGTTGTCGACATGTGGGATGTGGACTCGGCGATCGTTGTACAGTCGTGTCAGCCCATGACTTAAAAGCCATGAGCCTCGATCACACCTCAGGAGGTGACTGGATCAAGGACTTGCTTCAGAAAGCGATAGTTCTAGGCACGGCTCGTATTGTGTGTATTTTTCTTTCTTTGGAGCCCTGACATAGGTTGAATACTAGATAAAGTAGTTGTATTTAAATTTATAAAGCGTCCTGGGGCTGATACAAATACACAGTATTATAATATAAAGCAAGATTTTTGTACAGACGATGCAAACAATCAACCTAACAAGAACACAAGACAAGATTGTAATAACAGGCGTCAAAGAAACCAAAACATACATCAACATATACGTAACAATTAAAAAATGATATAACTAAACAAAACACACAAAAACTTGGCAGAGAGACAGATCTAAAAGTATATTCAGTTGACTACAAGGCGCCAAATCTTATCGCACAGTCTACAGGGTGATTGAAGACGATGATAAGGGCCAGCACTTGCATAATCAACGATATATCTTTTAAAACTGTACCTACATGGCTACATTTCTTTATATCAAGTGATAAGACTAAGGAATTTGGCAAGAAGGCCGAAAAGAGTATATTTATGACTGTGTAGTTCAAGGATTATATTTTAGAATGTTCTGGAAATAGTTTTTGGGCTACGTGCTTCGTTGCTAATTCAATTTAGTGACGTTTTCTGTTTTACGTCTTTAACGTGGGATTCGGCAAACAGTTATACATTGTTTAAAATGCTTGTATTTTCTGTTATTTTTCATTTTTGAGATTCGTATTTTTATTTTCATTGGTTCTTGAGATCTTGGCGATCCATTGCGTATTAAAAGGTAGCGGCGCAACTCCAGCTCTTAAGATACAGGTACCGCCTAGTTTGAGACCATTGTAATAATTCTGACAAAGTACAACTCCTGTTACCGATATGCAATTAATGTTATACCTATGATTAAGAAAATACTTGTAACAATAGTTAAATAAATTTATTCTATTTCTTATCTGTCTTGTGATGTGTGTGTGTGTCATCTTCGGTTAAGATGCCATGGCAACGCAAGCTTTGTTTTCTAGTGTTGGTTTTCCTTTTACTTCTGCGGTTGAAACATTACGTTAGGTTTGATCTCTCTCTGTTTCTACTTTTGTTTATCATCTTCCTCCATAATTATGTTTATTATTAGACTAAAGATAATCTCAAAGGACGAATTTAAAATACTTATTTTTTTAAATTTTGTTTAACTACACGAACATAAGTATTTTGGCGTCCATCCATTGTAGAACGACCTTCAGTGAGCAAAACAAGAAAAATTATTTCAGTTTTCATTCGTATGATAATTTAATTTTCATTGGTGTCAATAATTGACGTTTATTTTGAAAAAAAAAAAAATGAATTAGTAACCAAGTTGTATTTTTTTTTTTGTGATAACACAGATTGGGACAATTCTATTAGTTCTAAAGTATCAATCTCTTCATCCTTACTACATAATCTGCGTTATCAACTAATGCGCTACTGACCCAGACTTTATTTGGCTACAATATTTTTCTAAATTTCTCTCGCTGAGTTTCATCAGTCTGTCATCCCCTTTCCAATATCTACAATCTAATATAATTCATCATCATCATCATTTCAGCCGAAGGACGTCCACTGTTGGACATAGGCCTCTCCCCAAGTGTCGCCACAACGAACGGTCCTGTGCGTCTCGCATCCACCGCATTCCCGCGACTCTCACCAGGTCATCGATCCACCTTGTGGGAGGCCTTCCAACGCTGCGTTTTCCGGTGCGCGGAATTATTCTATTCTACTACGGATATATTTCTATTGTTTCAAAATTATCAAATATCTATTTTCTTCTTAAAAGGATCTATTTTCTTATATCAGATATTATATTATCCGATAAATCTGCATTCACTTTATATATTTCTCTAAATCTCTTATTTTTTCATTACATTTCACTACATTTTTATTTATTTGTTAATCTAATACATCTTTTTGTTTGCCCATTTTCCTCAACTATGTCTGCATCAGAATTATCTGATTAGAACAAAGTTGTCGTCTGGTTTTTGGATGATTAATATTGTCCGATCAATCTGCGTTATCAACTAGTGCGCAGAACGCAGCAACGACAGACGACGAACTTTTATTGACAATTGCTATATTTAGCCATTATATTGGCGTAGTAAACAATACGTCTATGTTCCCAGTTAATATATTGCGCGTGTTGTTATTACGCGTGATTTTAAAAGCTTTTTTGTGTGTAGCTATTTTAAATAGGTAAGGAGGTTATATGAATATACATATTTGGGGATTTGAATATTTGTTTTCTTTAAGATGTATTTGAAGAGAATCAGTGTCACAGGTTTTAATTTGACACAAAGACAGTTGTTGATGAGAGCTTAATTTTTGATAAATTTATTGTAGCTTTAGCATTTTAAGCTTCCATGTTGTGGAATAGCTAGGATAAAAGCAAAGGTATGTATATGTAGGAAATGGTTTTGAGTGGTTTATAATAACGGCAACCATCAATAAAAACAAGAGCCCAATTATCCATCGGGCTCACCAACAAAAATCCGTCAAGGAACAAGTTCCAGTCAACTCTAAATGAGGTCCTTTGAGACAAAGAAGACTAACAATTGTGACAGACATAAATGGACGGAAGAGGGATTTCTCTACTTGAAAATTCAGTTTAGCACCACAAGAGACAAACATTACTAAGAGAACTGTTTTAGACAGCTACGCAATTTCAGATCGTTTGCAGTCCTTGGTAACACTAATGTAAGCTAATTTATCGTCACGCCGTCTATTATACGTCACGCTTGTTAACCACGCCTCTCGTTTAATAGATATAGAGCTATTTCAGTGCGTGTGACGTAGATTCATAAAACAATGTGTATGGTAACAGTGTCTAATGCATCAGCTCATTGCTGCCTACTTCTCGATAGATATACTTACTCTTTACTGTTATCATAAAAAAAATACAATATAAACAGGGTGTTACAAGTTACAATACAGGTCTGATCGCTAAGAGCGGTCTGTACTGGATTTCTCAATAGCTTGACATTTTACTTGATCCATGGCAACTCTGATATAACTATCAACTTCCCGGTTAAGATCAACGCCTCACCAAGCTTGAGAGAATTTGCTATGCGTTTGTATTCGCAGACTTCTCCGCCTATCATCATCATCATTTCAGCCGAAAGACGTCCACTTTTGGACATAGGTCCTGTGCGTCTTGTATACATCGGATTCCCGCAACGCTTAGTAAATTATCGGTCCAATATGTGGGAGGCCTTCCAACGTTGCGTCTTCCGGTACGTGATTGCCACTTCAGAACCTTTCGTCCCCATCGGACATCTGTTCTGAGAGCAATCTGCTCTGCCCACTGCCATTTAAGTTTGGCGATTTTTCGGAATATGTAACCTTCGTTCTTCTGCGGATCTTCATTTCTGATGTGATAACGCAAGGAAACTATCTACGCCTATGCAAGTGCATAATAAAGGTTCTATGGCATATATGGCCGGTTGTAAACCTCAGAAGGCGTTCTTAAAAAGCAAATTGACAACACTATCAGCAGTAGACATAACATCAATCATCATTAGATAAGACGACGCGGTCTTTGATCGGTGTTTAAAATAATTCAGCGGCTGCAAAGGTCGCGAAGGCCAGCGAATTTGCGTAAATAAAAAATATTTTTTGGCAAAATCCTCGCCAGGAATACACCTTACTTGTTTTTGTTTATCGTTATTATAATAATAACGAGGTATATGAACATGTATTCTTTGTACTTTATTTTGGAGGCGCCAGAATTATTTTTACTTAGATGTCACTGACAAACTGTCCAAACGCGTGTAACTGATAAGAGGGCGTTTTGGTAGGTAATTTAGAACGCATTTTTGTATCTGTATCATATTAGGCATATTAACGTGCCGCTAGAATAGATACCTGCTAGGGTTCCGGGATAATTTGAAAGTCATTGTGGCTCTGGTACGGAAAGTAGAAAAGAATGAACACAGGTGAGTTCAAGTCAGTAAAAATCTGACATATAGGCATTGGGTAACTTGGTTTGGGTCACCAAGATACAGGCTTTGCCTAGTTTGGGACCCATTGCGAAACTGTTAACGTCAAAAAAAAAAAAAAATAATAACTTTTGCCCACGGCTTCGCTGCCGTCAACTGACTATTCTACCCAACTCTACCCTGCCCTACCCTACCCCACTCTACCCTACAAGTTTCAATTTGACAGCAAAATCCCCATTAACAAAATGATCCGCCGTTTATTGAATTCATTTGTTACAAAAAATGTGAAAAATGAAGAACCGCTCGACCGATTTTGTGCAAACTTCACATAAACCAAATAGTCCGAACAAAGCCTAAAACATTTGGTTTGGATAGGTGAGCCCGTTCTTGAGTTATAAAATTACAACGAAAATTGGCATTGATTTTTATATATATTGATTGTTTACTGTGTTCTGCAGTTTTTGCATACTGCCACAGGGAAGTCTTTATGCGACAATGTAGGATCTGGTGAGGCAGACTCTAGACCAGTGTTCCGCAAACTTTTTTTGTTCAAATCGGAAAATTTTGGAGGTAAACCATGAATGAAAAATATATTTTTTACAGACTATATTAATCATAAAACAAAAATGAGTTTCTGGAAATTTTTCTTTTAATGTGCGTTCTGTTTTCATTTCTAACATTAATTCCTGCTCGATAATCGGTGTCAAAAAGGAATGCCCTCGGAGTGAATTTCGAACCCAGTTTATAGGTGGATCTACATATATATTCCGGCTGTATAAGGCAACACACACTTCTCCAGACTATCTATAATTTAACTCAAAAATAAAGTTAAAGGATCCAGTCTCTATACTATACATATTAAATTGAGAAAATGTGTCCAACCAGAATCGGGATTGGTGCAAGTGTGAAACCGAAAGTGTCTTTAAATAGCAACCCCGGGAGCAGCAGAACTACGCATTTCTTTAAAAATGTCTGTTTTCCAATGACGTCTACAGTTCTGTTTTTAAATTTAAAACAAGAATATGCGCACAAGCAACAATCGTTACGTCAAATGGTGCATCAGTTCTTTTCAATTGCTGTGCAAAACAATACTGATGAATGAAGGAACGAATTTAATATTGTTCATTTGAAGTTTTATGAACAATGGCCATAGTAGTACAAGTCGATGGTTTATCTTAATGGAAGAAATAAAGACTATTTTGACTAATTGGGATATGAACTGGACGATGAGGACAGCTATATTAGGGAATGATGTTGGTGCAAACAGTCTAAAATTGAGACATAAATAAGCCATCACAACTGCTCCATAACAATTCTCCATAAAAAAACCTGAATTTATGATCGAAAAAAAAAAAAAAAACGTGGCATTGAAAGTGTTTCCAGTGCCAAATTCACATATTTACGTTTGCAAAATCCTGTATGTTTTCTTTAGATTTACAGTCATATTTCTCTGAGACAAGGCCGTTTATACAGTTATAATATAAGCTCTAAATTAAACACAGTTGGCGCTCATATGAATATCGGAACTAAGAAACTAGGAAGTTTTGTTTATATTTCTTGATCAGGAATCAGGAAATGGCCATGGCGGCAGGCGATAACATTCTTCGTTTCATTAGCTTCGATTTAATGGATGATTTTATTCTCAGTTTGCGAAACTACTTCTCACTCTAATATTATAAAGGCGAAAGTTTGTTTTTTAAGTTTGGAAATCATCCAGTGACTCTCTTCCGTTTTAGGGCGGAGCGTGTCGAACTTTTGCTGACTAAAACCACAGCTTTTTTGTCTCGCGTGCCAGGACCCCGGGTTTCCCCTTCAGAAGTCAACCCATGGCCCCAGTAAGCTTCGGCCCTGCTGGGCCCCTATAATGTTTGCGTTTGTGTGTTACTCCTTAACGCTCAACCGAAATTTAGCAAACCTTCTGGAACACCAAATAGCATAGGACACTTCTTCCCCCGGGACATGTTTTCTGGTGATAGTTTTACGAAGCCGCTGGCAGAAGCTAGTATTTCTGAATTTAAGGAAGGAATATTATGGAAGAGCAGATGAAGACTAAAAGAAAGATGGATGGGTCAATTTATTAGAAAAATGAGTTCAGACCATCATCATCATCTTCCTGCCCTTGTCCCGTGTTATTTGGGGTCGGCGCAACACGTTTTTTTCTTCCATTCTGCCCTGTCACTCGTCATACTATCACTAACTTCCTTTTCTTTCATATCACTCTTCACACAATCCATCCATCTTTTCTTTGGTCTCCCTCTCCCTCTCCATCCATCCACATGTAAACTCATAACTCTTTTAGTGAGTTCAGACCAAACGAATAGAAAATTCGCACATCGTTCAAAATGATAGAATGAATTGTTATCGTTTCTACAATGTTCAACGCTACATCCTTTGTTATAACCTGTTTGACGTTTGTAGAAAAGCTCGCCATAGACTAAAGAATAGGTCGTTTTTCTAAAGACATTGTAGAACGAGTGGACGACTCAGGCGTGTCAACATGGCTACCAACTTATCGTTTTCTACAATTGCTGACACCGAGGCGTTACTGATTGGAGAACGGAATTCGACACGAAACGGTTGTAACTTGGCTAAGGGGGCTGGTGTGAGCATTTTAAGGTTTTTAATCGTAATGACTGTCAAAGATTAAGAAATGATAGTTGAGAACAACGGCCTAACGTGCTTTCCGAGGCACGAAGGAAGCTAGTTTTTCTTCTTCATCAAAAGGAAAATAAACAACAGTTTAGGCCTTAATTTGAGTCACAATTTATACAGTCCTTTAACAAAGAAATCGTGTACTTAATTGAAAACATGTTGTGTTCGATTAAGCGGTCTCTTGGCCGCTCAATTAGATTTACCTAATTAATACGGCTTCAAAATCCCTTCCAGTGGAATTTACCTGTCCATTATCCGTTTTATGGACAGAAATCAAACTGCCGCATCTAGAGTAATGTTATAAAAATTTTAGACAGCTTTTCCTCTACGGAGCAGCAAGGGAAAACTAGTCAATGATAAAATGTAAATAATTTATCAAGAAATGTGATAAGATTAAGGTCAGTACCCTTGTCTTTTATAGATAAGTCCATGTACCGTAGACTACAGAAAATCTAATATTCATAAGTTGGCACTACCTGTTTCTGCGTTCAAATCAATAATGCACGGTTAGTTTAAGTGACGTCAGAAATGAGCGGGAATCTGCAGCTGACGTTATAAACGTCAGAGCGACCTTTATCGATATTGTAAAGATTAAAGTAGCTATAGTTGGGTATTACCTAACGTGTTATGTAACGGCCTTATCAATACACATAGTTACCTATGAATATATATAACTTAGCAGTGTGTTTAAATACTAGGTTTTGTTAGAGACATTGCCCGCGTGAATGTCGAAAATTAACCAAAGGGAACGCACTATCGGGATAAAAAGTATTCGTAATTTAGTCTATGGTATACTCTGTATTCCAAATTTTAAAATAATCCAAATCGTTGAAACGAGTCTTGATTGATCAAATAATTCAAGTACGAAAAATGAAATTGTTCAAGCATTTGAGTGAGTGAGAAAGATTTTCAGGTCATCAACCTGACAGTAAAGAATTTTAAGGTAAAATAACAAATTAAAAATAAACAAGGCCTTGGAGATGTATTTTTTTTTAACTATTAATCACATAGATAACAAGGCGTAATGAGTCAGATTACAACACAACCTAACCTAACAGTAACACAACAAGAGGAGACACAAAGATGAGGAAAGATATTGACGTAACAAATACGGCTATAAAGAAGAGTTCAAAAAACTTTTGAAACGTATGAAACCATCCAATGAAGGAAAGAGACAGCAAATACGGCACAAAAAAAACGACCCGCACAAAGATGAAGAAAGCGAAAAAACCACGTTAAAGACGGCAACTTAATTTATGATAAACGAATTCCACATGCCTTATATTAGGACCCAAAATTTTTAAAGCAAATAGTCTAAAGAAAGAAACTCAAAAAGAGCGAAAATAAAGGAACACGAACAAAAAGGGAGAAACTGACTGACTTAAATATCAATGCACAGTCAAAACTACTGGAACTAGGAGCGTGAAAATTTGCACAATGTTTCCATATATGATATAAGCGAGCACTAACAGAGGATTTTCCAAAATTCAGCCCCCCTATGGGGATGAAAAAGAAGTCGAAAGTTTGTATAGAAAAACTTAGTTTCACGCGGGCGAAGACGCTGGCAAATGCTAATCTATAATACAGGAATAACAAGGATTGATGGGGTTCAGTAGGACCTATACCTGCTAGGACTGCGGGAATGTTCGAGAGGTACCGGACTACAACACAAAGAGCGATTGAAGGACACAGGTAAGTTTTGGTCGGTAATAGACTGACACGCTCTCTCACTCCACCCACAGCGAGACCGGGAGAAGTTATTTGACGACTTGATAAATAAAAGCGAAAGAAATAACAAGAGGAAAATATAAAATCTCTTGTAATTTATGCAAACGAAGAAATAGCTTTTTTATTCAGAGTCAGAACCAGCAAAAATCATAAAGAAGCCAGTTATAGATCATGATCTTCCTGCCCTGGTCCCGTGTTATTTAGGGTCGGTGCAACATGTTTTTTTCTTCCATTCTGTTCTATCATCCGTTATGTCTCTTCTCACACAATCTATCTATTTTTGCTTTGGAGTCCCTCTCTATCCATCCATATTTAAACACATAAATCTTTTAGTAACATGCATTACATCCCTTCTCTTCACATGACGATACCAAGACAAAAGATTCCTCTTAAACTTTTCAGTCACCAGTTATAGATTACAACCTTTTTATTCGCTCGGCAGCTCCTCTCACTTACGAAACAGAGCCTAGCAACGCATTTTAGAATGCAGATGACCTTGGCTTGTCCACGAACTTTAGCGCAAGAAACAGTTACATGAATAATTATTCAATGTTGCTTTAAGGAAGTTTTAAGATTTGGTAAAGCCATCTTTGATCATGATTGAGCAAGCTTCACGAGAGTCTAAAGAAAAAGCAAGGATGAACTGGAATCATTTAATGTGGTGAGACAACTACAGCACCGAAGTGCGGCCACTCTCGGACTGCATACAAAAGAAAGAGTGCAAAGAGACAATGCTGGCAAATATGAAGCACTTCAGCGATTTAACTGCTGAAAATCTACAGATTTGATCATAAGATTAAGAATAAAAAGCACTATTAACGGTAAAACGTTGCTTTTAGAATAATCTGACTTTGTATCTGTATATTAGTTCAGTTTTTAATCGATAAAAGTATTTTTTAGAGGTGTCTTTGTGTTTTAGCTGTGAACAATGTTTTGAACACACTATATATCTAGCATTTGTCCTGAAAAATCTATATATATTAAATTGAATAGCTGTTCATTAGTCTCGCTAAAACTCAAAAGCGGCTGGACCGATTTGACTAATTTTGGTCTTGAAATATTCGAGATAGTCCAGGGAAGGTTTAAACGGTGAAAAATACGTATACAACGCCATCTCTAGTTAAAATGTCATTATAAAATGGATTATGCTGTTCTGGTAATGCTAGTAGATGGCGTTATCCTTACTATCAGGCGGTACGAAGTTCGCCGGGTCAGCTGGTAACATATATTTTTCTGATTCTGTATAATGCAGTGGATCATTAAATTTTGCGCATTATTAAACTCGCGATGAAACTAGTGTGGTCTCTTTAAGGAAAATCATCTCAACGTTATCATCACTTCAACAGGAAAATATTTACGCTAGCCAAAATAGTAGGCAATAGCATTTTGTTGTCAAAAACATTTACACGTATTTATAAAGTCTGGCTGGCGCCATATATTATGTTTATCATCATAAAAATCATGAATGACCGGTATATCCTGATAATGACTCAAGGGCTAAGAACTTCGTGTATAAAATTTTGGCAGTCACCCAAAATTTATTAGTTTACACTCATTAACAATGCGTCTTTGAAACGGTAAACGTCAGATACGTGGAATTTCTTATCACTGGAAAGTGCGTCAACCGATCGTTGCTAAGCGCAAAACTAGATTATGAATGCGAATGTTAAGCTGTTTTATTACTCCATTGCGGAAATATCTAAACGGGTTTGAATAAATGAATGAATGAAAGAATGCTCTAGAATTCTGCAAGATATGCTTTTCTTCACTGCACGGATCTCTACCGGGGATACGAAATTGTTCGAAAGTTACCGTGGCCTTGGTCCGCAAAGGGCAGCTGATCCCTCAGCTGCCCTTACCTGCCTACACTAATGGTTTTTGTCAATAAAAGTCTGACACTTCCTCTCGCTCCACTTAGAGAGGGACAAGGTCATTTGAAGATTTCTCACATAAAATATAAAACGGCAAGGATCTCTAGACTAAACTGAATGCGTGATCTCGTGAAAAGAAGACAGCTTTTTGAGTCAATGGTAAACTTCTTGAATTGTCTGGGCCTTGCAGCACCGATGTTATTCCTACAAAGTGCAAGTGTAAGGGCACTTGGGGCACTCCAAGACCAGAACATGAGTCAAGAAGAGCACCGCACTCACATTGGGTATCCGACGGATCTATAAACCCTATTCAGCCAAGCTGCGTTTGCATCAGCCTTCCTAGATGCAGTCCGTGATCTAACTAAACAAATATTACAAAGAGGTTACATTTTTTAAAGTAATTTCGAAAACTACAACATCGCAAGCACGGATCCTATAGGTGAGCACGAGAATGACGCAGCGTTCAAAAACAGAACGAAATATAAAGATCAGCCTTCGTCGTCTCCAAGATAGCGTCTTCAGGACTAGCAACACCTCTGACCTCGCAGATAAGAAACTTCGCACATATAAAATCACTACTATGTATAATGCATGATATCTCTTGCCCTTTATTAGTTCTTATTTATGTAATAACCGCTCCATTAAAAAGCATGAATGAATCAGCAGGTCATCACGTAGGTAATGATGACTAAAAATAGAATCAACTATTTATGAACTAGAACATTTTTATGGCTTTAAGGTTTTCTATTACGAAACTACTTGCTAATAATTATGTCTGTGTAATATTTGGGATGCTCTTACGATGTCTCACCAAGAAGTTGGATTAAGTTTGAGTAATCAATGTCTTAGAAGTAGAGTAATTGTGGCCCAGTGGTAACAGATCACCACTGGTCTCAAAACGGTGAAAGAAAACAGTGAGAAAATCAGTATATCCTTGAACCAAATATTCAAAGATAAGTGACATCCAACAATCCTGAGCCCGAGTGGTGGATTACGACTCATTCTCTCTCATAGGGATGTGGCCTGAGTTTTAGCAGTCGGAAAACATTATGTTATAGATAATGATATGTTACTATAATGGTACTATGCCTTACAATATGGTCATAGTCAATGTCTTTGAGTGTCAATTGGCACGAAAATAAGAAGATCAAGGGTATTGAAGTAACTAGGTGGTAGAGTTCAGACAAGCAGTCGATTTGTTAAGCTGGATTCAATTTGAAAGCCGAACCGAACAAGGTCCGGAGAAGTTTAGGTCTATGACGATGATTTGGGATCTCTGCTCTATTTGTGAACCAATCGCAACTACTAACTTGACAGCAAGTGAATCATGTAGGTACTCACATGGTTTAATAGAAGAAGTATTGATTGGTTGGATTAGTTTTTTTTTTACATAACATCCTTTTTTATAAGTTTGTATTATGTATTTATAGTAGTTGCATCTACCATGTTATGTTTCTGCACCACCCTAAAGTTGACTGGTAGAAAATGCCTGAGATAATTTTAATTAATACATTTAAATAAAATACATCATAAAAGGGGGTTACTAGTTTATGACTCCGTCCATCATCAGTAAATCAGAATTACCTCAGCCATTTATACACTTTCAAGTCATATTTCTATTGAACTAACAAGGTATGATTTTGTAAACTTAGCGCACGCGTCTTTCCGCATGTCACAGATCGGGTTGCGCTAATGCAATTGCCGTGAACGTGACAAATCACGGTACACCAAGTGTGCAGTATTTATTAGTTATAGCGCACATGTCATTGCATCCTTACAATACTACAGCCAGTGACGGATAAGACTACTTGATGCCCTAAGCAATCTACGCCTATGGGCCCCTCTATCCGTATGTCAACTAGAATCGGTCTTTAAACCTTTACCGCCTAAAAACATTGATGAGATGTAACGTACTTTTTTTTTCGGTTGGGAAAATCATCTAATGACATCCCGCGCTCTTGGGCGGAGCGAGAGATAATGTCAGACTTTTACTAACTAAAAACTCACTCCTGTTCCTTCTTTGCCATTTTTCCAGGGCCCCGGGGATCTCTTTCGCATCAACCATGGCCCCAGTAGGCTTCGACCCTACTGGGCCCCAACGGTTGCTGACATCTCCTTGAGGCGCGCGTGGAACATTACGCGCCGTCGACGACTTGGGCTCGGTCCGGACGGTTACCGGTCGATCGGACGGCATGTCACCCATTGCTCACCGTCCGCAAGTCGGAAATCGGGATCGGAATCCCGGCGGCGGTTGGGGCGTGAGGACCTTTGCCTCACGCGATCGGCCGCCTCCTTTGCTAGCATTACTGCTTTGCAGGAGGGAACCGCCTGCCACTCCTCCTCGCTCCGGACCATGGCCTGTACCAAGGCCTGGCGCGAGAGATCGCTGCCGCCAATAGGCCCCACGAGGGCACGGCGGTGCTCTGCCCAGACGGGGCACACCTCTACCGTATGCTCCACCGTGTCCTCCGGGCGGTCCACACAATAGTGGCACCCGGGCGTTTCTTCCGCACGAATCCGGTGCAGGAACCTCCCGAACTTACCATGTCCGGTGACGTACGTACGTACTTAACGTACTTTAGAAGTGGAGTAGGTGCGACAACAATAAAAACCAAAGCATAATTTATTTATTAGGGGTTAAAGTATTAAATTGCCGATTTGTGCTGAAAAATTGAAATTCGTTTTTTTTTTTCATTGAACATATCTATTTAATCAAAATAATTACCATTATTATCTATACATTGCAGCCTTCTAATAGGAAGGTCATTTATGCCTTTGCGATAGAACTCTGGTGATCTAGATTCGACAAACTGTGTGAAAGCATTTTGTCTCATACAGCCTCCTGAGAAGAAAACTTTTTATCAAGTAGAAAATTGTCCAAATCACGAAAAAAATGGTAGTCCGTTCGAGCAAGGTCTGGCGAATACGGAGGGTGACGAATGGTTTCTAATTGCAGTTCCTGTAGAGTTAAAACGGTTTCTCGTGCTGTATGAGGTCTCGCGTTATCATGTAGCAATAATGGTGAAGATTGATTCATGAGTCGGAGCTGTTTCATTGCTAGTTTTGCTATCATTGTTCGGAGTTCGGCACAGTAGACATCTGCCAATATTGCTTGACCAGATCGGAGAAAACTATAGTGAATAACATCATGCTGGGACCACCAAACAGTTACCATTATCTTTTTATTGGTAAGCTTTGCTTTAGGACACTGTTGCGGCGTTTGCATTGCATTGCATTTTTCGCTTACGGTTATCGTAAAGAATCCACTTTTCATCACATGTTACAATTCGATCCAATATTCCTTCATTTCTGTATCGATTCAACAAGGCAACACAAGTTTCAACACGCGTTTCTTTCTGCAGATCAGTCAAATCATGAGGCATCCATTTTTCATATTTTTTTATTGTTGGTAAGGTAACGTTAAACCATGCCGCCAATTTCTGGGTAGTTTGGCTCGGATCGGCTTCCACCATCTCTTTCAATTCATTGTTATTCACCTGTGTGGGCGGTCTTCCACGTGGTTCGTTCTTCACATCAAAGTTTTCATCAAGAAAGCGTTTAAACCAAATTAGCACGATGCGTTTATTAGCAGTCCTCTCTCCAAACGCAACATTGATAAAGCGAAGGCACCAGGCGGTGGGGCCGCGGGGTAGGTGTGGTTTGTGATTGGCTGATCGCAATTCCGGTGCATTTGAATTGCCGAATGCACTAGCGGGCAGCGAGTGGGCAAGCGGGAGCAGGGTTATGACTCTAGGTCGGACTCTGTCAACTTAAAACGCGCCAATTTTCAAATTAGTCCTAGAAACTTTTTTGGTGTGGTTTTTGGTGATGTGAGAGTGAGACGTGTTGTCCTAAGGACGGATTTTTTTTGTGCTTCTTCTGGTGCCCCCCCCAGACATGATGCCCTAGGCAATTGCTTAATTTGATTAAGGGTTAATCCGTCACTGACTACAGCTATTTATAAATAGGTCTTTAATCAATGAAGTGGTTCTATTTTCAAATGCAGCTTCTCGTGGATCGATTTTTTCTTTAATCGTATAGCGCAATTTGTGGCCAGGTTTCGATTTTCACACTGCCAATTATTCCAAGATTCAATGTGACTCACGCGACGAGACTCTAAAGAAAAATTCAAAGGTGAGGAAGTTCTCATTCCGAGGACTCTGATTAAAATTAAGTTTTGTTAGACGGTACGAAATTCCTGGCCTGCTATTTTGGCACCACATAGATTTAGCATAATTATTGTCGATGGTTAAAACTGCTTTTGGAGTAACAATAATAACATAGTGTCTTTTTTTTAGTTACAAACTTCATTGCGTTTAACTGAATTATAATAATTATAAAATTACTATTTGCCTAAATTAATCAAAGTAGGTCCAAGAAAACTCCCCTGTGAGAAGCCATACTTAAAAAGTAGACTTTTACTCCACATTTCACTATGGATGAATTCTATTTAATGTGAGAACTAAGAAAGTATTCTAATACCAACAATAGGTAAGCAGGAAGTACATAGTTACCTACTACCACTAAATAATCAATTCTCTAAACATGTTTACCTTATCAAATGAATGAGCTGAAACAAAATGTTTAATTACAATGAAAATAGATCTGACCTTGTCCTTGTGAACTGCTCATTCATAGTGTATGTATGCTGTTTTTATGTACATATATCTAGACTACAATTAAATAAAAGGAGTGGAATGAATTAGAATTAAACTTACGAATATTCAATTACATAATGACACATCATGTGGCAATGGCGCCCAAAATAACACGCATCAAAGAATTAACACAATCATCATCTGCTCTGCCTTTTGTGGTTGTTTTCCAGTCTTACAAGATGTACCTGAATACCAGTATTTTACGTGGAGTAAGTGCCTATCTACCCTTCAGAACTCAGTAACTGAGTAAAAGGAAAATGTTTGATGGAAAGATGATGGGAGATTTTTTGTTATGACTGCTAAAGATTCTAATAAAGTTCAGGCAGTGAATACCTAGAATGAATAAATCAGAGACAAGATAAATATAACAAAAACTAGCAGAAGGGAGGTGAGAATTTCCAAGTTATAGAAAGACTGTGTTCAACAGAAGATGGAATGGCAGTAATGGGAGACCTACCTACATATATCTAGTAAGTGGGTGACTTCAGGTTAAAGGAGAATCAGGTTGAGTGATGCAACTTAGGAACAGAATAAACCATCACATAAATATTATAAAGGTAAAAGTTTGCATGTGAATCTGTATGTTTGTTACTCCTTCACACTCAAACGGCTGAACGGATTGCGATGAAATTTCCCTCAAGGATAGACCATGTCTTAAAATAGCAGTTAGGACACATTTTAGGCCAGGGTATGTTCCATTAGGATAATATTTTACTTTCACATGAGCGAACGCAGAAGTTAGTATGTAATTAAATATTCAAGTACATATCTCAAAAACAAGTTAACTTGAGTTTCGAAATGCAAGCAGAAATTACAAAAGCAAAGCTATTATAACTAAAACAATAGTCAAAATTATATTCTTCATTTCAATGTGCATGTTAACTACAAAAAAACTAAGAAACATCCATTTTTAACACTTGCATTATTAACCTACTTAGATGATGCAGGTAATTGGTTTCTTTAAAATATTTTCTGTTTTAAACAAAGGCGTATAATTAGCTGCAAGTTTATTTCATAGACTGAACTTTTATAATTTGAGATGATGGTATGTGGGGCACTAACATGGCTCACATACCAATGTGGCTGTACCGCACTCTGAACTAGTGTCAGCTGTTACCTCCGGGCCTATGCACCTACCTCTCGCGCCAGTTTGGGGATTTGCAGAGCAGGGTGTAATACCCCACATAACTCCGTTGAAAAGAGAGGATCTTCTGACCAGACGGGTTTTATGTCTGATGATTTTGGACTGTTGTATGTGTAAAAATCGCGCGGAGAGATACTATTGGGATGGGAAATCAAATAATTTCGTTCAATCTGAGCAGTGGTGGCCGAGTGGTAACGGCCCCAACTTACGAGTTGTAGATCACGGGTTCAAACCCAGCCAGGCGCATTACTTTGTGTAATTTATTTAATCACCGAACGAAACGTTCTCAAAACGGTGAAGGAAAACCACGAGAGGAAACCGGCATGTCCTAGAACCAAAAATTCGAAGACTTGTGATATCCACCAATACACACTGGGTCCGCGTGGTGGATTACGACCCATTCCCTCTCTAGAAAGGAGGCCTAAGTCCCAACAGTGGGAACATTATAAGGCCGATTATACTATGCTAATCTGGGCAGAGCGCAAGGGAGCGTCAGACATTTAATGACTATCACCCACACAAGTTCCTCCAACAGGGCTGTAGCAGGCCTGGCGCACTTCTTACTTTAGGCATGAATTTATACCTACGCCCCGAGGCCTCTCTTGCGAGGCTAGTTCAGTTGAGTGTCACACGCGTGTTCGAACACACTTGACGCGCGCTAACAAAAAATATTTTCGAATTTCTACAGAAGTTTTATTATAAATATGGCACGCGAAAAGCCAAAACGTACTGCATAGCATATGGGTGCATAAATAACAACAGAAATGTGGACTTTTCATTCTTTATTCTTCCTAAGGATCCCGAAAGGTAAATAATTATAACATTTTCAACACTCTTAAAGTGGCTCTTATTTCTTGCTATTATTTGATTAACGACTGGACTGCAGCTCTGCAGTTTGCGACAGTTTTCGCGCAAAAAGTCAATGACCTTATAGATTACAAGATAAGTACCTACTAATGCAAGGGCAACAACACAACATAATTACTAAATTTTGTCACGACGACGTTACATCATAGAAAATGTTAATTATTATGTATAACAGGTAGGTTATTGTTGCAGTTTATAGACATGAGGACGATTCGTGTTTTTTTTCGTATCATCATTTTTCGTCGTGTCAAGACAATCGTAATTTTTTGCTGACGCGGCGGCCGACGGTAGTTTTTAAAATCGTGTTCACAATATTACTAATCCATCTTTTAAAATTTACCTACGAACGCATAGCTGAAACACAAAATAGATAGGTAATTTTGTGGCTGAAATCAACAAAGATATATTACAATATCCAAGTACGTAGGTACTTGGATATTGTAGGTAGGTAGCTAGGTACCACTTGACCACAGTAACTGTGACTTGACTTTACTTTTGTTCCATTTGTTTAGATAATTAGTTAACTAACATAATGTAAACAATCTTAACATGTCTCTCTATAAATACCTACATTTTAAAGTATGGAAATTACCACTGAGGTACAAATCAATTTTATCTACCATGTAATTTAAAAAAACTCTGAATTTATTTTATGCTATAAAACGTAGTGTACCTAGGTACTACTAATTTCGCATTTTACAAAAATATATTTTGTAGATAATATAGGTACATACTTTAGAAGACATTTCTTACAAGAATGTTTACATTTACTAAAGTACCTACCCTAAACAAAAGGACTCACGACCTTTTTTGGTGGAAAATCATTGCTTCTCTTGCTCTATGGCAGAGCGAGAGGGCGTGTCAAACTTTTACAGACTAAAACCACACCTATGTTCTTCTAGTTGTCCTTTGCGTTCTAAGACCAGGGGCTTCGCCCCTGTTGGTCCCAATGGACTAATGACTTTGTGTCTCACAACAACTCACAACCCTACAACAGAAGCGGCTTGTTCAAAGGTTCATAACGGCCAATAACGGGCATAATAAAAGAAACTCTAGTCGCGCGGACTTACGGTGCATTTTGATTCGTTACGATCGCCACTGGATCTGGTAGGCTAATAAAATCAAGGTCGTGTCCGTGCCGTGCAATGTATTATGAACATTAGTGCTGTTGTTAGTAGGTTTAAATTCGTATGTTTGCTATCACGCAGTGCAATTTCTGTACTTGTACTATTTCTTATTCTGTGGCTGTAGTAGTGTTTTTTAAAATTTCACAGCCCAAGAGCTAAAGTTATAGCTCACGTTTGACCACTATCTCACCTGATAGAATGCAATGATTACAAACTTTGAATACAAATATGACCCAGGTCATTTTAAGGTGTCTTGCTGTCCCTCTATTTACTATCAAGCGTTTGATTACACCATAAGCATCACAAAAAAACAAATATAGATAAGGCTTGAATGATCAATCAAAGAAAACACAAAGTAATTGCAGCTTTCTGGAATTCAATCAATTTTTTTTGTTTAAGATGTCTTTTCTTCTTTACAAACTTTTTAGGGTTCCGTAGCCAAATGGCAAAAAACGGAACCCTTATAGATTCGTCATGTCTGTCTGTCTGTCTGTCTGTCTGTCTGTCTGTCTGTCTGTCCGTCTGTCCGTCCGTATGTCACAGCCACTTTTTTCCGAAGCTATAAGAGCTATACTGTTGAAACTTTGTAAGTAGATGTATTCTGTGAACCGCATTAAGATTTTCATACAAAAATAGAAAAAAAGCAATAAATTTTGGGGGTCCCCATACTTAGAACTGAAACTCAAAATTTTTTTTTTCATCAAACCCATGCGTGTGGGGTATCTATGGATAGGTCTTCAAAAATGATACTGAGGTTTTTAATATCATTTTTTTCTAAACTGAATAGTTTGCGCGAGAGACACTTCCAAAGTGGTAAAATGTGTGTCCCCCCCCCTCTAACTTCTAAAATAAGAGAATGATAAAACTAAAAAAAATATATGATGTACATTACTATAAAAACTGCCAACGAAAATTGGTTTGAACGAGATCTGGTCAGTAGTTTTTTTTTAGTACGTCATAAATCGTAAACCGCATTTTACCTTTCATTCAATCAACTCAAATATAATTTAGTCTAAAATATGAACCTGATACAAAGATTATTATTATGTTACTTGCTGCTACGGAACCCTCCATGGGCGAGTCCGACTCGCACTTGGCCGGTTTTTTATTATTTAATTAATTCTATTATCCACTGACCCTGAACCAACTGATTTTTTTTTATCTTTGTGTCTTTGATATTCACAGGCTTGGCATTTTTTTCAATCTTATTTCTCTAATTATTTCTGCTAAAATTATGCAGATAAATGGATATATGCATTGTAGGTGCAAATTTTGAATCTCAGGAACTACTGAATTGAAAAATTCTTTCAGTGTTAGATAGTCCTTTTATTGAGGAAGGCTATAGGTTATAAACATCACGCTACAATAGATAGGAATGGAGCAGTAACTAAAGATGTAGATGAGACTGCGGAGAACAGCTACTAGTGTTTTATGTCCACAGGCCTGTTGGTCTAGTGGTCAGTGACCCTGACTACTAAGCTGGAGGTTGTGGATTCAATTTCCACCCAAGACAAATGTTTTTGTGATGAGCATGATCATTTGTTGTGTGTCTGAGTGTAATCTTATATATAAAATTCTCGTATCACAATGTTCGTTCCCGTACTCCTACTAAACGGCTTGACCGATTCTCATGAAATTTTGTGAGCATATTGAGTAGGTCTGAGAATCGGCCAACATCTATTTTTTTATTTATATGGCAAAACAATGTTTGCCGGGTCAGCTAGTTTTTCTATAATATCTATGTATTTAGAAAAATATTTAAGCTGTTGATCCCCGCATTAATGCCGGCGTTCACGCGCCATTGTCTTACTATTGTGTCTCTAATTACGCACTCAAAAGGTTAAGTATGTTTATCAGTTGTCTAGTATTCATACCACAAGCTCTGCTTAGTTTGGGACTAGATAACATTGTGTGAAAGTAGTAAAATATAGAGAAACCAGAATTTTATGTGCACCTGCCATGTGGTCTTTCCAGCACCTATTATTGACTGGGAGAGAATACCTAAGGCATTAAGACCACCTTTGTATGTTTGCATTGCATGAAGTTTGAATAAATCAATCTAGTATGGAGATAGTAGATAAACATGGTATTTTTTAAATAATATTGACAGGAACTTTGTTAAATTATGAATTCAGTAACTAGTAATGTTGCAATGTTGACCAAGGCAGTACTAATCACTTAGAGACAACAAAGAAAATCTATACAAAAATGTTCTAGATTTCTATTCACAGCCGAATATACAGTAGCCATATAGAACTAACGAAAAAACTAATAAGTAGCCACGAAATGGTGACAATGACCAAATAAATGGTGCTATTTCTTAAAAAATATTCCTTAACAATTTTGTGACTAAAGGTAAAGTACATTTAAATAACTTTCTTTCATTGACATACTTTAAAAGACAAATAACGAAACAGTCAACGTTTGGGCATTGAGCGTCCAACATTTAAGTGAAAAAAGTAAAAATAAGGGGGTGAAATAAAAAATAACATACCTGCGAATATGTGAGTCTTAGAGCGTACTGGGCAATTTGAGTAGGTCTCATGGTGTCCAAACCAGTGTGTGCTGCAAAACAAAAAAACTAATTCAAAAAAATACACTTTCGTAAAACTCTTTACATAACCTATGAAAATTTAAATTTCAAAGATCACTCGCGAAATTTCTAGACACACACCCTCCAAATATGTCTTTGTTATTAATGAATAGGCATTTCAGTTGTTTTTACTCGATATTTTAGAGAAATTAATAAATTACGATTTACGTACGTGCACCCGCTGACTACCGCGAATGAAAGAAAAGTACTTGCTTCTCTCATCAGTTGCTTTTGTCACAGAGTACGTACGCTTTTGCACTGGTCTGTGGCTTGGGTAGGGATGGGATGGCGGTGTGAAATTCATTAATTAAAGAATCGATTTTATAGGTAAAAAAAAATCGATTCAAAACTAAAGATTTTTAATCAATATTAATTATAGGATTGAATCTGTGAATCGAACTCAGATACTTGAAGTCCAGTTTTGATTATAATCTTGTGTTGCTCCACATCGATGCCACTGTTGCAAAGCTGTCGACAGCCTCGGACACCATGGCCAGTCCTGCTGCAGGAGCGCAGGCCGCATAGCACGGCACGCTAGCATCAATGACATTATTCGTCGAGCTCTTGTCATCGCCGGCGTACCTGCCGTATTAGAGCCTAATGGCTTGGTACGTGACGATGGGAAGAGACCAGATGGTATGACGTTGGTGCCGTAGAAGGTGGGTAGGCCTCTAATGTGGGACGCAACCTGTGTCGACTCCCTTGTGCCATCCCATGTTCCAAGTACGGCGGGCTGTGCTGGCGCTGTCGCTGCGGCTGCTAAGACCCATAAACGGCACAAATACTGTAACCTTATTGGTAATTACAGTTTTGAGCCGTTTGGGGTCGAAACGCTTGGGTCATGGGGTCCGAGTGCGCGTTTCCTTTTCACGCCGACTGATCGACACTTTGCGTGACTAGAGGGTTGACTTGTTCTTCACCCAAAGAATTAGCATTGCCATTCAATGTGGCAATGATGCCAGTTTTCAGGGCACATTTCCGGATGACAGCGATGTGAAGGTGTATTTCGATGCCTGAGTGTACTTTGAGTTTTTGTATTAAATTCATATACATAGTTAGGTTTTAGTGTAGTTTAGTGAATAGAACTATATTTTTAATAGAAAATGGTCACACCTTTTTTCCTTAAGCATTATTATTTATTACATGAATGTTGTACACCCGATTTATGATTTATTCACCAATCATGAAACACATGTGTATTGTAAGATCATCTGTACCGTGCGTTTTGGGACTCAGAACCTGTACGGTAACCAAAGTATCGATATTTTAAAACTAGATTTACTACTAAATCGATTATTTAGACTTCAATGTGAATCGATTTAAAAATCTATTTTTTTAGGAAGAATCGCCATCCCTAAATAGAAGGATCTAGATGTCACTGTCACTTATTATCAAGCGTGATGCTCGCTTGATGCCACCATTGGTGGGCTAAACCTAAACGTTTGAGTTTTAACAGTGTTGCTATTAGGGGAAACTGAAAAACTACTCCTGCAATCTAAATATAAATATACTCATCAAACAATATTTTCGTCTTTTACATTATAAAATACCGAGATTGTAGTTTATAATAGCCTTTTGTTAAATTGTTTAAAAGTATTTCCCCATTCACTTAACTTAAACTTAGCGGAAACCGAAATAATAATTATTTTCCCGAGATGCTGGTATTTCTACAAAATCCTAATATAATATATAATATTAACCATAATTTTATATGTATTAAGTAATAACACTGTTCCAGGAATCTCGGGATTAACAAAAAATAATAAATTTTAGTGGTTCTAACCATTTTGATATACTAACAACTTTAGGTAAATTAGCCTTACCTATTACGATCACCAATCATAAGTGCTCAAACTTAAAGCATCTTCGTCCCATCATACATGCTGTGTGGTCCCGTGTATGTGTTAAGGCTTTTAACCTAAGGTATGCTAAGGAAGTTACTTAATGTTAAATAAACTTGACTATTATAATTTATTATTCATTACAAATAGAAAGTGACGGACTTGTTGCTAAATAATAACAGCCGTACGGGTCGAATTACAAAGTTTAGCTACACTTACCGAGGTCGGTCCGTTTTTTTTTTTTTTAAGGTGGGAAATCATCCAAATGACTTCTCGCGTCTCTGGTTGGAGCGAGAGGGCGTGTCAGACTTTTACTGACTAAAACCACATGTATCCTTCAATTACCCTTTGCGTTCTAGGACTACGGGTTTTCCTTTCAGAAATTCTCCGCGGTCCTAGCTAGCGGGCATCGGCCCTGCTGGGCCCCTACAGTTTGCTGACATCTCTTGAGGAGCGCGAGGATCACTACGCGCTGTTGACGACTGGGCTCGGTCCAGTTAATTACCAAACAGCCGGACGGCGAGCTACCCAGTGCTCGACGTCCGCAAGCCCGCGTCTACCGTGGCTGGTAGTTGGGGTCGGAATTACAGCGGCTAGGGCGTGAGGACCTTCGTTCCCTCACGCGTGCAGGAGGTCGGTCCGTGGATGGCTATTTACATTTCAAGTTTTGCCCAAACCACGGAAAGTAAGTAAAGCCATTGCTGATGGCTGTAATTTGAGCATTTTTAATTGTCGTTAGAGGCCATTCATTTGTTAAATACTATTTTTTGCTCAGGTATAAAGCAGCTTTCTATCGGTGAAAAAATTTTGACAATTGGACTAGTACTTTCGTAGATTACCTCGTACAAACAAAAAAAAAAAAAAAATTAAAAAAACAAAAACAAAACTACCTTTTTATAATATTAGTGCAGAAGACGATTTAGGGGGGAAGAGAGTCGACCATGTCTTATTTTTTCTTTCAGGGGGATGGGAGGGAGTCTTGATAGTTCTTACGTAAAATCACAAACTTAGGCAAAGTTAAGATTTGAAAAAGCGCGGAAATGTGAGTGTTAATGTGCGTATACGTAAACTATTTCCATGGCAACGTACCCGCGCCACCTGCACTGCGCTTCATCGCTTTTTTTAGGTGGGAAATCATGCAATGACTTCTCCTGGGCGACCCCCCTCCCCCCTAAATCGTCTTACGTAATAAATGAATGGCTCCTTACTGACAGCCAGAAGTCAGAAAATCTTACATCGGTCTAACCAAAGGGAAAAAATATTATTGAATTATCCAGTTAATGGGTTGTGGTGGTCAGCATTTAACTGCATCCAGTTAGACAGGAAGCCGATCACAATAGTCGGGAAAAAGGTGGGCAGATTGATTACAAATTGAAAGCTCATCCTTCAAATTAAAGTAAGTATTTCAATTTAGTGTAGGCCCTGTATTTCTTGTCAACGCAAATTTCTATTCACATGAAACTCTTACCTTTAGACAACTACAGACATAGGTATCTGACATAAACATACCTTGGGCAAACAGTGATTACTTGTAGTGACCAGGATCATGGCTATTATTTTAAGGTCTATTTTTTATAATTATACGCAGAAACAAATCAGGGTTTCGGATTTAAGGAAAAAATCTACCAAAAAAAATAAGATTTTTTTTTAACGGTAACATAAAAAACCTACCATTTAAATTCAATTTTTAATTTATTTCTTTCTTTTTTCAGCCTGGATTTCTGAAAAAGATTTTAGATTTGCAAAAAAATACGGAAGATTTTATAATGTTAAGTATCTACATATTGGGATTGAAGTATATAGTTCAAAATGTTTTCGGTAGATGGCAGTTGTTTAAAGTTGATAAAAACTAACTGTGGAGCTGCAGCTGACCTAAAACTTCACAATTTCACATCATTGACGTATCTAGAGTAATTTTTCAGGTAGGGTTTGACTGGCCCCTGACATGCCTGATTTGAGTGAAATTACCAGTATTTTTGCATCCATGATAGAATTTCGAATCGGTAGCTTAGGGTTCCGTAACTCAAAAGCAAAAAACGGAACCGTTATAGGATCACTTTGCTGTCTGTCTGTCTGTCTGTCAAGATCCTTTATCACGGGAACGCGTGAAGGATCGAGTTAAAATTTAAACCATATCGACTGTGAACTGGCAACCGGTCCTATCTCAATTTTTTGAAGATTTCACTTTTTAATGCCATTTTATACTATTTAATACTCCACATCGTTGCAAGAAATCCTAACTAAAATATATTTAAATTTGGCGCCAGAATTGGCTTCATTCAACTAGTACTAACTTCAACGCGCAGCGAATGCGAGCATTTTATCCTATCTCGCTAAATGTGTACGGACTTGAACGCGATTTCGCGCGCTCTTGAAACAAATAACTGTTTTATGTGGATTTATTAGGTTTCTGTGCCCTAAGTTATAAATCGACATTATTGGGGACTTCTAGTAGCTGAAATGGTAAGTTTTGTTATAAATTTATTATTAATATTTAAGATTTCTACGTTAATAATCTGTAATTCGAAATAGTACATTATGCATTGCTGTTCAAAGTTTTGACAGGTTGGAATTATTCAGAGATAGGACTTCTTGGTTCTATTCAACTAAGGTTACCATCAACCGAAAATACGTTTCATTAGGTTTACCAATAAATATCATCATCATCATTTTAGCCGAAAGACGTCCACTGCTGGACATAGGCCTCCCCCAAGTGTCGCCACAATGAACAGTCCTGTGCGTCTCGCATCCATCGGACTCCCGCAACCGTCACCAAGTCATCGGTCCACCTTGTAGGAGGCCTTTCAACGCTACGTCTTCCGGTACGTGGTCGCCATTCCAGAACCTTTCGGCCCCAACGGCCATCCGTTCTGCGAGCAATTTGCCCTGCCCACTGCCACTTAAGTTTGGCGATTCTTCGGGCTATGTCTGTAACCTTGGTTCTCCTGCGGATATCTTCATTTCTGACGCGATCACGCAAGGAAACTCCGAGTATAGCCCTTTCCATTGCCCTTTGAGTGACTTTAAGCCTTCTGACGAGGCCCATTGTAAGCGACCACGTTTCGGAGCCATATGTCATCACTGGCAACACGCACTGGTCATAGACTTTCGTCTTGAGACACTGTGGTATATTGGACGAGAAAACACCGCGCAGCTTCCCGAACGCTGCCCAGCCGAGTCGGATTCGACGATTGATCTCTTTCTCGAAGTTAGACCTTCCCAACTGGACCGTCTGTCCCAGGTAAACGTAATCGTCTACAACTTCGAGTGTAGAGTCGCCGATCTTGATAGGAGTGGGTGCTACATGGCTGTTTACCATGACTTTGGTTTTGTCCATGTTCATTTTAAGTCCCACTCTTTCGGAAGCTCTACTGAGGTCACCGAGCATTGTACTGAGCTCCTCCGTAGTCTCAGCCATGACTACTATGTCGTCGGCAAACCGAAGGTGAGTGATGTACTTGCCATTGAAATTAATGCCTAGCCCTCTCCATTCCAGAACCTTGAAGACATCCTCCATTGCTGCCATGAACAGTTCCGGAGAAATAACGTCTCCCTGCCTCACGCTCCGCTGCAAGAGGATAGGTTTCGAGGTCTGGTCTTGTATTCGGACTGACATGGTGTCGTTTTTGTACAAACACTTCAGCACTTCGATGTACCGATAGTCAATTTGGCACCGTTGGAGAGACTGCAGTACAGCCCAAGTCTCAATCGAATCAAAGGCTTTCTCGTAGTCCACAAACGCTAAGCAGAGAGGCTGATTATACTCCTTAGTCTTCTGTATAACCTGCCGCAGCGTATGTATGTGGTCCACGGTGCTGAAGCCTTTTCAAAATCCGGCTTGTTCGGGAGGCTGGAAGTCGACGAACCTGCGCGCGAGACGGTTTGTGATGACTCTGGAAAACAGCTTGAAGACATGGCTCAGAAGCGAGATGGGCCTGTAATTCTTAAGCACGGCATTATCGCCCTTCTTAAAGAAGAGTACCACCACGCCTCTGCTCCACGCCTGTGGCGTTTTTCCCTCGAGTATGACGGAATCAAATAGTTTCTGAAGGGCCTTAAGGACTGGTTTTCCACCCGCCTTCAGGAGTTCAGCCGCAATTCCGTCCTCACCCGACGCCTTGTTGTTTTTCAGCTTATTAGTTTTAACTTGCGGTATTAAAGCGGCGAAGGTCGCGTTTCAGAGACTTCGAGATTTGCCTATTGTCGTCTGAAGACTGCAGAATCATCTCACGCCTCTTCTTCATTAGCTCGAGGGTCGGATCAGAGAGCTTTTTGTTATTATTTGTACGGTGAGTCTTGAAAAACTTAGACCCGACCGTATGGACAGTTTCCACGAACCCATCGTTATTGTTGGTGTAGGACAGTAGACAAAAGTAGCATAAAAGAAACATTATTTTGTAACTTTTTGCAGATTCCCTAATTTTTGTAATTATTGTTTTTTTTATTAAAAAATAATATTTGTGATCTAAAGCTTTTGTTGATAAATAGGTTCTAAGAAATTATGCCCTCTAAAATTGAGAATATTAAAAAAAAAACAGTGTCCTTGACTGAACCACCTAGAAATGAAATTTGATGAAATTTCCTACCTAAAAATGTTCTTTTATTATTAAGCTGTTGATCCCCGCACGAACGCCGGCGGTCGTGCGCTATTGTCTTACTATTGTGTCTCTAATTACGCTACTCAAGAAGTTAATAAGTTAATTTTATTATAAAGAATATTGTGTTGATAATGTTCTATCGTTATTGTTTTATTTTGATTTTGAAGATATCCCATATTGTTCCAAGTAAAAAGTCCTATGTTTGTTCTTGTGTTGATTTATATTGTCCTATCTCGATTTTATATTGGAAGGAAGCATATAATGTTACTTTTGTTTTTAATTACATGTGCAATAAAAATATTTAAAAACTACGTATTTTTATTTAACATACGAGATGCTGTATAAATGATGCAAACATGTTTTTTCTTCATCCTGTAAAGTTGTCAAAATTGAGATAGTACCGGTTGCCAGTTCACAGTCGATATAGTCAAGTCTGCGGTCCCTTGATGCTGTGAAAAAATCAAATTTATAAGTTAACGAAAAAAAAGATACGGTCGTTTATGCCCCAAAAAAAGCCCTGTACATTAGCAATAAGATCAAATCGGCAGACAATAAAATTAAGGCTGTGTGGAAAGTTATTAATAGTGAAACTGGTTGGAATAAAGTACGCAACACGGATTTTTTATTGGAGACTTCACATGGTTTCAAAAGCTCTAACATAGAAGTAGCCCAAGAGTTTGTGAATTATTTCACAGATATACCTCTTAGGACAACGGAAGCTCTAAATTCCTCCCCTGAAGCTTCAATTGCTTTATTGAAAGCAAACTTACCAGGCTGTCCGGTTGAATTTCAATTCAAACATATAAACCCTTTGACAGTCATAAAGGCTTTCCGGCAAATCAAAGTCAAATTAACCGAAGACCTATGGGGAATGTCTGTTAAAGTATGCACATCCATAATTGAGACCATAGCACCATACTTAGCTTTAATATTTAATTTGTGTGTGGACCAAGGAGTCTTTCCAGATATAATGAAATACAGTAAGGTTATACCACTTTTTAAATCTGGTGACCATAATGACACTAATAATTACAGACCTGTATCAGTATTGCCGGTTTTCAGTAAGGTGTTTGAAAAAGTTATGCTTAATCAAATGCTTTACCATTTTAACAGCAATAAAATCTTTCACGATCAGCAGTATGGTTTCACCAAAGGACGTTGTACGACTGACGCTGGTGTCACTTTATTAAAACATATATTTGCAGCGTGGGAACAAGCCCAAGATGCGATAGGAATTTTTTGTGACCTCTCAAAGGCTTTCGATTGTGTTAATCACGAAACCTTGCTTTTAAAGCTAGAACATTATGGGCTAGGTAAACTTGCACTCAGCTTGGTAAAATCTTATTTAATTGATAGGCAACAGCAAGTTCAGATAAACGGTGTCAATTCTCCGGGTTTGAAAGTCAAAATGGGTGTACCACAAGGCTCAATATTGGGTCCTTTCCTCTTTTTAGTATACATAAATGATCTACCACATCTATTAAAAAAACAACCACTTATTGTATTGTTTGCTGACGATACGTCGTTAATTTTTAAGATCAATAGACGTTCCACAAACCTTGATGACGTAAACAATGCTCTACAGCAAGTCCAAAACTGGTTTACTGTTAATAATTTAGTATTAAATGGAAAAAAAAACTAAGTGCATAAGATTTGCGTTACCGAATGTTATAAAAGTAATTACTCCGACATAGTATTGAACAGGGAGAAACTTGAATTCGTCGAGAATACGGTTTTCCTAGGGATCACGCTTGACTCGAGGCTACAATGGGGTCCTCATTTAACATCTCTGGCAGGTCGGCTTAGTTCAGCAGCATATGCTGTCAGAAAAATCCGTCAATTTACTGATGTGGATACTGCGCGACTAGTTTATTTTAGTTACTTTCATAGTATTATGTCTTACGGTATTTTGCTATGGGGACGGGCTGCAGATATAGAGTCTATTTTTATTCTGCAGAAAAGAGCTATCAGAGCCATATATAATCTTCGCAGACGCGATTCTCTTAGGGAACTATTTAAGGAAATAAACATCCTGACGGTCCCTTGTCAATACATTTATGAAAACATTATGTATGTTCGGAAAAATATTCATCTTTTTACTAAGATAAGTGACAGGCACAATTTTAATACTAGGAACAGGAACAAATTAGATCAACCTCGGTTCAGATTGGCTAAAGTACATAGTTCTTTCATGGGGTACTGTGTAAAATTTTATAATAAAATACCAGTTGAGATTCTACAACTAAATGAGTCCAAATTTAAAGCATGCATTAAACGCACACTATGTAGACAAGCGTATTATAAACTGGAAGATTATATCCTTGATAAAAACGCTTGGCTAAATGCCGGTCCTGCTCCGCAGCCACAGCCACTTTTACCTTCAAATTAGTTTTTTTTTTTTACAGTTTTGGAAGAGATACTGTTCCCCTTTTTGTATTGTTATTTTCGAAATGTTTTTATTTTTTTTATTTTATTTTATTTGTTTATTTCAATAGAGCTTATGATAATTTATTACCTTTTGTATTTGGAAACAATAGCATTGTATAATGTAGAAGCACTTTGTTTTTCAAGTTTTGTGAATGTGAAGTACCATGGAGCATTTTTATTAGGTTACAACTTGTTTGTCATTACGAGCATGGCAGTTGAGAGTTTGTCATGCTCACTCAAATGTCTCGATGATGGTGGCACGTGTTATTGGGTCATTCGGTTCCCTTCAAAATGGTTGAACTGAGTGGGGCTGATGCACGCGTCATGCTCGTGAACGGGTGCCGTCAGTTGAGACTGGTCATCTCTTAGCTGCCAATGACTTAATTCAATTTCTATTTTTTTTTAATTAGATTTTATTTTATTCTCTTAATTATTATTACTTATCTACATTGTGCTCACATATTAGAAGCGACAAGAAATATGTAACCAAGATTTATGTAACTCATAATATGATTTAAATGAGTGTCCATGGAGTTTCTTGCACGTTCTTCTCCATAGAGATCTACGCTTTGGAACGTGCAATTTAGCTTCACTTGTATTTTTTTTTTTTTGACTGACCGACATTTTGACAATTCAAAAGTGCCTGTAATTGGTCTATTTGAAATAAACGTTTCTGATTTCTGATTTCTGGTCATTCGGTTCCCTTCAAAATGGTTGAGCTGAGTGAGGCTGATGCACGCGTCATGCTCGTGAACGGGTGCCGTCGGTTGAGACTGGTCATCTCTTAGCTGCCAGTGGCTTAATTCAATTTCTATCTTTTTAATTAGTTTTTATTCTTATTTATCTACATTGTGCTCACATATTAGAAGCGACATGAAATATGTAACCAAGATTTATGTAACAATAATATGATTTTAAAAGAGTGTCCATGGAGTTTCTTGCACGTTCTTCTCCATAGAGATCTACGCTTTGGAACGTGCAATTTAGCTTCACTTTTCTTTTTTTGACTGACTGACATTTTGACAATTCAAAAGTGCCTGTAATTGGTCTATTTGAAATAAACGATTCTGATTCTGATTCTGATTCTGATTCTGAAAAACGTATATTTCGACTCTCTCAAGGAAATCAAAATTCATAGAGTAGTTCCCGTTGACCCAGAATCCTGAAATTTGGCATAAAGCTAGGTCTTATAGTACAGGTATAGGAATAACTCTGAAAACAGTAAATTAGTTGTAAGGTCAAAAAAAAAATTGCGATTCAGAAAAATTTCGGTGTACAGGTTTGTACGAAAACCTCAGTGCGCGTGTTCGACTCGCACTTGCCCAGTTTTAATAGGTAATGGTGTAAGTAATTTGTGATTTTTTTTTAACCTTTTAATGTTTTTGCATATGTAATCAATAATCAGTTTAAGATGAGTACCACCTGTTGGATGTGATAATAAGAAATAATAATATACCTTTAATTTTTTTATAAGTAATACAATTTTGCTCAAAAAATTACGTTACGGTTTTTTGCGTAGGAGGCATGGATTTATTTATTGAGCCAGTACCTACGGCACAAGAATGTACATTAAAAAAGAAAATCTGCATATCATATACCAGGCCACTCAGAAAGTTTTGCGAAAAAAAGTTTTTATGTTTATGGCACTGGCCACTTGTAATTATTTTGAAAACTTTGGTTATTTAAAAATAAAAATACGAAGTTCGAATTTTGAATTTCCCGCCACATTTTTTTCGAGAGCCAAATGAAATTATCGTGTCTCATTTAAAAATGGATCTGCATCGAGAACATTTTCATGCGATGACTTTCTACGATTTTAAATGTGGCCTAAACCCTGATGAGTCATGCATTTGATCGTGCGATGCGAGGAGATGGAGGGGTCAAAGTAAACTACATGTTAGCTACTACTCCAAGAGTCGAGTCCTCTTCCACCTTTAATTAGCAACATTATATACATAGTTACGACGTGATGTTATGTCGATAATCTACAATCACGTATTCACATACTAACTACCTTAGCATATTATACTACGTGCTGTACGTGACGTGCTGATGTACGTGACATCACACCACATCACCCCCCTTAAATTTAAAAAAAAAATTTACAAGGTTTTTTTTTTCCCACATTACAAACTATTACCTACTCTAACTCTTACAATACACTTTTGTTCTATTCTTATGTACTATATCTATTTTATTTTTATACTTAATCACAACATTTGGTGACTCGTCTTTTACAACTTCAAAAGGTCCATTATAAATACATTCCAATTTATTGCCAGTTTCATTCATAATCAAAACTAAATCACCTTCCTTATAGGTTACAGAATTAAGATTCTTATCATAACAATGTTTCCTAGCTAATTTACTCGCTATTAAATTCTCCTTTGCATCATTTTGTGCCCTTTGCAATCTGTACTTAAATTCTAAAGGATAATCATCAAAATTATACAATGGTTCAACACTTTCTCCTTGAAGACTACTTGGTAATCTGCATATTCTTCCAAACACTAATTCATAAGGTGTATATTTGGTAACAGTATTAACTGTCGTATTATAAGAAAAACACCAAAATGGTATCCAAGAACTCCATGATGATGGGTTATTATTCGTCTGTATCCTCAAATATGCACCTAATGTTTTATGTACATTCTCCAAAGAACCTATACTCTCATGATGATATGACGTCGACATGACTTTATTGATGTTCAAGATATCACATAGCTCTATCATTACTTTCGAAACGAATTCACTACCCCTATCCGTAGCTATTGTTCTCGGTATTCCATATCTCAAAACAAAATTCTCTGCCAAAGCTTTTGCTACCTCATTTGCGGATTTATTCTTTAACGGATAAGCCTCTACAAACTTCGTAAGTTCACATTGAATAGTTAATATGTAAACATTGCCTCTTTCGTCTCTATCAAGGGGTCCTACTATGTCTAAATAAATCTTCTCAAACGATGTTGATGCAGTAGTCGTAACCGTCATGGGTTCCCTAGTATTCCTAGAATACTTTTGCTTACAACACTTATCACATTTACCAACGTACTCCACTACGTCTTTCTCTATAGAAGGCCAATAATAATACTTCTTTATATTATTCACCATCCTACGTATTCCTGCATGACCACTCGTGGGTAAAATATGGAAATCATTCAAAATAACCTTCTTCTCATCTTTCCCTTCTATTTTCCGTAAATCCTTCACTACACACAGTTTAAAATCCCCACAAATCGAACTTCTATTTTCCTTCAAATATTTTGCCATTCTTGTAATGAAATCAACGTTATAACGATTTTTCATAATAACTACTTCTTTAATGCCTTCTTCAATACAAAAACTGACTATGTCTTTCGATAACTCGTCTCGCGAAGTTCCCGATAAAGATTCATAGTTTACATAAATACTCGAGTTTTCTGGCATATACACTATATTGCGCGACTTTGAAAATATCCTCCTACAACCATTATTATTATTGTTGTTATTATTATTATTACGTAACATTTTCTCCCAATCATCTAAACAAATCCCAATGTCATTCCCTTGTTTCTTAAGTACTTCCACGATCCTAGGGTGATCAGTCCCAGATACCACGGAGTCCCTATCACAAACACTTGGCTTTCCCAACTGCTTGTACTGCGCCCTCGTCATTACGGATATCGTCTTTTCCCGTATCAATTTCAAATCCTCACTCGTTATCACTATTCGTATATCGGTAATACCTAACCACCTCACAACGCGGTGGAATAGTCAACAAGTAATCATAGGACTTAAGTGGCATCGAGACCACCCGCCGTTCACGATCCCTAAGAGAGAACCTATTCGCCGAAAAATCTATAATACCACCATACTTCTGCAAGAAATCCTGACCTAATATACCAACCGACTTACATGGCAAATCATCAAATATATAAAACTTATGCGTGAAAGAACACCGTCCATATTCCAACGTTAAATATACATAACCTATAGCCCTCAAACTACCTCCTACACCATTTATCACTAATTCTTCCTTAACTACCTTACAGCACAAAGCATCGTTCAACAAGAAACCACTCTTTACAGCTGATATCGACGCGCCCGTATCTACTAACCATTCCGCATTTATATTATACACTAGAAAATTAACCCAATTAATACTATCGCAAGCTAAAATACACTTAGTCTCGAAAAAACTGCAAGTGGTGGTCAGTTGCTTCATTACGTCGTGACATTGACGTCCCGCCTGAGTCAGCATCACTACGCGCATGCTCGAAACACGCTACACGCCTCCGACCTTGTTGAGTCGAACGACCACGATGAACACTATTGCTACGTCCGCGCATTCCACGATTATGCCATACGGTGGCATTTTTGCGCGTACGCTCAACAGCTGTTTTATGTTGCGCGTATCCATTTCCTACCGTAGACCGCCTATAACCATTTCCGCGACCTCTATTATCAAAACCACCCCTCGCGGGCCAACGCTGATACGCCATGACTTGTGTCGACGATGCACAACCTTCGTCTTCTGCTACCCTGATCGCATCCTTCAAAGAAGTCAAATTCCGCGCCCTAACGATCGTACCTAAACGCTGATTGCGAAGCCCGTCAGCAAACTTCCTGATTGCGTACTTTTCGTTCAACGGCCGCAAAATCTCATACGCTTCCGAACTTTCCCCGGCTTGAGAAATAGTCAAATTAACCATTAACTTCTCTATCTCAGCCCCAAAATCCGCGACCGACCTATCATTCTGCCTAGCGCGAGCAAGCTTCGCTTGCACAGCTACGTCTGACTCTACTGTTAACAAATGCTCCTTCATATCAGCTACCAGACAATCTACCGTTGCGTAAGTAGAGGACAACCGAATCCTAGCACCCTGGGTAAGCCGTGTAGTCAAAACAAATTTAATCAAAAGAGCATTATCTGCTTCCACTAACATAGAACTATATAGTCCTATGGCATCAATTAAGTCTTGCGTAACTTGCTCATCGCCACTCATCTTCGGGAGTAGGCTAACTGCCGTTCTCAAAGAAAACTTTTCCGCTGCCATGTTTTGTTCCGTTCCGGTTTCGCTCCCAAACTTAATAGTGTCTACGTATAATGCTTCTATCTTACATACCAACTGAGCCAATTCTTCCGAGAAATTACTAGATTTTGAAACTATACACTTAAATTTACGATAAAGCGCTTTCACCTCACCAATCTTACTATCAAAATTCCTGCCTTCTCGCCTACTAGGGCCTAACTTGACAATAGATTCCCTTAATAACTTAAGTTGTACAAATAGCGACGTTAACTCCACTTCCATTTAAATTATTGTCTCTAAATTTAACGATGAACACAAGCACCGAAACACACTTATTCACTTCCACTCAAGAAACACTTACTTCGTTCCTCCGACGGCTCCTGGCCAAGCCATCTGTACAGCCTTCTGGACTTCCCGCTGTCTCATCTTTTCTTCAATCCAGTTGTGGTGACATCTCCGATACATGCGAACCGCCAACCCTATGATGACAACTGCCATACACACAGCCACAAACAGCAACACGGTCTTGATAGCCGCCAGCTGCTCCTGAGTAGCCGTTGCGGTATTTGCACCACTCGTAGACGCCTGGGCGATAATCACCTCTTCCTTGGACGTCGTGCTCCCCATGGCCTGCGCCGTGACGCGACTGACGTGATACTCAACGAAGACAATCAAACCGCGAACCACGGACCGTGACTAGCTCCTGGTCGGCAACTACAACGCCGTCCAGCCGACTGGCAGGGTCGCCATGCGATGCGAGGAGATGGAGGGGTCAAAGTAAACTACATGTTAGCTACTACTCCAAGAGTCGAGTCCTCTTCCACCTTTAATTAGCAACATTATATACATAGTTACGACGTGATGTTATGTCGATAATCTACAATCACGTATTCACATACTAATTACCTTAGCATATTATACTACGTGCTGTACGTGACGTGCTGATGTACGTGACATCACACCACAATCGACTTCAAATTGCTTTTAAGGATGAAGGACCTTCAAAAACAACCATCTACCGCTGGTATAGCGAGTTCAAGCGCGGTCGCGTTACTTCGGGGGATGAACTTCCCTTTATATTATTCTACTCTTTGAGATGAACAAAGGAGTGGTCGTCCTACGACGGCTGTCACGGAAGAAAGTGTGGTGGCAGTAAAAAGAATAATTCAAGAAAACAGGCAAATTACATACGAAGAGATTCAGCATACACTGCAGATTGGTTCGGGACGCGTTCACAAGATTCTACATGAGCACCTTCGCGTGAGGAGGATAGTTTGCCGCTGGGTGCCGCACAACCTCACCGAAGCTCAGAAGCAGGCCCGTAAGGAGTGGTGTTATGATATGATTAAAAAATTTGAAGCAGGCTCGTCTCGGCACGTTTACGACATTGTGACAGGTGACGAAACCTGGATTTATCAATACGATCCAGAAACAAAGCGTCAGTCGACAGTTTGGCTGTTTTAAAACGAACCAACGCCTACGAAAGTGAAGCGATCGAGAAGCGCAGTGAAAATTTTGATCGCTGGTTTCTTCACTTTGACGGGGTATCTGATTTCAATTCCATTACGAGACCAAAGCAGCATCAACGCCAAATGGTATACCACAAAATGCCTGCCAGAAGTTTTCAGGACATATTTTATATATAAAATATATATGAAAGTGATCTAATACTATATAATAACAGTCTATAAAACAATATAAAGCCTTTCATTGCGCTCCCAGCGTCAGAATACACACACATACATGATCCTATGATGACTACTTACCATTCCACTGCGCACACGATGTTGGAAAGTAGCAGATTTTTGACTAATTGTGCTCCATTGGTGTAATTGCTGCAAGGCGTTCCGATGTGAGGATAAAAATAAATAAATAAATAAATAAATTGTCTGCAATGAGCAACAAGCGACCGAACACCGGGCTCCGCTGGGTACTGTTTCACTATGACAATGCGCCCGCGCACTCAGCACTCAAAACGAGAGACTTCCTGGACACCACACCGGTCAGAGTCTGGGGGGGTCCTTAGTCCTGATCTGGCACCGTGTAACTTTTTTTATTCCCTAAAATAAAAAATCTGCTGAAAGGGATACAGTTTTCATCGCCGGAAGACGCGGTAGTTAGTTGTAGTAGACGTTCGAGAAGGCCGTGGAAGAGGTGTCTGTGGCGGACTGGAAAAAATGATTCGAAAATTGGTTCAGACGCATGAAACTTTGTTTAAAGGCTGGTGGAGAGTTCTTTGAAAAGATTTAATAAAAATATTTTATCCATAGAAGTTAGTTTTTTAGTTCCTCAAAACTTTCTGTGTGTCCCACGTAATTATAATGTATGACGTACCAACATGACAATACGTAGGTACGTGACAATAACAGCGTACATAACATTTGCAGTTGGTTTACTCTGTGATAAAAAAAAAAAACAATTAAATTAATTAAAATTTGACAATGAATATAATAAAAATGAATACTTATAATAAAAAAAATACAACTAAGTATTGTAAAGAATGAATTGTTTACAAATAAAAGTTAATTAATTTCTTGTTCATTGAACGGTGCGCGTCGCGACCTCTACTCAGGGGCTTACCTCAATTTATAAAAAGTTTATAGAGGTCGTAAAATGGATCGCGTTAAGGGCTCGTGGTAGGGTCTCAGGATCCTTTCCATGACCTGTTACAACGTCAGGCATGCGGACGAGAAAGAGGTATGGTGCATGAAGCTATATAGGGTGTAGATTAGAAGTAGACAGTACCATAGGTACTAACTACTACTAACCTACACCCTAAATAGCTTCATCCCCATAACAGTTCAGTTTAGATCGTAAAATGGTACGTGATGCGCAGGGGCGCCGCCTTTTAGAAAACCTCATGGGTGCTCATACTCATTTATTTGATGGATTCGAAAAAGTAGCGAAGTGTAAGAAGAGAAATGCACACTGATCGACCGACAAATAAATAAATGTCCTACTTACATACTGCGTACTTAATTACTAATTATGTTTGATAGAAATATAGAATGAAACCATTATATAAAAATGAAACTAGTTTTTATTATAAAGATATATTATAATTTTTTATTTGGAGCAGTGGTGGCCGAGTGGTAATGGCCCCGACTTACGAGTTGTAGGTCGCGGGTTCAAACCCAGCCAGGCGCATTACTTTGTGTAATTTATTTCATCACCACTGCTCTCAAAACGGTGAAGGAAAACATCGTGATGAAACCGGCATGTCCTAGAACCAAAAATTCGAAGACATGTGACATTCACCAACCCGCAATGGGCCCGCGTGGTGAATTACGGCCCATTCCCTCTCCTAGAGAGGAGGCCTGAGTCCCAACAGTGGGAACATTAAAAGGCTGACTATGCTTATGCTAAGTTATTATATTTTTTACGTAATCTAAAAGGCGATTACTGATCTGTTTCTTGATGTCTATTCTCAGGGGTGCTCGCTCTGTACCCACAGTTTATTTCTCATGGGTGCTCGAGCCCCCGAGCACCCACGGAGTCGGGATATAATTTGACTTTCCACGGAAGCGAAGCCGCCGGAAATAGCTAGAATCATCTCAATGAAATCACACATTACGAAATTACGACCATATTTTAATCATTTACTGTGATTTTATATTCATTATCTTTACTACATTACTTACGCACCTATTTTAACACTTTCTTTACATTTCCAATCTTACTCCATCACAACAAGTTTCAAAATACCTTGCCTTATGCTAACAGGAAGATGCTTTAGAATTTTATGTTCTGATTGTGTCAAGATAAGGTTGAAAATTGATAGTATTGTGCTATCAAAAGTAGTTTAATTCTAGATGCTGAGCAAACATCGCTAGTTTACTTTTGAGCAGTATCTCAAAAGATACACGAGATAAGAAATGGGGACAAGATAGGGAGGCTGAAGTTAAATGTGCCGGAGGAGAGATATTACAATTAAGTAGGTATAAATTTCGTGAGTAGTGGTGGGCCAGCCCTGCGTTCAAAAATAACCAGAGTAGGGTAGGGTCCTTACTCTAATCGTTCATAAATGCTTCGAGTTGCAACCCAGGGTCGTTCTTTTATAACTCGAGTAGCTACCCTAGTGTTAACCTAACTAACTCTAACTTCGAGCAACCCAGGTTGCTGTAAGCGACCATAAATGACAGTTGCTTGACATTGACAGTTGAACTCTACGTTCGCGTTCAAAAATGCGAGTGTTGAGTATCTACTCTAATGACGTCATTAGAGTTAAATTTGAACGCAGGGCAGTGGTGACTTGTTCGATTTAGCCCGTCCCTTGCCGTCCTCCCACAGCGACGCCCTAAGCTGAGGTCCGTACGTCACACGTGAATGCCCTTTTTAGGGTTCCGTAGCCAAATGGCAAAAAACGGAACCCTTATAGATTCGTCATGTCTGTCTGTCTGTCTGTCTGTCTGTCTGTCTGTCCGTCTGTCCGTCCGTATGTCACAGCCACTTTTTTCCGAAACTATAAGAGCTATACTGTTGAAACTTTGTAAGTAGATGTATTCTGTGAACCGCATTAAGATTTTCATACAAAAATAGAAAAAAAGCAATAAATTTTGGGGGTCCCCATACTTAGAACTGAAACTCAAATTTTTTTTTTTCATCAAACCCATGCGTGTGGGGTATCTATGGATAGGTCTTCAAAAATGATACTGAGGTTTCTAATATCATTTTTTTCTAAACTGAATAGTTTGCGCGAGAGACACTTCCAAAGTGGTAAAATGTGTGTCCCCCCCCCTCTAACTTCTAAAATAAGAGAATGATAAAACTAAAAAAAATATATGATGTACATTACTATAAAAACTGCCAACGAAAATTGGTTTGAACGAGATCTGGTCAGTAGTTTTTTTTTAGTACGTCATAAATCGTAAACCGCATTTTACCTTTCATTCAATCAACTCAAATATAAAAAAAAAAAAACATTTTTTATGTTACTTGCTGCTACGGAACCCTCCATGGGCGAGTCCGACTCGCACTTGGCCGGTTTTTTAGTCCTGGCTTTAATTTGTTGAAGTCGCCACAGGCAAGTTTGGTTGAGCAGACAACAACCTCATAGGTTGCGGGCTTGCGGACGACGAGGAATGAGTAGCTCGCTGTCCGGTCGTCCGGGCCGAGCCCAAGTCGTCGTCGGCGCGTAGAGTTCCACGCGCGCTACAAAGAAATGTCAACATATCGTAGGGGCCCAGCAGGCCATAGGTTAACCGTGGTCGGAATGCAAAAGGCAACTGAAGGAATATAGGTGTGGTTTTAGTCAGTAAAAGTCTGACACGGCTTCTTGCTCCGCCCTAGAGTGAGAGAAGTTATTAGATGATTTTGCAACTCAAAAAAAAAACGTGTACGTAGTCGTTTAGTTTTAAGTTTTTATAAATCTTGGAGGCTTTAATTTGTTATGGTCGCCATAGACAAGTATGGTTGAGCTGACGACAACATCATAAGTTGACATCAGAGAGGCGACACATAAAAAAAAAATACAGGGCAAATGCACGTCCAACTCGCGCACCGAGGGTTCCGTAAAAACTTACCTACGCAAACAGACAGATACATTCCCGAATTGAGTTACGAAATTTTTTCCGAATCGCTAAAAAACGTTTTTTCTTTGTGACGACGGAACTACAAATTTACAGTATTCAGATTTTTCCTATACTTCTGCTATTAAACTTTTTGAATTTTTTTTTTCTTTTTTTAGCTTCTGGGGACCACATACCTGAGTATATGGTTTTAATTTCAACTCGATACCTAAACGCGTTCCTGAGGTAAATAAAGGGTCTTGACAGACAGACAGATGGAGTGTTTTACCTTTTGAGCTACGGAACCCTAAAATGGCCCAGTGGTAACAGTCCCAACTTACTAGTTGCAACTGTTACCAGACTTGTAAATCGTGGGTACAAATTGAGCCAGGACAATAGGCGTATATATGGAGGGGGGGAAGGGGCGAGTGGGCTGTGCTTACCCCAGCATAGTCTACAAGTAGCATCCACCACAGGATGTTAGGCTACCTATTCGAAATTCTATGATGATCACCAAAATACTCATCTTGTATATGTTACGGCTAATACCCGAAGTGCGGCTACACCTAGTTTTAGCCGGTTAGAACTAGGTGTAGCCACTTACTCTTGGTTAAACCTAGTACGAGCCAATTGTTTTCGGGTAAAACTAGATCTAGCCTTTATCATGCCGGCTACAACTAGGTCCAGCCATTCCCTGTTGGATAAAACTAGGTCTATCCGATATCATTCCGGATAGAACTAGGTCCAGACAATCCCTGTTGGATAAAACTTAGATGCGTGTCCCGCCAAGCCTTCCGCCCCGCGTCACACTCATGACTCACAGCATCTGCAGCAGCGGCGCGGGGTGGAGGGCATAGCGAGGCATGCGCCTCTGCAGGTTGTGAGCGCCAGGTGCTGCTGATCTACTGCAGGTCTACTAGCGAGTGTGACTCACAGCGTCTGCAGCAGCAGCACGTGTCTTAGTTTTATCTAACAGGGATTGGCTGTACATAGTTGTAGCTGGCATGCTATCGGCCAATGCACAATCGACCTCTGGTGGGCAAGGCTATAAAAGATGCCACTGCAAAACCAAATGTGGCAACAAAAAGTGCCTCTGCAAAGCTGCTGGTATTTTGTGCAACTCAAAATGTCACTCAAGTTTAAGTTGTTCTAATAAATAGTTTATGTTACTTTATAAAAGTGTGATTTATAATTATAATAACATTCTTTAAATTATAATATGCAACTACATATTGTCTGTTGTTAAAAAAATGTTCCTGATCCTTGTGTTAATTATTACAATTTGATTTATAAGAATAAAAAAACTCTCTACGTTTCTTTTTATTGGATGTTTTTTTTTAATATCTAAAAAAGCTCTGCCGGTGATGATGCACTTGTCGAGTCAAAACTCCAAAGCCTTGAGCATTTTGCTGAGCGCTGGCCGTTTTGCGCGGATGTATCGCATAACTCACTCTTTTGTATGTTAAGTTTATAGTATTATTTAAATATATTTTTTTAGTTATATGCCATGTTTGTCGTAAATAAACCCATTTTCTTTCTTTCTTTCTTTCTTCGTTGGAATTGCACAATTTAATTTCACCAAGTCCGTTCCATCATCGGACCACTAGACGTACGGCGTTGTGCCATCGATACATGGTGGACATCCCACCCATACGTACAAAGCGTTTTGGGAACACATTCATAATGCGTACAGCAGAGGAGTGAAATTCCCTGCCGGAGTCTGTGTTTCCTGATAGCTACAACCTGGGGGTCTTTGAGTTAGAGGCAGAAGCTAGTCATGAAATAAGTCCTCTTGCTCTAAATGTATCCCACTGCTGGGCAAAGGCCTTCCTCCATTCCTTCCATGGTTAGAATAGAATAGAATAGAATAGAATAGAATAGAATAGAATAGAATAGAATAGAATAGAATAGAATAGAATAGAGTAGAGTAGAATAGAATAGAATAGAACAGAACAGAATAGAATAGAATAGAATAGAATAGAATAGAATAGAGTAGAGTAGAATAGAATAGAATAGAACAGAACAGAATAGAATAGAATAGAATAGAATAGAATAGAATAGAACAATCTTTATTGTTCCCGGCTCAGAGCTACTTCTTACCAATTCCTAAGGAGTTCAATCATTTAACGCCTTTAGGATGTTTTTGCGACTCCCACTTTTTTGCAACGCATCTGGTTTTTTGGGATTCGCAGCCATTTTGCGCAAGAGTGTGGACTCCACATTAAGCTGGGTTCATGCGAGCGGCAATGGAGTTGTTGCTAATTTTGACTGCCCTATACACCCCTCCCCCCCCTTCCCCCTACACCAGCAGTATGCTGATAGAATATGGTTATTGATTATACTTCATTCGTTCGAAGATATATTATAATTAACCTTGCAGCTCCCGCTTGCGCTAGGCGACCCAATTCGCAGCTTTTCAGAGCCTAAAAGCAGAAACAAAACGCACCGTATCCGAGCGAGTATCTGTCAGTAACGTCAAATGTCATTCCATACGTTTGCGCGGCAACCAATACGTTTTACGTTGTGTTTTATTTGCTTTTTTACCAATTTAAGTAATTAAATAAGAGCATAGTGCTTGTATAATTTGTAATGAAGTATGCCAAAACGAAAAGATATGAAATACTATCTTCATATGATGAAAAGTTTGAAAAAAGGACGAAACGACGATAACATAGTACGTCACCTGTCCTATCTCTATTTAATTCTTTGATTCCAGGTGAAGTAATAGATTTATCTATTAGATTATTCAGTGAAGTAAGAGTTTCACGTACTTAACCCAAATAATTGTATGCATTGACACGATCAAACTCCTCGGGGTGTTTACGAGATGAACACACGAGCTGGTTTTCTTGTTCCATAACTTTAAAGGCTTTGCCATGGTACATTATACAGTGGGTTTCGAAATATGAATATACCTACTGACGCGGGTTGTGCACGTGATGCATTGACGCGTTTAGCTGACTCGGGATGTTTACGAGATAAACATACGAGATTGTTTTTTGCCCCACACCTTTGGGTAACCTGAAAAGCTTCGTCAGGAAAGTTATCTACAGTGCAAGTAAAATGGATTTTGAATATTGTACCTATGGACGCGAGTGATGTACGAGATACATTGGCGCGATCCGCTGACTCGTGGTGTTTACGAGATGAACACACGATGATCTTTACCCTTTGGTACATGGACACGGGTGATGTACGAGATGCATTGACGTGATCCGCTTACTCGTGGTGTTTACGAGATGAATGCACAATGGTCATTACCTTTTGATAAAATCCGAAAGGCTTTGCCTAGGTACACTTTGGTACCATAACAGGGTCAATAGTTTTAGGTTTTTAGACCTTGTATTTAGGATGATCCTCAAGAAGTGGACATTAAACTAGATATCTGTTGTATCATCATCGGCTCCAACAGGCACAACCCCAACTGTTACAGACTTGAGTATAACATTTCCTGAACTAGCATCTGAGCTAGTTGTTGAACCAGTTACTATATTTCCTGAAGTATTACAGTATTTATATCTACAAAACCAAATGATTTAATGGCCTGACTTAATGAATGACTTAACCCACATCTAGAATACCATTTTTGGAAATACTCAAGGAATATGAACAAAAACTAGATAAAAATGTGTGTAATAACTGTTTAAAATAATATAGAGATTATTGCCTCAGTCAGTAATTCACTGATAATACAAGAATATACTGATACAAAAAGATTAAATCACAACAGAATCAGTTGGGATTGGGAATCAGACCCTATCTAAGCTTCACAGCAATGATGGCATAAATAGGCTGAAACTAATTTTCCCAGTTGATTGATACTGGAAGAGTTTTAATAGATTTGCACTTCACATAAACAAAGATATTGTCAAAGATGTTGATAGAGACGACTACCTGCATGGGAATACTTCAACAGAGAACATTTAAAGTCCTAAAGACATGCCACAGAAGCGGCAAGCTTATTATGAAGCCAGCCTAATCTTCAACTGTAACCCGTCAGGGAAACGGGAATGGTCCATCTTGGTACAACCAGCACAGAATAATACCTAGGCCTGGACGAAAGTATCTGCAGTCCTCATATTAAACTATAACCAAGCAATTCTCGCAACACATCCAGTGTATGCTAGAACACAAAAAGTTTCACCACAGGCTCATGGTTGAAATTACAGGTTAGTCATGCTTACAGATTAGCCCATTCCCTTCCTCGTTGATAGAGGATTTGTGGTAATGCCCCAATTTTGAAACACATCTGTGGATGTTCGGTAAGTGCATTTTTTCTTCCATAACTTATCAACCAAAATTCAACGGTTCAAAACAAAAATGGTTTTACAAGTGATTAATCAGGATCTTCAAGATCAGGGGCCAAGATGAATGCATATTTATGTATAAAACCATTCATAATTTACTGCCATTGAGCACAAATTCCCCATGGAAACCGTGTGGGAATCAACTTATATCCAAGATATTTTTTGGTTTCCCAACAGGGATGGAGAAGGGAGGTTTATTGAAACCTTTATACCCCTGAACAAATTGGTTCACACATCCAAATTTATAAGATGTAAGATCACTGCGGTAGCTCTAGTGTACCCAGGAGATCTTATGGCAAAATTTGAATCCAGATCACAGGAGATACCTATTATTTCATTATGATAATTTAAAAAGAGTCTATTGCTGTCCCAAATGGGATTTGTTTTACACATTATGCATTTTTGATAGTGGTAGTTACATGTATATCTATGATCAAAAGTTCACAAATCAGTATGTACATCATCATCTTGATGACCTTTTGTGTATTGGTTCAGACTATATAGTCTACTACTATACACACTACACTATTCATACTAGCCTACTATTATATAATAAAAGGTTGAAAAATATTCAAGGAACAATTACTCCTTTTACAAAATACGCCATCCCAATCATGTTAATTATTTAGATTTTATATATGACACACAATGACTGATGTCACATACAAAAAATGTTGTTTCTGTAAATCCCTTAAAAATATTTACAGAAACAAATTTCTTAGCTTATGAGAGATTACTCACTTAATAGGTACATCAACTGTTGCATTATTTTGTTGCAACATTTGTTGTTGGTTGGTTCTATACTAAAATTAGAACATAAATACTTAGTTATAAGTAAAGGCAACTAAGATTCAAAATAAAAATTCATCCAATCATCAAACTAGACCTACAATGATGCAACAAGAACTGGGGGGGGGGGGGCGCAATTGTAGTGATAACAGAAGTCCATAGATTCTGGAAAAAGGATAAAAAATTATAATTATCACATAAACTATTTAGAACTGCTTCACATTTTTTACCTTTAAAAATTCTATTTTGTTAAACATGAGCACTTACACATTTTGTGTGAGATTGATAATAGTTTGCTGTATCTTATATAAACCGAATGGAAGGAATACGGTATCAACAATTAAATAATATAGCCAGAAATATGGAGCAAATATGGTGTGAAAATAATTAGATTTGTCTATTTGCTTCATATATGGATTCAAAAGACAACAAAGAGAGCAATTAACAATCTCATACATCTAACATAGAGTGGGAACAGAATATCTCTACATTTTAGTAGGTATATTGTGTCTCAGTTTGGTCAAACTGATTGATCTTTTCCCTTCTACAAGTAATACATAAATGTGATGCCTGTGTTTCCTGGATACCAGATTCAAAATACATTTAACACGTTCCCTGCGCCATCATTTTCAAAGAACTTTCAGCTGGTGCTTTGGAGATCTAAAAGATCTCGAAACTAACCTACCCTTTGGTGCGTTTGAGACCTAATCAGTCTCCTAAAGATACAGTTTTGAAAATAATTTATATGTTCCAAAAAACAATTACATATATTTTGAAGTTTTTGTGGGTGAAAGATAGCCTATTGCTTTATATTTTGCTAGGTTCGCACGCAGTTATGACATTTGAATAAACTACAAATACCAAAAAAAAATTTGATATCGATTGTATCTCGTACCGCAACCGAAGATAGTTCAATATGTGTAGTAAGTAGTGATGGGAATAAAATAATATCTCAGTTGTCGATTGTTTTCTTTATAAGTACGTCCAATATTTCATCATCAGGATCACTGTCATTCCAATGTCAATTTGCCATTGCCAATTTGCTTTTTTTTGCCATTGTTTGCCAATGGGGGGCAAATTTGAACATTTTCCAAAAATTTTATTATACTGGACGATGCAGCAGTATATTCCGGTGTTGACTTTTTTGTTAGAAATCTCACCAAAATAAATAGATTTTTACACTTTTTTCTCTTAAAAGCACTCATTGTTTATCAAAAATAATCAACACGTAGGTAAATACGCGAGTGTTATTTCCAAAACGTGCGCGCGACCTTCCACGTCGATGATGTACTCTGTGCTAGGACAACACTAAAAGGAGTCACGCAGCGCCCGCGCCGCACACCCTCCCTCTCTTGCGTCTACGAGGCGAACGATTCCACGAGTACCGACATATCTCCTAACGCAAGGAATCAAAATAATTACAGTACTGTGCGTTAGGGACCTAATCCATCTCTAATTTCTTTTTTAATGTCCTTGAATTCAGCTTTAAGTAGGAAGCAAATATGTATATTTGTCCTACTCATACTTAAAGAACTTTACACGTTAGATCCTCCCGCAAGGAGTGAAACAACACGATTATATTCAACGCACAATACAAAATTCCTGCAAGAGATCTGATAGATCTCGTAATGCAACGAACGTGTTAATTAGATGTTTTTTACTGCCTTTGAACATGATAATTTATTTCTTTTATGTGTTCTTTCCTCCATTTAGCCCAATATTGGGAAGGCAAAAATGAAAAGGTAATGTCATATTGACCTTCACAAGCTTGTCCACCATTGAAAACAATGTTAGTTTTTTCAAGCTGTTAGTCTTTATAGGTACTCAATAAAAAAAAAAAAAACTATTGCATTCCTTTTTTAAAGAGTGTCATCTTACACACCTCCTTACACTAATTTCCAGAATATTGACATGATGTTCTTCCATCAGCCATAGAGGTTACATTAGGTTACCTTCCAAATAATGCCTCAATTCAATGTTACTTATAGGATCTCACTTATTCACACAGTCTATACCAATTAATAAATTAATAGACTCATAAATTGGTCGTAATGATCACATCCAGAGATTATGTTAAGGTTTCTATAAAAATGAAATTGTCTAAAAAGTTAGTGAATTGGTTTGCACTTAGCAGAGCCCAAGTAGCACAGATTTATCATTTATAAAAATACCCAATATTATAGTTAATGAAACCGGTGTAAACATTTCTATCCTAGACACTATAAAAACATCTGGTTCTGGTTGCAGCGGACCGAACCTCTTATTTACCTTTATTTTAGTTTTTATTTTATTATTTTTATTGTTTTAGTCAACATACAAAAATAGAGCCATTTTCTGTAACGAAAATGCACGGCAAAACCTGAAATCTTCCCTGACACTACTTTATTTTATTACATTAGATACACTCAAGAGTATTAGGGAAGATAATACTCATTTAATACTCTCTTTGAATAACCCACACAAGCCAATTTCTTCGTCTACCATTAGTAGATGGATAATAATAATAATAATATATATATAATATATACTTTCTCTATGTGTGGCATAGATATTAGCGTTTTTTCAGGGCATAGTACAAGACATGCATCCACGTCGACTGCTAAAGCTAGGGGAGTATCATTAGATGTAATTAGGCAAACGGCTGAACAAACAGTTCTTCAACTTTTGCAAAATTTTATAATATACCTATTTCCAACAATTCATCTGAATTTGCTCATGCTGTGCTTAATGCTGAACAAAATATTTGCTTATAAATGCCTTAATATGTTTAAAATAATTATATATAAAAAAAAAATAGACATATATACTTATATAATATAAAATGTATATGTATGTCAAAAAAGACTGATTGTCTCATAATACCATTATATTAAGAGCCTAATAAGTGCCTAAGAGATTTTGGTTCCTGAAATATATTTGTTGATATTAAAAATCTTAATTTTGCTTTAAGTTGACTCTTAACATCTGCAAGGTTAATTATAATATATCTTCGAACGAATGAAGTATAATAGATGATCAAACGAACTTACCTGTGATGTTCGATCATTATTATACGTAGCTTCGTTCGAAGATATAGGGAACCCTCCCTACCCTACCCAGCAAAACTTAAGATTTATCTCTAACTCTGAAAGAATGACATTTGACGTTACTGACAGATACTCGCTCGGATACGGTGCGTTTTGTTTCTGCTTTTAGGCTCTGAAAAGCTGCGAATTGGGTCGCCTAGCGCAAGCGGGAGCTGCAAGGTTAATTATAATATATCTTCGAACGAAGCTACGTATAATAATGATCGAACTTCACAGGTAAGTTCGTTTGATCATCTATTATGAACAATTATGAAATTGCAATCTGATATTTTTAATCTTTTATTTACTAACACCTAGATGATAAGTTTTTTACTTACCATTAAATCAATGTGGTCTATTATTATTTAAAAAAAGTATCCATAGACTTTCTTGCCGGTTCTTCTCCATAGGAAACGACAGGGGCGCCGACTCCGTGGGTGCTTGTGGGCTCGAGCACCCATGAGAAATAAACAGTGGGTGCCGAGCACCCCTGAGAATAGATATCAAGAAACAGATGTAATCGCCTTTTAGGTTACGTATAAATTATAATATTTCTTGATACTAAAAACTAGTTTCATTTTTATACAATGGTTTCATTTTATATTTTTATCAAACATAATTAGTAATTAAGTACGCAGTATGTAAGTAGGACATTTATTTATTTGTCGGTCGATCAGTGTGCATTTCTCTTCTTACACTTCGCCACTTTTTCAATTCCATCCAATGAGCATGAGCACACATGAGGTTTTCTAAAAGCCGGCGCCCCTGGGAAACGACCAATTGAAACCGTACACTAGCTTCTGACGTTTTATAAGTGCCCATGTAGGCCTATACGAAATAAAATATTTTGAACTAATCTTTTCCTAAATTTCAGTCTTCATCTTTCGAGTTCATTACACTGTACACAACTATCAGCTGGAAGTTTCAATCTGATATCAGTGCTTATCAATAAAAGTCAGGGAATTGGGTGATATTAGTGTTCGCATCAGACGATATGTGTTACGTTTCATAATCAGCATCACATAGGTATGCTCGGCGCGCCCAAGGCAATATCTGTCTGGGTTGCCGGGGTGTTCGAAAGAGCAACTGAAAGACAGGTGGATTTTGGTCAGTAACACTCTGACGTGCCCTCTTGCCCCACCCTAGAACTGGAGGCCAGAGAACACAGTGGAGCATACGATGGAGGCGTGCTTGGCTCGGACGGAGTACCGCCGTGTCCTCGTGGTAGCGATCGCCTGCGCAACGGCAACTTCTCGCTCCGGGGACTGGTACAGGCCGGGCAATGCCCCCCTAGCCAAATTACAATCGTTTCGTTCGCGCCGAACGCCTCGAGTAGGCCACGCCTCCGATTCCTTTGTTCTCTTCTGACCACGTGACTGAGCATTGAGATGACGTCAGAACAAAGGAATCGGAAGCGTGGCCTACTTGAGGCGTTCGGCGCGAACGATACGACTGTAACTTGGCTAGGGGGGCTGGTATGGTCCGGAGCGAGGAGAACAAGTTTTGTAAAATATTCGAATAAATCACGGAATTGCCGAATGCCAATAGAGTTTTCAGGCGTTTTCTCTCTTTTTTTGCGTTGCCTCTCCATCAAACATCGCGTTGGATTGCGTTAGATGAAGCAACAAGCTTTTAAACCAAGCTCGATGTCGACGATAGGCGAGTGAAAGAGGACCCTCTTTTGCAATCGACAACCTCTTTGGTTAGCTGTACGCATATAAAAACACTCGTCTGTCTGACTCCTTGGTCGCAAGCGTGAAGTTTGTTTAACTGCTCCCGACCGGAAGTCACGCGGTCACCGACAGCAAGTGCTAAACATATGTTTTTGAAGACAACGGTTTTATTTGAACTACGAATCACTTAACACGTTCAGTGCAGAACGAGGTCTAATATGCCTCGTATGTATCTTCATTGCGGTGAGGCTAAGGGTCAGCGCAGACAGAAAGGAATAATTCTCGCGCGGTCTCGGGCATTTTCTGACGGATCGCGTATGCTCGAGCATGCGCGCGACCTCGCGAGCCTGCGCGAGTAAACTGTTCTGGGTTACCATTCTACCGAAACATGCCAGTTTGTCGCGGTTCGTCAACAATGATGTACTGGGATATGATTATAATTGCGCTTTTGGTGGAAAAAGAAGAAGATATTAATAAAGTAAGGCGTCGGAAAGTTTGAAAATTCTCCCTCTTTGAACTCCGTAACAACAATGCGCGTACGCCGCGGGCGCCGACTCGAAACCGCGCGCGCTAGGCTCGTGCGGGGCTCCCCGCGTATCTTCGAGGACGCGCGAGCATTTTTTTGTCAGGTTCAAGCATATCTGCACTTTATTACAATAAATTTAAAGTTCGTTTTCGAGTGCCTTAATAAAATCCTGCGCTCCTCTCTGTCTGCGCTGACCCTAAGAAAAACATAGTCTTCTCTGCCGTGCAGAGGCCGTAACTTCGATTTGATTTAGTTTAGGAAATAAAAATGAATATAAATATACCTATCAGAAGACTTAAAGTCACCCAAAGGGCAATGGAAAGGGCTATGCTCGGAATTTCCTTGCGTGATCGAATCAGGAATGAGGATATCCGCAGGAGAACCAAGGTTGCCGACATAGCACGAAGAATCGCCAAACTTAGGTGGCAATGGGCAGGACACATTGCTCGCAGAACGGATGGCCGTTGGGGTCGAAAGGTTCTGGAATGGCGACCACGTACCGGAAGACGTAGCGTTGAAAGGCCTCCTACAAGGTAGACCGATGACCTGGTAAGGGTTGCGGGAATCCGATGGATGCGAGACGCACAGCTCCGTTCATTGTGGCGACACTTGGGGGAGGCCTATGTCCAACAGTGGACGTCTTTCGGCTGAAATGATGATGATGATGATATACATTTTTTTTTATTTCTATTTTATTCTTGATAGGTTCGCGCTTGACCGCTATCTCACCTGATGGAAAGCGACGATGCGGTCGACGATATACGTACATCTCGTATCTAAGAAACCCTATTAAAACAAAATGCAGTGGTGTATGATCTACTTTAATACGGGGTCACTTTTACCTCGTAGGTACCGCACTTAGCCAAAAAAGCTTTTAGTTTCTTAAACGTTACAGGGTCTAATAAGCCCCTTACCTCCATAATGATAGATTTCAAACGAGGTCATAAGAGGCTCCTTTTCCACTCGCCTATCGTTAACATTGAGCATGGTTTAAAAGCTTGTTACTTCATCTAACGCAATCCAACGCGATGTTTGATGAAGAGGCAACGCAAAAAAGAGAGATAACGCCTGAAAACTCTGTTGGCATTCGGTAATTCCGTGATTTACTCGAATATTTCACAAAACTTGTTCCAGGAAATACGTGTTTTTTTTTAACCCTTAAGAGTTTTTGAAAAAAAATTTCGTCATTCAGAATCTTGATTAAATTTGCAAGGCTTCTATTGTTTACATATACTATGTTGATATTTATAATTTTTGAGTAAATTCTGAAGTGTTGTTCATGCAAAATAGCAGATTTTCAGAGGTCTTGACTGGATTAGTTTTACACAAATTTATAAATTGATTTCAATAGAAGCCTAGATAATATCCACAAGATACTGTGTTTCCAAAATATCTAATGAAAAATGTGTAATAAAGTCATACTCGCGTAAGAGCGGTTGTATGAAAAACAGTGAAAATTTATGCCGAGATGCATTCCCTTAATTGAAAAATCATTTTTTTTTTTTTTTTTTTTTTATTATTGATAGGCTCGCGTTTGACCACCAACTCACCTGATGGTAAGCGATGATGTGGCCGACGATGGAGCACGCTTGCCTAGAAGTAACCTATTCACTCTTGACTTAAAGACCCCTAGGTTGTAGCTATCAGGGAACACAGACTCGGGCAGGGAATTCCACTCCTTAGCTGTACGCATTATGAATGTGTTCCCAAAACGCTTTGTACGTATGGGTGGGATGTCCACCATGTACCGATGGCGCAACGCCGTACGTCTAGTGGTCCGATGATGGAACGGACTTGGTGGAATTAAATTGTGCAATTCCAACGCACACTCCCCGAAGTGTAATCGATAGAAAACCGACAGGCCAGCAACTCGGCGTCGATGCTCAAGGCTTTGGAGTTTTGAATCGACAAGTGCATCATCACCGATGATTCTCTTGGCTCGCTTCTCAATCGACTCCAGAGCATCAAGCTGGTATTTGGCAGACCCATCCCAAAGATGAGAGCAGTATTCCATACACGATCGAACTTGCGCTTGATAAAGTTTGAGCAGCTGTTCCGGCGTGAAGTACTGTCTCACCTTGGCCAAGATCCCCAATTTTTTGGCAGCCTGTTGAGCTTTAGCCTCGATGAAAGAGCCGAAATTGAGGGTAGATGACAACGTTACCCCAAGAAGCTCAAGGTCACTGGTTATCGGCACGGTTACACCCCGGAATGATGGAGCCGGGTGGAATTGGCTCCGTTTGGCGGAAAAAAGACACGCCTGGGTTTTAGCAGCATTGAACTTGACCAGATTGGCATCGCCCCAGTCGGATACTGCCTTCAAGGAAAAGTTCAAGCGTTCAACCATAGCCTCTCGGAAAGACTGGATCTGTGACCCACTAGCACGTGCATCGGACACGTATCTCTCAGCAACAGTGCTATCGTCTGCATACCCAAAGGTACCGGGTTTAAGAAGGTCGTTTATGTGCAGCAAGAACAGTGTTGCCGAGAGTACCGACCCCTGAGGGACCCCGGCATTAATTTCCATTTGACCGGACGAGCAGCCATCAATAACCACTCGGATGGATCGCCCCCTCAAGAAGTCTGCGATCCACTCACAGAGACCAGTGGGCAGACCGAAGGAAGGAAGCTTAGCAATAAGGCTATCATGCCAGACCCTGTCAAAGGCCTTCGAGATATCAAGGGAGACTGCAAGTGCTTCCCCATGCTTCTCGATGGCCTCGCTCCAGATGTGAATGGCATACGCTAGAAGATCCCCAGTTGACCGATTTCGGCGAAAGCCGTATTGACGATCACTGAGGATGTCATTAGCTTCTAGGTATGCCAGGAGCTTATTATTGATCACTCGTTCCATACTCTTGCAGAGAATGGACGTTACCGAGATAGGTCTGTAATTAGCAGGGTCAGCCCGACTACCCTTCTTGGGCACGGGTTGCACGTTAGCTTGCTTCCAAGCCATCGGTACTTTTCCAGCCTCAAACGAAAGACGAAATAAGCGTGTCAGGATCGGAGACAGTTCAGGCGCACAAGTTTTTAAAACAATTGCCGGTATCCCGTCGGGACCACTGGCTTTGTTCACGTCAAGGTTACGTAGCACCCTACGGACGTCCTTCTGATGGATGCGTATGTCTGCCATAGTCGTCATCATTGAAAAAATAAAAATGAAAAGTAAGATTTTATTCATAAGTCCATGCTATTCAGAAATCGTTACCTACATAGAAGAAAAATGTTTATTAAAACAGAAAAACACATTTGTTCCATCATCATAAACTAATCTAGCTAGCATCTGCGCTCGCAGAATTGCCAGGTCTGATGACCTAAAAGCGATACAGACCAGCTATTTTAGCTGGACATTTGGGTAAACAGGCTGGACATTCTTAATTTTTTAGTCTTAGTACACGAAACGTTTTTTTAAAAGTAAGTAAGTACCTAAACAAGGGGTTTTAATATTATTATTTTTTTCGACTGCAAGAAGGATTATGTTTTTCGCGCTTGTATGTAGGTATGTAATATTCTTTATTACCTCATATCTTCCAAACTGCTGAACGGATTTACATAATTAAGATATCGTTAGATTTGTCTTGATAACCCGTGTTCTTAGATAGGTGACGTTAAAAAAAACCAACTTAACGACTGTGAGATGCTATGCTTTGGAGTAATAAATGCATACTGGGTATCAAATTAATTCCAAAACGGTATATCATGTCCATATTAAAAAAAATAATAATAGGAAATATGTTATTTATTACTCGCGATTTCGTTACTCCCCTTTTGTGGGGCAATTGTATAAAAAAATATTATCCATTTCAGAGATATATGTATAATATCCCCCGCTGGGAATTAATTCCCGTTTCCGCAGGAAAATGAAAAGTAGCCTCATACTCCTTGTAACATCAGCTATCAGTCAGTTGGGCACGTCATAATCATGGCGGTAAATCCCCTCTCTGAGGAGTGGCTGGAGTGGCATCACGGCGTTCTCGCCTTTTACATGACCCAGGTCCTCACCAGGGATAGTAAGTTCGGGAGGTTCTGCAAGAAACGCTCGTGGTTGTCGCCATGTGCGGACCGCCCGGAGGACACGGTGGAGCTTACGGTGCAGGTGAGCCTCGCACGCTCGGAGCAACGCAGTATTCTCGTGGGGGCAATCGTCGGCGGTGACCTCTCGCGCCGGGCGCTGGTCCAGGCCATGGTCCGGAGTGAGGGTGAATGGGTGGTGGTCCTCTCCTTCTGCGAAGCAGTAATGCTAATGATGGAGACAGCCGCACGCGTGAGGGAATGGACATCCATTCCCTCACGCGTGCGGCTGTCTCCATCAATCATTAAAATAATCTAGACTAAAATCATTCTATCTAATATGGGTCCCGACTGTTGCAGTCAATATGTTCTGTATTACAATTAAATTGGTTTCTACGCTACTGAACTGAACTTGCTTTTTTCTTTTCAGGTTTTTTCTATTTTTTATACAGTCGAGTTTTTTATTTTCTAAATTTATTATTTACCTAAGAAGTGTAAAAAATATTGGTCAAATTTAAAAACCCTAACAAAAGTTGGACAGGCCGGACACCATCTAATTTGGCCGCAAACACACAACCAAAAAGCCTGACTATGTCCAGCTTGATCCGGGCGCCTTGCAACGCCATCCGTACAGATTTCTCTCAGAACCATCTCAATAATAACTAGCACGATTTGCAAGACGCATTACATAAGTGTATGCAAATACTCGTGCGGTCATGTTATAAACTAAAACTCAAGCTTTGGAAGCCGACAACAATGGTAAGAAAATTGAAAGTCACTAAAACTGTATTTCCTACTGCCTGTACCCGTTTTCCCGATAAGAATATAATGTAAGGCTGTGTTCAGAAGGTGTTAGTGGGGATTTTTTGTTGTGGTACTTGTTTTTAATGAAATGATGTAGTTTTTAGGGTTACGTGCCTTAAAAGGGAAAAAACGGAACCCTTATAGGATTACTTTGTTGTCCGTCCGTCTGTCTGTCTGTCTGTCAAGACCCTTTATCTCGGGAACGCGTGAAGGTATCGAGTTGAAATTAAAACCATATACTCAGTTCTGCGGTCCCCTGAAGCTGTGAAAAATCAAACTTCTGAGTTAATGAAAAATAAAGTTTTCCTTTAAAACTTTTAAAAGCTTGTCGCGATATTTAAGTAGGTAAGTACTCGTATTTGCTTAATTTGAAAATTTTGAAAATTAGAATCAATCAGATCAAGTTATTTAATTAACTTGTTTATCTACACAGGTAAATCTCGCGACAAGCTTTTATGTCATATAAATTGTATAATGACGTTATAAGTTAATAGTAAACGTTTTAAAGGAAAACTTTATTTTATTCTTTTTAACGCACTTAATTAAAAGCTTGTTTAAAAAAAAGTTTAATTTTTAATTTTATTTTTTACTTTTTAGTGATATTTTTTTTTAACTCGCATTCGTATTCTCAGCAAGTCCTTTCATTTGATACACATATTATACGACAGCATAAAAAACGTTGTCCACATATTGACAATTATTATTATTGATTGATTTAGAGTGACGTGACACACACGACTGATCAGGGGGGCTATTGGCTAACTTTTTCAATAACAGTTGACAACTAGCATTCGTTGCACACTAAACTTAGTTGTCAACTGACAATTTCATAAAATTGGTATTACGTATCACACAAGTGACTAACAAACTACTGTGGAAATGTGGTGAATTATATAAATTTACGATGCCTATTGTGACCACTCTAAAATTTTATCGACTATTATACAGCTTCAAAAGCTTACACAATCGCAATTTTAAAAGTATCGATACAATAACATCTGTTAAAACGTGTTACGGTGGCTATCAAAAGGCACTAGTGGCTAATGACGTCACTGCAGTTGGTCACTGAAGATAGGCAATACGAAACTAGCGGTTTGACAGTTCAATGATGCACATTATTAACAAGCGATCATCACTTGAACTGTCAGCAGAGTTACGCAATAGCCCCGCTGTTGGTCTAATGGTTAGTGGCCCTCACTGCTATGCTGGAAGTCGTGGATACGATTCCTATCCAAGAAAAAAGTTTGTGTATTGAGCATGATCATTATTTTGTTCTGTGTCTGGACGTAATTTATCTAAAAATATGTAAGTAAGTATGTTTATCAGTTGTCTAGTACTCATAGCACAAGCTCTGCTTAGTTTGGGACTAGATGGCGTTGTGTGATAGTTGTGAAATGTTATTTACTTTATTTTTCGTGTTATTCTAACTTAACTAGTCCGCTATCTTACGAGTTCAATGACAAGACTTAGTTGTGTAATTTACTAACGTGACATTTTTATTTTGGAATTTAAAATCGCTATTTCTTTATTGACACATATTTATATTTTTGACATTTTTGTAATCACTATTTTACTATTGACATTCATACTTTTGACATTTGTAATGGTGGAATCTGGATTTATATTGTTTTGATATTACTTAATAAGATTACTTACAGACACCATAAAAAAGGGAAATTGTAAATTATTATTTGAAAGCACTTTGTTTATTGTACTTATAATTTCTGCTGATTGTTTATATTATGTTCTTGAATTTTTAATTCTGTAATTTGCATTATAATTATCTTTGTTTTGCTTTGTAACTTCATGGATATTAGATTCACATATTATTATCCTAGATTTTCGATACAATGTAAAAATTGTTTATGAAATAAATCAATAAAAAAAAATCGTTCCACCACGTTGGATTTAAAATGACGTTAAAAAAAATACTTTTTTTGCGATTCGGAAAAAAGTTCGAGACTCTTAAAAATATCAATGAAGATCATGAAAATATCGATAATATAAAGTTATGATTTGTTAAAATAATTTATTGGTGTCTAAAATCTAATATAATAACCCAAAAAATAAAAATAATCAATAATATCTATTTAGAAAAAAACATACAAACAATTTCACAATTATGATAACAAATTGATCATCTGGAAACTTTGCTTAGACTATGTGAGTTTTCGTTACTACCTTCGAAGTTAAAATCAAGTACCTACCACAAGATTTAAATGTTTGATACAATGACCCACAGTTTTACTTGTTTAATTGGTGAAGTGAATTTGTTTTGTTTAATTATTCTTGTCTAAATCGGCTGTGTAACCTAAGTTGTGTACTGCGAACGAGGAATACTGTCCCACCGTAATACAGTTCAAACTAGTACGGGGGTCAGGGTGAATCTGTTTCGCAACAACCAAAGTTTTAAGTGTAACTACGATTTTTGTATAAGGTATGTGTATTTTTAGAAAATAAGTAAGCATTAGCTATGTAAATATGATTAAGGTTGTTGTTAATTTGTGGAAATAAATTGAATTGAATTGAATTGAATTGAATTGAATTGAATTGAATTGAATTGAATATCAATAAGTGGGCTAAATTTTATGGATTATTACTGAACCCAATAAAATCTCAAGCACTCATTATTGGTAGCAGATACTATACATGCTCAACCAATTAGATTTCCAGTCGCTCCCACCAGTAGTGTATGATTCTGTGCCAATATTATACTCCAAAAGTGCTAAAAACGTCCATATGGACACTGACCTCTCGTGGGAGGTTCATATTGCTCATGTGAGTAAGAGGGTATTTTATTATTTTCAGTCTCTTAAACGTCACCAAAAATTCTTGCCATTTCATACAAAGGTTACTCTTGCTCAATCTCTTCTTCTACCACTCATAGACTTTGCGGATGGCTGTTTTCTAGATGCTACGGAGGTACTTCGAAACAAACTCAAGCGACTGCAGAATTTGTACATCCGCTTTAGTTTTGGCCTCCAAAATACGACCACGTGTCGGAGTTACTTGTGGACTAGATTAAAATTGCTGCCAATCCGGCGTCGTCACATTCTATCCCTTATTAATTCGCAGTAGTTTTTTTTTCATGTTACTCTCACGAGTACAGGACAGAAACGGTCCTCTCCTCCCAGAGGTCCATTGTAGAGCGATAAAGGTTTCAGTACAACGGGATTTGCCCTAGTACCCTGTTAAATTTTATGGGATACGGATATTATCTAGAACCAAAGTACTCATCAAGACAAATCAAATGAGCACAAACTCGATGGGGTTGTGTCGTTCTATTGCAGAGTTCCTATGGCCACCTTCCAGCTCCATCATCAGTCCTTGGTTACCATGTAGGATCGAAGTACTCGTCAGTACGAATCAAACGAGCCCAAGCTCGATGAGATTGTGTCGTTTTATTACGGAGTTCCTATGACCATCTTCCAGCTCCATCATCAGAGTCTGGTTACCATGTAGGATCAAATCAAACGGATCCAAACTCGATGGGGTTGTGTCTTTTTATTGCGGAGTTCCCATGGTCACCTTCAACTTCATAATCAGACCTTGGTTACCATAAAGGATCAAAGTACTCGTCAATACGAATTAAACGAGCTCAAACTCGATGGGGTTATGTGGTTTTATGACGGAGTTTCTATGGCCATCTTCCAGCTCCATCATCAGATCAGCTCCATATCATCATAGTATTGCATTGTCACGCGATTTTCAGCTCAATTGGTTGAAGATATCTGCTTCAAAATTGAGTTACAAGATTTGCACCGAACATACATTGCAAGTTATTAAAAAGCTAGTAAGCTTGTTGGGGTAGATCTCCTCTGTATACTCCACCGTTTCCTCCGGGCGTGGATTATGCGGATATAATGGTGACACCCGGACCTATCTCCCACCGAATCTGATACAGGAACCTCCCGAAACAAACCTTATAACCTGGCATGAAGCACACAGTAGGTACCTAAATCAATTTTTCCGAATGTATGTAACTGTGTTGTTAATGAACTAATCTTTTAAAGAAAAATTAAACAGTTATTTTATCACAAATCGTTTTTCGTTTATTAGAAGAAATTTAATTTAAAGAATTAGAAGATATACTCTATATCTGATTTCAAAGGAGGTAAATAAAGAGTACGGACTTATGAAAAAGAGTTCTCGAGAATCGTTTATATTTAAAAAAAAGGCGTTTTATGGAACTTTTTGCAGCACATAACAAGTTTTCATTGACTTCAAACATTGTAACTCTAAGTTTACGTAGATGAGGAGCTCATTTTAATAAATTTCAATAAAGCCCTGAAAGACACTCTCAGTAAAATCGACTCTTATATAACTATTTATACCTGCTGCAGTTTTCCAGTCCGATTATAATTTGGGTCTCTTCAAGGCTAGAGTGAATAGGCTCTCAATAAATTACTGCGCCTCACCATCAACAATTGCATTACTACTTACCATCAGGTGGGATCGCAGTCAAGCACTAGTTTATATCAATTAAAAAAAAAACTGGCACTAATATAGTAAACATTGTGTAAAAAAGAGTATTTTAGCATCCTCTGTTAGTGTTATAGATTATAGAGTACACCTACATGATTTAGAGTACAATACTCTATTTTAGAGTACGATTGGCACCCCAAGTTAGGAGGTTTAACGTATAACTCTGTTAAAACCCTAAAACTACCAAAAAACATAATAAAAATAAAACCTCTCTCTTTTATTGCACCTACCACTATTCTTCTCTGCATCACCCAAAGGTTGACTGGTAGAAAATGCCTAAGGCATTAAGTCCGCCTCTGTACCTTTATGTGCATGAAGTATTAAATAAATAAATAATAAAACATCAAACAACGTTAAGTACAAAAAAAAGTGATAATAAATGTGTTACGTCTGAACACGCCCTATCTCGGTGTCCTAGCCACAGGTGTGACGTAACAGGTACACTTGTATAAAACACTCGACATGTAAGCACGGGCGCCATTTTACTCTAGTCGCCATCAGTGCAAGTTTCCTAAATCAGTTCACGTTCTTTTTTAACTATAATTATCACTAAAATTAGTTCAAACTAAAAGTTAAACGCTCCAAAATTAACACTTACCATAATTATGTCATTTTCTTTTGTAATTGCCTTTTTTTTAAACGTGTTTAAAAGAAATTGGAAGTCAATTGAGTGTGTTTGAGTAAGTTTTGAGCGGGAAATCTTGTTGTTACGTTTGTTACAACATTTAATTGATAAAGCGATACGATTGGATTGTTTTATCGCTATATAGATAAAAATTAAAGTTTTCTGGCCTGTGATTGGTCACATGACGGTCGGCAGGGCGTCGAAGCGATGGACCAACTAAATGAGATAAACATGTGATTCAAAATGGCGGCTCTTTTGAGGGGGAATCTCGCAGTGGAAGTTTTTCACTTTGGGTAAGAGACGTTTTATATTTTTCTAAGTTATTTTTAAGATTTTCTTAAACTAACCGGCGGTTAAAATTGAAGACTTTTCTATACGTTTTAAAACTTTTTAAGACAGAATTTGTTTTTTTTTTGAGTTCTATCACAATATTTTCTCTTTTTCAATCTCAATGAAAAAAAGAGTGCACTAATTTATTCGCAAATAAATTTTATTTGAATTAAAAAGAAATGTTTATCTAACAAATTTATTTAATTTAAACAGTTAAAGTGGCTAGTCTAAAAATAAAAAATAAATTGGTTATGAATATACGATAACGTGATCTGAACACCTACTGCGGCCCTACCACTAGTTCTTAACGCGATTTATTTTACGACCTACACTGAACTGTTAAAGGGATGGAGCTATATAGGGTGTATAGCTGCATCCCTCTCTCTCGCTCACACGACTGACATTTTACCATATCATGGTAAGGCCACTGGTATCCAGGACCATTTTTTTTTATATTAGGAAATCATCACATAACTTTTTCCTGCTCAGGGTGGAGCGAGAGGGACTGTCAGACTTTTGCTGACTAAATCTCACCTGTGTTCCTTCATGTGCCCTTTGAGTTGAAAAATCCCGCCGCCCTGGCAGACATATTCTGATGCATTTGGTTGGACTGGAAGAGGTCCCCAACATGCCTGTTTGAGACAGGGCTAAACAAATTACGATAATGATAAATTAAATAATCTTATTATGAACTAGCTTTTGCCCGCGGCTTCACCCGCGTAGGTACTTAAAAGATAGCCTATGTCACTCAGGAATAAAGCGGCTTTCTATCGGTGAAAAAATTTTCGCAATCGGACTAGTACTTTCAGAGATTACCTCAATCCTACAAACAAAAAAACAAACTTTACATCTTTATAATATGATTATTACGACCATGTGTCGGAGTTCCGGACCAGATTGAAGTGGCTGCCAATTCGACGTCGGCGTAATACCCTTATCCCTATCTCTTGTGTTTAAAGAAATTAATTCTCATAGAAGACTACAGTCGCTTACTCGAGAATCTCTTCACTACACAATCCTAATTCTCCTCAATACCTTCATTCAGAACGCTGGGAGTACTTCGTCCCAAGGGGTAAATCTGTCGCACTGCCAAGTCTCTTCTTCTTCTTACTCCATTTCACACTTCCAGCCGTTATGATGGCTCCTTCTCTGTCACTGCAGTGCGTCTCTGGAACTCTCTCCCACACTCCCTACACGACAGCCCTTCTCTGGATGTCTTCAAGAGGAAAATTAAACATAATTTTCATTCGGAATGTGAATGAAATTTCATGAAAATCGGTCAAGCCGTTTCGGAGGAATTCTATAATAAACACTGTGACACAAGATTTTTATTTAAAAATCTCTAATCTGATATTAGATTACAAGCATTTTAAAAGTGGGATCTAGGTAGGTACTTGTCTTTTCAGTCACTAAAATAACCCTAGTTTTACTTTTTTATTGGTCTGAGAGTTTTTCATTCAAAAACTATCTGAACTCAACCTTATTAGGTAACCCGCTTGCGTCCGGATTGGTTAGACGAGTGTGTCCTATTCGCCAGGGTCGTGTGTTTGCGACTGGGTACTCCATCTCGTTCAGCTGGAAGGCCTCCCACAAGGTGGACCGAAGACCTTATGAGAGTTGCGGGAATGAAATGGATGCGAGACGCACAGGACCGTTCGTTGTGGCGACACTTGGGCCTCCCCAAGGGGGAGGCCTATGTCCAACAGTGGACGTCCTTCGGCTGAAATGATGATGATGATGATGACTCCATCTCGTTTAGCTCTTCAATCCCCATAGGTGACAGAAGATCTGACGAGCTGGAGTGTTTGGTCATAGATGTGCGACCCTGGTGGAATAACGCGAGAGTGTTTGTCGCAGGGGCGCCGGCTTTTAGAAAACCTCATGGGTGCTCATGTTCATTTGATGACTCGAAAAAGTGGCGAAGTGTGAGAAGAGAAATGCACACTGATCGACCGACAAATAAATAAATGTCCAACTTACATACTGCGTACTTAATTACTAATTATGTTTGATAAAAATGTAAAATTAAACTAGTTTTTATTATTAAGAATTATTATAAGTTATACGTAACCTAAAAGGTGATTACTGATCTGTTTTGTGATGTCTATTCTTAGGGGTGCTCGGCACCCACTGTTTATTTCTCATGGGTGCTCGAGCCCCCGAGCACCCACGCTGCCAGCGCCCCTGGTTTGTCGAATATCTGACATAGGCTGTTAAGAGGTTTAAACTTTAGACCATAAATGCCACCTCTCCAAAAAGCTCAAATTAAAGCCTCCTTATCACTTCAATTAACGTTTTTGACCAAATATTTGCTGAAGCGCCATCTAACACCCTGGGTCACATTGCCAGTACAAATAAAAGTCACCTATCTAAGATTACGAGAGCAGTAAACTCAAAAAGATAACGTTATCACAAACACAGCACTATTTAGTTAGTTTTAAGCAAGTTAAATTTATGATGACTGTCGTATTTCCTTTTCTAGATTGTCGATTGATACCCTTAGGTCTACTCTCCACGGCCGCGTAGCTTCATACGCCTGGTTTACGCCTGCGTGAAGCTTACATACAAAACTATCGATACAAGTGGAGAAAGATTGTCATTGCAACCGAGGCGGCATTCTTGAATTATGTTATGGAGCCGAGGGCTGTGGTGACAAATTTCCACATGTATCAAACGATATTTCTCAATACACTTACGAAGACATAAATAAACGGAGGCTTTTTATTTTTTTTTTCGGTGGGTAAATCATCTTATGACATCCCCCGCCCGGGAGATAAACGGAGGCTGAAGCTCGACTCATGGATGCTCGCTTAGCGCCCAGTCTGATAATATAAATGTAAAAAAATTGTGGCGTAGTACGCGCACTTTTCTACACTAGTGCAAAAAACAGTAAGTTGCATGCCTAAAAGTGGTATAAAAGCGGGGTTTCGAGTAAGTGTATTGAAAAAATCTTAAACAAACTAACTCAAAACAGGCCGTCTAGCATCCATTTCGATCACAAACTTGTATCGATAAGAGACCTAATCAAGATGCTTATCAACTGATAACGGGAACGTGATAGATAGCCGAGCAAGTGGTAGCATTTACTACTCGCACTGCGCTTGAACTGTTTATTACCTAGATTTAGAGACGTTGTAATATTTTTGTTGTTGTTGCAAGGACATTTTAAAATAACCACGATAACCACGTCTTGTTAAAATAAAAACGGATCAAATGCGAGTCGGACTCGTACACGATGGGTTCCGCACTACAGTTTAAGTATGGGAAACCCCTTTAATTTTTAACTTTATTATTTATTGTTGTAGCGGCAATAGAAATCTATTGAGTATTGAATCTAGTGAGCCATGCTCACTGCCGAAGTTGATCTATGTAATGATTTTGGATTTGTAGGTACAAATCCAAAATCCTGCAGATGTCTAATATCTCCAGTAGATTATTCTCAAGTTTGATTTCCACACTTAGTCCATAATGGACCATTTTGCGTGGCTGATATCATCAGACAGCTTTGCTCTTTGAAATTCTTCTTTTGTACCCAATACTTGCTAGTGCTATAGCAAATAGTTACCAGAACCTACTAAAAATGGAATAAGCTAATAGGGCAAACACAGTATTATGTGGTAACCTAAAAAATTAAACACACGGTCCAAAGTAGTGGTCTAGGACCACGGGTTTACTTTTCAGAAAATCCCCCATGACCCTAGCGGGCATCAGATCCTATAGGTGTAGCGGCTAAGCCGTTGGTACTTTCGTAACAAATTACCACAGTTGGTTTCGCATTTATAAAATAAGTAAGTCCGGATCAGGGGCGTAGCTACCGCTGTATCAGCCGTATCAATGATACGGGGCCCCCAAGGTACAGGGGCCCCATATATGTCTAAATTTGTAACATTTTATCCACAATCTACCTTTTGAGTGCGTAATTAGAGACACAATAGAAAGACAATGGCGCGTGAACGCCGGCGTTAATGCGGGGATCAACAGCTTACATTCTCATATTGATAAAAGGCCAGGAGTTAATGAATGATGACTATGTGATACTATGTAAATAGTTTTTACACGATCCTCTCGCTTTAGCATTTTCTACTTAAAAGACGACAATAAAAACTCAACCTATTTTAGTAGGCACCTTCTGAATGATCCATTAATTGAGTTCATTTTCGTTTTCGATGCCTCTTAAAGGGACTATTTCTATGCTAATACAAAAAAACAAACTTCAAAAATATTTGATACTTATGGGTCCCATTAGGACTAGCTACGCCACTGGTCCGGATAGAAGCTTTTTCCTTGTTCCTATAAAGTTTTCGAGGAGCCAGCTTGATCCGTAAAGTTTCAAGCTTTCCAATGCCTTTGAGATCTTCTCCAATACCTTGGCTCAGTTTCGGAAGCATCTTTTGTACCAAATCGTAGATCAATGACAGTATAATTATAACCCACCTATTTAATTAAATTAAATTCAGCTTAATTTATTTAATTGATATTTTTTTTTTCCAAATTCATTATTAATAATTCATTACTTTGTATTTTATTGTTTTTGTTTTGAACGTTCATTATTATTTATTGTATGTATAATTAATTGTTCATATCTCAAAATATCACTAATTTTAGTTAACAAATTCTATATATTCAAAGAGATTCAAAGATTCAAAGCATTTTATTTCAAATAAACCATTTACAGGCACTTTTGAAATGTCGAGAAGTCAGTCAGTCAGAAAAAAAAAATGATGCTTATTGCACATTCCAAAGCGTAGATCTTTATGGAGAAGAATGTGCAAGAAACTCCATGGACACTCTTTTCAATCATGTTATGTATTACAAATATCTCGGTTACATGTTTCTTGTCGCTAGTATCATGTGAGAACAATGTAAATAAAGTAAATATAGACTAAATATAGATATTAAAGTAGCAACTGGCAGCTAAGAGATGACCAGTCTCAACTGACAGCACCCGTTCACGAACATGACGCAAATATTAGCACCACGCAGCTCAACCATTTTTATGTTCTGTGCACACCTTTAAGTGAAGAATTCTCTGCGATAATTGTTTATTAATAAGATTATTCTTCTGTAAATGTTTCTGCGAACTATTCGTTGGAGTACCGTAATGAATAAATAAATAAATAAATAAAATGCGCGCAATTTTCAAAAATTTTGAGTTTCCGCTTTTTGTCTTCCGCCGTGGGCAGAACAGTCATCTAATTCAACAATAGGTTTAAAGTCCACATTCTGAATCAGTCTTTGGTATCCACTCCATATTTAAATTCGTTTCTTATTTTCTTAATGAAACATCTATTATTTGTCCAGCAGTACCTATTTCTGAATCATGTCTGTGACTTCTCAAATAAAACCTTTTGCTTAATGTAATGTACACCTTAACATTTTATTTTTAAGGTTGGTTTTGGTTTGAATCTGCTCACCAGCTGTTTAAATATGCACTCGGGATGGTAACAGACGCCAGTCAGACTTGAATTGTTTCTTTTTATTTTGTATCAAATATTAATGTCAGTCCAAAAATGTTTTGAACGGTTTTTCTATGATTTTTAATGTTTTATAGGGTTCCGTACATCAAAAGGAAAAAATGGAACCCTTATAGGATCACTTTGTTGTCTGTCCGTCTGCCTATATGTCTGTCAAGGCCTTTTATCTCGGGAACGCGTGGCGTTATCGAGTTGAAATTAAAGCTATGAACTCAAGTCTACGGTCCCTTGAAGCTGTGAAAAAATCAAACTTCTAAATTAACGGAAACATAAGATACGACCAAAAACGTATATTACGACACTCTCAAGGAAATCAAAATTCTTAGGGTAGGTACTTCCCGTTGACCCAGAATCCTAAAATTTGACATAAAGCAAGGTCTTTTATCAAAGATTATATAGGAATAATTCTGAAAACAGTAAATTTATTGTTACCTACGTCACAAAAAAAAAATAACGATTTCGAATTTTTTTTGAGAATTGAACTATTTACATATAAGCGTTTCGTTTCGTCGTTTATACCGCGTACATCGAAGGACTGGAACAATTTGCCTGCTGCGGTCTTCCCGTCCAACTATAATTTAGGTGTCTTCAAAGCTAGAGTGAATAGGCTCTTAATAAACTAGTGCGCCTCACCATCAATGATTGCATCGCTGCTTACCATCAGGTGGGATCGCAGTCAAGCACTGGTTTATATGAAAAGTGAGTTTGTACGGAACCCACAGGGCGCGAGTCCGACTCCCACTTGCCCAGTTTTTTTAATTAAATCTCAAATTTGGCTAAACCGTAGGTGATGCATGAAAAAAAAATTGTTATCTAACCAGTTTATCAATAAATATATAAAAATAGAATACTAACTGTGAAAACAATATTAAAAATATTTGAAAAACAAACGAGATATAAGAATTTTACACAAATAATCTGTCTCTCTTGCCAACACATTGCCATGCATTGACTTATAAAAGGGTAACCCGTCGTCCTAGAACACAGGGCAACTGAAGAAACATAGGTGTGGTTTTATTCAGTAAAAGTTTGACACGCTCTCTCGCCCCGTCCTAGAGCGCGAGAAATCATTAGATGATTTCCCACCTTAAAAAAACGAGAACATAAATTGCATGCATATTCCCTGTGGAGCAGTGGTGGCCGAGTGGTAACGGCCCCGACTTACCGAGTTGTAGGTCGCGGGTTCGAACCCAGCCAGGCGCATTACTTTGTGTAATTTATTTCATCACCACTGCTCTCAAAACGGTGAAGGAAAACATCGTGAGGAAACCGGCATGTCCTAGAACCAAAAATTCGAAGACATGTGTGACATCCACCAACCCGCACTGGTCCCGCGCGGTGGATTACGGCCCATTCCCTCTCCTAGAGAGGAGGCCTGAGTCTCAAAAGTGGGAACATTATAAGGCCGACTATGACTATACATATATTCCCTGTAGTATGTCAGCCTGGCAGCACACGAACCACCGACCACAACCACAAAACGCCGCCACCGTTCTATTTCCTTTAGTTTTCATATATTTTATTTAAATATGGACTCGCCACACACGATGACGGCAGTGGTCGCCACACGCTGTAATAAATCGTCGATGCTCGCTTCTTGTGGCCGGCACCGACCACTATACGGCAACACAATACGCTGACACACGCCACTAACGCCTGTTACGCTATGCTCCATCCCTCTCTCGTCCCATCCTAAGATTTTTAGGGTGGAGCGGGAGGGCGTGTCAGTCTTTTACTGACAAACACACCTATGATCATTCTTTGCCTAGCGTTCCACTTCCGCGGAAGTCAACCCATAGCCCCAGTAAGCTACGGCCCTGCTAGGCTTCTACAGTTTGGCTGACTTCTCTTCGAAGCGCGTGTGGAACACTACGGGCTCAGTTCGGACGATTACCAGACGGTCGGACAGCGAATTAACAATTGCTCATCGTCCGCTTCTCTCCTTCCACTTCTACTTCTGAATGCCATTCCTTTGAAAAGGAGTTCAGCTCAACCCGCCACCTCGTTCTAAACCTGCCGTTGCGTTGCAGTTTTTTTTTTTTTTTTTTAATTCATATATAAACCAGTGCTTGACTGCAATCCCACCTGATGGTAAGCAGCGATGCAATCATTGATGGTGAGGCGCACTAGTTTCCTTGCGTTTAAGATCCACTGTGTAAACTTCACTTTCCTCCTCCTTCTTGCGTTAGTCCTCAATGCCGAGGATCGTGATCTCGACGAATAATTCTGTTGTGGACTATATTTCGCCATGTTGTCCTATCATGTGTCCGTGCACTAGCTTCTGACGTTTTAAAAGCGCCCATGTAGGCCTATGTGAAATAAAAACTTTTTGACTTTGACTTTGACTTATGCAGACTGTGGTCCCTAGTGTAGAACGGATGAGGCCTTACCATGTCGTGTAAAATGTCTGTCGTGCGAACTAGAAAGATGGATGGAGATGGAGCTGTTCTCCCTATAGAGCTCCATCCCTTTAACCTCTCGGGCGTATAGGGGTAGCATAGCATAGCATAGTCGGCCTTATAATGTTCCCACTGTTGGGACTCAGGCCTCCTCTCTAGGAGAGGGAATGGGCCGTAATCCACCACGCGGGCCCAGTGCGGATTGGTGGATGTCACATGTCTTCGAATTTTTGGTTCTAGGACATGCCGGTTTCCTCACGATGTTTCCCTTCACCGTTCTGAGAGCAGTGGTGATGAAATAAATTACACAAAGTAATGCGCTTGGTTGGGTTTGAGAACCCAGAACCTACAACTCGTAAGTCAGGGCCGTTACCACTCGGCCACCACTTCTCACACGCACACATGCTGCGTATAGGGGTATTATTACCAAAAAAATAATTAAGAAATAAAAAAAAATACTTTTTCGCATTTTTGTAGGAAAAACGAAGATATATAGAGACCAAAATTTTCGGCCGAATAAATTTCGTACACCCGTGTGTTTAAAACGACAATTAAGCGTTTTTCAAGTTCACTTAAGTTGTACAGACGTATCTATGTACAATCGGCGCTCGAGGGTTAGTTCGGTTTATGTCGTAGGTAGCACTGCTGAAGGTTCAACAGATTTAGTTTGCGAATAACAAAATAAAATGTCTTCCATTAACCCAATACAAGTTATCTTGAAAGCGTGACTTAGGTACTTAAAATTATATTAGCGAAAACACTTTACTTCAACACTTTGTAGGGCATGAAGGCTAGACGCACTAACCTACCGAGTGATTACAGGTGTACCTATGTCCTAGATAAAGACCAATTCTAGGTTTTCAGAACAGCTTGTAAACCTAGGTATCTATAAAATATATTTGACGGTAGTACGGTTGGTGGTTTGGTTAAGCGATTGGCTGGTGCACTGTGAAAGATGAAATGAGAAGTTCGATTCCAGAAAGAAAGAAAATGGATTTACTTGATTGACCTTACGACACATAACGTGCAGCCAATCGTTCAGATTTGCTGTACTTTATTGTGTTGCGGGGTCGATTCCCACACGGAGGAAAATAAATGATTTATTTGACGACGACCCCGTGACACACAGCGTGCAGCTAATCGCTCAGATTGGCTGCACGCCGTGTGTCGCGCAGGGTCGATTCACACACGGAGAAAGAGAAAGGATTTATTTTTCACAACACAATGCACACAAACACTAGTTAGGTATACACAAAAAAAAGAAGCAAAAACAAAACAGTCGCTCGTCACACGACGGGAACGCATCGTATACGATCCTTAAGTGGCCAATTAGACCGACGCCTAAGAAGAAGATATAGTTTGTCTTGAAAAGCTTTCGCTTTTGTAAAAATTATCTCATGTTGAACAGAGTAGCTTTCAATGCCTCATAAAGGTCACACGATCCATTCGAGACCAGTGCGTGGGCAACGCAAGGCAAGCGTGCGAGGAACGGGTAACCACCGAGTGGTCCTCTCGGCTTCCGCGCGTAGTCATCCCGCGGTCCAGGTGTTCCGGAGTGGATGTAGTGAGCGTAAATCTAATCCACTTTATACAAAGAATAGAGTACGAGGCGAGGTGGGTGTCGGGTGGCTTAATAATGCTTTACAGGACGAAATACATACATATATGCCTGTAACTTGAAGTAAAATATACAAGAAGCTAGTATGTCATTAGCATCCACCAATCAGAATTTGTTATGGGACACTGGTATACATGCAACTTACATACTTTCGTGTCAACTACAGGCATGTGTATTACTTACTTTAAAGAACAACCAACTAACTGCCCATCTAATTAAATTAGTAACACTACAAGAAAATGTATTAGAAACTAAAATATCCTTTAAAATAGGTCACATTATAGTTGCATAAGGCATTACGTATTCCTTTATTTTGTCTGACAAAACGTTAACCGTCGTGTGGACAATGTATTCGAACTTCGAACAAAACGTATGCAAATGGCTGAACACAAGATGGCGTCGGTAACGTGATGGCGTTTCTAAGAGTAATTTGCGTCACAATGAACGAAATATGCTCTTTCGTTTTAAGACTACCGTTTAGAAGTGAGATGGGATTGTTTGGTTCTTATTTTAAAGGCTTTTGGCTGAGTAATCTGTTAGTTTTAGGTATTTCCTTTGACTTGTCTAAATTTCTACGACCATCGTCAGCGACACGGTAGCTGTGGCTTTTATTTTTGGTAAAAATTTATGAAGCAAATACTTTATAAAACCTACTAGCTTGTGCCAGTGGCTTCGCCCGCGTCAAAGTAGGTTTCTCCAAACAAACTTTGGACCCCGTTTAACCCCCCTATGGGATGAATTTTGGAAAATCTTCTCTTAGTGCTCGCCCCCGTAATAAAAGGAGACTTTGTGTAAAATTTCACACTCCCTATCCCGGGTAGTTTTGGCTATACGCTGATATATTAGTCAGTCAGTTACTCCTTTTATAAAATAGATAGATTGGTCGGTTTGATGTCTGACAGAATCTGTCGATCTGAAAATGATAATAAACTTACCTACATGCAAAATTATTTCGTCCACGAAAGATTACATGGCATCACATAGCTAACAATTCACTTTTCTTAACATACAAAATATTGATTCCCTGTTTGTCAATGCTTTATAACGGAGGTTCATTATTGTTTGTTGCTTTTTACCCGACTGCACCAGAAGCACCAGGTGTATGTTTTTCAAGTACATGTATATTTCTTTGGCACGCCCTAGAACCTAAACGGCTTGTTGCATCTGCTTGCAAGGAATCGTATAAATAGATAAGTATATCAATATTTTAAAACCTCGTATTACAACTTAGCAATTTTTAAGATTCGATATATTATGGAATTTGAAATATATGATATTTTCAGGAAGTTACTGTAAATATCAGAAAGTTGCAATATTGTATAACTTTGCACTGAGATGCTTTGTTCAGACATTTTATACATATGAGCTAATGAAGGGTTCTGTGAAGTTAGTACTTCGACCGAGGCTCCGCTCCCGTGGACCTATGGGAATCACATTTTTTTAAGTGAATTAGGTACTTTTTGAAATTTGTAGCATTCCATTGCTTTTTTTTCATTATAATAATAATATTTTGATACAACCTTACCAAAACGTTTTTGTCTTTACCTAGAAAAGAAAAGAAAGAAAAAGAAAGAAAGATATACTTTTATTCGGGACAGACACAGCACAACGGCTGTAAACACAAAGTAAAAAAGAACAAAGTACAAAGTGCGCCGAGCGTGCCCGCACCGAAAGGGTGACCACCTCAGCATTTGCTAGGCGTTAGACACCCAGCGCTGGGTTTCTGTTGGCACCTCGCAGTGACGCACCTAGGGACTTTAATATCGACTTGTTCTGCACTACACTGGTAAATGGCACAGATATTTAATCTTTAAAAGATAGTTAACTTCTCGTGAACGAAAGCAGACGTTAGACGTTGGCAAAAAGTCTGCCAGGCTCAAATGTGGCGGGTCACGTTATCCGCATGGACAGAGAGTAGTGGGTTCCTGCAGAGGGAAAGCGCCGTCGAAGCCGGCCTAGAACGAGGCGGCGAGATGATCAGGACTCGTACCGCGAGGACTAGTTTGAAACGGCGTAGTAGAAGAAAGTCTAGAACAGCCGTATTCAACCTTTTTTCTTCTCGGGCCACATAGTGCCTACTATTATCGAGACGGGCCGTAATAATTTTCAGTAGAATAATAAAAAACTTTTTACAAAAAAAAATACAACCGACTTCAAAGTAAAAAACACTGAAAAGTGCAAAATAACTTTAATTTCGGAAGTCGGTGTTTCTATAATAGTTTTGTCTCTTCGTTATTTAACACCGACTTCCGAAATTAAAGTTATTTTGCACTTTTCAGTGTTTTTTACTTTGAAGTCGGTTGTATTTTTTTTTGTAAAAAGTTTTTTATTTTTCACTTTTTAGTTATGGTACCACCACTAAAAAGTACCCCTCAGCCATACTTAAATACCTTATAGCCAGAGTGCATCTTATGACAATTCTAATAATACCAAACACGGTTAGATTAAATTAATTTATTACAGAGTTCCGGTGCCTAATTTTAGGCTTCATCATCAGATCAGTTCGATATATTACCCCTCTTCTTTCAGTCAGTCATCGACTACACGTATAAACAAAGCAATTTTACTTGTTACGACAGTTCTGCTGTGATCCCATGAGGAGTTCTGTTCCATATCTACGAAGTTCATGATCAGATCATAACAATATTTCTATGGGACCAACTTGGAAGCATAAACTTTCAATAAAAAAAAAAAATTTCAAAATCGGTCCACAATTGACCGAGAAATCGGTGAACATACATAAAAAAAAAAATAAAAAACATACATTCAACCGAACATATAACCTCCTCCTTTTTGAAGTCGGTTAAAAATAACCCCTATATTTAATATTTTTCAATACACTTACTGGAAAACCCGCTCTTATCCCACCACTTTTAGGCGCGCAATAGACTGTTTTCCGCACTAGTGCAGAAAAGTGCGCGTGCTGTCCCCCGCCACAATGTTATTACATTTATCGTACCAGGCTGGGCGCGCGTCGACCCCCGTTTATTCATTTTTTCGTAAGTCAGAAAAAAGTCGTTTGACACACGTGCAAAGGAGATTGACCAAAAGCAGTCTAGCAAAGATGCGTGAACGAAAATCAAATTAATATAGAAATTATTTGCTTATTTTTTTACAGCTTTTCACTTCAGGAATTCTGTTTTTGTATCCGGAATTATGATTTTAAGATAAACAGTAAATTAACGATTGCTAGGTACATTTCCAGTCATGATTGACGTTTCGTTCTCTTCATTTGTACGAGTTACGTAAGCTATATATTACTATACTCTTTGTACGTAAGTATGAACCTTTAGACAAAAACATCACAAAAATAATATCAATATCTTAAATAGCTAAGTAATTAGTAATACCATAACGTACTGTATATGTATTTTATCGTTCCAATAATATAATATGTATTTATTTTGTGCTTCGTCTCACGCAGATGCAGCTGTCAAGCCAGATGACAGACGGATGATAACTAACAATGTTGTTTTGTACCTACATGAGTGATCTGTGGTCATTTTACAAGTTGCGAGTTGGTTAGACATAATTTGTAGGTTATCTCCGATTTTGTTTAATTACTTTATAACTCGGGTGTTTGTGTGAAAATGAACACTTTTATTTAATAGTATATAAAGCGTAGTCTATATTAAATAAACATTTATTGTGCTTCAACTTAAGACGGATTTCCATACATCGTTGGTCATGATCCTTTATCACTGCAGCCCTCGGCTCCATAACACACTCGCCTGCGGCTCGTGCGAATTCCGCCTCGGTCGCAATGACAAACTTTCTGCTCTTGTATCAAATTCATTCATGGATTTTTTTGATTTTGATTCGATAAAATTCCTGCTATAAGCATAGTTCCACTTTTTCATTTTGTTTTGTTTTATACCTCCAACATTAAATTGTGTTAGGCTGCTGGGCCATTCAGAAATGCTTGCCGGGCCACATGCGGCCCACGGGCCGCTGGTTAAGTATAGCTGGTCTTAAGGACTTGACGGAGGCCTTTGCCGAGCAGTGGGCCAGTAAGGGCTAAAAAAAATTAAGTTAACTTCTCTCGTAACTAAGTAATTAACTTGTTAGCTTTCATTTTATATGGAGGCTTGTAATTAACTATTTGTTAATATTATACTCTTTATATAATATGATATTGTGGGTTCGATTCCCACCCAGGATAATAGTTTGTGTGATTAGCACGATCATTTGTTCTGTGTCTGGGTGTAATTTATCTATAATATGTATGTATTTAGAAATATATAAGTATGTTTATCAGTTGTCTAGTACTCATAACACAAGCTCTGCTTAGCTTGGGACTAGACGGCGTTGTGTGATAGCTGTCTAAAACAGGGGCGCGACGGCGTTTAGAAAACCTCATGGGTGCTCATGCTTATTTGATGAACTCGAAAAAGAAGCGACGTGTGAGAAGTGAAATGCACACTGATCAACCGACAAATAAATAAATGTCCTTCTTACATACTGCGTACTTAATTACTAATTATGAAAATGAAACTAGTTTTTAGTATCAAGAAATATTATAATTTATCGTAACCTAAAAGGCGATTACTGATCTGTTTCTGTCTATTCTCAGGGGTGCTCGGCACCCACTGTTTATTTCTCATGGGTGCTTAAGCCCCCAAGCACCCACGGAGTCGGCGCCCCTGGTCTAGAATATGTTATATTAATATTATATTATATTTATAAATATCCCAAAACTAACCTGTTAATTTATCTATTGATTTATTAGTCTGTAGGCCTTCTTCTGACATAAAATAAATAAATAAGTATTTCGAATTTGTCACTTAACAAAATCATCTTAAGTCTACAACATTTCGAATATCATAAGTTTGTAACCTCGAAGCAACGGTTCTTTGGTAACCACTGCCAATCAAATTAGCCAGCCGTGCACCTCCACTTGGCACTTCAATGCGTGTTGTGATAATTGACGCCTCCGCACGGCTGTACGGTCAACCACACGTTATTGTATAATTGCACTAGGAAAAATGTCCCAAATACTATGGAATAAAGACGCTGTGGTATGTCAAATTGTTGGGTACTATAGGCGGTTGACTGTAGCTTAAAATGTCTTCTAAGAAGCCATTTTTTTATTAACACAGCTTTTATGTAGGTTACCGGTCTATTCATAAATTTTGTTACATGGTAAGGGGGAGGGGGTATTTTTTTTTATTGATATAACTTGCTTGACTGCGATGCCACCTGATTATAAGCAGTGATGCAATCGTTGATGGTGAGGCGCACTAGTTTATTAAGAGCCTATTCACTCTTAAAGATACCTAAATTATAGTTGGACGGGAATACCGCAGCAGGCAAATTGTTCCAGTCCTTCGATGTACGCGGTATAAACGACGAAGCGAAACGCTTAGTCCGGCCCGTTGAAGTTTTAACAACGTAAGGGTGGATACTCGTTGTACGTCGGGTTGTAGAAAGGAGATGGCGGAATCAAGTCATGCAATTCCCGCGCAAACTCCAAAATGCAACCTGTAAAATACCGATACGCTGGCTACCCTGTGCCTGTGCTCAAGGCTTTGTAGATTGGACTTAACCAAATCTGTAGGTGTATTGTGTGACAAGGGTTGGAAGGAGTTATAAGTTTAGTGAAGTGTCAATTTTCGTGATTACAAAACCATTTTACTAAGTATTACAACGTGACGTTTCAACTATTAACGAAGAACTAATAGTAGAATATATGACTTGGGTATAAAGCAGTGTATTTAAGTCGCGGGCAGCATGTTGAATTCCGAACGAAACGAAGGTTGCTAAGTTTCAATCCCGATCGCTGCGAGGGAATTACATAATTAATTAACTCCCGAGCACAGTGAGTTAATCTGACGATACCTGCAGTAACATACAATTTGCTAGGGTTGCAGGATTGTTCAAAAGAGTCACCATAGCCCTGCATCGCAAAGGGCAATTAAAGGAACACAGGTGGGTTTTAAGTCAATAAAAGGCTGACATTTCCTCTCGCTTCACCCAGAGAGTTATTTGATGATTTCCTTATCATAAATAAAAGAGAATTATCCGGTTTGTCAGTGCATTTCCATTCAGATACAATATTATTTGTTTACTTATTCTAAGTTACGACTGGTTATGTATCGGTAAAAGTAAATAGGTAATGAAACGTCTCATTATTAATAATATATGTGCAATTAGTTGTTAACTAAACGTTGTTCAATTAGAAATTCAAGAAACTATTTCAATCTTTAAGTCTCAAGTAAAAGAGCACTATCTTTCCTCTCTTGTGTGATAATCATTATATGTATTGATTTTTAGTATATGGTATTTATCGATATATAAGTATTTATTAGTTTGATTTAAGATTTCACAGACTCTTCTTTGCTTATTTCTACACACTATAGTCTACATCTCTTCTAATCTCTCCTTTCGCAGGTCTGCTGGAAGTTTCTTTTTGAAATAAGCAGTACCTTTGTACAAATTTTTATAATAAGTAAGGTACCTATCTTCTTCTGTATATTTGTGTGTACATAAATAATAAAATAAATAAATTTTCTTTACATAGTATAAAACAAAAGTCGATTTCTAAGGGGCCTCTTACCATGGCGGGTTCTCTCAATCCCCGCACGAACGCCGGCGTTCACGCGCCATTGTCTTTCTATTGTGTCTCTAATTACGCTACTCAAAAGTTAGGTATAGCGAGAAAGAAGGATGGAGCTATACACCCTATATAGCTCCATTCCTTTAACAGTTCAGATGAGGTCGTCAAATATATCGCGTTAAGCGCTCGTGGTAGAGTCTCAGTTAAGTAGTCCCGACACTAATTATTTCCATAACCACGATGTGTTCATGGAGAAATGGCGACAGCGACTGTCGCGACCCAGTGCTGGGCACGCCACAATTATGGCGGTAAGTCCCCTCTTTGAGGCGTGGTTGGAAAGACCTCACGGCGTCCTCACCTTCCGCATGACGCAGGTTCTCACCGAACACGGTAAGTTCGGGGGTTCCTGCACCGGATTCGTGCGGAAGCGACGCCTGGGTGTCGCCACTGTGTGGAACGCCCGGAGCCTCCACCGTGTGAACAAGCAGGGCACACGGTGGAGGTGTGCCCCGCTTGGGCAGAGCAACGCCATGTCCTCGTGGGGGCGATCGGCGTCGACGATCTCTCGCGCCGGGCCTTGGTACAGGCCATGGTCCGGAGTGAGGAGGAGTGGCAGGCGGTCGCCTCCTGTGAAGCAGTAATGCTAGCAAAGGAGGCGGCCGATCGCGTGAGGCAACGGTATTCACGCCCCAATCGCCGCCGGGATTCCGAACCCGATTTCCGGTCACCGTAGGCGCAGGCTTGCGGACGGCAAGCAATGGGTGGCTCGCCGTCCGACCGTCCGGTAACCGTCCGGACCGAGCCCAAGTCATCGACGGCGCGTTCCACGCGCGCCTCAAGGAGATGTCAGCAACTGTAGTGGCCTAGCAGGGTCGAAGCCTACTGGGGCCCAGGGTCTGATTCTGAAAGGAAGACTCGGCCCTGGTACGAAAGGCAACGAAAGAACAGGAGTTGGTTTTTAGTCAGTAAAAGTCTGACACTATCTCCCGCCCCGCCCAAGGGCGGGGGATGTCATAAGATGATTTTCCCACCGAAAAAAAAAAAACCACGATGTGTGAAATAGTAAATTAGTGATCGATATTTAGTAGCTGTTAGATTCTTAACGAGGCGACTAGCAACTAGACCTTGAAGATACCAGAAACAGCTGTTTTCTTAGTCATTCTTTAAATGCAATGTCTGTCTCTGAGTTAATTTCCATAATTCCGTAACGTTCTTAAGAGCGCCCAACCCGAAATGCATTTCAATACAACCGCTGTTACGTGATTATGACGCTACTACAGATCTATTTTTACATATTTTGGAAACACACATATCTTGTGGATATTATCTAGGTTATTATATCTACTAGCTTCTGCAAGCGGCTTCGCTCACGTAAAAGTTGGTTTCTCAATACAAACTTCCAACCCTCGTTTTACCCCTTTAGGGGTGTAGTTTCGTAAAAATCCGTTCTTAGCGGATGTCTACACCCTATAAGGAACCTACCTGCCAAATTTTAAATTTGTAGGTATTATAGTTTCTGAGATTTCTTGATTAATCAGTGAGTGGTATTTCGCTTTTATATATGTAATCTATTTCAACACAAATGAAATCAAAACATACAGTGTAAAACTAATCCAGTAAAGACCTCTAAAAATCTGCTAATTTGCGTGAACTTTGGCGTTTCAAAGTATATATAATTTAACTCATAAATTTAAAAAAAAACCGGCCAAGTGCGAGTCGGACTCGCCCATGGAGGGTTCCGTAGCAGCAAGTAACATAATAATAATCTTTGTATCAGGTTCATATTTGGCTTGCGCAAGTATGACCACGTTTCTGAATTTCGTACTAGGCTCGAATGGCTTCCTATTCGCCTTCGCCGGAACGCCCATATACTTTCTTTGCTTTATAATGTGCTATTTATTTTATTTGAGTTGATTGAATGAAAGGTAAAATGCGGTTTACGATTTATGACGTACTAAAAAAAAACTACTGACCAGATCTCGTTCAAACCAATTTTCGTTGGCAGTTTTTATAGTAATGTACATCATATATTTTTTTTAGTTTTATCATTCTCTTATTTTAGAAGTTAGAGGGGGGGGGACACACATTTTACCACTTTGGAAGTGTCTCTCGCGCAAACTATTCAGTTTAGAAAAAAATGATATTAGAAACCTCAGTATCATTTTTGAAGACCTATCCATAGATACCCCACACGCATGGGTTTGATGAAAAAAAAAATTTTGAGTTTCAGTTCTAAGTATGGGGACCCCCAAAATTTATTGCTTTTTTTCTATTTTTGTATGAAAATCTTAATGCGGTTCACAGAATACATCTACTTACAAAGTTTCAACAGTATAGCTCTTATAGTTTCGGAAAAAAGTGGCTGTGACATACGGACGGACAGACGGACAGACAGACAGACAGACAGACAGACAGACAGACAGACAGACAGACAGACATGACGAATCTATAAGGGTTCCGTTTTTTGCCATTTGGCTACGGAACCCTAAAAAGGTAAAGAAAATATATTTAGAAAAACCTTACAATTTTAAGGCAAAACTATTAAGGTTTATAAATCATTTTTCTGAAATATTCGAACGTTAATTATCTTTTTTCGAGTTTCCTCTATCAAACATTGCGTTGGAATACGTGGTATGAATTGCTTCTTTGTCAAACATTACATTGCAATGCGTGGTATGAAACAAGAGGCTTTTAAACCATGCTCACGTTGACGATATACGGATCGAGAAGGGCCCTCTTAAGACTTGAGGATACTAAACCTCGAGACATTTTATAGATTTTCAAAGATTTGAATTCATGTAGATGGCTCTATATTAAGAGATGGGCAAATGAAAATAATTAACATTAGTTTTTGGATTGTAAACTGGTCTTAATGCAACTGGCTAGGAAATGAGAGGTTGAATAAATTATGGTCAATAGAGATTTATGATTGATTATCATCGGCAATGATGACCTCACGGCGCGGCGTCCTCACCTTCCGCATGACGCAGATTCTCACCGAACACGGTAAGTTCGGGAAGATCCTGCACCGGATTCGTGCGGAAGCAACGCCCGGGTGTCGCCACTGTGTGGACCGCCCGGAGGACACGGTGGAGCACACGGTGGAGGTGTGCCCCGCTTGGGCAGAGCAACGCTGTGTCCTTGTGGGCCAATCGGCGGCGGCGATCTCTCGCGCCGGGCCTTGGTACAGGCCATGGTCCGGAGCGAGGAGGAGTGGCAGGCAGTCGCCTCCTTCTGCGAAGCAGTAATGCTAACAAAGGAGGCGGCCGATCGCGTGAGGCAACGGTCCTCACGCCCCAACCGCCGCCGGGATTCCGATCCCGATTTCCGGCCACCGTAGGCGCGAGCTTGCGGACGGCGAGCAATGGGTAGCCCGCCGTCTGACCGTCCGGTAACCGTCCGGACCGAGCCCAAGTCGTCGACGGCGCGTATTTTTCCACGCGCGCCACAGGAAGATGTTAGCAAATCGTAGGGGCCGAGCAGGGTCGAAGCCTACTGGGGCCATGGGTAGTGTGAAAATGAAACCCGGGGCCCTGGGACGAAAGCAACGAAGGAACAGGAGAGGGTTTTTAGTCAGTAAAAGTCTGACACTATCTCTCGCTCCACCCAAGAGCGAGATTTGTCATTAGATGATTTTCCTACCTAAAAAAAAACCACTAGTGGGTCCAGAATCATGTACTGGATCCATGGTATATGTCTGTGCGTCGATGTCAAAGACACTCTGTATATCCCTTTCTTACTTTGCCTAATGGCGCTAGCAGGCATCGACCTTGCTCGGGTAAGGGTTATATAGGGTGACTGGTAATTAGTGTACGATATGTACTTAAACACGTGATTGTGCTCATGATAACCAACAACTTTTACTATGGGAACAAACCTGAAATCGCGAAAAAAAAATCAGCTGTTCAGTACATTTATGTTTGCTTAATGTACTGAACAGCTGATATTTTTTTCGCGATTTCGGCTTTGCTCCCATAATAAAAATTGTTTGTCATCATGAGCACAATCACGTGTTTAAGTATCGTACACTAATTGCCAGTCACCCTATATAAAGTACGTTTTTACCGACTAAGGTTACGGAATCCGAGAAATAACACAATTTTAATAGTTGTCTAATAACTAAAAGGCAACCGTCTCCATAACTGTCAGTCATGCGATAATCGTATAGTAGACAAGAATAGTCGACTATATGTCAGTCGTGAAACTAATTTATATCCGATTGTTCTAACATCTTTTGTGTGCAATTCTGTTGTAATGGAGAACATTCCTTTCATAGTTTATGTATTAGGTATCCTTGTGTGACATTGCACACTAGTGGAATAACGTAGATGCTTGGTAGGTAGGGGCGCCGACTCCGTGGGTGCTCGGGGGTTCGAGCATCCATGAGAAATAAACAGTGGGTGCTGAGCACCCCTGAGAATAGACATCAAGAAACAGATCAGTAATCGCCTTTTAGGTTACGTATAAAATATAATATTTCTTGATACTAAAAACTAGTTTAATTTTTATATAATGGTTTCATTTTATATTTTTATCAAACATAATTATTTAGTAATTAAGTACGCAGTATGTAATAGGACATTTATTTATTTGTCGGTCGATCAGTGTGCATTTCTCTTCTCACAGTTCGCCACTTTTTCGAGTCCATCAAATGAACATAAGCACCCATGAGGTTTTCTAAAAGCCGGCGCCCCTGTTGGTAGGGACACTTAAGGCGAGGTTGCATTAATTTTGAACCTCTGAAAATCCACAAACATAAAAGAGTATATAATATAGAATATAATGAAAAATTATTTTATTAAAATTGCTCATATGTTCAATCGCTAGGTAAAAATTAAAACATGATATAAATTAGTTGCCTGGATAAAAAATCACGTATCTGACCCTAACTTACGATTTCAAACGTGTATCTACGAGATTAGTACGTCACGAAAATATTTGAAAGTGAAACTTCAAAGTTTAATAACTTAGAAGTTTGATTTTTAACAGCTTTAAGGGGCCGCAGACCTGAGTATATGGTTTTAATTTCAACTCAATACCTCCACGCGTTCCCGAGATAAAGTCTTGACAGACAGACGGACAACAAAGTGATCCTATAAGGGTTCAGTTTTTTCTTTAGAGGTACGGAACCCTAAAAAGGAAATTATTATAAAGTCTACCTATGTTGAACTCAGAAAAAAATTAAAACGGTAGCAACAAATATGGACCATAGGTCAAAAAGTCCAAAAGTATTTTGTGGGAACTTGAATGTTTTGACAAATAATCAAGCAAATCAAGACGAAGGCGGTTCGTAACGGAGAGAGTGTTAGGGCTGGCACATGCAATAACTTTAAAAACAACCAGCTTTTGCCCGAGGCTTCGCCTACATACAAAAAATATAGCTTATTTCACTCAGGAATAAAGCAGCTTTTTATCGGTGAAATCGCAATCGAACCAGCCCCCCTAGCCAAGTTACAATCGTATCGTTCGCGCCGATCGCCTCGAGTAGGCCACCCCTCCGATTCCTTTGTTCTGACGTCATCTCAACGCTCAGTCACGTAGTCAGAACAAAGGAATCGGAGGCGTGGCCTACTCGAGGCGTTCGGCGCGAACGATACGATTGTAACTTGGCTAGGGGGGCAGTACTTTCAGAGATAACCTCCTACAAACAAATAAACATAAAAACAAAAACTCAAACTTTACCTCTTTATCATATTACTAGCTTCTGCCAGCAGCTTCGTCCGCGTGAAATTTGGTTTCTCCATACAGACTTTAGACCCCCATTTCATCCACTTAGGGGGTGAATTTTGGGCAATCCTTTCTTAGTGCTCGCCTACGTCATAAAAGGTAACCTTGTGCAAAATTTCACGCTTCTAGTCCCAGTAGTTTCGGCTGTGCGTTGATATGTCAGTCAGTCAGTTTCTCCTTTTATATAGTTTTAGTATATGCGAAATACCTGTTTAGTATTTTTATGTAAAGAACCTATGTACAAAATTTCATAACTGTACGATGAAAAATCACAAAGTTATAAGCTTGTTATGTTACCTGGTGGTCCGCACAAGAACATGGTCACCGGGTCATCCGGGCGACGGAGGGGTAGTTTTGCTCCCGCATCCAGCTGTGTGTGTTATGACCGTGACCTGTGTTGTACAACTGTCCAGTCCAGTCAATCGCCGGATGGACACTGGACTCGTGTCAAATACATTACGTCATAATGCTTGAGACTACCCAGACAGCCAATACACCACAATATGGGTGGGATGTCCACCATGTCTTTCGGCTGAAATGATGATGATGATGATGATGATGAAGTTATAGTCAATATCTTGGCTGCTACCAACCCTGGGGTCCCGTTAGACCGTACCCAACAATGAAAGACAAACAGTAGCCTACAAATACTTCGACGTGTTGAGCCAATTAGCATCTCCGTGCTGAGACCCATATGTCATCGGCAATCAGTTTACGCGAAACATCAGTGGAATAGGTTCGTTTTTTGAATGAAAGTTGGTCGGTGTGTGCTTCGTGCGTGATCTATGTGGGTAAGAAATTAATGCGAAACTTCGTTTGGCTCGCATAATCGCGTTTAGCCGCTGTCACTAGTGTCACTTGTAACAATACAACAAAAGAAAAATAAAGACAAGTGACACTAGTGACAGCGGCTAAACGCGATTATGCGAGCCAAACGTTAAAACGCGATTAGTTTTATTGGTGAATTCCGCCCTTAGGCTTGATTTCCTTCTACGTTGACATCGGTCGCTGATGTCGGTCGAGCGTACCGTCGCCGCGTCGTCGGTCGCGTATAACAAAGATAAAAACTTTTTAGAAAAAAAAAATAACCGACTTCACTAAAAAAAACACTAAAAGGATCAAAATAACTTTAATTTCGGATGTCGGTGTTTCTCGGTATTGTTTGTTTCTTATTTAACACCGACTTCCGAAATTAAAGTTATTTTGATCCTTTTAGTGTTTTTTTTAGTGAAGTCGGTTATTTTTTTTTTCTAAAAAGTTTTTATTTCACACTTTTTAGTTGCGATACACTTATAAACAGAGTGCCTATTTCTAATGACAATTCCAATTAACCCAAATACTGCTAGGTTACATTGTTTTATTATAAAGTTGCTGTGCCTACCTTCCTCCTTCCGGCTGCATCATCAGATCAGTTCGATAGTACCTTATAGCCAAAGAGCATCTCACGACAATTCTAATAAGCCCAAACACGGCTAGGATACATTGATTAATTACGGAGTTCCTGTGCCTACCTTCCGGCTCCATCATCAGATCAGTTCGATAGTACCTTATAGCCAAAGTGCATCTCATGACAATTCTAATGAGTCCAAACACGGCTAGGTTACATTGATTAATTACGGAGTTCCAGTGCCTACCTTCCGGCTCCATCATCATCATCAGATCACTTCGATGATACCATTTTCAACGTAACTATTCAGAATCATTCATTTATTTGTATTGTCATAGTCGCTTAACTATATCTTCAATGTGATATCTATTTGAGTATGAAGTTCCGTTGACCATTTCTGGTCTTCTTCATCAGTTCCACTTCATCAAATGTTACTTTTTGACTGTAAATGCTTAAGTTCTTGATGAAAATACTAAAATTACCATAGGGTTGCCTATAATTTTTGAGGAGTTCCCTCGATTCCTCATGGATTCCATCATCAGAACTGGATTTTGAAAAAAATGGGACCAATCTGGAAGCATATCCTATAAAGGGAAAAAAAAATTTTGCAAATCGGTCCATAAACGACGGAGTTCTGAGGTAACAAACATAAAAAAAAAAAATAATGATAAAAAAAAAAAAAAAAATACAACCGAATTGAGAACCTCCTCCTTTTTTTTGAAGTCGGTTAAAAAGTAGCAATAAATCTGCCGCGGACGTCAGCGTTGCTGTGCGATGGGCCATATAACATTGTGTTTATTCTTACGCTCTACCGACCGATGTCAGCCTAGAAGAAATTCAAGCCTTAGCCTAAGGTTGTATTTGTTATTAATACACATAGGATTATATGCCCTGTAGTGTTTGTGGCTTACGTACGTGTACAAAATAAAACTGGTGATGCTGCGTAACTTGCTTGTTTGTTTATTTTTTTAAACATAATAATTACTGCGTCACTCACGCTCAAAAATCACCATCTATGCTCTGTCTCTGTCATACCATTCATTTTCATTTTTAATCTTACACCTTTACGTTTCACTTAACTTTTTGAGTATACTTACGTGTAGAGAGAGGGACGGACAGGACATCTCCCACGCATAAGGTCCTAGGGAAAAAGTGCAGTTTTTCAGGAGAAGCGTTTTTTTAATTATTAATTATGTAAGTAAGTGAAAATCCTTTTAACCGATGTATTTGCATTATATAATCAGTTTAAGATCACAGTACCAGACGCTAGATGTCATATAAGAAATAATAAATATATTTTATTTTACGTTTTTTTAAATTGTTTACTCAAAAAATATGTTACGACTTTATGCGTTGAAAGTATTGAAACGTTTTATCTATCTATGTACCCTAGCAAGTAAATAGAGGACGACAACATAAGAAGTCTACAACAGAAGATGATTCAACAACAGAAGAGAACAGAAGAGAAGATGCCCATAATCTGTTAATGAAGAGAGCTATCCGTCGACAGTATTGCCAGTAAACACTGTCATGGAGTTGCTCTCTTTATGAACGGTCGCTGGCTCGACGAGAAGAGAAGAGAAGATAAGATATGAACACAGAAGATGGCGATACCTAAGCTGTTTTTAACCGACTTCAAAAAGGAGGAGGTTATATGTTCGGTTGAATGTATGTTTTTTTTTTTTTTTTTATGTATGTTCCGATTGTACCGATTTCTCGGTCAATGGTGGACCGATTTGGAAAATTTTTTTTTTGATTAAATAGTTATGCTTCCGAATTGGTCCCATAGAAATATTGTTATGATCTGATCATGAACTTCGAAGATATGGAACAGAACTCCTCATAGCATCACAGCAGAACCGTCGTAACAAGCAAAATTGCTTTGTTTATACGTGTAGTCGATGACTGACTGAAAGTAGAGGGGGAATATATCGAACTGATCTGATGATGAAGCCTGAAGTTAGGCACCGGAACTCTGTAATAAATTAATGTAATCTAACCGTGTTTGGGATTATTAGAATTGTCATGAGATGCACTCTGGCTATAAGGTATTTAAGTTTGGCTGAGGGGTACTTTTTAGTGGTGGTACTATAACTAAAAAGTGTAAAATAAAAAAACTTTTTACAAAAAAAAATACAACCGACTTCAAAGTAAAAAAAAACACTGAAAAGTGCAAAATAACTTTAATTTCGGAAGTCGGTGTTAAATAACGAAGAGACAAAACTATTATAGAAACACCGACTTCCGAAATTAAAGTTATTTTGCACTTTTCAGTGTTTTTTTTTACTTTGAAGTCGGTTGTATTTTTTTTTGTAAAAAGTTTTTATACTCTAACAACTTTGTACTTGTATATTTTTTTAAGGTTAGAGCTCCAGGTTAGCCCGCGAAATTTAAATTTTCAAATTACAGCTCAGTATCGGATAGTTTAGTAACAATAATTATATTTGCGGTAACGACATGTATGTATCTACACAACTATACTCATTAAACCCATCATCATAACTCTTTAACTTAGAGTCGAGACTCTAAGGGCACCCGCCCACGGCGACTTTTTGTAGAGATGCTGTCGCGCGTTTCGTAAGCGCGCGACAACATCGCTACTAACGCGCGTTAGTCGCATTTGCAAGATATAGAAAAGATGCCAACGCGCTACTAACGCGCTACAGCATCGCGACTGTATCGATACGAACGCGCGAAAGCATCGCTACAAAAAGTTGACGCAGGCGAGGGCCCTAAGTTAGACTCTAAGTAAAACTTAACTTTAACGAGTTTTTATTAAAATTACATTACGTTGTATTTTTTTTTTAATTACTGTACTATCCAATGCTCAATTGCAAACAGAAAAACACGTACGAAGATTTGAACATCGCTTTTTATTTCTGTATCTCTACATTGCTATGATTTCCTTTCACAGACATGAGACTTTTTTTTAGGTGGGAAATCATCTAATGACATCTCCTGCCCTTGGGTGGAGCGGGAGGGGGTGTCAAACTTTTACTGAATAAAACGCACTCGTTTGTTCTTCCTTTGCCTTGCGTTCCAGTGTCCCGGGGATTCATTTTTACTTAACCCATGGCCCCGGTAGGCTTCGACCCTGCTGGGCCCCTACGATTTGCTGACATCTTCAGGCGGGCGTGGCTACGCGCCGTCAACGACTTGGGCTTGGTCCGGATGGTTATCGGACGACCGAACTGCTCGCCTTCCGCAAGCTGCGCCTACGGTGGCTGGAAATCGGGATCGAGATCCCGGTGGCTGTGGCGTGAAGGCCGTTCTCTCGCGCGTGCGGCCATCTCCTTTGCTAGCATTACTGCTTCGCAGAAGGAGGCGACCGCCTGCCACTCCTCCTCGCTCCGGACCATGGCCTGTACCAGGGCTCGGCGCGAGACCACAGAATAAGTAATATGATGAGAGGTCGTTGCCGCCGATCGCATGGACGTTTCCTTTTGGTCCAAACCCGTCGTCCTTTTTGTGTTGCATTTGCTAGGTCACGTACATTTACGCATTTCCACCGTATCAATACAGTTAATTTTTTTCAATGTCAAAGTCAAAAGTCAAAGCGTTGGATGTTTGGAACCAGATCCCTGCGTCCTGGTATAACCGTATTAAATTATTATATTTCCACCCAAAGTATTTGGTGTAAGGCGCTACCAATGTGTGAAGTTACATTATTGCGTAGTATGTTTATTTCATCTCAAACCAAACTCTTCTATTGACTTTTCAAATGAGATCGTGTTTACAGAGATTCATAAAATAAGTCCAACTGAAAGACGTTGGTAGGTGTCGTAAAGATAGGAGCCAGACGTCTGACGTTATCAGTATGTAAATAAGTACTTATTCAGTAACTAAGTTAATTATATTTAAACATAAAATTACGTGTTAGGTATTGTAGAGACGTGTAGCGACACCTATGGCGTCTGATATGAACTAAACTACGAAATCCTGCATCGCGCAATTAGAGTTCTCCGCGCGATTTGAACATTATACAATCAGGGGCGCCGACTCCGTGGGTCTCGCGTGGGCGAGCACCCATGAGAAATAAACAGTGGGTGCCGAGTGCCCCTGAGAATAGACATCAAGACACAGATCAGTAATCGCCTTTTAGGGATGGGCGTTTTTTCATTACCCGACGACCCGTTTAACGCCGTGGTTTAGAGCACCGGTGGAGACGCAAGGGTCGCGGGTACGATTCCGGCACCAACACAAATGTTTGTTGATGAAACAGATATTTGTGTTGGTTCTGGGTATTTGTGGTAAGTACCTTCGTTGTTCCTGGTTTCCATAGCACAAGGGAAAACCTTAGTTTGGAACCAGGACAATGTATGTGAGGTTGTCCCAATTTATTATTATTTATTTTTATCAAACATAATTTGTAATTAATAATAATAATACGTTTATTTCGGAACTTGCCATATCGTGTTAGTAACAATTTATACTTAGAACTAGTGTTAACAACAAAAAAAATAAATAAATAATAATAAGTACTTAATCTAAACTGGGTGAGACCCACCGAACCTGGGGAATGTCTATTTGACCGCGTGCAGTCGTATCCACCGCCCCAAGATCGGAGAGTCCCACCTATCAGCCAGCGTTCTGAGAATGGTGTTGAGGCTGGCGCGTACTCGGCTTAACAAAGATGCACATCTTTTGCGCATAATGCACGAGAAACTGTCGACGTTTGCGTCGGCAAACATGCCGGACGCACTACAATAACGCGGCAGCCCCAGCAACACCCGGAACGTGTTGTTATATTGGACACGCAGGTCGCTGTATGCCTTCTGCGTAAAGTTCGCCCACAAGCTGCACGTGTAAAAGGATTGGCAGTAAGCTTTGAAAAGCGTTACCTTCACCTGCGTCGTACAACGTGCAAACCTGTGGGCCAACATGCCACATCGAACAGCCAGCGACCTGCGCTCCCTCTCCACATCCGTATTGTCTCTCAAATCGTCTGAGACCCAGTGACCCAAATATTTAAATTTTGCAACTCTTTTTAGCGGTGTACCGCACAACACAACTGGTGGTACACTGCCAGTATAGCATTTACTGCCTGCTTTAAAAATCATGAGCTCGCTTTTGAGTGCATTATATTTGAGCCCATGAGCCTCAGCAGCATACGATTCACACACATTTACCAGTTTTCTTAGTGCCCTGATCGATGGGCTCAGCAGTACCATATCGTCAGCGTAACTTATGTTATTAACACATACTCCTTAAGTACGCAATTAATTTAATTAAGTACGCAGTATGCAAGTAGGACATTTATTTATTTGTCAGTCGATCACTGTGCATTTCTCTTCTCACACTTCGCCACTTTTTCGAGTCATCAAATGAGTATGAGCACCCATGAGGTTTTCTAAAAGCCGGCGCCCCTGTATACAACAGCCCGAAATCATCTCTCGGGCTGTTACCCACATCAGACATAACACCCGCCTGGTCGAAGGATCCTCCCTTTTCAAGGGAGGTACGCGTGTGGCTTTACCCCCTGTTCCGCATATCTCTAAAGACATAAGCGCTTTGGGATCTGTGTGTCTATAGTCTAGTGCGAGTTTGATTACGCGTTTGTGATGTTCGGCACTCCGATTGGCCCGCTCCAAGTTCTTAACCAATCAGAGAGCTAAACGTGGCGAAAACAGCTCGCATTCAGCGCACTGATCCAGCTCCACTACCACTAAGGACTTGGGCTAGTTTCTTTTCTTTGAAGTTTAAAAACATTATTGTATAATATAGAAGTTCCTTTTTTTATTTTTTTGTAAATATAAGTCATCATCATCATCATTTCAGCCGTAAGACGTCCACTGCTGGACATAGGCCTCCTCCAAGTGTTGCCACAACGACGGGTCTTGTGCGTTTCGCATCCGTCGGATTCCCATGACCATCATCAGGTCATCGATCTACCTTGTGGAAGGCCGTGCCAACGCTGCGTCTTCCGGTAGACCACGAGGTACACGTCACCACTCTAGAATCTTTCGTCCTCATCGACCATCTGTTCTACGAGCAATGTGCCCTGCTCACAGCCACTTAAGTCTTCGAGCTATGTCGGTGACCTCGGTTATCCTGCGGATATCTTCATTTCTGATACGATCACGCAATGAAACTCCGAGCAGTGATTTTAAGCCTTCTGATGAGGCCCATTGTGAGGCCAGATGTAATGAGTAACATAGAGCAATTTGTTTTTAGGTTACTACTTGTCGTCTTTAGAAATATATAGGTAAGTGTGCAAGTAACTCAGTAGGTAAGTGGCATTCTGCTGTCTTCTAAAGCCTACAAGAAAACGCTGTGCATAACTACAATAAGTTAGTGTATTTGTATGTCGACCAGGCCAGCCCCCCTAGCCAAGTTACAACTGTTTCGTTTCGATTCTCTTTTCGTTGATCGCCTCGAGTAGGCCACGCCTCCTATTCCTTTGTTCTGACCACGTGACTGAGCGTTGAGATGACGTCAGATTAAAGGAATAGGAGGCGTGGCCTACTCAAGGCGATCGACGAAAAGAGAATCGAAACAAAACGGTTGTAACTTGGCTAGAGGGGCAGTTCCATCATCGAAACACAAGACGTACGGCGTTGTGCCACCGGTACCTACATAGTGGACATCCCACCCATACCACGAAATAAGTAATAGTACAAAGTGCCCATACGCACAAAACGTTCTAGGAACACATTCATAGTGCGTACAGCTGCAGTCATCATCATCATCATTTCAGCCGAAAGACGTCCACTGCTGGACTAAGGCCTCCCCAAAGCATCGCCACAACGACCGATCCTGTGCGTCTCGCATCCATCGGATTCCCGCAACCTTCACCAGGTCATCGGTCCACCTTGTAGGGGGCCTTCCAACATTGCGTCTTCCGGTACGCGGTCGCCACTCCAGAACCTTTCGGCCCCAACGGCCATCAGTTCTGTGTGCAATGTGCTCTGCCCATTGCCACTTAAGTTTGGCGACTCTTCGTGCTATGTCGGCAACCTTGGTTCTCCTGCGGATATCTTCGTTTCTGATTCGATCACGCAAGGAAACTCCGAGCATAGCTCTTTCCTTTGCCCTCTGGGTGACTTTAAGTCTTCTTATGAGCTTCTTACAGCTGCAGTGCAGGAGTGAAATTCTCTATCAGAGTCTGTGTTTTCTGATAGCTACAACCTAGGATCTTCAAGTCAAGAGTAAATACTGGTAGGTTATTTCTAGGCCCCACCAATGTCGACCACATCATCGTTTCCCATCAGGTTTAAAACAAACTATAAAACAAATGAACGGGAGCTGGAGTCTTACTATGATGTGTTAAATATGTCAAGTATGCGAGCCAGAAAGAGGGATGGAGCTGGAGCTAATACACCCTTTATAGCCCCATCCCCCTTTAACAGTTCAGTTTAAATCTTCAAAATAAGAGCTCGTGGAAGGTTACTAACTGATAAATTGACTAATGAAACAAACAATTACCTAACGCATCAAGAAATTGATCCATGGAGCCACTAGCACTTAGCAGTCGACCTGTGGGCAGTTGCCCTGACCAGACACAACAGCCCATATGCGGGACTTAACACCCCGTTCCGTATATCCCTATATACCAATAAGGCACAGAGCTTATTGTAAGTATTTATAGTTTTTAAGAATTCATTCTCGTTTTAATATATCTTAACATCAGGGTCCCAAGCCTGTTATTTTCATAAATTTGTCATTCTAACACGATCCCATTGTCATTTTGCTAAAAGTTCGTAGTCTGCTAAATTCATAATGGTCGATCATTGGACAGTCAGCTGTCTCGTAACATATTAAAAGCAATGACTGCACAACGACGTTCTAATGGTAGGTCACTGATCAAAGGAACTGTAAAAATTTTAGCAGATTACCGCCTATGTACGTCGTACATTCATTTGTCATTATGTACGAGATTTACCATTCTATGCCATTTCTTTCAATGGAGTGTCAGTGGTTGACCATTGGAAAGTCATAATGACGCCATTATATTAGCAGATTACCAAACTTGTCAAAATCAACAATTATGAAATCAATGATAGACCATTGTGACATTATTGTAATAGCAGACTTGAGGCCCTGGTGAGATAGTGGCCAAACGTGCGCCTATCAATAATAAAAAAAAATCAAAATACCAGTAGAAATGGTGCAAATTTAGTTTCTCTTGTGGGATTGTGCAAAAGGAATGCAAAGGGCAACTGAAGGAACACGATTAGTCAGTATAAATCTGACACTTCCTCTTCCACGGGTAGTGTGAAAGTGAAACCTGGGGCCCTGGGACGAAGGCAAAGAAGGAACGCGTCTGAATTCGCAAATTCTTTTGTATTTGCTGTTCTTCAGCAGATGCAAACAATGTTAGGCGTGAAATTCTTCATCAACAATACAAATTAACCAAATACAGCAACATAAATAAGTCAACTTGGGCCAAACTAAACTCGGGCACCGGTGTATATGACTAGAATTCTTATAAAACACTACCCAAGAGCAGACTTTGAAGTTGTTTAGTAGCTATTAATTTGATGTTCATTCGAAACTTCAAAAGCTTACACAATCGCAATTTTAAAAGTATCGATACAATAACATCTGTCAAACTCAAAACGTGTTACGGTGGCTATCAAAGGCACCAGTGGCTAATGACGTCACTGCAGTTGGTCACTGAAGATAGGCAATATGAAACTTGCTGTTTGACAGTTCAATGATGCACATTATTAACAAGTGAACAGAGTTACGTAATAGCCCCGCTGGAGTGGGTTTTTAGTCAGTAAAAGTCTGACACTATCTCCCGCTCGCCCAAGAGCGGGATTTGTCATTAGATGATTTTCCCACCTAAAAAAAACACTTCCTCTTCCTCTCGCTCCACCCAGAGCGGAAGATGTTTGATGAATTCCAACCTCAAAAAAAAAGGTTGAATAACTCCGAACGATGTGTCGTAATGTTAGAAGGCTTAATTAACATTGACGAAGAATTATAAAACAACAGCAAAATTCGTCAAGATTCTTCCAAAAAATACCGTAACCTAAATACATAATTCGCTTCCATAAAAATGATCCTACAGCAAACAGTGTCTTCTCTCAAGTATTGCACAGTGTATGCTCAAAACATTCTTGTCCTTATCAATGATAAGAGAAGATAAGGCGATTAAATAGAGTCACCTGTATGAGTCGAGGGTTTTGTAAAATGAGGTCGGCTTGTCAAGAAATTTTCAAGTTTTAGTGAATCAAGGTACTTTGCTTAAAGGGGTATCTAAAAGGGCATAATATTCGACTGGCCTGTTGGTCTAGTGGTCAGTGGCCCTGACTGCTATGGCGAAGGTCATGGGTTCAATTCCCACCCAGGACAAAATGATTGTGTGATGAGCACTATCATTTGTCCTGCGTCTGGGTGTAATTTATCTATAATATGTATGTATTTAGAAATATAAATAGTATATTTTACAGTATACATATTATATAGTACTCATACCACAAGCTCTGTTTAGTTTGGGACAATTTTTTTTTCTTTATTTGACATAAACCAGTGCTTGACTGCGATCCCACCTGATGGTAAGCAGCACCTGACTATTATAGCGTTGGCGTTGAAAAAAATATCCTGCAATATGGGGCAGTAACTAATTTCGCAGCCACGTAATAATAATTACTAGCTAATGTACCTAAAGCCCGCTTTGGATTATCTTTATTTTTTTCAAGAGCTTGGCCCTTGTCATGCCCGAATTTCGTGCGAAGTTTTCGATATAATTCTGTCAAGAATGACTATAAAGAGAAGAGGCGAAAGGAGGCAGCCTTGGTCCCCGTTTGTAGTTTTAAATTCGTCCCTATATAATAATCCTTGTTCGATTCAGTGCGTTCTTTGCTGTCCTCCGTCAGAGACGCCCTAAGCCGAAACCCGTACCCCACAGGGGATGCCCTTAGCGTGTAGTCACTTAGTTTTAAGTATTTATAAGTCCCGGCTAAAGACGCCAAAGGTTCCAGTGAAGAACTAAGCTGATGCACGCGTCATGCTCGTGAACGGGTGCCGTCACTTGACGACTAGTGGCTTATTTGAATTTTTTTTTTTACATCATTATTTATTTACATTGTGCTCACATAATAGAAGCGACAAAAATAAATGTAACTAAGATTTTTGTAACACATAAGCTGATTTAAAAGAGTGTCCATGGAGTTTCTAGCATGTTCTTCTCCATAGAGATCTACGCTTTGGAACGTGCAACTTGGGTTTACTTCTTTTTAGGGTTCCGTACCTCAAAAGGAAAAACGGAACCCTTTGTTGTCGGTCTGTCTGTCAAGACCCTTTATCTCGGGAACGCGTAGAGGTATCAAGTTGAAATTAAAACCATATACTCAACGCAGACCTGAGTATATGATTTTAATTTCAACTCGTCCCTTGAAGCTGTGAAAAAATCAAACTTCTGAGTTAACGAAAAAAAGATACGGCCGTTTATGTCGCAAAAACGTTTATTTCGACACTCTCAAAGGAATCAAAATTCATAGGGTTCTTCCCGTTGACCTAGAATCCAAAAAAAACTGAAAATTGAAAATTAGTAGTCACAAAAATAAAATAAAAATTTGCCATTCGGAAAAATCTTCGCAACTCAATTCGGGAATTGAACTATTTTCATAGGTAAGTTTGTACAGAACCCTCAGTGCGCGAGTCCAACTCGCACTTGCCCGGTTTTTTTTGACTGACCGACATTTTGACAATTCAACAGTGCTTGATAATGGTCTATTTGAAATTGAGTTTCTGATTTCTGCTCGTCTAATGATTCTGTAGCATCTTCGAGTCCAGAGGCCTGGGGCCTTACCATGAAGTATTAAAGCAGCCGTGTGAGTGACAAAGAGTGATGGAGCTATACACCCTATATAACTCCATCCCTTTAACAGTTCGGTTTAGGTTTTTAAATGGATCACGTTAAGAGGTCGTGGTAGGGACCTCTATGTGTAGGCTCGAGCTGAAACGCTTTACGGGTGTCTACGTCAAGAAGTTTGCTTACGTCAAGCTTTGTTCTCATTTTGCCAGGTCCCCCAGTGGCACGGGCTACCTTGAACTGAACTTCAGCAACTACCAGATTGTGTATTCTATATTATTTTACAAAAAACCAGACAAAACCTCTGAACTAAAACAGAGACGTTCTGAGTAGACAATAAGAAGGCAATATAAGAAGAAAGTAGGCAAAAGAAGATTAAACAGAGCAGCATAGAGAATAAAAAAAATCTGGGCAAGTGCGAGTCGGACTCGCGCCCTGAGGGTTCCGTACAAACTCACCTATGTAAACAGTTCAATTCCCGAACGGAGCCTCGAAGATTTTCCGAATCGTAAAATTATTTTTTTTGTTTTGACGCCACGAAAAATTTACAGTTTTCAGATTTATTCCTATATCTATACTATAAGACCTTGCTTTACGCAAAATTTCAGAATTCTGGGTCAACGGGAAGTACCCTATGAATTTTGATTTCTTCGAGTATCGAAATATACCTACGTTTTTTTGAGACATCAATTTGATATTTTTACAGCTTCAAGAGACCGCAGATTTGAGTACATGGTTTTAATTTCAACTCGATACCTCCACGCGTTTCCGAGATAAAGGGTCTTGCAGACAGACAGACAGGTAGACATCCTCTATGATTTCATATTTTATACAAATGCGGGATGATATTTTTTAATAAAGTGTAGAGTGTTGAGCTTTGTGTGTGTTTAGTGTGAGGAGTAATATGAAAGAAAAGGAAGTTAGTGATAGTGTGACGGGTGACAGGTCAGAATGGAAGAAAAAAACGTGTTGCGCCGACCCCAAGTAATATGGTAATATGGGATAAGGGCAGGAAGAAGGATTTTTCAATAAAGTTTGTTTCTCTTTTATTTACAAGTTGTTTTATTTTAGTACAGACCTACATATAGTACTCCATCCATATCTTATTCCTTTTTTTGTGAGAAGCGGCCTTGCACACTGCACACTATGGTGCATTCACCTAACCGCACTGGGCCCGCTTGATGGATTACGGCCCATTCCCTGTCCGAGAGAGGAAGGAGGCCTAAGGCCTCGCTGTGGAAACATTACAAAACTGATTACAGTAATTTACAAAAAAAAAATATTATTTGTCCTATAAACACACGTAGCAAAAACAAAAAAACACAAAATTGTCGCTTACGATGTTCTTCCTAAACACATTCGCCTTTTTTGTCACAAAATAAATGTTTGCAGAAAGGTTTTTTTTTATTAACCCAGTTATTGATAGCAGTCTATGACAAATTATTGATAAGATATCAAAATTATCAATTCATATTTGATAACGCAAGTGATTCCTAACAAAGTGTTTGATTTTACCGGCAGAATATACTCAATTAAATTATACGTATATGAATAAAATTGAAGTGTCTGTTTGTAATACCAACCAAAAAGTATAATTCACAACCTAGGGGTCTTTAAGTCAAGAGTGAATAGGTTACTTCTACTAGGCAAGCGTGCTCCATCGTCGGCCACATCATCGCTTACCATCAGGTGAGATAGTGGTCAAACGCGAGCCTATCAATAATAAAAAAATTATTTAAAAAAAAAATATTATGAAAGTATATTCGATATTTATACCAAAAATACAATTTTTTAAATTTTTGTCTGTCTGTCGGACTGTTTGTTCCGGCTAATCTTCGAAATGGCTGGACCGATTTTGAAAGGACTTCCACTGATGCTGATGTTATAAGGAGTATTTTAGGCTACTTTTAAAAGACTATGGCTCCTGCCTGAATATCGATAAAAACGCAGGGGGTGACTTGCACACTCAATAGGTAAATGGGCCCCCTCGTAAACTGTCGCTAGTACACAGTGACGTAGCAACAACGAGGCAGTACCTTTTAATAAGAAGTAGTTAAAACAAAAAAAGTATTAAAACAAACAAAAAAAAAGAAATTCAATTTCTTTGCTCTGCGCACAATAAAAATCTTCGATCTACAAATAATCGTCTTCTACGATGTCCGACACACCGCTCTCTCTGGGTTTGTCCATTCCTCTTTCTTTGTCCAGGCGATCTTCCTTTGGAATGCGCTCCCTCTGAACATCAGGACGGCAACCAGTCGGTTGTCCTTTAAAATGAAAGCACGAGAACACTTTCGCAAGAAGTTGGTAGATTCATCACACTCTTGATTTGTTGTATTCATTTTTTTTTTCTCAATATCATTCTTTATTTGTATGTATGTATCTAAGTATATATTTATTATTGTTCTTGTTTCCTCTCTGTCAGTCTTCTATTAAGTTGCACCTGCCATGTTATGTCTCTGCACCACCCTAAGGTCGACTGGTAGAAAATGCCTAAGGCATTAAGTCCGCCTTTGTACAATGTTTAGTGCATAAAGTTTTAAATAAATAAATCTCAATCCCGCAAATCCCGCGGGATCCACAGGATTGATGGCTTTAATCCCGCAGGCCTGCGGGATCGCAATTTTGATGCGGGATTGGATTCCCTACTCATGAGTATGTAAAAATAGCTGCTTTGGTTAGATATTGTGATCAGTCTTCCACGGGGTATCCGTATAGTGTATGAGTGGCCTGTTGATCTAGTGGTTAGTGGCCGTGACTGCTATGCCGGAGGTCTTGGGTTCGATTCCCACCCAGGACAAATGTTTGTGTGATGAGCACGGTCATTTGTTCTGTGTCTGGGAGTAATTTATCTATAATATGTATATATTTAGAAAAATATAAGTATGTTTATCAGTTGTCTAGTACTCATAACACAAGCTCTGCTTAGCTCGGGAATAGACGGCGTTGTGTGATAGTTGTGGAATATTAGATTAGATTAGTGTCACCTAGGTAGGTTGTGGAAAACGTCACAAAATGCACTAAGTCTCCGATTTTGTTGAAATTCTTCATCTTCCTACCTTTATCCCATATTACTTGGAGTCGGCGCAACACGTTTTTAACCGATTTCAAAAAGGGAGGAGGTTCTATGTTCGGCTGAATTTTTTTTTTTTATGTAGGTTCACCGATTTCTCGGTCAATTGTGGACCGATTTTGAAAATATTTTTTTTTGATTGATAGTTTATGTTTCCAAGTTGGTCTTAATAGGTTGAGTATATATTCTTTCATTCTATCCTGTCATACCCGTCACGCTATCACTAACTCCCTTTTCTTTCATATCACTCCTCACACAATCCATCCATCTTTTCCTCTAACAGGATACCTACCAACCACTATGATATCTATCAAACCCTTATCAATTCCGTCATAACTTCCTATGATTACGAATGGTAATCTTTCCGATAATTACAATAATAAAATCATTTTTGATAACAAATTGCCACATACAAATCAGTGCGATGTTTGTTCATATTCAAAATGGCTGACTTTAAAATATTCTTTTGTTGTCTCTGTTTTACTTTGTTTAGTTGTATTTTGGTGCTAGGAAGTAATGATATTTTGTGTGAACAAGGATTTTGTCGAGTGAGTATTTAGGTTATGTATTTTAATCAATTTTATTACAGTTACGTGGTTTAGTGAGTGAAAAACTTGAAAGTGAAATATCCGGATGTCAATGAAAAAAGGCTGGTAAATCTAGTGTACTAAAAATAGTGATTGATTCATCAGAATACCATACTAATTACAGCATATTTATTTATAAATTAATTGTAGTTTAATATCGGATAAAATGGTAACAAAGATTGCTGTAATGGCATGTATTTATCTTTGTATTTATTTGCAATATTTGGTACCCATTCAAACAAGCAGCTTGAGCAACTCTCTAACTTAGAGATAGAGAAGAGGGAAAATGTGGCATTTCATTTATAAAAACTTTACATTTTACTTCCTCTCTACAGTCTATCAAAATATTTAAAGAAAAACAAAAAACCCGACTGCGTCGAAACTAATTTTAAAAAATACGTAAAAAAATTGACTTAAATAAAAACTAAAAAGAAACAAACAAGCCCAGTAGTTTAGAATTCTGTTATGTAATACTAAATAACTACACAATTTAAATAGTTTTATAATCGATACACACATAAAACAAATCATAAATTCTAATGCAGAACAGACCGACTCACAGTCGGGGCCCATTCAAATTTTACCAATCAAATCTTCCCAAGGGGCCCCGACTGTGAGTCGTTCTGTTCTGCATTAGAATGTATGATTTGTTTTATGTGTGTATCGATTATAAAACTATTTAAATTGTGTAGTTATTTAGTATTACATAACAGAATTCTAAACTACTGGGCTTGTTTGTTTCTTTTTAGTTTTTATTTAAGTCAATTTTTTTACGTATTTTTTAAAATTAGTTTCGACGCAGTCGGGTTTTTTGTTTTTCTTTAAATATTTTTATTTTATTTTATACTTTTTAGTTACGATTCATTGACTTCGTTATAAGATGGTAAATTTCGCAATCTAGTCATTTCATTGAGGGAGTTAATATCGTGGGGATTATTAAGTAACTTGCGGTGGTCTAAACTACTGATGATTAGTCCCTCTAGAGACCTAACTCGGCTCTAAGCTACATATGCTTGACCTTTAGCAAAAATGCGTGAACTTAAGTCAACCACAGCTCGGTCCAAAAGTCAAAAGTAGTTCCTTGGAGCTTGTGTACAGTTACACCCCAGCACAATATCATTGACAACATTTTTCGCTCTATTTTACCCTGTCCGCGAAGTGCATCGAATTCTGTCATCGATGGTTCGATTCTGACTCCTACTCCAGGAACATTGTTTTTAATTGCTTTGTCGTCAAATTCTATATAAACAGCTTGTGGCAATTCTCCGGGTTCCAATTGGTCCCTCCGAAGAGCTGGCCACTCAATTGTCCTTATAACACCCATTGCTCCGTTAACAAGACCATGGGTAACATTTAAATTTCTTCGTAACATAACTCGTGATCCTAAACCGATTGTTAAATATTTAACGATTCCTCCAGTTTTGTTAGGATCATCAGAAACATATACCTACATCTTTCGGTTTTTGACCATATGTTTTCGATTCTACTGATATATCAACTGCATGTAATTTATACAACCTAGTAGTTTTTGCCAATATAGTTGTCATCTTTTGCTTATGTTCATCGACCTATCTAGTAGATGGGAAAACTCGAATGATTTGATTTACAAACGTGCATCAAATGAACAACGCCATCTATCGAGTTTGGTGGTAAACTTTTTTTTACCAAAAATATTTGTTCTTCATGCTTTTTCACTGTTTTGTTTATTTGTGTATCGTTTATACTTGAAATGAAAACTTAAATCAATAAGTAAGAAAATTAGCGAGAATGATTGTTTTGTTAAACAACTTTAAATCGTTATATATCCTAAACTATTATTTAAAATGAAAAATGATAAAAGGAACCTAAAGATGATTTTAAAATACCTATTCAACCACACCCCACTTGACATAGTTCATCGACTTTTTTTTTTTTCATTTTGACAATATGGCGTCTGGTTGTAGCTGTGGTGAATTTTGATTACTGTCATGTCTTTAGTGACACTCGCAAGGTTAAGACGAATCGATTGACGTAAGAATTATCAAAATCGGCCTACGCATTTGGTCTCTAGAACGCCACATAGAAACAAACATACATACATACATACATAGACTGATAAACACATTACCCTCCTTTGCGTCGCGCAGTCGGGTAAAAAGGAGGTACCCATTTGACAGTTCTGACAAATTGAAAAATAGTGATGGGATCGAAGAAATCGATTACTACAATATCCGATTCTTAAGAGATTCCATTTCTTTCTATTTACGAATCGATTACAGTTTTACAGTAACATAAAAAAAAATATTTACCACATTGGTATTTCTTAGATTTTACTAACAAATCTTAGGTTCTTCATTTATTAAACCAGCTCCGCTAAATAATTGCTCACTGGCTACACTTCTGGCGGGGGCTGATAAGTATTGGCGAACTATTGCCAACAGAAGAATAAAACAAACAACAAACATAAGATAAAAACAAAAGAAGATTTACGCGCTTACGCTAAACGTCACGAGATGCAGTGATGCGCCGAGTGAACCAAAAAAAAAACATTATAAATAAAGAAAGTCAATGCGACGTTTGTGTACCGACCCCCCCCCACCCCTACGCTCTTCTGTTATCTTTTTGTATTCTTCTGTTAAGAGTTCTGTTGTAAAGTTTGCGGAACCAGAAACGGAAACGGAAGTGAAAAAGTTTGCGGAACTTCTGCAGAAGCGGAAGCGGAAGCAGAATTCTGTTGTAACACTAATCTTAGGGTATACTAACGTGCGCAGACCAAGTAAATGTCAGAATTTTATAAGATATAGATATTTTTTCAGACTTTCCTTTTTCAATTTACCTAAGCGACATTGTATACTTACTATAAATAAATAAAAAAATGTACAACAATGAACTTCTACAGTCTGATGATGATGATAAACCCTCCCTAGAGTTTCCGCTTCGACGTGGGTTGCGCCGAGCCTCCTATCCACTGCAGCGTCATGAATGCGACGCACAGGGGACTCCGACTACCCTCTCCTACGCTCTGCAACTGCTGCGACTTCTGTATGCCGTTCATTGGTAAGAAACATAATATTATGTTAGACTAAGGTCTTTTTTACATAGCATGGGTTGACAGCAAGACGGAAATATAAATCTTTAAGATGAGAGAAATGGATAGGTAGCTAAATTGTATGATTCTGACAGCTGTCACCCGCACCATGCTATAGAAATTGTAGTGTAGCTTCTGCCAGCGGCTTCGCCCGCGTGAAAGTTTCTCCATACAAACTTTGGACCCCCGTTTCATGCCCTAAGAGGGAGAATTTTTGAAAAATCCTCTTTTTTTCTTTAGTCGAGAGTGAATAGGTTATTTCTAGGTAAGCGCGCTCCATCGTCGACCGCATCGTCGCTTTCTATCAGGTGAGATAGTGGTCAAGCGCGAACCTATCAAGAATAATATATATATATAATTATCATAAAAGAAACTACATAAATATTAAACTTTCCAAACAGCAATTTACGGCAATTGACTGTATAAGATACTTGTAAGTGAATATTTGAAGAGTTAAGATACCATTATACAGCTTCTATACAGATATTATTCTCCATTAACGCCTGAAGCTCTATAACTGGCCTGTTGGTCTAGTGGTTAGTGGCCCTGACTGCTACGCCGGAGGTCGTGGGTTCGATTCCCACCCAGGACAAATGTTTGTGTGATGAGCACGATCATTTGTTCTGTGTCTGGGTGTAATTTATCTATATATGTATGTATTTAGAAATATATAAGTATGTTTATCAGTTGTCTAGTACTCATAACACAAGCTCTGCTTAGCTTGAGACTAGTCGGCGTTGTGTGATGGTTGTGGAATATTATTATTATTATTTATTTATCTCAGGACCCTGAGGTCCTGGACCTTTGGGAGGCGTACGAGGAGCCGAAGCCAACTCGCAGAGGCCCTTTAGACAATTATAATGGAATATGATACCAACCGACGATTATCCCTGTACGCGTTATGCTAGTGCACCCAAGGACAACCCCCGGTTATTGAAAAACTGTTGCGACATATGGAAAACAAAGATAATAGGGCTATGGTTTTTGGAGTCTTAAGTGGACTGGTAACATGGAACTATGTCAAGACTATGGCCCCTGCCTGAACAACGTTATTAACATGCATCGAAAAAAGGCAGGGGGTGACTTGCACACTCAATAAATGGGCCCCCAAAAACGGCCGCTAGCACGAAGTGACGTAGCAACAAGAGGGCAACATATCCTGAGGTGCTTGAGGAGTGGAGAGGTATACCACGGCTATCAGGACAATCCCGGAAGTACGGTCAAGATCCCTACCAGCACCTTACTGGATTATACATCCTTCTCCCGAGCACGTTTGCTCTTGCGAATTTCCACTCAAGCCAGCCAATAAAGGCAAGAGAGAGGTGGGAGCTCAGTTCCTCGTCAGTGTTCACTACGGCCGGCCAATAAAGGCAAGCCGGAGATGAAGAACAAGAATTCTCCCGGGAGATCGGGTCCGTGGGGTCGCTAATGCCCAACAGTTCGCCACAAAACTGCGCTGCGGATTGTATCTCTCTTAGTCTGGCCCCTCACCCTAGGCATATTACGGCAAAGCAAACTTCACCGATACAGACCTAGAGTATATTGGAGCACGCAAGCCCCACCACGACGTCAACGTAGAGATACGGCGATGGGGTTATTATTATTATTCTCTTTATTTATTTTCGTTACATATTTTATATATTTTTAAATATTTCTTAAAAACACATAAAAAAAAAAACATTTAAAAATATAAAAAATAGCAGTCCGCCGGTGTCGGGAGCAGGGTCCAAGCTACCGGTGGTTAGGGCTCCAGAGACAGGAACCTCCTCACAATCCGAGCCGTATCAAGGAGTACTGCCTTCTGTATCAGGCCCTTGATCCAACCGCGTAACGACAGCTTCGACAGATGGTCGTCGAAGCTTTTGGCTATAAGGCCATTGGCAGTCACAACAATCGGCACAATGACAGCCGAGTCCACATTCCACATGTCGACAACCTCGTGTGCTAAGTCGAGATATTTGATTTGTTTTTCTTTCTCAGCTTTCACGAGATTCTCGTCATGCGGGATGGTGACATCGACTATCATTACGCGGCGCGCTAATCGGTCTATCACCATTATATCCGGCTTATTGGCTACAATAGTCCGGTCAGTAATGATAGACCAATCCCAGTACAACGTGACATGGTCATTTTCGAGAACTGGGTCGGGCACATACCTGTAATACGGTACCTCTGAATACACTAAGTTGTATTTCAAAGCAAGTTGCTGGTGAATAATCCTGGCTACTTGGTTATGCCTGTGCAAGTACTCGCCGTTAGCCAGACGAGAACAACCAGAGATAATATGCCTGATGGACTCACCCGGACGATGGCATGCCCGACACACGTCAACCGTCCCGTCCTTCATTATATATCTCCGGTAGTTATTCGTCAAGATGACTTCGTCCATAATTGCACAGATAAAACCTTCAGTTTCCCCGAAGAGGTTGCTGAAACGTAGCCAGGCCACGGACGCTGCAAAATCTACATCAGACTCATGAAGAGCCCGATAAAAGCGCCCGTGGAGCTCCTTACTTTTCCATACTTCCTTGCGGTCATCAGTTGTAAGTACAACAGGTTATTATTATTATTATTAATTTGGGGTCCTTTTGCACTAATAAGAGCTGTTACAGCGCTTATACAGCCTCTATACAACTTAGAGTTTACACATGAACCGTTATACATCTCTTATACAGCTTATTATGTTACTTGGGTTCTGGGCAAAATTTCAGCGTCCTAGGTCCAAAGATTTGGCAAGGCTTTTATGAGTCAGTGTAAAGTGTAAAGAGTTACCGCGGCCATGGAACGCAAATGGCAATTGAAGAACAAAGGTGGGCTTTAGTCAGTACAAGACTGACGCTACCTCTCGCTCCACCCAGAGCGGGAGAAGTTATTTAAAGAGTTTCTACCCCAAAAAGGGGTCTATCAGACTTTTACTGATGACAGCACACAGTATTTCTACTCATCGCTTCATGTTGGCTTGTTGAGAAACCCATCCGGGGATTTAGTTAGTAAAAGTCTGGCACGTCCTCTTGTTTCACCCTAAAGCGAGAAAAGTCAATGGATGATTTCTCACCTGAAATAGTACATTTTATACAAGCGCAGAAAGTTTGTCATTGCGACCGAGGCGGAATTCGCACGAGCCGTAGGCGAGTGTGTTATGGAGCCGAGGGCTACATTGACAAATCTGCACGTGTATCAAACGACTTTTTTCAATACACTTACCAAGCAATGAATAAACGGGGGTTGCGCGCCCAGCCTGATACGATAAATGTAATAACATTGTGGCGGGGAGAGCACGCGCACTTTTCTGCACTAGTGCGGAAAACAGTCTATTGCGTACTTAAAAGCAGTGGGATAAGAGCGGGTTTTCGAGTAAAGTAGTCTATTGAAAAAAAAATAAGGAAGCATTTCAAAGTTTGTAAATGTGAGTACCATGGAGCAATTTATAGTTTTAGGTTACTGTTGCCTGTTGGACTTGTTTGACATAAATGAGCACGGCAGTTGAAGGTTGCTCACTCTAATGTCTCACTGATGATGGCGCGTGTGTTGGATCATTCGGTTACCTTCAAAATGGATGAGCTGAGTGGTGCTAATATACGCGTCATATCCGTGAACGGGCGCTGTCAATTGAGACTAGTTTTTCTTAGCTGCCAGTGGCTTTTATTTAATTTCTATATTCAGTTTTTTTTTTTACTCTATTTACATTGTTATCACATAATAATAGCGACAAGAAAAATGTAACCGAGATATTTTTTAACCGACTTCAAAAAGGAGGAGGTTATATGTTCGGTTGAATGTATGTTTTTTATTTTTATTTTTTATGTATGTTCACCGATTTCTCGGTCAATTGTGGACCGATTTTGAAAATTTTTTTTTTTATTGAAATTTTATGCTTCCGAATTGGTCCCATAGAAATATTGTTATGATCTGATCATGAACTTCGAAGATATGGAACAGAACTCCTCATAGGATCACAGCAGAACCGTCGTAACAAATAAAATTGCTTTGTTTATACGTGTAGTCGATGACTGGCTGAAAGTAGAGGGGGAATATATCGAACTGATCTGATGATGAAGCCTGAAGTTAGGCACCGGAACTCTGTAATAAATTATTGTAATCTGACCGTGTTTTGGCTATAAGGTATTTAAGTTTGGCTGAGGGGTACTTTTTAGTGGTGATACCATAACTAAAAAGTTTAAAATAAAAACTTTTTACAAAAAAAAAATACAACCGACTTCAAAGTAAAAAAAAAAACACTGAAAAGTGCAAAATAACTTTAATTTCGGAAGTCGGCGTTAAATAACGAAGAGACAAAACTATTATAGAAACACCGACTTCCGAAATTAAAGTTATTTTGCACTTTTCAGTGTTTTTTTTTTTACTTTGAAGTCGGTTGTATTTTTTTTTTTGTAAAAAGTTTTTTTAATAAATAACGTGATTGAAAAGAGTGTCCATCGAGTTTCTTGCACATTCTTCTCTGTAGAGATCTACGTTTTGGAATGTGTAATTAGCATCATTTTTCTGACTGACTGACTTCTTAACAATTCAAAGGAAATGAAATGACTTGACAATTCAACTCAAAAGTACATGGTTTTTTTTAAAATAAATACGATCGTATATAAACATTGTTGTTTTAATTTGAAAACAACTTTTTTTCGCTTCTTGTTTTTGCTTAAACAAACTCATCATACGAGTATTATGAAGCAGCTTTCGCACAATCTTTGAACCAATGAATAAACTTGAAACACATGTAACTCGTTCATTTCAGAGGAAGGCGGACACTGCATCAGTCGGGCTCCTGGCACGGGCAACACGGTGGGGCGCTGCGGTGACGGACTGAACTGTACCACTAGTGAGGAGTATCCTTCGGGCTGGGGCAGCTGTGCTAGAAGTAAGTGGTTTTGTATTTGAGCTGGTATGTTGGACAGAATGGACACGAAATGGAACATACGATGGAGGTGTGCCCTCGTGGGGCAGACCGGCGCGGCAGCGGCTTCTCGCGCTGGTTTCTGGTTCAAACCACGTATGGAGCGAGGAGGAATGAGCGGCGGTCGCCTCGAAGTAATGCTAGCGAAGGAGGCGGCCGCACGCGTGAGGGAACGTACATCCCACGCCCCAACCGCCGAGACCTTGACCCCGACTACCAGCCACAGTTGGCCTGTGCTTCCGGACGACGAGCAATAGGTAGGTCGCCGTCCGGCCGTCCGTTAACTGTCCGGACCGACCGAGTCGACGACGGCGCGTAGTGTTCTACACGCGCGCCTAAAAGAGATGTCAGCAAAACCGTAGGGTCCCAGCAAGGCCAAAGTCTACTGGGACCACGGGTTGACTTCTGAAAGGGAAATCTATAGTCTTAGAACGCGAAAGGCAACTGAAGGAACATATGTGTGGTTTTAGTCAATAATAGTCTGACACGCCCGCCTGCTCTCGCTCCGCCTTTTAGTCATAAGATGATTTACCACCTCAAAATATAAAAAAAACATACATATTTGGGGAAAGGCTAGGCAGTTTGAAAAACTAATCCATCAACACTTTCTTTAGGTACCTCCTATTTTGAATTAAGTATTGCTTTTTTACTTTATTTATATTGTTCTCACATAATAGAAGCGACATGAAATATGTAACCGAACGAGATATTTGTATCTAACATAATTTCAAACAGTGTCCACGGAGTTTCTTGCACGTTCTTCTCCATAGAGATCTACGCTTTAGAATGTGCAATTAGCATCATTTTTCTGACTGACTGCTTGACAATTCAAAAGTGCCTGTAAATGGTTCCATCATCATCGTTATTTCAGCCGAAAGACGTCCACTGTAGGCCATAGGCTTCCCCTAATTGCCGCCATAACGACCGGTCCTATGCGTCTCGGATCCATCGGATTCCCGCGACCCTCACCAGGTCATCGGTCCACCTTGTGGGAGGCCTTCCAACGCTGCGTCTTCCGGTACAATCTGGTAAATGCCCGGTGCGGTAATAGTACATTTTGATACAAGTGCAGAAAGTTTGTCATGGCGACCGAGGCGAAATTCGCATGAGCCGTAGGCGTGTGTGTTACGGAGCCGAGGGCTGCAGTGACAAATTTGCACGTGTATCAAAAGACTTTGTTCAATACACTTACGAAGAAATGAATAAAAGGGGGTTGACCGGTGACTAGTGGGGGTCGACGCGCGCCCAGCCTGATACGATAAATGTAATAAAATTGTGGCGAAGAGAGCACGCGCACTTTTCTGCACTAGTGCGGAAAATAGTCTATTGCATGCCTAAAAGCGGTGGGATAAGAGCGGATTTTCGAGTAAGTGTATTGAAAATGATTTATTTTCTTTGATTCTTGATTCTCCCTTACAGTGAAATCCAAATGCCATGACGCTCAAGATGATTACGACTCAAGAGCGCTGAAAGGACTTACTGGAGCCCTGGAGCATAGGCCACACTGTGACGGCAAAGGGAAGTTTGCGCCTTACGAATGCATTCCTGCACACACGTAAGTATAGTGGTAGTAGGTGGTAGTGATAGCTCGTGGGTTTAAACTCAGCCAGGTCCATTATTTTATGTAATTTAATTCATCATTACATGACTGGGCTGTTGGTCTAGTGGTTAGTGGCCCTGACTGGGGTTCGATTCCCGCCCAGGACAAATGTTTGTGTGATGAGCACGATCATTATTTCTGTGTCTGGGTGTAATTTATCTATAATATGTATGTATTTAGAAATATATAAGTATGTTTATCCGTTGTCTAGTACTCATAACACAAGCTCTGCTTAGCTTGGGACTAGACGGTGTTGTGTGATAGTTGTGGAGTATTATATTATTATTACACTGACTAGAGTAGTTGTGGCCCAGTGGTAACGGTCCCGACTTACGAGTTGTAGTTCGCGGGTTCAAACTTAGCCAGGCGCATTACTTTGTGTAGGTAATTCATTTCATCACCACTGCTCTCAAAACGGTGAAGGAAAACATAGTGAGGAAACCGGCAAGTCCTAGAACCAAAAATTCGAAGACATGTGACATCCACCAACCCGCACTAGGCCCGCGTGCTGGATATCGGCCCATTTCCGCTCCTACAAAGGAGGTCTCAGCAGTGGGAACATTATAAGGCTGAACTATTGAGTTGCTGACGATTCGGACACCATATGTTCGGACACAGCATACCAATTGGCACATTTAACCTTATTTTATCTAACTGTACTAAACAGCTTCAATAAATTTGGTGGTGTCCGAATATATTGTATTCGAATTGTCAGCAACTCGACCTATTATTATTATGCTAACTTTTTGAAGAGAAAATACTTAAAGGTGTTATCTATACTCGTATATTGGATCACAACTTATCTATATGTCGGCGCAGGATGCCGATCATCATTGAAGCTCTGTCCAGGTACTCTGTTTTGTGGGCGATGGCTGGGTATCGAGCAATAAACAAACTATTCCAGATCATACAACTGATTTATTATTATTTACAAAGTACTTTGTGATTATGATGCAGGCTTTAGGTATTCACTTCACAAAACGAGCAGTGAGACAGTCCCCGAGACCAGACGTTGTACGCACGGCTGCCGACAGAGGAAACAGCCCCGCACCTCTGCGGTCGGCACTTTTATCTGCTCGGTTCGTGCTAACGTCAGTGCGGATTCTGTCAAAGTGACATGTGTCACTTTTCACTTAGCTCGTTCATTCGTTCTCAAGCTTCCGTACTATTGACTTCTCCGACACAGCCATCCTGCGGAACACACGTCCCTGTGTGTTAGTCTTCATCGCCACCTCAGCTGGAAGACGTCCACTGACGAGACGTCCCAACAAGCCATCCGTCACTGTGTTCATCACCTCCTCAGCCGGAAGACGTCCACTGACGAGACTTCCAAACAAGACGTCCGTCTCTGTTTGTTACTCTGAAACAACAAATCTAGCACAGTACTTGTTCCACTCGGCCATTTCTGACCATCGTGACTTCAAAGCTTTCTCATGAGAAAACTAATATTCTCTAACGTTCAATGTCACAAAAAAAAACTTTACTCAACAAACCAAATAATTAAAAAAATTGGGTAATAAAAATCGTCATCCAGTCATGTACCAACGTTCCTTGTTCTCATCTTAAAGCCTTAGGAGCCCCCCACGAGTAAACCACTCTAACGCCACGGCACTCATTGCCGAACAGCAATCACAATTGCTCTCTCACATGTGCATCCACCACCGGTCAACACCGTGGATCACATTGGGTATCACTCACTGACTACCCACTATGACTTCCGTCAGAGCTAAACGCGTTAGCTACTGGAACCGTCAACTTTACTACGGCTGATAGAGAACCTTACTCGCGTGCTCCCCACAACTTAGGCTTGTTCATCACCACTGTGATCACTATCTACTTCAACTGGTACATGACTTTCAGGCATCTATCTTAACTATACACACAAGTAAGCAAACTAATCCAAAACACTATATAATCATTAAGCTCTAGGTACATGTGATCTCTGGCTACTAATAGCCCAGTAACCTCTAGTTACTCAACCATTCCTGCGCACCCCTCCAGGATTGCCAAGTCTCTCACGACTTAATGGTTTCCCACATTACGTCCCATGTTTGATTGCAATACCGCGTACTCACGGACTACTGTGACCACTAGATACCGATTTCTATTAAGCTACGGCTACAAATCAAATCTGGTTTAGTCCGATCATTATGTTATCTCAATAATCTCATTATCTCAGCTACTTCACTCTAATTCAATTTCATCAGTTTTGCTTTGATTTTCCCTCTTTCTCTATTGCCTCACACGGTCCTTTAAATTTTGAGTCTAACTTACGCTCCTCGTTCATAATCAAAACAAAGTCTCCTACCGAAAATTTATCGAGTTTTGCCTTCGTCAGATCAAACCTACACTATATTGCGCAACGCATCATCATCTGTTTAACGATAGAGAACGCGCGACTAAAATCGATGAGAAATGATTTCGTGACAAGAGGTCACATGCGGCACTATTACAGGGCATTATCCGCTTTGGATCCAGCCATATCCTATGGTCTCACCCGCCTTGGATCTAGCCTTCTCACTTGGCATCACCCACCTAGGATCTAGCCACACCCTATGGCATCACCCGCCTGGGATCTAGCCTCGTAACCTGGCATCACCCGCCTAGGATCTAACCATAACGAATGGCATCATCCGCCACGGATTAAGCCTCGCAACTTGAATTGCATTATCAAAAACGACCACTTTTTCGTATCTAACGTTAATCCGGCTTTAGTCGACGTTCTCAAAACTCCTTCAAGTCTCCCGACATGATCGCGATCTCAATAGTTTTCAAAATAATCAAAATATCGACAACTCAAACTACGATGTAGGTATTTACCGATCCGCCTAAAACGTTATCAATCGTCCATTGAAAAACTCTGATTACATTTCGAAACCGATTGGCATGGTCAAATTTTTGTACCAGCTATCCGCTATCATAAACACTACTGAAAGCCTGATACACAATCTAATTTTGTAAAATAACGCACACTATGTAAACGAGTTATTTTGTCTAAGATAAGTGGTATACCGGTTAGGCACATTGTTATTTAGTTCACAGTAATCTTTGCTCATTATATCTGACCGGTCGAGTTTTTACGTCAAAAGAGCTAAACTAACAAACACCAAATTACTCGGTCGAATAATATTTGCACGCAACAATTCATCTACCCGCTCACGCATTATTTTTAATTTTTCCGCGCTAGACCGCTATGGTAATCCTTATACAGTCAAAGATGAGTCAATTAAATGGATAAGTTCACTTTTTGTAACACGCGTTTGTAGCATACCGATAATAAAATAGTCTAATTATCTAATTAGCGCAGAAACAATCGCAGATTTATATTCTAGGTCACACGTCAGTGTCAATAACGTCAAAATTATCTATGGAGGAATTATCACTGTCATAAAAAAAATCGAAACGGTATCTACTGGATCTAATGATGTTGAGTTGTAATTATAATTGTTTACGTCGTGAACTTTAGCAATTTTTCACAAATAAAAGTGTGTCACGGTCATACTATTTGAACTGAACCCTTGCAACAATATTTCACGGCCAAAATATCACTTCGCAAATAGATGTTGGGCAAAGCATGAAATAAAATTTCAATTAAACTACGCAAGTAATCTGAACACACTAAACCGACCCTTTAATGTAACAACACTATGTTTACGTTTGCCGTGAAATAGTGATGACAGACATTAAAGTGAAAGAGAGACAACCCTCAGCACCAGAAATAAAATGGAATGTGAATACCTGACCTTGTTCCTGGTGGAGGATCGACAACACACGTCAGTCAACTTCTCGCTCGCTACTTGATGCCTTGGCGTCACCGTCACCGCTGCGCCACTTTCATCAGGACACCGGAAGGAGATGTGACTGGCCATGGGATTAAGTCTTGAAGCTTGAATATCACGTTATTCTGTCGGTTTCCTATTGTTTCTTGCTTATGAAAACACAGCCTGCTTTGTCCAATTTTTCCACAGTGGAAACATTTGACAGGTGACGTTTGAGATGTCTTCATACGTTTTTTGTCAAATGTTTTCTGATCTGGTAGCGCACTTGACACACTGCACCTCAGGCATGCACACACACACGCCCTGCACTTTACATTTTACACTTCAGGTAAGTAAAAGTTTGTAATTCTTGCTGTAATCACTGGTGACTTCGGATTATCAGCAAAGCACTTATCGAAAAGTGGTACATCGTGAACGTGCATTTGCGTCGGTCTTATCCCGGTCACAGTCTGGGTATTACACGGGGATTTACTCAGTTCAAAAACAATGACATCATGGTCCAACATTCGTTGCTCAGGATTAGGGAAAAACCCCAGAAAAAACCTAATCAAACCAAAACTGATAATGACATTGATTAACGGAACTTTGAATCTTATTCGGTCCAGTGCTTCATTCCAGGTCTTCAATTTCTAATTTTCCATTTCAAATAATGACCGCTACTTGTCTTGGCTCTTGCTATTTTCTTCGTGACCGGCGTTACGTAACCTTCGTGCTGCTCATGTTTATTTGCTCGGAATCCCACTTCTAATGTCGGCGCAGGATGCCGATCATCATTGAAGCTCTGTCCAGGTACTCTGTTTTGTGGGCGATGGCTGGGATCTGGAATAGTTTGTTTATTGCTCGATAGCAATAAACAAACTAATCCATATCATACAACTGATTTATTATGATTTACAAAGTACTTTGTGATTATGATGCAGGCTTTAGGTATTCACTTCACACAACAAGCAGTGAGACAGTCCCCGAGACCAGACGTTGTACGCACGGCTGCCGACAGAGGAAACAGTCCCGCACCTCTGCGGTCGGCAATTTTATCTGCTCGGTTCGTGCAAACGTCAGTGCGGATTCTGTCAAAGTGACATGTGTCACTTTTCACTTAGCTCGTTCATTCGTTCTCAAGCTTCCGTACTATTGACTTCTCCGACATATATCTAAAAAAGAGAAACTGACTGACTGACATATCAACGCACAGCCGAAACTAGGTACTGGGACTACGAGCGTGAAATTTTGCACAAAGCTTCCTTTTATAACAAAGGTGAGCACTAAGAGACAATTTCCTAAAATTCACCCCCCAAGGGGATGAAACGGGGGTTCAAAGTTTGTATGCAGATACCTACTTTGACGCGGGCGAAGCCGCTGACAGAAGCTAGTTCGAAATAATTATCAAAATTTTTAAAATTATAAATCAGTAGTCGGTACACTTTCTGAAAACCTAATTATTGTTATTATTTCAGATGTTTCTGTCAGTCAGAAGATGGTGAAAGACTCTTCGGTGAAGTTCGAAACCTTGGATCTATTACCGAGCGAACCATGCGATGTGGTCAGTATGAGGTTCCATTATAAAAAGGCCATCTACCACGACGAAGCGTCATTTACGTGAAATGCTGAGGCGCCTGAGGACTGGTTCGAGTCAGCGCTGGAGATGAATGTCTGGAAGGACTTGGGAAGGCCTTTGCCCAGCAGTGGGACAGTAATAATGGCTAGAAAAAAGTGGGCAAGTGCGAGTCAAACTCGCACACTGAATGTTCCGTACAAACTAAATTATGTATTCCCGAATCGAGTCTCAAAGATTTTTCCTACAAATTTTCAGTTTTCAGATTTATTCCTATATTTGTGCTATAAGACCTTGCTTCATGCCAAATTTCAGTGTTCTAGGTCAACAGGAAGTACCCTATGAATTTCGATTTCCTAAGAAGTGTCAAATTTACGTTTTTTTTTTTCGTTATATTAGAAGATTAATTTTTTCACAGCTTCAAGTGACTGCAGACGTGAGTATATGGTTTTAATTTCAACTCGATACCTCCACGTGTTCTCGAGATAAAGGGTCTTGACAGACAGACAGACAGACGGACGGACAACAAGTTTTCGTATATGGCACTTTTTCACAGAATTTTTCCTTTCTTACTGTCGCTTACGATTTCCTTCCTTTAAACCTCACCTCCTAATTCCAGGATGCTCCCGCTTCCACGACCGCATGAGGAAGTCCATAAGCTCCGGTGTTCCAGTCCCAGTGGTAGGACCCCGCTGCACCGCCGACGGTAACTTCTACCCGATCCAATGCATCGCCAACAGATGCTACTGCGTCAACATCTTGACTGGCATCGTTGAGGACAGGACCGAGTATATCGATCTTCAGAGGACTCCTATTACCCAGTTGGAGTGCTGTGAGTATTCTGGTTTTTTAACCTGTTCGGCAAATGCCTCCCCAAGTTCTTCCAGGTACGGTAGAGGTGTGCCCCGCCTGGGCAGAACATCGCCGTGTCCTCGTGGGATTGATCGGCGGCAGCAATCTCTCGCTCCGGGCCTTGGTACAGGCCATGGTCCGGAGCGAGGAGGAATGGCAGGCGGTCGCCTCCTTCTGCGAAGCAGTCATGCTAGCAAAGGAGGCGGCCGCACGCGCGAGGCAATGGCCCTCGCGCCCCAGCACATCCGATCCCCAGCATCCGATTTCCGGCCACTGTAGGCGCGGGCTTGCGGACGGCGAGTAATGGGTGGCTCGCCGTCCGACCGTCCGGTAACCGTCCGGACCGAGCCCAAGTCGTCGACGGCGCCTACTGTTCCACGCACGCCTCAGGGAGATGTCAGCAAATTTTAGGGGCCCAGCAGGGTCGAAGCCTACTGGGGCCACGGGCTTTATGCACAATTTCTTGCGATTTGACAGTATGACGTGACGTCACAATATGGCATTCGATCCTATTCTTATTTGGAACGCATTGTACTCCTATTTGGATTTCGTCGCTGTAGCCAGCGCTGCGCTTAGGGTTGTTTTCTTAGAGAATAGCACTGGCAGGTCAACATCCCAATCACATGCACAAAACACATTCTATGTGCGTACAGCTAAGCAATGGAATGCTCTGCAAAAGTCTGTGCTTACTGACATAAGCCCACCTCTAATTCTTTAGTCACTCTTTGCTTTCCAAAGCCACGGTAACCTTTTGAACATTCCCGCAACCTTATTAAAGGCATCGGCCTTACTGAGCCCCTTCAGTTTAGCCGACATCTTGTTGAGGCTCATGGAACACTACGCTATGATTTACAAATGACAGCCGCAATCAACCCCCATCTGTGGAGATTGTCTTTGCTGCACCTAACTTGGGTGCGGAGTCTGTTTAGAGTTTTCCAGGTGGGCCATGGCAACTCGTGCCCAGGAGAGAGGCTCTCCGACGGCTCGACAAAGTCATCAGGAGGTTTAAACTTCTCCTGCTCGCAGGTCGCATCTCTCCGAGATGGTGTTACTTTGAGATTTTTCAATTAGGAATTACTATGTTGCAGCCCAAATTTAATTTCTAAGAATCGCCAAACTAGTGGGCAGGGCACATTGCTCGCAAAACAAATGTTCGATGGGGACGAAAGGTTCTGGAATGGCGACCACGTACCGGAAGACGCAACGTTGGAAGGCCTGGAAGGGTCGCGGGAATCCGATGGATGCGAGACGCACAGGACCGGTCATTGTGGCGACATTTGAGGGAGGCCTATGTCCAACAGTGGACGTCTTTCGGCTGAAATGATGATGATGAGTCCAAATTTTGGAAGTTGGTGGTGTGACACCCCGTGCCTCAGAAAGCACGTAAAGCTGTTGGTCCAGCGCCTGGTCTCTGGTCGGGTAGGATTACCGTTCCATCAGACTATGAGAGTAAAGGGACAGAGAGTGCACATGTGTTAGCGCACACGCTTGTGCAATATACTTAATATCTCCTGCGTACTTGGCTAATCTCTATTGAGACTGGCCACCGTGACCGAAATTCATTCGGGAGTTCTAATGATGCCACTACTTATTTTTCGCCCAATCGCTTCCAGATGACGAAGACACAGACTTATACAAACAGTTCTCCGAAGGAGAACCTCCATACAACTTCACGACTCCCTGCCTATTGGACCTGAAGGAAAAGATAGACCTTATCCGCCATAGTGAAGAGGAGGGGTACATTGTGGACTACTTCTACGGCTTCCAGGAATGCCTGCCTGATGGGACCTTTGGGAGGACCGGAATTACTAGGGATGGGAGGTATGTGAATCTTGGTGAAAGCTGTGGGTCTGAGTGTAGCCATGTTTTCACTAGAAGGTGCTGAACTCTTATAATGTTCCTACTACTGGGACTCAGGCCTCCTCTGTAGGAGAGGGAATGGGCCGTAACCGTAATCCACCACGCGAGCCTATTACGGATTTTTGGATGTCACACGTCTCCGAATTTTTGTATGACATACCGGCTTCCTCACAATGTTTTCCTTCACCGTTTTCAGAGGAATGGTGATGAAATAAATTACACAAAGTAATGTGCTTGGCGCAGCGTTGGAAGGCCGCCTACAAGGTGGACCGATGACCTGGTAAGGGTTGCGGGAATCTGACGGATGCGAGACGCACAGGACCGTTCATTACGGCGACACTTGGGGAGGCCTATGTCCAACAGTGGACGTCTTTCGGCTGAAATGATGATGGTGATGATGAATGTGCTTGGCTGGTTTTGAACACGCGACCTAAAATTCGTAAGTCGAGGCCGTTACCACTGAGCCACCATTGCTCCCTGGGTGCTGAACTCAACATTTTTAATTAGAGGACTTCATCCAAGTTATTGCAGTTTTGTCAGGAGATTGGATTAATGCTCCTAGCTATCTTGTATCACAGTTAATTGTGGGATGTTTTATAACCATTTCCAACATCGAATTTATCTACCCTCAATGGTGGCTTTAGGGGGTGGCGAATAGGGTTTAGTCGCTCTCGCTGGGGCCTCGCGCAACGACTCAAAAAGCGATATTAAAGGTAGAACTACACTGGGTACACGTGGGCCATAACACCGATCTGGGTGCGTCGGGGTCCAAAGATTTTTTAGGTTTGTAGAGCTACATTAGATCCACGCCACGCGACGCTACTCTACCTACCAGTCAGGCGTGGCCCACGTGCGTGGCCCACGTGTGCGTCGGTCTAATGTAGTTCCTGCTTAACACTTATTATTTTATCCTTAGCAAATGGTGATTTGAAACAATAAATTAATATTGGTTTCTTCATGGTATTCTACTTAATTATTTCTTAATTAATATTAACAAATGTTTTATCTCTTGCTATTCCATTCAGTTTTATTATTTAAATTGGCTTCTGCTATTCTATTTAAATTAAATAAATTAATATTTAGTTACTTAGACATATTTTTTTATAAATCTGTGTGAAAGATATTCACATGAATTTATGGTATTTTTTATGTACCTATTTCTTAGTCTTATTATTGTAGTTGTAGCGACATCTATGGCGTCCATAGATATAAGAAATATTTCTATGATGGCGTCAAATAAGAACTAATCCGGCATCGCACAATTAAAGTTCTCCAGTCATATAGAACAGCCCGAAATTATCCATCGGGCAGTTGCCCACCAGACATAACACTCGTCTGGTCGGAGGATCCTCCCTTTTCAACGGAGGTTTGCGGGACTTTACTCTCTGTTCCGCTTACCTCCAAATAGTATTTATGTTTGATAATAATTTATGAGAAGTTATGTGTTGATGTCTCGTCTATCATCAGAAACTTACCTTCGATTCACAAACAATGCATTTCCGCACGGCGCGGCGGCGCTTCGCTGCCTACCCTTGACTGTTTTAATCCCCGAACACTTTTACAGAAAAATCTGCATAGACGAGAGAGGTGCTCAAATTGAAAATTATGGAGTTGACCGGACTTCAGACGATTTCGAGACGATGGACTGCAGTAAGTTGATGATTAATTAATATAATGAACTTGGTAGGTAGTAGGTAGAAATAGTGTGGGTTGCGTATCCCAAAACCCACAGTATTTTTACCTACTACCTACTAGAAGTAAAGAAAAAATTGAGAGTTTGAAAGGACCCAACTTCATCTTAATAAAATTGAGTAAGATTGTGCAAATTTAACAGCACTATAACGTTTTGAATTTTTGAAGGCAAAAATTCAAAACGTTATAGTGCTGTTAAATGTTGCGTCGTACCGTGCAGAGTGCAGTATCTAATTTAGAAAAATCTATGCGAGTCTCAAAAGCCTTTTGTTATCCCGGAACTGGAGGTATCAGTCGAGTCTCGAAAATGCGGGTAAAATCGTCGTGACTCTCGATATTTTCGATACCGAGACTCCCGGGATGAAAGCTTTGTTGGACACCCAATAAATGACCGTCTCAATGTTCCAGATCTAAGTATTTTCTTGCTTTAGACATGATCTTCTCATCGGACACGATTTTTTCGGGAGGTGTCCGTGTCGGATTCGGCGGAAAGAAACGCTTGGGTGTCACAATTGTGCGAATCACACAGAGGACACGGTGGAGCATACGGTGGAGGTGTGCTCCGCTTGGGGGGAGCACCACCGTGTCCTTCTTGAGACGATCGACGGCGACGACTTGTAGCCGGCATTGGTTCAGGCCATGGTACGGATTCGAGCAAGAGGGAATGGGAGGCAGTCACAGTCTTTTGAGAAACACTAATGCGAGAAAAGGAGGCGGCCGAAACCGTGAGGCTAAGATAAGCCTCACACCCCGGTTCCCGCCGGAGATGCACCGGGCGTCGCGAGTCTCAGGGCGATTTATTATTATTATTATTATTATTTCCGGCCACCGAATGTACGGGCTTGTGGACGGCGAGCATTTGGCGTAAGGACTACTAAGGACCAAGCCCGGGACGCCAGCGACAGCGCGTTGTGTTCCACGCGCGACTCAAATAGATACAAGTAAAGCTAGAACTACATAAAACCGACGCACTCGTGTAACACGCCTGATTTGTACGTAGAACGACGTCGCGTGACGTCGTGTGGCGTGTATCAAGTGTAGCTCTATAAGTCTAGTTTCCATATAAAATGTATGGAGACCGACGCACCCAGATCGGCGTGGGTGGCACACGTATGCGCAGTGTAGTTCTAGCTTAAAGGCAGAACCACACTGCACAGACGTTTTATATGGAAACTAGACTTATAGAGCTACACTTGATACACGCCACACGACGCCACGCGACGTCGTTCTACGTACAAATCAGGCGTGTTACACGTGTGCGTCGGTTGAATGTAGTTCTAGCTTCAGAACGACGGGGCCAGTTAGGGCATACGCTTGCCAGGATTGCTGAATTGTTCGAAGGTGTTACTGTAGCAGAAAGCAGTGGTGGCCGAGTGGTAACGGCCCCGACTTACGGAGTTGTAGGTCGCGGGTTCAAACCCAGCCAGACGCATTATTTTGTGTAATTTATTTCATCACCACTGCTCTCAAAACGATGAAGGAAAACATCGTGAGGAAACCGGCATGCCCTAGAACCAAAAATTCGAAGACATGTGACATCCACCAATCCGCAGAGTACGGCCCATTCCCTCTCCTAGAGAGGAGGCCTGAGTCCCAACAGTGGGAACATTATAAGGCCGACTATGTTATGCTATGTTACTGCCATGTAGCCCTCGCAAAGGTCAATTGAAGGATCACTGTGGGTTTTAGTTGGCAAAAGTCTGACAGTCTCTTTCGCTACACCCAGAGGGAGAGACAACATTTGATTTCCTACGTAAAAAAATGACATGACCTTCATTATAACCCAATTTGCCCAAAACGTTCGGTTTCGGTTCAAGTATTTCAAAATAAAAACACTTAACTAATTAAAACTTTAAATACACTAAAGGCAATAACTACTAATTAAAATATGGCGTCATAAAACTCCTTCGCATCGCTGTCAACTGGAAGTGTGCCCAAAAGGCTGGCGACATTGCCATGTTGCAGCCCCAGCATTTGGATAATTCTTTAAAAAGCGTATGAGCACTCGGACACCACGGCTCAAGAGTTTCAAACAATTTTTTTTTGTTCTAGTGCTAGTACTTACATTAATTAAAAAAAATTACATATCTTAAAAAAAAATATTATAAGTACCTATTACAAAAAAAAAATTAAAAAAATTCTCAAGTTAGTTTTATGTCGTATAAATATTGCATAGCAATTAGCATTTTTTAATGGTTTTTAACGTTATAAAAAACGGCGCAACCGCATTCCCACTCGCTAAAATATTCTTCATCTTTTATACTTACTGCTTCTTGTTTTGTTTTACAGAATGCGCTCAAACTGCCAACGTAATGGGCGATGTACCGGAGAAGCCAATATGCTGTAAGAATGGCAGCTTTAGGAAAATACAATGTCGCAGAGGAATGTGCCGGTGTGTTGATTCCGATGGAAAGCAGCTTGGTCTAGAATCCGTTGATGTCACACTACTGGACTGCTACACGCCAGACTGGAAATCTTGCTAGAACATGCAAGAACCTATTCGTATATTTTAAGTAGAAATTATTTTAAAAAAAATTACATAAAAACTTTTCAGAGTTTTATTGTTCAATTACTTTTCTACAGTAGCAACCCAAAACGTTAGATGGTATCATTTTCCTCACCCCGTTCCACGAAACTAATATGACTTCAGAACTACCAACTTATGTTTTAAATATGTTCACGCTTGGTTTCTAAATGTGATAAGCAGAAAGCCCAGAATTAAAAGCTTTACATGGAGACTTTAGTTTTATTCATGTCGCTACGACTACTTCATATGTTGACCTATGAGAGGTTACATATTATTTAAAAAAAGATTAAAATTATAGGTACCTACAGCGATGTGGACAAAGACATTAAATACATATATACTACCAATAGACAGGACATAGCGAACAAAATCGTGCTCCGATACTTATTACCTAGTGGTCATAAGTCGCTCAGTCTAGTATGACGCCCCTACACGTCAAGTCGTGTTTGTATCCGCTCTATGCATTGAAAGAAAATCATTTTCTGAGAAAATATTCTGAACTGCGCATTACGCTATTGCAAATCTTGTTATGATAAAATGACTGGACCTAACTTCGGTTTATTTTCGTAAATATTTTTGGTATTTACGAAGTAATTAATTAAAATTCAATAATTTTGAGAAATAGTTCTAGAACATTTGCTGGTTTTGTGATAACGCCATCTATTGCTGAAAAGCTTAACCTTACCTTTATCACACACTGAGGCTCTACCACGAACTCATAATGTGATCCATTTTACGACCTAAACCGAACTGTTAAAGGGATGGAGCTATATAGGGTGTATAGCTCCATCACTCTTTTTCGCTCGTACGACTGATATTTTAAAATTATCATGGTAAGGCCCCTGGCCACCTACCGAGCGATAGTTAAATAATTATAAATTTTGACAAATTTAATTCGCGTGTTTGCTATTCAAAGCCAGATGGCGTCACTGAGACATAGGATGACAGTTTTTCTTAAGACATTTGTTCTGATAGCCGCTCTATTGTATCTTTAAATCTCTTTGGATGTGGATAAGCAGTGTTCAGTGCTGCTTCTGCACTACTTGATTATTACTTTATTACAATCGCTTTCTTGACAATAGTCAATATATACAAATTGAACAATATAAGAAGCATCATTAATTTCTCTTTTCTAAACAATAATTATTCTACGATGCGATGTTTGAAATTGAGTCCTTTTTTTTCTTCCCATGATGACAGGACAAAGGCAAAGGCAAAGCCATGCAGCCATAGTCTTATTTGAAATTGAGAGTCCAAAACTTTCTCCTTGACAAGCGGAAAACGCTAATGTCATAACGTAACGTCATATATTTTATCTGTGGATGATTGTTGAAAGTAAATGTTTTTTTCTTGAATTTTATTTGTTCAGAAGTTCTTGCGGTGGATTTTGCGAATGATATTGAATCGAAAATAACTAGTGGATATGTGATTTGATATTGTAACACACTGCCGAATAATTAGCTTTTATATTTTTGTAATGTTCCCGAATCGGCGTTATAGGTTATAATACATTCGTCATCATCACCAGGTTATGCCAAACTTATTTTTAGCTTCTAAAAACGCTAAAACAAGGCTGTGTTAAGAGTTAAAAGTGTTCTATATTAAATTCACTTGATATTTGAAGTTATAAAGTCAAGAAAATGGGTCTGATCATATCAAGATTTCGCGTAAGTATATTGAGTTTGATTGATTTTTACATATGTTTTGTAATAGAGCCAAAACTATTTCGAAACGTTTGGAATATTCTTTTGGCGGCAACTCAAATGTGTGTCCATGACCTGAGGGTTTTATAAATGGTCTATTCAGGCAGGTAATCGTTCCTAGGCATGGATCTACTGCATTATTTTGTGTCATCCTTTCTCTTTCGAATCGTTCAGTCTTTTTGAAAGTTTCATAGATTTGTCTACGCAATTAAATTTCAAGCCGTACTCTGGTGATTATGGGGGTCCTCATGGAACACTCCAATGGTCATCAAATGTTGGTAATATACCACAGTAGAAAATAACTTTGAAAAAGCCATCATAACTTTTAATTTTAATCATTTAGAGACTACCTCCACCACTACCATCTTATTAATAAGAAACTGCTTCAATGAAAGTGTATCTTACAATCATTACAATAATATTGATAGTATACATGAATATTTAATTTACCATTTAATCTCTATTTAATAATGATACTCACCATTCTACAATAATTTAAATCATTTTTTTTTTAATCTTCATTAGGAAGAAGCCTTTATGCCTAATTCATGTCTTTTACTTTTAATTTATTTACAAGTTACTTATTAATTTTAAAATTTTAAACTTTATGAAACATTCTAAAATCATTCCATATCATTATGATCTACTCATAATTTGTATAAACACTTAAAACATTTTAATAATACTAAGCTGTTTCATCACTGATATTGATAAAAGCTAGATATTATTATAAACAAGATTTCAACAAGATTGTAAGAATTCATATCTTTTGAAGAATACATTTTTTTCAAAGAAAAACAAATACTTATTAGAATAATGTACTGTCATTGCTATTGTTTTTTTTTTTAATAGTTTATGCACAAACTTTTTTTTTTTTTTCACACTATTTCAAAATGTTTTTAAATTCTAATGAATTAAAATAAAACAGTGAATTGACAATGATTATGTGTCTGGTAGTGGTGGCTCAGATAGGATAGGCCTTTTTGGCCTTGCTCAGGTATTTTTCTCTTTTTAATGTTTTTATTTTTTTTGTTTTATACAGAGATTATTTTTTTATTGTTGTTTGTTCTATGCGAGTCTCATTTTTTTTCTTTCTTCCTTTCCTTCTTTCTCAGTGGTAACAGCCCCAACTTAAGGGTTGCATGTCATGGATTCAAATACTGACAGTTGCCTGCGCAACTACTTTTTGTAATTAATTTCATCACCACTACTCAAAAGTAAAGGAAAACATTGTGAGATAACTGGAAATTGTCTTACAACCTTACATTCGAGGATATGTCACATTCACCAACCGGCACTTGGCCTGTGTGGTTCTTCGTGGCCTATTCTCTCTTCTAGAGAAAAGGCAATGTAAAGATTATAACACTGATTATGCCATTATTATGCTGTAAATAAGATCAAAAAGAATTTTTTAACTCTAGAATAAACAAGAAGTGAATGAAGACAGTATATATGTAGCACTAGCTTCTGCCCGCGGCTTCATTCGCGTGAATATAGGTTTCTCCATACAAACTTTGGACCCCCGCTTCATCCCCTTAGGGAGGGAATTTTGGAAAATCCTTTCTTAGTGCTCGCCTACGTCATAAAAGGAAACCTTGTGCAAAATTTCACGCTCCTAATCCCAGTAGTTTCAGCAGTGCGTTGATATGTCAGTCAGTCAGTTTCCCCTTTTATAGGTATATATAGATTATTGTAAAATAATTCTAATATGAAAAAAATTTCATAAAATTGTTAGGATAAATATTTCCAAACTAAGTACATATTTAATTCCAAATTCATATGATTTCCCCATTATATGGTGAATGGTGCATTCACCATCCACCATATAATGGGCAAATCCACCACTACCATTGTAGTGGTGGACTTTCAAATAAAGTTTGACCTCCTGAGTTTGTTTCGGTGTTTTTTCCCAGGGTAGTCAGCTAGGAAACATTGGCCTCATCTAGTTTAAATTGACGAAAAATAGATGTGTTAAAGCGTTTTTTTTTAAATCTAATTGCAAAATATCATTTATCATTTAAATAACGGCAACAGAAAAACTGGTTCATTTACAATCTATTTTTAGATTGAATTTAACTTTGAATACAATACACACATTTTGGTGTAAGTTTCAAAACTGACCTCCATTGTTACAAGGAGTATCAAATAACTTTCCAGTCACTTTGAAAAGTATTAAATAACTATTATACGAAAAATAATTTGGCCTTTCCTAAACTAGAAATAAACAAAAGTATACCATACTACTGATACTGTTAGGAATATGCAAAATTGAGACTAAAGATTGCAATACTAAGCCATATGCGTGGGCTTGCGAACGACGAGCAATATGTAGCACGCCGTCCGGCCGTCTAGTTACCAAGAAGTCAAGCAAAAGTGAAGAAGTTAGTAGTCAAGCGCGAGTCTCAAAGAGATGTCACCAAAACTGTATGGGGCCCAGCAGGGTCGAAGCTTACTGGGGCCATGGGTTGACTTTCGAAAGGGAAACGGAACGCAAGCCAAAGAAGGAACACAGGTGTGGTTATAGTCAGTAAAAGTCTGACACGCCATGTTTCGCCCTAAAGTAGGAAAAATCATGTGATGATTTCCCGGGAACCATAAAAAAACCATATTGTAATAAGTTCAATTTAATTGCAATAAAGACAGAATTAATATGTTTATTAATGCACCCTGTATCGTGTTCATACTCCTGAGTAATTCCTAGGGTGGGGACCCAATGTTTCTAAAAAAATTACATTCAAACTTTTGATTAAATGAAAAATCCCAAAAGGTCAGCTACACTGGATCAACTATTAAAATTTAGAAAAAAAAAACAATTTTGAGTGGTGTTTTTTAATGGTGTGCATTTCTTTTAAAAGTCTTGAGTCAAAGCCTTGAGCATCGACGCCGAGTTGCTGGCCTGTCGGTTTTCTATCGATTACATTTCGGGGAGTGTGCGTTGGAATTGCACAATTTAATTCTACCAAGTCCGTTCCATCATCGGACCACTAGACGTACGGCGTTGCGCCATCGGTACATGGTGGAAACCCACCCATACGTACAAAGCGTTTTGGGAATACATTAATTATGCGTACAGCTAAGGAGTGGAATTCCCTGCCGGAGTCTGTGTTTCCTGATAGCTAGGTAGAACCTAAGGTCTTTAAGTCAACAGTTAATACGTTACTTCTAGGCAAGCGTGCTCGATCGTCGGCCACATTAACGCTTACCATCAGTTGAGATAGTGGTCAAACGCGAGCCTATCAATAATAATTTTAAAAAAAGTCTGGATGTCAATTTAAAAAAAAACCACAATATCATAGATTCGATAAAATTTCAAGAATACTTACAGCTATGTTTATCAATATTCAACTAACAAATAAATAAATATGAGTGAGAAACAATGTGAGCATTGTTGGCTGTATGTTTATTATGCATTGTTTTCGTAATGTGCTTCAAAGATATCCTTGAAAATGTACGTAAATTATACCGATCGTACTGAACTTCGAAAATGTAATGAAATGTCGCTATTTTGCATAAGTCATCATCATCATTCGCTGGCCTCTATCCAGGGGCGGACTATGAACTTGTGGGGCCCTGAGCTAACACTATATGGGGGCCATATGATTAAGTAATCGCAACAGAATCCGGTCTGGGTGGAGCGTGACGGCGCGACGTAACAGAATTTTACTGACTAAAACTACATCTGTGTCCTTCAGTTACTCTTTGCGTTCTAGGACTACGGGTATCCTTTTCAGAAAATTTCGGCGGTCCTAGCGGGCATCAGCACTACTAAACCGTAGGGTTAGCCCCTACGGTTTGCTGACATCTCTTAATCTCTTTAAGGAGCGCGTGAATCACAACGCGCTGTCGACGACTGGGGCTCGATCCGGTCGATTATTACTGGACTGCCAAATGCCGGACGGCGAGCTACCCATTGCTCGACGTCCACAAGCCTGCGTCTACCGTGGCTGATATTGGGGTCGGGGTCTCGGGGCTTGAGGAAATCACGCGTTCGACCTCCTCCTTCGCTAGCATTACTGCTTCGAAGAAGGAGACGACCGCCTGTCCGTTTTTCGGACATTGGCATTATGTATAACTTCATAATAGGGCCCCAGAAGTAGAAACGTGGACTTAGCAAAAGATGCGATCTGATTTCTGCCCCGTTAAGGTGAATGCTGCAGGGTAGCCATATTCAATTTTTCGGAAGTTTTTTGCATTTCGCAGGTCAGTGTCAGGTTCATTAAAATATGATTAAATAGGTTACTTATAGGCAAGCGTGTTCCATCGTTGACCACATCATCGCTTACCATCAGGTGAGATAGTGGTCAAACGCGAGCCTAACCATAATTAAAACAAAAAAGATCGGAGAATTTCGTGCTAAAATTGCTCTTAAGGTGACGAAGAGGAGCACGCAAGCCAGCATTTGCATAGCTGCGTTGCTTTCTCCCAATAGAATTATGATGGTATTAAAAATCATCAATGTAATCTATGACCACAGACACACACCGGTTATGAATAGGTACAACCCTGACCTTCTCGAAGGACATCACTAAAAATATCGATGTATGTCCTTCTAAGGCCTCTCGACGTCTACCGTATAAATCCATTTTGTTAATCGCCTTTGAAACGAAATTATATAATATATTATGTAGAATAGCATTGAGGAGCTCGTGCTAAGTAATTACATCCGTAGGGGTCAAGCAAGCAACGCTTACCGAGGTTGGACGGCCGATGGGTGGCCTCAACATTGACTTTTTATTTTCAAAGTATAGCAACCAATCTCTAGTGTTTAATATTTTTTTATTATTCTTCAGATATATATGTCACCATAAAATTGTAAATACCGTTAGATTATAATCTGTCTCGTGATATTATAAACTATCGAATGATTGTAAACCGGAATATACTGCTTACAATTTAACAAACCGGCCTACTGTAAGACCAACCACTCAGGGGCAGCCTTCGGACAGTTAACAATTTAACTCGCGATAGATTGTGATTATAATGCAAAAAAAATAATAAAGAAATACTTCATGTTTCTATTGTGTGAAAGATTTTAATGAACTTCTGATAATATCCACAAGTTTCATTAAAAAAAATGTCTCCTGCATTTGCGCACTAGTCGATTGACCACTCGAGCACTAGGGCAGAGATTTCGAGATTTCTCCATGCCTAAGAAAGCACGTTAAGCACTTGGTCCCAGCTGTCAATTTTAGATCTTTCATAGTTGTTACGGATAGTCTGAAGATAAATCTGACAACTGCCTTGCCAAGGGTAGGGTTGCCATTATTTGCTTCATGGGTTGCCATCTCTAAGATTTGGCAACAAGGACAAAGAAGCGTATAAGCCCCGGATTTCGAGGCTAATAACCCGGACATATCATAATTTTTTTAAAAATTACACAGTATAATAAAAAAATAAAAAAATGTTGAAATGGTCATAATTTTTTTTTTTTATTAATTGTCACAAAAATTAAACAGAATTATAATGCGCGCGAGTCTCGCTAACACCCGGGCGGGGCCGCGGGGTAGGCGTCCCATGGTTTGATAATTTTATACCCAGACTTCAAATGAGATCCCTCCCGGATGCTCCCTGGACGCCCTTTAAACTAGGACAAATTCGGGGAAACCCGGACAGATGGCAACCCTAACCAAGGGTAACAATTACTGGATTGTGGAGGTCAGAGAGGCAGTCGATCCATGTAAATTACTGATATCCAGTTGGGCAACAGCTACGAAGACTAACTGATAATGTTGAAATAATGACCAGCTTCATCCTCGCACTAGTGTTAGAAAACTTTGAAATTCATTGCTTTTTTCTGCTATAATGTACATGTATTATACACCTAAACCTTTCTCATGCATCACTTTGTCTATTCGTGAAAACCGCAAGGAGATCCGTTCAGTAGTTTTTGAGTTTATCGCGAACATACAGACAGACGTGGGGAACTTTTATAATATGTAAGGGTTACATGATCTGTTCATGTAGACAATAATTGATTTCTGGTCATTAGAATAGAATAAACTTTACTGTACATCAAAATAATCCATCCTACTTCAACACTATTGTCTTTCTCATTCTAACCAATAAATATTGTATTTAATTGGTCTGCGCCCCTCGTCAGCACTTGACTGAAATCCCTAGTATGGTTACAGTTACTGTATTCCTTTAGCCTTGCTTAGAATTAGAAGCACACGTCTCACGTAATATATTTTTTTATTATTATTATTGATAGGCTCGCGTTTGACCATCATCTCACCTGATGGTAAGCGATGATGTGGCGGACGATGGAGCACGCTTGCCTAGAAGTAACCTATTCACTCTTGACTTAAAGACCCCTAGGTTGTAGCCATCAGGAAACACAGACTCTGGCAGGGAATTCCCTTCCTTAGCTGTACGCATTATGAATGTGTTCCCAAAACGCTTTCTACGTATGGTTGGGATGTCCACCATGTACCGATGGCGCAACGCCGTACGTCTAGTAGTCCGATGATGGAACGGACTTGGTGGAATTAAATTGTGCAATTCCAACGCACACTCCCCGAAGTGTAATCGATAGAAAACTGACAGGCCAGCAACTCGGCGTCGATGCTCAAGGCTTTGGAGTTTTGATTCGACAAGTGCATCATCACCGATGATCCTCTTGACTCGCTTCTCAATCGACTCCAGGGCATCAAGCTGGTATTTGGCAGACCCATCCCAAAGATGAGAGCAGTATTCCATACACGATCGAACTTGCGCTTGATAAAGTTTGAGCAGCTGTTCCGCCGTGAAGTACCGTCTCACCCTAGCTGCCTGTTGAGCTTTTGCCTCGATGTAAGAGCCGAAATTGAGGGTAGGATGGAGAGGGTATGTTACCGAAACATACCTTCCAATATAAAGTTAAGGATTAATAAATAGTTATTATTCAAATCCTTAAAAACCGTATTTGCTTTGGTGTCCACCTATTAACCCCAACAGTGGGTTTATCCATTAAAATATCCAGTTGCAGATAGGTACAACTCGGCTAATGGTCTGCACATTTGGAGATCTCCGTTGATTGATGACATTGAACGTTTAGATCAAATCATGATGAAATTGTTCAATGATGACGATCATGGAACATCATCGTTAATGTTTTGATTATATCAACATCATTGGCCGCCGACTAAATTTTGATAGATCACGATTTAGTTGCGTCGTAGCTTAGGCAGCTATCTGGGGTGATCTCCGGCCATCGTAGGTGCGGGCTTGCGGATGGCGAGCAATGGGTAGCTCGCTATCTGACTGTCCGGTAGATATGGACCGAGCCCGACTCCTCAACGGCGCTTAGTGTTCTACGCGCGTCTCAAATAGTAGCGGCTTAGTAGGGCTGATGCTCGCTATGGCTATAAATCCAAAAATTCTAACTTTTGTCAATCATACATACTTACTGCATTTTTTTAGGTGTTGAAAAAATTGGTTTTTAGGGTTCCGTACCTCAAAAAGAAGAAACGGAACCCTTATAGGATCACTTTGTTGTCCGTCCGTTTGTCTGTCTGTCTGTTTGTCAAGACCCTTTATCTCGGGAACGCGTGGAGGTATCGAGTTGAAATTAAAACTATGTACTCAAGTCTGCGGTCTCTTGAAGCTGTGAAAAAATCAAATTTCTAAGTTAACGAAAAAAAAAGATACGGCCGTTTATGTCACAAAAAACGTATAAGTATTTCAACACTCGAGGAAATCAAAAATTTTCCCGTTGACCCAGAATCCTAAAATTTTGCATAAAGCAAGGTCTTATAGTATATATGTATATATGTAGTATATATAGTCTAAGTATATAGTAGTATAAGTATATATGTAGATACGTCACCAAAAAAAAAAGTTACAATTCGGAAAAATCTTCGTAACTCAATTCGGGAATCGAACTGTTTTCATAGGTAAGTTTGTGCGGAACCCTCAGTGCGCGAGTCCGACTCGCACTTTAGTACCTGGGAAGGTACTAAAAAACCTTTTAGCGCTTAGAATTTTTATCGGCGCATAGGATTGAGCGTAGGATTTAGAAATCATTTATCTAATCTTCGTTACGCAGTTATCTACTTCATTCAATTCGATACGATTTTGTCAATATGGAAAGGGTAATGAGCAGTTTTTTTTTTTTCTATCACACAATACCGTCTAGTCCCAAGCTAAGCAGAGCTTGTGTTATGAGTACTAGACATCTGATAAACATACTTATATATTTCTAAATACATACATATTATAGATAAATTACATCCAGACATAGAACAAATGATCGTGCTCATCACGCAAACATTTGTCCTGGGTGGGCATCGAACCCACGACCGGCATAGCAGTCAGAGCCACTAACCACTAGACCAACAGGCCAGTCAAAAATTTTTGATGTAGGAGTTCATCGAGTAACTCTTCCCGCACTGTGTGGATCCAGAGGTTTCAGACTTTTACTGACTAAAACCCACCTGTATTTTTTTTTGGGTGCGCTTTTTTTCGCGCTCTATCCTGTTAGACTTTTACTGGCTAAAACCCACTCCTGTTCCTGCCCTGGAACGAAGACAAAGTTTCGTTCCAGGGCCCGGAGGTTCTCTTTCGGTACAACCCATGGTCACTCATAAAAACTCCCATCCCTTATTTCAACCCCTTCAAGTCTTATTTCATCGAAAAAACGTAGCCTATGTCCTTCTCCAAGGTCTAATCTATCTCTGTACCAAATTTCATTAAAATAGGTTCAGCGGTTTAGGCATGAAAGTGTAACAAACAGACAGAGTTACTTTCGCGTTTATTATATTAGTAGGGATGAAAGCGAACTATATAGAGAAGCCTTATATATGTAGACACCAATCCACATTCTGAAACAATAGAACTCTTCACTAGTTTATTTTTATGAGTCACAATCTTGATTTGTGATCTCATAAGTGTTGTTTACTAAGATGGTTAGGTACAGTTAACCGCTCTTCTTTGTGATGAACTCGTGGCTAAAAGATAACAGCTGCATGAATCTTCGAGGTTAAGCAACACTTGGTGAGGTCGGTTCGTGGATGGGTGACCATTCATATACGGAGACTCTTGTGCCTCTGAAAGCAGTTGTCTTGTAGATCTTTGACAGCCTTTGACAAGGGAGACATTCGCGCTAGTACTCCTTGACTGCACAAGTGTCACTAATTTGCTGAATCCTCCTCCTCCTTCCTGCGTCGTATACCTCAATGCTGAAGGTCATGACCTTCCTGCTTCATCACTTTCATTTTTATGATGTTCTTCCATCATGCTGAACCAGAGGATCACCGAATTCCCTCACAAACATCCTGAAAAACCTGGGAGGGCTAATTTGCTTTTGGAAGGGGATGGGCTGGATGAAATACTCGTTCCAATAAAACCTCAGTCCCTTAGGGCTTAGGGGACTACAGAGCACTTAATGTTCCGCTACGATCCCCCATATGCTGGGGATTCTTTAAGAACTAATATGTGTTATTCCTTTATAGCCAAATTAGCAATTGCCAGTGACTTCATACACGAGAATGTAAAAAAAAATGTATGTCCTTCCCCTGTACCATGACGTTCAAAGTAAGATTGAAATAAAGAAAAGAAGAAAAAAAGAAAAACTGTTTATTTGCGCGAAATGACGCAATCTTAAAACTAGCAAACAAACATTGTAAATTGATAGGGAAGATATGCGTCACATCCGCGCAAAACGGCCTAACGCTCAGCACGCACTATGCGTTAAGCTCACAGCGCTGGTTTTCAGCGTGGGCCGGTGGCGGTGTCGACATAAAGACGCCCGAACGGTGCAGTGTACAACAAGATTTGGATAGAAAAAGGAAATACATATGAATTATAAATTAAAAAGAAAAGAAAATTAAACTAAATAAAAATAAAAAAAAAATAACGTGACAAATACATTAATATAAAGTGGCAACACCACGACGCGCCCGAGCAACTCGTTTTTATAATCTGTGGCATAGACCACAGACGCTACTACGTGATTGGACGCGATCGCGATGCTGTTCGACAAAAGGATATGACCGAATGTGACGAAAGCTATGATGGTTTTGGAAATTCAAATAATTCTGATTGTTTCATTCTTACTTCAGTGTGGGTAAGAGACAGAGCTATACAGGTTGTCTAGCGCCATCTCTTACCCACAATGGAATAGGAATAAACAATCTTACTTTAAACGTCATGGTAACCCCCCTAGTTGTTCCGGGTCTTGTGTATGAGAATTTACATATTTGTGAATGGACCCACGATACAGGAAGAATTTCTAGAGTGAGGTAACGTTTTGTGACTACGGCAAAGCCAAAGGAGGGTTTTTTTTAGGTTGGAAAATCATCTAATGACAAATCTCGCTCTTGGGCGGAGCGAGAGATAGTGTCAGACTTTTACTAGATAAAAACCCACTCCAGTTCCCTCGTTGCCTTCCTTTCAGAATCAGACCCTAGGCCCCAGTAGGCTTCGACCCTACTGGGCTCCTACGATTTGCTGACATCTCCCTGAGGCGCGCGTGGAACAGTACGCGCCGTCGACGACTTGGGCTCGGTCCGGACGGTTACCGGACGGTCGGACGGCGGGCTACCCATTGCTCGCCGTCCGCAAGCCCGCGCCTAGCCAAAGGAGGCTTATGATTTTGACAGGCTATGTATGTACAGCCAGGGGTCAAAAGTGCAGTTGCACTCCATCAATGCTAAAGTGTCTAAAATGTCTTTGTAGAAGAGAGTCAATGGTTCATGCCTGATTTGATTTGTAGCATAGAATATATAGTATTGATTAAACTAGTTGTGGACTATGAAACTTCTACAACAAAAAAATTTTAGACACTTTAGCATTGGTAGAGCGCAACTGCACTTTTGACCCCTGACTGTACATATGTATGTATCTGAGTATGTTCATTTGTTCCCTCACAGCTCCTAATCTACTCTGTTTTGTGTTAAAAAAAAAAAATTAGATAAATACGTCGTGTTTGGTATCATTTGAAAAAGCTTCACTTGTAAATACCAAAATAAATATTATAGAAGCACAGTGATTTAACAACAAAATTGTTTAAATTAAAAAAAGTAAATAAGTAACTAAAACCTGAATACGACAAAAAAAAAACGACTGAAAAAGTATGAAAAAAGATTTTCAGGATGCTGAAATAAACAAGGTAACTGGAAAAAGCTTAGCATTTCAGCATTCTGAAAATCTTTTTTCATACTTTTTCAGCGTCGTTCTTTTTTGTCGGGTTTTAGTTTTTTTTTAAAGAAAGAAAGATAAAGGTCAATGTCGAATAGTTACACCCCTTTTTTTACCTGGGAAATCGTCAAATAACTCTCCCGCTCTGGGTGTAGCGAGAGGCAGTGTCAAACTTACTGACGTTTTTTTTTATTAATGATAAGTTCGCGTTTGACCACCATCTCACCTGATGGTAAGCGATGATGTGGTCGACGATGGAGCACGCTTGCCTAGAAGCAGCCTATTCACTCTTGACTTAAAGACCCCTAAGTTGTAGCTATTAGGAAACAGACTAAAATCCACGTGTGTTCCTTCAGTTGCCTTTTGCGTTTTAAAGCCGTGGTAATTCTTTCGAGCAATCCTATAGCAAGTTGTTACTCATGATGCGCGGTTGAGTGTACGTGCCTACGCGGCTACGTAATGCGGTGTGTTATCGAGTTACATACTGATGTTTTCAATGCCAGTTACATCAGATAAAAGAATACATAGTATATGTAGATCTTGATTCGCCTGAACGGAAGTGGAAAAAACAACGCAGGAGTAGCCAGTAGAAATTGGATATAATCTTCCTTTTTAGGGTTCCGTAGCAAAATGACAAAAAACGGAACCCTTATAGATTCGTCATGTCCGTCCGTATGTCAAAGCCACTTTTTTCCGAAACTATACTGTTGAAACTTGGTAAGTAGATGTATTCTGTGAACCGCATTACGATTTTCACACAAAAATAGAAAAAAAACAATAAATTTTGGGGGTTCCCAATACTTAGAACTGAAACTCAAAAAAAAATTTTCATCAAACCCATACGTGATATATGATGTACATTACCATTGCAAACTTCCAAAAATTGGTTTGAACGAGATCTAAATCGAGTAAGTAGTGCATCTATGGATAGGTCTTCAAAAATGATATTGAGGTTTCTAATATCATTTTTTTCTAAACTGAATAGTTTGCGCGAGAGACACTTCCAAAGTGGTAAAATGTGTGTCGCTCCCCCCCCCTGTAACTTCTAAGTAGATAACGATAAATCTAAAAAAAATATATGATGTACATTACCATATAAACTTCCACCGAAAATTGGTTTGAACGAGATCTAGTAAGTAGTTTTTTTTTAATAAGTCATAAAATCGTAAACCGCAATTTACCTTTTAAGTATGTACGGAACCCTCAGTGCGCGAGTCCGACTCGCATTTGCCTAGTTTTTTTTGTGCCTGTGAAATCTTCTAAAAGATAGCTTCTTTCTCGACCTGGGTGGAGCGAGAGGTCATCATCATCATCATTCATCATTTCAGCCGAAAGACGTCCACTGTTGGACATAGGCCTCCCCCAAGCGTCTCCACAACGACTGATCCTGTGCGTCTCGCATCCACCGTATTCCCGCGACTCTCACCAGGTTGTCGGTCCACCTTGTGGGAGGGCTTCCAACGCTGCGTTTTCCAGTGCGCGGTCGCCACACCGGAGCGAGAGGTAGTGTCAGATTTTGACCAAAAGCCACTCCTTCGGTTGCCCTTTCCAGTCCAGGGTGACGCTTACAAAAATCCTGCAGCCCTGACAGGCATCAAGCCTAGCCGGCCCCGTCAATTAAGCCCTCTCAGTACGTCTTACCTATTGAACGACGTTTTCATGAAATACTACTCTGGTCAGTTCTTAGACCTTTCGTTATCAATAGATTAAACATCACCAAAAAAACATTCACTTTCCTCGTCTGAGGTCTGGCTTTAAAGAATCTTTGCTATATCTATTTAGCGTATCCATTTTCGACCTTATTTTTATACAGTGTAAAGTACATAATGGCAAAAAACCATTGGAGCTTAAATCTTTTTAAAAGTAATAATTTGGTCGTTCAATTTTCAGTTATATTATAACTGTAATACGATTTGTAATTGCTCGAAATACGGTCACGTTAGACATGCTCCAATTACCGTCAACTTCAAACTTTCAAGGAAAGTGAATGTTTTTTGGTGGGTCGCATCGAAATTGCAAGTATTCGTGATAGGAAAAAAAACAGATGCATGATCTCACGCCTCGATTTGACGCAGCCGATCGCCATTTAAATAACGCGTTGTAATGTATAAGATCGGAAACCGTTACATAGTTTACGATGGGCAGGTTTGGGTATATCTAGTAGTCTTGTGTAGTTCGCGAACGAACGATCTTTAGGGCGCTACTAAGGGCGAACTACGCGAATTAGTCCCAGATCCGTCACTCTCATCCGTCACCCGGACTAGCATAAGTTCGGGAGGTTCCTGCATCTGATTCAGGCGGAAGAAACACCCGGGTGTCAACATTGTGTGAACAGCTTGGAGGACACGGTGGAGGTATGCTCCGCTTGGGAGGATCACCGCCGCGGCATCTAACTCTTGCGCTGGGCCCTAGTTCAGTCCATGGTCTGGAGCGAGGAGAAATGGCAGGTGGTCGCCTCCTTCTGTGAATCAGTAATGCTATGCCTTCGCTAAGGAGACGGCTACACGCGTGAGGGAACGGATATCCATCGGCCTTAGCCGCCGCGATTCCGTCCCCGACTACCAGCCACGGTGGGTGCGGTCTTGCGGACGACGAGCAATGAGTAGCTCGCTGTCCGGCCATCCGGTAATCGTCCAGACCGAGCCCAAGTCGTCGACAGCGCGTAGTGTTCCGAGCGGTCTTTAAAGAGATGTCAGCTCAACGTAGGGGCCAGCAGGACCGATGCCCGCTAGGGCCGCGGGCATTTTCTTAAAAGGAAATCCGTGCTTTAGAACGAAAAAGGTAACTGAAGGACACAGGTGTGGTTTTAATCAGTGAAACTCTGACATGGGGCTCCACACAGAATGGGAGAAGTTATTGGATAATTTCCCACCTTAAAAAAAAGCCGTCACTCTTCTGCGAAGCAGTACCTATTACCCAATGCTAGCGAAGGAGGTGGCGGAACCAATCAGAGACCTAAACGCAGTAAACGTTACGATGTCAAAGTAAAAAAACTTACACTCGGCTCTCAGTAGTCAGTCTCCGGTATAACTGGCAAATTAAATATCGTACTTGACCGAATCGTTGCTTGTGAACCAACTCACACTTAATCGACTTAAAAGACAAAGCCAACATATTTTTTCATGAAAGAAATCTCCAAGTGGACACTTTCTTTCAAATTATTATTTAAATGGATGACATTTTTAATATACTTTTTTACTGCTATTACATATTTATCACGATCTGACAATTTTGTTTGTTTTTCATTCGGTGCTGAAGTGGTTTGCGAAAAAGTCTGTCGAATGACGAATCGCTATCAAGATTCCGCGTTTGCGGGATTTGGATTCTACTTGGGGTCGACACAACATGTTTTTTCCTTCCATTCCCCAACCATCACGCTATCACTGTCTTTTTTTTATATAATTTCTCATACAATCTTTTCTTTGGCATCTTTCTCCAGTCTCCATCCACCCAAATTGGCATACGATAGTAGCTTGCGAAATTCAAGTTCTTTTTAAAAAGGTTTTTGCATTTTGTGGGTCAGTCTGTTGATTAAAATATGATCTATATATATATATATATATAATAAAAGGAGAAACTGACTGACGGACATATCAACGCACAGCCGAAACTACAGGGACTACGTGCGTGAAATTTTGCAAAAGTTAGGCGAGCACTAAGAGAGGAAAAATTCGCCGCAAAAGGGTATGAAACGAGGGTCCAAAGTTTGTATAGAGAATCCTACTTTCACGCGAGCGAAGCCGCTGACGAAGCTAGTTCTTCTATGAGATTTTTTCGTAAAAAAACTTTTTAGAAAAAAAAAATAACCGACTTCACTAAAAAAAACACTAAAAGGATCAAAATAACTTTAATTTCGGATGTCGGTGTTTCTCGGTATTGTTTGTTTCTTATTTAACACCGACTTCCGAAATTAAAGTTATTTTGATCCTTTTAGTGTTTTTTTTAGTGAAGTCGGTTATTTTTTTTTTCTAAAAAGTTTTTATTTCACACTTTTTAGTTGCGATACACTTATAAACAGAGTGCCTATTTCTAATGACAATTCCAATTAACCCAAATACTGCTAGGTTACATTGTTTTATTATAAAGTTGCTGTGCCTACCTTCCTCCTTCCGGCTCCATCATCAGATCAGTTCGATAGTACCTTATAGCCAAAGAGCATCTCACGACAATTCTAATAAGCCCAAACACGGCTAGGATACATTGATTAATTACGGAGTTCCTGTGCCTACCTTCCGGCTCCATCATCAGATCAGTTCGATAGTACCTTATAGCCAAAGTGCATCTCATGACAATTCTAATGAGTCCAAACACGGCTAGGTTACATTGATTAATTACGGAGTTCCAGTGCCTACCTTCCGGCTCCATCATCATCATCAGATCACTTCGATGATACCATTTTCAACGTAACTATTCAGAATCATTCATTTATTTGTATTGTCATAGTCGCTTAACTATATCTTCAATGTGATATCTATTTGAGTATGAAGTTCCGTTGACCATTTCTGGTCTTCTTCATCAGTTCCACTTCATCAAATGTTACTTTTTGACTGTAAATGCTTAAGTTCTTGATGAAAATACTAAAATTACCATAGGGTTGCCTATAATTTTTGAGGAGTTCCCTCGATTCCTCATGGATTCCATCATCAGAACTGGATTTTGAAAAAAATGGGACCAATCTGGAAGCATATCCTATAAAGGGAAAAAAAAAATTTGCAAATCGGTCCATAAACGACGGAGTTCTGAGGTAACACACATAAAAAAAAAAAAAAATGATGATAAAAAAAAAAAAAAAATACAACCGAATTGATAACCTCCTCCTTTTTTTTGAAGTCGGTTAAAAATAGCCATTCAATGGGATAAGACGAATTAAGAGGGTTATATTGATGATTTTAACGATTATTATTCTGTCAATAAAATACGTATTACGCCCGCAAATCATATTTTGAAGGAATTTCGCGGGCTACTTTTGAGCATACCCCTTAATAGAAATAAAACGATGAGTTTATCTCGACGAAGCCATATTTGCAGTATTCAGGAAAACTAAATAAGGAATATTTAAACATAATCAGGGGCGCCGACTCCGTGGGTGCTCAGGGGCTCGAGCACCCATGAGACAGTGGGTGCCGAGCACCGATGAGAATAGACATCAAGAAACAGATCAGTAATCGCCTTTTAGGGTACGTATAAATTATAAATTTCTTGAGAACAAAAACTAGTTTCATTTTTATATAATGGTTTCATTTTATATTTTTATCAAACATAATTAGTAATTAAGTACGCAGTATGTAAGTAGGATATTTATTTAATTGTCGGTCGATCAGTGTGCATTTCTCTTCTCACACTTCGCCACTTTTTCGACTACATCAAATGAGCATGAGCACCCATGAGGTTTTCTAAAAGCCGGCGCCCCTGAACATAATAGACCATCACATACCTACAAACTCTTGGACGGAGCCACGGGTAGAGTGAAAGTGAAACCTGGGGCCCTGGCACGAAGGCAAAGAAGGAACAGGAGTGGGTTGTTAGTCTGTAAAAGTCTGACACACCCTCTCGCCCGCCCAAGAGCGGTAGATATCATTGGATGATATTCCGACGGAAAAAAAAGACGTACTCTTGGACCTAATTGTTCTAAAACAGCTCAAATGCTCTAGTATCAACAATTAGTATCAATTACTATGCATGTTCACTATTAATTCAATGGTACCGCATCTTTGGATTACATAATGGATATGAATTTGTTTATTTTGTTAATTACATGGTTTTTTACTCTTGCTGCGCCAGGAACGCAAAGGGCAACTGAGGCGGGTTTTAGTCAGTAATTGCCTGATACGCCTTCCCGCTCCACCCAGAGCGAGAGAAGTTATTTGATGATTTCCCATAGTGTCCGACCGAAAGTTCGGTTTCGAACATTCGGAACTAGTACCGAAACCGAAACTGCATTCGGGAGTTCTCTTTGATCGATCATGTTCAGTGCGTTCAATTTCATCTGAGCGAGTAAGCGATGAAGACATTTTGCCGCATCCACGTGCTTAATCATGTCGACAGTGACTGGCTTGTGTTTGCAATTCGATTTGTTTGTTGTGAGTTTTCGTGTGATTTATTTTGAATTCAGTAAGTTTTATTACGTGATATAGCAATAGTAGGTAATAAACATTAAAAAATAATTGATATTGTTATTATACCTACCAATAAGTGAAAATGTCGAAGACTGCATAGCTATGTGATTTTAAGATAAAAAAAAATAAAGACTAACTGATTATAATAATATTTTCTTTATTTTTCGTATGTAATTGAAATAAATATTGATTTTGTATACCTACTGGTGTATAATTTTATTGAAATAAAATACATAAATAAGTATTTGATAAATAACTACACAATATTATAAATTAAAATTTCTACCACATTGGATACAACGATAAAACTGTAAAATTACTTGGTACCCACAATACTCCAATAAAAAACATCAGCCGACGCGCGGCGCGATGATAAACGCCATGACGCATAATCGAGAGACACCATATTTACTATACTCTTTGGAGACACCGCTGCACCGGCCCGGCAATTAGCCGTCACCTAGGACTAATACCATAATCTAATAGCTGTTCGTTAGTCTCGCTAAAACTCAAAAACGGCTGGACTGATTTGCACATTTTAACACTTTGGAAGTGTCTCTCGCGCAAACTATTCAGTTTAGAAAAAAATGATATTAGAAACCTCAATATCATTTTTGAAGACCTATCCATAGATACCCCACACATAGGGTTGCCAGGTTTTCAAACTAAAAAGCCGGACAGACCAGCCAATTTAGCCGGACATTTGAGTAAAATGGCCGACAATTTTTTTTAAAGTCACTCGACTTTTTTATTATTGACCATAATATAGTTTATTTTTTTTTAATTCTAATGAAACAACAATAAAATTGGCTGCTATAATTGCTAGTTCGCTCCGCTTACTATAGCGATACAAGATAAAGTAGAAGACATGACAAATCTAAAAAAAAATTGTCTAATTTAAAAATCCTAACAAAAGCAGGACAGGCCGGACTCCTCCTGATTTGGCCGGACACGCAACTAAAAAGCCTGACCCTGTCCGGCTTTATCCGGATGCCTGGCAACGCTACCCACACGTATGGGTTTGATGAAAAAAAAAAAAAAATTGCGTTTCAGTTCTAAGTACTTATGGGGAACCTCCAAAATTTATTGTTTTTTTTTTTCTATTTTTGTGTGTAAATCTTAATGCGGTTTACAGAATACATCTACTTACCAAGTTTCAACAGTATAGTTCTTATAGTTTCGGAAAAAAGTGGATGTGACATACGGACGGATAGACAGACAGACATGACGAATCTATAAGGGTTCCTATAAGGGAACCCTAAAAATGGAAAAAATCGCAAAAAAATATCCGAATACAACGCAGATGGTGTTGTATTCGAATTTTTTTTTTGTGATTTAAAAAAAAACCGAATACAACGCCATCTCTAATTAAAATGTCATAAAATGAATTATGCTGTTCTGGTAATGCCAGTAGATGGCGTTATCCTTACTATTAGCACAGAATAAGAAATAGTACAAGTACAGAAATTGCACTGCGTGATAGCAAACATACGAATTTAAACCTACTAACAACAGAGCTAATGTTCTTAATACATTGCACGGCACGGACACGACCTTGATTTTATTAGCCTACCAGATCCAGTGGCGCTCGTAACAAATCAAAATGCACCGTAAGTCCGCGCAACTAGAGTTTCTTTTATTATGCCCGTTATGAACCTTTGAACAAGCCGCTTCTGTTGTAGGGTTGTGAGTTGTTGTGAGACAGTCATTAGTCCATTGGGACTAACAGGGGCGAAGCCTCTGGTCTTAGAACGCAAAGGACAACTAGAAGAACATAGGTGTGGTTTTAGTCAGTAAAAGTTTGACACGCCCTCTCGCTCCGCCATAGAGCGCGAGAGAGAGCAATGATTTTCCACCAAAAAAGGTTGTGAGTCCATTTGTTTAGGGTAGGTAGGTACTTTACTTAATGTAAACATTTTTGTAAGAAATGTCTTTTAAAGTATGTACCTACTCGTATATTAACTACAAAATATATTTTTGTAAAATGCGAAATTAGTAGTACCTGGGTACATTACGTTTTATAGCATAAAATAAATTCAGAGTTTTTTTAAATTACATGGTACTTAGATAAAATTGATTTGTACCTCAATAGTAATTTCCATACTTTAAAATGTAGGTATGTTATAGAGAGACATATTGTTAAGATTGTTTACATTATGTTAGTTAGTTATCTAATTATCTAAACAAATGGAACAAACTAAAGTCAAGTCACAGTTACTGTGGTCAAGAGGTACCTAGGTAAGTAGGTAGGTACTTGGATATTGTAATATAACTTTGTTGATTTCAGCCACAAAATTACCTATCTATTTTGTGTTTCAGCTATGCGTTCGTAGGTAAATTTTAAAAGATGGATTAGCAATATTGTGAACACGATTTAAAAAACTACCGCCAGCCGCCGCGCCAGCAAAAAATTACGATTACTGAAAAATGATGATACGAAAAAAAACACGAATCGTCCTCGTGTCTATAAACTGCAACAATAACCTACCTGTTATACATAATAATTAACATTTTCTATTATGTAACGTCGTGAAAAAAATTTGTAATTATGTTGAATAAATGAATCTTGAATCTTGAATCTTGTGTTGTTGCCCTTGCATTAGTAGGTAATCCAGTCACCGTAGCCGAAATCGGCTAGGGGAGTATATATATATATATATATAGTAGGTACTTATCTTGTAATCTTTAAGGTCATTGACTTTTTGCGCGAAAACTGTCGCAAACTGCAGAGCTGCGGTCCAGTCGTTAATCAAATAATAGCAAGAAATAAGAGCCACTTTAAGAGTATTGAAAATGTTATAATTACGAGTACTTACCTTTCGGGATCCTTAGGAAGAGTAAAGAATGAAAAGTCCACATTTCTGTTGTTATTTATGCACCCATATGCTATGCAGTAGGTACGTTTTGGCTTTTCGCGTGCCATATTTATAATAAAACTTCTGTAGAAATTCGAAAATATTTTTTGTTAGCGCGCGTGTTCGAACACGCGTGTGACACTCAACTGAACTAGCCGCGCAAGAGAGGCCTCGGGGCGTAGGTATAAATTCATGCCTAAAGTAAGAAGTGCGCCAGGCCTGCTATTAGGCGGTACGAAGTTCGCCGGGTCAGCTAGTTTTATATAAATATAAGAAGCCAGTAAAAACAAAAAAGAATAACATTGCCTTCTAGAAAATATTTCCAAGTGCCAATAAATCAAACTTGCAAGAGATATTTGAATAAACTTACTATGTGATTTTTTATTGCAATTGATAGGCTAAATTAACAATTGGCATGAGTAAACGACTGGACCAATTTTGCTAATTCTTTTTTTGATGTATTTGTTATTGTCAGAAGATAATGGAAAATTTCAGAAAACTACAACAGCGTAGCCTTCGTGCGCTTGACAGTTCGCGTGTTTGAGATAGAACTACGTCTATCGAGTTTGCTAGTAATATAGTATTAATAATAATTGGGTTCCTTTTAGAAGCGGTGTTGTTCTAAGTTTCAACGAATCTAAATTGTCTAACACCTACGCCAATCTCAGGCGTTGTTGCACTTTCTATTGAGTAGGCCGTGAGCCTGTTTGCTATTACTCTGCGAGTCGAACTCCTAACCCAAAACACCATGCGTCTTCAGTCTCCACATCATCTGGGTAGTCTGGACTATGTTGGGGTCTCCAATGGAGCATTTTCCAGTTCGACCTGCTCAACCAAGAACGGGTTGTCTTTTTTTTTTGAGGGGCGAAATCACGTTAATTTTGCACTGAAACCCACTTGTGTTCCTTCAATTGCCTTTCGCCCTGCAGAAGAACTGATTGTCTAACTTTAGAAATGATAAATGATATTTATTTTGTAAATAGGTTTAAAAAAACACTTTGACACGTCAATTTTTTTTTTCGTCATTTTTAAACTAGATGAGGCCGGTCTAACTTTAGAGCTTTCAATTGCCCGTAACGACGTCAAACATGTACTAATACGATCCACGGTTTGGAATCTTCACAGTACTATAACTTTCACAGGGTCGCGCAAGTAACCGTGGCCTTCGCAAGGGCAAATAAAGGAATAGTGTGGGTTATTGTCAGTAAAAGTCTGACACTCTCACCTGCCCCACCCAGAGCGAAAGAAATCATTTGATGATATCTCACTTAAAAAAAAACCGGGCAATTGCGAGTCGGAAATTTACCTATGAAAACAAGTTCAATTCCCGAATTGTGTTACGAAGATTTTTCCGGATCGCAAGAAAGTTTATTTTTTGTGACATAAGTACAAATTTACAGTTTTCAGATTTTTTCCTATATTTGTGCTATGAGACCTTGCTTCATGCCAAATTTCAGGATTCTAGGTCAACGGGAAGTACTCGATGAATTTTGATTCCCTTGAGAGTGTCGAAATATACGTTTTTTGCTACATAAACGGCCGTATCTTTTATTTTCGTCAACTCAGAAGTCTAATTTTTCACAGCTCCAAGAGACCACTGACTTGAGTACTCACGTACCTTCACGCGTTCCCGAGATAAAGGGTCACTTTGTTGTTCTTCTGTCTGTTTAACAGACAGAAGAAGAAAAAAATAACTTTCAACAAGATCACGTTGTATGAAAAGCAGCTCATACTGAATAGATTTAATATAGATTGGAGAAACGTATGTGCCACATTATTTTTATAGCAGTATTTTGATCAGGAGTTATGATCTAAGACGTCATAAAATCAGAATTCAGCACTATTTCTCTATGTCAATTTATTTCTAGTCTTTGCGACCGGTTGACGTCAGTCTAACGCCTTACTTTTATTTTGAAACATCCTTGAGTGAACATGGTTTTGCGGATTCGGGTCACCAAGATATCGCTTCTTCGGAGACGTATTCATTGGTTTTATCAGGTTTGGTTTTATAGAGTTACGAGGTTTGGTGATGTCCGGAAGGACATGCAAAGCTTTAAGCCGGGTATCCATTATATTCGCGAACCTCTCCACATAGTGGATACGTTCGCGCTCCGAGTGTGCAAGGGTGTGCGTTCCGCGCACAGCTCTCCAATCTGTGTCGGTCCGAACACAAAGGGGAGCTCAATTAGTTCGTGGACACGCGAACAAAATACCACGCTTAGTGCGTACGTGTCAAATATCATGCTCCACGCTTGGATAAAATGTTCACAATGGGACTTTGGAGCATGCGTCTTTCTTATGAAGATGCGCGGAGCACAGTTAGTTCGCCACCATAATAGATACCCGGCTTTAAACAAACTCGCAATAGGTACTCAGATGACGATGCTTACCAGCTAAGTGAGTAGCGCTGAAGGATTCAGAAGATTCACCTCGCGTTAGGAAAGGACAGACTAGGTTTGGTGGCTTTTCACGCACACATTCGTGAAAAATTAAGTAGTGCCTTTAGCCGTGGACGTGTCAGGCCTTGTTCTTCTTTCAGAAAGATAAGAAGAGTCTTGAGAAAAATTACAAGGCTGACCTTGATATTACATTGACCTAGTTCAACGTCGTTTCGTGTAGATTTCTCATTGCCGAATTTGATTCAAGGTCCACCTGGGTATCTCCTACGTCTGAAGAGAAGAGAGAATTTCAGAATCTTACTTTCTGGTACTTTTACTCAAGAGTTCAGGATTGATCTGCTACATCTCTGGGTTGTTTTATCCCCCTTAGGACAGTTAGTTAGGCACGCATATGGGAGCTGACAGATTTATTTTATTTATTCCTTTTTTAACTGACTTAAAAAAATGAGATTCTATATTCGACCCGTATCTGTCTTTTTTTTACCATTAATAGGCTCGCACTTGACGGCTTTTTTTGACAGTTATTTATTTGTAGAAAAGTTTTTTTTTATTTTCAGTGAGTTTCCTGTAGTTGCTGTTATAAACACTTCAAAGTCGTCAAGATTTTCATGTTACCGATAATCATTACTGTTATCAATAATCTACATGCCAAGCATAACAAAACGATATCGCTTACACATATTGAGTTGAGCAGTAGAGGTCTAGTCCATATGTCGTATTTTAAAAAAAAAATTCGTGTGGGAAAATCATCTAATGACATCCCTCGCTCTTAGGTGGTGTGGTGAGATAGTGTCAGACTTTTACTGACTAAAAACCCACTCCTATTCCTTCTTTGCCATTGTTGCAAGGCCCCGGGGATCTCTTTCGCATCACCCATAGCCCCAATAGGCTTCGACCCTGCTGGGCCCCTACGGTTGCTGACATCTCCTTGAAGCGCGCGTGGAACACTACGCGCCGTCGACGACTTGGGCTCGGTCCGGACGGTTACCGGACTATCGGACGGCAAGCTACCCATTGCTCGCCGTCCGCAAGCCCGCGCGTATGGTGGCCGGAAATCAGGATCGGAATCCCGGCGGCTGGGGCGCGAGGGCCATTGCCTCGTGGCGTCTCGTGGCGTGCTTCAAAGATTTTCATACTTTTGGTCTTACCGCTCGCCGCCCCGCGCTTAGCTACCGCTCACAGCGGCAAGGTCGTGAACGGGCCGGATCTCGGCCGCACTTCCAGCATCCAGCGGATTCTCGCGACCTTTACCAGGTCGTTGTTCGTAGAAGGCCTATTTAATGAATAAATCTGTTGTCAAAACTCTTGCCAACCTATATGATTAGTAGTTAGTAAAAGTTATTTTCGTCTGACTACCACAACAGATTATGTATTAGTTATGTTGGAATTGGCAGCAGATTAACTATTGAGGCCTTGCTGTTTTTCGTTATTTTTTTAGAACAGATTTCCTTTTTTTTCTCTGTATCCTGTTTAGCTATTCCGTTGTTTGAGCTATGTCTAGGCATTTGTTTCGTTGAGAACGGGGAGTCGTCCATTGATGACTCTCACTATGCTCTGGGGAATCGTATTATAAGATTTGGAACGCTGTTCCTTCTCAGTCTTGAGTAAATTATACTTCCAGAACCCGTTAGTCTAGCTGCCATGTTAATTTTTGTTGGTAGTTTAGGCTACGCGCAGCGATTTCTTGTGTCACAGTGTTGAGTCTCAGGTTGTGCAGAATATATTTGTTATGGATGCATTTTGGAAAGTTGAACATGGATCTCATAGCTTTAGTCTGAAATCTTTCCAAGATTTCCATGTTGCTATTGCAGCATGCTGTTCAGAAGAACAGATTTCTAAGGAATATACCCTTTAAAAGAAAACTTGCTTCTGACCTCGTGAAAGTAGGAAATTATCCTAAAGGAACATACTCCTGGGTCTACCCGTGTGCTAAATTCGTTCTAAGAGTTCCTATACAAAACTGCGATGCGTTACGACGCGATACGACGCTGCATCGCAGGCAAAGCATTGGGTCAGGGACCTTACCATGGCGTGTTAAAATGTCAGGCGTTCGAGCGAGAAAAAGCTCCATCCCTTTAACAGTTCAGTTTAGGTCGTAAAATGGATCGTAGTAAGAGCGTAGGTAGGGTTGACCCAATAGGGTGTCTAGTGACTGTAAGGTCTTACAGTCACAAGACACCTCATGCTTGAAATATGTGATTATTTGTTTCTGAATAAGACTTATAAAACCCAAAAGGTCATCAACACCGTAGTGATAGTTAAGGTTTAAATTCGCTTGACAAGAGTATCTTTAACCTTTTGACCTCTTTTTATGTTAACGCGATCAAAACGTTTACCGCGTTTGGCTCTCTGATTGGTTAAGAGCTTGGAGCGAGCCAATCGGAGCGCCGCCGCCGAACGTCATTAACGTGTCTGTGTAAACTCGCACTAGACGCTTTATGGACAAAATGTTCTGGAGTGGTGACCACGTACTGGAAGACGCAGCGTTGGAAGGCCTCCCACAAGTTGGACCGATGACCTGGGCCTCAAGTCTGCTATTACAATAGTGTCAGGATGGTCCATCATTGATTTCATAATTGTTGATTTTAATAATAATAATAATATACTTTAATTCAGATATAGAAAATCCATAATGTGTTAGTAACTGAGATACTTAAACAACTATGTTAGTAACAAAATGTATTAAAACAAAATAGATTAAAATTAAAATATCATCCCCTCCTAATTCATATATTTTCCCTCAGCACCAGGCCCGCAGGCATGCCTGCGGGACCAGTGCCTCAGGAAAGGACAGTCTGGTTTCTCAGCAATTACCTTCAGGATGCTATTGGAGCCTCCACGTATCCTATGCATCAAGGATGCCGTTCTTTTGCGCATGATAGCCTCAAAACTATCCGTGCCTGCCTCAGCAAACATGCCTGACGCGCTACAGAACCGTGGAAGCCCCAACAACACCCGGAAAGCATTATTATACTGAACTCGAAGAGCGTTGTAGGCCCTCTGCGTATACGTGACCCACAGTCATTGCTTTTAATAAGCTCGATATTGTCATTCTACCACAACTCTATTACGAGACCATTGACCGATCATTGAACGATCATTATGAGTTAGCAGATTACGAACTTTTAGCAAAATGACAATGGGATCGTGTTGGAATGACGAATTTATAAAAATAGCAGACTTGGGCCCCTGGTGAGGGTCGCGGGAATCCGTTGGATGCGAGACGCACAGGACCGTTCGTTATGGTGACACTTGGGGAAGGCCAACAGTGGACGTCTTTCGGCTGAAATGATGATGACGAAGACCTGATTATGCTATCTACATATTTGTTTTCTCCTTTTACAGCGCAAGAAAACCACGATAGAAGTCCTCGACCGTCTTGAAACGGACATCAAGAGCATCGAAAGAGATGGGCAGTATAAGGAACAGACCCGGAAGCGGGTCATAGGCTATATAATGGCGTACTCCGTCGGGCTATACGTTCTGTTTGCTATACTGTACTATTATATGTATGTCGGGAAGACTCAGCATTGGATGTACTCGCTGCTCTATGCGTCACCGTTATTGGTTCTGCCTATTTTGTAAGTATTTTTTTTTTAATAAGTTTTACTAATTTTTGAGGTCGCCTTAATCCTGCCAGATTGACTGCCAGCGTACATCGAAGGTCTGGAACAATTTTCTTGCTGCGGTCTTCGCGTCCGATTATAATTTGCTTGTCGTCAAGGCTAGAGTGAATAGGCTCATAATAAACTAGTGCGCTTTACCATCAATGATTGCAACACTGCTTACCATTGGGTGGGATCGCAGTCAGGCACTAGTTTATATAATAAAAAACTGGGCAAATGCGAGTCAGAGTCGCGCCCTGAGGGTTCCGTACAAACTGACCTATATAAAGAGTTCAATGCCCGATTGGAATCTCGAAGCCTTTTCCAAATCACAAAAAAAAATTTTTTTTTTTGTGACGTAACAACTTTTCTGTTTTCAGATTTATTCATCCCATACCTGTGCTATATCTTGCTTTACCCAAATTTCAGGATTCTGGGTCAACGGAAAGTACCCTAGGATTTTGATTGCCTTGAGAGTGTCAAAATATACGTTTTTTGATAAATAAACGGCCGTATCTTTATTTTTTTTCGTTAACTTAGATCTGAGTATGTAGTTTTAATTTCAACTCGATACCTTCACGCGTTTCTAAGATTAAGGGTCTTGACAGACAGACGGACAACAAAGTGATCCTATAAGGGTTCTGTTTTTTCCTTTTGAGGTACGGACCCTAAAAAGTAACCTATTTACATTCACTCTTGACTTAAAGACCCAGCCCCCTAAAAGACCCCTAGGTTGTAGATAGGTATCAGGAAACATAGACTCCCGCAAGGAATTCCGCTCTTTAGCTGTACGTACACTTAATGTGTAAAAAATGTGTAATGGTGTTGTAAGTAATGTCAGTTTCTTCTTTCTCATTTCAGAGTAATATTTTTAAGGTCAGCTATATCATGGTACTATAACTGGTCCCTTAACAAGAATAGGATCAAACTATCCAAGATGAGAGAGGAGAAAAAGAAGATTTTAGAAGAAGTTATGAATACTGAGACTTATAAGGTAAGTTTAATTTTATATAAAAAAAATCATTTCACCACACTAGGTATTACTTCTGTATCACCGGCCCGGAAACCTCTTTCCACCACCACCTCTGGCGAGACGATCTAGACGTTTTTTTTTTTTTTTTCGGTGGGAAAATCATCTTATGACATCCCCCGCCCTTGGGCGGGGCGGGAGATAGTGTCAGACTTTTACTGACTAAAAACCCACTCCTGTTCCTTCGTTGCCTTTCGTACCAGGGCCGAGTCTTCCTTTCAGAATCAGACCCTTGGCCCCAGTAGGCTTCGACCCTGCTAGGCCCCTACAGTTGCTGACATCTCCTTGAGGCGCGCGTGGAACAGCACGCGCCGTCGACGACTTGGGCTCGGTCCGGACGGTTACCGGACGGTCGGAAGGCGAGCCACCCATTGCTCGCCGTCCGCAAGCCCGCGCCTACGATGGCCGGAAATCGGGATCGGAATCCCGGCGGCGATTGGGGCGTGAGGACCGTTGCCTCACGCGATCGGCCGCCTCCTTTGCTAGCATTACTGCTTCGCAGAAGGAGGCGACCGCCTGCCACTCCTCCTCGCTCCGGACCATGGCCTGTACCAAGGCCCGGCGCGAGAGATCGCCGCCACCGATAGCCCCCACGAGGACACGGCGTTGCTCTGCCCAAGCGGGACACACCTCCACCGTGTGCTCCACCGTGTCCTTCGGGTGGTCCCACAGAACAAAAAATACATAGAAGTGCCCTTAAACTGGCTAAGCACGGGAACCAGTGTCGTCAAACTCACACATTTGCATATCAAATTATCTATAACACACATAAAAAACAGTGATTTGATTGGCTACAAATTACAAACGCAACTTTTACTTATCATCTTCTTATTGCTTTCAAAAATTAAGTTTTATTACAACGAGTGGAAGTTGTTTTTATTTGATATGACACAAACAATAATGACGTTTTTCGTCTAAAAACTTTAAATAGTCAAATTTACAACAAGTTCAGCTACTCAACGCTAGATGGCGCCGTAACCAATTCATGCTATTCAGAACACTAGGCTGTTTGAAATAGATGTCATATTCCCATGCACATGTAATCTCATTTGCTACTTAATTAGAGATGTAGATATATATCGATATTTTAATATTGATGTTACTTAATTTATTCGGGAGAGCAATGTAAAAATTTGTTAACATCATACAAATTAATAATGGAAAAGGTTGATTATCTTTAAAATATCAATGTTAAAGAGGTATTTGTATGTTTCGTATGGAGGGCTAGGGGGTAATCTTAATTTCATATAATCAAGTACAATGCGTTCCAAATAAGAATAGGATCGATTGCCATTTTGTGACGTCACGTCATACTGTCAAATCGAAGAAATTGGGTATGGTGAGCAAAACAAAAATTATTTAAAATTTAATTTATTTACGAATTGTGAACGAAAAAAGTTTAATCAGAATCCAGTCCTTCAATTTTGCTCATCTCTGCGTCCCTGTGTGAAGTGTCTGAGTAGTGGAAAATGGAAGAAGGCGAATTATTCCTAACAATGAAAATAAGAAAGAAAACAGTTTTTTTTTTAACTAATGATGACTTAAAACAATATATTTATTTCGCAGCTAATTTATTTTTTTGAGGTCTATCTATATAGAAGTTAATGTATTACGATTAATATTATGTAATATTATCTTCATTAACTATTAACTGCTGCCAGCGACTTCACCCGCCTGAAAGTAGAAAGTTATCCCGAGGGAACATACTTTTGTGACGTGGTCTACCCATGTACCAAGTTTTATTGAAATCTGTTCAGCCTTTCGAACGTGAAGAAGTAAAAGAAAGTGATTAGCAACCCGCACCTACTTCGGACGGATGCAGGTTACGTGTTATTTTATTTTTATTTTATTTATTTAGGTTAACCAACAATTGTTTACACATATACATTTCAAACTTAATTATTAGGGTAACATTAACAAGTGCAACAATTAATGAAAGGTTAACACCACATGCACAAAAAAAAACGGCTTCACATAACTAACATATTTATAATAACTTATTTGAAACTAGAAGTTATTATAGGTATAATAACCTCTAATTTCAAATAAGTTAATATACTTACAAAAAAAAGAATTAACAATAATAATTTGGAAAGAAAAAAATTGGCATAAAAATTACTGATTAAATTATATAATTATAATTGATTAATTAAACTATGAATAAAATTAAAATGATTATAAATAAATAAGAAGATTAAATTAAAAGAATAAACTGAATACATTGAGAATTATTGAAAAACATAATAAAATTAAATCATTGAATTATTTACAAAAGCTCGTATGAATTTATTTATACTATCGTGGTGCACATCTACTATGTCACTGCGGCTATTAATGATTTTGCACAATCTAGACATCGGAGAGTTCGCACCAAGCACAGACTTTCGAAGTGGCGGACACAGGGGTGTTATCCTATTCCTAGGATATCTTGAGGGCGCATGGAATCTGATAAGCTTTAATAAACTGGGGCAGTCGATCTTATTGCGCAACAGTTTATAAAGAAATAAAGAATCGGATAGATCTCTACGCATGGACAACGATTGCATCTTGAAATGACACAGACGGACTTTGTAAGAGGGCAGACGCTTAGATTTTCCCTCACTAAAGGCTAAGTGCCATACAAAACGTTTCTGTACCCTTTCTAGACGCAACATGTGAGTGGCATAGTGAGGTCTCCACACAACACTGCAATACTCCATAACACTGCGTACGAGACTGTTATACAACATAATTTTGATGCTACTTTTACGAAAGCCTTTAATGTTTCGAAGTAGGAACCCTAACATTTTTGATGACTTTTTAATAATATATTCAATATGGGGCACAAAAGTGACCTTTTTGTCAAAAAGTACTCCTAGATCCCTTATTGTTTCGACTTCTTGGACTCGCTCCTGGTCTATGAAGTAATCTGTGTCAATACAGCTAATTTTTCGCGTATATTTTACATAGTAACATTTCTTCGGATTTAGTTGCATTTTATTATTGTGGCACCATTTTATAACTTGGTTAAGATCGTATTGCAGAAGTTCGCAGTCTCTTTTTGACTCGATTACTCGTGCAAATTTGCGTGTTGTTAAAACCTCGAGATTTCTGTGCAATCTTAGTTAAATATTCATAAATTATACACATGAACCGTCCGACACAAATTTTGGATGATGGTGCCAGCCATGAAATGAAGAGTTAGAAATAAATAAAAATTATCGATACCGATCTACTTTACGGCTGTGTCCCATCCCTAATTGAGTAGCGTCGAAGTTTATGTTATGATTTTCCAGATGACGACCAAGTGCATTTAGACTTTGTGACAATGAACATAAGGTTGTTTATAGTTTGCATTGAAGTCATAAAATGTGGTATTGTCATTAAAATCAACTATATTAAAAATTAACAAAGTTTAGTATTTACAGATGATACGGTACACCTCCACAAGATACATTTTTTTTCTGCTTTCGTTTTTGCAGGTCAAATCCGCACAATAAGGCATAATTTGTAATTTTTCGGGTATTTCTGAGACAACCAATCGCGACAAGTATCTGACGGCGAATAAGCTAATTCTTGCACAGCTGTGCTTAATGTTGACACGCGTGCGATATCTGAGGGGCACTTCCCCTACTTTTCTTTATTCCGTGGGTGGTCCACACAATGGTGACACCCGGGCGTTTCTTCCGCACGAATCCGGTGCAGGAACCTCCCGAACTTACCATGTCCGGTGAGGACCTGCGTCATGCGGAAGGTAAGGACGCCGTGTTGCCTTTCCAGCCACTCCTCAAAGAGGGGACTTACCGCCATAATTATGGCGTGCCCAACGATCTAGACGTTACCACAAGAGCTGTTTCCAGATGGTTTGAAATAAAACTGATAGCAGAAAACCTGCAAAAAAAAATCACGTTTATTGTACGGCATATTTATTTTATTCTGTTTTTAGTATTTGTTGTTATAGTGGCCACAGAAATAATAATAATAATATTCCACAACTATCACACAACGCCGTCTAGTCCCAAGCTAAGCAGAGCTTGTGTTATGAGTACTAGACAACTGATAAACATACTTATATATTTCTAAATACATACATATATAGATAAATTACACCCAGACACAGAACAAATGATCGTGCTCATCACACAAACATTTGTCCTGAGTGGGATTCGAACCCACGACCTCCGGCATAGCAGTCAGGGCCACTAGGCCAACAGGCCAGTCAATACATAATCTTTTTTTTTAATATATTATTGATAGGCTCGAGTTTGACCACTATCTCACCTGATGGTAAGCGATGACGAAAATAATAATCTGTGAAAATTTCAACTGTCTAGACAGACAAACGGACAGTGGAGTCTTAGTAATAGGGTCCCGTTTTTACTCTTTGGGTACGGAACTCTAATAAGAATACCTTGGGGGAGAGCCCTTTGACCAGCAATGGAAAAAATGACGTCATATGCATATCCCAAGTTTTTCAAATACCTGAGCATATGAATACGACCTCTGCTGTTGATAAAACCGATCCAGATTTTCAAAATAGCCAGCACTCGATATTAAAGAAATTCTTCATCCAATTATTATTATGATACAACTGAAAATTTATTTATTAAAATATATCGCAGGACGGATGGCCGTTGGGGCCGAAAGGTTCTGGAATGGCGATCACGTACCGGAAGACGTAGCGTTGGAAGGCCTCCTACAAGGTGGACCGATGACTTGGTAACGGTTGCGGGAGTCCGATGGATGCGAGACGCACAGGATCGTTCATTGTGGCGACATTTGTGTTTGGGGGAGGCCTATGTCCAGCAGTGATGATGATGAAAATTTATTAGCTTAAGTGGTAAACTCATGGAGAACACATTCATATATATTTATATATCAAATAATCGCATAGGTACACTCACATTTACGTTTATAATATACAGACACACTACCTTAATTCCAAACACTTTTTTTTAACGAACATCATGGTACACACACTTTCGGTAACCATTGTTGTATTGTATTCCTTCTTAAAATGAAGTTAGTTTAAGGAACATGCTAACAACAATGTAAGGTATATCTCACGTCACAAGGAATCCTAGTCTGAGTTCCAGGAAACAAACTTATATAAATGTATCTTCTGTAATAATAAATTATTCTTATTCTTAATTCTTAATTCTTGGGAAGAATGAAATGAATGAAAAATGTATGAACTAACATAGAAATAAGTAGGTACTAACATATTATGTGGACCAAAAGTTGTCTTGAATAAATAAATATTATTATTATTCTTAATTCCAGGTTGCAAAAGAGATCCTCGACAAGTACGGAAGCCCAGACGAGCAGTCCAAAGCGCTGAAGCCGTTTGTACCGACGAACAACGTTCCCGGTAATTCCCCTAGCTCGCCGATCCCAGGTAGACTCCTTTGTAAATATATCCGGCTTAGAGGTTTTTGAATGATCAAGGTACCCACATACGCGGGCTGGCATTGATCAATGTTCGGGAAATATGCCGCTCGGCTTTCACTAGGTCGGCATAAGCCGAATGATGCCGAACGTAATGCAAGCCACATACGATCCAGTTTACCGTCTTTGCAGCGCGCTTGAAGCGGTGTCCGGTAACCTTGACGGTGTGTGGCTATCAGCATGCATGACAAAATCCGACATAGTTAGTTTTCTCCCGGCCAGACCACCCAGTGGGTGGAAGGAAATGGGATTTTTACCCATGGGTTTTAACCCTACCCATCTCTAATTGTGGCATTGGCATGTTTTCCACACTCAACTAATTAGTGTTACCCTTGCACTGAATTCTGTCATTATTATTTTTATTTAGAATAGTATACAACCGTTAAGGCAGATTTTATGTATTTCCTTCACTTTCCTATCAATAGTTTGTTAAGGTAGAAAAGAAGAATAAATCACCAAAAAATTTACTCCAACCAACGACAACTTCATCTAGTAGCTGTTCCCATCTTATAAATTATGATTTCCTTTTTTAAATAGACAATATTTGTAAACAACATAATTAATATATATACAACATTATTTTTAGTTTAAGCGAAACCTGAATATAGTTTGTTCAGAATCAGTTACTGAATCGATTCCAATAATTTTTACACCATGTTATATTTGTTTCCAAAAAATTTAAAAAAGGTCACAAGTTGGACACCACCGACACTAAGTACAACACAGGTCACGGCAGGTCATAGCGGACATTAGACATTAGCGCATAGCGTATTTGTGCGGCCAACCAGGTAACATAGCAAGCTTATAACTTCGTGATTTTTCATCGTACAGTTATGAAATTTTGTACACAGATTCTTTACATAAAAATACTAGATACGTGTTTCGGGTTTCGCATATACTAAAACTAATGTGGTATAGCAATATCTATGTATATCGCCATCGGAACTAGATTACAAAACCCTGCATAGCGGTACCAAAATTCTCCGCGCAATTAGAACATTGTATACGTTCAGACAGAAATCAACTACCGGGCAGATGCCCAGACCAGACACAACACCTTGTATAATAAATTGTCCACTAATAAAAATATTCATTTAAAAAATCACCAGCAACGCCCGGCCAGCTTCGTCAAAGACAACTAGCGATGACGTCAACGCCGATCAATAACAACAACCGAATGCTAGTACCGGTCGCCAACTCTCCAGCACCTGGCTACAGAGGAGCCCGACTCAGGGTGAGTCTCCTTAGCAGCTTCTACCTGGGATCTGGGGGTCTTTAAGTCAGGAGTGAATAAGTTACTTCTGGGTACGCGTACTCCGTCGTTGATCACATCGTCAGTGGTGGATTAACCATATAGCAAGAGTAGCCAAAGCTTCAGGCCCCGCGCACTCGGGGGCCCCGCACGTACGAGGATACTGCACTTGAACGCAAAAAAAATCTGGTCAAACTATATAAATATATCGAAATTCGAATACAGCTGATTATTATTTCATTGAATATGATAGTCAATCTCTTAGATTTCCCTCATTACCGTACTTTTCACGTACCTACTTGAATCAATCCAATTCCATCAAATCCCAATCTTAAAATTCAATTCAAAATCAACGAAAACAGTTTAGATTTAAAGATTTAAAGCATTTTATTTCAAATAAACCATCTGCACTTTTGAAATGTCAAAAAGTCAGTCAGTCAGAAAAAATGATGCTAAATGCACATTCCAAAGCGTAGATCTCTATGGAGAAGAATGTGCAAGAAACTCCATGGACACTCTTTTCAATCATGTTTTGTAATTACAAATATCTGTGTTACATGTGTCGCTATCATGTGAGAACAATGTAGATAAAGTAAAATTAAAAACTAAATATAGATATTAAAATAGCAACTGGCAGCTAAGAGATGACCAGTCTCAACTGACAGCGCCCGTTCACGGACATGACGCGAATATTAGCATCACTAAGCTCAACCATTTTGAAGGGTACCAATATTTTTATGGGTGACAAACCTAACATGAGCATGATTGATTTTCCAGTCCGATCAGCTCCCGCGGCCGCTTCCAGAAAGGAACCGCTCAGCTTTGGACAAAGTGGTGGATTTCCTTCTGAAGGACGGCCCCAACCATCGCATGGCGCTCATCTGTTCCGATTGCTCTTCCCATAACGGTAAGAATGCCTTCAAAATGTTTCTTTTGTAATGCCCCGTTTACATGTGGGTCCAGCCTCGGCCAATCGTCATTGTTTAAACGGGGTATCCCCGTTAACACAATGGCTAGGTGAAGGCGATTGGCCGAGGTTGGGCCTACGTGTAAATGGGGCATTACATCTCGTTACATGGTGAACCTGCAAATTATACGCTCAAAACGATTTGTAACTACTTTTATTATGCGCACAGCCTTTTTTTTGAGGTGTGAAATCATACAATAACTTTTCTTGCTCTAGGGTGGAGCGAGAGGGTCGGTCAGACTTACTGACTAAAATCACACCTGTGTCATTCAGTTGCCCTTTGATTTCTAGGACCGCGAGTTTCCTTTTCAGCAATGCTCCGCCACCGCTCGGTCACTGGACTACTGGACGGAGAGTTACCCATTGCTCGTCGTCCACAAGTCCGCACCTACCGTGGCTGGTAGTCGGGTTAGGGTCACGGCGATGTGTGCGTACATCTAAGGAATGGAATTGACTGCTCTGCCGACAACTATGGCACCAAAAAACGGAAACCCGCCCCGTGGCACTTGATGCTTAAATTAAAGTTAGGTCCTCAGCATGACCATGTTTTCGCTAGATGGCGCAGGCATCAGCCTGTTAGGGCTGTGCGGTGGTTCGAAAGAGGCCCAGGGTAAGTAGGCTTGGAACACAAAGGCCAGCTGGAGGAACACAGTTGGGTTTTAATCAGTAAAAGTCTGATCGCTCTCTCGTTATTTGATGATTTTTCAGTTCAAAAAACAATAATCTTTGGGACGGATCTGCCCGATACCAGCTTGATGCGCTTGAGGAAAATTGAGAGGCAAGCCAGGAGGATCATTGGCAATGATGCACTCGTTGAGTCGAGGCTTCAAAGTCTTGAGCATCGACGCCAAATTGCTAACCTGTCGGTTTTCTACCGGTTGCATTTCGGAGAGTGTGCGTCGGAATTGCATAACCTAATTCCGCCTAGCCCGTTACATCATCGGAGCACCAAGCGTACGGCAATGCGCCACCGGTACATGGTTGACATCCCACCTATACACACAAAACGTTTTGGGAACACATTCATAGTGCGTACAGCTAAGGAGTGGAATTCTTTGCCGGAATCTGTATTTTCTGATGGCTACAACCCGGGAGTCTTTATGTCAAGAGTAAATACGTTACTTCTAGGTAAGCACGCTCCATGGTCGACCGCATCGTCGCTTTCCATCAGGTGAGATAGCGGTCAAGCGCGAACCTATCAAAAATAAAAATAAAAAACAATATAAAACCGCCTCCCTAAAAAAACTTTTTCGGAAATGTTCGCCCCCAGCCCTGCGTTCAAATTTGAGGTTGGAGTTAACTCTAATGACGTCATCGGAGTAGATACTCTACGCTCGCATTTTTGAACGCGAACGTAAAGTTCAACTGTCAATGTCAAGCAAGTGTCATTTATGGTCGCTTACAGCAACCTAGCCTGCTCGGAGTTAGAGTTAGTTGGGTTAACGTTAGGGTAGCTACTCGAGTTAAAAAATTATTGCTTTATCTACTTTAAGACAATTAGGTTTAATGATGAGAAATAAAAGAACTACCCTTGGTTGCAACTCAAAGCATTTTTGAACGGTTAGAGTAACGACTCTACCCTACTCTGGTTATTTTTGAACGCGGTCTAGGGCGTACAACATCCATGAGGACTTCTATAGGGTGACTGGTAATTAGTGTACGATACTTAAACACGTGATTGTGCTCATGATAACCAACAACTTTTACTATGGGAACAAACCTGAAATCGCGAAAAAAAAATCAGCTGTTCAGTACATTTATGTTTGCCTAATGTACTGAACAGCTGATATTTTTTTCGCGATTTCGGCTTTGCTCCCATAATAAAAATTGTTTGTTATCATGAGCACAATCACGTGTTTAAGTATCGTACACTAATTACCAGTCACCCTATATACAGCTGAAAAATTATTTAAAAAAACTGGGCAAGTGCGAGTCGGACTCGCGCGCTGAGGTTTCCGTACAAACTACCTATGTAAATAATTAAATTCCCGAATGGAGTCTCGAAGATTTTTCCGATTCTCAAAAAAGTTTTTTTTTTTGTGACGTAAACAGACAAATAAATGTACAAATTTACAGTTTTCAGATTTTTTCCTATACTTGTGCTATGAGATCTTGTCATGTCAAATTTCAGGATTCTAGGTCAAAGGGAAGAACTTTCTTCTTATTTTCGATTCGATGGTAAACTCGTCAAACTGTTTGGGCCCCATAGGTGGCTACATTAATAGCAGCATCGGTAACACTCATCAAATCCTCCAAAGTGCAGGTGTATGGGCAGTACCTTATGAATTTTGATTCCGTTGAGAGTGTCGAAATATGCGTTTTTTGTGCGACATAAACGGCCGTATATTTTTTTTTCGTAAACTTAGAAATTCGATTTTTTTTTCACCACTTCAAGGTACTGCAGACTTGAGTATGGTTTTAATTTCAACTCAATACCTCCACGCGTTCCCGAGATAAAGGGTCTTGACAGACAGACAGACAGATGGACAACAAAGTGATCCTATAATGGTTCCGTTTTTCCCTTTTGAGGTACGGAACCCTAAAAACACGTAGGCGACTTATTGTTAATTATGACCCCAAAGACAAAAATTATGACATTTGTTTATATTTGAAGTGTCCTTCTTCAGTGTGGCATGAAACACCCTGTAGTTGTGTGATGTGTTGTTTTTATTACTAACATAGATTTTTAATAAAAATATGCTTAATTACGAAGCATTCAAATTTAAAAAGAATATTTGACTGCGAGAGTGATAAATGAATGAAAACGGAGAGAATATGACATAATGGCTTCAAGGGGTGAAATGGTGGACACGCCATAACCATGGCGGTAAGTCCCCTCTTCGAGAAGTAGCTGGAAAGACGTCACGGCGTCCTCACCTTCCGCATGACGCAGGTCCGCACAGGACATGGTAAATTCGGGAGGTTCCTGCACCTGATTCGTGCGGAAGAAACGCCCGGGTGTCACCATTGCATTAAAAACACCGTACATACTATACATACGAAGCTATGGCTTAAATGACTTAGTAGCCAAGCCAAAACATACTAAAAAAAATATTGGTTAATCAACAAACCTGTGCCTACCCTGTCTAGGAATTCAAACCTTATCATTACATTTAATATTTCTCAGGAATGGCGATGGCAGAGGAATTCGACTACGTGTCGTACGTGTGCGCTTACTGCGGCCGCTTCAACCCCGCTCGCAAACAGAGGCCGGCAGCGCCCCTGCTAGCTGCTCGACCTATACCGGCCATACTGAACAACTCCATGAGAGGTAGGCACTTATATCAGTATTATATTAGCCTTCCAGATGGAATTTCGGTCACGAAGGTCAATCTCAGCCGATACTATACTCCATTCGAAATAAGATGAGTTATTTAACGCTCGCGTTGGATGCTCAGACAAGTGTTTTCGTGTCCTATTCGCCAGGGTCGTATGTTTATGGGTAGTCCATCTCGTTTAGCTATTCAATCCCCATAGGTGACAGAAGAGTTGACGAGATGAAGTATTTGGTCGTGGACGTGGGATAGGCGTGGGAAAAGTGTGTCATCTTTGCGATTGGAACATTTGCAACTGAATCACTGAAATGTTCCGAAACAGTGATATGTATCATTTGGAACATTTGTAACATCGGCTCATAATATACAAACGGAACATTTGGAACATCAGCTCAAAAGGTACAAACGGAACATTTGTAACAACGGCTCAAAAGATACAGACACTGACTGTTATGAATCGTGATCTGTTACGATGCGTCACACTAAAAAAGGTTTATTTAATTGAATTTTATTTGAGAATAATTTAAAGCAGATGTTTTTAGTTCAGGTCATTAATTATATTTACACTATTTACGTTAAAATTTTAATTTTTAAAAAGACTGCTGGTCACTTATAGTAAAGGGTGTTTCAGTGTTCCAATTGTTCCAAATGATGCATTTAAAACATTACTGTTGTTCCAATCTTTCGGAACACTAAAATGTTTCGGAACGGTGAGTCGGTTCAGTAAAGAGTTACACACGTCTAACGTGGGACGCTGGTGGAATAAACGCGATAGTGTTTGTCGGATATATCCGACGTAAGCGGTTGAACGGTAAACAAATCTTTTTTACTGTCCGTTTAATCGATTTTGACTTTTATTGCATTGGTAGCATGTTAAAGGGCGGCTGCAGTAAATAGTTGGGATTATTACCACTTTTTTTGCTTTTAATTCCATTCTTATGCCTACGGAATAGAGGTCAAAATCGGTTGAATGGACAGTAAAAAAGCGTTTGTTTAAATGTGTGCGTAATGGAGCGACTATCGATCTACTGGTAAGGCTCTGTAGTGGCGATCACGTACCGAAAGATGTTTGGAGGTATGTGGAACAGAGAGTAAAGCCCCACATACTTCCGTTGAAAAGGGAGGATCCTCCGACCAGACGGGTGTTATGTCTGGTGGGCAACTGCCCGATAGATGATTTCGGGCTGTTCTATATATTCTAATCGCGCGGAGAACTTCAATTGCGCGATACAGGTTTAGTTCTTATGTGACGCCATAGATGTCGCTACAGATGCAGCGTTGGACAACATCCCACAAGGTGGACCGACGACCTGGTGAAGGTCGCGAGAATCCAACGACGGTACTTGGGGAGATCTATAACCAACAGTGGACGTCTTAGGCTGGAATGATGATGTTGACGAAACCCCAGTATAGGACAAAACATGTATCAATCCTTTACATATCATTGTAATTTTACATTACTATGTGAACGCACTTTTTCAGAGTAGTGGTGGCCCAGTAGTAATAGCCCCGACTTACGAGTTGTAGCCCAGCCAGGCGGCTTACTTTGTGTAATTTATTTCATCACCACTGCTCTTAAAACGGTGAAGGAAAACATCGTGAGGAAACCGGCATGTCCTAGAACCAAAAATTCGAAGACATGTGACATCCACCAACCCACACTGGGCCCGCGTGGTGGATTACTGCCCATTCCCTCTCCTAGAGAGGAGGTTTTTTCAAACCATTCAGGGACTACTCGAATACACAACGTTCATCCAAATCGGTCAAGCCGTTTAGGAGGAGCTAGGTGACAAACACACGTACAGAAGATATTATATATACACACCACTATTTTTTAAATAGTACAAATAAAAATCGGGCTCTATCCGTACCCGTTAATGATCATATTTGTGTAGTCGAACGTAAAAAAAAAACGAAATCCCAAAATTGTCCACAAAAATTTGGCAAAATTGGTAAATTCATAATAGAATCAATCATTCAAAACAATTGCTACTAGAAAATACTACGCGCAGTGTTTTTCCATTTTGATCACCATTTATTCATTCATAATCAATAGTCTGCACAATATGTCCATAAATTGAGTGACATTTTGGGATATGAACAAACGTTAATAACTTTGCTGTTTATGAATATTATTTATTGAGACTTTACTTAAATAATAACAAGACCTTTTCTAATAAGCCTTTTAAGTATTTGTACTAATTAATAAATTAGTGGTGTATAAAAGGAGATAGAAGGATGAAATTTGGCACACGTGTATACCATTTCCTGGAAAAGGCTTTAGGATAATTTTTATCTCGGAATTATGTTCCCTTGGCGTATATTTTTAACTTTCAAACGGGCGATGCCGTCGACAAAAGCTAGTACACCATAAGTACATTCATTATCTAACTGTGAATCCTAAATAACCCCCCCATCATTCTACATAGGGTGTGGAACTCCAGGGAGCGGCGACGACTCTTCCCTACCGAGCTCACCCAGCGACAGTGATGATGAAAAGAATCCAGGAGTTGGTGCTTTGAAGCAAGGTATGAATTATGAGTATCTATTGACAACTACTTCGTTCCTGGGCCATTTTCACAGGAACCTTGAAAGCTCCAGCGTACTGTCGTCGCGCTTTATCGCCCCCGTACTATACCCTATTCAGGGAGCCGTGAGATAAAAGGTAAACAAACCTTATATTATACTACTAAATTATAGACCACAGATACTGCAAATATTTTAAGTTAAAATGCGACGTGTTGTCATCAGTTTAAAAAAAAAAACACTTATTTCCTGGAAAGAGTTTTGGGAAATATTCGAGTAAATCACTAAAATTACCGGATGCCAACAGAGTTTTCAGGCGTTATCTTTCTTTTTTTGCATTGCCTCTTCATCAAACATCGCGTTGGGTTGCGTTAGATGAAGCAACAAGCTTTTGAACCATGGTCGATGTTGACGATAGGCGAGTGGAAAAGGACCCTCTTTTTTCTCTGTGGGAAAATCATCTTATAACATCCCCGGCTCTTGGGCGGTATGGGAGATAGTGTCAGACTTTTACTGACTAATAACCCACTCCTGTTCCTTCGTTGCCTTTCGTACTAGGGCCGAGTCTTCCTTTCAGAATCAGACCCTTGGCCCCAGTAGGCTTCGACTCTGTTGGGCCCCTACGGTTTGCTGACATCTCCCTGAGGCGCGCGTGGAACAGTACGCGCCGTCGACGACTTGGGCTCGGTCCGAACGGTTACTGGACGGTCGGACGGCGAGCTACCCACTGTTCGCCGTCCGCAAGCCCGCGCCTACGGTGGCCTCTTAAAACCTAACATTTGCTACACTGGCAATATGAAGACAGACACAAAATTTGAAACTTTTTTTTTATTCCAGTTTCCGAAGAAGGTGAATCGGATCGGCCCCCTTCGGCGGAAGGGACTCCGAAATCCCATCACGAGAAAAAAGAAGACTGAATGACTTTGTCAATTTAGAACATTATATTATACCGACTTAATTGGCGACGCGCGAGGTAACTGTGTGGTGTGTTTGACAGGAATTGGAACCTTACGTTATTTGAACTTCAAGGATTTTAAGGTTTATTTTTGCGTGGCCGTGTGTTGGTTGTTGTTACTTTGTTTTTGGGGTAGAAAAAATTGTAAGAAAACTATACTGGGGCTGAATATTCGTAGGGAAGTGCAGTGTTTATTTTTATCGATAAGTCGTCATAGTGATTTCATTTTGTGGGATTGTATCGATATTTTGATAATTAAATTGGTAATATATTTTTATCGAAAATCGTTTGGACTAAAGCCTCGTATTTCAAAGGAGTTAAAAATTATCATTGTTTGTTAATGTTTCGATGTGTGCACCAAAAATTAATCGTAATATGAAAGGTAAGGTAGTTCTAAGTCTTGGTAGGTCGTAGATAAGCTGCAAATTGTTCAATAGTAAACCTTAATTCCTTGATTATAAAGTATATTATTCCCTGTCAAACACACCGTTGGCGTTGTAACTATCAAATGTGTGGCGGAATGGGTATACAGTTTTATTTTATTTATTTATTTATTATGTTCATATCGAAGTTCAAATCTGGAAAACGAGATTCAATATCGGCCTTTTAAGCGTCTACGTCGAATATATCCGACAAACACTCGGTCGTACATCCACGACCAAATACTCCATCTCGTCAGCTCTTGAGTCACCTATGGGGATTGAAGAGCTAAACGAGATGGAGTACCTAGTCGCAAACACACAACCCTGGCGAATAGGACCAATTCGACGCAAGCGGTTAAATAGAGTTAAATTCAAATCTATAATATATCTGGCCTATTTCCATTTGTGTTGGTGTCGGCTTCCAATCCACCCTCTGTAGCCACTTGCTGAAGAGTCGATGATCGGTTTCGTTCTAAAGGATATGGTTAAGTAACAAAAACCGCACGGGTCGATCTATAATGACTGACCTGTTGGTCTACTGGTTAGTGGCCCTGACGTGGGTTCGATTCCCACCCACGACAAATGTCTGTGTGATGAGCACGATCATTTGTTCTGTGTCTGGGTGTAATTTATCTATAATATGTATGTATTTAGAAATATATAAGTATGTTTATCAGTTGTCTAGTACTCATAACACAAGCTCTGCTTAGCTTGGGACTAGACGACGCTGTGTGATAGTTATGGAATTAAAAAAAAAGTTAAGCAACGCTTGCCGAGGTCGGTTCGTGGATGGGTGGCCTTTGCTGCCATTTGTAGATCTTTGAAGAAGAAGCTAGGAAAAGGTTGCTCAGAATAAACTTACTGAAAATCTCGTTTTCTGGATGAAGACAGTAGCGTTCGATCTCGAATGGTCCTCGGTTTGACAACTGACAATAAATTTTGTTGGAATATTGTCATTTTTTTGGTGTTGTGAATAAACTATATCGGATTTGGGACGGATGGCTAGAATTTAACCGTATTTATTCAGAAAAACTATACAGCTTCATAAGCGAGAGATCCTTCATAGTTCAACTGCCTCGTTGGTGTAATAGGAGCAAGAGGTCTTAGTTTCGATTCTTCATCAGGTAAAGTGTTATTGAAATTTTCCATTTAAAATTTCTCAATAAGCGCGCTCCCCTACTTCAAAATAGCTGGTGATATGTGGGTACTAGCCCTAGAGTGCTCACGCGATGAGCAATTTGCCGCCGCACAAAACTTTGAAAGAAATAAAAAATATTTATTTGTGCCTCTGATAATCGTATAGACACTAGAGAATAGATTTTAAAAAGAAAACCTAAATTAATAATCTGTGCAAGGCCAAAAAGATATTTGGACGTATAAAACGTTTCCAATCGCGGTCGTCTGTCTGATTGTACACAACTTTGTAATACAGATATGTGAAGAATGGGGAATCAGCAACGTTTACACTACTTTTGACCCTGTATTTATATATTTATTTAAAACTTCATGCAACACAAAGATATCAAGACTTACTTAATGCCTTAGGCGTTCTCTACCAGTCAACCAAGGGTGGTTAAGTGACAAAATAGCAGGCGCATAAAAAAAAAATGTATCTACGCATATGCAGGTAGGTGTGTATAGATAGTGTAGAGGTAGGTCTATCTTCCATAGTTTTGAAAATAATACCGTATGTTTTGTGAGCGCGGCAAAATGCTCATGGCGTGAGCACTCTAGGGCTACGTATATCTCTGCTTAACTCCAGGAATGCAGGCGTGACGATATGATATTTTACAGGCTTGATATATGTGAAGTGTCATCATTTAATTTAATTTGACTCTATACTATTATTTCATGAATTATTTCGGTCTTATATTAATGTATTTTTTTATTTTTTTCTGTGTAAACTAAAACAAAATAATACTGATTCTATGAAGTTTTATAAATTCTAGCAAAAATATACTTTATTGAATGCTATGTATTGAAATGATTATGAATTAGTTTTTGGCAGAATTCACTTTTTTTTAGATCAATCAATCATTAATTGCTGCCTTCCATTGAATTTTACCTTTGAATAGCTCAATAAATCTGCCCAGCATTTTCCAAGCTATATGGGTCGGTTTCCAGTTTAACCGGATGTAGCTTGAAATCAGTATTCTACGAGTGACTGACCTCCATCTCCCAGTTACTGGGTAACAAGATACCCATTGGCAAGACTGGTGTCACACTTCCACAATATTTTATTAATTCTTTAACCGCCCGCGTCGGATAGGTACGCAAGTGTTTTCGTGTCCTAATCGCCAGGGTCGTGTGTTTGCGACTGGGTACTCCATCTCGTTTAGATCTTCAATCCCCATAGGAGACAGAAGAGCTGACGAGATGGGAGTATTTGGTAGTGGATGTGCAAACTTGGCGGAATAAACACGAGACTATTTTGTCGGATATATTCGACATTGGCGGTTAAAAGACCAATAAAATATCCAGTAAAATATAAGTTCTACATAATAATATCTTCCAATAGAATATAATACTTCAGTTATCTGTCCCAATATCTCCAACGAATAAAAAAGAAAATATAAGCTTTTTACAAACAAAATATAATAAGTTTAAAATAACAATTTACGTGCCTTGTAACTAAATAACTTATTATTCAATTTTTAATTTCGACATAGATTTATTATAAAGAAAAGAAATAACCATAGAATTCGAACTGCCACCCCCCATTGATAGATCCATTATAGAATGTTTAGATACCATCTATAGTTTCATCGTAGTTGCATCATTATTGGTTTAGGCGTTTCGTAGTAATAGAGAACGCGTATTTTAATGTTGAGAAATTAATGATGATAATTTGTTAAAAGAAGCAATCAATTTTTTGTCTTGTAATTTAGATACATGGAAATGTTAACGCTAGGGTTGCCAACTTTAACTTTAAAGAAATGGAGTATATCTGATTTTAGAAAAGAAACTTTAAGAGTAAACGGTTTGCCTGCAACGGCCTTCCCGTCCGATTATAATTTAGGTGTCTTCAAGGCTAGAGTGAATAGGCTCTTAATAAACTAGTGGGATTCACCCTCAATGATTGCATCACTGGCTTACCTTCAGGTGGGATCGCAGTCAAAACTTGTTTATATAAATAAATAAAAAATACCCTTTCTTATTTTAATTTTTGAAAATATTTGTATTAACTACAGAACAGTTTCAATTAACCCATTATGCACACCACTTTGCAATTCATGACCGAGAAGACAAAAATTATTTCATTTATTTAATGAAATGGCAGAATTTCATTCAAACTAATTCAGCATCAGTGGCAAAATAATTCGAGTATTTTAAAGTACTCTACTGCGTTTGTAGATTATAGAAAATAATAGAATAGAATTTATTTTATTTCGGACACAAAAAGATCCATACAGTGTTAGTAACTTATTAAATAACTTATCATCTAGTGTTAGTACCCATTACCCTTTTTATAAGAAATTTTACACTTAAATTTTATAATATACTCCTCAGAATAGAGTATATTATACTCTTTTTTAGAGTATAGTTGGCAACCCTATTTGACTCTAAGCTCTAAACAAATGACATGTTTTACAATCATATTTAATTAATAAATCCCTAATTAATTTTCTCTTGACATTTAATTCTAAATCCAATAAATAAATAAATCGTACAAACCATAAACAACGAATATACCAGAGAATTGATTGTTTCTTCATAAATAAATAAATATTATATATATTGTGCTATTAATATTATTAAGAAAGACGAAACACAAGTTAAATAAAATAATATCCTAATAGATAGACCATATTTAAAGAAGTAATAAAATAAAAATCTAAATAATATCAAAAGAGAGTAAGCTTTTATTCACGTTTATTAATATGAACGATATGAGGTCAGCCATGATGGCATACCATAGAATGGCGAGTGAGCAGTGGTGGCCGAGTGGTAACGGCCCCAACTTACGACTTGTAGGTTGCGGGTTCAAACCCAGCCAGGCGCATTACTTTATTTAATTTATTTCATCACCACTGCTCTCAAAACGGTGAAGGAAAACATCGTGAGGAAACCGGCATGTCCTAGAACCAAAAATTCGAAGACATGTGACATCTACCAACCCGCACTGGGCCCGCGTGGTGGATCGGCCCATCCCTCTCCTAGAGAGGTCTGAGTTCCAGCAGTGGGAACATTATAAGGCCGACTATGCTATGCTATGCATGATGGCATATACAATATGTAACTTAATAACGCATATCCTGAAAGTAGTACGTTCAGAATCCCTACCACGAGCTCTTAACGCGATGCATTTGACGACCCAAACTGAACTGTTAAAGGGATTGAGCCATACAGGATGTGGTCCTTCGAGCCGGATCCGTTGCTGGCCGAATCTTCAATCTCCTCGTCGGCGTCTATCTCGGCGAGGTCGGCCTCTAACTTCTTCTGGATGTGCTGTTCCCGCAGCTTCACCACCTCGAGCTGAGCCTCATACTCCGCCCGCTTTCTTCTCTTCTTCTCCGCGCTTCTGCGGCTGTGCCTCGTTGACGCAGGATGTCTACTCTATCCCTCTTTTTCGCTCGCAAGACTGATATTTGAACACATCATGGTAAGGTCGGCCTGAATCGGCTACTGAATCGATTTCAGCTATTTTTATAATAGGTAATTTTTATATCCTAAAATAATCGAGAATTATTATAGAACTAGCTGACTCGGCGAACTTCGTACCGCCTAATAGTAAAGATAACGCCATCTGCTGGCATTACCAGCAAAACATAATTCATTTTATAAAGACATTTTAATTAGAGATGGCGTTGTATTCGGTTTTTTTTTTCGTGATATTTTCCATCTTTTCTCACCGTTTAAACTTTCCTTGGACGATCTCGAATATTTCAAGACCAAAATTAGACAAATCGGTCCAGCCGTTTTTGAGTTTTAGCGAGATTCAATGATTCAAAGCATTTTATTTCAAATAAACCATTTACAGGCAGTTTTGAAATGTCAAGAAGTCAGATGCTAATTGCACATTCCAAAGCGTAGATCTCTATGGAGAAGAATGTGCAAGAAACTCCATGGACACTCTTTTCAAACATGTTATGTAATTACAAATATCTCTGTTACATGTTTCTTGTCGCTATCATATGAGAACAATGTAAATAAAGTAAAAATAAAAACTAAATATAGATAATAAAATAACGAACAGACTAACGAACACCTATTAATATAGATATATGTCCGATAGTTTCAGTTACGAGCTCCATAACATCCTCGGTATAAGTGTGTGCATTATTGCAGTTACATGTTGTACATAAGGCTCTCATTAAAGTAGCAATATATTGTCTATCTATTAGGAGACAAGTCTAAGACGTCTTTCGACTTTTAAGTCGGTTAGATACATCCTGAACGATTCCGAAAAGAATCTTGTAATCATTGTCCTAACGGTTGTGCTATATTTATCTACACCGAAGGTGATTTTTATTTCGGAATTCTTTAGAAATGTGTATTTTTCAGATGATTTTATTCTGTAAAAAAAAATCTAAAAATTAATTTTATCTTGATGAAATATACAGGGCAGGAAACACAAGTGTATTTGACGCGATGAACAAGCCCCGAATGAAATTCCGGATGTATTCGCCCGACTTAATGCTAAATAAAAATAATTTATAGTTTCATATAAGTACTTGAATCTTCATAGTTTACCAGACATTATTTATTGCGTCAACGTTGGCTGGTACTTAATGTAAGTAGGTATACTTAGTTTAATTTATTTTACTAACAAACTACCAGGGACGCACTTGGGAATGTTGTTGGGGTGCAAAGTTTTTTTTAAATTACAGCGTCAAATTAAATAAATTAGTGAAAATCTGGTTTAGATATTTAATGACGATAATAATATTATTATTATTATGAGCCTTTGGGTCCCACTGCAGGGCAAAGATCTCTCTGCCTTTCATCCAGTTTTCTCTGTCCCCAAGTTACATCTGGCTAATACTTTAGGAAGGAGTCCAACTCCTCATGTCATTTCTTTCTGGCCCCACCGCGTCACAGGTTCCCAAAACGATTTAAACGTATAGGTGGGAAGTCCTCACCATGTACCAGTGGCGCAACGCCACTGATATAATAAACATAAGTATCTATGGTTACATTTCAAGTAACTGTACATGAACTCGGGGTCAACAGCCTCTGGTAGTGTAGTGAGTTAAAAATGGGTTTTCTTTTGTTTATCGTCATTATATAGGGTGACTGGCAATTAGTGTACGATACTTAAACACGTGATTGTGCTCATGATAACAAACAATTTTTACTATGGGAGCAAAGCCGAAATCGCGAAAAAGATATCAGCTGTTCAGTACATTAAGCAAACATAAATGTACTGAACAGCTGATTTTTTTTTCGCGATTTCAGGTTTGTTCCCATAGTAAAAGTTGTTGGTTATCATGAGCACAATCACGTGTTTAAGTATCGTACACTAATTACCAGTCACCCTATATATTAATACCTATCAAGTCCTCAGATTTTCAGAAGTTATTTTAATTTTATATTATGTGGTTTTATTACGAATAAATTTTGTCGATCAATAGTAATGAAATAAACTTATAGTTATGGAGCAAATAGAACAATGTGCCAAATTAAAAATTCATTTATTTACCATGCAATTAATAAAAACATTACACAAATCATTTCTTTAATAAAAAAATAAAAACATTTTATTAATACAGTGCACCTTAAAAACCAGCCTTATTACGTCCCTGGCACAAATGCCTTCCAACTTCCACACATTGAGGAACAAAAAAAAAGCATTATAAAAACATAAGTTCTGTTATATTGTGTAATGTATGAGCTGCGAAAAAACCATCAGAAGTTCAAACCACAGGGCAAGGAGACGCACCAGCGGATGGTAGGCATCCCAACTCTCCCGGAATACCTGGGAAATTCCGGGAATATTGTTAATTCCCCCTAGCTCCCAGCCCGCAATAATAACCTAGATCTTTTAAACACCAGTTTGAGCTGGGGGTTGATAAGTCAGTGAGTAAGTTAGGACTTTGTCTTTTATTATATACACAGATGTAATGGACAGATGCCTTTTCTAGTCCATACTGTCCAGCGCTTGCAAACTATGTGGTCCGAAAAAAATATTTACGAATTTCTCAGCAAATAAAAAGATATAGTTTTTAGCATTCTGGCTTATACATTTCGCAACAATAGGACGTGTCTATTAAATTTAATTCAAATATATGACCTTACAAATCCTTGGTCATATGAAACTGCGTATTTCTAAACAAAAATATCTGAACTACTCGTACCTTTTTTTTTTTTAAACAGGAAATTGACTACGTAGCCTTTCTATCTCAGATATTTTTTACTGGTTATATGCAGAATTTAAATAGAATATTCTAATGACTACTAAAATTTTTGTTGGCTCCTTTTTAATAACGTTTGTACAGTTTTTAAGAATATATTTATTTATTTCTTTCTGTTAATTGACTTTCGTTTGATTGTAATATTTATTTTTATATTCTTCTAATGTGTTCGAACCAACATTTCCATTTATTTATTAATAATAGTAACACTACTAACAAAATTTTAGGTAACTTTGGATAAAGTGGTAAGAAATTTAACAATGTTACTCGAAAAATGTTGTAATTCACGAGCAAAATATGAAAATATTATAATAAGCGTTTCCGTGACCTCTGTGGTCATAAAAAGTGAGAGCGAGATGACACGATACACTATATCCTCCGACCTACTCGCACATTTTATGACCACAGACTTAACGGGACCAAAATATATTCTATCAACTGAGTACCTCTAAATTCGAAGTTACCGTCTTTTTTCCACTTAAGCGTATACTCAAAATGCTTTTTTTTTTCTAGTCAAACTACTAATTTGCGTTTTAAAATCAAAGATGATGGTTGCATTTATACTGAAAGTTGTCAAACGTCAATTGTCAATGTCATTGTTGTGACATTATAATGTGTCAGTTCAATGATTTATGGAAATCTGTAAAAGTTTGGATTTTTGAGTGTTCAAAACTGTTTTGCATCTTAAAATATATCCTTTAGACTATTAAATCATTTTTAATTAATTTTAATTATGGCAACACCATGTGGTTGAAATCTATTAAAATATAAAATATGATAGTTTATAACAAGCAACATGGATATGACATTGTTAAGATTTTGTTAACCCTTTAACCGTCTACGTCGGATATATCCGACCAAATACCCCATCTTGTCAGCTCTACTGTCGCCTATGGGGATTGAAGAGCTAAACTAGATGGAAGTACCCAGTCGCAAACACACGACGCTGGCGAATAGGACACCTCGTCGGACAAACCCGACGCGGGTGGTTATAGGGTTAAAAATGATTTTAATTCGTGAACTGTAGAAATAACTTCTTGGAATGTTTTGAATATGATTTCCCAAGAAGTGAGAAATTTTCTTCAATTCATGAATATTATTTATAACTAGTAAATTAATGTTTTTTTTTCAACCCTAGACATTCCTAAATTAACACTTTTGGCATTAATAAGTGTAGATTTTATTCATGGAGTTTTTCTATATTTTGTAAATTGGTCATATGAAATGAAAATAACATTTATAAAATAAATGTTTCATAGAATTGATAATACAAATTTTTGCACGCATTAGAAATAGGGAACATGTTACATTTGCTAAATGGCTACTTATCAAATCAAATCAAATTTATTTGCCATCACTGTTTTTCCAACAGATTGTAATAATAAAAAGGCTAAATATTTTAAAAGAATGCTACCCATCGTCATAAACAAGTCTTAAAAGAAGTAACAGTCATTTCCATAAACAAAAATGTATGCTTCTGGTACAAAATTTTGATCAGCTGATGTTAATTTTGTATGGAAAGTCCTAAATTGTTAAACTTCCTTAACAAAAGTTGTTCATATCCATGGATCAAAGCAATTTTTTAAATATGACCACAACTTTTCGTGTTTGAGACAACACTAAACCATCAGTTTTATAAAAAAAAATGTTTCCATAAAACACAATTTTTATTTAATTTTCCATGAATAGGTAATATGCAGAGAAAATTGATAATTTCATTCTTTCAGAAGTTGTTTTTTTTTTACTAAATTTAGTGTGGATTCTTAATAATAGAGGTTTATAAGTATTTTCACCCCCTGAAAATCTACCTGAAACCTGTTTATACAGAATACACAGACACAGATATTTGAAAAAGTAGCCATTTTACACACACAAAAATAAGTTGTTGATGAAAACTTTGAATTCCTATTCTAACCACAAATTTGACAATATAATGAGTATCAAAACTCCTTGGTCCCTGGGAATTGGCGGGAAAATAAACAAAAAAAAAGTCAAGAACGTTATGGTATGTGAAGAATTCTCATGATATTGTAAATAATGTGAATGAAGCGAATAGTGTTGTTGAATTTGTTATTTATTGCTTGTAATGTTGATTAGCTATTTTATAATGGAACTAATATACAAGTACCCAGTTATCAGTCGTTTTATTTTATTTCCTAAAGATTCTTAGCGCCACCATAGGCTTTTTTAGGGTTCCGTAGCCAAATGGCAAAAAACGGAACCCTTATAGATTCGTCATGTCTGTCTGTCTGTCTGTCTGTCTGTCTGTCTGTCTGTCTGTCCGTCTGTCCGTCCGTATGTCACAGCCACTTTTTTCCGAAACTATAAGAGCTATACTGTTGAAACTTTGTAAGTAGATGTATTCTGTGAACCGCATTAAGATTTTCATACAAAAATAGAAAAAAAGCAATAAATTTTGGGGGTCCCCATACTTAGAACTGAAACTCAAAATTTTTTTTTTCATCAAACCCATGCGTGTGGGGTATCTATGGATAGGTCTTCAAAAATGATACTGAGGTTTCTAATATCATTTTTTTCTAAACTGAATAGTTTGCGCGAGAGACACTTCCAAAGTGGTAAAATGTGTGTCCCCCCCCTCTAACTTCTAAAATAAGAGAATGATAAAACTAAAAAAAATATATGATGTACATTACTATAAAAACTGCCAACGAAAATTGGTTTGAACGAGATCTGGTCAGTAGTTTTTTTTTAGTACGTCATAAATCGTAAACCGCATTTTACCTTTCATTCAATCAACTCAAATATAAAAAAAAAAACATTTAATTTCATAAACATAAACCTTATAATTATGTACATACACCGTGAACCATTATTATGTTACTTGCTGCTACGGAACCCTCCATGGGCGAGTCCGCACTTGGCCGGTTTTTTTAATCTGTCGCCATATCCACGACAGAGTTGTCCCTTCCGATGTCTCACTATAGCAGCCGAAGATTGCCGAGTGGTCGAAGGCATCCGAAGAGTTCTAGTCCCATTACATACATTTCACTAGTGGATCCCCGGCATATGCTACAACCAAGGGTCGTGTATAACACCTACGGACTAACTGGATTGATTACGTAGCAATTATTTTCATTAGCATTAAGTTAAAATTTTTACTGACAAGCAAAAGGGAAAAAATGTACCGAGAAAGAGTGTCCCTTTCTTACCTCTATCTATAACTAGTAACCACAAATTTACTGTTTAAACAAATTATTTGTTATTATTTTTGTCATTGCATGGTAGGCATATTGGGAACATATTAATTACAAATCTATAAAATGTATTAATAACATCTTGAGCTTCTTTAGAACAGAATTGTCCCGTACCTATTATGAACTAGTCTATGGACACACTAATAGAAAGAGATGACATACCATTTTGAACCGTACTCTTCGGTACATTTTTGAGATTCACGTATTCTAATCAATCCAGATAGTATAAAAGATTCTTAGCTACAACACTATTTTTCATTGTTATAGTGTTCTAAAACCATTTACTGATTTACGCACTATTGTCTTTCTAATGAAGCTGGTTTGAGGCACTTGGATGGATTCAAAGTTTGTATCAAACCCTAAGTAAGAACAATTTTATTCTTTTGTTTATATAGATTTGCCAATCCCAAAGCAATGTATAGATTAAGTCAATAGAGGTTATTGGTTATTTCTATACCACAGAACTTGTTCACTATTCAATTGTTACAAAATAGTTAGATTGGGTGACAATCCGACACAGCTGGGGAGAATTCAGGCACCTAAGTTCGGTTACCATTAAATGATTTCTCTTCCGCTCTAGGGTGGAGGTGGCCGTAAACAGACTTACTGACTAAAACCACATCTATGTCCTTCAGTTGTCCTTTGAGTTCTAATACCATCGTCGGTACGGGCTCCGCGCTCAGCACTCCAATATAAAAAGGTACTCTGTGACTCCAATCGATAGCGGTTTTTGGGCGAACACAAAGAGGAGCTCAGTTTGTTCGTAGATGGGAGCAAAATACGACGTTAAGTGCGTACGTTTCGTGTATCACGCTCCTATAAATGGAGTGGTCGGATGAAAAATGTTTGCAAGGTGACTGTGGAGCATGCGTTTTTCTTATGGAGATGCGCGTACCGTATCCATCAGAGCGGTTGCAGATGCGCGGAGCACAGTAGGTTTGCGAACATAGTGGATACCCGGCTTTACACTTATAACATGATGCATGGAGCAGTTATCCACAATTACACCCATTGGTGTTGTCGTACGCCCGCCCCAAGGATTGAACCAAAGAGTATAGTAAATATGAATAAACTAACAAAAATAATTTCGTGTAACAGAGGCTTTTACTGTTTCTGAACGACACCATTTGACAGACTGACAGTAACAACAACACAAACAAACGTCAAATCACTTGACGTTACAAACTTCAAAGTTTCAAAGTCAATTCGGGGATTGTCTTGATTGATTTCCTTGATTCGCGAAGAATTGCGGGGCAACAAGTTATAAATAACACGATAACGTATCAATGTTCGTTTACATGAGAGCAAGAACTGGCTATTTAATCTAATCGCCACGCCTCTACATTTAATTAATAACAGAAATTCACGAAAACGTCACTCAGTACTTATATGATTGCGATAGTGAGAGGCCGTCTAATGAATATAGTGATTTTTGTGTGATAAAGACGTTTATTCATATCGAGTTTCGCTCATTGACTTGAACCTGCTGAAAGAAAAGCCCTAAGATTATAAGTGCAAATAAACTTTTTACATATCCCAAGTCTGAGACTTTATAAAGCAGAAGTGAACTTTTTGAAATGTCTGTCTTGAATAATTTTACTGTGTCCGTCGCGAAGAGTTTACGCCGTGAGTACCTATTGTTTATTTTTTATTAACTTTATCTAAGTGAATTATCTTTCTTTGTACCTTCGTGCTGTATGAAGATTTGAATTTAAATTACAAAAGAAATTTTCTACTTTGTTAAACTTTCTAATTTATATGTAAATATTGCTCACTATTCTATTATTACGCGCTTAACTTAGAAAAACTTATATCATTCTGAATTTTCTATATATTATACAATTTATATTGTCGTGCAACTTACCTTTTTTTCGAAAAATATTAAAAAAAAGTAATTTTGTAATAGAAAACTGAATATAATAAAAAAAAAAACGTAATCTGTTGATTGCCATTTACCTATAATTCTTTAGATAAAAGAACAATGTTTTTATTATTAATCACTGAACACTATGGAAGGGTTTGGAAGTTTCTAGATTTTTCAGAACAAAATATACATACTTAATTTGTTTAAAGAAAAATACTAAAACGGTTGTCTCTTTTTAGAGTTCTATACCTAATGGGTAAAAACAGGACCCTATTGCTATCACTCCGCTGTTCCTCTGTCTGTTCAGTTATTTTCACAGATGATGTATAAATTTCTCTTGCCGTTGTCCACTATAACAACAAACACTAAAAATAGAATAAAGTAAATATTTAAGTGGGGCTCCCATACAACAAATGTGACTTTTTAGTAGTTCTTGCTGTGGACGGTACAGAACCATTTGTGTGCAAATCCAACTTGCATTTGGCCAGTTTTGTTTTGGTTTTTCATACAGAACTGTTGCTTTAACTTCTGTATTTATTGTGTGATTGGCTTCTATAAAATACCAAAATTATTTCACCTGAAGGAAGGATCATGTGAAATAATTATGATATTTTAAAGATTCTGATCACACTATAATAATAATAAAAAAATATAATAAAGTACAGGTAAGTTGGTGAGTGTTTACATTTGTTACACCTTCTTACTTAAATGTCTGAACAATTTAGCTGAAATTTGGCACATGGATAGACCATATTCTTTAGTAGGACTTTTTATCTCAGAAGTTTGTTCCTTTGGGGTAATTTCTCCTGGGCTAATTCGCTGGCAGATGGTTGTATTTATAAATATAATAATATTCCACAACTATCACACAACGCCGTCTAGTCCCAAGCTAAGCAGAGCTTGTGTTGTGAGTACTAGACAACTGATAAACATACTTATATATTTCTAAATACATACATATTTTAGATAAATTACACCCAGACACAGAACAATTAATGATCATGCTCATCACACAAACATTTATCCTGGGTGGTAATCGAACCCATGACCTCCGGCATAGCAGTCAGGGCCACTAACCACTAGACCAACAGGCCAGTCAAATATTTATGTAGAGGTAAAATTGTTTGTAAATAATCTCTACAAGTGCTAATCTGATTATAAATATTCTTTTATTGTATAGAAAGTTACAATTTATGTGATCTACGGGTTGCAATTTTTCGTAAAGGAAGATCAATTTTTTAACTCTTTCACTGCCACATCAAAAAAGCAAATGCATGTTCTCGGTGCCAAGTTATGGTTTCGTCCTGTAATCTGTCAAGTAGTCATGACCGTGATATATTGGATACATTTTGCTTTGTCATATTTCATCATCATCATTTTAGCTGAAAGACGTCCACTGTTGGACATAGGCCTCCCCCAAGCGTCGCCATAACGACCGATCCTGTGCGTCTCGCATCCACCGCATTCCCACGACTCTCACCAGGTCGTCAGTCCACCTTGTGGGAGGCCTTCCAACACTGCGTTTTCCGGTGCGTGGTCGCCACTCTAGAACCTTTCGGCCCCATCATACGAGCAATGTGCCCTGCCCACTGCCACTTAAGTTTGGCGATTCTTCGGGCTATGTCGGCGACCTTGGTTCCCCTGTGGATATTTTCATTCCTGATGCGATTTTTTTTTTTTTTTTATTAATGATGCGATTACGCAAGAAAACTCCGAGCTTGTCGTATTTATGTCCCCGTAAAATAGTAAAAACAGATTATAATCTAAGTATCTCGCGAGATTGTAAACTGTCGAAAGATTTTGAAAACATACTGCTTTTTTTTTAGGTGGGAAAATCATCTTATGACAAATCGCGCTCTTGGGCGGAGCGAGAGATAGTGTCAGACATCTTTACAGTGCTTTTACTGACTAAAAACCCACTCCTGTTCCTTCGTTGCCTTCGTCCCAGGGCCGCGGTTTCGTTTTCACACTAAAACATACTGCTTACAATTTAACGAATTATTTTTCGTCAGATTATAATCTATCAAAGTGAAACTATGAAATCAAAGTGAAACAAAAGACAAAAAAAGTAACATAACTGCTTTTTTTAAGTCTTCAAGTAATTTTGACCTTCATATAACAGGTATTAACTGACATTTAATTCACACATAAAACACAGCATACCTCCCGCAAACTGACATATCTTTTTTTTATCTTTCGTCCAAGTAAACATTTGCAGAAATAATTCTTTAAAAAGTCATTTAATCGTATTATTTTATATTCTTAGTGATAGCGTTCTATAAATATTTTAGTCAAGAGTGAATAGGTTACTTCTAGGTAAGCGCGCTTCATCGTCGACCGCATCGTCGCTTTCCATCGGGTGAGATAGTGGTCAAGCGCAAGACTATCAAGAATAAAAAAAAAAAATTAGGCTTTTTGTTGGAAAAAAAAATGTGATAAGTACTTAACTTGTTTACATTTTGGCGTTTTGTCTTGTTGGGCGTCTTTTTTTCTTTAGGTGGTAAATCATTCAGTGACTTTATTCTTTATTGTACGCACAATTTTAAACAGACAATAAAAATAGGACAGTTGATGTACATAGGCAAGCTTAACCCACAACTAGGGTTACCATATGTAAATAGAGGGATGCCTGTCTATGGAACCTAAAATGCCTGAATTTTCAGAAAAATGTCTGTCTAAAGCAAAGCGCTGTAGGTAATAAGTAAAAGCCAACAGATAATAATGAAGAAGGATATTTAATTTATTACTGATATTTGTCAGAGGACATTATTTTTTTTAATAGTTCTTTCTTTTCTAATATACATATAAACGTAAAAATCTTCACAAGATACAGTTTTGTAATTTTCCTGTATAATCAATAATGCTTTCACTGATTCAATTGTCAGCCGATTTCTTTCTTTATTCGCGCGAAATTTGAAAATGAAGAAATTTAAAAATGCCTGTCTCAGACCAATGCCGGCCGCACGCCTGTCTAAATCTTAAAATGCCTGTCAAATGCGGCAAACGCCTGTCATATGGTAACCCTACCCACAACTGGGTTTTGGGTGACTTCTCTCTTCTCTATGGCGGAGGGGGAGGGCGTGTCAGACTTGTACTGACTAAAACCCACTTCTATGTTCCTTCTTTGCCTTGCGTTCCAGGACCCCGGGTTTCCCTTTCGGAAGCTAACCCATGCTCTTTGTCCGCAAGCTCGCGCCTACGGTGGCCGGAAATCGGGAACGGGATCCCGGCGGCTGGGGTGTGAGGGCCGCTACTTCGCGCGTGCAGGTGCTGCCTCCTTTGCTAGCATTAGCAAAGGAGGCCCCCACGAGGAGACGGCGGTGTTCTGCCCAAGCTGGTGCTATTCGTGTGTAAAGCGAATACTAATATGGAAGTACAAAAGTAATAACAAAGGTCATTGGCATCATACAAACCCATACATAATTGTGTAGTTGAAACTGATTGGGGTAGATCATTGTTCATATCTTTTGTCATCTTGCCAATTCGTGATCTACTAGAATCTTCACTGACCTTATTCTCTTAAAGCATTTGTAATTGAAAATGTCTGACTAGGTCTGACCACGCAGATTGATTGAAACAATGGTAGGCAATTCCTACCATTGTTTCAATCAATCTGCGTGGCCTATCTATCTGATTTTTTTAGGGTTCCGCACCTAAAAGGTAAAAACGGGACCTAAGCTAAGACTTCACTGTCTGTCGTCTGTCACTAGGCTGTATCTCATGAACCGTTCTAGTTCGATAGTTGAAATTTTCACTGATGATGTATTTGAACCAAGGTTGGCGACATAACACGAAGAATCGCCAAACTTAAGTGGCAATGGGCAGGGCACATTGCTCGCAGAACAGATGGCCGTTGGGGCCGAAAGGTTCTGGAGTGGCGACCGCGTACCGGAAGACGCAGTGTTGGAAGGCCCCCTACAAGGTGGACCGATGACATGGTGAAGGTTGCGGGAATCCGATGGATACGAGACGCACAGGACAGTTTATTGTGGCGACATTTGGGTGAGGCCTATGTCCAGCAGTGGACGTCTATCGGCTGAAATGATGATGATGTATTTCTGTTGCTGCTATAACAACAAATACTAAAAACAGAATAAAATGAATATTTAGGTAGGGCTTCCATACCACAAACGTGATTTTTTGCCGTTTTTTGCAACGAACGGACGGTTCGGAACCCTTCTTGCGCGTATCTGACTCGCTCTTGGCCGGCTTTTTTTTAGGTGAGAAATCTAATGACTTGTCCCGCTCTAGGGCGCACTGGCCTACTGGGCACCTACGGTTTTGTTGACATCTCGTTGAGGCGCGCGTGGAACGCTACGTGCCGTTGACGACTCAGGTTCGATCCGGTCGGTTACCGGACGGCCGGATGGGGAGTTAGGGGTCCATTACACGATAGGTTTTGCTGTCAGTTTTGCCACAGTCAAATATCTTGACTGACGAAAAACCTACGGTGTAATGCGATGACTGACGTTTGCATGACGAAAAATGTATGGCGATAAAATTCCGTCAGTCAAGCTTCATTCATGATTGATGGTTTTGTTTGACGCTTTGCTTGACCGTGTAATGGACCTCCTAGCCATCGCTCGTCGTCTGTAAGCTTTCGCTTACGGTGGCTGGTAGTCAATGTCGGGGTCTCGGTGGCTGGGGCGTGAGGATGTCTGTTGCCTCACGCGTGCGGCCGTCTTCTTCGCTAGCGTAGCGTCTAGGCATACGTGATCCATCCATTGTCGACCACATCATCGCTTACCATCAGGTGAGATAATGGTCAAACGCAAGTTTACCAATCATAACAAAAAAACTGGGCAAGTGCGAGTAGGACTTGCGCACTGAGGGTTCCGTACAAACTTACCTATTTAAATAGTTTAATTCCCGAATGGAGTCTCGGAAGATTTTTGTGACGTAACAAAAAAATTACTCTTCAGGTTTATTCCTATACCTGTGCTATATGTAGACCTTGTTTTATGCCAAATTTAAGGATTCTGGGTCAACGGGAAGTACCCTATGAATTTTGATTCCCGTGAGAGTGTCGAAATATACGTTTTTTGCGACATAAATAGCCGTATCTTTTTTTCGTTAACTTAAAAGTTTGATTTTTTCACAGCTTCAAGGGACCGCAGATTTGAGTACCTATATGGTTTTAATTTCAACTCGATATCTCCACGCGTTCCGTTTTTTCTTTTTGAGGTACCCTAAAAACAATATTTTGAAAAATGGTGCGAATCATTACAAGATTATAAAAAGCATTCTTTAATATGATGATGACATTCTCTAATCTAATATATGATGATAATATGGCCTCAAAAAAAATGAGTGATTATTATGTTTTTGTTATTGAAACAATGATAATTATATTATTATTATCTAAATCTTTTTTGGAAAATCCTATCTGATACTAGAGAAGTAGGTATTATAGGCCCCCTGCAGGCATAAGCCGCTTTTACACTTTTTTTTGGGTGTTCCATTTTCCGCATGGAAAAAATATTTGTAACTGTGGCCTACAGATAGTTGTTACGGGTCGGGGTGTCTTGTATATGTGAGTTTTAACATGTTAGCGAACGCACCCACGTTAAAGAAGTAATTCTTAATATTGGACAACGTTTTTTAAAATAAGGAGAAAACGTACTACAATATCCAAATCAAGCAAAAAAAAAAAAACGCCGGCAAAATAAAGTTTCTTGTATGGAAACTTCCTTTAATTTTTAACTTTATTTTATACACTCTTTATAGCTCCATACTTATAACAATTCAGTTTAGATCGCCAGATGGATCGGGTTAAAAGCTCGTAGTACTACGATCATAGTAGATGCCTGCGAAAGAGTCACTGCGACCCTGGAACGCAAAGGGTACCTGAAGGTGGTGAATCGGGTGGGTTTCTCGGGTGACTCTGACACTGATCCCTCTCGCTCCACCAAGAGCAAGAGAAGTTATTTCAGGTTGAATGATCACACTAGATATTAAAATACAGTTAAATGTAAAAAAGAAAAACGTGAAAAAATTAAATAAAAAATATATAAAAACCCGACTGCATAAAAAATAACTTTAGATAAAACTAAAAAGAAAAAAACAAGTTCAGTCCAGTAGCGTAAAAACCAATTTAAATAAAATAAATAATAAATTCTAATACGGAACATATTGACTGCAACAGTCGGGACCCATAATAAAGTTTTTTTTTTTACTTTAATGTATAGCGTCCCACAGTCGTTATGCTGATTTTTTTTTCAACGTCACCTATCTAAGAACACTTGGGTTAATAAGACGAATCTAACGATATGCTAATTATGTAAATCCGTTCAGCGGTTTGGAAGATAATGAGGTAACAAAGAATATTACATACATACAAGATACGCGCGAAACACATAACCCTTCTTACAGTCGGGTAAAAAAGCCTGTTTTAAATTGGCAATTAATGCCAATACGAGTGAGTGCACAAACCTCCATATGAGAAGGTATTTCAACATCCACCTGCACTAAATACTCACATATCAACTGTGAAATGACTTCAAAACAAAATTTCTTGATTGCGTCAATTACATTAATTCAAATAGCCTTGTGTCTTTATTATTTGATGACCTTCAAGTCCGCAGTTTTTATCATTCTTATCAATGTACTTTAGTTAATAATTTTTAAATGACTCTCTCTACTTTTGTACATGTGTTTTAGTTTATCTATATTTTTCTTCACGTGATGCCCGCTATTGGAATATGGTTTTCTGAATAAGGGCCTGCGCACACTTCAGAAAAGACTGTCTTAGACAGATTTGTTTTGTCTACGTCACGGCGCACACTATCAAGACAAAACAGTCTAGCGGCGTACGGCCAGTATTGCAACACTCTCACTCTTGACACAATTCTGTCTAAGACAGTCTAGTCTCAAGTGTGCGCAGGCCTTAAGTACTGAAGGAAAGTTGTTAAGGCCCTAACTCCCGAGCAGTGCTATAAAACAGTGACTTTCTGAAGCCTTCTTCTCGGTAACGGCTAGGTCAAGAAAAAAATATATGTTTATTATAGATTCATGTACAACGTTATCAACATGAAATTTTTTCGCTTGTTTACCCTACTCCTTTCAAATGGCTTTGATCTTTAGAAATATGTTTAAACAAAAAAATTGCTGGTTAAGTGTTCTTCAGAATGTACAATATAGCATATGTAAATTTCTGTTTTTCTTCATTGATATAAACTAGTGCTTGACTGCGTTCCCAACAGATGGCAAGTAGTGATGCAATCGTTGATGTTGAGTTTAGAGCCTATTCACTCCAGCCTTGAAGACACCTAAATTATAGTCGGACGGGAAGACCGCAGCAGGCAAATTGTTCCAATCCTTCGATGTACATGGTATAAACGGCGAGGCGAAACGCTTAGTCGGGACCATAGAGGTGTGAACAAGACTTTTCGAAAGTGATTCCGTGGCCCTCGCAAAGGGCAACGGATGGAGCAGAGGTGGGTTTTAGTCAGTAAACACCTGACACTCCCATGCCTACCCTCTTAAAAAAAAGGAAATAAATAGTATTTTTAGTAGAGACCGACTGAAGATTCGGTTTCGGTTTCTGCCGAAAAATCCATGTCGGCTAGGGTTTTGGTTTCGGCCAAAAGGTGGCCGAATATTCGACACGATCGAAACTAACGTCTTTGAGCTGACGGTTGTGATTTGACTTTAAAACTGACTGACTCGTTGATCTATGTATGTTACCTATCATTTTTGGGTAATAGTCGGTATGTTCATTTATTTAGTGTTTAGTTTTCGGTTACAATGCCGAGTAACCAGCCTGTCGGCTTTCTATCAGTTAAATTTCGGGGACTGTTTATCGGAATTGCACAATTTAATTCCGCCAAGCCCGTTCTATATCACCGAACCACAAGATATGTAGCGATGCGCCATCGTTATATATATATGGTGGACATCCCAGCCATGTGCACAAAAACGTTTTGGTTATACATTCTTGGTGCGCACTGCTAAGGAGTGGAATTCCATCCCGGAGTCTGTGCTTCCCGATAACTAAAACCTAGAGTTTTTTAAGTCAAGAGTGAATAGGTTACTTCTAGGCAAACGTGCTTCATCGTTGGCCACATCATTGCATACCATCAGGTGAGATAGTGGTCAACTGCGAGTCTATCATTAATAATAAGAAAAATAAAAGAAGACAGATAGTGTGAGCACCTGGTCTGTGTGATTTTAGGATTGGTCTCATAGTAAAAGTTGTTAAAAACGATGAATATTGCTGGTATTTTCATGTATTGTTGTATTTATTGTCTTCACATTTTAATCTTTCGATCCGCACGTTGACTCGGGAAGGGAAAATCTCAGTAGAATTACATAATACAAATACTGATAAAGACGACTAATATTGATGTTATTTAAACAGTTATTAATATCTTCTTAGAGTCTTATAATAATATTATTTTGTCATAAACATGTTTATCATTTTATCTCATTCTTCACGGCATTAGAGTTCTCTGCACGATTAGAACATATACAACAGACAGAAAGCAATTGTTGGGCAGTTTCCCGGACCAGACAAAACACCTGTCTATCAGAACCCGAAATCCGAATCCGAAAAAAGAAAAAAAATGGGATGCGGGATTTTACACATTGTCTCGCATACCTCTAAATAGAGTGTTTTCATGCTTGTGCAGAAATGCTTACGTAAGTCTGTTTTTACCCGACTGCAAGAAGGATTATGTTTTTTACGTGTGCATACGCATTCCATTGTAGTCAAATAATAGGTAGTTCCAAGGTTAGAAAGAAAGTAAGAAAAAATATTATTTGGCGACAGTTTTATGGATCACACAATATAAATAAAATAAAAGATGACAGTCAGTAAAAAAAAAAAAACTGGCCAAGCGTGAGTGGGACTCGCACACGAAGGGTTACTACAATATTAAAATTGCAGTCTCTAATATGGAGACCCCCTTCCATTTTTAACTTTATTTTTATTGTTGTAGCAGCAATATAAGTTATGCGCGTACATACATTTCGCCGATTAATTTTTATTTACATAAACTTAAATGTTTAAAAAATTATAAATAATATTTAAACCAATAAACAAATACAATAATGTTCCTAGTCCATGTTTACAACTTGATAAATCATTTCTATTAATACCTAGAACTAGATAAACTAGTACATTATTGATTTGCAAACTCGCATGTTAAGTAGCCATAGATAAATAATAATTATTAGAAAACTCTCTTTAATACGGTCATTAAGCTAATTTATTTTGAAAACTATAACATAATTAGTGTCACTTATGCCCTCTAATTTATCTTTCGATAGCATTATTATTGCTGGCTAGTGACGCGGTCCGGCTGCGCCCGCGTGAATATAGAAAATTGTCCCAAGTGAACATACTCCGGGATAAAAGTATAGCATAGTCGGCCTTATAATGTTCCCACTGTTGGGGCTCAGGCCTCCTCTCTAGAAGAGGGGATGGGTCGTAATCCACCACGCGGTCCCAATGCGGGTTGGTGGAAGTCACAAAGTGGTTCTAGGACATGCTGGTTTCCTCACGATGTTTTCCTTCACCGTTTTGAGAGCAGTGGTGATGAAATAAATTACACAAAGTAATGCGCCTGGCTGGGTTTGAACCCGCGACCTACAACTCGTAAGTCGGGGCCGTTACCACTCGGCCACCACTGCTCACCACGGGTAAAAGTATTCTATGTACTATTCCAGGACATGGTCTACCCGTGTACAAAGTTTCGTCGAAATCTGTTCAGCAGTTCGACCGTAAAGAAGTAACAAACACACTCGCAAACTGATGACTAACGTGATATTAGTGAGACTAGTGGCCCGCCCTGACTTCGCTCGGGTGCTTATTATACACACAAACCTTCTTCGATTCTTGGTCTTTCTGTTAGTGAAAACCGCATCAAAATTCGTTGCGTGGCTAGGAGAAGTAAGCGAGTATTCAAACACGTGGAAGCGATTTTATTTTATACTAGCTTTTGCCCGCAGCTTCGCCCGCGTACATAAAATATAGCCTGTCACTCAGGAATAAAGCAGATTTCTATCGGTGAAAAAATTTTAGCATTCGGACCAGCATTGCTATTCTGAAATGTTTATTTGCGAAATCACTTCTGAATCCGGAGTGAAATCAAGTGAAATTAAAGTTTCGTATTCTGAAATGAAGTGAATTCGACACTGGCGCCACCGAGTGATGATCAAAGTGAGAGGAACTAAAACGGTTGAGTATTTTGACGTTTGTCTATAGGATTTGGTATTCTGAAATACAATTCGCTTGTTGTAACGTGAGTGTGACATTCGAGATGATTTGTGAAATGATTTTCGAAATGATTTACCATTTACAGAATAGCACGGCTGTACTTTCAGAGATTACCTCCTACAAATAAAAAAAACAAACTTTACCTCTAGAAAATATCTTGGTAGAGATGCAAAGAAGTTATCAATCGAAACTTAGGGTCGCCGCACACGACAGCCACAAACTCCGCCACGAGAAGCGGCCACAAAGGCAACTGTGTAAAGTAGTTTTTAGGGGGTAAAAGAACTTATGAATTAAGCGATTGTCTGCTGCGGTTGGCTGATTTTTGCTATTTCGTATCCCGCACTGAATAAAAAAATTGTATGGCCTACAGATAGTTTTTTTTTTTAAATCTTTATAATAAAGAGTTTTTTCGCTAGTGCTAATATGTCACTCTGTTGGTATACAAATATAACAGTAAAAAAAAATACAGTCAGGTTTTAGGTCATTTTTTCAGAGCGAACTTAACCATATTAATGATAGGGATTATTTTATCAGAAACAGGATTTCATAAATTAATATTATGCGCGCCAATTTATGTTCTGAGCGATTGATTTCGGACACATCTCATTAAAATATATGTGTCCGAGGGGAAAAAAAAAGTGTCCTCGTCTTCGTTACATGTACCGCAAATAGGTGAAGTTAACTTTTCATCATAAAACCGAATTTATTGAGAGGCATATGACCCGAACGAAGCCTTAATAATATGGTTAAGTCCTCCCTGGTAATAAAACACTTTTTTTTTTTTTATTGATATAAACCAGTGCTTGACTGCGATCCCACCTGATGGTAAGCAGTGATGCAATCATTGATGGTGAGGCGCACTAGTTTATTAAGAGCCTATTCACTCTAGCCTTGAAGGTACCTAAATTATAGTTGGACGGGAAGACCGCAGCAGGCAAATTGTTCCAGTCCTTCGATGTACGCGGTATAAACACTTATCAATCCACGGTGAATACGAAGGTTGTGAATGGATGTTCCGGGTTTATGTGTCTTATGTATGTAAGTTTATATGTTTGTGAACGTATTCATGATACAGAACTAAGTCTTAGTGTAGGGCAACGTTTTAAAAAAACAACTCTCAGTGTAGGATGGTCCCAATACAAAAACAATTTTTTTGCAAAAATCGCGTGACACGCGACAGCCTTGATTTATTCAGTTCGTATTAGCATGATAAGGTCGCGAACTCTCATGTCTTTTCATTAATCAAATCGATAATTTATAATTGGTCGGTAGATGACTGGCGTGTTATGATTTCGTCATAATTCGTACGAGTTAAGTAATCAGTTGTCTGTATTTCCATTAAGTTGAGAGAACAATACAAACCGATAATATTATTTAGTATTTGTAAAAACTGCACATTTTGAACTGTGATTTTTCCAGATGGATAAGGAATTAGAGACCGACCGAAAATTCGGTTTCGGCCAAAAGAACTGGTTTCGGCCTGAAAGTGGCCGAATATTCGGCTCGATCGAAACTACTGTTTTAAACTGACAGTTGTGATAGAGACCTAGACCAAGAAACTGGCTGTCTCGTACATCTATGTGTGTTATTTTTGTGTAATCGTCGATTTATTCATTTATTTAGTATTTTGTGAAAGTTATGACTATAACAAAGCATAACGCGCGCGTTAAGCATAACTATATCAAAACAGAGTTAAGAACAACTATATCGAAATTTCATTTTAAACTTGTAATAGTTTTTCGGTTACGGTTTCGGCTGTAAATAGTGTTTCGATCGGTCACTACTTACTTGGAATTATAATCTCAAATAAATTTTATTATTAAAGCATGTTACTCGGATTTTAAAATTATTTATTCTTTTGTTTCTTTAGGTTTGGTTTTTCTGTATCTAATGTTACATAATTTACAAAAAATAAAAACCCTAATCAAAAATGTATTCTTTCATAGTATGAGATCAGACAATATCTTTGAAACTCGCAAATTTTTTAAAAAGACAGTTTTTATTGTTTCCTTAAAAAAAATTTTACGTCTTAAGAGGTTTTTGAAGTAAACTGTTTTAATATTATAGATAGGCTCGCGATTGACGTTTATCTCACTTGATGGAAAGCGACGATGTGGTCGACGATGGAGCACGCTTGTCTAGCTAGAAGTAAACTATTCACTCTTGTTGCTCAGGAAACAGATTTCGGTAGGGAATTCCGCTCCTTAGCTGTACGCACAATTGAGTGATAAAATATCTGACTTTACTATTGTATTGGACTGTATCTAGGTACTATATTATTGACATTAGGCATGCCGAATTTCAGAGATACTAAGATTAGATTATTATTGTTAATAAATGCCTATTTCTTCTCTATTTCTTTGTATACAAAAACAACTTCACATGCCATATGCAGGCTAAATAGAATATAAGATTAAATAATGTAACATAAGAAACCATCGAATGTAATTACTCTACTTTTATGTGAATAAATGAATGAATGAGTTACCGATTCATTTTATTCGAAACAAAAATTAGAAGTCCTGTAAAAAAAATTGTGCTAGATAAATTCGGCCACTCCAAAAAATGCTCTTATTTACTTACAAAACATATTTATCAAATTTGGCATAATTTGGAGGTTTTTACGTCATAATCTTATCATTGAAGAGATAACACGCAAAGTTTATTGAATCTTGAATTAATCACACGACATTGTAATATGAACTACATTGATTTATTCTTGGTTAACATGTATTTCCTGATAACTACACCCTGGGGGTCTTTAAGTCAAGAGGGAGTAGGTTACTTCTAGGCAAGCGTGCTCCATCGTCGACCACATCGTCGCTTTCCATCAGGTGAGATAAAGGTCAATCGCGAGCCTATCAATAATCTACACTATATTATAAAGAGGTAAAGTTAGTTTTTTTGTTTGTAGGAGGTAATCTCTGAAAATACTGGTCCGATTGCTAAAATTTTTTCACCGATAGATAGCTGTTTTATTCCTGAGTGACATAGACTATATTTTATGTATGCAGGCGAAGCCGCGGGCAAAAGCTAGTTAATTAATAATAGTTGGCGGTAAAGGTGAATGCTTCAGAAAAGCGAAATTTCGCAGGGTACTACGAAATTCATATTTTTTTAGCAATTTTGTAGCTCAATATCGGATAGAATGGTAACTTTAAATTATATTTGCGACGTGTATGTATTTACACAACTGTACCACAGTATAAATATGTACTCATTAAAACCATCATCATAACTCTCTAACTTAGAGACAAGGTAAAACGTCAAGTTTTTATGAAAATGGCGCTTTTTACGCAGAAAACATTTTGAGAACACGATCATTGTGCGTACAGCTAAGAAGTGGAATTCCCTGCCGGAGTCTGTGTTTCCTTATAGCTACGACCTAAGCTCTTTTAAGTCAAGAGTGAATAGGTTACTAGACCAGCGTGCTCCATCGTCGAACACATCATCATTCTGACCATTCTGACGTTCACCTTTCAACTGCAGATGTGACATTAAAATATCATCGCCCCTTAGATAACTCTAGAACTTCCGCAAAAAGATTAACTGATAAGAATGCAGTGTTTATTTATGAATATTATAAAGATCTATTTATAACATCAGGCGATTGTAGATAAAAACGGAGCAAACTTGAAGCATTTAATAGGGGTTAAAGTATAAAATTGCTGTTTTTAAAAGATATTACAGAAAATACAAAACACAAAGAAACCAATAAATACCTAATTTTGAAAAAAGTATAACGTACCTTTAATATAAAGTTTATTTGAACTTATAATTCTAAGACAATCCAAAGATATAACACTTCAAAGCAACCTGTTTTAAAAAACGGCAATTTCATATTTTAACCCCTAATATTTGCAGGCTCTGTTAAATTAGTCAAAATTCAAAATTCATTTCTTTTTGTTTCACGTAGGCCTTAAAAAACATCAGAAGATAGTGCACGGTTCCCATTGCTCGTTTCCTATAGAGAATAACCGGCAAGAAAGTTCATCGTTACTCTTTAAAAAAAACCGGGCAAGTGCGAGTCCGACTCGCTCACTGAGGGTTCCGTACAAACTTACCTATGAAACTACAAGCCTAGTACAATTCCCGAATTGAGTTACGAAGATTTTTTCGAGCGCAGCATTCTGGGTAAAAAAAAATTGAGTCAATTACCCCATTACAGTACCTGCCACGGTTTATTTGAATTATTTGTTCTTTGAATTGTTTTTATTTTTACCTCATTAAGCTAGAACATAGGATATCAAGGGCCGATAGGTAGAACCGCGGGGAAATTCTGAAAAGGAAACCCGTAGTCCTAGAACGCAAAGGGCAACCGAAGGACACAGGTGTGGTTTTAGTCTGACACGCTCTCTCGCTCCACCTAGAGCAGGAGAAGTAATTTGATGATTTACACACTAAAAAAAAAAAAACAATTGAAACGTCCTCAAATCCGAAGTGTTTTCGTATGCTATGACGTGGCAAAGTTGTTGAAGCACATCATTGAGGAAATGTGTACAAGAGATAAGTTCATGAATTACGCACCAAGTTCTAAATTAAGACAGTTCTACGCAGCAAAACATATCACTGATAAGATTTTTGTAAAAATATGGGTTAAGACATTTGTTTTATCAGTCAAGAATGTTATTGTTAATGCGATTGTTATTTTTGGGCTTTATCTTGGAATTCGTTTGGATTTTATATTTACTTCTTTTATTCATCATCATTTCAGCCGAAAGACGTCCACTGTTGGACACAAGCCTCCCCCAAATGTCGCCACAATGACCGGTCCTGTGCGTCTCGCATCCATCGGATTCCCGCGACCCTCCCCAGGTCATCGGTCCACCTTGTGGGAGGCCTTCCAACGCTGCGTCTTCCGGTACATGGTCGCCATTCCAGAACCTTTCGTCCCCATCGACCATCTCTTCTGCGAGCAATGTGCCCTGCCCACTGCCACTTAAGTTTGGCGATTCTTCGGGCTATGTCTGTAACCTTGGTTCTCCTGCGGATATCTTCATTTCTGACGCGATCACGCAAGGAAACTCCGAGCATAGCCCTTTCCATTGCCCTTTGAGTGACTTTAAGCCTTCTGATGAGGCCCATTGTAAGCGACCACGTTTCGGAGCCATATGTCATCACTGGCAACACGCACTGGTCATAGACTTTCGTCTTAAGACACTGTGGTATATTGGACGAGAAGACACCGCGCAGCTTTCCGAACGCTGCCCAGCCGAGTCGGATTCGACGATGGACCTCTTTCTCGAAGTTAGACCTACCCAACTGGACCGTCTGTCCCAGGTAAACGTAGTCGTCCACAACTTCGAGTGTAGTCTCCGATCTTGATAGGAGTGGGTCTTTTATTATAAATAATTATTAATATATAATTATCTGACTTTCAATCTGACTTTCAGTTCATATTTGCATAGCATAATCCGTCTTATAAAGTGTCAGGTTAACGTGGGGCCTATATATATATAAATTCTACCAAGTGGTCCCAAATCCCGTAATCCTGCCCGTAGCTACGGTCCATAGGACAGGCACAAGTATCTTGACTTGTTTTTATATGTCCTAGCGGAGCCCACCCCAATGCGCGAGGCCCGTAACATTTGCTACTCTTGCCACGTTTCTGATCCGGCACTGGCCTTACAATGTTTCCACTGCTAAAACTTAGGCCTCCTCTCTAAGTTATGTTGCAAATCAGTATTTAACATTTAATAGTATCCAGGTCCAGTTTGTCTGAACCTGATAAAACAAAATTGTCGTACGTATTGCATCTCCATACCGTTCTATAATCAAGCGTTTCAAACATCCATACATTAAGTTGGTCCTTCGAGCCGGATCTCTGCCATACACCACCACGAAGTATGGAAAAACTAGAAGTAGGAAAACGAAAAGATGAGAAGCAACAAAAACATGCTCTACAATTATAAGGAGAACCAAGCAAAGTCGAACTCTCAGACGTTTTATATTAGAGGTTAAAGTATGAAATTGCCGATTTGTACTGAAAAATTGAAATACTTTTTTTTAACATATTTATTTAATCAAAATAATTACATTTTGTACGGCCTCCTGAGAAGAAAACTTTTTATCACGTAGAAAATTGTCCAAATCAGGAAAATACTACCATGACTACCATGTCATTTGGAGCAAGGTCTGGCGAATACGGAGGGTGACGAATGGTTTCTAATTGCAGTTCCTGTAGAGTTAAAACGGTTTCTCGTGCTGTATGAGGTCTCGCGTTATCATGGAGCAATAATGGTGAAGATCGATTCATGAGTCGGGGCTGTTTCACTGCTAGTTTTGCTATCATTGTTCGGAGTTCGGCACAGTAGACATCTGCCGTTATTGCTTGACCAGATCGGAGAAAGCTATAGTGAATAACACCATGCTGAGACCACCAAACAGTTACCATTACCTTTTTATTAGTAAGCTTTGCTTTAGGATACTGTTGCGGCGTTTGACCTGGGGTGAGCCATTGCATTTTTCGCTTACGGTTATCGTAAAGAATCCACTTTTCATCACATGTCACAATTCGATCCAATATTCCTTCATTTCTGTATCGATTCAACAAGGCAACACAAGTTTCAACACGCGTTTCTTTCTGCAGATCAGTCAAATCATGAGGCACCCATTTCTCATATTTTTTTATTTTATTGATTTGACGCAAATGAGTCAATATTGTTGCTAAGGTAACGTTAAACCATGCCGCTAATTCCTTGGTAGTTTGGCTCGGATCGGCTTCTATAATCTCTTTCAATTCATTGTTATTCACCTGTGTGGGCGTTCTTCAAATCAAAGTTTCCATCACGAAAGCGTTTAAACCAAAATCGCACGGTGCGTTCATTAGTAGTCCCCTCTCCAAACGCAACATTGATATTGCGAGTTGTTTCTGCCGCGTTAGTTCCACGTCGGAACTCGTATTCAAAAATCACTCGAATTTTCGAAGTATCCATCTTTCTTGTCTAAGCTGAATAAAAAAAAAAAAACAACTGAAAGTCGATAATCGAATGTTGTACATTTTTTAAAAGGGTTCTATGTCAATTCGAAGTACCTATTACAATAAAACGGCAATTTCATACTTTAACCCCTATTACTTCAATGGAAAATTATAAAAAACGGTTGAGTAATTTTCGGTCACAAATCTACAAACTTTCCGCGCGCGCACTCGACGTAAACAATAACGAATATGTAGGTACCTATAGCATTAAGTGTATTATCACTTGTTTTGAAGTATTATGCAAGGCAATATCATTCATTATTATTATGTTATTACCAGATGTCGGAATTAGGTACAGGTAAACATGTACTTACACCGATTTCATACAGCGAAAGAATAAAGTGGATATGGCCGTTTTACGCGGAGGTGACGCATAACCTACCACTTATAAATAAGTCGGTATTGTTATTTGTTTTATAAACTCTTTTTTTTCTTTCTTTCTTTCATATGCCTCAAATCCCGAGATTATTTTTAAAAAGCAGATATTTTTTATGACACTATCAGAAATATAGCAGAAAAAAAATCCCCAGAAAAAAATCCTCAGTTGACGTAGAGAGATGCTTTTCAATGAAAAATTGTATGTTAATTAACTTTGTTTTATTTATCTTATCTATCTCTGAGGTTTTTATTATTATTGATTTGTAATATTGTTGGCCACACGGGATTTTTTATTAGAAATCCCGCGAAGATCCATATTAATGTCAACATTTCGATGCGAGTAGGTACATAAATAACTCTACCTAATTCCGACCCCTGGTTATTACTAACTGCTACCAGCGGATTCGCCCCCGTGAAAGTAGAAAATTATCCCTAGGGAACATACTCCTGGGATAAAAAGCATCCTATGTGCTATTCGCATGGGCTACCCGTTTGCCAAGCTACTTCTTCACGCTCGAACTGTTGAACGGGTTTGGATGGAGTTTGGCACACCGGTAGACCGTGTCCTGAAATAGCACTAGGATACTTTTTGTCCCAGGAGTAGTAGTTCCCTTGGGACAATTCTCAACCTTCACGCGGGCGAAAACGGTGGCATGGTGCATCTAGTATGCAATAATATTCGTTACAGATATGGGGCCATCCCAATTCAAAAATCTATATTTGAGTAGTTAAACTCCAAATGTTTAACTATTATCTGTGATGTTATTTAATATATTTAGAAAAAGCAGAAACTGACCGACTGATATATCAACATAGCCTTAACTGCAGGGCCAAGGGGCGTGAAATTTTGCACAAGGTTCCCTTTTATGACGTAGGAGAGCACTAAGAGAGAATTTTCCAAAATTCATCCCATAAGAGGATGAAATGGGGACCCAAAGTTTATATGATGAAACCTACTTACACCCGGGCGAAGCCGCTGCCACCAGCTTAGTACCTACATAGTGTATTGTCAACTTTTACAAACGTTTTATTTTAAGTCGAAAACAAATTGTGGAAATACTGTTCCAATTTAATAATTTCTATATCTAAAATTGCAAAATATGTTACGTCACACTATCGGAAATGAGACAAGAACGAGGGGGGGGGGGGGCAAAATATTATGAAATTCGTGTAACGTAATTTATGTATGAACCCCCCTAATTCGGTAAACATAACCTTTTACATATCACATTGCATCTATCTGCCAGAAACTGGCTACCAGTGAAATCGGGTCATCTCTAGACGTCAAAGGAAAACGCCCTTGGTGATAAAAGAGTAATATTTCATTCTAGTTATCAAACAAAATATTCCATTCATTCAATTCCAGTGTAATGTTTGTTATTATGCCACTTATAAGATTTATCTGTGATTCTCTGTCAGCAGGTCAGGCAGTCTATTTTTGTCATTAACTTGCGCTCTTTTTAACCGACTTTCAAAAAAGGAGGAGGTTATCAATTCGTTTGTATTTTTTTTTATGTTTGTTACCTTAGAACTCCGTCGTTTATGGACTGATTTGCAAGATTTTTTTTTGTCCTGTAAGGATATGCTTCCAGATTGGTCCCATTTTTTTTCAAAATCCAGTTTGATGATGGGATCCATGAGGAATCGAGGGAACTCCTCAAATATTATAGGCAACCATATGGTGATTTTGGTATTTTTATCGAGAACCTTGCTTAGGTTCTCGATGAAAATACAGTCAAAAAGTAACATTTGATGAAGTGGAACTGATGAAGAAGACCAGAAATGGCCAACGGAACTTCATATTCACATAGATATTAAAATGAAGATAGTTAAGCGACTATGACAATACAAATAAATAAATTGTTCTGAATAGTTATTTTGAAAATGGTATCATCGAAGTGATCTGATGATGATGATGGAGTCGGAAGATAGGCACCGGAACTCCGTAATTAATCAATGTATTTTAGTCGTGTTTGGGCTTATTAGAATTGTCATCAGATGCACTTTGGCTATAAGGTACTATCGAACTGATCTGATGATGGAGCCGGAAGGTGGAAGGTGGACACGGGAACTTCATAATAAAACAATGTATCCTAGCAGTGTTTGGGTTAATTGGAATTGTTATGAGAAATAGGTACTCTGGCTATAAGCGTAGTATCTCAACTAAAAAATATGAAATAAAATACGTTTTACAAAAAAATAACCGACTTCACTAAAAAAAAACACTAAAACGTCCCAAAATAATTTTAATTTCGGAAGTCGGTGTTAAATAATAAGAAACAAACAACACCGAGAAACACCGACTTCCGAAATTAAAGTTATTTTGGTCGTTTTAGTGTTTTGTTTTTTGTAATTTTTATTTTTATTATTGATTGTTGTATAATCGATGCAAAATAATATTGGAATCAGATACAGTTCCGGATATAAAATTTTCAAAATTATAAAAGTATATTATTAAGTAACAAGTTTTGATTTTTATTTCTTGTCTAGATTTATCTTTTGTTTGGCAGGGAAATACAAAGTAAAACCTGTCATAACTCATAACCTGCCATTTCGGCTTCGGTAGTTAGCCTACAGTTATAGAGCTCTATAACATCCCTGATTTTGACCAAGATATTTTTTTTGTCCTATTTGAATTTTCGTCTTTTAAGCAAAAAAATCCTTCTAGTTTTCTTATTTCTTCTTTATAATTTAAGCATTATCAGCCTTATAATGTTCCCTCTGCTGGGACTCCTTCCTTATGGTTTTGCTGACATCTATTTGAGGGGCGCGTGGAACATTACGCGCCGCCGACTTGGGCTCGGTCAGGGCCTCAAGTCTGCTATTACAATAGTGTCAGAATGGTCTATCATTGATTTCATAATTGTTGATTTTGACAAGTTTGGTAATCTACTAATATAATGGTGTCATTATGACTTCCCAATGGTCAACCACTGACACTCCATTAAAAGAAGTGGCATAGAATGGTAATCTCGTGCATATTGACAAATGAATGCCTGACGTATGCGGTAATCTGCTAAAATTTTGACAGTTCCTTTGATCAGTGACCTACCATTAGAAAGTCATTGTGCAGTCATTGCTTTTAATAAGCTCGATATTGTCATTCTACCACAACTCTATTACTAGACCATTGACCGATCAATGATCGATCATTATGAATTAGCAGATTACGAACTTTTAGCAAAATGATAATGGGATCGTGTTGGAATGACGAATTTATAAAAATAGCAGACTCAGGCCCCTGCACGGTTGTCGGATGGCCAGATGGCGAGGTACTTTTTTCTCATCATCGGTGGCTGGTAGTCGGGGTCGGGAGCAGGGTCGCAGCGGCTGGGACTTGAGGATATCCGTTCCCTCACGCGTGCGGCCGTCTCCTTTGCTAGCATTACTGCTTCGCAGAAGGAGAACCGATTCAAGAAATATTATTTTTTCGTCTCACGACACGGAACTCAATTCACCCTAGGCTGGCTTTTTAACCCATGCATATCTTTTCAATTTCAGGTCTGAGACAGAAACAGGAGCTCCGAGAGCTGGTCCCCAACGTTTCCAGGAGAAAAGGCAACGCTGCATCATCAGAAGATGTGAAGCTGGACATGAAGAAGTGTCTCATCGTCTCCAAGGTTACGAGATATGAGTATGAAAGGTGAGTTTCAGAGCAATTTACTTAATTGTTTTATGTTTCCTAATGGTTATAAGCACAGAAGTGACCTACCACAGTGTTGTCTTTTTAGGGTTCCGTAGCCAAATGGCAAAAAACGGAACCCTTATAGATTCGTCATGTCTGTCTGTCTGTCTGTCTGTCTGTCTGTCTGTCTGTCCGTCTGTCCGTCCGTATGTCACAGCCACTTTTTTCCGAAACTATAAGAGCTATACTGTTGAAACTTTGTAAGTAGATGTATTCTGTGAACCGCATTAAGATTTTCATACAAAAATAGAAAAAAAGCAATAAATTTTGGGGGTCCCCATACTTAGAACTGAAACTCAAAATTTTTTTTTTCATCAAACCCATGCGTGTGGGGTATCTATGGATAGGTCTTCAAAAATGATACTGAGGTTTCTAATATCATTTTTTTCTAAACTGAATAGTTTGCGCGAGAGACACTTCCAAAGTGGTAAAATGTGTGTCCCCCCCCCTCTAACTTCTAAAATAAGAGAATGATAAAACTAAAAAAAATATATGATGTACATTACTATAAAAACTGCCAACGAAAATTGGTTTGAACGAGATCTGGTCAGTAGTTTTTTTTTAGTACGTCATAAATCGTAAACCGAAGTACGAAATTCAGAAACGTGGTCATACTTGCGCAAGCCAAATATGAACCTGATACAAAGATTATTATTATGTTACTTGCTGCTACGGAACCCTCCATGGGCGAGTCCGACTCGCACTTGGCCGGTTTTTTAACCCAAAGGTTGACTGGTAGAGGATGCCTTGTTGCATTAAGTCAGCCTATTTACCACTACTGTGCATGAAGTTTAATGTATCTACACTAATATTATAAAGACGTAAAGTTTGTTTTTTTGTTTGTAAGAGGTAATATATGAAAGCCCTGGTCCGATTGCTAAAGTTTTTTCACCGATATATAGCTGCTTTATTCCTGAGTGTCATAGGCTATATTTTATGTACCTACGCAGGCGAAGCTGCGGGCAAAAGCTAGTAAATAAATACCTAAGTGCCGAGGTCAGTTTGTGGATCAGTCACCAAAACCAATCTTCCAATGACCTGGCACAGATCAGAAACCATTGAATCTCCGATCTCCGGAGGGCTCACTGGAAAACTGGACTCAGTGGAAAGACTCTTCTTCTCTTCTTCTATTCACTCTTGACTTCTTTAAGTCAAGAGTGAATAGGTTACTTCTAGGTAAGCGCGCTCCATCGTCGACCGCATCGTCGCTTTCCATCAGGTGAGTTAGCGGTCAAGCGCGAACCTATCAAGAAAAAAAAAAAAAAAACGTGTGGGGAGGCTAATATTGGTGATCCAGATACGGTTAAGTCCAAACTACATAACCAGCACAGGCGTCGGGTAGCCAGCCTTTCGTTATTTTACTTCCTTCATGATATTAATTTAGATACATACTTTAGTTTTCTTTTAATTAATACAGAATGACATGCGTTTTCTCGCTATAATAGCCATGGGCAGTGAAAGGTAATGAAACATCTGTGTAATCGGCATCAGACGTATTGCAAACAAATGGAATTAATCATTCTAATATTACCTATAAAGGCAAAAATTTTTATAAATTTATTTATTTATTTATTTATATATAAGTACTTTATTGCTTACCAAGATTACAAATTTACAAATTGAAATTATAATACAAAAAAAATCATACTATTGGCGGCCTTATCGCACTCGGCGATTTCTTCTAGGCAACCCAGAATGGATAGAGACTGCCTGGATACATAAAAGCTTTTTACAAAAAAAATACAACCGACTTCAAAGTAAAAAAAACACTGAAAAGTGCAAAATAACTTTAATTTCGGAAGTCGGTGTTTCTATAATAGTTTTGTCTCTTTGTTATTTAACACCGACTTCCGAAATTAAAGTTATTTTGCACTTTTCAGTGTTTTTTTTACTTTGAAGTCGGTTGTATTTTTTTTGTAAAAAGCTTTTATTTTACACTTTTTAGTTATGGTACCACCACTAAAAAGTACCCCTCAGCCAAACTTAAATACCTTATAGCCAGAGTGCATCTCATGACAATTCTAATAATCCCAAACACGGTTAGATTACATTAATTTATTACAGAGTTCCGGTGCCTAACTTCAGGCTTCATCATCAGATCAGGTCGATATATTCACCCTCTACTTTCAGTCAGTCATCGACTACACATATAAACATAGCAATTTTACTTGTTACGACGGTTCTGCTGTGATCCTATGAGGAGTTCTGTTCCATATCTTCGAAGTTCATGATCGGATCATAACAATATTTCTATGGGACCAACTTGGAAGTATAACCTTTCAATCAAAAAAAAAATTTTCAAAATCGGTCCACAATTGACCGAGAAATCGGTGAACATACATAAAAAAAAAAAATAAAAAACATACATTCAACCGAACATATAACCTCCTCCTTTTTGAAGTCGGTTAAAAATGGGGTTACACTTGGTGCAAATATAAAAGTAAACAAAACTTAATACTAAAATAGATACACATATACATGCATACAAAATATAAATATATAAGCAAGAGAATAAGTGATGAAACGAAGACATGATCACAGTGACAAGTAAAACCCTAATATCAATACCCAAATACCCTACCCTAATACCCTATTACCCTAATATCGTAATCCTTCACAAGCAGTGTTTGCGCACGTTTTATTTAACTTTATGTTTTTATTCCGCTGAATCGATTTGGATGAATTGTGGTACCATGATAGCTTATATAGAATTGGCATTTAAACACAATTTATTTGAAGTATTAAAACAACGTGATGAATTCGCTGGCCGAAGCTTGAAATTATAATTTCGAAGTAAGGAAAATGGCATGGTCTTTAGTCAAGAGTGCATAGATTACTTCTAGGCAAGCGCGCTCCAACATCGACCACATCATCGCTTACCGTCACGTGGGATAGTGATCAAGCGCGAACCTATCAATAAAAAAGAAATTGCACACAGCCCATTGTAGAAATGCCAGTCGGTTCTCCTTTAAAGTGAAAGCACGAGAACACATTCGCAAGAAGTTATTGGAATCATCACACTCTTGCTTGATTTGTTGGACTCGTTTTTTAACCGACTTCAAAAAGAAGGAGGTTCTATGTTCGGCTGAATGCATTTTTTTATTTTATTTATTTATGTTCACTGATTTCTCGGTCAATTGTGAACCAATTTCGAAAATATTTTTTTTGATTAAAAGATTATGCTTCCAAGTTGGTCCCATAGAAATATTGTTATGATCTCATCATGAACTTCGAAGATATGGAACGGAACTCCTCATAGGATCACAGCAGCACTGTCGTAACAAGTAAAATTGCTTTGTTTATACATGTAGTCGATGACTGACTGAAAGAAAAGGGATATATCGAACTGATCTGATGATCCGGAAGGTAGGTACCGGAACTCTGTAATAAATTAATGTAACCTAACCGTGTTTGGGATTATTAGAATTGTCATGAAATGTACTCCGGCTATAGGGCATTTAAGTTTGGCTGAGGGGTACTTTTTAGTGGTGGTACCATAACTAAAAAGTGTAAAATAAATAACTTTTTACAAAAAAAAAACACAACCGACTTCAATTAAGAAAAAAAAAACACTGAAAAGTGCAAAATAACTTTAATTTCGGAAGTCGGTGTTAAATAACGAAGAGACAAAACTATTACAGAAACACCGACTTCCGAAATTAAAGTTATTTTGCACTTTTCAGTGTTTTTTTTTACATTGAAGTACCTATATATTTATTATTGTACCTACATAATATGTCTTTCTGTTTGTCTTCTATTAAGTTGCACCTGCCATGTTATGTCTCTGCACCACCCTAAGGTCGACTGGTAGAAAATGCCTAAGACATTAGTCCGCCCTTGTACAGTGTTTCGTTAGTGCGTAAATTTTTAAATACCTAATTATAAACGAGTGGCCATCGCTCGCATCGCGTAGGCATTAATGTCAATGGCGAGTACATCACTCATCTTCGGTTTGCCGACGACATAGTAGTCATGGCTGAGACTACGGAAGAGCTCAGCACAATGCTCAATGACCTCAGTAGAGCTTCCGAAAGAGTAGATCTTAAAATTAACATGGACAAAACTAAAGTCATGATAAACAACCATGTAGTACCCACTCCTATCAAGATTGGAGACTCTATACTTACTCGAAGTTGTGGCCGATTACGTTTACATTGGACAGACAGTCCAGTTGGGTAGATCTAATTTCGAGAAAGAGGAGGATTCGACGATTTCGAGAAACCGTCGAATCCGACTCGGCTGGGCAGCATTCGGGAGGCTCGCGGTATCTTCTCGTCCAATATACCACAGTGTCTCAAGAAGAAAGTCTATGACCAGTGCGTGTTGCCAGTGATGACATATGGTTCCGAAACGTGGTCGCTCACAATGGGCCTCATCAGAAGGCTCAAAGTCACCCAAAGGGCAATGGAAAGGGCTATGCTCGGAGTTACCTTACGTGATCGAATCAGAAATGAAGATATCCGCAGGAGAACCAAGGTTGTCGACATAGCACGAAGAATCGCCAAACTTAAGTGGCAATGGGCAGGGCACATTGCTCGCAGAACAAATGGACGTTGGAGCCGAAAGGTTCTGGAGTGACGACCGCGCGAAAGACGCAGTGTTGGAAGGCGGCGGCCTCCCACAAGGTGGACCGATGACCTGGTGAAGGTTGCCGGAATCCGATGGATGCGAGACGCACAGAACCGTTCACTATGGCGACATTTGGGGGAGGCCTATGTCCAGCAGTGGACGTCTATCGGTTGAAATGATGATGATGAATGATGGCCATCGCTCCATGTAAAATTCTGGTGTTCAGCTGTATCCTTATTTCATTTTTGGGGAAACGGTTACACTATAGATATATATATACGGCTATAGAATGATTATTTTCATCTCACCAAACTAGAAACAAATCATGACCAGACAGATAATATCTGAATCATCGTCACGATAAGAAATAGGAAAACTGAACGGGAAACTTACACGTGGCGAACTGTTTGTTTACGTACCTAATAATAACATTTATCTAGTCTTAAAAACAGTGCAAAGTCTAAAAAGAAACTAATAATAGACTGCAATATGAGACCAATCTATACATACTACAAATACCGGCACGAATCTTAAGCGCTCGGCGAAAAAGTGGGGATCGCTTTGCGCATCGTAAACATCGGCGAGCCAATCACTGTACAAGGATTGCATTGCCCGCCCCCGCGTCTCACTTCATACCACTAAAGAGACCCGATATTTCATTTCTGCGCAAGTGGAAGTCAACGCTAAAGATCCATGCGGTATTAATACCTGTAATACTTACTATTATAAATGCGGAAAGAACTCTGCCTGTTTGTTAGGTATGTTTTACCAAGTTTTAACCCAGCCAGGCGCATTATTTAACCGACTTCAAAAAGGAGGAGGTTCTATTTTCACCGATTTATCGGTCAATTGTGGACCGATTTTGAAATATTTTTTGTGATTGAAACGTTATGCTTCCGAGTTGGTCCCATATAAATATTGTTATGATCTGATCATGAACTTCGAAGATATGGAACAGAACTCCTCATAGGATCACAGCAGAACCGTCGTAACAAGTAAAATTGCTTTGTTTATACGTGTAGTCGATTACTGACTGAAAGAAGAAGGGGAATTTATCGAACTGATCTGATGATGAAGCCTGAAGTTAGGCACCGGAACTCTGTAATAAATTAATGTAATCTAACCGTGTTTGGGATTATTAGAATTGTCATGAAATGCACTCTGGCTATAAGGTATTTAAGTTTGGCTGAGGGGTACTTTTTAGTGGTGGTACCATAACTAAAAAGTGTAAAATAACTTTAATTTCGGATATATATATAAATAACTTAATTTCGGAAGTCGGTGTTAAATAATGAAGAGACAAAACTATTATAGAAACACCGACTTCCGAAATTAAAGTTATTTGGCACTTTTCAGTGTTTTTTTTTTTACTTTGAAGTCGGTTGATTTTTTTTTTGTAAAAAGCTTTTTATTTGTGTAATTTATTTCATCACCACCGCTCTCGAAACGGTGAAGGAAAACATCTTGAGGAAACCGGCATGTCCTAGAACCAAAAATTCGAAGACATGTGACATCCACCAATCCGCACTGGGTCCGCGTGGTGGATTACGGCCCATTCCCTCTCCGAGAGAGGAGGCCTGAGTCCCAACAGTGGGAACATTATAAGGCCGACTATGCTATGCTATGAATTTTTAACAGACTTAAAAAAAGGAGATTCTGTATTCGACCCGTGTGTATTTTTGTATTAGGCACGCCTCAATCGCGGCGGTAGGTCCCACCTTGTGAGGAGTGGCTAGAGAGGCGCCACGGCGTCCTCACCTACCGCCTGATGCAGGTCCTCACCGAACTTGACCAGTCCGCGAGGTTCCTGTTTCGGATTCAGGCGGAACAAAGGCCCGGATTTCACCATTGTGCGGATCGTACGGAGCATACGGTGGAAGCTTGGGCAGAGCATCGCCGTGTTCTCATGGAGGCGACCGGCGGCAGTGACCTCTCGCATCCGGTCTGGGTTCAGGCCATGGCCCGAGGCGAGAGGAAATGGAAAGCCTTCTTTGAACCAGTAATACGAGCGAAGGATATGGCCGTATACTCATGCCCCAGTAATCGCCACAGCAGACGCCGGGCATCGGGAGTGACAGGGCGATTCCTGGCCACCGTAGACACGGACTTGAGAATAACGTGCAATGGGTAGCTCGCCGTCCGGTAAAGACTGAGCCCGAGACGAAGGCTCGTAGTGTAGAAAGAGTTGTCAGCAAAACCGTAGGGGCCCAGTGGAGCCGATGCACGTCAGGGCCGTGGGAATGTTTGAAAGAATCACCGCACCCCTGGAACGCAAACGGTAACGGAAGGAACACAGGTGGGTTTAGTCGATAAAAGTTAGGCACTCTTCTCGCCACCACCACCTTCACCTCCACCTTAGAGTGAGTCATTGAATTCCCAGATCGAATTAAAAAAATGCGTGTTTATGTAATATCACGTAGTGGTAAATATTTTTGCGTTATGTGGACGCATTTATCTCAGTTATTGTTGAAGTTATCGGTTACTGGCAGGGCAGGTCAAGTGCCATAACTGGTAAAATTTAGTTGATATAGGTTTGATGTTAACTTATATTATATTTTATCGGTTATGCTATTTTCCTTATTATAGAGATTCATAGACTATAAAACGGCCTGTTGCTTAATTTTATATCAAAAGGCTCTCATAGAATAACACACTGAATGGGAGATTAGTTCAAAACAATTGCCGTGGCCCTCGCAAAACGGCAACTGAAGGAACATTGCGGGTTAGTCACTAGTCAGTAATGGACATTAGCTCCTGCTCCTCCAAGAGCGGGTAAAGTCATGCCCTAAAATTCCGAGCTCGCTTCGCTCGCTCTTGGACTAATATCGCGGGTTTGGCCAGTAACATATATACAGATAAGCAACAACAATAACATTATAAATCGTTGTGTTATTGGCAGAAAAAGACAGGAGATACATTATTATCTATTAATAGCTGTAATCTGCAGCTATTTTAAGACAATGTTTTAAAAAACATTTATAAGTGTACGTTGTTTTTTAATAACCACGTTTTATGATAACGCGTGTTAATATTAAAACTTGCCTTTTGTTAAGTAAACTTGATTTTTGCTGGCGGATGGTCATATAGTCAATTTTAATAAAATAATTATTCATGGTGTTCTCTTTTATATTTGTGGATTTCCAGAGGTTTAAAAAAAGTTCAAAAGTAGACCTGGCCTTAAGAATATATTCGACAAAAACTTTTTACAAAAAAAATACAACCGACTTCAAAGTAAAAAAAAAAACTGAAAAGTGCAAAATAACTTTAATTTCGGAAGTCGGTGTTTCTATAATAGTTTTGTCTCTTCGTTATTAACACCGACTTCCGAAATTAAAGTTATTTTGCACTTTTCAGTTTTTTTTTTTACTTTGAAGTCGGTTGTATTTTTTTTGTAAAAAGTTTTTTATTTTACACTTTTTAGATATGGTACCGGAAACCGGCATGTCCTAGAACCAAAAATTCGAAGACATGTGACATCCACCAACCCGCACTGGGCCCGCGTGGTGGATTACGGCCCATTCCCTCTCCTAGAGAGAGGCGGCCTGCTGAGTCCCAGCAGTGGGAACATTAAAAGGCTGTATGTATGTATGTATGTATGTAGTTATGGTTCCACCACTAAAAAGTACCCCTCAGCCAAACTTAAATACCTTATAGCCAGAGTGCATCTCATGACAATTCTAATAATCCCAAACACGGTTAGATTACATTAATTTATTACAGAGCTCCGGTGCCTAACTCTGTTCGATTTATTCCCCCTCTACTTTTAGTCAGTCATCGACTACACGTATAAACAAAGCAATTTTACTTGTTACGACGGTTCTGCTGTGATCCTATGAGGAGTTCTGTTCCATATCTTCGAAATTCATGATCAGATCATAACAATATTTCTATGGGACCAACTCGGTAGCATAACCTTTCAATCAAAAAAAAAAAAATTCAAAATTGGTCCACAATTGACCGAGAAATCGGTGAACATACATAAAAAATAAAAATAAAAAACACATTCAACCGAACATATAACCTCCTCCTTTTTGAAGTCGATTAAAAATAAGTAGCTTCAGAAAAACCTAATGTTTGAACATCAGTGGAAAATTACGGATTTGTTATCAGCGCATTATAAAAAAAACTGGGCAAGTGCTAGTCGGACTTGCGCACTGAGGGTTCCGTACAAACTTGAAAGGTAAAATGCGGTTTACGATTTATGACGTACTAAAAAAAAACTACTGACCAGATCTCGTTCAAACCAATTTTCGTTGGCAGTTTTTATAGTAATGTACATCATATATTTTTTTTAGTTTTATCATTCTCTTATTTTAGAAGTTAGAGGGGGGGGGACACACATTTTACCACTTTGGAAGTGTCTCTCGCGCAAACTATTCAGTTTAGAAAAAAATGATATTAGAAACCTCAGTATCATTTTTGAAGACCTATCCATAGATACCCCACACGCATGGGTTTGATGAAAAAAAAAATTTTGAGTTTCAGTTCTAAGTATGGGGACCCCCAAAATTTATTGCTTTTTTTCTATTTTTGTATGAAAATCTTAATGCGGTTCACAGAATACATCTACTTACAAAGTTTCAACAGTATAGCTCTTATAGTTTCGGAAAAAAGTGGCTGTGACATACGGACGGACAGACGGACAGACAGACAGACAGACAGACAGACAGACAGACAGACAGACAGACAGACAGACATGACGAATCTATAAGGGTTCCGTTTTTTGCCATTTGGCTACGGAACCCTAAAAAGAAGCAGTATTTAACCTACACTTTTATATATTGCAAAAATTCTGAGATGGTGACCTACACTTGAATTTTTAGACCTGAATGTGGATAAGAAGCGAGATAATGGAATCGCGTGTTTGTTTGTTACCCTTTCAAGCTCAAACGGCTGAATATATTCATATGAAACTTGGCACACGCGTAGACCATGTCCTGTATACATGGTCTACACATTTTATTAATTTTTATATTATTAATTTTATGTTTATAAGTGGGCAAGGCACATTGCTTGTAGAACGGATGATCTCTAGAGTGGCGACCGCGCACCGGAAAACGCAGCGTTGGAAGGCCTCCCACAAGGTGGACCGACGACCTGGTGAGAGTCGCGGGAATACGGTGGATGCGAGACGCACAGGATCGGTCGTTGTGGAGACGCTTGGGGGAGGCCTATGTCCAACAGTGGACTTCTTTCGGCTGAAATGATGATGATGATGATATTATTATTAAAGGAATATTCCTTTGACATAATTCTTTTCTTTCCGCGGACGAAGCCGCTGCAGTGTTTTTTGAACCCAAAAGAGTGACATCTTCTTTTTATTGGATATTACTAATCAATAGGCAAACAGAAAAACAAAAAAAAAACAAGTATAATTAAACACTTGGGGTTCTATTTATGCATTTTTAATAACCTATTGATTAGTAATATTCAATAAAAGGCACACTGTGCGCTTGTTCTGCACCACAGAATACAGGCCTGCGCACACTTGAGACAAGACTGTCTTAGACAGACTTGTCTACGACACGGCGCACACCATCAAGACAAAACAGTCTAGCGGCGGCGTACGGCCAGTGTTGTCTAAGACAAGTGCGCAGGCCCTTAGTAATAGACATAGTACAAGTACAAGTAAGCGCACAGTGTTTGTTCTTTTGCTAGTTAAGACCATATAAATAAAACCGAGCAAGTGCGAGTCGGACTCACGCACTGAGGGTTCCGTACAAAGTTACCTATAAAAACAGTACAATTCCTGAATTGAGTTACGAAGATTTTACCGATTCGCAATAAAAGTTATTTTTTTGTGACGTAACTACAAATTTACTGTTTTCAGATTGTTTTCCTATACTTGTGCTATGAGACCTTGCTTTATGCCAAATTTCAGGATTCTAGGTCAACGGGAAGTATCCTATGAATTTTGATTCCCTTGAGAGTGTCGAAATACACGTTTTTTGCGACATAAACGGCCGTATTTTTTTTTTCGTTAACTCTGAAGTTTGATTTTTTTACAGCTTCAAGGGATAGCAGTCCTAACTATATGGTTTTAATTTCAACTCGATACCTTTACGCGTTCTCGAGATAAAGGGTCTTGACAGACAGACAGACGGATAACAAAGTGATCCTATAAGGGTTCCGTTTTTCCTTTTGAGGTACGGAACCCTAAAAAACTGATTTATTTAAACAAATTATCGTAGCAAATACTTGGAATTCAATATTTATATCAACTATCTTATTTATTTTGTAATTACGATCGGAAAAATCGGACCGAATCCGGTTGCTTTAGCTCTAGTACTTGTCGCTAATGGATGATAATTTTGCATTTACTCTTTTTTCCTTGAGTCTTTAACAATAATTATGTTTTACTTTGCAAGCCTTGTGTCAGTTGGGATTTCTATTGGGAAAAATGACAAACAATATTTCACTTCCTGTTAAACCCGTTTAGTTAGTATAGATCCATATTTTACATGGAGTGATTGCATGTCTGACCTCCGACAAGCCGAAAGACGCCCCCTGTTGGACATAACCCTCCCCTAAGCGTCGCCATAACGACCAGGGCCTCAAGTCGGCAATTACAATAGTGTCAGAATGGTCTATCATTGATTTCATAATATTGTTGATTTTGACAAGTAATCTATTAATATAATGTCGTCATTATGACCTTCCAATGGTCAACTACTGACACTCCATTGAAAGAAGTGGCATATAATGGTAATCTCGTACATATTGACAAATGAATGTCTGACTTATGCGGTAACCTGCTAAAATTTTGACAGTTCCTTTGATCAGTGACCTACCATTAGAACAGTCATTGTGCAGTCCTTGCTTTGAAATACTTTGAATAAGCTCGATATTGTCATTCTACCACAACTCTATTACGAGACCATTGACCGATCAATAATCGATCATTATGAATTAGCAGATTACGAACTTTTAGCAAAATGACAATGGGATCGTGTTGGAATGACGAATTTATAAAAATAGCAGACTTGGGCCCCAGTCCTGTGCGTCTCACATACATCGGACTCCCGCGACCCTCACCAGGTCATCGTTCCACCTTGTGGGAGGCTTTCCAACGCTGCGTCTTCCGGTACATGGTCGCCACTCTAGAACCTTTCGACTCTAACAACTATATATTCTGCGAGCAATGTGCCCTGCCCACTGCCACTTAAGTTTGGCGATTCTTAGGACTATATCGGTAATCTTGGTTCTCCTGCGAATATCTTTATTCCTGATGCGACGCAAGGAATCTCCGAGCATAGCCCTTTCCATTGCCCTTTGGGTGACTTTAAGCCTTCTGATGACGTTAAAGGAGGTAATTCCTAATGTGGGGTAAAAGTTCAAAGTCGCCCATCCAGGTAGCAAGCGTTGCCTAACCTTGAAATGTAACTGTACAGCTGTTAGGTATTAATTAGCACGAGCTCCTTAATAATTCCTTGACTATTGTCAGTTAATAAAACACTAGAATAACACAATATTATCGTATTCTTATCTGTAATGTTATTTGAAATAAATCCGACTGGGTAGATCAAATACTGCGCTGTGTGCTAACATAACATTATAACAGGAAAAACAAACGATACACGATACGCAATTGAAGAAACAATTGATCATGTGCTATTCACCTTTTTAATGCACTAGCTCACCATCTGGCTTCGTCTGCGTGATAGTAATTTCATCGAACGAAAGCTTGGTAAGTCGCTGCCGTTACCACTAGGCAACCTCTTCATTCTTCCATTTGTTTGAGGAGAGAAATCATCTAACATAACATTATAACAGGAAAAACAAACGATACACGATACGCAATTGAAGAAACAATTGATCATGTGCTATTCACCTTTTTAATGCACTAGCTCACCAACTGGCTTCGTCTGCGTGATAGTAGTTTAATCGAACGAATGCTTGGTAATTCGCTGCCGCCACCACTAGGCAGCCGCTTCATTCTTCCATTTTTTTGAGGAGAGAAATCATCCAACATAAAATTATAATAGGAAAAACAAACGGTACACGATACGCAATTGAAGAAACAATTGATCATGTGCTATTCACCTTTTTAATGCACTAGCTCACCAACTGGCTTCGCCTGCGTAATAGTAATTTCATCGAACGAAAGCTTGGTAAGTCGCTGCCGCTACCACTAGGCTACCTCTTCATTCTTCCATTTTTTTGAGGAGAGAAAACATCTAACATAACATTATAATATGAAAAACAAACGGTACACGATACGCAGTTGAAGAAACAATTGATCATGTGCTATTCACCTTTTTAATGCACTAGCTCACCAACTGGCTTCGCCTGCGTAATAGTAATTTCATCGAACGAAAGCTTGGTAAGTCGCTGCCGCTACCACTAGGCTACCTCTTCATTCTTCCATTTTTTTGAGGAGAGAAAACATCTAACATAACATTATAATATGAAAAACAAACGGTACACGATACGCAGTTGAAGAAACAATTGATCATGTGCTATTCACCTTAATAATACACTAGTTGCTGTCAACGGCTTCGCCTGCTTGATATTAGTTTAATCGAACGAAAGCTTGGTAAGTCGTTGCTGCTACTACTAGACCACCGCTTCAACCTTCCATTTTTTTGAGGAGAGTGATCATCCGATGATTTCTCTCGCTCTACGGTGGAGCGAGAGGGCCTGTAAGATTTTTACTGACTAAAACCGATACCTGTGTCCTTCAATTGCCCTATGAGTTCTAGAACCACGGGCCTTTTCACAAATTCCTCGTGGCCCTAGCGGGCATTGGTCTTTTTGGGCCCCTACGGTTTTGCTGATATCTCTTCGAGGTGGGCGTAGAACACTACGCACCGTCTACGACTTGGGCTAGGTCCGGACGGTAACCGGAAGGTTGGGCGACGAGCCACCCATTGCTCGTCGTCCACAACCCCGCGCCTACACAGGGGCACGGCGGCTGGGGAGTGAGTATGTCCGCTCCCTCACGCGTGCAGCTGTCTTTTTCGTTACAATTACTGCTGCATAAAAGGAGGCGACCGCCTCCTACGCGTATTCCGTCTTGCTACGGACCAAGGCCTGAACCAGGGCCCGCTGCGAGAGCTCGCCGCCGCCGATCGCCCCCAAGAGGACACAGTGGTACTCCGCCCAAGCGGGGTACACCTCCACCGTGTACAGCATCCTTCCTTGTAGGATTGCAATTTCCATATTTTCCTTCAATCAATCTTCTAAAATCTACCTTACGGTTTCCCAAGTCTAGGCACATATTCATTTCCTTATTTTTATTATATGTTAGAATATAAACTAGGTTTTACTCGCGGATACGCCTGCGTATATAAAATATAGCCATGTCACAGGAATAAAGCAGCTTTCTATCGGTGAAAAAATTTTAGCAGTCGGACCAGTACTTTCAGAGATTACCTCCCGCAAACAAAAACAAACTTACCTCTTTATAATATTAGTATATGAAAGTTTGGTTCGCGCTTGACCACTGTCTCACCTGATGGTAAGCGATGATGTTTAATAATATGATTATTTTTATTTGGTACAATATTTACTGGTCAACACTGTTCTTACATAATATCTATTAATACTGTAATATGAAATTATTGTAATCAACCACTTTAAAAAAAAAAGTAACCATGGAGTTTCTTGCTGGTTCTTCTCCATAAGAAACGACCAATTTGGAACCGTGCACTAGCTTCTGACGTTTTATAAGTGCCCATGTAGACCAATGTGAAATAAAAATATTTTTGATTTTGATTTTTTGATGTGGTTGACGATGAGGCACGCTTACCTAGAATTTAGAATAGAATATATATAGCCCTGGGTTTCTGTAAACAAAGTACAGATCTGGTAGGTGCTTTCTTTACTGGTGGGATCGCAGTCAAGCACCAGTTTATATCAATTCTAATCTAATCTAATCAGCCTTATAATGTTCCCACTGCTGGAACTCAGGCCTCCTCTCTAGGAGAGGGAACGGGCCGTAATCCACCACGCGGGCTCAGTGCGGGTTGGTGGATGTCACATGTCTTCAAATTTTTGGTTCTAACTTCTAGGACATGCCGGTTTCCTAACGATGTTTTCCTTCACCGTTTTGAGAGCAGTGGTGATGAAATAAATTACACAAAGTAATGCGCCTGGCTGGGTTTGTACCCTCGTAAATCGGGGCCGTTACTAATCGGCCACCACTGCTCTGCGTATATCAATTTAAAATAAACTATTTCTTATTACAAACTTTAAACGTCTAGACGGGCTGCACGGTTGTTCATAAAAGTAACTGTGGCCCTAGTACGCAAAGGGCAGCTGAAGGAACACAGGTGGGTTTTAGTCAGTGAAAGTCTGACAGTTCTCGCTCTACCGAGAGCGGAGAGGTTATTTGATGATTTCCCGTCTCAAAAAAAACCTAATATATTTATTTTTTTAGGTGGGACCTCATCCAATGACTACTCCCGCGCTGGGTCGGAGCGTGTCAAACTTTTACTGACTTAAATCCACCCCTGTGTTCCTTCTTTGCCTTGCATCCAGGACCCCGGGGTTCCCTTTCGGACAACATATGGAAGAGTACCTATAGACTTCTTGTTATTTATGATTTTCACACTCAACGTCATACAAAAATTGGGATTTCCATTCAAAATTGCACTGTGTTAATGAAACTACATACATAATTACGTTTTATCTAAATAAAACTGATAACAAACGGAAACATAAAAGATAGCCTGTAATAATAAACGCGTACTTCAGTGAAAGTTAATACATTTGTACATAAAGTGTATTATCTTTTTTGTTCACGTCATTGAATGTTTGTACAATTAATGATGTTTTCTTTTGTTTACGTACATATGACTTGTTTTTTTTTTGTTGAAGTGAAAATATTTTTTTCATTATTATCTTAAAATTTATTTATTTATTTAAACTTCATGTACAGTGGTGGTACATAGGCGGACTTAATGCCACAAGGCATTCTCTACCAGTCAACCATTGGGTTAAAAAAGACAACACTGTGGTAGGTGTGCACAATAAATAAATAACAAATATTTGAAATAGAATGTAGCATCGTTAAATTAAGTGGCTTATAATAATAAAATACGTATACATGCTAATATAATAAACATATGCATAATATGCATATGGTTGAATCAAAATTGAAAAAAAAAAACACTCATTAAACGTCAGAAGCTAGTGAACGGTTCCAATTGGTCGTTTCCTATGGAGAAGAACCGGCAAGAAACGCCATGGTTACTCTTTAATAAAATTATACATTTACGATATTTCCTTATTACGTTATATATATTCTGCCAGCGGCTTTACCCGCGTGAAAGCAACTTTCTCCATACAAACTTTGGAACCCAGTTTTACCCCCTTGGGGTGGAGTTCCGTAAAATTCGTTCTTAGCGGATGTCTACACCCTTTAAGTAACCTACCTGCCAAATTTTAAAATTGTAGGTGTTATAGTTTCTTAGGATTTCGTGATTAAACAGTGAGTGATATTTCGCTTTTATATATATAGATAGATTATCTTTTTCCATGACCAGAACAATAAACGATTAAAATGCAATTTTTTATTATTGATAGGCTCACGTTTGACCACTAACTCATCTGATAGTAAGCGGTGAAGTGGCCGACGATGGAGGACGCTTGTCTAAAAAAACTTGTAGAAATAAACTATTCAGTCTTGACTTAAAAAAACCCAGATTTAAGCTATCAGGGAATACAGATTAGATTTCTTTAGCAATTATCATAATTAATCATTACTTAGTCACCTGAAACAATGTTTTCGTTTCGAGGGATAAAATAATTAAAAAGGCAATTTTGGTCCTTCGTGCCGAATTACTATCATTTTTACCAAAATTCTATCTCGGGCCTAAAATCGATTAGCATAGTTTACTCAGCTTCTTTTTAATGCGATTTTTTTTTTAACTCATGGGATTTATAAATTTTGTCGCCGAGTCGAGCATTAAGACTCCTACATATTTTATCCCTAGCGCATAACGCAACTATTGGGATTTTGCCTTAAAAAAAAAGTTCGTCTACAACGTGGGTCTAAATTCGTGTCAGAAAAGCCAATACGTAGAAAAATTGGTTAAATAAATAAAATAAAATAATCTTTAATTCGGATATGTGACATCCAAATGGGTTATTGGTTAATCTTTTTTTTTCTTTAGGTCCTTGGAGCCGTATACTTACTAAACATTAATACACTAACCAATACATTTTTTTATTATTTACAGGCACAGCCATGAAAACATTTCGGAGCAAGAGCTGGAGAAAGTCCTCAGGAAGCGAGGGTCTGATTACGACTGCATGGTGGCCACTCATAAGAGACAGAAGGCGTTTGAGGAGAACGTCGCTAAGAGCCTCACTGATATGGGGATTAAAGTTGAAATGGCTAGCAGGTACTGTATTTTCTGTACAAAATATGTTTTTCTTACTTTCTTCTTGTTTTTTTAAGGTGGGAAATCATCCATTTTTGACTGGCCTATTGGTCTAGTGGTTAGTGACCCTGACTGCTATGCCGGAGGTCGTGGGTTCGATTCCCACCCATGACAAATGTTTGTGTGATGAGCACAATCATTTGTTCTGTGTCTGAGTGTAATTTATCTATAATATGTATGTATTTAAAAATATTTAAGTATGTTTATCAGTTGCCTAGTACTCATAACACAAGCTCTGCTTAGCTTGGGACTAGACGGCGTTGTGTGATAGTTGTGTGAATATATAATATATTGTGTGCATATTATTATATTATATCCAATGACTGAGAGCGGTTTTAGTCAGTAAAACTCTGAACCGCCTTCTTGCTCCACCCAGAGCGGGAGAAGTTATTTGATGATTTTACGCCTAAAAAAAATTGGCCTCAATAAGAAGAATAAGAAGTTAGGAAGTAACAAAAGCCTACTAGAACGAACATAGGTGTGGTTTCAGTCAGTAAAAGTCTGACATTCCTTCTCGCTCCACCACAGAGCGCGAGACGTCATTGGAAGATTTCATACCATAAAAAAATAAAAAAGGGGCTTAAATAAATTGGTCCGCCATCTTAGGGAGTCAGCCATATTGGATTTAGAATGCCATGAATGTCACTTAAGTGACCGTGGAAAATGACACTCCGTATTCGATACCATACCAAAAAATCCGTGATAAGGTCTATTGTGGGAGACTGGTGCCTAGGGCCTGTATTTCAGGTCATCAGGACTCCTCCATTTAAATTTAACAAATTATATTATAAACTCGTAGAAATGGTATGCAATTAGGGACGTTTTCGAAAAGCTTTTGGAGTTGAGTTGTCATTTTTTTTTTTTTGTAATTATTATGGTTAGTATCGGTATGGGAGTGAGGTTGAGTGTGTACTGTGTGTGTGTGTAGTTTGTGTAGCTAGAGAAGTGTGTGCAGTGGTTGTTTGTGTGTGTGTCTGTGAGATTATTATTATTTATTTATTTTGGTTTTTGGTTTATAAGGTATATAGGGTGACTGGTAATTAGTGTACGATACTTAAACACGTGATTGTGCTCATGATAACAAACAACTTTTACTATGGGAACAAACCTGAAATCGCGAAAAGAAATCAGCTGTTCAGTACATTTATGTTTGTCTAATGTACTGAACAGCTGATATTTTTTTCGCGATTTCGGCTTTGCTCCCATAATAAAAATTATTTGGTATCATGAGCACAATCACGTGTTTAAGTATCGTACACTAATTGCCAGTCACCTTATATGTAAATACTGTTAATAACTCTAATAATAATTACTTTTCATTTCTAGGTTAACGTATAACGAAGACCTAATAAAATGGTGCGACGTCGTGGTACCTTGTGGTGGTGACGGCACCTTCTTGTTAGCAGCTTCCAGAGTTAGAGACGCCAAGTAAGTCAATTTTTTTGATTATTTTATATTGAAACGAAGCACAGGACCGACCGGTCGTTGTGGCGAAACTTGGGGGAGGCCTATGTCCAACAGTGGACGTCTTTCGGCTGAAATAATAATAAAAAATATTGACATAAAGTTTTACATAGAAATTAATCCCCTGGTCTATAAATAAACTAGTGTAAACTGTATCATAGGGACCAGTGTCTTCGCCAGTTTTCGTAAATACAGTATTATGTCAGAAATATTTTAAAATTAAGCATTATGTGGAGTGTGTGTGTGTTTTGAATAGCGTGTAAGTGAAGTTATAAAATAATAATAATAGTTATTTGCCTCAAATTTAGTTTTCAATTTCATCATAATTGTACTGTTTTAGCCAGAGAGTCAATTTGGTTTTAAATTTGCGGACAGTATATGTTTTACAGTCATTATTTGTTTTGAGGAATATATTATAAACTAGCTTTCGCCCGCGGCTTCGCTCCCGTCAACTGACTACTATATCCTACTCTACCCAACTCTACCTTACTCTACCCTACTCTACCTACCCTACTCTACCATACTAAAAAAAAAAAGTATCCTATATTGTCCGTCTCCTGAAAGAAAGAAAGAAAGAAGAAAGAAAATGAATTTATTTTGTCACAACGCAAGGCACACAAACAATATTATGTAAACACGGAACCATACAAGAGAATAAAAAAAATATATATATATTATATATATAATAGATATACAATTGAGCGCCTCACGGCTGCGCCAAAATAGGTTCAGTTCAGCATGATTGCCAGACAACTAGTGCCTGACGCTGGTTTTCAGCTACCTCCCCACCAACTTTCAGCCAAATCGGTTCAGCCGTTCTTGAGTTATAAATAGTGTAACTAACACGACTTTCTTTAATATATATAGATTTTAGGAGCTAGCACATCAATATGTCGTCTTGCAAAGCGGTCCTAGCACGTGATGAAATGAAATAGAAATGATGATGATGATGGTGACAACACAGATGTTGTTACACTTGTTACTATATACAAGTTGTCTTTGACATCGACGCATAAACGAATACCATAGATCCAGTACATGATTCTGGACCCCCCCCCAGTGGTGGAATTTTTCGTCGGTTTTACTCTAATTAAAAAAAAATCTACGTTTTTTAATTTAAACTGTATAAAATCGTTATTCTAACATTTTTAGTGAAAAAACTTAATGAATTACTTTTAAAATTAAAAATATCATCGGGGTTGGTTAGAATAACGATTTTACACATTTTCGCCACTAACCAGTACACCAACAGGCCAGAGTAATGGATTTTTGTATTTATTTCACAGTAAACCAGTAATAGGCTTCAACAGCTCGCCAAAGAAATCTGTAGGACGCCTGTGTCTACCTACCTGGTGTTCAAACGACGTCAAGGGTGCGTTCCAGGCGCTAAAAGAGGTATGTTGCAGCTTCACTGACTATTTATTTGAAATACATTATAAGGTAACAGTACTGGGACCAAAACGCTTATAACTAGTAAGAGTTGTGTTCTTACAACTTAAAATGGAATAAATTACAATTGTTATTAACAAATTAGCCATACAGAATAAATAATAAAAATGTAAAACCAAACATACAAATAAAACGTCATATAAAATAAAATTGTCACATAGAATTAGATTGCCATATAAAATAAAATAAAATGGTATAGTAGGTTGTCATATAAAATAAAATAAACTACAATTTATTTATGTTCCTAATTACAACGGCAACGGGTGACTGGTCCGGTCGTTCTTGGTGCAAAGGATCATCATCATCATCATTTCAGCCGAAAGACGTCCACTGCTGGACATAGGCCTCCCCCAAGCAGAGCAAAGCAAAGAAAAAAAAAAAAAGTATGGTCATCGCTATTTAGCGAAGTAATGCGGCCAGTGTTAGGGCACTTTTGCACCGGGAACGATCAGGGGCGGGTTAGGACGTTTGACATTTCATATAATTGTAAAATGATAATTCTTTTGTATTGTGTTTTAAAATGTTTTTTATCATTATATTTATTAGCGTTTGTTTTTATCCCAAAATGTGATTCAATTTGGAAATATTGTGCAGGCTATTGATTATGAATGAATAAATGACGATCAAAATGGAAAAGAAAAACAAAAAAATTTTCACTAATATTATAAAGCGGTAAAGTTTGTTTTTTGTTTGTAGGAGGTAATCTCTGAAAGTACTGGTCCGATTGCTGAAATTTTTTTCACTGATAGAAAGCTGCTTTATTCCTATATTTTTGTTTTTAAAAGCTTGTTAATAATAACAGCCAAAGGTTGTCTGTAAAAAATCACTTTTAGCAATATGACTGCCCATTGTTACACCCTATTAAATTTAAGCTCCTATTGTTATTTTTTATAGTAAAGAGTATATCTATCAATAAATACCCGCAAGATTTCTAAGGTTAAGCAGCACTTGTCGAAGTCTATCTTTGGATGGGTGACCGTGACCATCCAACTGCGGCTGAATACCCGTGTTTTAGACGGACCGACTGACTATCTGACCTCCAACACCCACTTACTGGGCAACACGATACTCTCTGGATAGATTGATGGTCAGACTTTCTGGCGTCTGACTGCCTGTAACGACTATCGAAGATCTACGAATGACAACCGGGACTAATGGCTTTACATTGGGTTTACACGGGGTGTCAGTAATGTCCTAGATAAACTTGGAAAAGTTCACATTGATAAGTTGGGTTGGGGTAAGATCGGCACTGGGGTAAGAACGTATATGTCGTGGATTGATGGCGCAACGGTGCGACGGACAGCGCCATCTAACAATTAGTTTCGTAAACTAATAATTTCGTCACCGGAAACGCAAGCGGCACCCTACCGCTTGGACACGATCGTCGGTAGAGGGGATGCAGCGAGGACTGGAGGGAAGCCCGAGAGGTGCGGCATTCTACCTCGGACAGCCTCGGCATACGCTCAGTACCAACGCACGTGTTTGTTTCCTTTTGTAAAACCGTTATCAAAATAAAATTATTCTGATTCAAATTATCTTTCGTTCGAGTACCCAAAGTCAGTGCCCACACCTACCAAGAACTATGTTAGATCGTGATGAAGACCCGATGTTTCGCATCTCGGTCACCCTTGATGCGACATATAAATAAATTATACCACTTATTTAGCTTTATTTTTAATGCTAGCCACATTGCTGGGCGAGGCGGAACATAATGACGTGGCACGCAATGTGGCTAGCATTAAAAAATATACCAACAAAGTGGGGTATTTGATTTATACATTACTGTACTTGCACTAGTTTAGCCTGTTTTCGAACCCGCAGCCTCTTGTGTCGGAGGCTTAACCACTGGACCATTACAACACTTCAAGTTTTGTGCGGCGGCAAATTGCTCACTGCGTGAGCATTTAAAGGAAAAAAAATGATAAATTTTTTTATTTTATTTTTTTATGATTGCAGGGCAGATTTAGATGGATGCGTCGTTCGAGGATACGTACCACGATCACCTGCGAACCGAAACTGTTGGAGACCATCACGCCAATCGATCTACACACCTTACATTATTGCAGGTTTGTTCATCCTAAGAGGTCTTTTACGTGCGAAATAATCAAATGACTGAGATAGAGCGGGGCTCTGGGTGAGAGAGTGGGAGTGTCAGACTTTTACCGACTAAAACCGCACCTATCTCGCCCCGCCCTAGAGTGGAAGAAGTGATTAGATGACTTCCCACTTTTTTCCTGTTTTTTTGCACTCTGTTCTGGGATATTGTTTCCACAATGTGAAGCAATCGGATAAAATTAAGTGGCAATGGGTAGGGCACATCGATCGCAGAACAGATGGCCGTTGGGGCCGAAAGGTTCTGGAGTGGCGACCGCGTACCGGAAGACGCAGTGTTGGAGGGCCTCCTACAAGGTGGAACGATGACCTGGTAAGGGTTGCGGGAATCCAATGGACGCGATACGCACAGGACCGTTCATTGTGGCGACACTTGGGGGCCTATGTCCAAAAGTGGACGTCTTTCGGCTTAAATGATGATGATGATGATGATAAAATCTACACTAATATTATAAAGAGGTAAAGTTAGTTTTTTTGTCTGTACGAGATAATCTCTGGAAGTATTGATCCGATTGCTAACATTTTTTCACCGATAGAAAGCTGCTTTATTCCTGAGTGACATAGGCTATATTTTATGTACGCGGATGAAGTCGCGGGCAAAAGCTAGTATTTTATAAAATAAACACGGAATAATACCCACTTTCTTTCACAGATACCCACCAGTACAGAACACACTTGAATTGCCAGATGCTTACGATTTGAACTCGCGGCAAGATTGTAAGGAGCAAGCAAGCCCGACGCTCGCAACTAAAGTATTACCGTTTTTGGCATTAAATGAGGTAAGATCTTACTAAAACTGAATTGGATTAATTTACGAAGGGGAGGATAATTATTTTTTACCCGACAAAACATAACCCTTCTTGCAGAAGGGTAAAGTTTTTTTATTTCAAATAGGCTTACATGGGCACTTATAAAACGTCAGAAGCTAGTGCACGGTTCCAAATTAGTCGTTTCCTATGAAGAAGAACCGGTAAAAAACTCGCTCGAAAAGCGAATCGTTCAACCACTGCGCCAAACATGCTGTCTAACAGCCATTCAAGTTATTCAGGGTTAAGGTGCTCCCACCTACGAACCTAATTTATGTGCGTGTGAACTGAAACCACACTGGTATTTCGCAAAATAAAAATCATAGGATTTTGTAGTAGACTTAAAACAATTGTAGAACAAATCTGGGAATTTGTAAACAAGTATACTAAAAACTACAGCCCTTAATGTGCGGTCCCTCACTCCTCACAGACCATGAACCAGATCTCGGAAAGTATCGCCCGTGTTTACGCGTCCTATTCGCCAGGGTCGTGTGTTTGCGACTGGGTACTCCATCTCGTTTAGCTCTTCAATCCACATAGGTGACAGAAGAGCTGACGAGATGGAGTATTTGGTCGTGGATATATTCTATGTAAGTAGTTAAAACGTTAAACACACTTATAACAAAATATTTTTTTTTTGTTGCTCAGGTATTCATAGGCGAAAGCGTAACATCCAGAGTATCCCTCCTCCGACTACAGATCGACAACGGGGCATGGTCACACACGAAGAGCTCCGGGCTATGCGTCACCACTGGTACTGGCAGCACGTCCTGGCACTTTAGGTAACACTTTATTTTATTCTACAACAGCAGAGCTTCTGCTATGCATACTAGACAACTGATAAACATACTTATATATATTTCTAAATATGTACATTACAGATAAATTACACTCACAACACAGAACAAATGATCGTGCTCATCACACAAACATTTGTTTTGGGTGTTAGTTAAACTCTCCGGCATAGCAATGGTAATGGGTATATTTGACCTGAATAAAAATTATTATTATTATTATTATCTTTATTTCATTTACATAAACATATTAGTTACATTTTTAAATATTTCAAAAATAAAAAATAAAACATTTAAAAATATAAAAAACAGTATCCCACCGGTATCGGGAACAGGGTCCAAGCTACCGGCGGTCAGGGCTCCAGAGAAAGGAACCTCCTAACAATGCGAGCCGTGTCCAGGAGTACCGCTTTCTGAATCAAGCCCTTGATCCAGTCGCCTAACGCGAGCCTCCTAAGGTGTTGGTCGAGGCTCTTGGCTATTAAGCCATTGCCCGACACGACTATCGGTACAATGATCGCCGAGTCCACATCCCACATGTCGACAACCTCGCGAGCCAAGTCAATATACTTGATTTGTTTATCTTTCTCGGCTTTCACGAGGTTCTCGTCATGCGGAACGGATATGTCAACAATCATTGCACGCCTCTCGCTTCGGTCCACCACCACTATATCAGGCTTATTGGCTACAATAGTCCTGTCAGTGATGATGGACCGATCCCAGTACAAAGTGATATGACCATTATCAAGAACTGGATCGGGCTCGTACCTATAGTACGGCACTTCCGATTCCACAAGAGAGTATTTCAGAGCAAGTTGCTGATGGATAATCCTGGCTACAAGGTTGTGTCTATGCAAGTACTCTCCGTTAGCTAGACGAGAACAACCAGAGATAATGTGACGAATTGATTCTCCCGGACGGTGACATGCCCGACATATGTCAACCGTGCCGTCCTTCACAATAAATCTCCGGTAGTTATTCGTCATGATAACTTCGTCCATAATTGCACAGACAAAACCTTCGGTTACCCCAAAGAGGTCACCGGAACGCAGCCAGGCTACGGACGCCAATTGGTCTACATCGGGCCCGTGAAGGGCCCGGAAGAAGCGTCCGTGAAGTTCCTTGCTCTGCCATACTTCCCTGCGATCGTTAGTGTCAAGCACTACCGGTTTGCGCCAGTTCTCATTAGCCAGGGAGAGCGGGGTAAGTCCCTTGTCCACTGTCACTACATCTCGATGCATACCCACGTCGGCAGCTAGGAAATATTCCCTGAGACTGCATACCTCGCGGTTGTGTAGGGTCTTAGCATTCAAAAAACCTCGACCCCCACACTTCCGCGGGATATACAATCTCATCACCGACGATCGTGGGTGATGCATTTGATATGCAGTCAGCAGTGTGCGGACCTTCCTATCCAGGGCGTCAAGTTCCGTTTGAGTCCATTTGAGTACGCCGAAAGAGTACATCAATACCGGCATGACCCAACCGTTGAAGGCGCGCACCTTGTTTCCGCCTGAAAGAAGGCTATTGAATACCTTCTTCAGGCGTCCAAAGAAACGCTCCTTCAACGATTGCTTCATGTCAGTGATATTGATGCCTAGAGCTTCCGACATACCCAAATACTTATAGGTTTCGGTTGGAGAGAGGGATCTCAGGTTTATGAAATCCGTGAGTTGAGTGCCCACGGATTCCACAACCTCCCCTCGCTTTACATGCATGACCGCACATTTGTCCACACCAAACTCCATCCTGATGGCACTACTGAAGGTTTCAGTTACCTTCAGTAGCTCCATCAGTTGCAGATTGTTGGGGGCAAAAAGTTTCAGGTCATCCATGTAAAGTAGGTGAGATATTACCTGACCACCTCTCTTCAACCGATAGCCTAGACCTGAATTCTCCAGCAGTGTGCTTAGAGGATTCAAGGCTAGGCAAAACCAAAGTGGACTCAAACTATCTCCCTGGAATATACCTCGCTCGATCCTTACAGGTTCGCTATTCCTCTGGGTATGTCGACATCCTGGATAGCGGAGGACCGTACTCCATTGCCTCATACACGACATCAGGAAGGTGCGTAGTGTTGTATCAATTTTATACAATTCCAGCACCCTCATGAGCCATGTATGAGGAACAGAGTCATAGGCCTTCTTATAATCTATCCAACATGTCGACAGATCCTTTCGGGAACGTCGAACCTGTTGGCTAATGGTCATATCAATGAGGAGCAACTCCTTAGTACCGCGGGACCCGTTCCTACATCCATTCTGAGAAGGTGACATGATTAAATTTTTGTCAATATGACTATTAATTTTGCTTCTCAGTATGGATGCAAGAACTTTATAGACCGTCGGCAAACACGTGATCGGTCTATAATTTTTAGGTTCCGCAGTACTACCTGACTTATGGAGCAGGTGGGTTATTCCTGTTGTTAGGAACTGGGGTAGCGACCCTGACTCTAAGGCAGACTGGAACTGATATGCCAAGCGAGCGTGCGATCTTGTAAACCACTTAATCCAGAAATTGTGCAGCCCATCCGGCCCTGGAGATTTCCAGTTTGGCAACGGACGGACTGCACGAGCTACATCTTGGGGGCTGATGTCAATTGCCCCCATTTGTGGTATTGGATCGCACGCACGCTCGACCTCTCGAGTCCAGTCACCCTCGGTGTGACTGACAGGCACCGACCAGATGCTGCGCCAGAATGAACTCATGGCGTCATCATCCGGGAGGCACGCATCAGTCACACCTTGGTCCGGTCTCTCCCAAGCCCTATAAACCCACCTTTCATTACTCCGGAATGTGCGATTCTGGGTGTATCGGTCCACTCGCCGCTTATACCTGCGGATACGGTTTGCCCATGCATACACCTTCTGCTTCAGGAAGTCGATGCGCTCCGTGACACGGGACATATAGTCTCGGGGGCTGATGTCAGTCCCCGAAAACGTCCGTCTCACAAAGCGCATCACTCTTGGGCGAGTGTTGCCCTCCCTGAAGCAGATTAGTTTGCCGATGAGTGCTCTGGCCCCACCAATACGACGCTCGATCCTGCACTGCCAAGCCGGCACGGCTGGTTTCGGTCGTGTAGCTACGTCACAGTTTGGAAACTTGACGTGAGCTAAACGACATGCCGCAACAGCTGCGCAGTACATTATCGAGTGTGTATCAGTGAGATCTTTGCAGTCGTCAAAATAGTTTGACAACTGCAAATCCAGAGCAGCCACCAGCGCCTTATTCTTATTATGCATGGGCAAACGAGGTAAGCGCGGCCTAAGTTCGAGCGGCATGTTGCGATACTCCCGAATAGCACACTCCAAAGCACTCCTCAATTCATTGTTGCACTGGGTACTTACATGTGTAACCATGTCAGTAATCTCTTCGTCAACATGGCCGGCAAGATGGTAGGACGGTGGTACCATCACTGGTACCACAGACTGCGACGAAGGAGCAATGGCATGGTTACTCATTTCTGTTCGGAGGCGATCAAGTACAGTATCGTCCAACATATGATTACGCTGGATAACCCGCACCTGATCCGACAGTCGTTGGGCCGAAACGTTGACGGCTGGCTCAAGCACCTGAAACAAAGAGAGCATCCGAACACGGTACGCGGTCAGGTTGTTTCCTCCCTCTGTAGCCCCATAGTATGCGCGCATGACATTCTCATTGATGGATTGCGTCCATCGCATGCGCTGCACACTTCCGCCGGGAGCTGGGACCCTATCAGAGGCCGGTGGGCCTCGAGGTCCTAAGCCACTCGGCGGCCGGCGTCCTCTCCGTCGACGCGCAGGTGGTGGTGACGTGGGCGGAGAAAAGTACTCGTCGCTGGAGCTCGACGCAACTGCCACGGCCGGTGTCACAGCACTCACGGTGGGGCTGGGTTCCGGCGGCGGCGAGGCGGAGCTGAGCGACGAGGCCGGAGGTGGTAGGCGTGCACGGCGAGCTGCGGCTCTTGTCAACATTGTCCGACTTTTCGGCTTCAATTTTCCATATTTTCTATTGTTATTTTGTCATTATGGTTGCATTATGTATAGATTGTATATGATATAATTGTTATTTCTTGCGTTTTCTTTTCAATATTTCGGATCTTTTGGAATTTATTTGATTATTTATTGAAAAATGTGAAGAGAAAAATTTTTTCTTGTCACTTGGTTGACAGTCGAGCCACAGATTATTATTATTATTATAGCAGTCAGGGTCACTACCCACTAAACTCACAGGCCAGTTAGGGATGCAACTCGACATACATTTTCACTGTTTTTCATACAACCGCTCTTACGCGATTATGACGTTATTACACATTTTTCATTAGATATTTTGGAAACACAGTATCTTGTGGATATTATTTAGGCTTCTATTGAAATCAATTTCGATCTGGTGCCTGTGATACAATGTTTTTCATTAGTACAGGTACCAACGAAACTCCTTTTCTGTATTTACCAATTATTATTTGGCAAAATTGTTTTTATCAATTGAATTTTCTGTGTATTTTTCTGAAAATAAACTATTCTGAAAAATTCTGAAATTCTGAAAATTTATTTGTGTAAAACTAATCCAGTAAAGACCTCTGAAAATCTGCTATTTTGCATGAAATTTGACGCTTCATAATTTACTCAAAAATTTAAAAAATCAAAAAAATATAACAATAGAAGCCTTGCAAAATTAATCAAGATTCTAAATGACGGCAATTTTTTTCAAAATCTTTAAAAAAAAAAACACGTATTTCCTGGAACAAGTTTTGTAAAATATTTGAGTAAATTTATGGAATGCTAACAGGTTTTTGCAGGCGTTATCTCTCTTTTTTCGCGTTGCCTTTTTGTCAAACATCGCATTACAGCTTTTAAACCATGCTCGATGTTGACGATAGGCAAGTGAAAAGGACCCTCTTAAGGCGACGGCGATAGCTGAATTATCCATACAAACGTAATATCAAAATCATTTGCAGATGGAGCATATTTCCACCATATTATGATGATATTCGGATTAAGACAATATTTATCTAGGTTCCTACATCTTTCTTTTTTTAAAATACTTACCTAAAACGAAATTTAAGCGAATTTCATTTCGCATATTTTTGTAGCGTAAATGGCATGTTTTCATTTTGTTTTTTCTGTATTATAATCAACAATATTTCTAATATTCTTTAAGTAGGAACATAGTTTATATTATCAAGTTACAAATTATATAAAAAAAAATGAAAAAACATTAAGTTTTTATTCATCTTTTTTGGTATTACGGAACACATCAAAATTTATCCCAAATTTCCAAGAGTTAGTAGTGCTATCGCGGCAAGCGAGAGTGTGTGTGTGTGCGTCAGTGTCAGTGTGTACGTGATGTCATTACTTCGGTCGCGTTGTAAATTTTACTGTAAATGTAATATTTCTATTGACTTTCTGTATTCCTTTTACTTTTTTTTGTTTTTTTTTGTGATGCAAATTATTTATATGCCTAAGAACATCAAAACTAATAAATATATATATTCCTTTTACTAAACTTCAAATGCTTAGGTACTTTTTTTTGGGTGAGAAATCATCCAATGATTTTTCGCGCTCTTGGTCGGAGCGAAAGAGGGTGTCAGACTTTTACTTACTAAAATCGACTCTTATATTCCCTTTTTGTCTTGCGTTCCAGGGCCCCAGGTTTTCCTTTCAGAAGCGAACCTAGTAGGCTTTTTTATTTTTTAAGGTGGGAAAATCATCTAATGACAAATCCCGCTCTTGGGCGGAGCAGGAGATAGTGTCAGACTTTTACTCACTAAAAACCCACTCCTATTCCTTCTTTGCCTTCGTCCCAGGGCCCCGGATTTCGCTTTCACACTACCCTTGGCCCCAGTAGGCTTCGACCCTGCTGGGCCCCTACGATTTGCTGACATCTCCCTGAGGCGCGCGTGGAACAATACGCGCCGTCGACGACTTGGGCTCGGTCCGGACGGGTACCGGACGGTCAGACGGCAAGCTACCCACTGCTCGCCGTCCGCAAGCCCGCGCTTACGGTGGCCGGAAATGAGATCGGAATCCCGGCGGCGGCTGGGGCGTGAAGGCCGTTGCCTCACGCGATGGCCGCCTCCTTTTCTAGCATTACTGCTTCGCAGAAAGTGGCGACGACCTGCCACTCCTCCTCGCTCCGGACCATGGCTTGTACGAAGGCCCGGCGCGAGAAATCGCCGCCGCATCGCCCCTACGAGGACACGGCGTTGCTCTGCCCAAGCGGGGCACACCTCCACCGTGTGCTCTACCGTGTCCTCCGGGTGGTCCACACAATGGCGACACCCGGGCGTCGCTTCTGCACGAATCCGGTGCAGGAACTTCCCGAACTTACTGAGAACCTGCGTCATGCGGAAGGTTTTTTTTTTAGGTGGGAAAATCATCTTTTTTTTTTTTTTTTTTTTTAATTGATATAAACCAGCGCTTGACTGCGATCCCACCTGATGGTAAGCAGTGATGCAATCATTGATGGTGAGGCGCACTAGTTTATCAAGAGCCTATTCACTCTAGCCTTGAAGACACCTAAATTATAGTTGGACGGGAAGATCGTAGCAGGCAAATTGTTCCAGTCCTTCGATGTACGCGGTATAAACGACGAAGCGAAACGCTTAGTCCGGACCGTTGAAGTTTCAACAACGTAAGGGTGAATACTCGCCGTACGTCGGGTTGTCCGATGGTAGAAAGGAGATGGCGGAATCAAGTCATGCAATTCCCGCGCACACTCTCCAAAATGCAACCTGTAAAATACCGATAGGCTGGCTACCCTGCGCCTGTGCTCGAGGCTTTGTAGATTGGACTTAACCAAATCTGGATCCCCAATTAGCCTCTTCGCACGCCTTTCCACTGAGTCCAGAGCTGCTAGATGGCATTTTGCAGCACCAGCCCATATGTGACTGCAGTACTCCACACACGATCGGACCTGTGCTTTGTATAACATTAGAAGCTGTCCCGGTGTGAAGTACCGTCGGACCTTTGCAAGAACGCCTAGTTTTCTAGCAGCTACCTTGGCTTTGGACTCAATGAACCGCCCAAAATTGAGGTCTGAGGAAATTTCAACTCCCAAGAGCTGAAGGCGGTCGGTGCACTCCAGGGATACATTCCGAAAAGCAGGAGCCAAGGTGAACGGGCTCCTTTTGGCGGTGAACAGACACGCTTGTGTTTTGGCGGCGTTGAATTCTACTAGATTGGTTTCGCCCCACTTGGAGACTGCCTGAAGTGAGACATTCGTGCGCTCTACCATAGCCTCTCGTTCGGACCGGATTAGTTCCTTACTAGCCCGAGCACCTGGAAGGTATCTCTCTACAACTGTGCTATCATCTGCATACCCATAGATACCGGGCATCAGCAGATCGTTAATATGCAGCAGGAAAAGAGTTGCAGAGAGAACTGACCCCTGAGGAACTCCGGCATTAGTGGACATGGGCTCTGATGAGCATCCATCGACAACAACTCGGAGAGACCGTTCACTCAGGAAGTCTTTTACCCAGTTAATCAGACCAGGGGAAATACCGTACGCTGGAAGCTTACTCAGAAGGCTGGCATGCCATACCCTGTCGAAGGCCTTCGAGACGTCTAAGGAGACAGCAATCGCTTCTCCATTCTTCTCGAGGGCCTCGCCCCACATGTGAGTGGTATACACTAGTAGGTCCCCAGTAGACCGATTGTGGCGAAACCCGTACTGTCGGTCACTGAGGAGATCGTTACCTTCCAGGTATGCCAAGAGGCGCGAGTTCAATACACGCTCCATAATCTTGCAGAGTATTGAGGTTATTGAAATCGGCCGATAGTTAGCAGGATCGGCACGACTGCCCTTTTTGGGCACGGGTTGCACGTTGGCAAGCTTCCAGGACTTGGGCACTATACCAGTCCTAAATGAGAGGCGGTACAAGCGCGTCAATACAGGAGACAACTCGGGCGCACATGCCTTGAGAACTATTGCTGGTACACCATCTGGTCCACTAGCTTTATTCACGTCTAGGCGACACAGTGCTCTCAATACTTCTTTATTTCTTATGCGAACCTCAGGCATCGAGGTGTTGCAGTGAGGTAGAGTCGGTGGAGTAGCACTGCTAGTATCAAGACGAGAATTATGGGCGAAGAGAGATGCAAAGAGACCTGCTTTCTCTCTCGCCGAGTGAGCCAGTGTTCCATCAGGCTTAACCAGCGGAGGCAATGTGGGCCTACAGAAGTTCGCTTCGACCGATTTGGCAAGGGACCAGAACGCTCTGCTACCGGACGGCTGTGCAGAGAGCTTTGTGCCAATATGAGTAATGCGGTCGAACCGAGCCTTCTTTAGTGCCTTTTTGTAGGACTTGGCAGCATGGTTGAAAGCTCTCTTCTTTGAGCTCAGATCCGGAGCTTTGCGGTCACGAGCGTCAACCCAGGCGAGAAACGCCGAATGCTTACGCTCTTCAGCTTGAACGCAATCGGCGTTGAACCATGGGTGAGCTGAGCCTCCAACGGGTACGTCTCTATAAGGGATGAAAAACTCCATAGCTTGACGTATCACATCGGATATAGCATCCGCACAGCTCGACGGACTCTCAGAAGAGAAGCAGACCTGCTGCCAAGGATAAGATGCAAAGAAATGCCGCATCTCATCCCAATCTGCTGACCTGTAACGCCACATTCGCCGTTTACCGCGTGAGTCGCAGTCAGGTGGGGAGAAGGACGAAACAGACTTCACCAGACAGTGATCTGAAGTTCCAAGTGGTGAGGAAACTGTTACGATACATCTGTCCGGATCGGTGGTCAGCAGAAGGTCCAGACAATTGGCAGTATGACCATCTACATCAGGCACCCTAGTCGCTTGCTTGACCAGCTGGGAAAGGCCCATCGATATTGCAAAGTTTCGCGCTTCTCTCCCAGCGTGGTCGGTCCTCTGGTATGGGAACAGCCAGTCTTGGTGGCAGGCGTTAAAGTCCCCCAGAGCGACGAGCTGCGCATCAGGGTGCCGTTGCAGAGCCTTATCGGCAGCCTCACTGAGGTGGTCGAACAACCGAGTCGTCTCCTGATCACCGCTGTGCGAACGGTAGACACAGGCATAAACAATTTTGTCCGTACCAGTGTCCACCAACAGCCACAGCGTAGACAAATTAGGGTCTTCAAGGTGACGGAGACGCTGGCAGCAGATGTCATTACGGACGTACACACAGACCCCGGCACGCTGCAGGAAATGATGCTCCAGTGAGTATCCCGGGTAGTTGAGGTACGCCGTATCTGACGGACATCTAATTTGGGTCTCCGTCAAGAAAAGCAAGTGTGGCTTGTCAGTCTCAAGATGGTGGTGGACCGCAACGAGATTGGAGTGCAGCCCTCTAATATTTGAGAACTGCACTTGAAATGAGAGGACGTGCATCCGCTGTTGACACAACTTGCCTTTCTTTTTACCTTTCATGGTTTTTGTGGAGTGAATAGGAGAGATGGAAGATGGCGGTTGAGCGAGGTGATGCGATGTTGAACCCAACAACACAACCAGAGTTACTGTGCCAATGGAGGGTTGATCTGGAGACTGCGGGGACGCCCGAACCCCCCCAGGGATCGCCATCGGGTCCTCTCGCCCGGTCGCCAACCGGCACGATGGGGCCACCCTGGGATTTTTCGCAGTTGGCGGGGCAGCCTTTCGTGTGTGGCTGGCACACTACTTGGGCCCCCATCTACCTACGGTCGGCCAGCGGAGCACCGTGCTTCGGATCCCGCTACCCTCCACGATCAAACGTCCGACACAACAACAGCTGGCGCATCATACCCGGTATACATCACAACACAACTGCTCAGACCCATCTTCCATCATACGGCTTCATCAGACATCACGCCGGAACACTAATGAGAAATCTCGCTCTTGGGTGGAGCGCAATATAGTGTCAGACTTTTACCTGACCCTGTTCCTTCGTTGCCTTCGCCCCAGGGCCCGGGTTTCGTTTTCACACTACCTATGGCCCCAGCAGGCTTCGATCCTGCTGGGCCCCTACGATTTGCTGACATCTCCCTGAGGCGCGCGTGGAACAATACGTGCCGTCGACGACTTGGGCTCGGTCCGGACGGTTACCGGACGGTCGGACGGCGGGCTACCCATTGCTCGCCGTCCGCAAGCCCGCGCCTACGGTGGCCGGAAATTGGGATCAGAATCCCGGCGGCGCGGCGGTTGGGGCGTGAGGACCATTGCAGTTGCCTCACGCTATCGGCCGCCTCCTTTGATAGCATAACTGCTTCGCAGAAGGCGGCAACTGCCTGCCACTCCTCCTCGCTCCGGACCATGGCCTGTACCAAGGCCCGGCGCGAGAGATCGCCGCCGCCAGTTGCTCCCACGAGGACACGTCGTTGCTCTGCACAAGCGGGGCACACCTCCACCGTGTCCTCCGGGCGGTCCAAACAGTGGCGACACCCGGGCGTCGCTCCCGCACGAATCCGGTGCAGGAACTTCCCGAACTTACCGTGTTCGGTGAGAACCTGCGTCATGCGGAAGGTGAGGACGCCATGAGGTCTTTCCAACCACGCCTCAAAGAAAGGACTTACCGCCATATTTTTGGCGTGCCCAACCCCAGTAGGCTTCGACCCTGCTGGGCCCCTACGGTTTTGCTGACATCTCCTTGAGGCGCACGTGGAACATTACGCGCCGTCGACGACTCGGGCTCGGTCTGAACGGCCGGACGGCGAGCTGCCCATTGCTCGCCGTCCGCAACCCCACGCCCACATTGGCTGGAATTTAGGGTCGGGATTCCGGCGGCTGGGGCGTGCGGGCCGTTCCCGCGTGCGTGTGGCTGCCTCCTTTGCTAGTATTACTGTTTCGCAGAAGGAGACGACAACCTGCCATTCCTCCTCGCTCCAAACCATGACCTGTACCAGGGACCGGCGCGAGAGTTCGTTGCCTTGCCGCCGATGGCCTGATTCATTGACTGAACTCATTGACTGATTTCCCACTTATAAAAAAACTGGGCAAGTGCGAGTCGGACCCGCGCACTGAGGGTTCCGTACAAACTTGAAAGGTAAAATGCGGTTTACGATTTATGACGTACTAAAAAAAAACTACTGACCAGATCTCGTTCAAACCAATTTTCGTTGGCAGTTTTTATAGTAATGTACATCATATATTTTTTTTAGTTTTATCATTCTCTTATTTTAGAAGTTAGAGGGGGGGGGACACACATTTTACCACTTTGGAAGTGTCTCTCGCGCAAACTATTCAGTTTAGAAAAAAATGATATTAGAAACCTCAGTATCATTTTTGAAGACCTATCCATAGATACCCCACACGCATGGGTATGATGAAAAAAAAAATTTTGAGTTTCAGTTCTAAGTATGGGGACCCCCAAAATTTATTGCTTTTTTTCTATTTTTGTATGAAAATCTTAATGCGGTTCACAGAATACATCTACTTACAAAGTTTCAACAGTATAGCTCTTATAGTTTCGGAAAAAAGTGGCTGTGACATACGGACGGACAGACGGACAGACAGACAGACAGACAGACAGACAGACAGACAGACAGACATGACGAATCTATAAGGGTTCCGTTTTTTGCCATTTGGCTACGGAACCCTAAAAAGCACTCGGCTCCATAACATTTTCTGATTTGTTAGTGTGCTAGTTATCCTAATATGTTGAGATATCGGCACGGTAATAAAATTTCCAAAAAACGCATTACTAGTCTGTACATTCACTAACGATTTCCTAAAGTATTGGGCAAAAATAAAGCAAATAATGAACATACCTAATTTTACTAACAATATTGCAATACGCTCACATACACACACAGCTGCGCACTGCGTCAGTCGCTCACTTGTTTTTGTCAAACAGAGATAGCTATATTCCGCGATACGCGTCAACTTGCAGTTGCAAGCGGCTTACGCCGGGCTCAAGTTGATAATATCCTCCAGGTCGAATTTCGGCTATGGTAGCCAATTTCAATGGAGATTAGCCAGGTATGTGAATACATACTGCACAACTGTGTGCAAAAACAAAGGTGCACTCTCTGTTCCTTTACTCTCCCATCCGACGACGACAAGGGAGAGATTAGGTGTAGGATCAACAGCTTTACGTGTTTTCAGAGGCGCGGGGGCCTCGGTCACCACCAAAATCTAAACTCCAAGCAGCTACTGAGGAATTCCTAATGGAAAAACCCAATAACACTTTTTATTTGACTTAAGAATCGTCACAGGACTACATTCGGCAGGTGCGGTTGCCTCTACAAGGCAAACTGTGCAGTTCCTCATATTTTTAAGGACGTCATAGGCATATCACACTCCATCTTGACATTATAATCAAAGGTTTTCAACACAATAAAAATAAAATAAAAAGTATAATGTTCCTCTTTTATTTTCTTTTACTTTCGCATGGTTTTTACATTTATTAGCCAGTGTCAAGTTTAGAAAATATTTCGTTTTTAAAACGGCATACAGTAGTTTCCCATTAAAATGTGGATGTTACATATTCTAATGTTTTTAGAGTATTTGGCAGCAAATGTACCAAATCAGTCTTCTCGGCAACCTTCACTGAGACGGTCAATGATTCCACACATTTTCCAGTAATATAGACACTATAGAAAAGTACAGTATTACATCAAAATATCCATTACGAATCAATTTGCGATTAATCTTCATTCGAAAAAACCCACCAAACCTCAAATTTTACTTTTTGGCGGGAACACATGGTGTTAGTAACACCACAGTCTAAAAATGAGTAACACTGTGTTCTTTTTACGTCTGTGGTGTTGCCTACGTCGAGCTGACATCTGTCAGAGTCGTTCTAAAATCAACTACATAAATCCGTCGTTTAGTCGTTTCAAAACTAATTGTATAATCAGAAGCGACGACAAGTTAATAAATTGATAATTATCACCTTTTAGAGTAAATAAATAATAAAACGTAGTGTTTAGAATTGATCATCGTTGCCCGTACATACATTTACCGGTATAAAAGCACATCTCTAACAGACAAGATGGCTGTTATATTCCGACCAATCAGGAGCGCTGAAAGCAGTTCCGTAGAATTTGATAAGAATCAATCTGACGTTTGGCTTGTCGCTGTAAAGCAGTAAAGTGTAATATGTCATTGATTTATTGATTTCTACTTCGCGTTAAATTCTCTCGGCAAAGGATATTGTGTTTCTTCAAAGAAAGTGCAGAACTAGATTCCAGAAGAATAAGTGTGAATTAATTTGATAAATTATACGTACTTTGTGGTAAATACATTGTGCGGTAGATCATGTGCAAGATTAAACCTGAGTCAGGGTTGGAGAAGCCCCCTAAAACAGAAGAAAACGACGAGAGCACCGAAGATTCTGAAGATGAGTCTGAAAATTTTCAAGACGATGCTGAATCGTCTGATGAAATGTCGGAAATCGAAGAAACTAGACCTTTAACCACGGCGAAGATAAAAAAAATAGACGTTATGTTATTGATGTTTATAGTGAAGTCGTACCAACCTGTCACCATAGTCGAACAAGAAGGTTTAAAAAGATTGACGACGGCTATGCATGCTGGTTATGTGATGCCAAAACGTAAAGATATAACAAAGAGAATTCTGCCCGAAATGTACAACAAAAGTATGAATGAACTAAAGATAATTGTAAAGGAACAAGTTGAAACAATTTGTTTATCTGTCGAACTGTGGGAATCAGGATTCTATCAGGATTCTGTTGTAGGCATAACAGGCCATTTTATAACCCCTGATTATGAATTTAAATCTGTGTTACTAAAGGTACATTATTGCGAACATTTTAGTGAAGATTTGAAAGCAGTTTTAACGAAAATATGTGATGAATGGGAGATATCCGGTAAAATAAATTGTGGTGTCACAGATTATGGATCAGATGGCTTACAAGCAGTCAATTCTCTAGGTTGGAATCACATTAGCTGCACGGGATATAAACTAAAACACACATTGTTAATGTCCCTCAAAAAGTGTAACATTCTGTCTATAGTACAAAACATTATGCATTACTTTGAAACTAATTTGAAAGCTGTACAAATGTTGGAAGAGTATCAGACCAAGGCAGGCATAGCAGAACCTATGGAACTTTTGTATTATGAGGAGTCAATTTGGATCTCTAAATATGATATGGTTGAAAGATTTGTATCTTTACGAGAACCTATTTTGGCAGTATTAGCAGAACAAAAAGACGTTAGTCTACCTAAAGTAACCAATAAAAACTGGAGTGAATTGGAATGGTTCTGCAAACTTTTAAAACCATTCAGAGAAGCAACAAAAGAATTGATTGAAGATAAATATTTAGCCGCTTCAAAAGTAATACCTATTGTGAATAGGTTAAATAATGCGGTGCAGGATGCGCGTAAACAACCAGACTGTTATAACCTTTTTAAAGACATGATTGAACAATTAGAGTGTGAACTCAATTATCGATTCAAAAGTATTGAGAGCAATTCTAATTTTGCTTTGTGCACCATCTTGGATCCTAGATACAAACTGTCAATGTTTCTTGATGAAAACATTGTGAATTTGACAAAATTGAATTTAGTATCAGAGGTAGAACAACTGATGAAGATTGACACCAATGTTACTAATCCTTCAAAGATGGATGGGGAACCAAGAACAGCTAATATTGAAGATAGATGTGAAGATAACCTGACTATGAGTCATAGTCTAGCTCAAAAAGAAGTGGAATCTTATTTGCAAGAAGAGATAATAGATGGAGATCCGTACAAATGGTGGCAATGTAACAAATCAAAATACCCTCATGTAGCCAAATTATTTAAAACCAGATGCAATATCGTAGCTACATCAGTGACAGGCGAGCATTTATTTACGGAATTGGGCATGCATTTAAACAACAGAAGGGATATGTTGTCATATAGACATGCTGAGATGATTGTATTTTTAAATGCTAATTTAAATGATGATGATTACCTTAGATTAATGCCGGACAATTATCATAATACATTATCGTAATGTAATGGATCATACAGAAGTCTGTCTTATTTCAATTTCTTTATTTTAAATTTTAATTATTAAAAATGAAACTGATTTAAATGCATAAAATAGTGTCCATTTTTCAGGTTATAGTAAAAGTTGACCCAGAAATTGTGTACAAAAAGCTAGACCCTACCATGAGCTGTTAATGCAATCCATTTAACAACCTCAACTGTTAAAGGGACGGAGCTATATAGGGTGTATAGCTCCATCCTCCTTTCTCGCTGGCACGCTTAACATTTTAACATGTCATGGTAAAGCTCCTATTCCCTACATTGTCATTTTAATGTAACAAAGTCGAATGTATTGAACAGCATGTTATTTTTTATTTCAGTGTTAGATTCATACATTATTTTCTAAACCAAAATCATCATCTTCCTGCCCTTGTCCCATCTTATTTGGGGTCGGCACAACATGTTTTTTTCTTCCATTCTATCCTGTCTACCGTCATGCTATCACTAACTTCCTTTTCTTTCATATCACTGTTCACACAATCCATCCATCTTTTCTTTGGCCTCCCTCTCCCTCTCCACCCATCCACATGTATACTCATAACTCTTTTAGTAACATGCGTTTCATCTCTCCTCTTTACATGACCATACCAAGACAAACGATTCCCTTTCAACTTTTCAGTCACTGGCGCCACTTTCAAACTTCCTCTAATATACTCATTTCTCACTTTATCCATTCTCGTCACACCACACATCCATCTCAACATTCTCATCTCCGCTACATGCAATCTTTTTTCATCCGTCTTTTTCACAGCCCAACATTCTGATCCATACAGTATGACAGGTCTTATCACGGACTTGTAGATTTTACCCTTCAACTTGGGGGGCATCCGTGGGTCACAAATTGTTCCAGTGACCTGTCGCCATTTCATCCATCCTGAATTGATCCGATTTGATACGTCTCGGTCTACCTCGCCATCTCCTTGGATAAGCGACCCGAGGTACCGAAAGTCGGAGCAGATTGGTATGGGCGTTCCAGCGAGAGCTAAGGGCATAGGACCGGAGAGACCACCGAAATCACAGAACAAGTACTCGGTTTTCGTTCTGCTCAATTTTAAGCCAACACTCTCCAGTCTGTGCCACCACACCTCCAATTTGCTCTGGACCTCTAGGCCACTCTCGGCAACCAGCACAATGTCATCGGCAAACAGCATACACCAGGGAGCCTCTTCCTGGATGCCCGACGTCAGAGCGTCCATTATCATCAGGAAGAGGTAAGGGCTGAGGGCCGACCCTTGATGTAAGCCGACAGCCACACTGAAGCTGCCAGTGTTGCCCACTGCAGACCGGACTTGGGTACTGCATTGGCTGTACATCGCTCGGATCAACTGCACATACTTCCCAGGCACACCTTTCTCCTTAAGGGCCCACCACAGAACCTCACGAGGTACCCGGTCATATGCTTTTTCGAGGTCAACGAATACCATGTGCAAGTTTTTATGCGCACCTCTGTATTTCTCGCACAGCTGGCGTATAGCAAAAATGGCATCCGTTGTACCCCGACCAGGCATAAAACCGAATTGATTCTGTGAAATTTCACTCTCTTCTCTTAGCCTCCTTTCAATAACTTTCTCCCAGGCTTTCATAGTATGTGACATTAGCTTTATTCCTCTATAATTGTTGCATTCAAGCACATCACCCTTGTTTTTAAAGATGGGCACCAGGGAACTGTTGCACCACTCATCAGGTATGGCTTCTTCCCGCAACAAGTTATTGAAGAACAAAGCTAACCACATCCACCCATCCACTCGCAGCAACTTCCACACTTCAACTGGTATTCCGTCTGGACCAATTGCCTTACCATTCTTCATTCCATTTATAGCTATTCTGACTTCATCCATACTAATCATTCTCACTAAACCCACGTTCACTGGTTTGCTCTCTAAAATCCCATTCCAGTTGTTTTCCTCATTCATCAATCTTTCAAAATAGTCCTTCCACCTCTCTTTGATTTTACTATCTTCTGATAGAATCATTCCAGTTTCATCCCTTATACATCTTATCTGACAAAAATCTCTCGCATTTCTCTCTCTTTTGCTCTAGCAAGCCGGTATAGATCTTTCTGGCCTGCCGGACTATCTAGTGTGTCGTATAGTTTGTCCTGTGCTTTTGCTCTCGCTATTGGCACGGCTTTCTTGGCTTTTTTCTTTAAAGCATCATATTCACTTTTTTTCGCAGATTTTAAGTTAGTGTTTTCCGGATCTATACGCTGCCATTCCTTAAATTTCCTCTTTTTTCTTTCAACACATTCTGTATATCTATCGACCACCACCATGTATCTATTGTACAAAATATTGGAAATTAATTATTTAGTTTTACTCGTAAGATGCTGATCCCCGCACGAACGCCGGCTCTCGGGCGCCATTGTCTTACTATTGTGTCTCTAATTACACTACTCAACGAGTTAAAAGTTCTCATTAACCAATGTTAGAATAGAAGAATATTTTATTGTACACTGAACTTAAATCTAAGAGTACAACTGCCCTGTGTTCAAAAATATCCAGAGTAGGGTAGGGTTGCAACCCAGAGTCGTTCTTTTATAACTCGAGTAGCTACCCTAGAGTTAACACCAATAACTCTAACTCCGAGCAGGGTAGTTTGGTGTACGCGGTAGGAATGACAGTTGCTTGGCATTGACAGTTGAACTCTATGTTCGCGTTAAAAAATGTATCTACCCTGATGACGTCATCATCAGATCTGGGGCGTTACCATGACATGTCAAAAAATCAGGCGAACGGGCGAGAAAGAGGGATGGAGCTTATACACCCTATATAGCTCCGTCCCTTTAACAGTTCAATTTAGGTCGTAAAATGAATTGTTAAGAGCTCGTGGTCGGGTCTCTACTCTAGTACAACACTGTTACTATTACTTAAACCAAGTAGGTAGTAATTACTAATAAGCAAGATTACTTATTTTATAAGTCTGTGTCTTTGGATATTGTTCCTTTTTTATTTTTTTTTTCATTTCCAATTCTGTGAATAGTATGTATGTATGCCTTCTAGGCTTTTGTTTATTTCTATATTTTTTTTGTCATTTTGGTACTAAAAAGTCTGATTTATAAATTAGTGACAAATTAAAAACATATTAAATTAGATGATAATTGTTTTTGTTGATTATTTTTTGTAGTAATTAAAACAAGATTGTGTCATCAGTCATCACTATAGCTTTCGATTGGATAGTGGTCATTACTTATTATTATTATTATTATTAATTTTCTGTGATTTTGATACTAAAGCGTAACTTTTTGTGATCTGTGTAGGTATTATAATATTTCTTAAAAAAAATATAGTGTCATTAATCATTTTTTTATTAATGAATAATATACAAAATATTGTTTTTATGTCCTCCCCACCAAATAATATTGTTAAGTTCACTCAAATCCAGCCGACCTACTTTTAAATATTAAACTATTTTTTATTATTATAATTTCTTTAGTTTTATATTGGAACAGAATTACATAAATTCTTAAATTTTAAGGTAATTTTAACCCATTATTGATAAGTTGTAACGATTTTGTGAGAAGTTTATAAATATTTTTTTTAATTATTATAAATGGTCTTTTTTAATTATTATAAATGGTCTTTTAATTCTTACGCCCTTTTACGCTCAGGAGTGCGCAACGCCCCCCAGTCAGTTTAAATAAAGCAGGGTTTTGAAACTCGGACAAATTAATCTATCATGATGCCTCTTTTTTCTCTCATTGTAGACACACCGTGTAATGGAAGCCTTACACGGTCATGCAAGCGTCAATCAAAACCATCAATCATGAATGATGTTTGAATGACGGAATTTTATCGCCATACGTTTTTTGTCAGTCAAAATATTTGAGTGTGGCAAAACTGACAGCAAAACCTATCGGGTAATGGACGCCACAAAATTACAGGACAAATGGTCCAGTTAGGGAGGTCTAACTTAGAGAAAGAGGTCAATTGGTATTGGGCAGGGCATAGTGCTCGCAGAACAGATGGTCGATAAAGCCAAAAGGTTCTGAAATGGTGATTGACTGACTACGTACCGGAAGATGAAGATCTAGACAGCCTCCCAAAAGCTGGACCGATGACCTTGTGAGAGGCACGTAAATCCGATGGATGCTAGACGCACAGGACGTTTTTAGTGACCCTTGGAGAGGTCTATGTCCAGCAGTGAATTTCTTTCGGCTGAAATAATGCCTCTGGTTCGTTTTTTGGATTAGATATATACGTGAGGCCAAAAAAAAAAAAAAAATTATAGGTATTTATTGTTAGGGGCATTTATTACTTATTTGTTTGGCCCTTGTGTATGGTCTTACCTAATTATTTTTGCCCCTTCCCGCCTTACGTGGAAAAAGTTTTTTTTGACGTGACAACGTCTTATAATTCGATGGAGCCGGCTGCACGCACGAAAAAGTATGACGCATGCGGCGTTACCTCGCTCTGAGGCGTTCCATTTAAGGCTTGAAGTGCAAGCGAGAGCGCGTTCGGCCTCCGCGTTCGGCAGTGTTCGACATCTGTCTCTCTCCTACTTGAGTGAGCGATGCGTCTGCGTCGTGACAACTGCTATAGAATAACATTTACATGTTTTCGTCAAGTATAAAGTGCAATAAAAAGTGAATGTCGTGTTAATTGTTTATTTGTATTTATGCGTACAAATAAATGTAACACGTTGTCACGTTCAACTATCGTCAGTAAACCGACTTTACAGACAACCGATTTTTTGGGTATTAAAAGTAGCACTCCAGAAATCTGCTACCATTTAAATAATGGGAAAACATAAAAAATTAAGTAAATTTTAATATCACAGCTGAAGCTGAGTTAGGCGCTTTTTTGGGCTCGCACAGATTATAATTTTCTATTAAGTATGTACTTTTAGTTTATGGTTTATCGATTGTGTGAGGCACGAATAAACTTTTTTCTTTCTTTCTTCATTTTAGTCAATCCAAAAAGATTTTCGTTAGTCTAAAGTTAGAAAAAACAAATTAATTCGTGCTTTAAATACCGTCAAACGGGGTGAATAGGAACGCAGGGGTGAATAGGAACAAAACTATTAGGTTTTTCACATTGGTATATATAATATATATATATACCTAGTCACTGTGTTACTCAATACTAATGGTGACGGGGGACGCATGCCCTTTGTGTCGGATGCTGTCTCAGCTTGGTTGATCCTCAACTCGGGTGCGGCAATCCCCGAATCAGAACATGTTCAGCGGGCGTGGGATGACATAGGGGTGAAGCTGCTCCAAGAGCAATTGGGGGGTGCGATAGACTACGAGCAGTGTCGCAACCCGAGTCAGGGCGTGGTTACAGGCGATTCCTTCGCCTCATCTGGGCACTCCACTCGACGATGACTCTTTGCGTGTGGCGGTGGCTCTCCGCCTAGGCTGTAAGGTGTGCGAACCTCATATATGCACCTGCGGTTCTTTGGTGGAGGCCGATGGCCATCACGCACTGAGCTGTCGGCGCTGCACAGGGAGGTTCCCGCGTCACCACGCCCTGAACGACATAGTCCGTAGAGCCCTTATATCGGCAAACATCCCCTGCGTGCTTGAGCCTCCAGGTCTTAGCAGGTCTGATGGTAAAAGGCCGGATGGGCTGACTCTGGTGCCATGGAAAAACAGGAAGTACCTGATCTGGGACGCAACTTGCGTCAGCACTGTCGCCGCCAGTCACTTGAGTCGCACCATGCACACTGCCTCTGCCGCCGCTGAAGACGCCTGCTCTAAAAAAAGGCTGAAGTACGCTTCCTTGGGTCAACTTTACCATTTTGTGCCGGTTGCTGTAGAGACTCTGGGCAGTTGGAGTACGGAGGCAAAGTGTTTTGTGAGGGATTTGGGCCGTAGGCTCGGGGAGGCAACGGGTGACTCCCGGTCCGGGTCGTTCTTGGTGCAAAGGATGGCCATCGCTATTCAGCGAGGTAATGCGGCCAGTGTTATGGGCACTTTTGCACCGGGAACGATCAGGGGCGGGTTATTTATTGACATTTGACATTTTATATAATTGTAAAATGATAATTTATTTGTATTATACACATATATATTTGTAAAAAAAAATATATATATATATAATTGATTTCTATCAAAGCATCCGTTTTTATTACAAATAATGAATAAATAGGAGGACTTAAATGCTGGGAAAAATTGTTAATTAACGTGAAGATCTTCTTCAAACTTTTGTTCCTATTCACCCCTGCGTTCCCATTCACCCCGTTTGACTGTACAGAAGAGGGGTATGAAGAAGGGGGGACTAGAATAATATTCTGCAACACCTAAATAAAAATCAGCCATAAAAAAATTAAGTTAAGTAACTCGTTATTTTTAGTTCCCTTTCTCACCTGATACCTGCTCAGGGGCCCCAAGGGGGAGCTCCACAAGTACACAGGTATTCAAAGTACATGAGACGCTACTGAGAACCTAAGGTTTCATCCATGTGAAAATAAGTTATGTCTGACAGCTCTGGGATCTTAGTATAATATGCATATTTAAGCCATCTTCAGCAGTAACAGCATATTTTACCTAAGATCTATTTATGATAATATCGGCACATTATTACAATATTTTTCTGAGTGCAGTGCACTCACCCTGTGTTCTAAATTGCGATAAAAGTGATCATATCGCGAATCCGAAGACACAATCTTACTACTGAACACTTGGAACAATACTTTACACTTGATTGTTTATGTTTATAAAAATATTAAATAATATTAATGTCATATAATGTTACTGTAGTCCGAAGTCGCTGGAAGAAGCTAGTATTGCTGTATTATTTATTAGGTTATTGTTATGATGACCATCCATTTTATTATATACCGTAAAACGGGGTGAATAGAAACGTAGGGGTGAATAGAAATAAAACTTTGGTTTGGTTTTTCACTTTGATACCATATTATTGGCTTGTAATAAAGCATCGACTTTTTAAAATAACAATTCATTAATAAATTGATATAGTTAAATGCTGCAAAAAATATTCAAATATCGTGAAAATACCCATTTGAAGTTTTGTTTCTATTTACCCCTGAGTTTCTATTCACCCCATTTGACCTAGCTGACCCGGCGAACTTCGTACCGCCTAACAGTCAATGAATGTATTGATTACCTTTTAACTAAACTTATTGACTGAATTATAGTATCTTAGCCGTGTGCAGCGCCCCTTAGTGAACTCCACTGCGGGTGACGTAACCTACGACAAACTTATTATTTGCGGTTGGTACAGTAATCTGGTCTAGGGATCGAACCACAAAATTAAGTTTTTTATTGTATATACTTTTCCGGGATAAAAAGTACCCAGTGTGGTGCCCAGGATATTCAAGAATAATTATACCAAGTTATCGTAATCGAACCGGTAGTTTTTGCGTGATGCCTGAACAAACAGACAGACAGACAGACAAAAAATGTTTTTAATCACGTTTTTGGGTTCGGTGTCGGTCTAGTAACACCACCTGCCATTTATTTTTTTGATATTTTCAATGTACAGAATTTTTATTTCTACAGATTTATTATAAGTATATAGATTATCAGGTTAATCAAAGACAAAAAAATGTACTTTACTACTTAATTCTCGATTTACTACTTATTACTCGACTAGCCTGTTGGTCTAGTGGTTAGTGGCCCTGACTGCTAAGCCGGAGGTTGTGAGTTCGATTCCCACCCAGGACAACTGTTTGTGTGATGAGCACGATCATTTGTTCTGTGTCTGGGTGTAATTTATCTATATTGTGTATGTATTTAGAAATATATAAGTATGTTTATCAGTTATCTAGTACTCATAGCACAAGCTCTGGGGACTAGATGGCGTTGTGTGATAGTTGTGTAAAAAAAAATTGTATTCTGATTTTGGAGTAAAAAAATTAAAACTTACTTTTCTTCTTTTTTAGGTTTATAAAATTTATCATTTATTTAGCATATTCTGCACAATTTTCGTGCATTTTTCATGCATATAACAAGCTTTTTATGTTGCATATAATCTGGTCTCTACTCATAACTCTTTTAGTAACATGCGTTCCATCCCTCCTCTTCACAGGACCATACCAAGATAAACGATTCTCCTTCAACTTTTCAGTCACTGGCCCCGCTTTCAAACTTTCTCTAATATACTCAATAATTTGCGTTCAAAATTCTAACTTTTCTTCTAAATACTAAAACTGTACTTTCTCTTCTTTCCAGTATAAACTGCCTCCGAACTCAGTCAGTGCAAGAATTAATGAAGATATTATCAGAACAATTCGGAGTCCAGATTGACACCGCGCTGGAGAAAGCGAGAGAAGTCACAGAGAAATACAACCAGAAACTGATGTTTGCTGCTGGTAGGATTTTGTTTTCTTTTTATTGATGACCACTATCTCACCTGCGGGGCTATTGCGTAACTCTGTTGACAGTTCAAGTGATGATCACTTGTTAACAATGTGCATCATTGAACTGTCAAACAGCTAATTTCGTATTGCCTATCTTCAGTGACCAACTGCAGTGACGTCATTAGCCACTGGTGCCTTTGATAGCCACCGTAACACGTTTTGACAGATGTTATTGTATCGATACTTTTAAAATTGCGATTGTGTAAGCTTTTGAAGCTGTATAATAGTCGATAAAATTTTAGAGTGGTCACAATAGGCACCGTAAATTTTTATAATTCACCACATTTCCACCGTAGTTTGTTAGTCACTAGTGTGATACGTAATACCAATTTTATGAAATTGTCAGTTGACAACTAAGTTTAGTGTGCAACGAATGCTAGTTGTCAACTGTTATTGAAAAAGCTAGCCAATAGCCCTGGGCCTTACCATGACATGTTAAATTGTCAGGGCCGACGCTGCGTTAAGCGCCCGCGCTGTCCCATACAAAAGTGCACCGTCGCGGCTCCCCGCGCTGGCACCCATCGCGTTTTGCTACGTAATAATAAAGTTCTCCATAGACACGACTACATGCACACCGTTAAAGTCGAATTAGCGATACTGCACAGGTAATAATTCGGTTTCCGCTACGAGGACCGTCGCCACCTTGTAGAGGCCTTCCAACGCTGCATCTTCCGGTACGCAGTTAATACTCCAGAATCTTTCGGCCCCAACTACCATCTGCTCTGCGAGCAATGTGCCCTGCCCACTGTCACTTAAGGTTGACTATTCTTTGGGCTATGTCGGTAACCTTGTTTTTCCTGCGGATATCTTAATTCCTGACGCAAGGAAACTGCGAGCATAGCCCTTTGGGTGACTTTTAGCCTTCTGATGAGGCCCATTGCGGCGGCGGATCACTAGTATACTGATTATTTTCTCTTTCACCCTCAGATTCCGACCAGCTAGCTTACTCGGTCCGCGAGTACATCACGTTCGAAGAGTGGCCCACACCTCGAGGTCTCAAGGTCAGGGACAGAGCCAGCTCCGTCAAGGTCAAGTCGCATTGTACTGATGCAGGTGCGTACATAACGTAGCTACACTACATACATCCACGCGCGTCTCAAGGAGATTTCAGCAAAACCGAAGGAGCCCAGCAGGGTCGAAGCCTACTGGGGCTATGGGTTCACTTCTGAAAGGAAAATCCGGTGTCCTGGAACGCAAAGAAGGATCACAGGAGTGGGTTTTAGTCAGTAAAAGTCTGACACGCTCTCACGCTCCGCTCTAGAGCGAGAGAAGTCATTGGATGATTTTCCACCTACAAAAAAAAAACTACAATATATATACACCAACATTGTTTCAACCGAAAGACGTCCACTGCTCGACATAGGTCTACCGCAATTGTCGCCACAAGGATCCGTCTTGTGTCTCTCGCATCCATCGGATTCCCGCGACCCTCACCGGGTCATCTGTCCATCTTGTAGCAGGCCTTCTAATGCTGTGTCTTCCGGTACGCGGTTGCCACACCAGAAACTTTCGGCCCCATCGACTGTTCTGCGAGGAATGTGCCCTGTTAACTGCTACTGAAGTTTGAAGATACTTTACCCATATGTCATACCATACCTATTGTTACAATAGGTTATTTTTGAAAAGTGTCTCAATTCGATCTTAAGGGGCGAATGAAGTACTAAAAAACACGAAATTTTTATTCGATCATTATGTGCCATAAAAATGCATTTAAATTCTATATTTTATATTTTCACACAGTCATAATTTAACGAACATGCTGCACGCCTTGTTGCTCTGTGGTCATGACGTCAGTTGGTCATGTAAATAAATGCACTGACATTAAAAATTAAAGTGACCTAAAGACGTCAGTTCATTAGTTGACACTTTTTAGTTTACTAAACCCTATGACGTAATATCATGGCGGCAACTGTTTCGCTTATTAAAAAAAGACTAAAAAAGTGAAAACTTTGAAATGAATTTAGTTATTTTATGAACTAAAATGAACATTTACCGAATGCTTATTGCCTAAAGCTGTCTCAATTGTATACTATTTTTGTTTTTCGTATACAATAAAACACCCATTTATTTGTTCTTCTCAAAGAAAAAATAATAAAAAACAAATCTTTTAACACACTGTAGCATAACTCTAAACAAAAAACTAATCTTGTATTCTTTTTTTCAGGTCTAGTAATAGACGGAAGCGTGTCTTTCCCATTCAACGACGGCACCGAAGCGATCCTAGAAATACACCCTGAAGATTCCTTAATGACAGTCCAAATGGACGATGATCGACCATAATGAGCCTGTTTTAGTACACTTTTGACTTTTGATATTGAAGTTGGAAAGGGTAGAGAAATGAGAATGTAGTAGGTACCGATCTTCCACTAACCCGTGCTGGTTCCGCGTGGTAGGTTACGGCCCACTCTCTCTCTCTGTGAGAGGAGTTGGAATTGCCACCTTTATTTAGAAGAATTAACAGTACCTACCTAGTTCTAGGTCAGAGTGAATAGGCTCTTAATAAACTAGTGCGCCTCACCATCAACAATTGCATCACTGCTTACCATCTGGTGGGATCGCAGTCAAGCACTAGTTTATATCTATAAAAAAACCTACATCTGATTTTAAAAGGAAGAAAAGCAACAGGCTTTAGTCTGGCCATCTTCTCGCTAGATGGCGCTGTATTCAACTTTTTTTTAGTTTATTTTGTTTTTTAATGTATTGGAGCCTTATTAAGTCAAGGAAATGCTATTTGCTAAAATCGGACATTCCACTTTATTGAATTTAGTCAAATTTATCATCATCATCATCATCATTTCAGCCGAAAGACGTCCACTGTTGGACATAGGCCTCCCCCAAGCGTCGCCACAACGACCGATCCGACTCTCACCAGGTCGTCGGTCCACGCTGCGTTTTCCGGTGCGCGGTCGCAAATCTAGAACCTTTCGGCCCCATCGACCATCCGTTCTACGAGCAATGAGTCCTGCCCACTGCCACTTTTGTTTGGCGATTCTTCGGGCTATGTCGGCGACCTTGGCTCTTCTGCGGAAACCTTAGTCAAATTAGTGCCTCAAAATATAGCTAATTCGCTAAAAATACCTTAACTACCATCCGACTGTACTTAAGTACTATAAGAGATGTTAGGCTCATCGCTTTTACCTTAAGAGTAAATTAATAAAACAAGAAAGAAGGATATGGCGCCTTACCATGATGTATTAAAATGACAAGCATGCGAGCGAGATCTAAGAGGGATGGAGCTATACACCCTATATAGGGTGACTGGTAATTAGTGACCGATACTTAAACACGTGATTGTACTCATGATTACAAACAACTTTCCCAAAGAAACTTTTTTTCTAAACTCATTAGTTTAATCATAATAATAAAACAGCTGTTTGAAACTTTGAATTCGCGCGCGCCTTCATCCGATCCGCTGTTAGCGGCGCAACGCCTGCGCTCGCGTTATCGATGACGTAAGCAATGTACCTATTTATTATTGTGATTAAAGTAATGAGTTTAGAAAAAAAGTTTCTTTGGGAAAGTTGTTTGTATGCATGAGTACAATCACGTGTTTAAGTATCGGTTACTAATTACCAGTCACCCCTAAATAGCTCGATCCCTTTAACAGTTTAGGTCGTTAAATGGGTCGCGTTAAGAGCTCGTCGTAGGTGGTGTTAGGTGGTGGTAAGTTGTTTGTAATCATGAGTACAATCACGTGTTTAAGTATCGGTCACTAATTACCAGTCACCCTATATAGCTCCATCCCTGTAACAGTTTGGTCGTCAAATGGGTCGCGTTAAGAGCTCGTGGTAGGGCTTCAGAAATACTGTTTTAATTTTTGCGAAACAAACTTATCGTTGTTTTAAAATAAGGGATATTTTTTAACTGTGCATCAAAAATCTTATAATTCACTAAAAATACTGATAAACCACCACCAAATATTAATTCATTAACGCTCAGGCGGTAGCCGGCGCCCGGAAGCCATTGTCTTACTATTGTGTCTCTAATTACGCACGTCAAAAGGTTAATGAACTTTTTAACAATTATTAAGGGACTCCGAATCGAACCCGACTAGAAGGGGATGGCGGGGTTTAGTGAGCTAACACTGACCCCGTCATCCCTTTCGTGGTTATTTTTTTAAATCACCCAGTTCATATTTTAGTGAAAAATTAGTACTTTTGTTAGAACAAAAGCATATTTTGTAGTAGAAAACGTGAAAAAATTGAGGAACAGTTAAATATTATCCTTAAAATAATAATACTACTACTGAACGGTTTCAATGAAGCCATGGATTTCTTTTACCACCATTTTGCAATTTATGACTGAGAAGAAAAAAAAATAACTTCAGTAAAATACTGAAATGCTAGGATTTAATTTAGATAAACTAAGTAGATAGATAGATTAGGCTCTTAATAAACTAGTGCGCTTCACCATCAACGATTGCATCATTGCTTACCATCAGATGGGATCGCAGTCAAGCACTAGATAATATCAGTTTTTAATAAAAAAAATTAAAAGATTAATAAAAAATAAATTCGAAATAAATTAGAGTATTCTACCGTACCCTATTTGTCGACAAGACATAATTCCATACCCTATATTCCTACCTATACCCTAGCTGTGCTTATGTTTAAGTAGTCGAAAATTAGTAATTTAGATGAAAATATAGTTTTATGTAAATAACAAAGGCCTTGTACACAAGGCTAAGCAAATCTTCAATAATAATGTTGACAACTTATGTCGCGTACCTACACATGGTAGCAAGACACGAGTCTAAGGCCGCTTATACACATTATGAAAAGTCGCCGGGCCTATGCAAGAATTCGTTTCGTTTCTACACACGAACTGTGTACACTGCTTTGGCGATAACCAAGAAAAAAAATCTTGTCTACGTTAGACATGACGCGTGAATTTGCCATGGTGCGGCTGGGGGGTGGGGTAGATGAAGGGGTGCCACGATAAATTTTCGTGCCCCATCATCATCACCATCATTTCAGCCGATTCTTCGTGCTATGTCGGCAACCTTGGAATCAGAAATGAAGATATCCGCAGGAGAGCCTGCGGATATCTTCATTTCTGATTCGATCACGCAAGGGAACTTCGAGCATAGCCCTTTCCATTGCCCTTTGGGTGACTTTGAGCCTTCTGATGAGGCCCATTGTGAGCGACCACGTTTCGGAACCATATGTCATCACTGGCAACACGCACTGGTCAGGTCATAGACTTTCGTCTTGAGACACTGTGGTATATTTGACGAGAAGATACCGCGCAGCTTTCCGAATTTTCACGACTCGATGAATTGGTCAGGTCATCTGCCGCAGACACAGTGAAATTTTTTAGCGTATACAAGCGCCCTTATATTCTCTTCACATCAAAAAAAAAATATCAGCTGCTCGTGCCTGGATAAAATTTGAACAGAAATATAAAAAGTAACGGCTCCTTTTTTATTGGCTCTCACGTCAATATCTGCCAGCCAATCATAATTATTTATCACGCTATCACGGTTACCAAAACCTGATATGTGTTTGAAATGTAGTTTATTTTAATCTTATATTTAAAGTTATTGAAACACAATTACATACTCTGTAATTAGTGTCATAATATTTATATATTTCTGCTTTTTGTAAGAGTTTTAGGCTAAAAAGTATATGTATATTAAGAAATTGATGTGAATTTGCGTTAAAAAAATGTGGTTGCTTTGTATTTCTCGCAAATGATGTTTGAAAAGTCAATGTCCCTATGTAACCAAAAATCCTTTGGTCCAAATAAAGCAAAAAGACAAAGTTTTATTAAATTCTTCAAAAGACTATGGTCATAATAATGTTAAAAACTATCTTGACGGTCAGAGCAACTACGATTTTTAGCAAGAACTTAATAAGTTGACAGTAGACATTTAAATGTCGTAAAGGACAACGCGCTGTTTTATTTTCAACGCTCGGCTAAGAGCAGACAGTTGAAAATCACTATAGGTGTGGGTTAGCGGGCGGCAAGCAATGGGTAACTCGCCGTCCGGTAACCGTCCCGACCGAGCCCAACTCGTCGAAGGCGCGTAGTGTTCCACGCGCGCCTCAAAGAGATGTCAGCAAATGGGTTCGCTTCTGAAAGGAAAATCCGGGGTCTTGGAACGCAAAGTAAAGAAGGAACATAGGAGTGGATTTTAGTCAGTAAAAGTCTGACACGCGCCCTCTCGCTCCGCCCTAGAGCTAGAGAAGTCATTGGGTGATTTGCCACCAAAAAATTGATAATCCAACAGTCTATTAGTCACTTACTACATTTAAAATTTCTACCATCGAAGTGTTAATAGTTTTGAAAGGAAAAGTATTGAAAATGAAACTGATATGCCTGAAAATTCTGTGATTATCTAATGTGGCACTTAATTTTGTTATTATTTGTTTTGTAATTTTGTAAATAATAATCATAATTATTAATTATTGTTAAGACTGACGGTTTGTGTAGATTAAGTTAGTACTATTTAATTATATTAGTGGTAGTTTTTGAACCTATTTCATTTGTATTATTTAAGTCCAATTATGACGCAATAGTAAATTTCCTTTGTAAAATTATGCTTTCATATCGACCCTTTTTAGGAAAAATGTCGTAAGCGACAGTTTGGGTTTTTTGCAGGAATACGTTTTTCTCTTCCATAATATTATCATGACTGGCCTGTTAGTCTAGTGGTTAGTGTCCCTGACTGCTATGCCGGAAGCCGTGGGTTCGATTCCTACTCAAGACAAATGTTTCAGTCAATCGCTGAAATTTTTCATATCTTCATCTTTACAAAGAACAAGAAAGCATTTTACAAACGGGGGTCTAAATTTGTATTCTACTTTCAAGCGGGTGAAGCTGCTGGCAGAATCAAGTTATTCATATAACTACTAATCTAACAGAATATTTTTTATTTACATATTTTCGTAAATACTTTTTAACTGGAAGTGAAAACCCATTTCTGAAATAAACGCCGATTGTCGCTTACGCTGTTCTTCCTTAAATGGCTCGATTTATGAAATAAAACTTTTAAATAAAAAATAAAATAATAGCTGTATAATAATAATAATAATGTAACTTCTATAGGTACATAACAGGCTCTCGCTGTATAATTGTATAGTTTAAGTATAGTACTGTAAATCGGCTAAACGCACATAAATTATTTATGTTCTTATGTATTAGGACGACTTATATGTTTTCTACAATATTGTATACACGTAAAGATTGTTAGATTGGCGAAAATATACATACAATTATTATAGAATGATTTTGTTTTATTTAAAAACGTTCATGTGAGTCTATCAGTTACCGGGCAAACCCGATTTGGATGAACTAGTTTTGGCTAGACTAAACCAGAGATATTAATCCAAGAGCGAGGGAAGCGAGCTTAAAATATTAGGGTATCCTGATCCGGTCGGGTTAGGTTAGAAGGCTAAGGCAGGAGCGGAGCTCCCACCTCAGCCTTTGTGGTTATTTTTTTCATAACCTCCTAGAAATAGAAGCCCAAGAGAACTGGTTTGCCCTAGGCGAAACTAATTTATCCTAAAATCTGGTTTGGCCGATAGCATATCGACGGCGCTGGACGTTTTCACGTTCTTGGGACAGTTTACCTTCGCTCATATTGTACGAATAATTAATACATACAGGGGCGCCGGCTTTTAGAAAACCTCATGGGTGTTCATGCTCATTTGATGGACTTGAAAAAGTGGCGAAGTGTGAGAAGACAAATGCACACTCACTGATCGACCGAAAAATAAATAAATTTACATACTGCGTATTTAATTATTAATTATGTTTGATAAAAAATTAAAATGAAACCATTTTATAAAAATGAAACTAGTTTTTAATATCAAGAAATAATTATAATTTATACGTAACCTAAAAGGCGATTACTGATCTGTTTCTTGGTGTCTATTCTCAGGGGTGCTCGGCACCCACTGTTTATTTCTCATGGGAGCTCGAGCCCCCGAGCACCCACGGAGTCGGCGCCCCTGAATACATAAACACGAAAGACCGTAAACGCGGGCTTGCGGACGACGAGCTATTGGTAGTTTGCCGTCGTTCTAGTCTATTTTGTGTTGCCAGCCTTTCAAAAATCGAAATAAAACCTCAGAAAAAAAAGATCGGCAAATAAAATAAAACACAAAAAATCTTATCGTCAGTATATTTGTTAAAAAAAAAAATTCGTACACTGTCTTACCGCTCGGTATCGTTCCAGAACCCCATTGTATTAAACTAGTTACAAAATACAATAATTAGTCGAAAAAAAATAACTAAAAAAAATATATTAACAATGGGGTAGTATGAAACGTATATCGAATATATTCGTTGTTACTTTACATACATAGTATAGTAAAAACTAAAAAAAAAACATTGTCCGTTGATATTGTGCACAACCCTTTATTTTTACGACCTTACTGAGTGCTGCCATCTAGTGTGTACTTCATCACTATTGTGAGGGTACAAAAATGTTTTATTTTTCTGCTAACATTTTAAAATAAGATTTTTTTGTATGGACTAAATAATACCAAAATAATCATAAACGCTGAATATAAAATTCTGAGTCGCATTCATAAGTTTTTCTCAATGGACAATGGCGCAAGTAAAAAGCTAAAAAAAGCAACTTAAAAAGCCAAGATTAAAAATTAAAATAGCACCGTTTGGACGGAATTACTGGCAGAAAGGAAACCTAAAATTAAAACTTAAAAAATATGGCATCCATCTTGTCCAATTACGTTTTTAAAATTTTAATTCACGACTAAGTTAACACTGGATGTCAGTTAACTAAATCCTATAAGTCAGTGAACTAAAATGTTTAATAAACTGCGTAGAAGAAAACTAGTTCCCGCCACCTATAGAAAAGATAAAGGCCTGTTTTAACTAGAAATTAACATTAAGAAAGGTGTAGCAAAATTTTAGAATATTTTTGTCATAATAGAAAAATACCAAAATATTAATATGATAAAAATATCTATTTTAAGCAGATATTTTTTTTTTAAGAGAGATTACCTTTATTTTTTATTAAAACATGAATAACTAACCACCAATACCAACTTAACTTTTTAACTATTAACTTTATAATCTAGTTTCACAGGCCTTTAAAACACCCCAAGAAATGACAGTTGTCATTATTTTATTTCTACATCTTTACGTAATGCAAGGCAACCAGTATATTTCTTAAATTATAGTTTTTTTTATATAAAAATATATCGAATCACGACGTATACAAACGAACGAATTATCACAAATTTATTATTATATAAATATAAAATTGTGGTTCCAAAACGTGTTTAATAACTTTATTGAAAAAAAAACTAGACATTGTCCTTTTACTACTTTTTTAATATATTTATTATTTATTTTTTTGAATATTATTTTATTTAAAAATCATAGATTGTCTTGTCTAATAATTAAAAACATTGACGACACGTTTTACAACCACATTTCCAAAGTATTTTTACATTTCGTGGAGTTCTGATAATTATTATTAAAAGTAGGTATTATTATTTTATCTGACACAGATGCACTCCTTTCTAGTTTATTGTAATGGTAAATTTAATACACGTGGTAAAATATACTAAAAAACTAAATACTAAAATATGACTCAATCGTTGTGAAAAGAACACAACAGTAAAAAAAAGTTTATTTATATTTTTTTTCACTCACTGATAAATTCTTCGATTTCACCTTCAAATAGGCATTTCGATTCTCCAATTTATTTAAATAATATTTTAATTTAGGCACAACGCTTAATTTTAATGGCGGAAAAATTGATAAAAAATGCACAATTTCTACACCTTATTTTGTTTTTGTAATAAAAATTCGATGTTTTTGAAACCGATGCGTAATTATTAATAAGAAATATATATGTCCTGAGATGGCACTTAGCAAAATGACATACACATACTATAGTTTAGGAGCTAGAAAACAATGTTCTTTTTTTTGCAAAAACAAAAATAAAATAACGAAGATTTAATTTATAGTTATGGATCTTTTTTAAATTATTTTTTTAACAAAGTTTTGCTCAAAAAAGAAAAATTATTATGGAATGAGCTTCAGAAAATTTCGTTTTTTTTTGCAAAATAAAAGACTACGACATTTTAAATCTCCACAAAAATATCACGTGTAAACCATTAGCATTAATAACTGTACCAAATATCACATTAACTGGTATGTGAGTACCCTGTGTTTGTGTATGGACCACTGTACAACGAGCTTCCGGTTCTGGAGTAGGTTTTCGGGTTCCTCCTTCTTGCTAGAATGAAGGCAATTGCTGCTATGACGCAAATCATCAGGATGACACCGGCTATACAAATGCCGATCGCGAAGTTGCGCTGAGATATGCAGATTTCGTCTTCTTTCTGGAAACGATATTGTTTTTATGTTATTAAAAGGTTATTTACAGGTTGCTTTTTATCGAGATTTCAGTAAATGGGTGGTGAAGGTCAGATCATAAAAATGGATTAGTTAATAATAATAATAAATGTCACCATCCCACATGACAAGAATCTCGTGAAAGCTGAGAAAGAGAAACAAATCAAATATCTCGACTTTGGACACAAGGTTGTCGAAATGTGGAATGCAGACGAGGTTGTCATTGTGCTGATTGCTGAGACCGCCAGCGGCCTAATGACTAAAAGCTTCCACGACTGTCTATCGAAGCTGTCGTTGCGTGGTTGGATCAAGGGCCTGATACAGAAGGCACTCAGACAGTACTCCTCGATACGGTTCGTTTCGTGAGGAGATTCCTTTCTCTGGAGCCTTAACCACCGGTAGCTTGGACTCTGCTCCCGAGACCGGCGGACTACTATTTTTTTATACTATTTTTGAATTTTTTTTTATCTGTGTTTTAAGAAACATTTAAAAAAAATGATTTATTGTCCCACCTTCTCGCTAGTAACCTCATCGTTGTCCGGCGAATCAGCTTCGTTGACATACAGTCCCTTGAACAGCTCCACAGTGGCGGGAGATCCCTCGTCGTCACGTCGCACGCGCCGCTTGTGTGTGCATGGCTCCTGTTAATTAAAAATAAAGATTTGTTCAGAAAGTTCCTCTCCGAGTACTACTTCTTCTTTCGTGTCGATCTAACTCAAATCTTGTCCGAACAATATTTAGCCTCCTGGATACCTCTGTCGTTAGTTTCGTATACGTTGTGGAAGGTGAAGGTGGTTGTGCCTGTTGGGTAGGAAAAGTGGTGACGCGGACGTGAAGTATTTAAGTTACTAACGAGCATTGCCTACACACTAAAGGGTCAGCGTCGAAGTGTAGAGGCTATTTGGACTAAAGCTAGAGAGAGATAGAAAGCATGAGCAATCCTTCTATTTCTAAATAGAGTCTTTTGTATGAGGACAGTAAAGTTGCTACTGTAAAAACTACTTAATACCTTAGGCTCTAGACAGAGATAGACTCGAGTCACTTGTGTATTTCTGCAATAATATCTATCTATTGCAAAAGAGAAAAAAAAAGGAGAAATCTTTACTATAATTCTGTTTTAATAGTACAGGGTAGAACAAATCGCAATTTTAATCCAATACCGTCACTAAACGAAATTCTTCAAAAAACTGTTTTAAACGCCATCTGTACGCTAAGCGCTAACTTTACAGATTGCGATAAAAACAGTTTTTTGAAGAAATTCATTTTCATGAAACCTATATGAAATTTTACAAAAAGTATCAGTGAACATAATGTAATAAATAATACCAAGGGACACAATAATTTCTAAGTTTCATAGAAAAACATTTTTGTCGCTGCGATTACGTAAACCTCTCATGAGAACCACATTTATAGATGAAAAAGTCTTTGTCGGTATCCCCAGAGACAAATTAACTGCATGTCAAGACAGAATGCGTTCCTAATTAGTGCAAATCATTGGCAGTAATCTTCACCGGAATTAAATAAATGAGTAACTACCACAAAATTGATATCATTATAATGATAATGATAGTTACCCTTGAGACAAAAATTTAACATTATCGTAGATATAAACTATCTGTATGATTTTTTTTTATTATTATTATTTTTCTTCATCTTACACCTATCTTTACAGGTTAACAAATAGAACTGTATTTTTACAACACCTTAGATTTTGTCCTACTAATTATAAACGCAAAAGTTTGTATGTATGGTTTGTTACTATTTCACGCAAAAACTACTGAACGGATTTCGATGAAACTTGGTATACGGGTAGACCATGTCTTGGAATAGCACATAGGATGCTTTTTATCCCGGGAGTATGTTCCCTTGGTATAGGTTTCTACTATTACGTGGGTGAAGCCGCTGACAGCAGCTAGTGCTTGATAAAGGAGAATGCTCAAGTACTATGTAAAAAAAAAACTCAGGCTTAGCATAAATGAAACGTATCGAAAACGATTTTGTATATAAGCGTGTAATAAACTGCATCATCGATATTCGCTAAAGGTAAAACATTGCAATTTGTTTTGTGGTAAATACAGGGGACATGTTTTATACAGTATTAGCTGTTACCTGTGACTTCGTTGGCGTGGAGTTTAAGGACATTGCTCTCCTTGGAAGTCCCGTTCCCGCGGAATGATCATTTTTTTATGTTTACTTATTGTAACATTAGCTATATTCCAGTGAACCCGCCCAGTGCCCTTGTCCCGTTTTATTTGGGGTCGGCGCAACACGGTTCTTTTCTTCCATTCTGTCCTGTCACTCGTCACGCTATCACTAACTCCCCTTTTTTTCATATCACTTCTCACACAATCCATCCATCTTTTCTTTGGCCTCCCTCTCCCTCTCCATCCATCCACATGTAAACTCATAACTCTTGTAGCAACATGCGTTTCATCCCTCTTCTTCACATGACCATACCAAGACAAACGATTCCCTTTCAACTTTTCAGTCACTGGCGCCACTTTCAAACTTCATAACTTCGAAAGTACCATCGTAGTTTGAAAACAAGAAATAGCCTATGTTACTTCTTGTAACATTAGCTATCTGTCAGTGAAAGTCCTGTTAAAATCGGTCTAGCCGTTTCGGAGCTTAGCCGGAATAAACAGACCAAAATTTTGAAATATCGAATACGTTCTTTTTTATGCATTTACTGAAAAAATTCATTATTTTGGTTTTACAAACAGACACTTTAATTTAATGCAAGTATTTGTTTGTAAATATAGATGAAATAAATAAAATGAAAACTCACGCAGTCCGTAGGATGGTTCAGATCACACAGCTTGACTTCACAGGTGTAGTACACACTAGCAGTGTAGGGGAACTTGTGCGCGGGGAAGGAGACCCGAGCCGTCTGCCGGTCGGGGGAGTACTGGAACTGGCCCATTATCTCACCATCTAGGGGGCATCTGGGGAGAGAATGGGTTTAGAATTAAATGTAGTAAGTCAAGTCATCATCATCATTTCAGCCGAAAGACGTCCACTGCTGGACATAGGTCCCTCCCAAGTGTCACTGCAACGACCGGTCCTATGCCTTTTGCATCCATCGGATTCCCACGAACCTCAGCTCATCGGTCCACCTTGTAGGAGGCCTACCGCTTCGTCTTCCAGTACGCGGTCACCACTCCTGAAACTTTCGGCCATGGAGCAGATAATACTAGTACGCTAGCTTCTGTCAGTAGTTTCAACCCCTATGAAAAGTCGTGAAGGTTAGAAAGGCAGTCCCACTATGTAGAACACTGTCAGCAGCTTTCAGTTAGCATACACGTAAGCATAATTGGCTTGTAATGTTCCTTCTGCTGGGACTCAGGCCTCTTCTCTAGGAGAGGGCATGGACCGTATTCCACCACACGGGCCCAGTGCGGTTGGTAGGATGTCACATAATGTCTTCGAATTTTTGGTTCTAGGACATGCCGGTTTCCTCACGATGTTTTTCTTCACCGTTTTGAGAGCAGTGGTGATGAAGTAAATTACACAAAGTTATGCGCCTGGCTGGGCTTGAACTCGCATCCTACAACTTGTTAGTCGGGGTAGTCACCACTGGGCACCACGGTTCACCCTACTGCTTTTAGTAAGTCTGGAAGCCAAAGAAGAAGGCAGGTTGATAGATCCACTTACCCATCATCAGCGATGAGGCTCTGCTCAGCCCAGCCCAGTCCATCCCTGACGGAACACTCGGACACGAGTAGACCGAACTGTCGCTGCTTCTCCAGGGACACGACGAGGCTCAGGGTGTCTCCTATACGTACGTTTGACGCCACCTGTAATTTGAGGAGTTTTGTATATAATATGTAACGGAAGTGGTTATATCGGAACCGAATACGGAACCAGAGTATTTAAATGTGGTATATCGGAAACGAAATCTGGAGTCAGATGGTCAGAAGCGTCAAATGTAACACTAAAAAACTCGGATATATATTAAAATTATATATTAATTATATCCATGCTCGCTGTTGATGTTATGCGAGTGGAAAAGGGCCCTCTTAACGCGATCCATTTCACGACCTAAACTGAACTGTTAAAGGGATAGAACCATATATATATGGTGTATATCTCTACCTACCCCTTTTTCTCGCTCGCACGTCTGGCATTTTCACATGTCAGGGTAAGGCCCGAGGGCCTTTTTAACCGACTTCAAAAAAAAGGAGGAGGTTATCAATTCGGTTGTATTTTTTTTTTTTTTTTTTTTTTTATCATCATTTTTTTTTTATGTTTGTTACCTCAGAACTCCGTCGTTTATGGACCAATTTGCAAATTTTTTTTTTCTCTTTATAGGATATGCTTCCAGATTGGTCCCATTTTTTTCAAAATCCAGTTCTGATGATGGATTCCATGAGGAATCGAGGGAACTCCTCAAAAATTATAGGCAACCCTATGGTAATTTTAGTATTTTCATCAAGAACTTAAGCACTTACAGTCAAAAAGTAACATTTGATGAAGTGGAACTGATGAAGAAGACCAGAAATGGTCAACGGAACTTCATACTCAAATAGATATCACAATGAAGATATAGTTAAGCGACTATGACAATACAAATAAATGAATGATTCTGAATAGTTACGTTGAAAATGGTATCATCGAAGTGATCTGATGATGATGATGGAGCCGGAAGGTAGGCACTGGAACTCCGTAATTAATCAATGTAACCTAGCCGTGTTTGGACTTATTAGAATTGTCATGAGATGCACTTTGGCTATAAGGTACTATCGAACTGATCTGATGATGGAGCCGGAAGGTAGGCACAGGAACTCCATAATTAATCAATGTATCTTAGCCGTGTTTGGGCTTATTAGAATTGTCGTGAGATGCTCTTTGGCTATAAGGTACTATCGAACTGATCTGATGATGGAGCCGGAAGGAGGAAGGTAGACACAGGAGCTTTATAATAAAACAATGTAACCTAGCAGTATTTGGGTTAATTGGAATTGTCATGAGAAATAGGCACTCTGTTTATAAGTGTATCGTAACTAAAAAGTGTGAAATAAAAACTTTTTAGAAAAAAAAAAATAACCGACTTCACTAAAACAAAAACACTAAAAGGATCAAAATAACTTTAATTTCGGAAGTCGGTGTTAAATAAGAAACAAACAATACCGAGAAACACCGACATCCGAAATTAAAGTTATTTTGATCCTTTTAGTGTTTTTGTTTTAGTGAAGTCGGTTATTTTTTTTTTTCTAAAAAGTTTTTTTTAAGAGAGTCCTTCTCCATTCGTCTATCGTCAAAGTCGAGCATGGTTTAAAAGCTTGTTGCTTCACCTAACGCAATCCAACGCGATGTTTGATGAAGAGGCAAAGCGAACAAAGAGAGATAACGCCTGAAAATTCTGTTGTCATTCGGTAATTCCGTGATTTACTCGAATATTTCACAAAACTTGTTCCAGGAAATACGTGTTTTTTTTAAACCCTTAAAAAGTTTTTGAGAAATATTGTCGTTATCTATTCAGAATCTCGAGGCTTCTATGGATGTACTTTTTTATTTTTTTAATATATGAGTAGATTATGGAGGGCCAAAGTTCACGTAAAATAGCAGATTTTCAGAGGTCTTTACTGGATTAGTTTAGTTATGTTTTGATTTCTATAGAAGCCTAGATAATATCCACAAGATATTAAAATATCTGGAGAAAGATGTGTATTATCATCATAATCACGTAAGAGCGGTTGTATTATAATGTACCTATAGTTGGCCGCCCTTAAAGTCGGTTAAAAACATCAAAGTAGGCTCTCGGCAATCAAAACTTTTCTCAAAAATAAAACAAATGACTCCACATCCCGCCCGCCATGCATTTTAATACCATTCGATCATTATCTTGCCTCCATTGTGCATAAATAAAAACTGGTCGAACAACTAACAGTCTGTGGGCGCAATAAGTATGGAGAGCTTAACAACTGGGCTTGCTTGGCTTTTACGAGTATTTTTCAAGGCTTAATGAGAGGTTTAAAGTTGATATTTAAATGGTTCTACATCAGAAATTTCTGCGATGTCTTGTCGTGGGTGCAAAGATATTTTGACTGTCCTGTTGGTCTAGTGGTCAGTGGCCCTGACTGCTATGCCGGAGGTCGTGGCTCGACTCCCACCCAGGACAAATATTTGTATGATGAGCACGATCATTTGTTCTGTATCTGGGTATAATTTATCTAGAGCACATGCTCTGCTTAGTTTGGGACTAGGTGGCGTTGCGTGAAAGTTGTGGAATATATTATATATTTAAACCCAGAACCTAAGTACATATCTTTAGCACACAGGCAGTGCCGTAACTAAGGCCGGTGCCAGTGGTGCAGTCCCTGGAGGGGCGTAAATTTTTATATCTAGTCCTTTCTTTGTATTGTACTGTTTTCTATGGGCGTAGTTATAGAAGCTCGCACCGCCGCTTGTAAAAGGGTAGTACCGGCACTGCATATAGGTTAGCAGTTAGCTCAGTGTACGGTTTCTGTTAAAATAACAACGTTCAAGGCATTCCGCCAGACGTTCTATACGAGCGGCCTGTGGGCAGAGTTTACAAAAAAGCTTACAATACCTTTTTTTAAGGTTGGAAATCGTCCAATGACTTCTCCCTAAGGGCGTGTCAGACTTTTACTGTTTAAAACCACACTGTGTATGTCCTTCTTTACCTAGCGCTCCAAGACCCCGGGTTTCCCTATCAGAAGTCAATCCATGGCCCCAGAAAGCTTCAGCGCTGCTGGGGCCCCTACGATTGTGCTGATATCTTCTCGAGGTGCGCGTGGAACACTACGCGTCATCGACAACTCGGGGACGGGAACCCGATGGCTAGGGCGTAAGGATGTTCGTTCCCTCACGCGTGCGTTCGCCTCCTTCGCTAGCATTACTGCTTCGTAGGAGGCGACCGCTTGCCATTCCTCCTCGCTCTGGACCATGACCTGTACCAGAGCCCGGCGTGAGAGGTCGTTGCTCCACGAGGACAAGCAGGGCACACATCTACCTAAATCCCGGAGCCCTGAAGCAGAAGAGGAAAGTTTTACTTACTTCTTTATCTTCGGGGTCTCCCTTATAGATTTTCATGGATACAGAAGGCAGCAGTCCTGAGTCCTCGTCGAATTCGTCACTGAAACATACAAGTAACTGGTTATTCTTTTTCTTCACTAAATTGAACATAGTTCGAGTATTTTTTTAAGTTTTCTTTCAGGGGCGTAGCTACCGCGCCTTGTCATTGATACGGGGCCCCTTGCTCTCCGGGGCTCCGACTTATATAAAGTTGTAAAATTGTCCCAAGTAGGCTTTGAGAGCTTGTGAGAGGGCAACAGACTTTTACTGACTAAAAATCTTCATTTGCGTTCTAGTTTAGAGGTAGGCGAAACGGGGTGTGAAGTCCCGCAAACCTTCATTGAAATGGAAGGATTCTCCGACCAGATGGGTGTTGTGTCTGGTCCGGCAACTGCCCGAAAGTTGATTTCGTACGGCTTTATTTATGTTTCAATCACGCGAAAAATTCTCACACTGCGGTTCAGGATAGTTTATATGTGGCAACATAGATGTCGCTATGTTAGGGCCACGGTAATTCTTTCAAACGTTCCCGCAGTTCACTTCGCACCTGTCGTTTTGTGTCTTCACATATTGCATAATGTGAACGCACCTTAGATTTAATGTTGCATGTATTTAAGTCACAGGAGCGTAACGTGTACTAATTTAGACGTGGGCGAAGACACATCAGCGAAGCCTTTTTCTTTCATAAATTCGAAAACGAGACAGCGACTGTCGCAACCCAGTGTTCGTACAATATATATTGATAACCGCAAGTTCAAAATTTCATTCAAAATAATTAGTATTTAAACAAACTGAAAATAATAATATGTACAAATGAGTAGAAAAAGAACTCATAGGGCATCAAAAAATTAGTCCACGTCGATGTCAATGGGAAAAGTGCCCAGAGCGCTAGCAGCATTGCCACGTTGGATGGCAATGCTGATTCGTTGACCGAAGAAAAGCCCAGCCCTCTGGTCACGCAAAGAGTCGACCAGCTATTTGCTGATATTCCGAACAACTCGATGAGCACCGCAAGTTGATATTTTCCTTCCGGCTCCAATCATCACCTTATCGCCACATAAAAAGGGAACAGGCAGATATCTTCCATCTGCGTCCCCAAAGATTTATACATAGTAAGATTTATACGTACTTGCTATTATCACTAAAATCTTCACTCAGCGAGTTAGTCAGCCTGTCAGCTCGTGGTCTATACAAGTGGAAGTGTGTCAGGTCCCGGCGACGGTAGCGACATCTGACGTGGTAGCCGCGACCCTGGCCAGTTACCAGGCGGAGATGGGGCTGGACGATGATGTTGTTGTAGTACTCTACGGTGCCGTCCTCCTGGGGAGAAGAAAGAAGGAGATTGAGGACTACTACAAAGAGTTAAAAAAAAATCGGTTCAGAATACAAAAAAAAACTGCAATATGACATTTCTAAGACCTCTTGCTACACTAGAGCCATCTGGATACAAATAATAACATTTATTTTATTATTTTTGTCATCTGGATTAACAATAATATTAGGTATTATACCGGATTCAGATACGGTTACGGATATTAGAATTTTAAACTTCAAATACAAAAAGCAAGATTTGACTGTTATTTCTAGTTAGAGAGATTTAAAGAAATACAATAGAGCGGCTATCAGAAGAAATGTCTTAGAAAAACTATCATCCTATGCCTCAGTGAAGCCATCTGGCTTTGAATAGCAAACACGCGAATTAAATTTGTCAAATTTATAAATTTAACTATCGCTCGGTAGGTGGCCAGGGGCCTTACCATGGTATGTTAAAATGTCAGTCTTACGAGCGAAAAAGAGTGATGGAGCTATACACCCTATATAGCTCCATGCCTTTATCAGTTCGTTTTAGGTCGTAAAACGGATCGCGTTATGAGCTCGTGGTAGAGCCTCAGTGTGTGATAAAGGTAAGGTTAAGCTTATCAGCAATAGATGGCGTTATCACAAAATCAGCAAATGTTCTGGAACTATTTATAAAAATGACTGAATTCTAATTAATTAATGCGTAAATACCAAAAATATTTACGAAATTAAATCGAAGTTATGTCCAGTTATTTTACCAAAACAAGATTTGCAATAGCGTAATGCACAGTTCGGCCATATTTTCTAAGAAAATGATTTTCTTTTAGTGCATAGAGTGGATACAACCACGACTTGACGTGTAGGGGTGTCATACTAGACTAAGCGACTTATGACCACTAGGTAATAAGTATCGGATTACGATTTTGTTCGCTATGTCCTGTTATAGGTAGTATATAATATTTAATGTCTTTGTTTCTAGTCTAGATTATTATTTGTTTGGCCGGGTAAGACAAACGAAAATCTTTCGTAATCTGTTATTTGGACTCCGCCTTTATCCGAAACTATCTGGAGCTTTTGTATATTATATATATATGTTACGGACACGAGCATGTAATTTAGAATCACTAAATATAATCAACATTACGTCATTCACAGACGCATAATGTATGTACATAGGCGCTGTACATAATAGAGAGCAAGCCTATCAGAGGCTAGACTATTGTCCAATCAGCTACTGGGATAGTATATAAGGCTATGTACTGAGTTCTTAGAAGTACATAATGCGGTTCTTAGAAGTAAATAGTACAGAAAAACCGTTAAGAATAATCTGGGTTTCTATTGGTAGAATACAACGGGGAAAATCACGCCACTATTGATGACCAATGGTGTGCTTGCCGTATGCGGGGGGTCGGGAGGTGAACGTCAGCCGGCCTCAACAGGATTAGGAAATAGACTAGAGGAAAAGGGACTCTCTCCCACGACTTGCGACCGGCTGAAAAAGTACTTAAGCTGCACTTTCGTTGAAGACGACGTTCTCTCTCTGCAGTTCGACTCGAAGCGTCACTGCGACAGTTTGTCTTGGCACCCTACGCTCCTGGAGCGGCCCTAGATTTCCAGATTTCCTAAGTTATCTAACGTATTAGAGTCAGTGAAGTATTGTAAAGTAACTGTGAACTATTTGTGAGTTAGCGTCACGCGTATGTACGTAAAGGACTCGATATTTACACGTGTTATGTGAAGTCTGTATTTTTATACGTGTTAAATAAATTGGCTGAGGCCTTTCAAGCGTGACCATTGTGTTGTGTAATTATTTACATCCTCTGCCCCCTACAGAGGAACTTTGGTCCTTCGAGAGCCGGATATTGGTCCTTTGGTAAGGAATATCGAGCGGCTTATTGTGCGTCTTTGGGGAGACGTGAAGAAATACAGTTGGGTGTCGAAGATTGAAGAAGGGAACGCTTCAAGCTCGAACAGGAACGCTGCAAGTAAGAATAGGAACGCGGCAAGTTACGTTTCGAAGAAACCTATTTTCAAGATTGAAAAGGAACGCTTCAAGTGGGAAAAGGAACGCAGCAAGTCACGTTACGAAGAATACCTATTCTGAAGAGGGAAAAGGAACACAGGAACGCAGCAAGTCCGACCCAGTAGGTGCTTAGGATTGTCGCCACGTCGGGAACTTCGAGCCGCCAGCGTCGTGTCGAGCCGTCGTGTCAAGTCATCGTGTCAAGCCGTCGTGTCGAGCTGCAGAGAGGGATCCACGGGTCCTTTACGCCGTCGCGTCAAGAACCTTTTAAGCGGGTGGACCGCGGCTCAGGTACGTGCCACCTAACGGTGTCAAAGGTGCGTGCCTGAGTTAACGCCGTTTCAAGGCGGTGCGACATATTGTGCGGTGTCGCCAACCAAACGTGGTTGAACAGCACTACTGCGCCTGTAAGGTTGCGCACGTTGCGAGGGCCGGACTGTAGGCACTGCCGAGGCAACCGGTCGTTCCCACCGGTTGCTGAGCACCTCGTACCGCGTGTAGCTCTCTGCAGGGTAGTCCCCACCTTTCCATTTCCTGCACATTTTCCATCCCTGCCGGAGCATATCCCTCTCATAGGGCCCTCCGGTAGGTCTGATAGGGCCGCTAGGGCATTGATAGAGCTAGGGTGCCAAACGAGGAGGAAGGATGCCGACTACAAGAAGCCAGAAGAACGAAGATACGCAAGCCCGCGTGTTTGAAGACCCCCCCGCGTCACCGTCGTCCCGCGCGACAGTATTATCACGCGCTAACCCCCGCGTTACGATTCCCGCGTCTGTACCAGTTCCTGCAACAGTGCCTACGAACGCGCCGACAGCCGAGAACACTACGATGGATGCTATAACGTCAGCCGCCGCCGCGACCGCCATCCCAGCGCCCGCGCCCGCCGTTGATAGGATAAATAGTAGGTCGCCCGTCCAATCCGTACGATCGCGCCAATCCACCGCTAGTGCTGTACTGCGCATTAGGCAAGCAGAATTACATGCTGAGGAGCGCCTCGCCGCGATACGCCGCCAGGAGTTGCAACTCGAAGCCGAGCTGGTTAAGAAGAGATTAGCGATAGATGTAGCTACCATTCGCGAGGAAACAGATCGAGATAGTGATATAGCCCAGGACGTCGCGGACACCGATAATCGAATCGATAATTGGCTGCAATGCGCGCAGCCTACGGGGGACGAGGAATTACCATCGCTGACTGCGATAGATCAAACGTCGTCAGCGATACGCGCACCCGCCCCGGTTCACATACGGGGGGAGGAAGCCGAGCGCGCCCGGGGTAGGCAGGAATTTACGAGGCCGCGTACGCCACAGTATGAGGAGCGAGAACGCGCGTACTTTCCGAGAGAGGAGCCGCCCCGCGTAGATAATAAGGAGCCCCGCGAACCTAGGTTCCGATCACCGCCTAGGTCGCGACATAAATCTCGATCTCGATCCCGAGATATCGATAAGCTAGCCGACGCGTTAAATAGGATGACACGTTATCGACCGCCGCCGCGTCAAGCGTTAGAGTTGCCAATTTTCACGGGAGCGCCGCACGAGTGGTTGCTGTTCAAGTCAGCAATGCGAGACTCGACACGAGAGTATGGATTCTCACGAGGAGAGAACTTAGCGCGCCTACGCAACAGCCTGAAAGGTGAAGCGAGAGAGACCGTGTCCGCGCTACTTTGCACCGCTGCTGACCCCGCCGTGATAATGCATACACTCGAACAGTGTTACGGACGTCCCGAGATTATAATCGACAAGTCACTCGACGATTTAAGAAAATTACCGCGACTCGGTACGACGGCCGCTGAACTCAACGCGTTCGCGATAAAGCTGCAGAACATCGTCAGCGTGCTATCGTGTCTGGATGATAGGGGGTACCTACAAAACCCAATGCTGTCCAGACACGTGGTAGAGAAGCTCAGCCCACACATGCGCGCGCGTTGGTGTGATTACGCCCAAGAGCATGGTAGTCGCGTGGAAGCAGAGATCGTTACGCTGTCGCGCTACCTAATGAGGGAAGCTGATCGGGCCGTAAGATACGCGTACTCGTCGACCGCGACTACGACGTCAAAGGAAGCGACGCGTCAGCAAGCTCCCGCCAGAGCACAAGCGGTCATTAGGAGGAATAAAGCGCGCGTACCCGCAACGTACGCCGCCGCCGAGCGACCTGGCGAGGACGAGAGAGAGAGGGCTAAGAAGACGTGCTTGTGCTGTGGCGAGGGACATGCCACGCCAAGCTGCAAGAAACTTGGTGACATGACGGTCCAACAAAGATGGGAATGGGCCAAGGAAACTGGAGCATGTTTCAAATGTCTGGCGAGTAAACATCGTCGATTCAAGTGTACCGCGAGGAAGTGCGGAGAGCAGGAATGTCGTAGATCGCACCATAGGCTACTCCACACCGCCGACCGAACGTCGGACGCGGCTAGCGCCTCCACCAACTGTGGGACCAGGAGCGTGAGGGAAGAATCGGCGACCACCGCATCTGCCCATGCCGGCAGCGAAATGAGCGCGGTGTTACTCAAAGTGTGCCCAGTAACGTTGCGGGGGCCGAACGGCAAAGAAATAGAGACGCATGCGTTACTGGACGAGGGCTCCACTGTTACGCTACTCGACGAAGAGATAGCTAACGAAATGGGCGCAAAAGGAATTAAGCGAGCGTTACGCGTCCACGGGATTACGGCCACGCGACAAGAGAACGACAGTCGTTGCGTGGAAATAGGAATTAAGGGAAAACGCTCAGAGTGTTTTAACATACGCGCGCGTACTGTTAAACGCTTAAATATAACCAGTCAGACCGTGAAAGCGAGCTATCTACGCTGCGAACACATGAAACGTATACCTGCACGTGACGTGTGTTACGAGAATGCGAAGCCACGCCTATTGATAGGCGCCGATAATTGGCATTTGATAGTGTCGCGAACTTTGCTCACGGGACGGCAGAACGAGCCAGCCGCTTCACTTACGCAGCTAGGATGGGTGGTACACGGAACGGTACCACGGCGCGTAACTGAATTCGAGGCGAGTAGCGGGACAGCATTGCACGTGCACCCACAGGAAATATCCAAGGATTGCGAAGAGTTAAAGGACCTCACCACATCGCATATCTCGATCGACGCTCAGGGGATAGTTTACCAGCCGAGAACAGTGCTGGCAGACGAACGGGCGCAGGATATTTTCACGAAGACTGCTCGGCTGGTCAACGGTCACCATGAGGTAGGATTGCCGTGGCGGAGTGATGAGCCACACCTACCACCGAGTCACGATATGACCTTTCGTAGACTCGACACCATTGAAAGGAAAATGGATAAGTCAGCTGACTTCAAAAAAGCACACGTGTCACAGGTCAATGACCTCAAGGAAAAAGGGTACACGAACAAAGTAGCCGATGACGCAACTCGGCCCGAAATGATACAACTGGAAAGCGACAGCAGATGGTCCACTGGTCCCCTCTTCCTGGGCGGACCAGAACACATCTGGCCAACGGAGATCTTGCAGGGAGAGGGGGGTGATGAGATCGTCACGCACATAGCGCACATCACCAGCCTCGTCGACACGACTCGTTTCTCGTCATACGAACGATTACTACGAACGACTGCGTATGTCCTGCTGTTCGTCGACAAATGCCGCAAACGCGCTACTCAGTTGACGTTGCGTCACAAGCAGGAGGCCGAGCTGCTACTGATAAGGGAGGCTCAGAGAGAGTGTTTTCCAGCGGAAATAGCGCGACTCGCTGTAGGTAGGAGAGTAGACAGGACCAGTCGACTCTACCGATTGGACCCGATTTTTCAAGACGACGTCATTCGTTTAAACGGTCGCATAAATGCCGCGAACGTTTCTCAAGATAGGAAGTGCCCACCCATCTTGGAAGGCAAACATCCGATGACGTCACTATATTTACGTCAGATTCACGAACGGGATCATCACGCGGGACGTGAATATATAGTGAACAAAGCGAGGGAACGCTTTTGGATTTTAAAGGTTCGACCGACAGTGCGCGCACTGATAAGAGATTGCGTGACATGTAAGCGACGAAGGAAGCCGCCAATACGGCCCGTCAAAGGGAACTTACCTATTGAACGATTGGACACCCACCTGCGGTCGTTCACCCGTTGCGGAGTAGACTGTTTCGGCCCAATGACAGTCACAATAGGAAGACGGCATGAAAAACGATGGGGTATGTTGTTCACCTGTCTTGTCACGCGAGCAATACATATAGAGTTGTTGCCAAGTTTGAACATCGATTCAGCTATATTAGCGCTAAGAAGAATGGCGGCTAGGCGCGGATGGCCTAAAACTATGATGTCCGATAACGGGACTAATTTTCGAGGAGCCGATGTTGAAATCCAACAGGCATATAAGCAGTGGGCGAATGACCTCAATGAATTCGCAATTAAGCAAGATATGGAATGGCGGTTCATTGACCCCGGGGCCCCAAATCAGGGCGGCGCGTGGGAACGACTAATAAGAAGTGTAAAGTCGGCGTTGTCGGCCGTGTTGAAGGAACGCGCACCAAAGGAGGAGGTACTTTCCACGTTGCTAATCGAGATCGAGCACACCGTCAATTCGCGACCCCTCACACACGTAAGTGTTGAACCTGGCGACGAGGAGGCGCTCACGCCGAACCACTTCTTATTAGGCTCGGCTACTGGACTACCAACTACAGGGCAGTGCGACGTCGCCGATCGAAAGACATGGCGCGCAACACAGGCGCTAGCGGACAAGTTCTGGACTCGTTGGATAAACGAATACCTACCAACGTTGACACCGCGCGGCGACGTCCGAGATTCACGCACGCAACTCGCACCGGGAAATATAGTAGTCATTGCGGATGGTCAACTGCCGAGAAATGTATGGCCATATGGGAAGATCGTGCGCACCATACAAGGACCTGATGGTGTCATACGCAGCGCTGAGGTACAGACGCGTGGAGGCGTTTTCAGACGCCCAGTTAGAAGGCTCGTTGTCCTGGCCGATGGAAGTTAGGCTCGCGTTGCTACGCCGGGGGGAGGCTGTTACGGACACGAGCATGTAATTTAGAATCACTAAATATAATCAACATTACGTCATTCACAGACGCATAATGTATGTACATAGGCGCTGTACATAATAGAGAGCAAGCCTATCAGAGGCTAGACTATTGTCCAATCAGCTACTGGGATAGTATATAAGGCTATGTACTGAGTTCTTAGAAGTACATAATGCGGTTCTTAGAAGTAAATAGTACAGAAAAACCGTTAAGAATAATCTGGGTTTCTATTGGTAGAATACAACGGGGAAAATCACGCCACTATTGATGACCAATGGTGTGCTTGCCGTATGCGGGGGGTCGGGAGGTGAACGTCAGCCGGCCTCAACAGGATTAGGAAATAGACTAGAGGAAAAGGGACTCTCTCCCACGACTTGCGACCGGCTGAAAAAGTACTTAAGCTGCACTTTCGTTGAAGACGACGTTCTCTCTCTGCAGTTCGACTCGAAGCGTCACTGCGACAGTTTGTCTTGGCACCCTACGCTCCTGGAGCGGCCCTAGATTTCCAGATTTCCTAAGTTATCTAACGTATTAGAGTCAGTGAAGTATTGTAAAGTAACTGTGAACTATTTGTGAGTTAGCGTCACGCGTATGTACGTAAAGGACTCGATATTTACACGTGTTATGTGAAGTCTGTATTTTTATACGTGTTAAATAAATTGGCTGAGGCCTTTCAAGCGTGACCATTGTGTTGTGTAATTATTTACATCCTCTGCCCCCTACATATATTTATTGATAAAAACTAGTGCTTGACTGCGACCCCACCTGATGGTAAGCAGTGATGCAATCGTAGATGGTGAAGCGCACAAGTTTATTAGCCTTGAAGACGCCTAAATTATAATCGGACGGGAAGACCGCAACAGGCAATGATGTAAGTGGTATAAATGACGAGGTAAAACGCTTAGTTCGGACCGTAGAGGTGTCAACAATGTAAGGATGAATATACTCGCTCGCCGTACATCAATTTAGTTTTTTTTATTTCGGATTAACGATAGTTTCGGGACGGGTACGAAGCTCCATAAACTTCTGGTATACCTATAAACATGTCTAATGCCGATTTAAATATTCTTCGCACGTAACAAACTATCACGGACACTGTAGCAACAACAGACAGATTGCAACAAAGTGCGTTTAATGTGAGACCATGGCCCACAACACCATCATTATTACATTTGTTAAGCTTGATTGTTACCTAATTTACTTGCTGATTAGTTTCTCGTTTTATTCACTACAAATTGTTATATTACTAGCTGATGCGACTGGCTTTGCCCGTGTTAAGGGCCTATTACACTACGCGATATTCAGCACACGATATTCAGACTGTCTTATTTTTTGTTCCGAGTAAGACCGGTCTAACCCTTATTACACTAAGAGACATCGACTAAGACTGTCTGAATATCGAGTAGTGTAATAGGCCCTTTAGGGTCAGTTCACACCGAGACGCGACGCGACGCGACTCTACACAAAGAGCTACACAAAGTATAACTTTATTTACTACACGAAAAGATACAAATTTCATTGTGAGAATTCAGAATACGTTGCACCACATAGCGCTGCGCCGCTAGGTATACATTTCGATCTGAAATGTGTAAATATATTTTCGTGTAGTAAATAACAGCAACTGAAGGACATAGTTGTGATTCCCACCTTAAAAAAAGCCCTGGATAGGCTGCACACTTACGATTTATCTTCTAAAAAGGACCTCAAAAGGAAAAAACGTAACCCTTATAGGATCACTTTGTTGTCCGTCTGTCTGTCTGTCAAGACCCTTTATCTCGGGAACGCGTAATGGTATCGAGTTGAAATTAAAGCCATATACTCAGGTCAGCGGTCCCTTGAAGCTGTGAAAGTTCTGAGTTAACGATAACAAAATAAACTGCCGTTTAGGTGTATATTTTCGTGTAGTAAATAAAGTTATATTTTGAGTCGCCTTTCGCGCAACGTGTCGCGTCGCGTCGCGTCGCGTCTAGGTGTGATCTGACGCTGATAGAAGAAAATTATCTCAAAGTTCAAGGGATCCGAGAGTTCCAGAGAAAAGATTCGACTGTCATTGCGTCCGAAACTGAAAATCAAATAGGTTTTTTTTTTACCGACAATAGCCTGTTCCCTCACCCTCGTCAAAAATAATATAATTGTATTAATGACGTATGTTTCAGTTGGGAAGGTCTAACTTCGAGAAAGAGATCAGTCGTCGAATCCGACTCGGCTGGGCAGCGTTCGGGAAGCTGCGCGGTATCTTCTCGTCCAATATACCACAGTGTCTCAAGACGAAAGTCTATGACCAGTGCGTGTTGCCAGTGATGACATATGGCTCCGAAACGTGGTCGCTTACAATGGGCCTCATCAGAAGACTTAAAGTCACCCAAAGAGCAATGGAAAGGGCTATAATACTCGGAGTTTCCTTGCATGATCGAATCAGGAATGAGGATATCCGCAGGACAAGGTTACCGACATAGCACGAAGAAACGCCAAACTTAAGTGGCAATGGGCAGGGCACATTGCTCGCAGAACGGATGGCCATTGGGGCCGAAAGGTTCTGGAATGGCACCGGAAGACGTAGCGTTGGAAGGCCTCCTACAAGGTGGACCGATGATTTGGTAACGGTTGCGGGAGTCCGATGGATGCGAGACGCACAGGACCGTTTATTGTGGCGACACTTGGGGGAGGCCTATGTCCAGTAGTTGACGTCTTTCGGCTGAAATGATGATGAATGATGAATGACGTATCTAGTTGGAAATTAAGTTTCTTAATTTTCTTTTATTGTAACGCGTTAGTCGCCATGTCAGAAATTGATCCATGGGTAGTCCGAAAGGGAACTCCTGGAACGCAAGGCAAAGAAAGAACACAGGTGTGGTTTTAGTCTATAAAACTCTGACACACCCTCCTGCTCTGCCCAAGAGCGTGAGAAGTCATTGGATGAATTTCCACCTTAAAAAAAAAAAATGTTGGACATTGGTGACAGCTAGTAAGTAAATGTTCCATTCAGGACACGAAATAAACTTAAAAGTTTGTTACAAAAAAGTTTGTTAAAAAACTAAAACAACTTACTACGTACTTATTACTACAATAGAACCGTTATACACATTCAAGAAACGAAAGCAATAAACATTGAACCAAATTCAAATAACCACAAATTAAAATTCGAACCCGAGTCGATTTCCTTCCAAAAATCGTGCGCCGGCGCAGTCTGGTTCTACAGGAAGTGACGTCATATCCCCCTATTGTGTTGGCACGGTGGGCTTGCCTGTTTCTCTGACCCTATGTACCTTAGACATGTATGGTAATTTCGAAATTCAACATAACTGGGTACTTAGGACTTTTTTACTGTTTTCTTTGACGATAGATATGGTACCTATGTAGATTTTGTGATATAGATCTATCGTTCGTAATAATGTAATGGTAATATTGAAAAAACAAGAAGCGTAAATTGTTACTTGTAATTTTTTTAGATCGCTACGCTTGGTAGAGGGTTTAATGACCCCACATATTCTTGCTTATAAGCCATCTGTTTTTATAAAAATAATGATTTGGAATTTTGTTATTTTGATTGTATTTGGATTTGTTTGTTAGATTGTTATTTTGGAGTAATCTTTTATCTATGTTGACATCCAATTAAGTACCTTAAATACGTTATGCATTTAATATAGATCAATATGACCCTTTACAGCATGTAATTTATGTGAATATTATCGAAGATATTACAGATTTAAAATTCAGGGACATAGCGGTTGCGGCGGTATCAGCATTGCACCCGTGCGAAGCCGGGTCGCTAGTTACTATATAAAAGGAGAATCGGACTATCTGACATATCAACACACAGCTGAAACTACTGGGACTAAGAGCGTAAAATGTTGCACAAGGCTTTCTTTTATGACTTAGGCAAGCACTAAGAGACCATTTTCTAAAATTCACCCCCTAAGGGCATGAAACGGGGTTCCAAAGTTTGTATAGAAAAACTTAATTTAAAGCCACTGGCACAGGCAAGTATTACATATTTATAAAACAGATTATAAACAGAGGATCAGTTATGAACATCTAAATGTGAACAGGTTAACAAATTAAATATGGCGAAGAAAGACTGGTGGCCTTTTGCGTGACCTTGTGGCTTGGCCGAAAGGCGTGAGTGGACTAAAATGACGCTATTTTAAAGTGTGTATAGTGTATGTTGTAGATGGCGGTAGGTGGCTAAATAAATAGTTGTAAACTAGTTAAAAAATAAAAGGCGCGTTTCGACATTTGAGAAGAACTCTAGAATGTAAATTGGAACGAAACTGAAAGAAACAACAAAATCATAATTAGGGGTCCGGTGTAGTGGTAGCTATTTTAGTAATTAGCTACACTACACCGGCTGGGGGAGGGTGTCTTGTCTATGTAAACATGTTTGTGAACGCATGATGCAGGAATGGACCTGGTGTGGGGCTAAGTGAAAATAAAACCGGGCAAGTGCAAGTCGGACTCGCACACTGAAGGTTCCGTACAAACTTGACTGGCCTGTTGGTCTAGTGGTTAGTGGCCCTGACTGCTATGCCGGAGGTCGTGGGTTCGATTCCCACCCAGGACAAATGTTTGTGTGATGAGCACGATCATTTGTTCTGTGTCTGGGTGTAATTCATTTATAATATGTATGTATTTAGAAATATATAAGCATGTTTATCAGTTGTTTAGTACTCATAACACAAGCTCTGCTTAGCTTGAGACTGGACGGCGTTGTGTGATAGTTGTGGAAAAAAAAAACTTATCTATGAAAACAGTTCAATTCCCGAATTGAGTTACGAAGATTTTTCCAAATCACAAAAATTGTTTTTTTTGTGACATAACTACAGAATTACAGTTTCCAGATTTTTTCTTATACTTATGCTATGAAACCTTGCTTCATGCCAAATTTCAGGATTCTAGGTCAATGGGAAATACCCTATGAATTTTGATTCCGAGAGAGTGTCGAAATATACGTTTATTGCGTCATAAACGGTCATATCTTTTTCTTTCGTTAACTCAGAAGTTTGATTTTTTCACTACTTCACGGGACCGCAGACCTGAGTATATGGTTTTAATTTCAACTCGATACCTCCACGCGTTCTTGAGATAAAGGATCTTGACAGACAGACAGACAGACGGACAACAAAGTGATCCTATAAGGGTTCCGTTTTGTCCTTTTGAGGTACGGAACCCTAAAAAGAAAATAAATCGTATGTTAGCCTATCTAGGGCTTTTTTTAAGGTGGGAACTGCTTCCTACAATTGCCTGGTTTCCTTTTCATAAAACCCCCCAAGATTGGTTTGAGTTGAGGGGTTGTTCGAAATAGTCATTGCGATCCTGGAATGCAAAGGGCAACTGAAGGAACACCGGTGGATTTTAGTCAGTAAAAGCCCGACACTCCCTCTCGATCCACCCAGAGCGAGAGAAGTTATTTAATGATATCACACGCACAAACTATATACGTATCGCACGCCCCTCTCCTAGAGAGGAGGCCTGAGTCCCAACAGTGGGAACATTATAAGGCCGACTATGCTATGCTATGCTATACACGCACAAAAAATAAATACGCCCGTAATTGAACAGTCATGAAGATACAACCACTTAAACACTTTTCGTCTCATACCGCCACCTGTTTTGGCAGGGCGACTCACATTCACCAACGAAAGAGGCGAAAATGTGTAATGATTGCAGAATCCTGCGAAGATCGCCGACCCCAATTCTTTAATGCTTTGTATCTCTTATGTAAGACTCGAAAGACGGACGTAGATTTAATTAACAGTTATTTTTTGTTTATACCTTGTAAGAAGTTGATGTGGGCTAGTGTTTATAATGATTATTGCACCCCTAATCAAGTTGATAATCTGCAATCGTTAACGCTAGTCGAAAACTAATCAAATGTATGGGAATGACATCATCTCAACGTTAAGTCACGTGGTCAGAACAAACGAATAGAAAATTCGTAGCCAAGTTAAGTTAAGCAAATGGTATTTGCTAATATTCCGATCTTAGTCAAATTATTGCATCAAAATCCACCTAGCATAGCATAGCATAGTCGGCCTTATAATGTTCCCACTGTTGGGACTCAGGCCTACTCTCTAGGAGAGGGAATGGGCCATAATCCACCACGCGGGCCCAGTGCGGGTTGGTGAATGTCACACGTCTTCGACTTTTTGGTTCTAGGACATGCCGGTTTCCTCACGATGTTTTCCTTCACCGTTTTGCGCATAGGTGATGAAATAAATTACACTAAGTAATGTGCCTGGCTGGGTTTGAACCCGCGACCTACAACTCGTAAGTCGGGGCCGTTACCACTCGGCCACCACTGCTCTACTCCACCTCTATATAATACTGCTCTACACCACTATAATAATAATTTGATTAAGTTCAATAAAGTGGAATGTCCGATTACCGTAGATACCCTTCCCTCTTCTTTCTTTCTTCGCTTTTCTCTCATTTTCTTTTCTCTCTTTTTGAAAAAATGCCTACGCTCGGGTATTTGATAGGAGGGTCCAAACTTCCACATTTTTACACGAATATTAACACAAGTTTGGACGTAAATAATAAATATCTATCTATCTATCTATTTATGTATGGTTTCCGCACTTAGTCCTATGTGGACCATGTACGTGGGCCATGGTGGCCATAACCTTAGGTGGGCTTATTCCAACCAGCCCACCTCTCTCCAAAAACAGAAAACGCCTCTTAGGTTTTTCAGGACATCAATACGGGAGTTCGGGGATCCTAAGGTTCGTGTGCGTATTTCAGCGACACCTGTGCAGTCTAGGAGCACATGTGCAATTGACTCCTCCCCCTCCAAACATGCTCTGCACAGGGGACTGTCTGTGATTACTGATAATAATAAATATTAGCCAGCCTATCGGTATTTTACAGGTTGCATTTTGGAGAGTGTGCGCGGGAATTGCATGACTTTATTCCGCCATCTCCTTTCTACCATCGGACAACCCGACGTACGGCGAGTATCCACCCTTACGTTGTTGAAACTTCAACGGTCCGGACTAAGCGTTTCGCTTCGTCGTTTATACCGCGTACATCGAAGGACTGGAACAATTTGCCTGTTGCGGTCTTCCCGTCCAACTATAATTTAGGTGTCTTCAAGGCTAGAGTGAATATGCCCTTAATAAACTAGTGCGCCTCACCATCAACGATTGCATCGCTGCTTACCATCAGGTGGGATCGCAGTCAAGCACTGGTTTATATGAAATAAAAAAAAAATAACATAACCAACGGAATACGTAGCGTAGAGTGAAACCATCTCACATTATACAGTAGGTATCTATATATACCCACTATTAAAATTCAAGTTTACCAGCATCCATTCACAATAACTGCCCACGTTAAGTCGGAGGTCGCATCTGTCATAACAACTTATAGATGAACTAGTAATGCGCCCCTGCTTCGCATGGTTTTTACAATATAAAAAAACCGGTTAAGTGTTTTATTGTATTTTTTGCGGATAACCAGGTAACACAATAAGCTTACAACTTTCTGATTTTTCACGATACCTACAGTTATGAAATTTTGTACATAGATTCTTTACATGAAAATAGTAGACACGTGTATCGCACGTGGTTTCGCATACTTATGCTAAAACTGATGTTGTTGTACATATACTACATACACAGTCGCCTACTTCACTACCGGGCCTAGGAGCGTGAAATTTTGCACAAGGTTTTCTTTTATGACGTAAGCGAGCACTAAGAAAAGATTTTCCAAAATGGACCCCCTAAGAGGATGAAACGGGGGTCCATAGCAAACTATGGACCCCTTTGTATGGAGAAACCTACTTTCACGCGGGCGGAGCCGCTGGCAAAAGTTAGTAAGGGTTTAAGGGATTTTTGTACACAATAAGTGACGATGTCAATCCCATCGTACTTTCACACAAATTTAAAAAATAATAAAGGGTTACCTTATAAACTAACTTAATTACTTATTTAATAAAAACGAATACAAAAATTTTGCTGCTTTAGAGGTAGGTCTAGCCAAAATGCCATGGAACACTCCAACATCCATAGCAGACAACTTCATCAAGTTGAGAAGTGCCTTTCTCTTATACGTGTATCGGACGCATTCCACCAACACATGATGTACATCCTCTTTCTTACCACACACCTTACAGTTGGGAGAGTTTGATTTTCGCATGAGGAAAGCAAAATTGTTTAGTGGAGCATGTCCTGACCGCAAACGATGTTCAGCAACAATTTGTCTACGATTCAGTTTCGCCCCGGCGAATAGTAATATACTTATAAAAATCTCGTGTCACGTATTTGTTATCGTACTCTTCCGAAACGACTTGACCGATTTTTAGGGCTCCATACCTCAAAAGGAAAAAACGGAACACTTATAGGATCACTTTGTTGTCCGTCTGTCTGTCTGTCTATCTGTCAAGACCCTTTATCTCGAGAACGCGTGGAGGTATCGAATTGAAATTAAAACCATATACTCAAGTGTGCGGTCCCTTGAAGCTGTGAAAAAATGAAACTTCTAAGTTAACGAAAAAAAAAAATACGGCCGTTTAAAATATCGCAAAAAAAATATATATTTCGACACTCTCAAGGGAATCGAAATTCATAGAGTACTTCCCGTTGACCTAGAACCCTGAAATTTGGCATGAAGCAAGGTCTTATAACACAAGTATAGGAATAAATCTGAAAACTGAAAATTTGTAGTTACGTCACAAAAAAAAAACAATTGGAAAAATCTTCGAGATTCGATTCGGGAATTGAACTACTTATTTACATTAGTTTGTACGGACCCTCAGTGTGCGAGTCCAACTCGCACTTGTCCAGTTTTTATACAATAAATAATATTTGGTAGGTCTGATAATAGATCGCAGGCTATTTTTTAACACCAATATTTTCTTTGATTATTTATATGGCAGAATAACGTTTCGCCGAGTCAGCTAGTTATTTAAAATTATTAATTTAATCTTCTATAAAAAATTCTCTTCGAAAAATTCTTCTTTTGTAAAAAAACTTTTTACAAAAAAAAAAAAAAATACAACCGACTTCAAAGTAAAAAATAAAAAAACTGAAAAGTGCAAAATAACTTTAATTTCGGAAGTCGGTGTTAAACAACGAAGAGACAAAACTATTATAGAAACAATATTTCTATGGGACCAACTCGGAAGCATAAAAGTTCAATAAAAAAAATAAAATAAAAAAAAAATACATTTAGGCGAACATAGAACCTCCTCCTTTCTGAAGTACCACTAAATACCACTCACTGATTAATCACGAAATCTCAGAAACTATAACACCTACAAATTTAAAATTTGCCAGTTAAGTTCCTTATAGGGTGTAGACATCCGCTAAGAACGAATTTTACGAAACTCCACCCCTAAGGGGGTAAAACGGGGGTTGGAAGTTTGTATCGAGAAATCTATTTTTACGCGGGCGAAGCCGCTGGCAGAAGCTAGTTTACTATACGCATGAACGTATGAGAATCAATTCTCTCAAAATCGGTAGCGTTGTTTAAAAGAACAACGCGGCCATACGGACGGACAGAAACAAAAATCGACTTTATTTTATGAAACCTTTGAATAGATGAATGATAATGACTAAAGATGGTGGTAAATGGCTACTGATAATCGTACAGTGAATGCCGTCACTTTATTCTGTTGTAATAATTATGTAGCCATTTAGCCATTGTGTTTATTTCGGTTCCTTGTGAAGTTAAAAACGATTAGGAGTTATTATGAACTGAATTTGTATTTTTCTAACTATAATGGTGCGATTACATGTTGGCCCAGCCGAAGCTAGCGAACAGCTTGTGCTTGGCCAGCGTGTAAACGGTGTGTTTGGCATGGCTGGCGAAAGCTGGTTGCCAATCCGGGCTAGTGTCGGAATTTGGGCACAGATCAAAGGAAGCTTGTGGCTAAGCCTTACCTAAATAAAATACCCTTAGGTAGAGTTTTTTTAAAACAATAGTTTATCCTTATTGTAGGCAAATATTAAGGCCATCGACGCACGCCCGCACAAACATGCTAGCTCTTAAGCCAGCCCCCCTAGCCAAGTTACAACCGTTTCGCTCGAGTTGGTCACGTCTCCGATTCCTTTGTTCTGACATCATCTCAACGCTCAGTCACGTGGTCAGAGCGAAGGAATAGGAGGCGTGGCCGACTCGAGGCGATCAACGATAAGAGAATCGAAACGATATGTTTGCGAACTAACTGTACTCCAAGCTCCTGCAACTGCTTCACATAGTGGACACGTCTTTTTTGTATTTAGCCACTTCTGGCCAATCCTTAAGGTAGGAGTCCAAATCGTCACACCATCTTCTTTCAGTTTTTTTTTTTTGTTCCTTATAGGTTCGCGCTTGACCACTATCTCACCTGATGGAAAGCGACGATGCGGTCGACGATGCAGCGTGCTTACCTAGAAGCAACCTATTCACTCTTGACTTAAAGATTCCCGGGTTGTAGCCATCAGGAAACACAGATTCCGGCAAGGAATTCCACTCCTTAGCTGTACGTACAATGAATGTGTTCCCAAGACGTTTGGTGCGTATAGGTGGGATGTCCACCATGTCAGTTCTTATTATAATAATTTGAAATTGCATAAACATAGAATACCCATATCTACTTATTATCGATTGATTCATAAAGCCTTAAATAGTAAAATTGCAATAAAAATTGACATTTCACAAAAGGAGACGACCGGTTCGTTGCAAAACTGTGCAGACTTAAAATAATATGCAAACGGTTTAGTATGGGTTATTAAAACTTACGCCTACATTATCTATTTATTTAAACTTTATATAAAGCAGTGGCAACTGGTACATGGCCTCCCACAAAGTGGACCGACGACCTGGTGAGAGTCGCGGTGTGCGGTGGATGCGAGACGCACAGGATCGGTCGTTGTGGCGAGGCCTATGTCCAATAGTGGACGTCTTTCAGCTGAAATGATGATGATGATGATGAACTGGTACTTATGCGGACTTTAGAGGACTAGAGGTGCTGAGGGGCCATTCACTTATTACGTAAGACGTTTTTTACTAGTTTTTGAGCCCCCCCCCCCCCATAAATAAGAAAAGTTAAGAATAAGCCGACCCTTCCCCCCGCGTTTAATATTTATTAGGTAAGAATTTAAAGTAAAAAATGAATATACGTTTGGTTGGTTTTTAATGTTTATATTTCAAAGTAACAATTTTTAAGAACGTTTACAAGAGTTTCGTTTATGCAAACAAGTAACGTCTAGCGGGGTTACCATGACGCTCAAAGTAAGATTGTTTCATTCTTATTATTTTCAGTGTGGGTAAGAGACAAAGCTATAGAGGTTGTCTAGCGCCATCTCTTACCCACACTGGAAATAAGAATGAAACAATCTTACTTTAAACGCCATGGTACAGGTCTAGTTCACAAGCGGCGAGGTGCAGTAACGTTGCCATGAAAATACTTTACCTATTCGCATCCAAGCGCACATCAGCAGGCTGTGTAAAAGTTTTGTTACTATTTTGGTGTACAATAAAGATTATTCTATTCTATTCTATTAGTACTCGCGCGGTTGCTCGCATTTCAAATCTTTACTTTGCGTATTTTTGTGATCATAGTGTAAGAACTATTAAGACTCCCTCCCACTCCCTTGGAAGGAAAATTAAGACATGGCCGACACCCATCCCCCTAAATCGTCTTACGTACTAAATGAATGGCCCCTAATCGCGAGTTTTATAATGCTAAAATAAAATTTATGATGCACTGCAGTAAACAGAATGAGAAAAATATATGTAAGTACCTATATGTTATTCTGCAGAATAAATGCTAGATAGATAGTGTGTTCAAAACATAATACAGTTAGTACAATAAAAAAATCGCGAAGATGCCTCTATAAATTATTTTTATCGATTAATAACCGGATTAATACTTACATGCAATCATTCTGATTATTATTTTGTCAGATTATTCCACAAGCAACGTTTTACCGTTATAATTTTGTTTTTTTAATTTTAAGTACAATTAAATCTGTAATTTATTAGTACATAGCTAAAATGCTTTTTATTTTGCAAGCATATACCTACACCCAAGTGATCGCATTTTCGGTAAGAAATTGAATTTTACCAAAGCTCTAAAAAAACCAACAAGATACTATTTCGCAACTAAATGGGGGGTTAAAACCACCAGTTTTAGTGGAAAATCCACTAAGTTGGCAACACTGGCCGTACGCCGCTAGACTGTTTTGTCTTGATGGTGGGCGCCGTGTCGTAGACAAAACAAACCTGTCTAAGACAGTCTTGTCTCAAGTGTACGCAGGCCCTTAGATTAAATAAGTTTTATTGTACATGTCGTATTTTTATGCGTGTAGTGTAATGTGTACGAGGTGTAAGAATAGAATGTGGAAGCATACTCATTAATATTTTAACCAATTTCCACATTAACTTCCGTGGATAATCGACTCGAATTAATTGCCAAAAATAAGTAGTCAGTTCGTTAAATGTCAGTTTTAAATTCTCACGATTTCGTGATTTTGGCCTCGATTTAGTTATTTTTGAATATTTGATTCCGTAATTTTGACTCAACAATAAAAAGATGTGTGATTTAACCACACTAATATTATAAAGAAGAAAGTGTGTATGTTTGTTACATCTTCACGCTTGAAGGGCTGAACGGATTTCGATGAAACTTGGTACACGGGTAGAGCAGTAGAAAGCCGTGCGAAGAGGCTAATTGGTGATCCAGATTTGGTTTACACCAATCTACAAAGCTTTAAAAATCATTGGCGTAGGATAGCCAGCCTTTCGGTATTTTACAGAATGCATTTTGGAGAGTGTGCGCACGAATTACATGACTTGATTCCACTTTCTACCATCGGACAAACTGACGAACGGCGAGTGTCCACCCTCACATTGTTAACGTTTATACCGCATACATCGAAGGATTGGAACAATTTGCCTGCTGCAGTCTTCCCGTTCGATTATAATTTTTCAATACACTTACTCGAAAACCCGCTCTTATCCCACCGCTTTTAGGCACGCAATTGACTGTTTTCCGCTGAAACTGTGCAGAAAACTGCGAGTGCTCTCCCCGCCACAATTTTATTACAGGTATCGTATCGGGCCGGGCGCGCGTCGACCCCCACGATTCGCCGGTCAACCCCCGTTTACTTATTTCTTCGTAAATGTATTGAAAAAAATCGTTTGATACACGTGCAAATTTATTACTGCAGCCCTCGGCTCCATAACACACTCGCCTACGGCTCGTGCGAATTTCGTCTCGGTCGCAATGACAAACTTTCTGCACTTGTATCAAAATGTACTTTAAGTGTCTTCAAGGCTAGAAAAACCAAGTCCTAGAATACCACATACATAAGATACTTATTATCTCATGAGTTTGTTCCTTTGGGACAATTTTCTCTTTCACGCGGGCGAAGCAGAGCTATACATATAGCTAAAACTATGTTCTGAAAGTTTCAAGTAATTTTTTCCGCTCTGGGTTGAGCGAGAGGGATTGTCAAACTTTAACCGACTAAAACCTACTTGTGTTCCTTCAGTTGGCCTTAAGGTAGAACAACATTGGGCACACGTGGGCCACGTACGTCGATCTGGGCGCGTCGGTCTCCATACATTTTATATGGCAACTATACTCCATCTGTTCAGGTAATTAACTAAATGTAAACAATCTTGAAATGTCTTTTATCTAACAGTTGTCTAAAAATTTTTATCTAAAAATGTTTACAATTTGTTATTTACCTATAACGATGTTTAATAATAATATAATAATAATAATAATATATCCGCAGTGCAGTTTTGTGGCGAACTGTTGGGCATTAGTGACCCCACGGACCCGATCTCCCAGGAGAATTCTTGTTCTTCATCTCCGGCTTGCCTTTATTGGCCGGCCGTAGTGAACACTGACGAGGAACTGAGCTCCCACCTCTCTCTTGCCTTTATTGGCTGGCTTGAGTGGAGATTCGCAAGAGCATACGTGCTCGGGAGAAGGATGTATAATCCAGTAAGGTGCTGGTAGGGATCTTGACCGTACTTCCGGGATTGTCCTGATAGCCGTGGTATACCTCTCCACTCCTCAAGCACCTCAGAATATGTTGCCCTCTTGTTGCTACGTCACTTCATGCTAGCGGCCGTTTTTGGGGGCCCATTTATTGAGTGTGCAAGTCACCCCCTGCCTTTTTTCGATGCATATTAATAACGTTGTTCAGGCAGGGGCCATAGTCTTAACATAGTTCCATGTTACCAGTCCACTTAAGACTCCAAAAACCATAGCCCTATTATCTTTGTTCTCCATATGTCGCAACAGTTTTTCAATAACCGGGGGTTGTCCTTGGGTGCACTAGCATAGCGCGTACAGGGATAATCGTCGGTTGGTATCATGTTCCATTATAATTGTCTAAAGGGCCTCTGCGAGTTGGCTTCGGCTCCTCGTACGCCTCCCAAAGGTCCAGGACCTCAGGGTCCTGAGATAAATAAAATATATAAAAATAATAATATTCCACAACTATCACACAACGCTGCCTAGTCCCAAGCTAAGCAGAGCTTGTGTTATGGGTACTAGACAACTGATAAACATACTTATATATTTCTAAATACATACATATATAGATAAATTACGTTTGATAATTAATTAAATTTAAATAATCTTTGTTTGTCTTTTATACGATTTTTTTAAATAAAAAGTCATAAGTATCAAGATTGTTTACGTTTAGTTAACTACCTATCCAAATGGAGTATAGACTTGTAGAGTTACATTAGATCCACGCCACGCGACGCGACTCTACGTAGGTACAAATCCGACGTGGCCCACGTGTGCGTCGTCTCCGGTGCGGAGCAATCCTGCATGCGTGATAAAATCCACACGATATTAAAAACACCCTTATGTAGTTCCCGGCTTAGCGTTCTAAAGCCGAGTTAACTCTTCATTAATTTTCCTCGGTTTCCAAGTTCAACGAGATGCTAATAATATATCTTCACGACAGTCATGATGAAACCACGTGATGCTACGGCCCTTAAGTACATAAACACACACATTATATAACATTACACACCGAGGCCTCAACAACTCGTCATCAACTGCTAATAAGCTTAGCCTTCTGCTCGTCCACGCGTTAATATTATGTGTTTTACATAACTAGTACATAATACATAAACATAAGTTATTGTCTATGTTCGCCTACGTTTGAAGTTGAAAATTATTCTCAGGAAATATTCTGCCGGGATATAAATATCCTATCCTTTACAAAACCTTCTGTCTCCTATGGTGATTGAAGAGCTAAACGAGATGGAGTACCCAGTCGCAAATAGACGACCCTGGCGAATAGGACACGAAAATAGTCGTTGGACCAATCCGACACAAGCGGTTAGATGGCTATGTGCTCTTCCAGGCAATGGTCTGATCATGTGCTAAAGAATGTGACGTAGTAATAAACAAACACACACACATACACAAACTTTCACCTTGACTTTTTAGGGTCCCTTACACGAAGAGTGCCAGCGGGACCCTAAGCTTCCGCTGTCCGTTCGTCCCTCCATCTATCAGCGGGCTGTATCTCATAAACCGAAAAAAGTAGAGGGATGAAATCTTCACAGAATGTGTATTAATGAAATGAAATAAATGTTAAAATTAAAGCGAGTTCCCATACAAGAAAAGCTATTTGCTCAACGTATTTTTTTTTTTGCTCAATTGTAATATTGTGGTACGGAACCCTGCGTGTGCAAGTCCGACTCGCACTTGGACAGTTTTTTAAAACGTTTTACATTCCGTTCGTTTTCCTTTTTTAACCGACTTCAAAAAGGAGGAGGTTATATGTTCGGTTGAATGTATGTTTTTTTTTTTTTTTTTTATGTATGTTCACCGATTTCTCGGTCAACTGTGGACGGATTTTGAAATTATTTTTTTTTGATTGATAGGTTATGCTTCCGAGTTGGTCCCATAGAAATATTGTTATGATCTGATCATGAACTTCAAAGATATGGAACAGAACTCCTCATAGGATCACAGCAGAACCGTCGTAACAAGTAAAATTGCTTTGTTTATACGTGTAGTCGATGACTGACTGAAAGTAGAGGGGGAATATATCGAACTGATCTGATGATGAAGCCTGAAGTTAGGCACCGGAACTCTGTAATACCTAAATTAATGTAATCTAACCGTGTTTGGGATTATTAGAATTGTCATGAGATGCACTCTGGCTATAAGGTATTTAAGTTTGGCTGAGGGGTACTTTTTAGTGGTGGTACCATAACTAAAAAGTGTAAAAAAAAAACTTTTTACAAAAAAAATACAACCGACTTCAAAGTAAAAAAAAACACTGAAAAGTGCAAAATAACTTTAATTTCGGAAGTCGGTGTTAAATAACGAAGAGACAAAACTATTATAGAAACACCGACTTCCGAAATTAAAGTTATTTTGCACTTTTCAGTGTTTTTTTTTACTTTGAAGTCGGTTGTATTTTTTTTGTAAAAAGTTTTTTTTAATTTTCTTCGTTTTGTTTTTTGACAAAGAATTATATGTAAAGTCACATCTTTTGACATAATGGAACTAAGTTTGTAGATACATATTTGTTTTTCTCACCATCTTTTGTTTTGCGACAGATATCTATGTTAATGTTAAAATAAACTTAGAATAGATGTGTGATGTTTACTTAGGATCAGGCATGTTTATCCCTAAATAACATAAGCTTTTTTAACTTTTGTATTGTAGTTGTGCTAGTCGAAATTATTTGACTTCAAAAATAATGATTGCCGATAGATTGGACTGCCCGTTCCAAAACAAGTGGATGCGCATTTTAATAGAAATGTAGAGGTTAACCTAATTTTATTGTATTTTATTTCACTTATAATTAATTAAATGTAATTTTGATGATATACCGGAAATGTAGGAGACTACATTTAATTTCATCATCATCATCATTTCAGCCGAAAGACGTCCACTGCTGGACATAGGCCTCCCCCAAGCGTCTCCACAACGACCGATCCTGTGCGTCTCGCATCCACCGCACTCCCGCGACTCCCACCAGGTCGTCAGTCCACCTTGTGAGAGGCCTTAGGGACGATTGACCTCTTTCTCAAAGTTAGACCTACCCAACTGGATTGTCTGTCCCAGGTAAACGTAATCGTCTACAACTTCGAGTGCAGAGTCTCCGATCTTGATCGGAGTGGAAATTTAATTTATGTATTTATTTTGTTTTAATTTCAATTAATTTAATTTAATTTGAATTGTAATGAACTGAATTAGACAATAATATATAGAACTGGAATTTTATGGCTAGGTACTAACATAGTTTTTAAGTAAATATTGTTACTAACCCTTATATGAGTGCAAGCTCGAAATAAATGATTAATAAATAAAATGAAAAAGGTTTATTGTGTCTAAATAAAACGGCATTATATTATTTACTAGCTTCTATCAGCGGTTTCGCCCGCATGAAAGTGGAAAATAAATAGCCTATGTTACTCAGTGAAGATGTAGCTTTCTCATGGTGAAAGAATTTTTGAATTCGGTCAAGTAGTTTTTGAGTTAAAACGTAACATACAAACAAACGAAAAATCTAATATTTCCTCTTTGCAATATTACTTTATGAACACAAAAGTACAGAGGCTGACTGAATACCTTAGGCATTTTCTACCAGTCAACCTTTGGGCAATTCAAACAAAAATAGTGGTAGGTGTCATAAACGAGAAAAAACCGGGCATGAGCGAGTCGGGCTCGCGCACAAAGGGTTCCGTATCATCCGTTGCAAAATACGGCAAAAAAAAACACGTTTGCTGTAGGGACAGCGGAGTCTTATTAATAGGGTCCCGTTTTATACCCTTAGGGTAAGGAACCTTAAAAAGGGTAGGTACAGACCGTAACAACGTGAACTCAAAGTTTCATATTGATCGTTCAGTCCCCCTAGCCATGTTACAACCGTCTCGTTTCGATTCTTTTTTCGTCGATCGCCTCGAGTAGGCCACGCCTCCGATTCCTTTATTCTGAAGTCATCTCAACGCTCAGTCACGTGGTCAGAACAAAAGAATAGGAGGCGTGGCTGACTCGAGGTGATCAGCGAAAAGAGAATCGAAACGAAACGGTTTTAACTTGGCTAGCATAAGCATAATCAGCCTTTTAATGTTCCCATTGCTGGGACTCAGGCCTCCTCTCTCTAGGAGAGGGAAAGGGCCGTAATTCACCACGCGGGCCCAGTGCGGGTTGGTGATTGTCACATGTCTTCGAAGTTTTGGTTCTAGGACATGCCGGTTTCCTCACGATGTTTTCCTTCACAGTTTTGAAAGCAGTGGTGATGAAATAAATTACACAAAGTAATGCGCCTGGCTGGGTTTGAACCCGCGACCTACAACTCGTAAGTCGGGGCCGTTACTACTCGGCCACCACTGCTGTTACTTAGCTAGGGGGCTTGATTTAAGGCGTGAAAGCGTAACAAACAAACAAACTTACATTCTAGGATAGCTACTTGCAACTAACCAAAAACAAATTAAAATATGGCGTCAAAAAACTCTTCCACATCGCTTTCGACTGGTAATGTGCCCAAAAGACTGGCGGCATTGCCACGCTGTATGGCAATGCTTATCCTCTGTCCGAGTTAAAAGCCAGCGACGCGAAGTCACACGAAGTGTCAACAAGATGTTTCGACAGATCTTTATACAACTTGTGAGCACTCGGACCCCACCACGAAGTACAGAAAAAAGCGGAGATGGCCCAAGGCAAATAGGTCAGTCGCCTTCAATTAGGTCATGACGTCACAGTGGGCGGGGCCAAAAATCTTAGTTTCGAATGGATCGTCATAGCGTTCCGTGGTTCGGGTCTGTTGGATGATAATCGTTTTTTAATTGTTTTAAAAATGAAGTGCGCTGTTGTTGGATGCAAAAATTGTTCAGGATCAAAACTGAAACATATTGATGGCTTAACATTTCACGTGTAAGTCCCTATAGTTAATATTTTCAGTTTAAAACACTTATTTCTGTCCTCCGTGGACCCAATCCAAGACTTTCAACCCCAAACGGTCCGAGAATATATCTTCCAACGCAAGTTTTAATTAGTTTATTTTTTTATTTTACTGTAAATATAGCTAGAAAGGATAGCTGCTCACAATTCTTTTTTTTTTTTAAAGTGGGCAAGTGCGAGTCGGACTCGCGCACTGAGGGTTCCGTACAAACTTGAAAGGTAAATTGCGGTTTACGATTTATGACGTATTAAAAAAAAAACTACTTACTGGATCTCGTTCAAACCAATTTTCGGTGGAAGTTTATAAGGTAATGTACATCATATATTTTTTTTAGTTTTATCATTCTCTTATTTTAGAAGTTACGGGGGGACTATTAATTTATTAATTGTTTTAATAAATTAATAGTCCCCCCGGTTAATTTATTGTTTTTTTTTTCTATTTTTTGTGAAAATCTTAATGCGATTCACAGAATACATCTACTTACCAAGTTTCAACAGTATAGCTCTTATAGTTTCGGAAAAAAGTGGCTGTGACATACGGACGGACAGACAGACACATGACGAATCTATAAGGGTTCCGTTTTTTGCCATTTGGCTACGGAACCCTAAAAACGTGATAAATAAGTAATGTTAAAAGCCTTACATACATAGTCGTGGCATTACCTCACTGATTTGCTGACTAAACTATGATGTCATATAGGTACAGTCCGTGAAACGGATGTGTATGTGGGTAGGTACTATGTTGTCAGTATCGTGACTATCGCATAGGATATCAACATTGACAGGTATTGAACCTGCATAGAATCGTTTCATGACTTCCTTGTAAGTTGTACGTTTATTATATTACTTTTAAAAATATGGGCAAGGATCATTACCTCTTCTCTTGATCGTCATTAAGTACATATGTCTCTGCTTTCATAATTATTGTTTGTATTGTATGTATTAAGCATAAGCATAAGCATAATGGGCTTTTAATGTTCCCAGGCCTCCTCTCTCTAGGAGAGGGAATGGGCCGTAATCCACCACGCGGGCCCAGTGCGGGTTGGTGAATGTCACATGTCTTCGAATTGATTGGTTCTAGGACATGCCGGTTTCCTCACGATGTTTTCCTTCACCGTTTTGAGAGCAGTGGTGATATATATAGTACACCAAGAATTAATTACAAATCTTTTCTTCTTCTTTGTCAAATTAATCCAAAGTTTGTCTGTAAGAAATTGCTTTTAGCGCCCTTTTTATTTTAAGCTCCTATCTACTGTAATTTTTATTTATTTATTTATTATAAGACTTTTCAACAATAAGTACGCTAATACATTATAATTCGTACAATAGTAACTTACGTCTAAGCGCGTCATCACTTACAGAAAAGCACAGCATGCACTACATTATGCGCAGTTAATAACCTAGCTAATTGTTTATAAACATACATGGTTTGGAAATAAGAAAGTATACATTGCTTAAATTACTCATTTTTAGATTACATAACAATAAATGTCATTTGAAATTAAATATCGGTATCAGATGAATTTAAATATCAATCAATCATTTGTTTTTAATTTGATTATAATGATTGATAAAAAATTAAATTTGATTACAATAAAATTGTATACAATTCGTTTATAACGATTAAAATTAAAATCAATTACAATTAATTACATTATTAACTTCGACTATAATGACTAAAATTAAAATTGATTATAATAAGTTATATTATATTCGATTAAAATAATTTAAATTAAATTAGATTATAATAAGTTCGATTTTAATATTATTACGATTTTATGGAGTAGGTACAATAAAAATGTATCTGTAATTATTATCCGTTTTTCTTATTGTTTCGTTTTTTGTAGAATGCGTCATACCTGGCGCATTTAAAACTTTTTTTATTATTTCTGGGGTACCTGTACACACAGTCATGTACCAGTCTTAGAGGGTTTAGGGGCCAACTATAATTTGCGTCACACAAATTTCATAGTCAAGACATCCCCACATACTTGTCATGGCTAGTCACATTTGTGTGATTCGCTCCCTAGTGTGCCGTCACATATTTTACAATTTACATCTAGAAATGGTTAAATTGAAACGGCACTTCTGTTATTTTAGCCTACACACTAACCAATTTCACCATCAGTACAAAGTGCGTCCTTGCTGAGAATCGTGATTCACTCACACAAGAAATCAATATAGACAAGAAACATTAATTATTATCTACGTTCAAGTTTATTGCTTCCCGTTCCTATAGTAATAGGAATTTATGTTCTGTGGTGTAAAATATGGTTGAATGAATAAAATAATAAATCAGTGGATAATTTCGAAAATTTTGGCGAATAACCTCGGATAGAACTTTTTCCTTTTGAAGTGGACATCCCACCCACATGTCGTAAAGAGGTAAAGACCCTGACTTGTGAGTTGTAAGTTGTGGGTTGTGGGTTCTAACACAACCAGGTGAATTACTTTGTGTAATTTATTTCATAACCACAGTTCTCAAAACGGTGAAGGAAAACATCGTAAAGAAACCCTACATGTCTTAGAACCAAAAATTCGAAGACATGTGACATCTACTAATCCGCACTGGGCTCACGTGGTGGATTACAGCCCATTCTCTCTCTCAGATATGAGGCCTGAGTACCAGCAGTGGGAACATTATAAGGCTACTTACGCTTATATCCCATTCATTCGGACATAACGTCTTAGGAACACATTCATCGTGTGTTCAGCTAAGGAGTGCAATTATTCCCTGCCTGTGTCTGTGTTTACTGGTAGCTACAACTTGGGAATCTTTTTAAGTCAAGAGTGAATAGGTTACTTCTAGGTAAGCGTGCTCCATCGTCGACCACATCGTCACTTTTCATCAGGTGATACAATGGTCAAACGCGAGCTTATCAATTATAAAATACTGGACAAGTGCGAGTCGGACTCGCGCACTGAGGGTTCCGTACAACTTGTTACGTAACTACAAATTTACAGTTTTCAGATTTTTTTTCCTTTACTTGTGCTATGAGACCTTTCTTTGTGCCAAATTTCAGGATTCTGGGTCAACGGGAAGTACCCCATGAATTTTGATTCCTTTGAGAGCGTCGAAATATACGTTTTTTGCGACATAAACGGCCGCATCTTTATTTTTCGTTAACTTAGAAGTTTGATTTTTTCACAACTTCAAAGGACCGTAGACTTGAGTATATGGTTTTAATTTCAACTCGATACCTCCACGCGTTCCCGAAATAAAAGGTCTTGACCGACAGACAAACAGACAGACGGACGGACAACAAAGTGATCCTATAAGGGTTTTTTTAAGGTGAAAAAATCATCTAATGACAAATCTCGCTCTTAGGCGGAGCGAGAGATAGTGTCAGACTTTTACTGACTAAAAACCCACTCCTGTTCCTTCTTTACCGTCGTCCCAGGGCCCCGGGTTTCACTTTCATACTACCCGTGGCTCCAGTAGGCTTCGACCGTGGCTCCAGTAGGCTTCGACCCTGCTGGGCGAGAAAGAGGGATACAGATATACACTCTATATATCTCCATCCCTTTAACAGTTCGGTTTAGGTCGTAAAATGGGCATTAAAAGCTCGTGTAACTATGTAGGTATGTATTTAAAAGCAGATAACACAATATTAAGATGCCGTTACCCGCATGCTTTAACAGACACAGACATCACACGTAGATTCCTATCACGCATTCAACGCGTTTCCTGACGTTACGCAACCAGTGTGACTAAGCAATGTAAAGGTTAAAGACGCCTTTCCACAGCAGCTAAGAGCTAAGCTACGCATATGTAAAGACACGATATATATGGTCTTATCGCTTCTTTTAGGAAATCAACAAATAAGAAGTCATACATTTTCTAACACAACTACCAGCCCCACGGCCCACGATATCGTGTCCTTTCTTATTTGATGACTTCCCAACTAAAAAAACTGGGCACTGAGGATACCGTACAAACTTACCTATGAAAACTGTTCAATTCCCGAATTGAGTTACGAAGATTTTTCCGAATCGCAAAAATAGTTTTTTTTTTCTGACGTAAGTACAAATTTACAGTTTTCAGATTTTTTCCTATACTTGTGTTATGAGACCTTACTTCATACCAAATTTCAGGATTCTAGGTCAACGGAAAGTACCGTATGAATTTTGATTCCCTTGAGTGTCGAAAAACACGTTTTTTGCGACATAAACGGCCGCATCTTTTTTTCTGTTAACTCAGATGTTTGATTTTTTCACAGCTTCAAGGGACCGCAGACTTGAATATATGATTTTAATTTCAACTTGATACCTCCACGCGATCTCGAGATAAAGGGTCTTGACCGACGGACAGACAGACAGACGACGGACAACAAAGTTATCCTATAAGGGTTCCGTTTTTTCCTTTTGAGGTACGGAACCCTAAAAAAGACGATAAAACCATAAAAACCGTGTCTTCTCTTTACATACTGAACATATTTTTGACTGGCCAGTTGGTCTAGTGGTTACTGGCCCTGACTACTATACCGGAGGTCGTGGGTTCGATTCCCACCCAGGACAAATGTTTGTGCGATGAGCACGATCATTTGTTCTGTGTTTGGGTGTAATTTATTATAATATGTATGTATTTAGAAATATATAAGTATGTTTATCAGTTGTCTAGTACTCATAACACAAGCTCTGCTTACTTGCTTGCTTGCTTGTTTGCTTGGACTTAATGGCTTTGTGTGATGGTTGTGGAATATTACTAGTAGTACTATTTTTCTGTTTCTTTCATCATTTCTTTTATTATTATGTGTGTACATAAATTGTTAAATAAATAAACTGCGCTGCTAAGGTGGCGAACCTCTCCGAGCATCATCTACGTAGCAGTGGACGACCGACTTAAATACGTACGGATGTTAAGCAAAATAGTGTTAATTAAATGATTTTGTAAGTTGGACTGTGTTTTGAAATCATTTTTGGTTGATTTTAAAGTGAAAATCGATATTACATGTAGAATTGACCGGATATGGCCAGTTCGAGAGGTTCCCGTTTCGGATTCCGGCAGAAGAAATGCCCGTATGTCACCATTGTGAGGATCGTTCGGATGATACGGTGGAGCATGCAATGAAAGTCTGCACCGCTTGGGCGCGACACACAGCGTAACAGCCAATTGCTAAACAACTGCGCCATTCGTGCCGTAAATGTATGCATTCTGGATATTACTGTAAAACACCCGGGATAATTCCCGGGTGGATCACTAGTACAGTAGGTAAGTATAGTACTAAACAATAGTGCTGCTAGTGTAGTGTTAGGGTTTTTTTCTTTATTACACTTTATTTGACATAAATGAGCATGGCAGTGGAGAGTTGGTCATGCTCACTCAAATGTCTCACTGATGGTGGCGCGTGTGTTGGATCATTCGGTTCCCTTTAAAATGGTTGAGCTGAGTGGTGTTGATATACCTACGTATCATGTCCGTGAACGGGCGCTGTCAGTTTAAACTGGTCATCTCTTAGATCCCAGAGGCATATTTTATTTCTATAGTTAGAATTTGTTTTTCTTTATTTACAATAAAAAATCTTATAGATCTACGCTTTGGAGTGTGCAATTAGCATCATTTCTCTGACTGACTGACATCTTGACAATTCAAAAGTGCCTGTAAATGGTTCATTTAAAATAAATTCTTTGAATTGAATTACATTATTTTTTTATATTAGCAACAATCACCGAATTGGTCTACTTTTGTTGAAGATTTCAAAATTAAAGAGGCTTCACCTGAAAAAGTACTATAAATCCTAGACACAAAGACGTGAGCACATTAATTAACAAGCCAACACAATGAGCCGGTAGCCACATTACATTTTTATTCGCACATTACAATATGACATCACACATACTAATTATATTTCCAAGGTTTGTGTAGGATGCACTTTAGTGTCGCCGCACACAGAACACCAGCCACAAACACAGCGGCCACAAAGGAAGCTGAAGCGCGCGACAGCCACTTGTGACCGGTGGCTGCTACTTTATTTAACCCATACGCGCAGTATCATAATGGACTCTGACAAAGAAGGTTTAAATGCGCGAATGGCGTGTGACGGCGTTTTGTATCGGCGTTTAGTGACCAGGGGGGCTATTGGCTAACTTTTTCAATAACAGTTGACAACTAGCATTCGTTGCACACTAAACTTAGTTGTCAACTGACAATTTCATAAAATTGGTATTACGTATCACACAAGTGACTAACAAACTACGGTGGAAATGTGGTGAATTATAAAAATTTACGGTGCCTATTGTGACCACTCTAAAATTTTATCGACTATTATACATACAGCTTCAAAAGTTTACACAATCGCAATTTTAAAATTATCGATACAATAACATCTGTCAAAACGTGTTACGGTGGCTATCAAAGGCACCAGTGGCTAATGACGTCACTGCAGTTGGTCACTGAAGATAGGCAATACGAAACTAGCTGTTTGACAGTTCAATGATGCATATTGTTAATAAGTGATCATCACTTGAACTGTCAACAGAGTTACGCAATAGCCCTGCAGTGCGGGCCATAAGAAGCGAGCAGCTGCTATTTGTAGCGTGTGGCGGCCACCGGCAACAACCGTGTGCGACGTTTTGTGGTCGTGACCGGTGGCACGTGTGCGGCGACCCTTAGAGCTAGTAGGTGTGATTCAGACAATGGTACGCGAGGCGAATTACAGGCTAGGTATCTGTAGGTACAGTTGGTGAAAGAGATTGGTAGTCACTATTTAGGCAGACTTGCATGCTTTTTACGGTTCTGTACTTGAAGGGTTTTTTTTTTAAGGTGGGAAGTCATCCAATGACTTCTGGGTTTCCTTTTCAGAAAATCCCCGCGGATCTAACAGGCATTGGCCCTTACGTACTTGAAGGGTGCCAACGGGTCCCTATTACTAAGCCTCCGCTGTCCGTCTGTCTGTCTATCCGTCCGTTTGTCAGCTGGCTGTATCTCATAAACCATAACAGAAATATAGGTAGAGAGTTGAAATTTTCACAGATTGAGTATTTCTATTGCCACTATTAAAATAAATAATAAAATTAAAATAAAATGAAAAAGTAAAGGGGGGTTCCAATACAAGAAACGTTATGCTGCCTTACTTGATTTTAATATTGTAGTACGGAACCCTTCTTGCGCAAGCCCAACCCGCACTTGGTGAGTGTTTTTTAATTGAGGGCATCATATAACTTCTCCCACTTTAGGTGGAGCGAGAGGTAGTGTTAGACTTACTGACTAAAATCCACCTTTGTTCCTCCAGTTGCCCCTTTGCATTCCAGGATCCAATCTGTTTTGCCGATATCTGCTTGAGGTGCACGTGAAACATAACAAGCTATCGACTGGGGTTTGGTTTTAGAACCAAACAGACGGCGAGCTACCCTTTGCTTGAGCCTTCAGACTTTTGGAATAGCAAGAAAACGAAGCACACCCAGACGAAGCACACCTAAAGTATTCCACTTAGCACACCCGTAGGTGGGCTAAGTTTCATAATTATCTTTCCAATTATTTTTTTGGAAAGATAATTATGAAACAATCTGTGATTTTAAATAGTAAGATTACAAAAATGACAAATATTGTATCACATTATTATAATGAAACTGAAAGATGTTAGATATTTAAGTTAGTCTTTTAAATAATAAATATTTTCTTCTATCGACATTTTTATTTCTTAGTCTCCGCACTATGCGAGTGATATATTCGTAGGTGTGCTTCGTGGAATAGGAAATAAATTATTTTCATTTTTTATTTGAAGCCCACCTACGGGTGTGCTAAGTGGAATACTTTAGGTGTGCTTCGTCTGGGTGTGCTTCGTCTGGGTGTGCTTCGTTTGGGTGTGCTTCACGGAATACCTCATAACTTTCATGCCTCGCTAACGTCCAGTCGGCTGCGATAATTGAAAAATGGAACAGCTGTTCGTGAGCATTATGTATTTTACACGGTCTAGCAAACCGTTTTATTGGCTGTACGTGTATGCAAATTAAGGAGGCATTATAATAGACTTCGCTTGGGACGTTCCTATGTTAACTTACTAAAGAATGTTTGTGTATTGTCCTAGTAACTAGTAACTGTCCAGATTTTTGTGAATGACGCCCGAAAGTAGCCAATGCATTGTTCAAAGTTTGAACAATGCAGCTTGGCTGCTTTATGACGTATGTTACATACGGTATACACTCAGCGGGAATGGACGTGGCCCAAGCCTTAAAACGTTCGGCCCAGTGCCAGCGCCGCCGCTCTCGTGAGGTGCGCATGCGCACATTATGACACAATAATTTCTAGTAGTAGTAGTGTTGCGGCGCAGAAGTATTTACTATGGCTGCTTGGCGTTATGAGACGTAGTGCAAATAATGACATATTTTTATTGGGCGTGATCAGACGTTGTGTAATTCATTATTTTATGCATTTGAATATTATACTAACGTAGTTTTAAGTTTCAGTCACTAACGTAATATGGGCATTGAAATTAGTCTGAAATGAAAAAATGTATTTATTGGTTTAGGTATTTTATAAAAAAACCTTACTTTAGAAAATCCCATCTATACGTAGGTACAAATCGTTTTGGAAATACATAATTTGTGCGTACAGCTAAGGAGTGGAATTCCCTGCCGGAGTGTGTGTTTCCTGATAGCTACAACTTAAGTCAAGAGGTTACTTCTAGGCAAGCGAGCTCCATCGTCGACCACATCATCGCTTACCATCAGGTGAGATAGTGGTCAAACGCGAGCTTATCAATAATAATAGAAAAGGTACTCACATTATCATTAGACATGGTATTACAGCCCCTCAGCGGCAGGGTGTACTGTAGATCCCCTCGCTCCGACACGTACTCCCGGAGACAGGAGGAGTTGCTTCCCAGGCCTGCTGGGTACACGATGCCGTTGAACGAGTCGTAGACGCTGTGGGAGAAAGGATATTTAGACATTGGAGAATTAGAGAAAAATGAGAAAAATGGTCGCAAAGATTCAAAGCATTTTATTTCAAATAAACCATTTAACGGCAAAAGGTCGTGGGGCTCTTTGGACCGGGACCGCGGTCCCAACTTCCACCCATTATTTTTTTGAGCAGTATTTTGGGACCACCAGGAAAAAGGCATTAAAGTACAGTTACCGATTTTGATATTGGATTTTGAAAAAAAAAACTTTCTCCACTTGTATCAAATTTCTTCTTTTCGAATCGATGGTAAACTCGTTAAACTGTTTGAGCCCAGTAAGTGGTTATGTTAATTGCAGCATCGGTGGCCTTCATTAAGTCCTCCAAAGTGTAGGTAAATGTATATTACATACATCACACTTTTCCCTGACAGTACTTTTTGTTCTAGGGAGGAGTTAATTACATGATTTCTCAACGCAAAAAAAAATATGTCGTGTAAAATTCAAAGCCTACACAAAACAGCTAAAAATAATCACAACACCATTTGCTATTCATTAATATTTCTTCAAGCATACCAACCTTGATTGTCAACTATAATTATTCTAAAACACCAGTCATTCTAACCAGCCAGCAAATTATTTATAATGAGAACTAGACAATAGACAAATAAAAAAAAAACTTGTAACATGCAAATCGTAAAAGCTACTTATTTGCACAATATTATGAACTAATTTTAAGATATTAGGAAACCAAGCATGAATGACATTTAGCAAACAAAAGAGTTGCTGACGATTCGGACCCAATATATTCAGACACAGTGTCCGAATCGACACATTTTATTTTTAATATTTTTTCACTGAGGATTCGGACGCCATCAAATTTATTGAAGCTTTTTGAAGTGAAAACTTCTTTAGCGGCGTTGTACACTTTTTTTGTAATGGGTAAAAAATGTTAAACTCGCGTCAGGGTCACGTGACCGTCAGGGTCACGTGACCTGATCGAAAATTCGTAAGACGGATGTCGTGCAAAACTTGTGTGCAAAAAAATTTGTAATGGGTAAAAAATGTTAAACTCGCGTCAGGACACGTGACCTGATCGAAAATTCGTAAGACGGATGTCGTGCAAAATTGTGTGCAAAAAAATTGTGTGCAAAAAAAAAGCAATTCGTGCAAAATTATTCCATAACCATTCCAAAATATCCAAAACGCACAACGTTAATACTTAAGTTTTCACTTCTGCCGGCACTCCCAGAGTGCAACCCGTCATTTTTTTTTTCTATATTATGTATGTATTTAGAAATATATAAGTATGTTTATCAGTTGTCTAGTACTCATAACACAAGCTCTGCTTAGCTTGGGACTAGACGGCGTTGTGAGAATATTATATTACATTTAGTACAGTCAGATAAAAAACAGTCTTAAAATATAATATAAAGAAATTTATTATCCCAAGTTGCCGTCTTAAATCCAGCCTAAAATAGTTTTGGTTACGCTTTTTTCCCCTTAAATATATTTTAAAACTTTTTATCTGACTGAACTAAATAGTGTGTCTGAATCGTCAGTGAAAAAAATATTTAAATAATAATGTGTCAATTAGGACACTGTCCGAATCGTCAATAAGTCAAACAAAAGATGGCGCATCACAATAGATATTTGAACAGTTAAAATATTGGAGAATACAAAGAATATTGTGATTTTTAGTATGTTCTATTCGTTGACAGATTAGCCATGGTTCGTTAAAAATTTGCCGTTAACGGAAATTGAGGTAGTCATTACTTATACCATTTAGTGAAATGCTAATTTTGTATATGTTTGAACAGGATCTGGGGTCACGTATCGCACATGTGAACGTGCCTTAGATTTTATTTTTAGTGAAGAGCAGTGGTGGCCGAGAAGTAACGGCCCCGACTTACGAGTCGTAGATCGCGGGTTCAAACCCAACTTGGCGTATTACTTTGTGTAATTTATTTCATCACCACTGCTCTCAAAATGGTGAAGAAAAATATCGTGAGGAAACCGGCATGTCCTAGAACCAAAAAGTCGAAGACGTGTGTCATTCACCAGCCCACTCTGGGCCCGCGTGGTGGATTACGGCCCATTCCCTCTCCTAGAGAAGAGACCTGAGTCCCAGCAGTGGGAACATTAAACGGCTAATTATGCTATATATGAAGATGTAGCAACACGAAGTGTCCATTTAGGGCGCTAGTCTTAGCGTCTAACAAACATAAAGAAAGAAAATATGGAAGAAAAAACATGACGACGTTGTGCCGCCGATGATGATGATAAATTTGAAATTTTAATATCATCAGTGCCACCTAACGGCCCGTTCACGACCTTGCCGCTGTGAGCGGTAGCTAAGCGCGGGGCGGCGAGCGGCAAGATCAAAAGTATGAAAATGATTGAAGCAAGCCACGAGACGTCGCTCATAGCGCTGCGCGCCCGCTTAGCGATGCCGCACCGCTCGCCGCGCCGCTCGCCACTAATACCAAAGTCGTGAACAAGCCGTAAGGGTACCATGTAAGGGTCTTTTACTTACTATTTCTCAAGAAATTTTGCTAAGATGCAACTGAAAATCTAGACGTGATGGAATTTTTCTACTATCTTTTTTATTATTTTTATTGTGCTTTTGTGTATAATATTGATGGTCTAAACTATACTCACACACCTGTTAATATTGTTATGGAAATATTGTAAAACCGATATTTTTTTTTAAAGAGTAACCATGAAGTTTCTTGCCGGTTCTTCTCCATAGGAAGCGACAAATTGGAAACGTACACTAGCGTCTGACGTTTTAAAAGTGCCCATTTAAGAATATGTGAAATTTTAAATTGAATTGAATGATCAAATTTGGACTAAGGAGTCTTCAGATAAAACGAAACACCTATGGTCTATGCATTTGAAAAATAAAAACTTGTAGACTACTTACTCTACTTAGTGTAATTATTTTTGAGTAGGTAGGTAGTATTTAGGGACCTTTCTTGTGGTCCCTAATGTACACTGGCGTCGATACTAAAAAGGGCACAAGTAAATTTTTTTTTCGAAATTGAATTAAATACATACGTATTCGGAATCATTAAAAAAAAATCTGATTCCGAACATGTATTTAACTCAATTGAAATTTAATAGTATCTAATCAGTAAAAAAATCTGATTCTAAATATGTAATTAACTCAATTTCTTTTAATAACGACGGCAGTACAGCTAACAAAAAGCTAATATAATATTTTGATCAACATTTGCATGAATTATATATGTACTGGTACTATTTATTTATTTTTGTTATAATATTCCACAACTTTCACACAACGCTATCTAGTCCCAAACTAAGCCAAGCTTGTGCTATGAGTACTAGACAACTGATAAACATACTTACTTGTATATTTCTAAATATATAGGTACATATTATAAATAAATTACATCTAGACACAGGACAAAATGATCGTACTCATCACACAAACATTTGTCTTGGGTGGGAATCAAACCCATGAACTTCGGCATAGCAGTCAGGGCCACTAATCACTAGACCAACAGACCAGTCAAAGTTAATTAATAAAAAATTTAAAGTTAATACATAAATCTTCAGTAAGAACTCCATCTTTCTCTTACCTGTTTCTCCCATGCGTGCTGGCGAGTGAGACGGTGACATGCATGCTATCCTTCTCGCACGCCACTGTGAGGGTGTCGAGAGGAGCCACAGAGCCCGGCCATGCTGTCGTGTCAGCTTCCGTGGCGGTGCCCACCGTTGTCGTGGCTAAATCTGCGAAAAAAAAACAAAAAAAAAATTGTACATTTTGATACAAGTGGAGAAAGTTTGACATTGCGACCGAATCGAAATTCGCCCGAGCCGTAGGCGAGGGTTTTCTGAACCCGAGTGCTGGAGTCATACGATAAATGTAATAAATTGTGGCGGGGCAAACTCGTGTAATTTGCCGCTATCCTTTCATCCGACACACTATCGTTGACTCCTTTTTCTTTCTTATAATCTTATAAACTCAAATATTTTTTTAAAAAGATAAGAGTGAACTAGCAAGGTAGCTGTTAAGTACTTAGATCAATTGAATCTGCACGTAACTAGACCATAATATTTGACTTATATTGCATGTTTCTTCTAATTTGATGCTCATAACAGTAACAGTAAACAAATACATTATAATAACAGGGTACAATTTTCAAACTAGACTGCCATAATACAAAATTATACACTATAAAACGCATCAATCACATTTGACTCCCAACTCTAGGTATTTGGAAATAGAGTTAGTTTTCTTTTGCAAGACAAAGCTGTTATTTACATCAATTATGATACGTAATAATTACGGAGGCAGAAAGCATTACAAATTATATGTAACTGATATATATGTGTTTAGAAAGTTAAGTAGGTAAATAACGGATGGTATGTGCGGTAGCGGAACAAGAGATAGGTACGGTTTTTTTTTTTACGGTTTTACGTCAATGGTGTGTGAGGTAACTGGGAAATTAGTAATCTATACATCTTTATAATTAATAAAAAATTTAAAGTGCCTGTTTGTAATACTTACCAAAATTAAATTTTCTGACAAAAAAAAAACGAAGGTGTCCACAGATGAATCAACCTAAAAACCTTTACTATTGTAATCTATACTTTTGATATTATAGATCCATCCCAAAGATTTATTAAGTTTTAATACCAAAAACGAAAACTTCTTGTATTTGTGTGAAATCATATTTATTTTCCATTCAACTCACTTCACACAACTTGAATTTGGTACAGTCAGCTCAGTCAAACCTAATCAAAATAAATTTGTTTCCTTATATTTTTGCGTGATCGTAATATAATACAATTTTTTTTTATGTTGATGATAGAATAGATGATAGTATATGTAAGAGTCTGTACTTTAAGTGAATCATCTTGCTGATTTTTTTTACCTGTCAGAAAGGGTGAGTTTACTAAATTATTCCAAAATTAGAAATAACTGCTACTATAATTCCGAAAATAATTGTTGAAACATAAGATTTTTTTTATGTACCTACTCATATTTGATGTTTTTGAAAAAAAGAAAATATTATAAAGATAAGAAGAGGAAAAAAACTAAAATTAAAATAAAGTTGATTATTAGTCATTGAACCAGACGTTTGCTAACCAAATATTATTTTTTTCCGATTTAACAGTTATTCAATAAAAGTTCTTACGATTACATTTTACCGACTAAAACTTGTTTTAAAATATGAGTTCAAATGAATACCAGTGGTATTAGTTTTTGGTATTAAAATGGAATAAATCACCCTGAACCGTCCCATCCCATCCCAACCCATCTTACTACAAAAACAAAGTATGTATAGATAAAATGTAATAACCACTGCCAATGGACAAGCTTCTCCTTAAAGAGCAATAATCTGTCACTAGTGGCACATCCTGACATGCCTCGGATAGCAGCTCAGTTTGTTACAAGAACTGGTCCTTTGGCTATAGGCAAGGACCATTATGGGATGTCCCTCCTTATCTCATACACAGTGGCTGCCTTCCGCAATCTTTATCTTGAAATCAGGGGCGCCGGCTTTTAGAAAACCTCATGTGCTCATGCGGGCTTGCGAACGGCGAGCAATGGGTGGTTCGCCATTCGACCGTCCGGTAACCGTCCGGACCGAGCCCAAATCGTCAACGGCGCGTACTGTTCCACGCGCGTCTCAGGGAGATGTCAGCAAATCGTAGGGGCTCAGCAGGGTCGAAGCCTACTGGGGCCACGGGTAGTGTGAAAGCGAAACCCGGGGCCCCGAGATGAAGGCAAAGAAGGAACAGGAGTAGGTTTTTAGTCAATAAAAGTCTGACACTATCTCGCGCTCCGCCTAAGAGCGGGATTTGTCATTAGATGATTTTCACAATTTTTATGCTCATTTGACGACTCGAAAAAGTGGCGAAGTGTGAGAAGAGAAATGCACACTGATCGACCGACAAATAAATATATGTCCTTCTTACATACTGCGTACTTAATTACTTAGACCTTAATGTTTGATATAAATATAAAAATAAACCATTATATAAAAATGAAACTAGTTTTTATTGTCAAGAAATATTATAATTTATACGTAACCTACCTGTTCCCACTAATCCGTACTAAGTTGCCTGCATCGTTAATAAATAATAAATTGAGACGACATCACATACATTGTCCTGACCCTAACTAAGGTTTTCCCTTGTACTATGGAAACCAGGAACAACGAAGGTACCACAAACGCCCACACCCAACACAAATATCTGTTTCATCAACAAACATTTGTGTTGGTGCGGGAATCGAACCCGTGACCCTTGCCTCTCAACCGGTGCTCTAAACCACTGCGCTAAACGGGTAGTCGGGTAATGAAAAACGCCCATCCCTAAAAGGCGATTACTGATCTGTTTCTTGATGTCTATTCTCAGGGGTGCTCGGCACCCACTGTTTATTTCTCATGGGTGCTCGAGCCCCTGAGCACCCACGGAGTCCTGCTTGAAATAGTAAAAAAAGTTGACAGTGTCAAAAAACCCGACTGCATAAAAACGACAAATTTGCAATAATTCACTTTAACACGCACTCATTTTTGTATTATTTCCATTCCTATGGTACGGGGCATTTAAGAAGTCTTTTGAAAACTATCATTGTGACATTAAGGGGCTTATCAGACCCCGTAACGTTTAAGAAACTAAAAGCATTTTTGGCTTAGTGCGGTACGAGGTCGAAGTGACCCCGTGTTAAATTATATACACTACTGCACTCTGTTTTAATAAGGCATCTTAGGTATACATATACATACATACATACATATTCAGCCTTTTAATGTTCCCACTGCTGGGACTCAGGCCTCCTCTCTCTAGGAGAGGAAATGGGCCGTAATCCACCACGCGGGCCCAGTGCGGGTTGGTGGATGTCACATGTCTTCGAATTTTTGGTTCTAGAACATGCCGGTTTCCTCACGATGTTTTCCTTCACCGTTTTGAGAGCAGTAGTGATGAAATAAATTACACAAAGTAATGCGCCTGGCTGGGTTTGAACCCGCGACCAACAATTCGTAAGTCGGGGCCGTTACCACTCGACCACCACTGCTCATACATATATTCATCTCTTTTCTAAACTAGACCAAATTGAAGGCACGGCCTCCGCTCGGCAGAGAAAACTATGTTTTCCTTAGCCACATCGCAAGGAAGACACGTACGGGGCATATTAGACCTCGTCCCGCACTGAACACGTTAAGCTGTCTGATGCAGTTGGTGGAATTTATTTTAGTTCAATCATAGATTTCACGTCATTGAATGCATTCAGACTGCATAAAGTGACATTATTCGAACTTTTTACCCGACTGTAAGAAGGGTTATTTTGTCTTTTTTTCGCAGTTTGGTTTTTTGACAGTGTAAACTTTTTTATTTCTTACATTTTAGTAGGTACTACTTTTGAAATTGTCTCCATTCCAATCGAGCCAATTAATTCTTACGAATTTGTTTTTATAACTTTGACACATACATCAAACCATCATCATGTTCGTCTTAGTTGTGAGAGTGGGTACACCCAGTTTCACTCTCACAACTAAGACGAATCTAACAACACCTCGAAATGTAACAAGCCGTTTAGGCTCTAGGGCGTGCCAGCCCGGGCTTGCGGACGGCGAGCAATGGGTAGCTCGCCGTCCGATCGTCCGGTAATCGTCCGGACCGAGCCCAAGTCGTCGACGGCGCGTACTGTTCCACGCGCGTCTCAAGGAGATATCAGCAAACCGTAGGGGCCCAGCAGGGTCGAAGCCAGGGGCCAATGGTTTATTTTTGAAAGGAAAACTCGGCCCTGGGACGAAGGCAAAGAAGGTTTTTTTACTGACTAAAAATCCATGTGTTTAGTCAGTAAAAATCTGACACGCCATCCCGGTATACCCAAGAGCAAGGGATATCATAGGATGATTTTCCCAGCAGCAAAAAAAAAAGACGTGCCAAAGAAATATCATACACGAAAAACACCCTCTTTCCGGCGCAATCGGGTAAAAACGAAAAGAAAATGACAGAAATAAAATGACACAGACGATTAGAGAGGTTAGTTACGGCCTTACTATAATGAAATATTTATTATGTAAAATAATAATAGCGTAGACTAAAAATAACATAAGTTGTACGTAATAAATACCTATCTACTCTACTACCCAATAATACTACTATTTAATAATAATAATATACTATAGCCTACCTACTTAATATACAGGGTGTTTCACGTCGACGCACAAACAAATAGCATGGATCCAGGACAAGATTCTGGAACCCCCAGTGGTGGAATTTTATGTCGGTTTTTTCCTAATTTAAAAAAAAAAAGAATATTTACGTTTTTATTGAAAAAAAAATGAATGAATTACTTTTAAAATTTAAAATGTCATCGGGGTTGATAAGAATAACGATTTTATCTACCCCGATGACTTTTTAATTAATTAATTTTTAATAAAAAAAAATGTTTTTTTTTTTACTAAAAATATCATCGCCGTTGGTTAGAATAAAAATTTTTACACAGTTTAAATTTAATAAAGATTTTTTTTTAATTAGGAAAAAGCAGACGAAAAATTCTACCACTGGGGGGGTCCCCAGAATCATGTACTGGATCCGTGGTATTCGTTTGTGTATCGATGTTAAAGACACCCTGTATAATTTATTTAAATCAATAATAGGTATAGCATAGCATATTCAGCCTTATAATGTTCCCACTACTGGGACTCAAGCCTAATAAGGGAGATTCAAATATTCATGGGTATTTTTTTTAAAGGTGGGAGAATCATCTAATGACAAATCCAGCTCTTGGGCGGAGCGGGAGTTAGTGTCAGACTTTTACTGACAAAAACCCACTCCTGTTCCTTATTTGCCTTCGTCCCAGGGCTCCGGGTTTCGCTTTTACACTACCCAAACTTTCATAGCACTCATAGTAATGACCAATAAATTCTTACACAAAATTATTTCCTTTCCTATATGTTATTAGTTATCCATATAAAATCTCTCTTACACGGCAAAACAAATACATTCAAGTCGGTGTCTCCCATAAAAACGTCTCGGCAACGTTGGATGCGCGTGCGCCGGGTCAACGACCAGTCACCGCCGGACAGTGCGACTTTATATCCAATGAGTATACAGTATGGGAAGGGCTGCCAACGTTTTTTTTTTTTAATTATCGATTGATAATTTATAATTTGAGAAATACTCAACTTACGAAGGGCTATTTGGTTTTCTTTATGTATGTCGTCGTTTTTATCGTGTACGTCGAAGGACTGGTATTCTAATTTCCCTGCTGAGGTTTTCCCTTCGGATTGTAATTAAGTGTTTGAAGACACCCAGGCTAGAGTGATAAACTAGTGCGCCTCACCATCAACGATTGCATCACTGCTTACCATCACGTGAGGTCGCAGGTCAAGCACTAGTTCTTTTTATATAAAAAAAAAAGTTAATTAGATAATCTATATATTATTATATAAAAGCGAAATACCACTCACTGATTAATCACGAAATCACAGAAACTATAACACCTACAAACTTAAAATTTGGCAGGTAGGTTCCTTGTAGAGTGTAGACATCCGCCTGGACATGGATTTTCCGAAATTCACCCCCTAAGGGGATGTAACGGGGTCCAAAGTTTGTATGGAGAAACCGACTTCGCGCGGGTGAAACAGCTGGCAGAAGCTAGTAATAAATAAATGCTTAAATTAGAAATCGAGGGAATGAGTACCTACCTATACTTGATTTGAGAGAGAGAGTAAATACAGAGCAGAGAACACAAATACACACATACAAACAAACAAACAAACCAAACAAACAAACCAAACAAACAAACCAAACAAACAAACCAAACAAACAAACACAACAAACAAACAAATTGAAGTACATCAAGATACTAGTACAAGTTTCGTGCGTGTACCCCTATGAGAAATAGAGTACCTCATCATTCATCATCATTTCAGCCGATAGACGTCCACTGCTGGACATAGGCCTCCCCCAAATGTCGCCACAATGAACGGTCCTGTGCGTCTCGCATCCATCGGATTCCCGCAACCTTCACCAGGTCATCGGTCCACCTTGTTGGGGGCCTTCCAACACTGCGTCTTACGCGGTCGCCACTCCAGAACCTTTCGGCCCCAACGGCCATCTGTTCTGCGAGCAATGTGCCCTGCCCATTGTCACTTAAGTTTGGAAAGAGTACAGTACCATTTTTAGGGTTCCGTAGCCAAATGGCAAAAAACGGAACCCTTATAGATTCGTCATGTCTGTCTGTCTGTCTGTCTGTCTGTCTGTCTGTCTGTCTGTCCGTCTGTCCGTCCGTATGTCACAGCCACTTTTTTCCGAAACTATAAGAGCTATACTGTTGAAACTTTGTAAGTAGATGTATTCTGTGAACCGCATTAAGATTTTCATACAAAAATAGAAAAAAAGCAATAAATTTTGGGGGTCCCCATACTTAGAACTGAAACTCAAAATTTTTTTTTTCATCAAACCCATGCGTGTGGGATATCTATGGATAGGTCTTCAAAAATGATACTGAGGTTTCTAATATCATTTTTTTCTAAACTGAATAGTTTGCGCGAGAGACACTTCCAAAGTGGTAAAATGTGTGTCCCCCCCCCTCTAACTTCTAAAATAAGAGAATGATAAAACTAAAAAAAATATATGATGTACATTACTATAAAAACTGCCAACGAAAATTGGTTTGAACGAGATCTGGTCAGTAGTTTTTTTTTAGTACGTCATAAATCGTAAACCGCATTTTACCTTTCATTCAATCAACTCAAATATAAAAAAAAAAACATTTAATTTCATAAACATAAACCTTATAATTATGTACATACACCGTGAACCATTATTATGTTACTTGCTGCTACGGAACCCTCCATGGGCGAGTCCGACTCGCACTTGGCCGGTTTTTTTAGTGTAATTAAGTAACTTCGACGAGCGAGTTCGTGGAGCGTGATTGTTGTCAGATTTTTACTGACTAAAACCGACCTGTGTCTTTTAGTTGCCCTTAGCGGTCCAGGGCCACGGTAGCTCTTTTTTTTATTATTAATGATAGGCTCGCGTTTGACCACCATCTCACCTGATAGTAAGCGATGATGTGGTCGACGATGGAGCACGCTTGCCTAGAAGTAGCCTATTCACTCTTGACTTAAAGACCCCTAGTTGTAGCTATCAGGAAACACAGACTCCGGAAAGGAATTCCACTCCTTGGCTGTACGCACAGTAAATGTGTTCTCAAAACGCTTTGTGCGTATGGGTGGGATGTCTACCATGTACCGGTGGCGCAACGCCGTACGTCTGGTCGTCAGATGATGGAACGGACTTGGCGGAATTAGATTGTGCAATTCCAGTGCACACTCCCCGAAATGTAAATGATAAAAAACCGACAGGCTAGCAACTCGGCGGCGATGCCCAAGGCTTTGGAGATTCGACTCAACAAGTGAATCATTGCCGATGATTCTCTTGGCTCGCCTCTCAATCGACTCTAGCGCATCAAGCTGGTATTTGGCAGACCCGTCCCAAAGGTGACAGCCCTAAGTGTGACTGACTTTTTGTATGGTAAAGGTTGTCGATCTTAAATATAATAGGATATATGTATAGCATAGTTTTTGTACAAATAACGTGGTCCGATGTATTTTTGGCAGTGTTTTGATTAAATAGGTGTTGATAAGTTTTTTACTTGCCTTGTTCGGTAGTCTCGTTTATTAATCAATACTGTAGTCTTTTTTAGGGTTCCTTACCTAAAGGGTAAAAACGGGACCCTATTGCTATCACTCCACTGTCCGTATGTCTGTCACCAGGCTGTATCTCATGAACCGTGATAGCTAGACAGTTGAAATTTTCACACATGATGTATTTCTGTTGCCGCTATAACAATAAATACTAAATACAGAATAAAATAAATATTTGAGTGAGGCTTCGTTTCGATTCTCTTTTCGTTGATCGCCTCGAGTCGGCCACGCCTCCGATTCCTTTGTTCTGACGTCATCTCAACGCTCAGTCACGTGGTCAGAACAAAGGATCCGGAGGCGTGGCCAACTCGAAGTGATCAACGAAAAGAGGATCGAAACGAAACGCTTGTAACTTGGCTAGTGGGGCAAATAATTTTCATGATCAAAGTTAAAGATTTCCTTCACTTAGTTAGTTTTATTCTTTTGACTAGATTCTTGCTTCGCCTTCGCCTGTGTTTAAGTAGAAAACTATCCTAAACGAACATATACATCCGCGATAAAAAGTCTGTAACTTCGTTCTATTTCAGAACATGGTCTATCCGTGTACGTTTCTGCTTCTAAGTTTCATCCAAGTTTGTTCAGTCGTTTCAGCGTAAAGGAAACAAAAAACTGGGCAAATGCGAGTCGGACTCGCGCACTTAGGGTTCCGTACAAATTACCTATGTAAATAGTTCAATTTCCGAATGGAGTCTAGAAGATTTTTCCGAATCATAAATCGTATTTTGTTTTTGTGACGTAACTACAAATTTACAGTTTTCAGAATTTTTCCTATACTTATGCTATGAGACCATGCTTCATGCCAAATTTCAGGATTCTAGGACCCCGGGAAATACGCTATGAATTTTGATTCCCTTGAGAGTGTCGAAATATACGTTTTTTGCAACATAAACGGCCGTATCTTTTTTTTTTCGTTAACTTACAAATTTTATTTTTGCACAGCTTCAAGGGACCGCAAATCTGAGTATATGGTTTTAATTTCAACTTGGTACCTCCACGCGTTCCCGAGATATAGGGTCTTAACTGACAGACAGACGAACAACAAAGTGATCCGATCCTTAAGGGTTCCGTTTTTTCCTTTTGAGGTACGGAACCTTAAAAACTTACACAAGTACATACAAACTTTCGCCTTTATTGTAGATAATTGGTCGAGTGGAGAAGTCAAACTTACCGGTGGATGAAGGAAGCTGCTTGGAACGCGCGGTCGCTAACAGCACTGTCATGAGCAGAAGTCGCCACATGGTTCAGTCTGGAACAAAATAATAAATATTGTTAGTCAAACGTAAAGCGGGTTTAAGCGGGCCAACAGTTGCTCTAAGAGCCTGCGCACACTTGAGAAAAGACTGTCTTAGACCGAATTGTCTACGACGTCGCAGATTTTATTTCGTACAACACACTTTTTTTAGTGGAAAATTTTGCGATTTTGTGTGTGGGATAATTTTTTGTAAGTAGTTGTCTGGTGGTTTTAAAAGTTAATTCTAGTGGTAAGTTAGTGTAACTGTTGGCAACACTGGACGTCTCAAAACAATCTTGTCGCAGACAAGTCTGCGGTGTCGTAGACAAGTCTGCAACGTCGTAGACAATTCTGTCTAAGAAAGTCTTGTCTCAAGTGTGCGCAGGCCCTAAAGGGCCACAAGTCGTCGGAATTCAGGAGACGCACAGGACCGGTTATTATTTTATTTTATTTTATTTTAATAAGTACAGTGACAGACTACAGACTAAGAGAATCAGTACAGTTAAAACAACATACATACCATTGTACAAACTTAATATTAAGACACCTATCTTCTTCTGTATATTTGTGTGTACATGAATTATAAAATAAATACAGTACATAAATATGAAGTCCGAATATTACTGTACACAGCATTCAAAGTTCAATAATATGCTTTATTAGCAGGGGCGCCGACACCGTGGGTCCTTGGGTGCTCGAGCACCCATGAGAAATAAACAGTGGGTGTCGAGCACCCCTGAGAATAGACATCAAGAAACAAATCAGTAATCGCCTTTTAGGTTACGTATAAATTATAAATTTCTTGATAATAAAAACTAGTTTAATTTTTATATAATAAATAAATAAATATACTTACTTAATGGTTTCATTTTATATTTTTATCAATCATAATTAGTAATTAAGTACGCAGTACGTAAGTAGGATATTTATTTATTTGTCGGTCGATCAGTGTGCATTTCTCTTCTCACACTTCGCCACTTTTTCGAGTACATCACTTTTTCGAGTATGAGCACCCATGAGGTTTTCTAAAAGCCCCCTGTTCATTAGAGACAGTAAAGGTGAAGTAATTTGGAGAAGTTAATAAATGACACGAATGTAATTACAATTTATACAAACAATTTCTAAATTCGTTAAAACTGTTCAAGAAGAAGTCTACCTTAGGACATATTGTATTATATTGATTGCACATTCTGGATAACGGGTTATTCTCAGAAACATTATTGTTACTAGCGGGAATACTGAATAATTGTGGAGTGAGTATTATTATGACGACACTTTAGGCATATTATGTCCAACAGTGGACGTCGGTGGGCACTTATGGAACGTCAGAAGCTAGTGCACAGTTCCAATTTGTCGTTTCCTATGGAGAAGAACCGGCAAGAAACTCCATGGTTACTCTCTTAAAAATAATGTTATAAAAAATAGTAAAATAAAGTAATATCAATAAACGCACAGGTATACGAATAAGTATCACACTAACACTTGCAACCATTCTCACCCTTCTCACATGCACTCACACACTCACCTACAAAACAACACTACACTCACTACACCACACTCTACCCAAACTACTGAAATTTTGTTAAACATATAGTTTAGTTACCATAAACTATTGTCTTTGTTACCGTACCTACTGAATATGGATTGAAAGAGACTGGACCCCATAACACAGGGAATCCTAGTGTGGGGTTCAGGGCCTCATCTACGTTTGTAAAAAAATTTAATGAGACAATAAATAATTTTTAATTTTAATTATTTTTTTTATTTTTTACAATATTTCCATATTACAATATTAATAGTAATCTTATTAAATAAACAACAATAGTTACATAACAAGGTCAGGCAGGCCCTAGCAGCGAATGGTAGCCAACACCAACCGTTGGTGAAAGGACCCAGCCTTGCCGATTATACAGCTGATGCGATTTGGTCAAGTTTCAATGCATTTAAGTACGTTAAGTATAATTTTTGTAAATATAAAACAAACAAGGTAGAAAACTTTTTTTTTTATAATTGACTAACTATATCTTTTGCGGCTTCGCCCGCGTACCTATGTAAGCTGCTTTATTCCTGAGTGACATAGGCTATATTCTCAGGAATAAAGCTGCTTTCTATCGGTGAAAAAATTTAAGCAATCAGCCCCCCTAGCCAAGTTACAACCGTGTTGTTTCGATTCTCTTATCGTCGATCGCCTCGAGTAGGCCACGCCTCCGATTCTTTTATTCTGACATCATCTCAACGCTCAGTCACGTGGTCAGAACAAAGGAATAGGAGGCGTGGGCGACTCGAGGCGATCAACGAAAAGAGAATCAAAACGGTTGTAACTTGGCTAGGGGGCAGACCAGTATTTTCAGAGATTACGTCTTACAAACAAAAAACAAACTTACCTCTTTACAATATTAATGTAGATTATTGATGGGCTCACGATAGACCACTATCTCACCTGATGAAAAGCGACGATGTGGTCGACGATTGAGCACGCTTGCCTAGAAGTAACCTATTCACTCTTGACTTAAAGACCTCCAGGTTGTAGCTATCAGGAATCACAGACTCCGGCAGGGAATTCCACTCCTGAGCTGTACGCACAATGAATGCGTAGCCAAAACGGTTTTTAGCGTAAAGGGTGGGATGTCAACCATGATCATTACCATCGGTGGCGCATACGAGTGTCGTCAGGGGGTGAGCCCTGAAAACGCTGGCGTGATGACTTGATTGACTGGAGAAGTTCACCAGTTTCATAACCCTGGCAAGTAGCGTAGCTAAGCGTGGGCAAAGCGGCCCCTCACCCACGGTCTCGCACTAAATAAGGCCTCGTACAATAGAGAGCTCTTCAAGAGCGAGTTTTTTTAAATTATTTTTATTTATTTATTTTCCCTTCACAAAGTTTTCTTATGCTAGCTTTTAACAATGCTTGCAATTTGGAGCTAACTTTGTGAAGGACTGGTGCCTGAAGCAGGTATGTACAACAACCTGTATTACAGGTCACCAGGGCCTCAAGTCTGCTATTACAAAAGTGTCAGAATGGTCTATCATTGATTTCATAATTGTTGATTTTGACAAGTTTGGTAATCTACTAATATAATGGCGTCATTATGACTTGCCAATGGTCAACCACTGACACTCCATTGAAAGAAATGGCATAGAATGGTATTCTCGAACATATTGACGAAAAAATGTCTGACGTATGCGGTAATCTGCTAAAATTTTGACAGTTCTTTTGATCAGTGTCCAGTTATTGCTTTTAATTTGTTACGAGACAGCCCGATATTGTCATTCTACCACAACTCTAGTACGAGACCATGACCGATCAGTGATCGATCATTATGAATTAGCAGATTACCAACTTTTAGCAAACTGACAATGGGATCGTGTTGGAATAACGAATTTATAAAAATAGCAGACTTGGGCCCCAGGACTCTCCCGCGGCCAGTAAGCTAGAAAGAGTTTAGCATTTCACAGCGAGCAAAAGTGGAAGCAAAGTTTAAAAAAAAGACAAAATTTTATAATTGTCATGCTAACGTTTTTAACCACCATTTCACCTGTTAGTAAACGGCAATGTAATCAAAACAGTGTTCGACTTCGACAGAACCAGTGTTTACAGTGTTCAACCCAGTAGTTGCGACAGTCGAGTCGTGGTCTCGTTTTCGAATTTGTGAAAGAAATAGACCCCACTGATGCGTCTTCGCCCACGTCTAAATTAGTCCACCCTACGCCTCTGCCTGGGTTATTGAGTGAGCCTGTCTTTTTCTGGAAGCCAGACATTCTAAGAAATATTGTGTAGTGGCAGATATTGATTCGATGTATCAATCAATCTTTTTAACCGACTTCAAAAAAAAGGAGGAGGTTATCAATTCGGTTGCATTTTTCTTTTTCTTTTTATCATCATTTTTTTTTTTTTTTTTTTTTTAATGTTTGTTACCTCAGAACTCCGTCGTTTATGGACCGATTTGCAAAATTTTTTTTTCCCTTTATAGGATATGCTTCCAGATTGGTCCCATTTTTTTCAAAATCCAGTTCTGATGATGGAATCCATGAGGAATCGAGGGAACTCCTCAAAAATTATAGGCAACCCTATGGTAATTTTAGTATTTATACACCGATTGCATCCTAACTCGTTCGAGATTTATCTTCCATCTACCCACATTTTGTATCTTTATTCTACCGTTTTTTCTTTTTTGTTTTCTCTCTGTCGTTGCATTTTGTTTTATTCGTCTATTATTTATTTTTTACACTTTTAACAAACACACTATCTTACACATATTTATTATAATTAACGCAACATTATTTTGATGGTTTATATTATTTAAGTATGCATCACCGATGCATATATATATATTACACTCCAAAACTGTTTTACGTCCGTTGCGTCACAACCACAGGTTCAGTTGAAAACCAGCGTCAGGCACTAGTTGTCTGACATTCATGCTGAACTGGACCTATTTTGGTGCAGCCGTGAGGCACACAACTACATTTTTTTGCTTCTTGTTTTTATTTTTGTTTCGTGTTTACCTATATTGTGTTTGTGCCTTGTGCTGTACCAAATAAATTCTTTTTCTTTCTTTCTTATTTTCTTCAAGAACTTAAGCATTTACAGTCAAAAAGTAACATTTGATGAAGTGGAACTGATGAAGAAGACCAGAAATGGTCAACGGAACTTCATACTCAAATAGATATCACATTGAAGATATAGTTAAGCGACTATGACAATACAAATAAATGAATGATTCTGAATAGTTACGTTGAAAATGGTATCATCGAAGTGATCTGATGATGATGATGGAGCCGGAAGGTAGGCACTGGAACTCCGTAATTAATCAATGTATCCTAGCCGTGTTTGGGCTTATTAGAATTGTCGTGAGATGCTCTTTGGCTATAAGGTACTATCGAACTGATCTGATGATGGAGCCGGAAGGAGGAAGGTAGGCACAGCAACTTTATAATAAAACAATGTAACCTAGCAGTATTTGGGTTAATTGGAATTGTCATTAGAAATATGCACTCTGTTTATAAGTGTATCGCAACTAAAAAGTGTGAAATAAAAACTTTTTAGAAAAAAAAATAACCGACTTCACTAAAAAAAACACTAAAAGGATCAAAATAACTTTAATTTCGGAAGTCGGTGTTAAATAAGAAACAAACAATACCGAGAAACACCGACATCCGAAATTAAAGTTATTTTGATCCTTTTAGTGTTTTTTTTAGTGAAGTCGGTTATTTTTTTTTTCTAAAAAGTTTTTATACTGTCTGATATTGAACTGCAAAAAATGAACGAAAATACCAAATGGAGTATAGCTAGAGATGTTGGTGTAATAAAATAAAATTTAACAAAGTCGTGGCGAATTTGATCGAACGACGATAAAACAGCGTTTTGCCTCGTCTTTTATCCCGCGTACATCGAAGGACTGAAACAATTTGCCTACTGCGGTCTTCCCGCCTGATTATAATTTAGGAATCTTCAAAGCTAGAGTGAATAGGCTCTTAATAAACTAGTGCGCTTCACCATCAACGATTACGTCACTGCTTACCATCAGGTGGAATCGCAATCAAGCACTAGTTTATATCAATTAAAAAAAAACTAGGCAAGAGTCAGTTAGACTCGCGCACTGAGGGTTCCGTACAAACTTACGTATGTAAATAGTTCAATTCCCGAATGGAGTCTATGATTTTTCCGAATCGCAAAAAAGTTTTTTTTATGACGTAACAACAAATTATCTGTTTTCAAATTTATTCCTCTAACTATACTTTAAGGCGACGGCGACAGCTGAATTATAAATACAAACGTAATACCAAAATCATTTGCAGATGGAGCATATTTCCACCATATTATGTTCGGCAAAAATAAAGCAAATAATGAACATACCTAATTTTACTAACAATATTGCAATACGCTCACATACACACACAGCTGCGCACTGCGTCAGTCGCTCACTTGTTTTTTGTCAAACAGAGATAGCTATATTCCGCGATACGCGTCAACTTGCAGTTGCAAGCGGCTTACGCCGGGCTCTTAAGACCTTGCTTTATGCCTAATTTCAGTATTCTGGGTCAACGGGAAGTACCATATGAATTTTGATTTCTTTGGGAGGGTCGAAATGTAGGTACGTTTTTTGCGACATAAACGGTCGTATCTTTTTTTTTTCTTTAATTTAGAAGTTTGATTTTTTTTACAGCTTCAAGGGACCGCAGACCTGAGTATATAGTTTCAATTTCAACTCGATACCTCGACGCGTATTCGATATAAAGGGTCTTGACAGACAGACATACAGATGGACAACAGAGTGATCCTATAAAGGTTCCGTTTTTTTCCTTTTGAGGTACGGAACCTTAGAAAAAAAGAAAACTCTTTGATTATAATTCGTATGTGACTTACATAATTCAGTTGCAAGGACCACACGCTAACTGATAAGAGAGCAATATATAATAATGTAATAATATGACATGAATTGGTTACATTATCTCAAGTGAAAGGGAACAAGCCTTACTTACCGATTAAGCTGATACAGCTTTGAACAACATTCTACTCGAATAATCAGCTTTTAATCATAAATCTGGGTCTGTCAATGAAAATTGGTACAGAATTTATTACTAAGAACCTTCTTAAAAGTTGTCTGTGAAAAAATCGCTTTTAGCGATAGGACCGCCTGTTTATTTATTTAATACTTTATGCACACAAAAGTACAGAGGCGGACTTAATGCCTTAGGCATTTTCTACCAGTCAACCATTGGGTGATGCAGAGAAAAGTAGTGGTAGGTGCAATAAAAAAGAGAGAAAAAGGCGAATACAGGAATAGATTTACTTATAGACCATAGAATAATTACAATTATACAATATACACTACATATGTACATACACTAAAATACATAAACAATTGGTCGAAATCGACAATAGGAAAACATTAACGCTGTGATGATACTCAGCGCTTTGGGAACATATTTATTATGCGTACAGGCCAAGGAGTGGAATTCCCTGCCGGAATCTTTGTTTCCTGATAGCTACAACCTAGGGGTCTTTAAGTCAAGAGTGAATAGGTTACTTCTAGGCAAGCGTGCTCCATCGTCAGCCACATTATCGCACCATAGGGTGAGATAGTGGTCAAACGCGAGCCTACGCATAATTATTAAAAAAAAGGGCAAGTGTGAATTGGACTCGCGCACTGAGGGTTCTGTATAAACTTTACCTATGAAAACACTTCGATTCCCGAATTGAGTTACAAAGATTTATCCGAATCGCAAAATAAGTTTTTTTTTTGTGACGTAACTACAAATTTACAGTTTTCATATTTTTTCCTATACTTGAGTTATGGTTTTAATTTCAACTCGATACCTCCACGCGTTCCCGAGATAAAAGGTCTTGACAGACAGACAGACAGACCGACGGACGGACAACAAAGTGATCCTATAAGGGTTCTGTTTTTTCCTTTTGAGGTACAACCCTAAAAAAACTTTTTAGAAAAAAAAAATAACCGACTTCACTAAAAAAAACACTAAAAGGATCAAAATAACTTTAATTTCGGATGTCGGTGTTTCTCGGTATTGTTTGTTTCTTATTTAACACCGACTTCCGAAATTAAAGTTATTTTGATCCTTTTAGTGTTTTTTTTAGTGAAGTCGGTTATTTTTTTTTTCTAAAAAGTTTTTATTTCACACTTTTTAGTTGCGATACACTTATAAACAGAGTGCCTATTTCTAATGACAATTCCAATTAACCCAAATACTGCTAGGTTACATTGTTTTATTATAAAGTTGCTGTGCCTACCTTCCTCCTTCCGGCTCCATCATCAGATCAGTTTGATAGTACCTTATAGCCAAAGAGCATCTCACGACAATTCTAATAAGCCCAAACACGGCTAGGATACATTGATTAATTACGGAGTTCCTGTGCCTACCTTCCGGCTCCATCATCAGATCAGTTCGATAGTACCTTATAGCCAAAGTGCATCTCATGACAATTCTAATGAGTCCAAACACGGCTAGGTTACATTGATTAATTACGGAGTTCCAGTGCCTACCTTCCGGCTCCATCATCATCATCAGATCACTTCGATGATACCATTTTCAACGTAACTATTCAGAATCATTCATTTATTTGTATTGTCATAGTCGCTTAACTATATCTTCAATGTGATATCTATTTGAGTATGAAGTTCCGTTGACCATTTCTGGTCTTCTTCATCAGTTCCACTTCATCAAATGTTACTTTTTGACTGTAAATGCTTAAGTTCTTGATGAAAATACTAAAATTACCATAGGGTTGCCTATAATTTTTGAGGAGTTCCCTCGATTCCTCATGGATTCCATCATCAGAACTGGATTTTGAAAAAAATGGGACCAATCTGGAAGCATATCCTATAAAGGGAAAAAAAAATTTTGCAAATCGGTCCATAAACGACGGAGTTCTGAGGTAACACACATAAAAAAAAAAAGATGATAAAAAAAAAAAAAATACAACCGAATTGATAACCTCCTCCTTTTTTTGAAGTCGGTTAAAAATACACCTAGGAACACTACATAAAACTGACAATGTCCAATGACTGCATTGGCAACCTGCATATTCATTTTATTTGTGTCTTATGCAAAAAAGATCACGTTTGCTTTCAAGGACAATGGAATAGAAACAGCACGAAAACGTGGACATACGCAATGTTGGTGACTGTCGTTGATAATACTGGACGTGCCTTAGTATTTAGTTATTTATTTCTAAAGTTATAATAATAATTATAATATACCACGATACCACGTTCCATTAAAAGGAGAGGGCCATTCCAGAGGCCCCTTTGACGCTTTTGATAAATGATAAATGATCATTTATCATTTATCAAAAGCGTCAAAGGGGCCTCTGCGAGTTGGTTTCGACTCCTCGTACGCCTTCCAAAGGTCCAGGACCCCAGGGTTCTGAGATATAATAACCCATAATAATAATATTGCACAACTATCACACAACGCTATCTAGTCCCAAACTAAACAGAGCTTGTGCTGTGAGTACTATACTACTACAACTGATAATCTTATTTATAATTTCTAAACACAATACATATTACAGGTAAATTGCACCCAGACATAGAACAAAATGATCGTGCTCATCACACAAACATTTATCTTGGGTGGGAATCGAACTCACGACCTCTGGCATAGCAGTCAGAGCCACTAACCACTAGAGCAACAGGCCAGTCATTAAGATATTGGCATGGTGAACTTAATTGACTTGACTGGCCTGTTAGGTATAGTTTTAAAGATCTAAGCATACATTAGGGACAGACAGCGAGAAGCGACTTTGTTTTATACTATGTACGTGATAGATCAATTCCTGTAAATAGCTTCGTGAGTGGTCTACAATACACAAATACAACACCTTAAAATATAGTTTAAAACAATATAATAAAACAAACAAGCTCTACTTCCTTATTTGAACGAAATAAAAGTGTAACAGTTTTGTATAACAGTTCACCGCAACACTTGTTCAAATAATATTACATTGCGTAACTATACGTAAAAGTATTGCAAACGTTATGTATGGGACCAATAATTTCGAACGGTTCGGCAATGAACTAATGAGGTGTCAGCCACATAACAAACAGGCCACAGGCCATAAAATGGGGGCAGAAGAACCACCTAATCACCACTAACTCCACCTCCCACCTTCGGTTGTAGTTTTACCACCTATTCTCTGGTAGATATCGCGATGTCAGCGATAAGACCGCCATTGTACCCATAGATTTAAGTTATTGTAAAAATATTGCGGACGTAATGAATGGGACCAATAATTTGGAACGGTTTCGGCAATGACCTCATAGGTGTCAGCTGTATAGCGAACGGGACAGCATAAAATGGGGGCAGAAGAACCACTTGACCGTGCTCTAGGGTAAAAGTCTGACACCCCTCGTTCCAGAGATGGTGTCAGAATTTTATTGACAAAATCCAGCTGTGTCCTGCTGATTACCTACTGGATACCTCCTGATTTTTTTTGCAGATTCAAAACTGTACAGTCTAACTGGGTAAATAGGAACACAGGGGTGAATAGAGGCAACAATTTTAAGAGTAATTTTATTTTAACAGTTTTTTTCCTGCATTTAAGTTTTTTTTTTTAATTCATATAAACCAGTGCTTGACTGCGATCCCACCTGATGGTAAGCAGCGATGCAATCATTGATGGTGAGGCGCACTAGTTTATTAAGAGCCTATTCACTCTAGCCTTGAAGACACCTAAATTATAGTTGGACGGGAAGACCGCAGCAGGCAAATTGTTCCAGTCTTTCGATGTACGCGGTATAAACGACGAAGCGAAACGCTTAGTCCGGACCGTTGAAGTTTCAACAACGTAAGGGTGGATACTCGCCGTACGTCGGGTTGTCCGATGGTAGAAAGGAACCCCAATTACCCCAACTTATTCATTCAATGTAACAAAAGTCGATGTTTTGATAGGAATCAAGAATATAAATATTGTTTATTGTTTCTATTCACCCCTGCGTTCCTATTGACCCCGTTTGATGGTACCTTGCCTATATTTATCTAGCTGATTACATAACCCAATAAAAACTACACTACCAATTACAAAACACATACAAAATTTCGTAATCAAGCAGCTGTAAATATAAAAAGCTCGCCATACATGGTCTAAATTCTCCAGCTGTACCTACCTGTCAATAAGCGGTTCATTTTAACTGGGACACACTTGTGTACGACTATATGTATTAGTCGTTGCGACACCTCTAGTTTATCTTGTTGGAGTATGTTTAGCTGTGAGATTAGTACATAGACAACTGGAATATTGCAAACCCTTAACAGAGGCGCCGGCTATTAGAAAACCTCATTGGTGCTCATGCTCATTTGATGGACTCGAAAAAGTGGCGTACTGTGAGATGAGAAATACACTGATCGATCGACAAATAAATAAATGTCCTACTTACATACTGCGTAGGTACTTAATTACTAAATATGTTTAATAAAAATATAAAATGAAACCATTATATAAAAATTAAAGTAGTTTTTAGTATCAAGAAATATTATAATTTACAATACGTAAACTAAAAGGCGATTACTGATCTGTTTCTTGATGTCTATTCTCAGGGGTGCTCGAGCCCCCGAGCACCCACGGAGTCGGCGCCCCTGACCCTTATACACCCTGATACACCCCAATTAAAAATTTAAGTTACAAATTTAAACCCTGAAATTTTACTTAAATGCACTTAGGCAGTTTTTTTTTTTTCAGAAATTAGTTAAATCCTAATTGGAGGTAAATAGTAGGGTCGTGGGGCTATTTGGACCGGGACCGCGGTTATTTGTAGTCCCAAAATACTTCTTCTTCGTCTTCTTTTGTGTCGATCGGACTCAAATTTGGTCCGACCAATATTTAGCCACCTGGACAGCTCTGTCGTTGGCATAAGTCGTGGAAGGTGCAGGTAGTGGTGCATGCTGGGCAGGAAAGGAGGTGAAGCATATCCTGGGAAGGTGCTCCACACTGGCACTGTGTTTGCGATGCGTCAAGGATTCCCCATTTGGCCAGGCTATCTCTGCAGCGGCCAACCTGAGCCTGCAGTCGGTTCAGAGATTTTCAGATTGGCCACTGCAGTTCGTGTCCCAGTGGCAGATGTTCTGCCGGAGTGTCCTAGAACAAAAAATTCGAAGACATGTGACATTCACTAATCCGCACTGGGCTCGCGTGGTGGATTACGACCCATTCCCTCTCCTAGAGTCCCAGCAGTGGGAACAGATTAAAAAGGCTGATTATGCTTTGCTTATGCTATGTACTCCGGGGCCCTGGGACGAAGGCAAAGAAGGAGCAGAAGTGGGTTTTAGTCAGTAAAAGTCTAACACGCCCTTTCGCGCCACCCAGAGTGAGAGAAGTCATTTGATGATTTCCCACCTTAAAAAAAGCCCTAGCCGGCATCGTTCCTAAGGGACCCTTACCTTATGCTGATAGCTCTTTGAGAACCACTATTTATCCCCCTGAGGAACATCACTATTCGAAACTCCTACGTAACAGAGAAAACTGAAAGTAACCGGTCACCCAACTCCCCTGGGACTCAGCCGTAACGGAGCGGACGTGACGTCAGCAGACCTCATATTATATTTCTGAACACGTCACACTCCACTTGATGGACAGTTCCTACTTCCGGGAGAAGTATTGTATTAATTACTGGTGAGACATCTTTAGTTTTATGGCTACTAACTGCTGCCTGCGGCTTCGCCCGCGTAATAATATAAAATATAATAATATTCCACAACTTTCACACAACGCCATCTAGTCCCAAGCTAAGCAGAGCTTGTGTTATGAGTACTAGACAACTGATAAACATACTTATATATTTCTAAATACATACATATTATATATAAATTACACCCAGACACAGAACAAATGATCCTGAGTAACCTAACTTACGAGTACCGTGATAAAAAGTATGCAGTCAGAGAGTGACCGCGCTTTAGCTCCTGTTATCCTCTTAAATATTGGCATATCTAATAAATGTCTAATATTAAACGTCTATATATAATGTTATTAAATGTATCAAAATATTAACATATTTACACATTCTCTCTCCCTCCATCTTTTTCGTCGTGAGGAAACCGGCATGTCCTAGAACCAAAAATTCAAGACATGTGACATTCACCAACCCGTACTGGGCCTGCGTGGTGGATTACGGCCCATTCCCTCTCCTAGAGAGGAGGCCTGAGTCCCAGCAGTGGGAACATTAGAAGGCTGATTATGCTTATGCCATCTTTTTATCTTTTTTTTTTTACTTGCATGCCTATGTTTACTATTAATTACTTTTCGGTATTAACAGCTTAGAATAGCGCATTGTTAAATATAACTCATAGTATGTTGTGCAAAGACATGTGACATTCACCAATCCGCACTGGGCCCGCGTGGTGGATAACGGCCCATTCCCTCTCCTAGAGAGAGGAGGCCTGAGTCCCAGCAGTGGGAACATTAAAAGGCTGATTATGCTTATGCTTATGCTTATGTTGTGCAAAATGTCGTAGGTTATACATTTATAATTTCTGCATATTTATAACTTCGTATAAGATTTTAATGTATAACTGTTATTTTTCCCGAATAAAATAAAATAAAAAATAAAATGTCCTTTTCATTCCGAATACACGCAAACGACTTTATAATAAAATAAATATTTTGTCATAATTGCATAAATAAGGCAACAAAATGAATGTGCTTAACAAAAGTTTTACTTTAATAAATAATGTAAAGAATTGTGAAAATAATGCTTGCAATAATAATAAAAACTGGTCAAGTGCGAGTCGGATTCGCCTACGGCAGGTTTTGTACCAATTATTAGGGTTCCGAGATTCTGTAAATATTTTTATTAGGCGTCCACGTGTTGCCGTTATTAATATCGAACAAAAAACGGCAAAAATATCGTATCGTATATATTTAAGTGGGGCTCCTATACACGTTTGTTGTATAGGAGCCCCACTTAAATATTTATTTTATTCTGTTTTTAATATTTGTTGTAATAGCGGCAACAGAAATCATCATCTCTGAATTTAATAATTTCAACTGTCTAGCTATCACTGTTCATGAGATACAGCCTGGTGACAGACAGACAGACGGACAGTGGAGGAGTCTGATTGGATAGGGTAAGGAAGGGGAAGAAGGTATTATTAGGGTAAGGATTTTTCAAATAAAGCCGAAATAAAAAAAAATATTCAGAAACGTTTATTTCAAATGGACCATTTACAGGCACTTTCGAATTGTCATAATGTCGGTCAGTCAAAAAAACTGGGCAAGTGCTAGTCGGACTTGCGCACTGAGGGTTCCGTACAAACTTGAAAGGTAAAATGCGGTTTACGATTTATGACGTACTAAAAAAAAACTACTGACCAGATCTCGTTCAAACCAATTTTCGTTGGCAGTTTTTATAGTAATGTACATCATATATTTTTTTTAGTTTTATCATTCTCTTATTTTAGAAGTTAGAGGGGGGGGGACACACATTTTACCACTTTGGAAGTGTCTCTCGCGCAAACTATTCAGTTTAGAAAAAAATGATATTAGAAACCTCAGTATCATTTTTGAAGACCTATCCATAGATACCCCACACGCATGGGTTTGATGAAAAAAAAAATTTGAGTTTCAGTTCTAAGTATGGGGACCCCCAAAATTTATTGCTTTTTTTCTATTTTTGTATGAAAATCTTAATGCGGTTCACAGAATACATCTACTTACAAAGTTTCAACAGTATAGCTCTTATAGTTTCGGAAAAAAGTGGCTGTGACATACGGACGGACAGACGGACAGACAGACAGACAGACAGACAGACAGACAGACAGACAGACATGACGAATCTATAAGGGTTCCGTTTTTTGCCATTTGGCTACGGAACCCTAAAAAGTGAAGCTAGATTGCACGTTCTAAAGCGTAGATCTTTATGGAGAAGAACGTGCAAGAAACTTCATGGACATTCTTTTAAATCATAGTATGAGTTACATATATATACGGTACGGAACCCTAAAAAGGCTCAGACACAAAGTGAAAATTGTTAGGTATTAAATAAATGAAATGAATGAAAAAAATATATAACAATGGTCAAAAAAAAATTGTAACAAGAAATGTTCTCACTAATTTTGTATTACTGGGTTTTTTATCTATGAAATTGCCGTTTTATGAAACTGCGTAATTTGAACTGTGATATTTTTATATAATTTGAAATTATAAGTTGAAATAAATTTTATATTTAAGGCACTTCTTGTTTCAAAATTTGTTATTCATTTGTTTCTTTGGCTTTTGTTTTCTATATAAGTACATATATATATATATATATATATATATAAGTATAATAAGTACAAGGAGAAACTGACTGACTGACTTATCAACGCAACGCAACTACTGGGACTAGGAGCGTGAAATATTGCACAAGGTTGTCTTTTATGACGTAGGCGAGCACTAAGAGTGGATTTTTCTAAAATTTCTCCTTAAAGGGATGATAGGGGGGTCTAGAGTTTGTATAGAGAGACCTACTTGCACGAGGGCGAAGGTCGCTGGCAGAAGCTGGTTATCTCATATGTATTTAAGTAGTAAAAAAAACTGGGCAAGTGCGAGTCGGACTCGCGCCCTGAGGGTTCCGTACAAACTTACTCCGAATGGAGTCTCGAAGATTTTTCCGAATCGCAATTTTTTTTTTGTTGTGTCGTAACAACAAATGCAGTTAAGTAAAACTGCATTTGTTCTTTATAACTTAGCTAAAAAAATGAATTTAAATTCCTTGATGACAGCCTATCATGGTTTGGTTGCCTCATTGTTAAGATTTGGTGTCATATTTTGGGGAAATTGCAGCGAGAGGGAACGCATATTTCGAGCGCAAAAGCGTTGCCTTAGGTCAATGACTGGTCTTAAGGTGACAGAAAGCTGTCGACCAGTTTTCAAATCTCTCAAAATTCTGACTTTCCCATCGTTGTATATACTAGAGGTTGCAATATTCGTTAGAACGAATCTGCACTTATTTACGCCAATGAGTAATATAAGGCAACACTTAAGAGTAATAAGGGCCCAATATAAAAATCAACTATATACCGGTGGTCATAAAACTGCTTTATTAAAAAAGAGTATTTTACACATGGGTCCCATTATTTATAACACTTTGCCAAGAAATTTAAAGGAATTACCTATAGTAATGTTTAAAAAGCAATTAACAAAACTTTTACTGGACAAGTGTTACTACTCAATCAAAGAATTTCTGTATGACAAGACAATCAAGTAAAATGTTGCTCCTTCAATGTGATTTTTTTTTTCCATGTCATTGGTTCCTAATAGTATTTTATTATTTCATTTCATATGACATTGTATTCTATTTGATGACATTTTATCATTTGTATGACATTTTATTATTTGTATGACATGGTATTATTTCAAGCATGACATCGTATTATTTTTATGACATTATATTCGATTTTTTTTATGACATTGTATTGAAATTTTTTTATGACATTGAATTTGAATTTATATGACATTTTATCTGAATTTGTATGACATATCACATAATTGAACGATTAAGTTAATGAGCTGACAATTTTTTAACTTTTTTTTTTAATATTCTCCTTATTTACTATAAAATATGAATATTTTGCATGCCGTAAGGCAAAATGTATTGGGACAATCAACAATTATAACACCTTATCTGTATACCTACATTATTAGCAAATAAATGATTATTATTATTATCTTTATTTCATTTACATAAACATATTAGTTACATTTTTAAATATTTCAAAAATAAAAAATAAAACATTTAAAAATATAAAAAACAGTATCCCACCGGTATCGGGAACAGGGTCCAAGCTACCGGCGGTCAGGGCTCCAGAGAAAGGAACCTCCTAACAATGCGAGCCGTGTCCAGGAGTACCGCTTTCTGAATCAAGCCCTTGATCCAGTCGCCTAACGCGAGCCTCCTAAGGTGTTGGTCGAGGCTCTTGGCTATTAAGCCATTGCCCGACACGACTATCGGTACAATGATCGCCGAGTCCACATCCCACATGTCGACAACCTCGCGAGCCAAGTCAATATACTTGATTTTTTTATCTTTCTCGGCTTTCACGAGGTTCTCGTCATGCGGAACGGATATGTCAACAATCATTGCACGCCTCTCGCTTCGGTCCACCACCACTATATCAGGCTTATTGGCTACAATAGTCCTGTCAGTGATGATGGACCGATCCCAGTACAAAGTGATATGACCATTATCAAGAACTGGATCGGGCTCGTACCTATAGTACGGCACTTCCGATTCCACAAGAGAGTATTTCAGAGCAAGTTGCTGATGGATAATCCTGGCTACAAGGTTGTGTCTATGCAAGTACTCTCCGTTAGCTAGACGAGAACAACCAGAGATAATGTGACGAATTGATTCTCCCGGACGGTGACATGCCCGACATATGTCAACCGTGCCGTCCTTCACAATAAATCTCCGGTAGTTATTCGTCATGATAACTTCGTCCATAATTGCACAGACAAAACCTTCGGTTTCCCCAAAGAGGTCACCGGAACGCAGCCAGGCTACGGACGCCAATTGGTCTACATCGGGCCCGTGAAGGGCCCGGAAGAAGCGTCCGTGAAGTTCCTTGCTCTGCCATACTTCCCTGCGATCGTTAGTGTCAAGCACTACCGGTTTGCGCCAGTTCTCATTAGCCAGGGAGAGCGGGGTAAGTCCCTTGTCCACTGTCACTACATCTCGATGCATACCCACGTCGGCAGCTAGGAAATATTCCCTGAGACTGCATACCTCGCGGTTGTGTAAGGTCTTAGCATTTAAAAAACCTCGACCCCCACACTTCCGCGGGATATACAATCTCATCACCGACGATCGTGGGTGATGCATTCGATATGCAGTCAGCAGTGTGCGGACCTTCCTATCCAGGGCGTCAAGTTCCGTTTGAGTCCATTTGAGTACGCCGAAAGAGTACATCAATACCGGCATGACCCAACCGTTGAAGGCGCGCACCTTGTTTCCGCCTGAAAGAAGGCTATTGAATACCTTCTTCAGGCGTCCAAAGAAACGCTCCTTCAACGATTGCTTCATGTCAGTGATATTGATGCCTAGAGCTTCCGACATACCCAAATACTTATAGGTTTCGGTTGGAGAGAGGGATCTCAGGTTTATGAAATCCGTGAGTTGAGTGCCCACGGATTCCACAACCTCCCCTCGCTTTACATGCATGACCGCACATTTGTCCACACCAAACTCCATCCTGATGGCACTACTGAAGGTTTCAGTTACCTTCAGTAGCTCCATCAGTTGCAGATTGTTGGGGGCAAAAAGTTTCAGGTCATCCATGTAAAGTAGGTGAGATATTACCTGACCACCTCTCTTCAACCGATAGCCTAGACCTGAATTCTCCAGCAGTGTGCTTAGAGGATTCAAGGCTAGGCAAAACCAAAGTGGACTCAAACTATCTCCCTGGAATATACCTCGCTCGATCCTTACAGGTTCGCTATTCCTCTGGGTATGTCGACATCCTGGATAGCGGAGGACCGTACTCCATTGCCTCATACACGACATCAGGAAGGTGCGTAGTGTTGTATCAATTTTATACAATTCCAGCACCCTCATGAGCCATGTATGAGGAACAGAGTCATAGGCCTTCTTATAATCTATCCAACATGTCGACAGATCCTTTCGGGAACGTCGAACCTGTTGGCTAATGGTCATATCAATGAGGAGCAGCTCCTTAGTACCGCGGGACCCGTTCCTACATCCATTCTGAGAAGGTGACATGATTAAATTTTTGTCAATATGACTATTAATTTTGCTTCTCAGTATGGATGTAAGAACTTTATAGACCGTCGGCAAACACGTGATCGGTCTATAATTTTTAGGTTCCGCAGTACTACCTGACTTATGGAGCAGGTGGGTTATTCCTGTTGTTAGGAACTGGGGTAGCGACCCTGACTCTAAGGCAGACTGGAACTGATATGCCAAGCGAGCGTGCGATCTTGTAAACCACTTAATCCAGAAATTGTGCAGCCCATCCGGCCCTGGAGATTTCCAGTTTGGCAACGGACGGACTGCACGAGCTACATCTTGGGGGCTGATGTCAATTGCCCCCATTTGTGGTATTGGATCGCACGCACGCTCGACCTCTCGAGTCCAGTCACCCTCGGTGTGACTGACAGGCACCGACCAGATGCTGCGCCAGAATGAACTCATGGCGTCATCATCCGGGAGGCACGCATCAGTCACACATTGGTCCGGTCTCTCCCAAGCCCTATAAACCCACCTTTCATTACTCCGGAATGTGCGATTCTGGGTGTATCGGTCCACTCGCCGCTTATACCTGCGGATACGGTTTGCCCATGCATACACCTTCTGCTTCAGGAAGTCGATGCGCTCCGTGACACGGGACATATAGTCTCGGGGGCTGATGTCAGTCCCCGAAAACGCCCGTCTCACAAAGCGCATCACTCTTGGGCGAGTGTTGCCCTCCCTGAAACAGATTAGTTTGCCGATGAGTGCTCTGGCCCCACCAATACGACGCTCGATCCTGCACTGCCAAGCCGGCACGGCTGGTTTCGGTCGTGTAGCTACGTCACAGTTTGGAAACTTGACGTGAGCTAAACGACATGCCGCAACAGCTGCGCAGTACATTATCGAGTGTGTATCAGTGAGATCTTTGCAGTCGTCAAAATAGTTTGACAACTGCAAATCCAGAGCAGCCACCAGCGCCTTATTCTTATTATGCATGGGCAAACGAGGTAAGCGCGGCCTAAGTTCGAGCGGCATGTTGCGATACTCCCGAATAGCACACTCCAAAGCACTCCTCAATTCATTGTTGCACTGGGTACTTACATGTGTAACCATGTCAGTAATCTCTTCGTCAACATGGCCGGAAAGATGGTAGGACGGTGGTACCATCACTGGTACCACAGACTGCGACGAAGGAGCAATGGCATGGTTACTCATTTCTGTTCGGAGGCGATCAAGTACAGTATCGTCCAACATATGATTACGCTGGATAACCCGCACCTGATCCGACAGTCGTTGGGCCGAAACGTTGACGGCTGGCTCAAGCACCTGAAACAAAGAGAGCATCCGAACACGGTACGCGGTCAGGTTGTTTCCTCCCTCTGTAGCCCCATAGTATGCGCGCATGACATTCTCATTGATGGATTGCGTCCATCGCATGCGCTGCACACTTCCGCCGGGAGCTGGGACCCTATCAGAGGCCGGTGGGCCTCGAGGTCCTAAGCCACTCGGCGGCCGGCGTCCTCTCCGTCGACGCGCAGGTGGTGGTGACGTGGGCGGAGAAAAGTACTCGTCGCTGGAGCTCGACGCAACTGCCACGGCCGGTGTCACAGCACTCACGGTGGGGCTGGGTTCCGGCGGCGGCGAGGCGGAGCTGAGCGACGAGGCCGGAGGTGGTAGGCGTGCACGGCGAGCTGCGGCTCTTGTCAACATTGTCCGACTTTTCGGCTTCAATTTTCCATATTTTCTATTGTTATTTTGTCATTATGGTTGCATTATGTATAGATTGTATATGATATAATTGTTATTTCTTGCGTTTTCTTTTCATTATTTCGGATCTTTTGAAATTTATTTCATTATTTATTGAAAAATGTGAAGAGAAAAATTTTTTCTTGTCACTTGGTTGACAGCCGAGCCACAGATTATTATTATTATTATTAACAAATTTACGGTTTTCAGATTTATTCCTATACTTGCTTTATGCAAAATTTCAGGATACTGGGTCAACGGGAAGTACCCTATGAATTTTGATTTCCTCGAGGGTGTCGAAATATACGTTTTTTGAAACATAAACGGCCGTATCTTTTTTTTTTTGTTAACTTAGTAATTTGATTTTCTCACAGCTAGATTTATTTATATACATAGAGTCTAGTCGGTCAAAAGCCCTAGCACTAGCTTTTCACGTGATCCATTATACGACCTAAACCGAACTGTGAAAGGGATGGAGCTATATAGGGTGTACAGGTCTATCCCTCTTTCTCGCTCGCACGATTGACACTTCATGGTAAGGCCCCAGCCCCCCTAGCCAAGTTACAACAGTTTCGTTTCGATTCTCTTTTTAACCGACTTCAAAAAAAAGGAGGAGGTTATCAATTCGGTTGTACTTATGTGTGTTACCTCAGAACTCCGTCGTTTATGGACCGATTTGCAAAATTTTTTTTTCCCTTTATAGGATATGCTTCCAGATTGGTCCCATTTTTTTCAAAATCCAGTTCTGATGATGGAATCCATGAGGAATCGAGGGAACTCCTCAAAAATTATAGGCAACCCTATGGTAATTTTAGTATTTTCATCAAGAACTTAAGCATTTACAGTCAAAAAGTAACATTTGATGAAGTGGAACTGATGAAGAAGACCAGAAATGGTCAACGGAACTTCATACTCAAATAGATATCACATTGAAGATATAGTTAAGCGACTATGACAATACAAATAAATGAATGATTCTGAATAGTTACGTTGAAAATGGTATCATCGAAGTGATCTGATGATGATGATGGAGCCGGAAGGTAGGCACTGGAACTCCGTAATTAATCAATGTAACCTAGCCGTGTTTGGACTCATTAGAATTGTCATGAGATGCACTTTGGCTATAAGGTACTATCGAACTGATCTGATGATGGAGCCGGAAGGTAGGCACAGGAACTCCGTAATTAATCAATGTATCCTAGCCGTGTTTGGGCTTATTAGAATTGTCGTGAGATGCTCTTTGGCTATAAGGTACTATCGAACTGATCTGATGATGGAGCCGGAAGGAGGAAGGTAGGCACAGCAACTTTATAATAAAACAATGTAACCTAGCAGTATTTGGGTTAATTGGAATTGTCATTAGAAATAGGCACTCTGTTTATAAGTGTATCGCAACTAAAAAGTGTGAAATAAAAACTTTTTAGAAAAAAAAAATAACCGACTTCACTAAAAAAAACACTAAAAGGATCAAAATAAATTTAATTTCGGAAGTCGGTGTTAAATAAGAAACAAACAATACCGAGAAACACCGACATCCGAAATTAAAGTTATTTTGATCCTTTTAGTGTTTTTTTTAGTGAAGTCGGTTATTTTTTTTTTCTAAAAAGTTTTTATCGTTGATCGCCTCGAGTCGGCCACGCCTCTTATTCCTTTGTTCTGACCACGTGACTTAGGGTTGAGATGAAGTCAGAACAAAGGAATCGGAGGCGTGGCCTACTCGAAGCGATCGACGAAAAGAGAATCGAAACGAAACGGTTGTAACTTGGCTAGGGGGGCAGGTCTATGTCATGTATGTTTTTGTTTATGTCGATTCCCCTTTGATCTTATTTTATTTCGTGTGTTTTGTTTTCAAATAAGATGGTATGTTTTAAGTTTTTTTTATATTAATTGATTTTCAAATAAAGCCGAAAAAAAAATTAAAATTATCCTAACACGTTTTGTTATGTAGGTAGGTATACCTATGTGTGGCGATATTTCTATAAAAACCAACAATTAAAAAAAAAGAAAATAATTATGTACTTTATTTTGGCCTCATAATTAATATGGAAATAGTTTTATATCCTTATTTTCTGAAATGGGAAATCATCTAATAACTTTTCCCGCATTGCAGCTTACTATTTTTTTTAATTTTATTTAATTTGATATAAACTAGTGCTTGACTGCGATCCCACCTGATGATAAGCAGTGATGTAATCGTTGATGGTGAGGCGCACTAGTTTATTAAGAGCCTATTCACTCTAGCCTTTAATTTTCATGCATATTAGAGTCTCATTCAATCAAAACTAAAATACCAAAGGTTACCAGAGCAAATCTACCCACAATATATCTCCAACAGTTACAACTTTACCTCAGTTTCCAGCGGAGAAAGCTCTGCGCTCTTATGCAAGTCTTGCACAGTTCGGACATTCACTGTGACTACGTCTAGCTAGCATACATAATTATTTCTATGTTTATTATATAGCAGAATCAACCGTATGTCGTGAAGGCTCAGTGGTTATGGTATCCGCCACTCATGCATGAGGCTGCTGGTTCGAAACCGGGCAAGTACCAATGTGAATTTTTCAATCCATATGTACTTTTCTAAGTTTATCTAGCAAGGACCACGGTTCATAACTTGGGGGTAAAACTAGTATTCTGGTGGGGTAAATTATAAGAAACCAATACAACCGAATCTAGCTCATCTTTTTGTTTTTGTGCCTCACCATCAATGATTGCATCTACTATTACATCTACATTTGACTGGCCTGTTGGTCTAGTGGTTAGTGGTCCTAACTGCTAAGCCGGAGGTCGTGGGTTCGATTCCCACCCAGGACAAATGTTGGTGCGATGAGCACGATCATTTGTTCTGTGTCTGGGTGTAATTTATCTATAATATGTATGTATTTAGAAATGTATAAGTATGTTTATCAGTTGTCTAGTACTCATAACACAAGTTCTGCTTAGCTTGGGACTAGACGGCGTTGTGTGATAGTTGTGGAATATTATATTATATATTATTGCATCTCTGCTTACCATCAGGTGGGATCGCAGTCAAGCACTGGTTTATATCAATTAAAAAAAATCTTTTGGTTTCATTTTTTTTTTTTTAATGTTTCCCTACACTAGGAATTACTCATTTTAACGTGAGTACGTTCACAAACATGAAAGCTAACTTACAAAAGACCCGGAACAACTATCTGTAGACTATACAAATATTTATTCCGTACGGGATTGGAACCCACGACGCACAGCGCAGTAGACAATCGCTTAACCACTGCGCCATTAGTGACATAGTAATAGTGACACTTGGCTAAAGAAATACTTGGAATAGATTGCGTAATAGTTGGTAGGAATCCAAAGGAAATGCGCAACCTGATTTGTTATCTTTTGAAATTGTGAAGATGTCGTTGAATTCTTTTATATGGCTGACTTTAAAGGGCGTATTACACTACGCGATATTCAGCACACGATATTCAGACTGTCTTATTTTTTGTTCCGAGTAAGACCGGTCTAACCCTTATTACCTACTTTACGCGACATCGACTAAGACTGTCTGAATATCGAGTAGTGTAATAGGCCCATTACTGATGAAATTAGACAAGTATTTTTTTTATCTTTTTAAATTTTGTTTTTTTTAGAGTTCCGTACCTCAAAAGGAAAAAACTGAACCCTTATAGAATCTCTTTGTTTTCCGTCCGTCTGTCTGTCTGTCAAGGCCTTTTATCTCGGGAACGCATGTAGGTATCGAGTTGATGAATTAAAACCATATACTCAAATCTGCAATCCCTTGAAGCTGTGAAAAAATCAAACTCCTAAGTTAACGAAAAATAAAGATAAGGCCGATTATGTCGCAAAAACTTAAATTTAACACTCAAGGATATCGAAATTCATAGGGTACTTCCCGTTGACCTAGAACCCTGAAATTTAGCATAAAGCAAGGTCTTATAGCACAAGTATAGGAATAAATCTGAAAAATTACAGTTACGTCACAAAACAAAAACCTTTTTGCTATTCGGAAAAATCTTCGAGACTTGATTCGGGAATTGAACTATTTACAGAAGTTAGTTTGTACGGAACCCTCAGTGTGCGAGTCCGACTCGCAACTGCCCAGTTTTTTTTTTAATTCATAGATTATTGGCTTGCTATACGCTTTGGTGTATACTGTAACTTTTGTATAGCAAGCAATTGATCATCATCGTTATTTCAGCCGAAAGACGTCCACTGTTGGACATAGGCCTCCCCCAAGCGTCGCCACAATGAACCCTCGCTTGCGTCTCGCATCCATCGAATTCCTGGAACCCTTACCAGGTCATCGGTCCACCTTTTAGGAGGCCTTCCAACACTGCGTCTTCCGGTACGCGGTCGCCACTTCAGAATCTTTCAGCCCCAACGGCCATCTGTTCTGCGAGCAATGTGCCCTGCCCATTACCACTTAAGTTTGGCGATTCTTCGTGCTCTGTCGATAAGCAATTGATAAATAAATAAAAAATCCAAGACAGACTATCCTGGCGCAGAATTGTAGGGAGACCTGACCCCAGATAATGGAAGTAGGGACGGATAAAGAAAAAAAAACCTGGTTAGATAACAAATTTTTTTTTCATGCATATTCCGTATTATGTCATCACACACCATATATAGACTTAGTCAATGCGACCTTAGCAAGCCCATAAACCTAGATAGCACATGTAATTTCGTCCGGCCTTGCAAATAATATGTAGGTGTCGTTCGTTTGCAAACATATTATCGAGTTGACACATAGACTCAGTACATACAAAGGCTGTGGCTTTGTAGCATTGTGAGTTACTCATTCACCAAGTCATGGACGAAGAATAAGACGTGTGTGAATGATGGCAGTTCGATTTCATGCTCTATTTTGGACACCTATGTACTTATATCTTCCACAAGCTGGACCGATGACTTGGTGTGTTTTTTTAGGTGGGAAATAATCCAATGGCTTCTCACGCTCTAGGGTGGTGCGAGAGGGCGTGTCAGACTTTTACTGACTAAAACCCACTAATATGTTTCTTCTTTGCCTTGTGATCCTGACTCCGGGTTTCCTTTTCGGTCGAACCATGGGCCCAGTAGGTTTCGGTCCTGCTGAGCCCCTTCGGTTTTGCTGACATATCTTCGAGGGGCGCGTGGAACATTACGCGACATCGATGACTTGGGCTCGGTACAGATGGCTACCGGACGGCCGGATAACGAGCTACCAAATGCTCGTCGTCTGACCTGGTGGTGAGTGGTGGAAATTCAAAGCATGCGAGACGCATAACACTAATCGTTATGGCGACTAGTGTTCATTCTCACATGATAGCGACAAGAAACATGTAACAGAGATATTTGTAATTACAAAACATGATTGAAAAGAGTGTCCATGGAGTTTCTTGCACATTCTTCTTCATAGCTTAGATCTACGCTTTGGAATGTGCAATCAGCATCATTTTTTCTGACTGACTGACTTCTTGACATTTCAAAAGTGCCTATAAATGGTTTATTTGAAATAAAATGCTTTGAATCTTTGAAGCGAGGGGGAATGCTAGCGAAGGAGGCGGTCGCACGTGTGAGAGAACGGACGTCCATACGCCCAACCGCCGGGACCCCGACCTCCATATCTAGCTACCGTAGACGTGGGCTTGCGAACGACGAGCAATGGGTATCTCGCTGTCCAATCGTCCAATAACCGTCCAGACCGAGCCCGAGTCGTCGACGGCGCTTAGTGTTCCCCACGCACCTCAAAGAGATGTCAGCTAAATCCAGCAGGGCTGAAGCCTATTGGGGCCATGGATTGACTTCTGAAGGGAACCCGTGGTCCCGGAACGCAAAGGGCAACTCAAGGAGCACAGGTTTTTTTTTCCGGTGGGAAAATCATCTTATGACATCCGCTCTTGGGCGGAGCGAGAGATAGTGTCAGACTTTTACTGACTAAAAACTCACTCCTGTTCCTTCGTTGCCTTTCGTACCAGGGCCGAGTCTTCCTTTCAGAATCAGACCCTTGGCCCCAGTAGGCTTCGACCCTGCTGGGCCCCTACGATTTGCTGACATCTCCCTGAGGCGCCCGTAGAACAGTACGCGCCGTCGACGACTTGGGCTCGGTCCGGACGGTTACCGGACAAAGAGCACTGGTGGATTTCAATCAGTTAAAATCTGACACTACCTTTCGCACCACTCAGAGCAGGAGAATTCATTCAATGTTTTCAAATCCAAAAGAAAAAAACTTTTTAGAAAAAAAAAATAACCGACTTCACTAAAAAAAACACTAAAAGGATCAAAATAACTTTAATTTCGGAAGTCGGTGTTTCTCGGTATTGTTTGTTTCTTATTTAACACCGACTTCCGAAATTAAAGTTATTTTGATCCTTTTAGTGTTTTTTTTAGTGAAGTCGGTTATTTTTTTTTTCTAAAAAGTTTTTATTTCACACTTTTTAGTTGCGATACACTTATAAACAGAGTGCCTATTTCTCATGACAATTCCAATTAACCCAAATACTGCTAGGTTACATTGTTTTATTATAAAGTTCCTGTGTCTACCTTCCTCCTTCCGGCTCCATCATCAGATCAGTTCGATAGTACCTTATAGCCAAAGAGCATCTCACGACAATTCTAATAAGCCCAAACACGGCTAGGATACATTGATTAATTACGGAGTTCCTGTGCCTACCTTCCGGCTCCATCATCAGATCAGTTCGATAGTACCTTATAGCCAAAGTGCTAACCATGACAATTCTAATAAGTCCAAACACGGCTAGGTTACATTGATTAATTACGAAGTTCCAGTGCCTACCTTCCGGCTCCATCATCATCATCAGATCACTTCGATGATACCATTTTCAACGTAACTATTCAGAATCATTCATTTATTTGTATTGTCATAGTCGCTTAACTATATCTTCATTGTGATATCTATTTGAGTATGAAGTTCCGTTGACCATTTCTGGTCTTCTTCATCAGTTCCACTTCATCAAATGTTACTTTTTGACTGTAAATGCTTAAGTTCTTGATGAAAATACTAAAATTACCATAGGGTTGCCTATAATTTTTGAGGAGTTCCCTCGATTCCTCATGGATTCCATCATCAGAACTGGATTTTGAAAAAAATGGAACCAATCTGGAAGCATATCCTATAAAGGGAAAAAAAAATTTTGCAAATCGGTCCATAAATGACGAAGTTCAGAGGTAACAAACATAAAAAAAAAAAAAATACAACCGAATTGATAACCTCCTCCTTTTTTTGAAGTCGGTTAAAAAGCATATATTCTTACTGTACATCTAATTACCAAGTCTAGCCATTATTTAACGTAGGTACTACATGTCACGTCATGCTTGAAGAAGCTCCAAGTAGTTCCGGGTTGAATCCGACGCGTATATAATTTACTTGGTGGGCAAAAACATGACATTGTGGAGTTAATAGCCGTGAAGACATCAATTTTAACCACCATTTTATGTATTGTTTTGATGTTAGTAACAACGGGTTTTGGATATTTCTTTTTTTTTTCTTGGTTTTCGCGTGAAGGTATGTGATTGGTAAGAATGACTACTTGAAATAGTTTTAAGAAGTGGAACAATTTGCCTGCTGCGGTCTCCCCGTCCAACTATAATTTAGGTTTGAAGACACCTAAATGTGTACAAGAAGAAGTGTGTGAAGTACATAGATGTGTTAGAAAAACTTATGTATATGATGTATTTAGCTAAGACTCACTGGTGTCCTGTGCGACTCTGTAACGTATCGAGTGACTGTCCTGTACAACTTCTATATTATACTTGTATTATTTATTGAGAAAATGCGTTTTATTTAAAACCTAATTCTGAAGAAAACCGGCCTAAATAACTATACACCAATTGTTTACTACAGTTCTCGAAAACCCAATAAACTATTTTTTGTGTAGGGGCGAGTCATTGCCGGCTGCGGTCTTCCCGTCCAACTATAATTTAGGTGTCTTCAGGGCTAGAGTGAAAAGGCTCTTAATAAACTAGTGCGCCTCACCATCAATGATTGCATCACTGCTTACCATCAGGTGGGATCGCAGTCACGCACTGGTATATATCAATTTAAAAAAAAAACTTTCTTATCAGATGTGGTCATCGTTTTCAGATGTGGAATCTTTAAGGAGGCGGCCGAAACCGTAAAACGGAGACAAGCCCCATATGCCTCCTCCTTTGCAGGGGCCAGTTAGGGTCAACTCCTGCTGAAGGAAGGAACACAGTGTCAGACTTTTACTGACTAAGTAAAAGTCTGACACTCCAGCTCCTCCCAAAGCAGGAGAAGTCATTTGATAATTTCTAAAGTAAAAAAAAACCTGTCCACAAATACCTTAGAATTACCTGTGACGTGACATAGTAACGGTGAGCGTTGCGCAAGCGCCTCTAGTGTAACACTTTCGTTGATCAGTACTTACATACAGTACTCACCTCTCGTTACGGAGATTAATAGCCACTTAAATTCTAGTTATGTGGTACAGATTGTTTGTACATACCGATGTTTTTTTTAGGTAGGAAATAGATAGATAGATAGATAGATAGATAAAACATTCAAAACCATCAATACCAAAATCAATATCAATATCTTTGGAAATCATCAAATTACTTCTCACGCTCTAGGATAGAGCAAGAGGGCGTGTCAAACTCCTACTGTCTAAAACCCCATTCCTATACCTAGACATATCTGCATGGTTCTCACGTGATTTTTTTTTTTTTATTAATGATAGGCTCGCGTTTGACGACCATCTCACCTGATGGTAAGCGATGATGTGGCCGATGATGGAGCACGCTTGCTTAGAAGTTGCCTATTCACTCTTGACTAAAGACCCCTAAGTTGTAGCAATCAGGATTTAACCAATACATATTTACTGCGTGGACTTTAAAAGAGACTTTGACCCCTGAGTTTGTTTCGGTGTTTCTTCTCAGGGTAGTCAGCTAAGAAACACCGGCCTCATCTAGTTTAAAAAAACGAAAAAAAAAAATGACGTGTAAAAGTGTTTTTTTAAACCTATTTGCAGAACAAATATCATTTATTATCTATGTTCCTTCTTTGCCTTGCGTTCCAGGGCCCTGGGTTTCCCTTTCAGAAGTCAGCTCATGGCCCCAGTAGGCTTCGGCCCTGCTGGGCCTTTACGGTTTTGCTGAAATCTCTTTGAGGCTCGCGTGGAACCCTACGCGCCGTCGACGACTCAGGCTCGGTCCGGACGAAAGTATCTTAAAATGTATCAGCCCCCCTAGCCAAGTTACAACCGTTTCTTTCTTTTCGTTGATCGCCTCGAGTAGGCCACTCCTCCGATTCCTTTATTCTGACGTCATCTCAACGTTCAGTCACGTGGTCAGAACAAAGGAATAGGAGGAGTGGCCGACTAAGTGTATAGTAGTGTATTTGTAACGCTGAAGTTGGCTTAAATATGCAAATGCATATAATCCGGTCAGTACCACCATGGCGAGTGAGGCACGGGCCTTACCTCTCCAATTGCTTGCAACTAAACTTTTTGCGCGTAGAATACAAAACTGTACAATCTCTACATCTCAATACATAATCACATGAAAACGATTGCTAACTCATTGCGTAATACATTGCCGGTTTTGTCATAAACGCAAGTTAGTCTCTCAGAGTGTAAGTAGCATTGTTTAAATGCGTGATCTGATTCTCAATCGTTCTCGTTTGGGTCAAAAGCTTTTTTCGAATGCGGTTGATCCACAGTATTTACACATTTTTTTTTGTTTATAAAGAGAATCCTTCAAAAAGCGCCCGGACTTATGAGGAGAGTATGGAGAGTGTAGGATTTTTAACTCACTAAAACCACCATACACTCTCAGTAATAAAGATTCCAGTTGTAAACCAGTGTCGCAACTACTACGTCGTTGTCTGGCATTTTTGCAGACCAGCCCCCCAACTTACGACCGTTTCGTTTCGACTTTCTTGCGTCGAACGCCTCGAGTAGGCCACGCCTCCAATTCCTTTGTTCTGATGTCATCTCAACGCTCAGTCACGTGGTCGTGGTCGTGGTCGGTGTTATTATTTTACTTAGCTTAAGAGCTAAGTAAAATAATAATAGTCTTTTTTTTTATTCTTAGGTTCGCGCTTGACCGCTATCGCACCTGATGGAAAGCGACGATGCGGTCGACCATGGAGCGCGCTTACCTAGAAGCAACCTATTCACTCTTGACTTAAAGACTCCCGGGTTGTAGCCATCAGGAAACATAGATACCGGCAAGAAATTCCACTCCTTAGCTGTACGCACAATGAATGTGTTCCCCAAATGAAGTCTAATTCACAATTGCGTTGTTTTAAAAATGTTTCAACTGGCAATATATTACGAAATAACTTATTATTATGTTTAGCTTTTAAGCATCAAAAAAGCATTTAAAAATAAGCATCTTAAGCATTAAAAATCATTTTTACGACAAGAGGTTTTTTATGTTCTCGCTAATGACGAAAAGTCAAGGTGAAAAATGTCTAAAATTGATAAAATAATTTACTGTATTTAATACCTGTTTTTTTTTCTGTGTTGTGTGTAGCTAATGTGTTTTTAAATATTCTTTCCTAAAATAATAGATGTATAATCACACTAGAATCTTACTAATATTAAAGACGCAAAAGTTTGTATGTATGGATGTTTGTTACTCTTTCACGCAAAAACTACTGAATGTATTTCGATGAAACTTGGTACACGGGTAGACTGTATCCTAAATAGGATATCTTTCATTCCGAGAGTTTGTTCCCTTGGGATAACTTTTTACTATTACGCAGGCGAAGCCAGTGGCAGGTAGCAGCCAATTAACTTTATTTAGGGCTGTTGGTCTAGTGGTTAGTGGCCCTGACTGCTATGCCGGAGGTCGTGGGTTCGATTCCCACCCAGGACAAATGGTTGTGTCATGAGCATGATCATTTGTTCTGTGTCTGGGTGTAATTTATCTATATATGTATGTATTTAAAAATATATCAGTATGTTTATCAGTTGTCTAGTACCCATAACACAAGCTCTGCTTAGCTTGGGACTAGGCGGCGTTGTGGAATATTATTAATTATAGTTTAAAAAAAAACGTGAAAATAATTACTACATTCCGTTTTTAGGGTTCCGTACCTCAAAAGGAAAAAATGGAACCCTTATAGGATCACTTTATTGTCCGTCAGTCTGTCTGTCTGTCAAGACCCTTTACCTCGGAAACGCGTGGAGGCATCCAGTTGAAATTAAAACCATATACTCAGGTCTGCGGTCCCTTGAAGCTGAGAAAAATCAAACTTCTAAGGTAATGAAAAAAAAAGATACAGCCGTTTCATCATTCATCATCATTTCAGCCGAAAGACGACCACTGTTGGACATAGGCCTCCCCCAAATGTCGCCACAATGACCGGTCCTGTGCGTCTCGCATCCATCGGATTCCCGCGACCCTCACCAGGTCATCGGTCCACCTTGTGGGAGGCCTTCCAACGCTGCGTCTTCCGGTACGTGGTCGCCATTCCAGAACTTTTCGTCCCCATCGACCATTTGTTCTGCGAGCAATGTGCCCTGCCCACTGCCACTTAAGTTTGGCGATTCTTTGGGCTATGTCTGTAACCTTGGTTCTCCTGCGGATATATTCATTTGCCGTGTTGCTTCACAGCCGTTTATGTCTCAAATAAAGGACATTTCTACACTCTCAAAGAGCATGAGCACATAGTTGCCACGGCTGGAATTACTTGGAACAGACTGGCAAGGGACAAAGCGAAATGGAAAAAAATAGAGGAAGCTTACACTTCCAGAGTGGCCGTTAACAGAACGCGATAGAATAAGCTAAATAAGAACTAGCATAACTCATAAGTTATAGAAATGTAAAATCTGTGAGAGGAATAAATAAAGCTATTATTATTATTATATAATTAACACAATATATAATATTAATAATAAATTAATAATATTATATAATAAGAGCAGTGGTGGCCGAGTGGTAACGGCCCCGACTTACGAGTTGTAGGTCGCGGGTTCAAACCCAGTTAGGCGCATTACTTTGTGTAATTTATTTTATCACCACTGCTCTCAAAACGGTGAAGGAAACATCGTGAGGAAACCGACATGTCCTAGAACCAAAAATTCGAAGACATGTGACATCCACCAACCCGCACTGGGCCCGCGTGGTGGATTACGGCCCATTCCCTCTCCTAGAGAGGAGGCCTGAGTCCCAACAGTGGGAACATTATAAGGCCGACTATGCTATGCTATGCTAATTAACACAAAATAACAACCAATCTCGTACATGGAAGTCGTAAAAATAACTGGAATTATGACCTAAATGACCTCATTTCTTGTACGCTCTTCATTACTTCGAAACCAGATTCAAAAATACTGGACATATACGGTTTGTACCAGGTCGGCCGGTCGCCTTGTTTTATAGCTTGGAGAATTTCGTGTTTCGCCCCAAGCGACTTGTCTGACCTCCATAAGCCTTTCAGAAACAAGTTATAGTGTTATGGTGGCACATATGGGTGGCATTTTTGGTTCAGCGGCTTTGAAATGAAGGGTCTGGTGGAGATTAGAAGCTTTCTACAGCCATGACGTGACTATGCGGTGATCGTTTTTAACCGACTTCAAAAAAAAGGAGGAGGTTATCAATTCGGTTGTTTTTTTTTTTTTTTTTTTTTTTTATCATCATTTTTTTTTTTTTTTATGTGTGTTACCTCAGAACTCCGTCGTTTATGGACCGATTTGCAAAATTTTTTTTTCCCTTTATAGGATATGCTTCCAGATTGGTCCCATTTTTTTCAAAATCCAGTTCTGATGATGGAATCCATGAGGAATCGAGGGAACTCCTCAAAAATTATAGGCAACCCTATGGTAATTTTAGTATTTTCATCAAGAACTTAAGCATTTACAGTCAAAAAGTAACATTTGATGAAGTAGAACTGATGAAGAAGACCAGAAATGGTCAACGGAACTTCATACTCAAATAGATATCACATTGAAGATATAGTTAAGCGACTATGACAATACAAATAAATGAATGATTCTGAATAGTTACGTTGAAAATGGTATCATCGAAGTGATCTGATGATGATGATGGAGCCGGAAGGTAGGCACTGGAACTCCGTAATTAATCAATGTAACCTAGCCGTGTTTGGACTCATTAGAATTGTCATGAGATGCACTTTGGCTATAAGGTACTATCGAACTGATCTGATGATGGAGCCGGAAGGTAGGCACAGGAACTCCGTAATTAATCAATGTATCCTAGCCGTGTTTGGGCTTATTAGAATTGTCGTGAGATGCTCTTTGGCTATAAGGTACTATCGAACTGATCTGATGATGGAGCCGGAAGGAGGAAGGTAGGCACAGCAACTTTATAATAAAACAATGTAACCTAGCAGTATTTGGGTTAATTGGAATTGTCATTAGAAATAGGCACTCTGTTTATAAGTGTATCGCAACTAAAAAGTGTGAAATAAAAACTTTTTAGAAAAAAAAAATAACCGACTTCACTAAAAAAAACACTAAAAGGATCAAAATAACTTTAATTTCGGAAGTCGGTGTTAAATAAGAAACAAACAATACCGAGAAACACCGACATCCGAAATTAAAGTTATTTTGATCCTTTTAGTGTTTTTTTTAGTGAAGTCGGTTATTTTTTTTTTCTAAAAAGTTTTTTTGATAATCTATATCGATACTAATATTATATGCTAGGTGACCCGGCGAACTTCGTACCGCCTAACAGTCAATGAATGTATTGATTACCTTTTAACTAAACTTATTGACCGAATTATAGTATCTTAGCCATGTGCAGCGTCCCTTAGTGAACTCCACTGCGGGTGACGTAACCTACGACAAACTTATTATTTGCGGTTGGTACAGTAATCGGGTCTAGGGATCGAACCGCAAAATTAAGTTTGTTTTTTATTGTATATCCTTTTCCGGGATAAAAAGTACCCAGTGTGGTGCCCAGGATATTAAAGAATAATTATAACAAGTTTCATCGTAATCGAACCGGTCATTTTTGCGTGATGCCTGAACAAACAGACAGACAGACAGACAAAAATTTTTTTAATCACATTTTTGTGTTCGGTGTCGGTCTAGTAACACCCCCTGCCATTAATTTTTTTGATATTTTCAATGTACAGAATTTTCACTTCTACAGATTTATTATAAGTATAGATAATAATAGTATTCTACTACTATCACACAACGCCATCTAGTCCCAAAATAAGCAGAGCTTGTGCTATGAGTATATATTTCTAAATACTTACATATTATAAATAAATTACACCTAGACATAGTACAAATGATCGTGCTCATCACACAATCATTTGTCTTGGGTGGGAATCGAACCCACGACCTCTGGCATAGCACTACTAGATCAACAGGCCAGTCAAATGTGAAAGTAACTCTGTCTGTCTATTACGCTATCACGGTTAAACTACTGAACCGATTTTGATGAAATTTGGTACAGAGGAAGCTTGAACTCCAAGGATGGACATAAGCTACTTTTTATCCGTCATCGACTTTGACTTCGCGTCCATAATAACAAAAATTCACGCGGTCGAAGCCAATGGCGGAAGCTAGTACAAAAATATGTGAGAAATTTCTGTTCCTGATAATTACAATAAGTTCCCCAAACTCAAGCATTGAAATGCCTCTGATATCTATATTTATATAATAAAAGGAGAAACTAACTGACTGACATATCAACGCACAGCCGAAACTACTGGGACTAGGAGCGTGAAATTTTGCGCAAAGCTTCCTTTTATGACGTAGGCGAGGACTAAGATAGGACTTTCCAAAATTCACTCCCTAAGGGGATTAAATGAGGTCCAAAGTTTGTATGGAGAAACCGACTTTTATGCGGGTAACGTCACTGGCAAAAACTAGTCTATATATGTCGACGGTCGTGGCCAGATCGTTTTAAACGTTAAACTTTGATGATATTTCAATCTTCGTTTGGCCTACTTTCTTTAGACCTTTTATTATCATTGAAATCAATCAATCAATCAATCAAACGAGGATGACGTATCATCAAATGTTAGCGTTATCAATTAGCGTGATCAATTCTAAGAACTAGCCACGACAAATAATTCTTCTGTACGTGTGTTTGTCACCTAACTCTTCCTAAACGACTTTACCGATCTGGATGAAACTTTGTGTGTACATTTATGTGAATCCCTGGATGGTTTGAAAATACAATTAAATCCGGTATTTAAGGTAATTTTTTTCTGACATAAAAAACTTTTTACAAAAAACATACAACCGACTTCAAAGTAAAAAGAAAACACTGAAAAGTGCAAAATAACTTTAAGTTCGGAAGTCGGTGTTTCTATAATACTTTTGTCTCTTCGTTATTTAACACCGACTTCCGAAATTAAAGTTATTTTGAAGTTTTCAGTGTTTTTTTTTACTTTGAAGTCGGTTGTATGTTTTTTGTAAAAAGTTTTTTATTTTTCACTTTTTAGTTATGGTACCACCACTAAAAAGTACCCCTCAGCCAAACTTAAATACCTTAGAGCCAGAGTGCATCTCATGACAATTCTAATAATCCCAAACACGGTTAGATTACATTAATTTATTACAGAGTTCCGGTGCCTAACTTCAGGCTTCATCATCAGATCAGTTCGATATATTCCCCCTCTACTTTCAGTCAGTCATCGACTACACGTATAAACAAAGCAATTTTACTTGTTACGACGGTTCTGCTGTGATCCTATGAGGAGTTCTGTTCCATATCTTCGAAGTTCATGATCAGATCATAACAATATTTCTATAGGACCAACTCGGAAGTATAACCATCCAATAAAAAAAAATAATTTCAAAATCGGTCCACAATTGACCGAGAAATCGGTGAACATACATAAAAAATAAAAATAAAAAACATACATTCAACCGAACATATAACCTCCTCCTTTTTGAAGTCGGTTAAAAAGACCAGTTATTGGGTAGGACAACGTCTGCCGGAACCGCTAGTAGATTATAAAGTGGAACCTTATTCGGACTAGTTCTTAAGCGCTCAGAAATTCCAGTCTTGATAAAACGATGGTTTTGGTATGAGTAATTAAAAAAAAAGTATTTTGCCTGCCCCCCTAGCCAAGTTACAATCGTTTCGTTCGCGCCGAACGCCTCGAGTCGGCACGCCTCCGATTCCTTTGTTCTGACCACGTGACTGAGCGTTGAGATGACGTCAGAACAAGGGAATCGGAGGCGTGGCCTACTCGAGGCGTTCGGCGCGAACGATACGATTGTAACTTGGCTAGGGAGCCCCCCTAGCCAAGTTACAATCGTATCGGTGAGGGTCGCGGGAATGCGATGGATGCGAGACGTACAGGACCCTTCGTTATGGCGACACTTGGGGGAGTCCTATGTCCAGCAGTGGACGTCTTTCGGGTGAAATGATGATGATGATTTTGCTAGTTGGGAAGTAAAACTTTAACCTCTGCAGTCATTTAAAACTCTTAAAATATCTCATATTTTTTCTTGTATTCATGCTTAATTTCAAGATCAACAGAATAACTGCGGGCCTTATAATGTTTCAGCGCACGCAACGTGGTCCAATGTCGTTATTATACAGTTTAAGTGAAAACTCAAAAGGCTCACTCTGTGCAACTCTAAGACTATGGGTTGATTGATTGAAAGATTATGAGTCTAGAAAGGGCTTGAATATTGACAAACTTCATGCCTGGATTAGTCTAGTAGAAGATGACATGGTGCACCATTCTATATATCAATCGAACAGAAATAAAATTTGAGTGTCTGTTTGTAATATAATAAAAACTTTTTAGAAAAAAAAAAATAACCGACTTCACTAAAAAAAACACTAAAAGGATCAAAATAACTTTAATTTCGGATGTCGGTGTTTCTCGGTATTGTTTGTTTCTTATTTAACACCGACTTCCGAAATTAAAGTTATTTTGATCCTTTTAGTGTTTTTTTTAGTGAAGTCGGTTATTTTTTTTTTCTAAAAAGTTTTTATTTCACACTTTTTAGTTGCGATACACTTATAAACAGAGTGCCTATTTCTAATGACAATTCCAATTAACCCAAATACTGCTAGGTTACATTGTTTTATTATAAAGTTGCTGTGCCTACCTTCCTCCTTCCGGCTCCATCATCAGATCAGTTCGATAGTACCTTATAGCCAAAGAGCATCTCACGACAATTCTAATAAGCCCAAACACGGCTAGGATACATTGATTAATTACGGAGTTCCTGTGCCTACCTTCCGGCTCCATCATCAGATCAGTTCGATAGTACCTTATAGCCAAAGTGCATCTCATGACAATTCTAATGAGTCCAAACACGGCTAGGTTACATTGATTAATTACGGAGTTCCAGTGCCTACCTTCCGGCTCCATCATCATCATCAGATCACTTCGATGATACCATTTTCAACGTAACTATTCAGAATCATTCATTTATTTGTATTGTCATAGTCGCTTAACTATATCTTCAATGTGATATCTATTTGAGTATGAAGTTCCGTTGACCATTTCTGGTCTTCTTCATCAGTTCCACTTCATCAAATGTTACTTTTTGACTGTAAATGCTTAAGTTCTTGATGAAAATACTAAAATTACCATAGGGTTGCCTATAATTTTTGAGGAGTTCCCTCGATTCCTCATGGATTCCATCATCAGAACTGGATTTTGAAAAAAATGGGACCAATCTGGAAGCATATCCTATAAAGGGAAAAAAAAATTTTGCAAATCGGTCCATAAACGACGGAGTTCTGAGGTAACACACATAAAAAAAAAAAAAAAAATGATGATAAAAAAAAAAAAAAAAATACAACCGAATTGATAACCTCCTCCTTTTTTTTGAAGTCGGTTAAAAATAACATATTTTTTACTAAACATATGCGAATAGGTACTTTTGTTGTTAGTCTATTAATCAATAAAATAATAATTATATAACTACTAGCTTTTGCCCGCGGCTTCGCTCCCTTCAACTGACTACTATATTCTACTCTACCCAACTCTACCCTACTAGACCCTACTCTACCCTACTCTACCTCATTCTACCCCACTCTGTCCGTCTCCTGGTTCTAAGCTACCTCCCCACCAATTTTTAGCCAAATCGGTTCAGCCGTTCTTGAGTTATAAATAGTGTAACTAACACGACTTTCTTTTATACACATCTAAACTAATAAATAATATAGCTTAATATTACACAAACTGAAAATAATAATATGTACAACCGGGTAGAAAACAGAACTCACTGGGCGTCAAAAAATTCATCCACATCGTTGTCAGTGGGAAAAGTGCCCAGAACACTGGCAGCATTGCCACGTCAGATAGCAATGCTGATTCGTTGACCGAAGAAAAGCCCAGTCTTCTCACATGAAGAGTCGACCAGCTAACAAGCTTACCTGTAACAAAAACGAACATTTTAGAATAGAATAAACTGTGTAGTACACCAAAATAGTACCGTAGGGGTCCAGCAGGGTCAAAGCCTACTGGGGCCAAGGGTCTGATTCTGAAAGGAAGACTCGGCCCTGGTATGAAAGGCAACGAAGGAACAGGAGTAGGTTTTTAGTCAGTAAAGGTCTGACACACCCTCCTGCTCCGCCCAAGAGCGAGGGATGTTATTGGATGATTTTCCCACCGAAAAAAAAAATAGTAACAATTTCACAGAAACTTAAATCTATGTGTACAATGACGGTTTATTCATTTATTTTTACAGAAACTTACAGACTAATAACCAAAGACATTAAATATTTGTATCTCTTTAAATCTCTTTGCTAATAACAAATTTGTTTTGTTTAGAGTTCCGTACCCAAAAGCTAAAACGGGACCCTATTACTAAAACTCCGCTGTCCGTCTGTCTGTCTGAGGGTTTCCCAAAATTCACCTCCTAATAGGATGAAACAGGGGTCCAAAGTTCGTTGGCAAAAGGAGTGATACTTCTGTAAGTTTTTTATTAGATGTATTTTGTGTAAGTAACATAAAAGTGATTCGAAATGCTGCGCCCGCGCTGTGCCGACTGCGTGCGGCATTCGAACACAAAAGTGTTAAAGACATTTCAATGAACAATTTAGCTTACAGTGCTCGACCTCTTAACGTGATCGATTTTACGACCTAAACCGAACTGTTAAAGGGATGGAGCTATATAGGGTGTATAGCTCCATCCCTCTCTCTCGCTCGCGCCTGACATATTAACTCGTCATGGTAAAGCCTATGGCACAGACGTATAAAGAGTAGCAGACCAAACATTAATTCCTAGTTATACTTATGTAGATATCCATCATTCTTTATCCTTGTTTTATCAAGCAACAACTTAATAATGGCGTCTCGTTCTTTTACCTGTAGCCACGCTGCCCCACACATAGACAAATTTTGACATGAAGCTTGTTATTCTGCGCCGCCATATTGATAAATTTATAACCTACAACAACACTGTACGGTGTCACTTTATGTGAAAAAATATTAATTGTGTGTACCACTAAATACATCTGTGGTCTATGGTAAAGTCAGGAGAAGTTTTCACCCTGACAGGATAACGAGATTTTTCGAAAGAGTCACTGTGGCCTTTGAATCTAAGGACAACTGAAGGAACACAAGTGTTCAAAAATTAATAAATGAATTTGAATTTGTGGCGTCACTTGGGGAGGCCTATGTTTGAACATAAGGCGAGCAATGGGTAGCTCGCCGTCCGACCGTCTGGTAACCGTCCGGAACAAGTCGTCGACGGCGCGTTCTGTTCCACACGCGCCTCAAGGAGATGTCAGCAAACCGTAGGGGCCCAACAGGGTCAAAGCCTACTGGGGCCAAGGGTCTGCTTCTGAACGGAAGACTCGGCCCTGGTATGAAAGGCAACGAAGGAACAGGAGTGGGTTTTTTGTCAGTAAAAGTCTGACACACCCTCGCGCTCCGCCCAACAGCGGGGGATGTCATTGGATGATTTTAACACCGAAAAAAAAAGAAATACCAAAGAAGATTTAACTAAGATTTTGGACACTTCCGTCCCCACCTGTACCGGTCACGCGACTATCCGACAACTCGACTGGTTGGTTGCACAAGGTTGCGCTGACGTAAGAACAACCGAACGTTTTCGGCAACCGGCCCCTCGCCTCGCTGCGCCGGCGCATACGATCTTATTAGCTCCTTTAATAGATCTGCTTTGGGCTTTTGGATCCCGTTATTAAATAGAGTTACGTATCACTAACTTACGACGTATGTGCCACTATAGATATACTTACTTTTCTATGGAGTGAGAGGGCGTATCAAACTTTTACTTACAGAGCCACGCTAACTCTTTCAAAAATTTATATCGTGGAATTTCTTCCCGGTGCCTTTCCATAGGAAGCGACGAATTGGAACCGTACACTAAATTCTGACGTTCTATATGTGCCTATGTAGTGCATAATTGAAATGAAATATTTTGAATTGTGGTGTCCCAAAATTAACGCAAGATTTGAATTAAATAAAAAAACACAGTTTTAGTTTTCAGATTGTGATTCTTTTATTGAATCATAAACTAAAGGCTGTCCCAAAATGAACGCAAGATTTTAATTTGCCGCCGTTTGTTTAGTAAAGTGTTGGCAACCCCAAAAAAAAACTGTGTTTTCTATTTAATTCAAATCTTGCGTTAATTTTGGGACATCCTATATTTTATTTTTTGTTTATATGGTGTACAATAAAGATTATAATAAATAAATGAACATCTAATTGGAATGTTACTATAGATAAAATACAGATAGTGTTCGCCTACTTTGTTCCGGTGAAACATATTTCAAACTTCTATATTTATTGCTCGCTTCTGTTATCGGTTTCGCCCGTGATAGTAGAAAATTATGCCAAGGAAAAAAAAAGTTCTTAAATCTACGGTATAAAATGGCGAAGGTTGCATGAAGTTGGTTGGTTGATGTTGGGAAGTGTGCATGTTTATCACTCCTTCACTCCTAAACGGCTGAACGGATTTGGGTGAAGTTTGGCACACGGGTAGAAAATATCCTGAACTATTATATAGGATACTTTTTATCCTGGGAGTATGTTGAATTGGGATAATTTCCTAATTTCACGCGGGCCGATGCCGCTGACTGAAGCTGACACTGTCAGGCTTTAACTAAAAAAAACCTTTTTACAAAAAAAAAAAAACAACCGACTTCAATGTAAAAAAAAAAACACTAAAATGTACAAAATAACTTTAATTTCAGAAGTTGGTGTTTCTATAATAGTTGTCTCTTCGTTATTTAACACCGACTTTCGAAATTAAAATGATTTTGCACTTAATAGTGTTTTTTTTTACATTGAAATCGGTTGCATTTTTTTTTGTAAAAAGATTCATCATCAGATCATAACAATATTTCTATGGGATCAACTTGGAAGCATAACCTTTCAATCAAAACATAATTTTCAAAATCGGTCCTCAATTGAACGAGAAATCAGTGAACATACATAAAAAAAAAAAAAAAAAAAAATACAACCGAATTGATAACCTCCTCCTTTTTTTGAAGTCGGTTAAAAAATACATACAGTCGTACATAGAACCTCCTTCTTTTTGAAGTCGGTTAAAAATCCACCTGTGTTCCTTCATTTAGGTACCCTTCGCATTTTAGGGCCATTATGAGTATTTTTAACATTCCTGCAGTCCACCTTGATCAAGCTGCCAATATGAATGAAAAATATAACAGAACCAGTTCGAACTCTTCCCTTAAGGCACGACTAAAATTCCAAGGTGTACAATCACAGAGTATGTCAATGTCGTACGCGAGTATGTTATCCTTACGATCTATTTCCTTGAGTGTAATCTAATGTCAATGTATGTAGATCAACGTTTACGAAATGTTTAAGAGGACTACGCGAGCTACTCTACAATATTGCTATAAATAAGAAGGCGCGGGTGACAGCTGTCAGATTCATACAATGTAGCTACATAACCTTTTCTCTCATCTTAACCTTTCGAATACCGTAATTAGAGACACAATAAAAAGACTCAAAAAACAGCACAACGCCATTTGGTCACAATTTCAAATGTTTTATGCACAGAACCGTATTTTTTTTTTTCTTAATAAAGGTAACCTGAGTTAAACCTTATAACATCAGCTGTACAACCAGCATTAGTTACCAGTACAAGTCTCGTCAAAATCGGTTCAGCCCTTTCGAAGATTTACCGGAACAAACAGGTCGATAAAAATGTTAAAAAACATTTTGGTAAGTAATAGAACCAAAATGCAATTTACCAAAATGCTAAATGCATGTTGGTAAATCAAAATAATTAATGAAATTTAAACCCCGTAAAAGTCTGACATTGTCTCTCACTCCTTTTACAGCTGGAAAAGTCATTTCATATTAACACAAAAAAAAAACCACACATCGTCAAACGTCAAATACCACGCGCCATTTACCATCAAAAGTGTACACTAAACAGATCACTCATCACACAATGGGCCACGTTTGGACTGTAACGGGACAGTGGTGCCCCGCCCGTTAGACACGTGCCTCTTATGGGCACGTTCTTGTATGGAATGATAACGTATCATTGTTGGCTGGCCAGCCAGTCTTGTTAGACGAGTCTAGCTGATGAAAAACCTTTTGAGTGCGTAATTAGAGACACAATAGTAAGACAATGGCGCGTGAACGCCGGCGTTAATGCGGGGATCAACAGCTTAATTTAGGGCGGAATTCACCAATAAAACTAATCGCGTTTTAACGTTTGGCTCGCATAATCGAGTTTTGCCGCTGTCTAGTGACAACGGCTAAACGCACTTGTAATAAAAAACTTTTTACAAAAAAAAATATAACCGACTTCAATGTAAAAAAACACTGAAAAGTGCAAAATAACTTTAATTTCGGAAGTCGGTGTTTCTATAATAGTTTTGTCTCTTCGTTATTTAACACCGACTTCCGAAATTAAAGTTATTTTGCACTTTTCAGTGTTTTTTTACATTGAAGTCGGTTATATTTTTTTTTGTAAAAAGTTTTTTATTTTTCACTTTTTAGTTATGGTACCAACACTAAAAAGTACCCCTCAGCCATACTTAAATACCTTATAGCCAGAGTGCATCTTATGACAATTCTAATAATACCAAACACGGTTAGATTAAATTAATTTATTACAGAGTTCCGGTGCCTAATTTCAGGCTTCATCATCAGATCAGTTCGATATATTCCCCCTCTTCTTTCAGTCAGTCATCGACTACACGTATAAACAAAGCAATTTTACTTGTTACGACAGTTCTGCTGTGATCCTATGAGGAGTTCTGTTCCATATCTACGAAGTTCATGATCAGATCATAACAATGTTTCTATGGGACCAACTTGGAAGCATAACCTTTCAATCAAAAAAAAAAATTTCAAAATCGGTCCACAATTGACTGAGAAATCGGTGAACATACATAAAAAAAAAAAAAAAAAAACATACATTCAACCGAACATATAACCTCCTCCTTTTTGAAGTCGGTTAAAAATACAAACAAGTGACACTAGTGACAGCGGCTAAACGCGATTATGCGAGCCAAACGTTAAAACGCGATTAGTTTTATTAGTGAATTCCGCCCTTAGTCGTAATGTAATAATCATAGGTTGTTAAGGATCGTCCATAAAACATGTGATTTTGTTTAGAAAATAAAAAATAAACCGCCAAGTGCGAGTCGGACTCGCGCACTAAGGTTCCGTACCATTATCTACATATAAAACTTTTTTTTTTTGTATTTATCATCTGCACAGCCTGGTGATAGACGTACAGACAGACGGACGGACAGCAGAGTCTTAGTAATAGGGTCCCGTTTTACCCTTTGGAACGGAACTCTAAAAATAGTATTATTAACTTAGCCGTAATGTTATAATCATGGCTTGTATGGGATCGTCCAAAGCTCAACAGTCAGTATATAGATGGTGACACAACAACTTGTACAATGCGTTCCAAATAAGAATAGGATCGATTTCCATGTTGTGACGTCACGTCATACTGTCAAATCGAAGAATTATTACGGTAAGTAAAACAAGAAATTTTTAAAATTTAATTTATTTACGAACTGTGAACGAAAATAGTTTAATCAGAATCCAGTTCTTCAATTTTGCTCATCTCTGAGTTCTTCAATTTCGCCCAATTTCTTGCGATTTGACAGTATGACGTGACGTCACAACATGGCAATCGATCCTATTCATATTTGGAACGCATTGTACTAAACTATGCGTCGCATGATGTCCATGCTAGGTGTACCGATGCGCATCGTTATTGACCTTGTGCACACTTGTCCAGTTCTGCACTCATGCGCAGAGGCTTCGGACATGTTGCTGTAGCGTGACGCTTGGCGCTAATGTCAGGGATATCATTGGCGATCAATCAATAACTTAGCTTAGGATTAGATTCTAGATTTTTTCATGATCGTTAAACCTGCTTTTGTTAAATCGCTTGGTTGAGGTAAAGCAGGTATGTTAGTCTAAAACTTTGACATTAGGTATATTTAAAACTGTTTGAAGGCCGACAAGACGGACCGATATAACCTGTTGAGGGTTGCGCGAATCCGATGGATGCGAGACGCACAGGACCGGTCGTTGTGGCTACGCTTGGGGGAGGCCTATGTCCAACAGTGGACGTCTTTTGGCTGAAATGATGATGATCAGGTTTTGCCCAAGTTTGGGGGCTCTGGGGTACTGCCCCGCCCTGCCCCCGAAGCACTGCCCCGCCCAGCCCACCGGTAGCTTCGCCACTGTAGTCCATGTCAGTCAGTGACAATTCTGTCATCATAATTTGTCAATTACTTGTCAATAACCTGTCTGCAACTAAAGGTCAAGCGTTATAATTTAATGTTACACAGTAATTTACCACGCTTACCATTAAAATACTTGCGTTCATCTTGTTGGTTAATTTGATAGTTGTTAAAATGCAATCAATGGTACTTTTGACAGCAGTTTCCGGGATAAAAAGTACCATATATACTATTCCAGGATATGGTCTACCCGTATACCAAGTTTCATCGAAATCCGTTCAGCCGTTCGAGCGTGAAGGAGACTAACATTTACACACACATACCCCACCGTAGGCGCGAGCTTGCGGACGGCGAGCAATGGGTAGCTCGCCGTCCGACCGTCCGGTAACCGTCCGGACCGAGCCCAAGTCGTCGACGGCGCGTACTGTTTCACGCGCGCCTCAAGATGTCAGCAAACCGTAGGGGCCCAGCAGGGTCGAAGCCTACTGGGGCCAAGGGTCTGATTCTGAAAGGAAGACTCGGCCCTGGTACGAAAGTCAACGAAGGAACAGGAGTGGGTTTTTAGTCAGTAAAAGTCTGACACTATCTCCCGCTCCGCCCAAGGGCGGGGGATCTCATAAGATGATTTTCCCACCGAAAAAAAAAACACAAACCCGCACATATATCGCCCTGTATAATCTGCCAAAAGCAATTTTAAGCAAGATGTGTGGCAGAAGAAAGGGGGTCTACCTATGCCGCGCAGTAGTTAGTGATACCGGACTAAAATGACCATGAATAATGACCATTTTTATTATTTGTTCGCTAACAATCTCTGCGTAACCTTTCAAGTGTATATGTCACAGTCAAAACTCTCAACCGGTCAAAAGTATTTTTAACTGGCTAAATCAATATCCATTTTTAACTGGCTAAATCAATATCCAATAAGGCTCAATATTGCCAAATATTTTTTAATGCCCAATAAGGTTAGTTTTGACAAGCATCAGTCAAAATTCTTATTAAGTTAATAAAACAAATGCGTTTTAAGTTCCTAAAATCACAAAACCAAAAATGATTTCAAAATGTTCACAAAAATATTTTTTAAATATTTTTTCTTTCAATAATATATTTTATTTTTAAGTTATCAATTATTTACATATTAAAAAAAAAACTTAATTAACATCATTTATATCTATAGGTACACTAAATAAGAAAAAAAATACTATAGAATAGAATATATTTTTATTGTAAAAGATGAGTTAATAATATGGGCAAAAAATCTCTTAAAATAACGGGTAGATCTGCATATTTTGCCATTTATGGCGTACAAAACAACATATTTGGTTATGAATAAACCATAAAAAAAAGTTATTTAAAAAAAACTAACTTTAGTTTACTTTAAGTTAGTTCTTAAGGGTCTTTATTTAAATTTTTTATTTAGTAATGGCTAGAAATTTTACAGTAGTGTACTGACAAATTTCAGCGGTTCAGAGTACTTTTGACCATCCGCATCAGACCTGAATACTAGTTTTGACTGGCCTGCTATGCCGGAGGTCGTGGGTTCGATTCCCACCCAGGACAAATGTTTGTGTGATGAGCACAATCATTTGTTCTGTGTCTGGGCACTAAGTAATTTATCTCTATATGTATGTATTTAATATATAAGTATGTTTATCAGTTTTCTAGTACCCATAACACAAGCTCTGCTTAGCTTGGGACGGATTAGGCGCACAATGCCACATTCGCAAAATGACATATTGACGCAAAATGCCACATTCGCAAAATGACATTTCGCAAAATGCCACACTAGCAAAATGCCACATTAGCAAAATGACACATTCGCAAAATGTCTTTTCTCAAAATACCACATTAGCAAAATGCCACATTATCAAAATGACACATTCTCAAAATGACTAATTCTCAAAATGACACATTCTAAAAAAATCATAATTATCACATAATGTACGATTTACGTAAATGACAATAAATATTGTTAAAATGACTTATTTACTTCTTGCAGTGGGTTTTTTATTAAAATTATGAATAAAAAATAATACCAATTTAATCTTTCCAGTATTTAATGACATTTACACATTTTCATTTATTTTAACATAAAATAAAAATGCTGTACTTGTAATCTAGCAGTTATCAAGTTTTAGCTAGATGGCTTTCCATAAAAACATACTAACGTCCATCATCTTTCTGCCCTTGTCCCGTGTTATTTGGGGTCGGCGCAACACGTTTTTTTCTTCCATTCTGCCCTGTCACTCGTCATGCTATCACTAACTTCTTTTTCTTTCATATCATTCTTCACACAATCCATCCATCTTTTCTTTGGTCTCTCTGGAGAGAGAGACCAAAGAAAAGCAACGCATGTCTTGGTATGGTCATGTCTTCACATGACCATACCAAGACAAACAATTCCCTTTCAACTTTTCAGTCACTGGCGACTCGGATAGATTGACTGATAGATTGATAGATTGATTGATAGATTGACAGATTGATTGATAGATTGATAGATTGATAGATTGATAGATTGATAGATTGATAGATTGATAGATTGATAGATTGATAGATTGATAGATTGATAGATTGATAGATTGATAGATTGATAGATTGATAGATTGATAGATTGATAGATTGATAGATTGATAGATTGATAGATTGATAGATTGATAGATTGATAGATTGATAGATTGATAGATTGATAGATTGATAGATTGATAGATTGATAGATTGATAGATTGATAGATTGATAGATTGATAGATTGATAGATTGATGGATTGATAGATTGATAGATTGACTGATAGATTGACTGATAGATTGATTGATTGATTGATTGATTGCAAAAAAGAAATGAGTATACACTCATTTCTCACTTTATCGATTCTCGTCACACCACACATCCATCTTAACATTCTCATCTCCACTACGTGCAATCTTTCTTCATCCTTCTTTTTCGCAGCCCAACATTCTGATCAGTATGACAGGCCTTATCACGGACTTGTAGATTTTACCCTTCAACTTGAGGGGCATCCGTGGGTCACAAGTTGTTCCCGTGACCTTTCGCCATTTCATCCATCCTGTGTTGATCCAATGTTACGTCCTGGTCTACCTCACCATCCCCTTGGACAAAAACATACTAACGTCCAAATTTTAAAAAATACCGAGTTCGAAGTGACATTTTGGCATTGTGCGAAAGTGGCATTTTGCGAAAAGGCATTTTGCTAATGTGACGATTTGCGATATGGCGTTTTGAGAATGTGACATTTTGAGAATATGACATTTTGCGAAAATCTAATGTGTCATTTTGCGAATGTGGCATTGTGCGCCTAATCCCTTGGGACTAGACGGCGTTGTGTGATAGTTGTGGAATATATATTTTGACCGTAAATTTACAGATTTTTCAGGGAAAACTAATATTGACCAACATACGCATTCAAAACTATTTTTGCCCATTATTTTTAGTAAACAGTTATTTTGACCGGTTAAGACTTTTTACTGTGACATATCTAAGAAATACCGGAACGATTATGTACATAGTTGTGTGTTCTCATCATATTTCATTGGGGAAACCAGTTTCTTAATATGACGTAATCACCTTAAATGATGAGCAATTTTCTGCTAAACGAAGAAGACGGTGGCAAAAACCACGATTACTTATTTTTTTTCTGTGAAAGATCACTCAGGTTGAGGATAAAATTAGCTTAGCTTAGTCGGCCTTATAATGTTCCCACTGTTGGGACTCAGGCCTCCTCTCTAGAAGAGGGAATGGGCCGTAATCCACCACACGGCCACCACTGCTCTCTGAGGATAAAATTAGTTGAATATATTTTAGCTTGAGCAGTGGCCGAGTGGTAACGGTCCCGACTTACGAGTAATAGGTCGCGCGGGTTCAAACCCAGCCCGGCGCATTACTTTGTGTAATTTATTTCATCACCACTGCTCTCAAAACGGTGCAGGAAAACATCGAGTGGAAACCAGCATGTCCTAGAACGAAAAATTCGAAGACATGTTACAGTCACCAATCCGCACTGGGCCCGCGTGGTGGATTACGGTCCATTCCCTCTCCTAGAGAGAGAAGGAACATTAAAAGGCTGATTATGCTATGCTATACTATATTTTAGCTTGCGGAAGAGATTTTCGACGCCATACTTAGATAAGGTACCTACTTTTAGTTAGTTCTGAAGGGGTTATTTTTTTATTTAATGTGATATATTTATATACTTAGGTACATACAAAATGATATTTTTGCAAGCTCATATTTAACTTACATTGTTTGTATGTAGGTATTGGAAAAAATTGGGTAATTTAGACCATCTTCATGACAAGTTTCAATAAAATCCTTAGCTCCATTTTACCGAGATCGCGTCTGTTTCAATGATTCCACATATTGCTCAACTGTGTTTGACACTTGAGATACAAAACTACACGAAATTCTCATCACAATATCAATTTGTAAAAACAGCCACTAAACTTCACTCAAAAATATCCCGCCAAAACACCCTTCGTTTTGTCAATAGTTATTGATGGCAAACTGTTATCAATTATCTAGAGTCTATGGTCGCATTGCTCGCATAGAATTTCATAAAATGGAAACGAAAAGACAGATAATCGCAAATACCCGAATAATTAGGTACAACAACCACTGATCTTAACTCAAAAAACCCGCCAAAGATCCACTATTTTGACAATCGTTATTGGCGGCAAAACATTATCAATTATTTAGTCTCTGGTCTTATTAATTGCATAGAATTTCATAAAATAGAAACGACCATAGACAATTTTAAATACCCAAGAGTCTAGCCACTGTCTTATTACGAAACTCAATGAAAGTAGCCCATAGCCGAATACATTCGAAAACCAAAGACAATGGAATCATTTTTTTAAAAGCCATGTCAAATATGTATGTATCTACGATTGTACGAGTGAATCTACGATTTATCAATAAAGAAAAATAGACGTAGGTAAATTATATAATTTATCATGTAATATATCCATCCATAGACGTATAAAAAGAAGTTAAAAACCGTTCTTATTACAAAATGTCAGTTTCATAATATTCCCATAACACAATGGCGTTTGGGCCAGTGTGAAACCATTTCTCAAACACCAACTTACATTTACACCTTCCTTAACGAAAACTCATTTGATAATCGACCTTAATGACTGAAAGATAAGAGTGTGAAAGATGTTTTTGGAGATTAGGAGATAAAGTGGTTTCCATAGGTAGAATGCGAAAATGGACGTTTAACCGACCTTGCAGATAAAAAGTAGTGTGCTTATTATTGTCTCGAGTGGGTCGAATCGAGGCTGTTCCGCGAATGTATGCGCGATGAATCAGATCACTTATAAAAAGCTGTTTAAGAATGATTACACGATTTTCGTCAGTCATATTATAAATCGGAGTTTTATAAGAGATTCAACTTTCTAATTAGGTGAATGAAAGGTCATTTACTCCTATAGCATTTGGGGAATTTTGTTGTAGATTTTGGAGTTCATAAATAATCTGGGAATTTAGGTGTAAATCTGGGAATTCGATCGAAAATCTGGGAACTTAATCGAAATTATTGGAAAATCTGTCAATTGGTTAGTAAGTACATTAATCCAGTTACAACTTTACGATAATGAAAAACAATAAAAAATCAGCCTGCAAACAGTAAATGAAAAAAATAAATAAAACAAAACAGTCTAATATGGAAGGAAGTAGTCTTACAATTAGAAAATACCGCGCTACGAATATTTATAAAGTTCCGAGTGAAAATTCTTACTAATTAGTACCTATTAGATACGATTTTAATTAGATAAAAAATTTTTGAATAATATTTTAACGCCCTTCTTTGTAAGTATTTAGGTTAGATCATTGTGAGATAACACGTATCTATAAAAGGAGAAACTGACTGACTGACATATCAACGCACAGCCGAAACTACTGGGACTAGGGCGTGAAATTTTGCACAACGTTTCTTTTTATGACGTAGGCGAGCACTATAAGAGGATTTTTGAAAATTCACCCTCTAAAGGGATGAAATAAGGGTCCAAGGCGCAAAGCCGCTGGCAGAAGCTAATAACTAATAAACCCTATACTAATATTATGTCAATTGAAAAAGGAAGTGCTCTTTCATTTTCCTCTTAAAGGCATCCAGAGAAGGAACAGGCGAAGAGAATGTGGAAGAGCGTTCCAGAGACGCACTGCAGTTACAAAAAAGGAGCGGCTGAAAGTGTGACGCATTAGTATCAATCTGAAACATTTATATAACAACTACGGTCCGGACGAAGCGTTTTGCCTCGTCGTTTATACCGCGTACATCGAAGGACTGGAACAATTTACCTGCTGCGGTCTTCCCGTCCGATTATAATTTAGGTGTCTTCAAGGCTAGAGTGAATAGGCTCTTAATAAACTAGTGCGCCTCACCATCAACGATTGCATCACTGCTTACTATCAGGTGGGATCGCAGTCAAGCACTAGTTTATAACCATAAAAAAAGTATATAATCGTAATCCCTTACAAACCATCGTTTTGTTTAAGTACATATGTACAGACACGTCAAGTAAAGGAGAAAGGCAACTAAGTACCAAACACATTACCTAACGGCTATAAATATCTTAGTAATGACAATCTCAAAGATCTGTACGTAAAATGACGAAACACTAACAATGCTACGCAAATCTAATATATGACAGTTACTTGTAGTTAGAATAGGCGAGAGATAGCCTCCACGAGCACACGGCGGTGCTCCGCCCAAGCGAGGCACACCTCCACCGTGTCCTCCGGGCGATCCACACAATGATGACACCCGGGCATTTCTTCCGCCTAATTCCGGTACTGGAACCTCCTGAACTTACCATGCCCGGTGAGGACCTGCGTCATGTGGGAGGTGAGGACGCCGCGACGCCTCTCCAGCCACTCCTCATACAGGGGACTTCGCGAGTCTGCGGGATTATTCGAAAGAATCTCTGCGGCTCTGGACCGCAAGGTTCCGCTCTGGGTGAAGTGAGAGGGAGTGTCAGACTTTTACTGACTAAAACCCAGCTATGTTCCTTCAGTTGCCCTTTGGCCAGGGCCACGTTGACTCTTATAAACGGTTTTTGGGACTTTACACTCAGTTCCGCATATCTCTAAACGCTTAAAATATCTAAGCAATGACTATCTTTAAGATCTGCATGTTGATGACGAAACAGCTGGCAATGCCACGCAATCCTAAATCACAAACACCCACGAGGAAGCTAGCTACAAGGTTCTAAGCAAGAAAATGTGTGAATAAGTTGTTTTGTTTAGATTTTGTTGATTAAAAAACGACATTTTGTACATAGATGATTGTGTAGTATTTTCTTGGGTTGTTTGAATAAGATAGAACTTTGTATTACATCCTTTCTTACATATTTATAATAAAATAACCCGGCAAAGTTTATTTAATTTATTTATTTATTAAAACTTTATGCACAAGTAAGAAATACTGTACAAAGGCGGACTTAGAACGGCGGACGCCTTAGGCTTATTTTTAACCGACTTCAAAAAGGAGGAGGTTATATGTTCGGCTGAATGTATGTTTTTTATTTTTATTTTTTATGTATGTTCACCGATTTCTCAGTCAATTATAGACCGATTTTAAAATATATTTTTTTGATTGAAAGGTTATGCTTCTGAGTTGGTCCCATAGAAATATTGTTATGATCTGATCATGAACTTCGAAGATATGGAACAGAACTCCTCATAGAATCACAGCAGAACCTTCGTAACAAGTTTATTTGCTTTGTTTATACGAGTTGTTGATGACTGCCTGAAAGAAGAGGGGGAATATATCGAACTGATCTGATGATGAAGCCTAAAGTTTGGCACCGGAACTCTGTAATAAATTAATGTAATCTAACCGTGTTTGGGATTATTAGAATTGTCATGAGATGCACTCTGGCTATAAGGTATTTAAGTTTGGCTAAGGGGTACTTTTTAGTGGTGGTACCATAACTAAAAAGTGTAAAATAAAAAACTTTTTACAAAAAAAATTCAACCGACTTCAAAGTAAAAAAAAACACTGAAAAGTGCAAAATAACTTTAATTTCGGAAGTCGGTGTTAAAAAACGAAGACACAAAACTATTATAGAAACACCGACTTCCGAAATTAAAGTTATTTTGCACTTTTCAGTGTTTTTTTTTACTTTGAAGTCGGTTGAATTTTTTTTGTAAAAAGTTTTTTATGTCATATAGATTTCAATAAAAAATGTGGGAGGTGAAAATACGTAACTGAAGGAACACAGGTGGGTTTGAATAAGTCAGTAAAAGTCTGACACCTATTAACCTTCCATGATAAACGGGCTATCCAACATTAAAGAATTTTCCAATTTGAACAAGCAGTTTGTGAGATTTATGTGTTCAAACAACAAACTAACTCTCCAGCTTTGTTTTAGATGTCCAAAAATTTGCCAAAAAAAAAAACATATAAAGGCCAATTTTAACTTTCATTTGTTTTCTTTCATTTTCAATTGTATTTTCTGCGGTGTACCCAAATGTCCTTTCCTTGGTATTGTTCGTCAAGTCGTTGAGCTCTTTAGTAGTTCTGAGTTGAGCTTTACGAATACTGACAAATGCTTGCACTGACTGGACAGGTCCACTCAAATCTGTATGGTTCTTTCTTCAAAAGACCATCTCAGACAAATCTGCATGGTTCTTATGTAATTAGACCATTACATATTTACTATGGACTTTAAAAGAGACTTTGACCCTAGAGTTTGTTTCGGTGTTTCTTCTCAGGGTAGTCAGCTAGGAAACACCGGCCTCATCTAGTTTAAAATGACGAAAAATAAAATTGACGTGTAAAAGTGTTTTTTTAAACCTATTTACAAAAATATCATTTATCATTTCAACATTTCAAAAATCGTCAAAATCCGGAAAACATCACCTCATTCAAGATTTCAAAACCACGCATCTATTTAAAACCTAATCACATATTTACTACATAGTAACGTTTTGTAATAGAAGGCTCATTGTACACTGGTCGGTTCTGAGTTCGACCTCCGACTGATGACCTTAGAGCCGTGTCAATTGTTACCTTAGCCGCTTATATAATGTTTGACATACGTGTTGATTTGTGCTAAATACATGATGATAGATGGGTCGTTTAGAATGTATATATGAGATCACGACTACTGCGAACCCTGAAAGAGTTAAGGCAGAGATGCAGAGATTATTGGGCCAGCAAAGGAGGCTGCCGCACGCGTGAGGCAACGGACTTTCTCACGCCTAGCCGCCGGGACCACGATCCCGATTACCAGCCACCGTAGGCATGGGCTTGCGGACAGTTGCGGATGACGACTAGCCGTCCGGTATCCGCTTGGACTGAGCCTGAGTCGTCGACGGCGCGTAGCGTTCCACACGTGCCGCAAGGAGATGTCAGCAACTGTAGGGGCCCAACGGGGACGAAGCTTACTGGGGCAATGGGTATAGTCCGAAAGGGAAATCCGGGGTCCTGGGACGCAAAGCAAAGAAGGAACACAGAAGTAGGTTTTAGTCAGTAAAAATCTGACACGTCCTCTCGCTCCGCCCTATAGCGAGAGAAGTCGTTAGATGATTCCCCTCCTTAAAAAATAGGGTAGGGGCGTAGATATAGTACGCCATATCAGCCGTATCCATGATACGGGGCCCCAAACTATAGGGGCCCCGAAGCCCTTAGCTTTTGGGCACGTCATAATTATGGCGGTAAGTCCCCTCTTTGAGGAGTGGCTGAAAAGACCACATGGCGTCCTTACCTACCGCATGACGCAGGTCCTCACCGGACATGGTAAGTTCGGGAGGTTCCTGCACCGAATTCGTGCGGAAGAAACGCCTGGGTGCCGCCATTGTGTGCACCGTCCGGAGGACACGGTGGAGCATACGGAAGAGGTGTGCCCCGCCTGGGCAGAGCAACGCTGTGTCCTCGTGGGGGCGATCGGCGGCAGTGATCTCTCGCGCCGGGCATTGGTACAGGCCATGGTCCGGAGTGAGGAGGAGTGGCAGGCGGTCGCCTCCTTCTGCGAAGCAGTAATGCTAGCAAAGGAGGCGGCCGATCGCGTGAGGCAACGGTCACGCCCTAACCGCCGCCGGGATTCCGATCCCGATTTCCGGCCACCGTAGGCGCGGGCTTGCGGACGGCGAGTAATGGGTGGCTCGCCGTCCGACTGTCCGGTAACTGTCCGGACCGAACCCAAGTCGTCGACGGCGCGTATTGTTCCACGCGCGCCTCAGGGAGATGTCAGCAAATCGTAGGGGCCCAGCAGGGCCGAAGCCTACTGGGGCCACGGGTAGTCTGAAAGCGAAGCCCGGGGCCCCGGGATGAAGGCAAAGAAGGAACAGGAGTGGGTTTTTAGCCAGTAAAAGTCTGACACTATCTCTCGCTCCGCCCAAGAGCGGGATTTGTCATTAGATGATATTCCCACCGAAAAAAAAAAAGCCCTTAGCTTTAACTGTCTAAATTCACGGTGTTCCTTCAGTTGCCCTTTGTGACGGCCACAGTAACTCCGACGAATCCACAGCCCTGGCAGGCATCGGCCCTACTCGGCCCCTTCAGTTTTGCTGAGGAACACTACGCACCTTCGACCCGGGCTTTATCGGGAGGTCGGACGGTGAGCTGCCCTTAGCTCGTCGTCTTCAAGCCCGCGCCTACGGAGACCGGTTGAACCTAAATCGCCTACACACAATGAGTAAACGTATTCATTAATATTCGTCGTAGGTATTAATTTCCTGTATAAGGACAGGCCTTTGCCCTGTAGTGACATACAACCGTTTATTTATTTTAAAAGGATTCAAAAAGAATCCCACGTGACAAAACTAGGTGGGTGGTTTTACCAAACGAAAGGTCACATTCTGAATCACGATATGGCCGCCAATTTAAGTGACAATATGGTTACATAATCTAAACTATTAATATTATAAAGAAGCTAATTTATTGATTATATAGGAGGTTTTGAAAGTATCGAACTGATTACACTAGTGAATTTATAATAATGATAAATACATCGCTCCACACACCGCTCTGCGTTTATCCAGTCCTCCTTTCCAGTCCTCCTTCTTTGTCCAGGCGATCTCTCTTTGGAATGCGCTCCCGCTGAACATCAGGATGCCATCCAGTCGGTTCACCTTTAAGGTGATGGCACGTGAACACATTCGCAGGAAGTTGGTGTAATCATCACAGCGTTGATTTGTTGGATTAGTTTATCATAATTATATTGTTAATTTGTATGTACGTATCTAAGTATACATTTATTATTGTAGTTCTTTTCTATTTATTTACCACTAAGCTACCATGTTATGTTTCTGCACCACCCTAAGGTCGACTGGTAGAAAATGCCTGAGGCTTTAAGTCCGCCTTTGTACAGTGTTTATTACTAGTGCATAAAGTTTTAAATAAATAAATATGTAATATAAATGTAACGTGCAACGCGTGTGCGTGTAACGTGTGTGTATGTGTATGTAATGTGTGTATGTATGTGTGTATGTGTATGTATGTGTGTGTGTGTTTGTATGTGTATATGTAATATGTATTTTTTTTTACGAATTAAGAAAAAAAATATGTCGGCCCAGGAGGCCGATTACAGAGGGAATCCTTCCCAGAGACCCTATTTTGTGGGCAATGAGTGGGTAATGAGGAATAACCAAACTATTCCAGACCACGCAACTCTTCTTCTTCCTGTCCTTATCCCACATTACTTTAAGTCGGCGCAACACATTTTTATCCTCCATCCTGTCCTGTCACCCGTCAAGCTATCACTAACTCCGATAATATATAAGATACGAAAATTTTAGAACGTTTTTTGTACGTCGCTACTTGCCATGCAACTCCTTAGGTTCTAGAGAGACGCCATTCGAAAAAGCAAATAAAAAGAAGAATCCTCAGTGAGTGTTTTTAGAAACTAAAGGCCACGTTCTGAATCACCGCGACAGGTGATGCCCCGGGCGTCTGAAATCGCAGAGCGATCTCCGGCCACCGTAGGGGCGGGCTTGCGGGCAATGAGCAATGAGTAGCTCGCCGTCCGCCTGTCCGGTAAGGACCGAGCTCGAGTCGTCGAAGGCACGTAGTGTCCACGCGAACTTCAATAAATCTCAGCAAAACCGTAGGGGCCCAGCCGCCCCAGGGCCGATGCCCGCTAGAGCTACGGGGACTTTCTGAAAAGGAAACTCCGCGGTCCTAAAACGCAAAGTATACATGTGGAAGGGTGGAGAGGGAGAGGGAGGCCAAAGAAAAGATGGATGGATTGTGTGAAGAGTGATATGAAAGAAAAGGAAGTTAGTGATAGCATGACGAGTGACAGGATAGAGTGGAAGAAAAAAAACGTGTTGCGCCGACCCCAAATAAGACGGGACAAGGACAGGAAGATGACGATGATGACCAACCGCTAGGTAAAAATACATAATATAAATTAACTTACGATTTCAAACGGGTATATCTACTAGATTACGTCACAGAAATATTTGAAAGTTACATAAAGCAAAACCGTAGGGGCCCAGCCGCCCCAGGGCCGATGCCCGCTAGAGCTACGGAAACTTTCTGAAAAGGAAACTCCGCGGTCCTAAAACGCAAAGGGCAACTGAAGGACTTAGGTATGATTTTAGTGAGTAAAAATCTAATACGCCCTCTTGGTCCACCATAGAGCGAGAGAAGTCATTAGATGATTTACAGCCCTTCGGTATTCTATAGGATGCATTTTGGAGAATGCGTGGAATTACATGACTTGATTTCGCCATCGCCTTTCTACTATCAGAAAATCTACGGCGAGTGTCCACCATTACATTGTTGACACCTCTACGGTCCGTCCGGGCTAAGCAGTTCGCCTTGTCGTTTATGCCGCGTAGGTATATCGAAGGACTGGAACAATTTACCTGCTGCGGTCTTCCCGTCAGATTATGATATAGGTGTCTTCAAAGCTAGAGTGAATAAGTTCTTAACAAACTAGTGCGCTTCACCATCAACAATTGCGTCACTGCTTACCATCAGGACGGATCGCAAATAAAAAAATAGCTCAAAAATAAACCTTCTGAATCACGAAACGGCCGCCAATACCTGTCAATGAGCTTACATAACATTATCGAAAGACAGACAGACACATGAGACATAACATTGTCTTAATGCTTAGCGTTATGCTGTAAAATATGACATAACACGATGACTTGGACGTTGTTGCATGAATAGATTCTTTCCTGGTTTTTTAACGTTAAAATTGTGTAAATTATTTCTGGCTGTCAAGCGGTTAATTTGAAAATGGATGGAGTAAATTGAAGTGTCTGTTTGTTATGATTTTTTCAATAACGTCTGATTTCTGGGCACACTGATAGCTGTAACCATAACTCCGGCCCAGTGCGGGTTGGTAGATTTTTTACACACACGTCTTCGAATTTTTGGTCCTAGGACATGCCGGTTTCCTCACGATGTTTTCCTTCACCGTTTTGAAAGTAGTGGTGATGAAATAAGCAACACAAACCAAAGCTAGCTGCCTGGGTTTGAACGTGCGATGTACAACTCATAAGCCGGTGCTGGTTCCACTGGGCCACCACTACGTGGCCCACAGTAGTGGTGGTCACTGTGGGCCAGTATAATATAATTTAATCGCAACTACAGACGGTTTCGCCAACATACTCATGGGATAAAAATTATTCTATGTGCTATTTCAGAACATGGTTCACTCGTGTGTGAAATTTCATCTAAATCCGTTCGAGCATGAAGAAGTACCTAACAAATACACCTCTATTTTTTAATTAGTACAAAAAAATGGAACTCTCCGTACCCGTTACTGATCTGATTGTGTAGCCAAAAGTAAAAAAAACGAAATCCCAAAATTGTCCACGAAAAATTGTCATAATTGGTAAATTTATAATTGACTCAATCATTCATAACAATTGCTACTAAAAAAAACTTTTTACAAAAAAAATACAACCGACTTCAATGTAAAAAAAACACTGAAAAGTGCAAAATAACTTTAATTTCGGAAGTCGGTGTTTCTATAATAGTTTTGTCTCTTCGTTATTTAACACCGACTTCCGAAATTAAAGTTATTTTGCACTTTTCAGTGTTTTTTTTACATTGAAGTCGGTTGTATTTTTTTTGTAAAAAGTTTTTTATTTTTCACTTTTTAGTTATGGTACCACCACTAAAAAGTACCCCTTAGCCATACTTAAATACCTTATAGCCAGAGTGCATCGTATGACAATTTTATTCTAATAATACCAAACACGGTTAGATTAAATTAATTTATTACAGAGTTGCGGTGCCTAATTTCAGGCTTCATCATCAGATCAGTTCGATATATTACCCCTCTTCTTTCAGTCAGTCATCAACTACACATATAAACAAAGCAATTTTACTTGTTACGACAGTTCTGCTGTGATCCCATGAGGAGTTCTATTCCATATCTACGAAGTTCATGATCAGATCATAACAATATTTCTATGGGACCAACTTGGAAGCATAACCTTTCAATCAAAAAAAAAATTTTCAAAATCGGTCCACAATTGACCGAGAAATCGGTGAACATACATAAAAAAAAAAAAAAAAAAAAACATACATTCAACCGAACATATAACCTCCTCCTTTTTGAAGTCGGTTAAAAATACTACGCGCAGTGTTTTTCCATTTTTATCGCCATTCATTCATTCATAATCAATAAGCCTGTACAATATTACCATAAATTGAGTGACATTTTGGGATATAAACAAACGCTCGTAACTTTGCTGTTCATAAATATTATTTATTGAAACTTTACTTAAATAATAACAAGACCTTTTCTAATAAGCCCTATAAGTATTTGTACTAATTAAAAAATTGTGGTGTATATATGTACAAACTTTCGCCTTTTTTTTTATAGGTGGGAAAATCATCTTATGACAAATCTCGCTCTTGGGCGGAGCGGGAGATAGTGTCAGACTTTTACTGACTAAAAACCCACTCCTGTTCCTTCGTTGCCTTCGTCCCAGGGCCCCGGTTTCGTTAAAATATTAGTATAACAGATTGGAAGTAAATGACGATTTAATCAAGCGGGAACTACATTAGACCAACGCACACGTGGGCCACGCCTGATTTGTACCTAGAGTCGCATCGCGTGGCGTGGATCTAATGAAGCTCTACAAGTCTAGTTGCCATATAAAATATATGGAGACTGACGGCGACGCACCCGGATCGGCATACGTAGCCCACGTGTGCCCAATGTAGTTAGTTCTACCTTCAATCAATTCAATATGTCGAAGTCCCTTTCAAAACATATTCTTATGTTTCTACGCCCCATTCATGTCAATATTACACTGTATACAAGAATTAAATCGAAGGTTGATCCAATTTGTAACAAACTAGACAAATCGTTTGCCCATTATCTTCACTTGTATGGGTTTGTGCTATTTTGTATTGAAGACACTCACGATCATGCATTTAGTCCGTTTATGGAAACCAATGAATAGTTATTTGATATATTGGATAATGATGTGCGCAGAATTTGGTTTAGATTGTCAATTTGAAGAATGAAGTTCTAAAACAGACAACATTCATAATAAAGAAAGAAAGAAAGAAAAATATGTATTTGTAACGATTTGTAACTCGCACAGGACAAGCAACAATTAAATTTTTTCTTAACCCGTAAATGACTTAAGGCCCTAGCGCCCGAGCAGTGCCATAAAACAGTGACTTTCTGAAGCCTACTCCTCGATAACGGCTGCGTTAATAGATTTGAAAAAAAAATATATGTTTATCATAGATTTATGTACAACATTATCAATATATGTTTTTTTCGTGCGATTATTACTTTTGTCTAAAAAAAATATTTAACAACATGATAGTTTTTTCACTTGTTTTCCCTACTCCTTTCAAACGGCTTTGATCTTTAGAAATATGTTTATACAAAAAAATTGCTGGTTAAGTGTTCTTCAGAATGTACACAGCGTATGTAAATCAATGAATAATTCGTAAAAAAAAATGTATTTAAAGGTCAGCGGGGCTCTAACCGGGCGCAGCTGGCCGGAATTAAATGCATTTAACTCCGGCCAGATGTTCAAGGGACTATAAGCCTTAAAATAAATAAAAATCTCTATTCTTAATCTATTACTAGCTGTCTCCCTCCAATTAGTAGTAGCGTGAAGTTATATACCTAACCTTCCCCGATAAATGGGATATACAACACTAAAAGATTTTTTTCTTGAGATTGGCGCGTTCAAACAAACAAACAAGCAAACTCTTCAGCTTTAAACTCGTGTATTAATATACAACATTAGTTTTATAAAATTTCATAACTGTATCATGAAAAACTTTTTAGAAAAAAAAAATAACCGACTTCACTAAAAAAAAACACTAAAAGGATCAAAATAACTTTAATTTTGGAAGTCGGTGTTTCTCGGTATTGTTTGTTTGTTATTTAACACCGACTTCCGAAATTAAAGTTATTTTGATCCTTTTAGTGTTTTTTTTTAGTGAAGTCGGTTATTTTTTTTTTTCTAAAAAGTTTTTATTTCACACTTTTTAGTTGCGATACACTTATAAACAGAGTACCTATTTCTCATGACAATTCCAATTAACCCAAATACTGCTAGGTTACATTGTTTTATTATAAAGTTCCTGTGTCTACCTTCCTCCTTCCGGCTCCATCATCAGATCAGTTCGATAGTACCTTATAGCCAAAGAGCATCTCACGACAATTCTAATAAGCCCAAACACGGCTAGGATACATTGATTAATTACGGAGTTCCTGTGCCTACCTTCCGGCTCCATCATCAGATCAGTTCGATAGTACCTTATAGCCAAAGAGCATCTCACGACAATTCTAATAAGTCCAAACACGGCTAGGTTACATTGATTAATTACGGAGTTCCAGTGCCTACCTTCCGGCTCCATCATCATCATCAGATCACTTCGATGATACCATTTTCAACGTAACTATTCAGAATCATTCATTTATTTGTATTGTCATAGTCGCTTAACTATCTTCATTGTGATATCTATTTGTGTATGAAGTTCCGTTGACCATTTCTGGTCTTCTTCATCAGTTCCACTTCATCAAATGTTACTTTTTGACTGTAAATGCTTAAGTTCTTGATGAAAATACTAAAATTACCATAGGGTTGCCTATAATTTTTGAGGAGTTCCCTCGATTCCTCATGGATTCCATCATCAGAACTGGATTTTGAAAAAAATGGGACCAATCTGGAAGCATATCCTATAGAGGGAAAAAAAAATTTTGCAAATCGGTTCATAAACGACGGAGTTCTGAGGTAACAAACATAAAAAAAAAAAAATGATGATAAAAAAAAAAAAAAAAAAACTTTTTAGAAAAAAAAAAATAACCGACTTCACTAAAAAAAACACTAAAAGGATCAAAATAACTTTAATTTCGGATGTCGGTGTTTCTCGGTATTGTTTGTTTCTTATTTAACACCGACTTCCGAAATTAAAGTTATTTTGATCCTTTTAGTGTTTTTTTTAGTGAAGTCGGTTATTTTTTTTTTCTAAAAAGTTTTTATTTCACACTTTTTAGTTGCGATACACTTATAAACAGAGTGCCTATTTCTAATGACAATTCCAATTAACCCAAATACTGCTAGGTTACATTGTTTTATTATAAAGTTGCTGTGCCTACCTTCCTCCTTCCGGCTCCATCATCAGATCAGTTCGATAGTACCTTATAGCCAAAGAGCATCTCACGACAATTCTAATAAGCCCAAACACGGCTAGGATACATTGATTAATTACGGAGTTCCTGTGCCTACCTTCCGGCTCCATCATCAGATCAGTTCGATAGTACCTTATAGCCAAAGTGCATCTCATGACAATTCTAATGAGTCCAAACACGGCTAGGTTACATTGATTAATTACGGAGTTCCAGTGCCTACCTTCCGGCTCCATCATCATCATCAGATCACTTCGATGATACCATTTTCAACGTAACTATTCAGAATCATTCATTTATTTGTATTGTCATAGTCGCTTAACTATATCTTCAATGTGATATCTATTTGAGTATGAAGTTCCGTTGACCATTTCTGGTCTTCTTCATCAGTTCCACTTCATCAAATGTTACTTTTTGACTGTAAATGCTTAAGTTCTTGATGAAAATACTAAAATTACCATAGGGTTGCCTATAATTTTTGAGGAGTTCCCTCGATTCCTCATGGATTCCATCATCAGAACTGGATTTTGAAAAAAATGGGACCAATCTGGAAGCATATCCTATAAAGGGAAAAAAAAATTTTGCAAATCGGTCCATAAACGACGGAGTTCTGAGGTAACACACATAAAAAAATAAAAAAAAAAAAAAAAAATGATGATAAAAAAAAAAAAAAAATACAACCGAATTGATAACCTCCTCCTTTTTTTTGAAGTCGGTTAAAAATACAACCGAATTGATAACCTCCTCCTTTTTTTTGAAGTCGGTTAAAAATCACAAAGTTACAAGCTTGTTATGTTACCTGGTTGTGCGCACAAATACATGGTCACCGGGCCATCCGGGCGACCGAGGGGTTGTTTTGTTCTCGCACCCAGCTGTGTACTGGCGCCTAATGCCCGCTATGAGCTACCGTGACTTGTATTGATAGTGTTCAACTTGTGACCTTTTTTAAATATTTTTGGGAAAAATATAATATGGTGTTAAAAATTATTGGAATCGATTCAGTTACTGATTCTGAACAAACTATATTCAGGTTTCACATAATTAAATTATACTTACTAAAAATAATGTTGTCTATAAACCAATAATATTTTTAGTTATAATAATATTCAACAATAACGAAATAAAAATTCGGCCTCTCCATACAAAATTATAAACTCGATTAGACAGTTTGTATGGAGAGGCCGATTTTTTTTCGTTTCTTGTAAAAAAATCTTGTGGAAGGTTGTTCAGTTTCATCTACTGAGCAAGCCCTAAAAGTTTGAGGAAACCTGTCCCTTACACCCTGTACATATTAAGAAGAAGATAAAAAATAAATCCTATAAATTTACGTATTTCTCTCAACAATTTTCTCACACAAATACAACCTACATAGCGCTCATCGACTCTCGCGCAGGCTTCATTACGAGAATGACGTCATAGAATGACATCATGCGCAGTAAGAACGACCTACACTGCGTGTAGAATTTCAATAGAGTCTTATGTCAATTTGTCTACAATGTTAAGGTGGAACCAATTCGGCCTGCGTGGTGGATTACGGTCCATTTCAGGGGCGCCGACTCCGTGGGTGCTCGGGGGCTCGAGCACCCCTGAGAATAGACATCAAGAAACAGATCAGTAATCGCCTTTTACGTTACGTATAAATTATAATATTTCTTGATAGTAAAAACTAGTTTCATTTTTATATATAATGGCTTCATTTTATATTTTTAACAAACATAATTAGTAATTAAGTACGCAATATGTAAGTTTATTTATTTGTCGGTCGATCAGTGTGCATTTCTCTTCTCACACTTCGCCATTTTTTCGAGTCATCAAATGAGCATGAGCACCCATGAGGTTTTTTAAAAGCCGGCGCCCCTGGTCCATTTTCTCTTCTAGAGAAGAGACCTTTTTAAGGTTCCGTACCCAAAGAGTTAAAAGGGACCCTATTACTAAGACTCCATTCTGTCACCAGGGTGTATCTCATAAACCGCGACAGATAGACAAATATAAATAATGTTGAAATTTTCACAGATTGCCGCTATAACAACAAGTAGGTACTAAAAACAGAATAAAAATAAATATTTATTTATTTATTTATGTGTTTTTTTTTATAGAAAATACCAAGTACAATGCGTTCCAAATAAGAATAGGATCGATTGCCATTGTTGTGACGTCACGTCATACTGTCAAATCGCAAGAAATTGGACAAAATTGAAGAACTCAGAGATGAGCAAAATTGAAGAATTGGATTCTGATTAAACTATGTTCGTTCACAGATCGTAAATAAATTAAATTTTAAAAATTTCTTGTTTTGCTCACCATAATAATTCTTCGATTTGACAGTATGAAGTGACGTCACTACCTGGCAATCGATCCTATTCTTATTTGGAACGCATTGTAGGCCTGTGTGGCCTATTTCTCCAACCCCACTTATTCTATTCTCACCACTTAACTAGATACATATACAGTCTATTTCTGATTTGATGCTTGACGTGGGATATCATCAAATCACCACAAGACCAAGGACCAAGGTTCAGTTGAAAACCAGCGTCAGGCAACTGTTACGTAGTGGCCTGGCATTATGCTGAACTGGACCTATTTGGCGCAGCCGTGAGACACACAATGTTGATGTATTTTTAAGTTTAGTTTGAGTATTTAATATTTTTAAGTTACTTAGTATTTAAGTTTCTTTAGAATTGTTATTTGTGTGTACCTGTGTGCCAAATAAACGTGTTTTCTTTCTTCTTTCTTTCAAATCAAGAGCGAGAGGGCTTGTCAGACTTTTACCAACTAAAACCCTCCCATGTTCCTTCAGATGCCCTTTGCATTCCAAAGTCAAAGTCAAAGTCGAAACGTTTATTGCAAACCAAGTATACCTACAATGTTGATATTAAATTATTTTTACCCGACTACGGAGGGTTATGATTTTGACAGGCTATGTATGTATGTGAGTTTGTTCATCTGTTCCCTCATAGCTCCTAATCTACTTATCGGGACTTGACGTATGAGGTATCGTTAGAACCGTCTTAATTGTCCGCTGAACATAGGCTACGTGACGTGTCACAAAAATTGATATGGCGCCCTCTAGCGGATAAAAAGTAATGTGTTAAAAATAAATATGGAGTAAAATACGCCGTGTTTGGTATCATTTGAAAGGGCTTCACTTGTACATTTCCAATATATTGACTCAAATTTAAAGTGACGCCCTCTAGCGGACAAAAAGTCATGTTAAAAAAAAATAAGATAAATATACCGTGTTTGATATCATTTGAAAGGGCTTCGCTAGTACTTATCAAAAAATATCATCAAAATTCAATGTGGCGCCCTCTAGCAGACAAAAAGTATTGTGTTAAAAAAAATACGATAAATATGTCGTGTTTCGTATCATTTGAAAGGGCTTTACTTGTACATACCAAAATAAACAGTAAAGAAGCACAGTGATTTAACACCAAAATCTTTTAAATAAAAAAAAAGTAAAAAAACTAAAACCCGACTACGACAAAAAAAAATGACGCTGAAAAAGTATGAAACAAGATTTTCAAGATGCTGAAATAGACAAGGTAACTGGAAAAACAAGAATAGAACAAAAAGAAAAGCCGTAGTCACACGTTATTAAAGTGTTTCGATTATTACCTACATATAACGTGTGACTACGGCTTTTCTTTTTGTTCTATTCTTGTTTTTCCAGTTACCTTGTCTATTTCAGCATCTTGAAAATCTTGTTTCATACTTTTTCAGCGTCATTTTTTTTTGTCGTAGTCGGGTTTTAGTTTTTTTACTTTTTTTTTATAGTGCTTATGACTTAGCGATTTATTCCGTTTTAATACCAAAAAGTCCCACTTCTATTTGTTTGAAATCATATAATTTATTTTCCATTCCGAACGAATACCAACAACTTGAATTTGGTACAGCCAGCTCAGTCAAACGTAATCAAAATAAAGTTTTCTTACATTTTTACGTATATTTTTTTTTCGGATTCAACGGTTTTTTTTTCAATTAAAGGTCTTATGATTACACACAAAGCATTTTAACTGACTGTACCTTATATCGTTGGACGTGTTTTCAAATATGAGTTGAAAACTCCAAAGCCTTGAGCATCGACGAGTTGCTGTCGGTTTTCTATCGATTCCATTTCGGGGAGTGTGCGTTGGAATTGCACAATTTAATTCCACCAAGTCCGTCCCATCATCGGACCACTAGACATACGACGTTGCGCCATCGGTACATGGTGGACATCCCACCCATACGTACAAAGCGTTTTGGTAACACATTCATTAGGCGTACAGCTAAGGAGTGGAATTCCCTGCCGGAGTCTGTGTTTCCTGATAGCTACAACCTAAGGGTCTATAAGTCAAGAGTGAATAGGTTACTTCTAGGCAAGCGTGCTCCATTGTCAGCCACATCATCACTTACCATTAGGTGAGATAGTCAAACGCGAGCCTATCAATAATAATGAAAAAAAAAAGTTGAAACAAATACCACTGGTATTAGTAGTTGGTATTAAAATGGAATAAATCGACTTATCAGCCTTTTCCAGAGCCGCGGTGACTCTTTTAAACCATCCGGCAGCCTTGTCTGGTCCTATGATCTCATAACTTATGATGACCAATACCTAACCAATGGTACAACCATCATAATCTAATTATCTCCACGACTCTATACTCGTTGCACCTTAGGGCCGATTCATACCGAAATGGCAGCAACGCCGTGCCGAGAGCGCTTTCAGTGTGAAATAATTTTAAACTTTTTTATTTTGTTTTTTAGGATTCCGTACCTCAAAAGGTAAAAACGAAACCCTTATTGGATCACTTTGTTGTCCGTCTGTCTGTCTATCTGTCAAGACCCTTTATCTCGAGAAATCTTGGAGGTATCGAGTCGAAATTAAAACTATATACCTACTCAGGTTTGCGTTCCCTTGAAGTTGAGAAAAAATCAAATTTCTGAGTTTACGCGTGCGCGTCTCGTCACGTTACTGTAAGCCGTTGCTATTCCGGTGTGAATCGGCCCTTATATATTAATAAGCTGGCAGAAGACCGCCCATTACAAACCGACCTCGATCCGAGGACGACCCGACCACGACACCAATGCATCACGCGTCACCCTTATCCTTAAGGCCGTTGAGTTCAATTTTATGATGATTACCTACGTAAATTAAGTTGGTTTTTAAGGAAGATCGACCACGGCAGCAATGCATCACGTGTCATCCTTATCTTTGAAGCCATTAAGTTCAATTTTATGATGACTTGCTACGTATGTTAAGTTGGATTTGAATAAAACGTTAATGAGAGGTTTTAAGGTTGGTTTTCGCGTACCTATTCGGTTAGTGTAATTTGCAATGATAATATTAATGATGTTAAAGGTAGTCGTGTTATATAAATCTAGCATTTTCAATGCGTACATATTTTTATTCAGAATATGATCTCCTCATTAATTCACATAATAAAGTTGACTGTGTGTGTTTTTTCCTGGATCCCGATCCCTATATCCGGCCACCGTAGGTGCGGACTTGCGGACGGCGAACAATGGGCAGCTCGCCGTCCGACCATCCGGTAACCGTCCAGACCGAGGCTAAGTCGTCGACGGCGCGCATAGTTCCACGCGCGCCTCAGGGACATGTCAGCAAACCATAGGGGCCCAGTAGGGTCGAAGCCTACTGGGGCCAAAGGTCTGATTCTGAAAGGAAGACTCGGCCCTGGTACGAAAGGCAACGAAGGAACAGGAGTGGGTTTTTAGTCAGTATAAGTCTGACACTATCTCCCACTCCGCCCAAAAGCGGGGGATGTCATTGGAAGATTTTGCCACCTACAAAAAAATAAATAGGACTGCTCGTTGTGGTAACACTTGGGTGAGGCCTATGTCCAGCAATGGACGCCTTTCAGATGAAATGATGACGATGATGAATTAATTCATCAGAACTTCTCAGGGTAAATAATTCATTCAGTAGAAACAGCTCATATTCCGCACGTAAACTGTTGAAATATTAACATAACACGTAGGTAATTACTCAACGATCCATGTAAGATGCCCCTGATGGTCTCAGAATGGAGTCACAAGGGCGAGAGAGGGCGACGTATGTCGACCTGGGTCGTTGTGCAACACGCAAGACACCCACATTTGCGAATGATCATCACCGGTCTTTAATAATATTGAGATTTGAGTTTCTGTGTTAATTTCTGTTTTGTAACTTCGAAAATCCACTTCCACAAAAGTACCTATAGTTTGGGATGTAAATGGGTACATTGTTTTTTTAATTCATATAAACCAGTGCTTGACTGCGATCCCACCTGATGGTAAGCAGTGATGCAATCATTGATGGTGAGGCGCACTAGTTTATTAAGAGCCTATTCACTCTAGCCTTGAAGACACCTAAATTATAGTTGGACGGGAAGACCGCAGCAGGCAAATTGTTCCAGTCCTAAATGTTACTTATAAGGGATGTAACTGAAGTGATTATATTGGAACCGAATTCGGAACCGGAGTTGGCTTATCAGTATTAGAACCGGAATCGTGATTGAAATCAGTGGTGGGAGCGGAGGCCGAAGCATCAAATGATACACTACTAAAATTAATATAAATATGGCGAGATGTTTCCACTACACGCCCTCTGTTGCTCATTCAAACAAGTATTTTAAATAATTTTTTTTTTTTCATATTTTAATTGTTTTTATATGCTTCTGTTAAAATGTAATTTATATGTGTACCAAAACAAATAAAGAAATAATAATATTATTAGTTTATTTCTACATTTACAATTTAAATAATTCAGTACTCGGTTTCAAACAAATGTGATACATTGAGGCACAAATAAACACGAACCTCCTAAATTAGTCCCAGGATATTAAACCTAATTGCTGTTTCATTTTATAACCATATAATAAACAGGGTGTTTGGTGCATCGTGTGCCAAATTAAAATGGTCGACGGGAGAGGTCATCTGCTATCCTTTCAGACCCCTAAACACTTCTCATGCCCTGTAGATTTTTTTTCATCGACTTTTTATTGTTTTATGAAAATAAGACCCAAATTTTTCGTTCAAATACAAATTTTAAGAAATATATAAGGCGTAGACTCTGAATTTTATGAATTAAATGAAAAAAATGTTTTTTTTTTTTATTTCTAGTAAAACCCACGAAAAGAGAGATACGAGACAGATTTTACCTTATAAGAGTGAGATAACATTTTAAATAGGTTTTTCAGGTATCATATAAGCAAAAATATTTTTTAAATCATAATTTTGAATATTAGTCTTTGACTCGATTCACAATTCTAGCGAATTCACAAAGTTATAAAAAGATTTTTATGGCAGGTGGCACATCACTAGCAAGACGATAAACTAGAGAATTTTCGAGGAACTTAGAAGACTCCGGGCGCTTTTGGTATTTTTTTTTTATATAGCCATTTTTTTTTTTTTTTTTTTTTTTTTTTAGGTGGGAAAATCATCTTATGACAAATCCCGCTCTTGGGCGGAGCGAAAAATAGTGTCAGACTTTTACTGACTAAAAACCCACTCCTGTTCCTTCTTTGCCTTCGTCCCAGGGCCCCGGGTTTCACTTTCACACTACCCGTGGCCCCAGTAGGCTTCGACCCTGTTGGGCCCCTACGATTTGCTGACATCTCCCTGAGGCGCGCGTGGAACAATACGCGCCGTCGACGACTTGGGCTCGGTCCGGACAGTTACCGGACGATCGGACGGCGAGCCACCCATTGCTCGCCGTCCGCAAGCCCTCGCCTACGGTGGCCGGAAATCGGGATCGGAATCCCGGCGGCGGTTGGGGCGTGAGGACCGTTGCCGTTGCCTCACGCGATCGGCCGCCTCTTTTGCTAGCATTACTGCTTCGCAGAAGGAGGCGACCGCCTGCCACTCCTCCTCGCTCCGGACCATGGCCTGTACCAAGGCCCGGCGCGAGAGATCGCCGCCGCCGATCGCCCCCACGAGGACACGGCGTTGCTCTGCCCAAGCGGGGCACACCTCCACCGTGTGCTCCACCGTGTCCTCCGGGCGGTCCGCACAGTGGCGACACCCGGGCGTCTCTTCCGCACGAATCCGGTGCAGGAACTTCCCGAACTTACCGTGTTCGGTGAGAACCTGCGTCATGCGGAAGGTGAGGACGCCGTGAGGTCTTTCCAACCACGCCTCAAAGAGGGGACTTACCGCCATAATTGTGGCGTGCCCATTTATATAGCCATGTAAATAGCGGTAACATGGACAGCTTTAATTTAAGTCCAAAACTTTGCAAGTAAATTTAAAAAAAAAACTAGATAGCTAATGTCACTAATTTTAAATTTAAAAGTACTCTATACAATACACATCTAAATAAAATTAAAATTCAGAGCCTATGCCTTATATATGCAATATATATTTAAAATTTGTATTTGAATGAAATATTTGGGTCTTACGAGTATTTTCATAAAACAATAAAAAGTCGAAGAAAAAAAAATCCACAGGAGAGGTGTTTAAGGGTCTGAAAGGATAGCAGATTGGCAGAGACCAGTTTGGCACACGATGCACCAAACATCCTGTCTAAGATTTATTTTCGGTGTTATTTGTTGTTTAGTATAAAATTAAACATAAAATATAAAAAGGATACATAAAAACTTCTGATTGATGATACGTCGACGAAATCACAACGATATGCAAAATTTGATTCAATATAACTCAGACCAATAAATTTACAGAAAAGAAAACTTGACTTTTCGACCCAGGACATATGTTTGTGTGATGAGCACGATCATTTGTTTTGTGTCTGGGTGTAATTTATCTATAATATGTATGTATTTAGAAAATATATCTTTCTATATATTATATGTAAGTATGTTTATCAATTGTTTAAGACTTAACACAAACGACGACACAAGCTCTGCTTGGCTTGAAACTAGATGGCGTTGTGTGATTGTTGTAGAATATTATTAAGCATAATCAGCCTTTTAATGATCCCACTGCTGGGACTCAGGCCTCTTCTCTAGGAGAGGGAATATTATTATTTTTACTATTTAAATATGGTTTCAGTTTTCAGGCGTGCGAACGAGAATGAGAGAACTTTAACAGTTCATTTTAGGTCGTCAATAGTGGCGTACGGAGGAGGACAGCATCGTACGGGTTGGATCGCACATTCTATACACAATTTCTAAATAAGAATTATTTCCTAGAAATAATTCTTTTATCTGTCCAAAGACAATCCAATAAATATTCTCGTCTATAAATGGCGGAATTATCATGTTGAGTAATATATAAAACAGAATGAATAGTTGCTGACCGAAGTTGGCAAGGTGATTGAGAAAACGGGTCTCTCCATTTTAAGAGAATCAAGATTATTCACTCTTATATATGAGTTTCGCAATATGGCGACATTTATTTATTATTTAGATTTTGTGTTTCTGAAGACAAAAGTGTTTCCGAAAAGAGATTTGGCTACCTCATTTCCACTGATTTAAATTATGCAAGATTCAAAATGTGATTTGATGCCATAATAAACGCGTGGAGGTATCGAGTTAAAATTAAAACCATATACTCAAGTTTGAAAAGACGCAGCGTTGGAAGGCCTCCCACAAGATGGACCGATGACCTGATGAGGGTCGCGGGAATCCGATGGATGCGAGACGCACAGGACCGGTTATTGTGGCTACATTTGGGGGAGGCCTATGTCCAACAGTGGACGTCTTTCGGCTGAAATGATGATGATGATGACTCAAGTTTGCAGTCCCTTGAAGATATTATGGAAAAAATCAATATTGAAAACTTGAAAAAAATCATCGAAAAAAATATAAGTATACGGCCGTTTATGTCGCACAAAACGTTTATTTCGACACTCTGAAGGGAATCAAAACTCATAGGGTTCCCGTTGACCCAGAATCGTGAAATTTGGCATGAAGCAAGGTCTTATAGCACAGGTATAGGAATAAATCGGAAAAGAGTAAATTTTTTGTTACGTCACAAGAAAAATCTTTTTTTTTGCGATTCGGAAAAATTTTAGAAACTCCATTCGGGAATTTAAGTTTTTACATAGGTAAGTTTGTACGGAACCCTCAGTGCGCGAGCCCTACTTGCTCAGTTTTTTTTTTTTTATTTGATATAAACTAGTGCTTGACTGCGACCCTACCTGATGGTAAGCAGTGATGCAATCGTTGATGGTGCGGCACACTAGTTTATTAAGAGCTTATTCACTCTAGCCTTGAAGACACCTAAATTATAATCGGACAGAAAGACCGCAGCTGGCAGATTGTTCCAGTCCTTAAATGTAGCGCGGTATAAGTCCTTTTTGGTCCTAGGATATGTTGGATTCCTTATTTTCCTTCACTGTTTTGAGAGCAGCGGTGATGAAAATGTACCTATCTGGGCTTGAACCGACGACATACAACTCATAAGTCGGGGCTATTATTCATTAGGCCACCACTACACTAGATTATAATCAAATAATTATACTAATATTATACAGAGAAAAGATTTTTTGTAATGAATAAACTCAAAACGTACTTGACCGATAGAATAGAATAGAATAGAATAGAATAGAATAGAATAGAATAGAATAGAATAGAATAGAATAGAATAGAATAGAATAGAATAGAATAGAATAGAATAGAATAGAATAGAATAGAATAGAATAGAATAGAATAGAATAGAATAGAATAGAATAGAATAGAATAGAATAGAATAGAATAGAATAGAATAGAATAGAATAGAATAGAATAGAATAGAATAAAACTTTATTGTACACCAAAATAGTAACAAAACTTTTAACTAACTTAATCTATGGGTACAATGGCGGTCTTATCGCTAACAGCGATATCTACCAGACAACTTTAGGATGGATCGTAAGAACTTAACATAAAAAGGCGGTGTACTGAAAATTATTGAAGTGTTTGCGTGTGTGTTGTGTGTGTGACCGATTTTATAATTTTTTCTTTTTTTTTCTTTTAGAATGGTACTTTATCACTGAGTGACATAGGCTATATATTTTCCGCTGGTAGACACATTCGTCATTTGGTAAGCATTTTTCTTCTCGCATTTTTCCAGTTGCTTTATACGAGTACTCTTCAAATGGGGAATACTGAGCACCCACGAGATTTCCAAAATGTCGGCGCCTTTGCTAATATGTATCTCAAACATTACATAAGGATACGTAACTATTTATTTAACACCCATATGAAGGTAAACATTGAGAGCGCCCACGCTGAATACATAATGATGCTGTGTATATACCTTCCTGTGTGGTTTCGTGAGGGAATTTGTAGCGCATAGAGGAACACAATGACTGTCGACGACAATAAGTGTCGTGATGGCCCACTGGCTAAGGCACCCACCTCTCAAGCATGAACCAATGTGAAATTTTCAATTCATATTTATGCCGATTTTTTTTTTCGTAAAATAAAATTTCAAAAATCTTGTAGAAGGTTGTTTAGTTTCGTCTACCTTTCGTTGACCTGTCTCTTACACCTTGTATTTTGGAAGAAAACAATGAAAAGTGGCCAAAAATAATGAGAAATTATAAGTGGAGCCACACATTTCTTTAGCGATCAAACTTCTCATTTTATAACTAAGCAACGGGAAAGTGAGATTACCATAAACTAATTCTTCTTTTGTACAACGTCCACTAAAATAATATTCTTAGTTTATGAGTGAGCGAAGCGAGCTCGGAATTGTAGGGCACTCCGACACGGACAGATTAGGTTAGGAGCCTTTTTTTTTAAGTTGGGAAATCATCAAAATGACTTCTCGCACTCTGGGTGGAGCGGGAGGGCGTGTCAGACTTTTACTGACTAAAACCACACCTGTATCCTTCAATTACCCTTTGCGTTCTAGGACTACGGGTTTCCCTTTCTGAAATTCTCCGCGGTCCTAGCTAGCGGGCATCGGCCCTACTAGGCCCCTACGGTTTGCTGACATCTCTTTGAGGAGCGCGAGGATCACTACGCGTTGTTGACGACTGGGCTCGGTCCGGTTAATTACCGAACAGCCGGACGGCGAGCTACCCAGTGCTCGACGTCCGCAAGCCCGCGTCTACCGTGGCTGGTAGTCGGGGTCGGAATTACGGCGGCTAGGGCGTGAGGACCTTCGTTCCCTCACGCGTGCAGCCTCCTCCTTCGCTAGCATTACTGCTTCGGAGAAGCAGGCGACCGCCTGCCATTCCTCCTCGCTCCGGACCATAGCCTGAACCAGGGCCCGACGCGAAAAGTCGCTGCCGCCAATTGCCTCCACGAGGACACGGCGGTGCTCCGTCCAAGCGGGGCACACCTCCACCGTATGCTCCACCGTGTCTTCTGGGTGGTCCGCACAATGATGACACCCGGGCGTTGCTTTTTTTTTTTTTTTTTTTTTTTATTAATGATAGGCTCGCGTTTGACCACCATCTCACCTGATGGTAAGCGACCACCTGAATCCGATGCAGGAACCTCCCGAACTTGCCATGTCCGGTGAGGACCTGCGTCATGCGGAAGGTGAGGACGCCGTGTTGCCGCTCCAGCCACTCCTCAAAGAGGGGACTTACCGCCATAATTAGGTTAGAAGCCTAAGGCGGGAGCGGAGCGGTCTTTATATAACCACCCAGAGCGTGGCTAGAGACCTGTCCCTTACACCTTGTATGTCCTGTCTGCCACTTTAATTGAATTACATAAAACCTCTCAAATATAAAGTGAAGTGTATCAAAAGATTGCATCAAGGTTGCTAGTTTTTATGCTAAACGGTACGTAGGAGGTCTCTGCTGCCCACGCTATCATTAGAGGTGGCACGGTGACGGTGTAATAGGTTATTTAGTGATAGAGGCCTTTTAATTGTTGACACGTAATTTATTTGGCCTTCTGTAAGGTAAGGAACAGGTGAGGAGTGTCAGTTTGGTATTGTGGCAGTAATAAAGGGAGCAATCGTGGCCTAGTGTTCGTCCAACTATTTTTATAAATTCGTCATTCGTGGGGGATGTCATAAGATGATTTTCTAACCGAAAAAAGAAATCCGACGGATAGCATTTCCTATCAAAGTTGTCAATCTATCGTCGGGAGGTCGGATAGTCTACTATAAATAGGACCGCTCATACAATTCGTCCTTACTTGCATTTCAATATAAGAACCCACTGGTCTACCATCAGCTGCCCTTGGCGTTTTACTATTTCGGAAAATTGAATCGTCAAAATCAAGATCATGTGAGGAGTGTTGTGAAAAGGTGATAGTGTGACGCTTGACAAGATAGCATGGAAGAAAAAACGTGTTGCGCCGACCTTAAATAACATGAGATAAGGGCAGGAAGAGCAGTGGTGGCCGAGTGGTAACGGCCCCGACTTACGAGTTGTAGGTTGCGGGTTCAAACCACCACTGCTCTCAAAACATTGGTGGAAAACTTCGTGAGGAAACCGGCATGTCCTAGAACCAAAAATTCGAAGACATGTGACATCCACCAACCCGCACTGGGCCCGCGAGGTGGATTACGGCCCATACCCTCTCCTAGAGAGGAGGCCTGAGTCCCAGCAGTGGGAACATTATAAGGCCGACTATGTTGTATGACTTGTGAACGTGAGGACTATGTTGATTGTTTTTTTTTTCCTTTTCAGTAATTTTAATGTATGTCTGGCAATTTGAGTATTTTCTGCGGCCTACCCAAATGTCCTTTCCTTGGTATTGTTCGTCAAGTCGTTGAGCTCCTTAGTAGTCCTGAGTTGAGCTTTACGAATACTGACAAATGCTTGCACTGACTGGACAGGTCCACTCAAATCTGTATGGTTCTTTCTTCAAAAGACCATTTCAGACAAATCTGCATGGTTCTCATGTGATTTGACCATTACATATTTACTGTATGGACTTTAAAAGAGACTTTGACCCCTGAGTTTGTTTCGGTGTTTCTTCTCAGGGTAGTCAGCTAGGAAACACCGGCCTCATCTAGTTTAAAAATTACGAAAAAAAAAATTGACGTGTAAAAGTGTTTTTTAAACCTATTTACAAAATAAATATCATTTATCATTTATGCTATACGGGCAGGAAAATGATGAGGTCATTTCGACATCCAAAATTACCAAAAAACTAAAGTGATAAAAGTCAATCAAATGGTCAACAAACCCCATTTCCACGTAAATACAATGATTCATGAAATTCTGAAAATGGTTATGTACCATATAAAGAGTTTCTCGATCAAAAACTAATCAAGAATAATTAAAAAATCACGTAAACTACGTTTATGGTCGTCATAATAAATGTGAGGTTCAATAACTTTGATTTTTATGGAGTTTTCGTATTATTTGTAATTATAAAAAAAAGTCACAAGTATTACTGAAAATGGTCTTCTAATAAATCGTTGTCCATAACTGCGTATTTAGGTGGTGCTGGCTCCCTAAGCGCATATTTGCGGACGGCGAGTTGTACTCGTAGATAACTCTCCGTCCAGTAAACACCAAACCCGGGTCAATGGCACATTGTATTTACGCGCGCCTCATATAGATATTAGCAAATTTGATGAGCCAGTTAGGGGGCACGTCTCCCAGGGAGGCGGATTTTTCGAAGGGGTTACAACAACTCTAGCAATAAAGGACAACTGAAGGAACACTGTGGCCTGGGTGTCAATCAGTAAGGCTGACACTCCCTCTCGCTCCACCTAGAGCGAGAGAAGTTATTTGATGATATGCCACGTAAAAAACTTGGCAAGTGCGAGTCGGACTCGCGCCCTGAGGGTTCCGTACAAACTTACAACAATTGTAAACAGTTCAATTCTCGAATCGTTTTTTTTTTTGTTTTGACGTAACATCAAATTTACATTTTTCCGATTTATTCCTAAACCTGTGCTATAAGACCTTGCTTTATACCAAATTTCAGGATTCTGGGTCAACGGAAAGTATCCTATGAATTTTGATTTTCTCGATGGTGTCGAAATATACGTTTTTTGAGACATAAACGGCCGTATCTTTTTTTTAGTCAACTTAGAAATTCGATTTTTTCACAGCTTCAAGAGACCGCAAACTTGAGTATATGGTTTTAGTTTCAACTCAATACCTCCACGCGTCCCCGAGATAAAGGGTCTTGACAGACAGACAGACCGACAGACAGACGGACAAATCACAAAGTGATCCTATAAGGGTTCCGTTTTTTCCTTTTGAGGTACGAAATCCTAAAAAATTAGGATCAATTTTGTAACGACCATTTTCGGTGGGTACATTACAAGGATCACTGTTTTGAACCAATTTACTGTCACCAGTAGGCACTTAATGAATTTACAGGACTATTTGAAAGAATTATTGCGGCTTTCTACTGCGTCCCACAAGGTGGACAGATTTCTTGAAGACCCCATAGCTATCAGGAAAGACTCCAGCAGGGAATGAGAAAGCATGCAACGGCAGGAAATCCACAATAATCTGAAATCACCAAAACGCATTGAGCAATGCTTTTGCCAATTGTGACTATTACATGCTCTTTGAAAACTGTTGAAATCACTTATAATGAAATTCCAAGTGTTTTTTATACCTACCTAAGTTCCTTGTTTCTGTCTAAGTTAGTACATTTTGATATCATTTGGCGAAAGTTTGTAATATTGTGAACGAGACGGCATTATGGAGCCGAGGGCTGCAGTGTCAAATTTCCACGTGTATCAAACGACGTTTTTCAATAAACTTACGAAGACATAAATAAACGGGAGTTAACGCGCGGCTCGTGAGGGTCGACGCGACGATGTATGTAATAAATTTGTGGCGGGGCGAGCACGCGCACTTTTCCGCACTAGTGTGAAAAATAGTCTATTGCGTGCCTAACTTTTTTTTCGTTAACTCAGTATTTTGATTTTTTCAAAGCTTCAAGGGACCGTAGACTTAAGTATATGGTTTTAATTTCAACTCGATACCTTAACGCGTTCCCGAGATAAAGGGTCTTGACAGACGGACGGACAGCAAAGTGATCCTATAAGGGTTTCGTTTTTTCCTTTTGAGGTACGGAACCCTAAAAAAAATATATTCCCTTGGGATAATTTTTTGCTTTCGCACGGGCAAAACCGCTGGAAGAATTTAAGCCAATATTTTATATCTGCAACGTTGTGCAATACACCCACATGAGACTCATCGGCTCATCTCGTAGTTACGACACATTGAGTATCGACGTTCAGTTGTTTTTGTTTCAAAATATTATGATAGTGTGTTACAATATTATGATAGTGGCAGGTGCAAAGTAAAAAAGTTATCTGCTTATTTGCAAATTTCTAATAATTACAATAGCTTACTAAAAACATTATATTCCACAAAATGGCAAATCTTTATTGACGTGTTAAAAGTTCAAAAAATCTGTAAAAAGAATTACGCAATACTTTTAGCAAGTAACTGCCAGTATCATAATTCGCAAAATTGCAGATAACTTTTTACCCGACTGCAAGACGGGTTATGTTTTTCGCGCGTATCTTGTATGTATGTATGTAATATTCTTTATCATCTCATATCTTCCAGTAGCGTAGAAACTAATTTAATTAAAACAAAACTGCAACAGTCGGGACCCATTAAAATAATCTGGACTAAAAGCATTCCATATAATATGGGTCCCGACTGTTGCAGTTTTGATTTTTAATTAAATTGGTTTCTACACGTTTTTATTTAAAGTTATGTTTTTCGCAGTCGGGTTTTTTTATTTTTTATTTTTTTTTCACTATGCAACCGTTTATATACTTACCGTTTTATTGATTTTATTTTGGGTTGCGATGACTATGTGACGGCACGGTAGCTGAGCTATTAACTGCTGCGTTGCGAGTCGTGGGTTCGATCCCCGCACGGAACAAATTATTATATGGCGTACAGATAGTTGTTCCGGGTCTGTCTTTGTGAACACACTGACATATCTGTGGAACACACCAACAATACAGGAGTAATTTCTAGTGAAGGACAACAATAAAAAAAAAACAGAAAAAAAATATATTTAAAAACAAGTTTATATATTGTTTAATTTCGTCAACTAAAGTCAGCCATACAAAAGATTTCAACGACATCTTCACAACTTAAAATGATCAAGCAAGAATTTCCATTACGCTACAGGATTGTCCGAAAGAGTTACCGCAGCCCTGTAACGTAAAAGGCAACTGAAGGAACATAGGTGAGTTTTAGACAGTAAAAGTCTGACACTCTCTCTCGCTCCACCCAGAGAGAGAGAGAGAGAGAGAAGTTATTCGAAGATTTCCCGCTCAAAAAATTAAAATTGGTGTTGTGTATCGCCACGCTACTGTCCTTCTACCAAAGCATTAACTGGGACCATACCATGACATGGTAAAAGGTCAATTGTGCGAGTGAGAAAGAAGAATGGAGCTATACACCCTATATAATAATAATAATATTCCACAACCAGGGGCGCCGACTCCGTGGGTGCTCGGAGGCTAGAGCACCCATGAGAAATAAATAGTGAGTGCTGAGCACCCCTGAGAATAGACATCAAGAAACAGATCAGTAATCGCCTTTTAGGTTACGTATAAATTAAAATATTTCTTGATAATAAAAACTAGTTTAATTTCTATGTAATGGTTTCATTTTATATTTTTATCAAACATAATTAGTAATGAAGTACGCAGTATGTAAGTATTTTTTTTTTTATTTGCCGGTCGATCAGTGTGCATTTCTCTTCTCACACTTCGCTACTTTTTGAGTCCATCAAATGAGCTTGAGCACCAATGAGGTTTTCTAAAAGTCGGCGCTCCTGTCCACAACTATCACACAACGCCGTCTAGCTCCAACAAGCTAAGCAGAGCTTGTGTTATGAGTACTAGACAACTGATAAACATACTTATACATTTCTAAATACATACAAATCATAGAAAAATTACACTCGGACACAGAACAAATGATCGTGCTTATCACACAAACTTTTTTCCTGGGTGGGAATCGAATCCACGACCTCCGGTATAGCAGTCAGAGCCACTAACCACTAGACCAACAGGCCAGTCGCCAAAGTCATTTAGCTCCATACCTTTAACATGGCATGGCACCAGGGATGTTCGCGGAGGCGCGCACCGACTGTTTTCACACTACTATGCGCAAGCGGTGCGCGTCCCTGGTGCGCCGGGTGTGGTCCAGCCCCAATGCCATCCTGGCAATGATCGCCGATAGACTGGATTGTCCATATATCCGACATGGCTGTGGCAGACATGTACTGTCTCAATTTCTGTTAGAAAATTGTAATTATTGAGTATTCATTTTGACTGATTAAAAGCTAATTTATTTTATTCTAATGTATTATTGACATTTAGTTGAATTTTAATTTTATGCAATAATTTTATTGTCTGATGGGTATATATAATTATAATCTATTGTAATTTAATTTTAATTTTATATAATTTATGATCTGTATTGTCTGTATTTTAATGATTTGATTTGTAACTAAAATGAGTCTCTGTTACTCTCTGTTACTTGAAAATAAATGAATAATTATAATTATTAAAAAAATATTATTTAAAAGTTCAGTGTAGGTCGTCAAGTGGATCGTGTGAGAGATCGTGGTCGGGCCTCTGAGCTGTACTAAGCCACCAGTGCTTCACTCAGCGCCACGCTATGCGCGCGCGCATTCAAGGCCACGCCCACTAGTCGCCGACGCATGCGCGTCACTGCCGGAACTGGCTACTAACTGGTAGGGTGGTAACTGGTGTGAGAGGTATGTGGTATTTTAGGTAGGTATTGGTATTTTAGAATGAATAATATTTTAGATTAAAGTTTTTTAAATCATATCACACTGATGAAGTGAAGAATGAACGCCGCATTTATACAGTGTTTTCACTAGTGCATAAAGTTTTAATAAATATTTAAAGGACCCAAACCAAAAAAAAAAGATTTGAAAAGGGATTATCCTCCGACTAGACGGGTGTTATGTCTGGTGGGCAACTGCCCGATAGATGATTTCGGGCTGTTCTATATGTTCAAATCGCGCGGAGAACTTTAATTGCGCGATGCAGGATTAGTTCTTATGTTACGCCATAGATGTCACCACAAATAAAATAGCTTTTGCCAGCGGCGTCGACCTCGTGAACGTAGGTTTCTCCATACAAACATTGCACCCCCCATTTCATGACCTTAGGGGTCATCATCACCATTTCAGCCGAAAGACGTCTACTGTTGGACATAGGTCTCTCCCAAGTGTCGCCATAATTACCGTTCCATTCACCTTTAGGGGGTACATTTTGGACCTTGTGCAAAATTTCACGCTCCTAGTCCGAGTAGTTTTGGCTGTGGATTGATATGTTAGTCAGTTAGTTTCTCCTTTCATATATGTATATAGGTATATAGATAAATTGTGACTGGTCAGAATAAAATTCTCAAGAATAAAACCCACTTTTACCAGATGAGTCAAGAGAAGTAATGTGTTGTCGCAACGCTGCGTTTAGTTCGCGTCTCAGTTACTTAAGCATTGCGTGTTACTTACAAACTCTTGCGCATATTGTTATAAAGCCTGGGAATTCAATAAGTTTAAACTACTGCTAACTGAGGTTAACTTTAGATGCAGTTAGTGATAAATGGAAGGATTTCCGACGATTTTGGGGTCGAGAGACCAGATGTACACAAAGTATAATAATATATATATATATATATATTCCACAAATTTCACACAACGCCGTCTAGTCCCAAGCTAAGCAGAGCTTGTGTTATGAGTACTAGACAACTGATAAAGATACTTATATATTTCTAAATACATACATATTATAGATAAATTACACCCAGACACAGAACAAATGATGGTGCTCATCACACAAACATTTGTCCAGGGTGGGAATCGAACCCACAACCCTCGGCATAGCAGTCAGGGCCACTAACCACTAGACCAACAGGCCAGTCTAAGTATATGTGTGGGCAGCTAAAATCTTTTTTACATAGCATGGGTAAGATGACAGCAGGACGAAAATGTGCATCTTTAAGATGCAGCCTACCTATCTACTATGCAGACAGCATCTCAGCCTACCTATCTTTTTCTTGCTACAGCGGGAGACGTCATTGAATGATATCCAATTTCAAAAAAATAACTGTGTTCTTTCGGTTGCCCTATATATGTATGTTTTAGAGCCGCAGTAACTCTTTTGAACTATCCAACAGCTCAGACGTTCCCATTACTTAAAACTTTTCACAGTTGTTTAGCATGAAATGTCATAAAATTTCTATAAAACATTCGCCGGTTCTAATTAAGATTGTAAGCAAGTTATCTTGCCGATCAAGTGCTTGCTCTACTTGGAACGAGACTAATGCAATATTCGCTAAAGGCATTTATTCTTACGAAACTGTAGGTATTTTTAAATTATTCGGTTCGCTTTAAGGGACCGCGGTCCCAAATTCCAACGTTAAAAAAAATAATTGTGTAGTATTCTGGGACCACATGGAAAAAAGCATTAAAGTACAGTGACCAAATAAACTGTATTTATTTTATTTGTGGTCCTAAAATACTACACTGTGGCGGGGGCGAACTCGCGCACTTTTCCGCACTAGTGTGAAAAACAGTAAATTGTGTGCCTCAATGCGGTAGGGATAAGAATGGATTTTCGAGTAAGATTATTAAAAAGTCATAAGCTTGCTGTTCAGCATAATGTAAACAAATAAAATAGCATCATTTTACTAAGAGGATTATCTAGTTGTATTCAAATGAATCTAATCTAACAGATTGGTTGAGATCGCTCGCATAACGTAATGAATTTATTGCATGGCCGACATTCAAGGAGACATGTTACGTAATGGAGTATAAAATTGTTTATAATATAGCATCTGTTTTTTATAGATTTTTGTATCCGGTCTTTTCGGTATTTATGAATATATGTAGATACTTATTGATATTTTTGACCTCTACAAGCGACAAGAGCTTCGGAGCGCTACCGCTGGTGAATTCGAAAAATACCTACAAAAAAGTTTCACTACTTACAAACTTTTTAGTGAGTATTTTATCTACGTGTTGAGTATAGCGAAACTATGGAGCATAGAGGGACTAACCGATTTTTTCTATTGACACAGTTATAGATACTCGCACCGGGCGTACAAAAGGCTAGTAACAGCCCAGATACAGAGCTGTATGTTCAAGGTGGCGAGTTACGCAATGCAGAACAAAATTGTTTCTGTTAGAACAGCTGTTTCCGATGCATTTTTGTATCCGGTCTAATGGTACGTTCACACGGTACCTACAGACTACTACAGACTTACGTATATTCGATCTATTAAACACTGACATTTGCCTTTTTTATTTAATGTTTTTGGCTGGGATACTAAGTCCTTTAAGGCATGTCTTTGTAAGCATGGGTTATTTTGAGCTCGAATAAAATACAAATGTAGGTAACACATTCTAATGTTTTTGCAGTATTTGGCAGCAAATGTATCGGGTCAGCCTTATCGGCGAGCTTCGCTGAGGTAGTCAATATGTACTAAAATAACATTCTGAACTATATGGACAGAAATCGCGCCTGTTTTAATGATCCTACATATTGTCCAGTTACACAGACACTTGAGATACAAAACTACACCAATTTTACCTTACACGAATAGTTAAAACAGCTACAGAACTTAACTCGAAAATATCCTGCCAAAAACTCCCAGTTGTATAAACAACGACAAATGCAAATTAAAAGAATAAACGTTAGAAACTGATGATAATTAATCCGTAGTACGTCGTGTCTCAGTATATACATCATAATGTTACACGAACACGGTACTCCCAGAGTAAAAAGTATCCTATGGCATTTTCCAGGACATTTGCCAAGTTTCATCCAAGTCCATTCAGCCGTTAAAGTGTGAAAGCGTAACAAAACAAACAAGACTTTAATATTGTAAATGTGAACGTGGTTGTTCACATTTACAATATTAAAGTCAGGCTCATAATCTGCATGCTTACTACTTGTAAATGTAATTTATTTCTGGTCTAAAAATATAAATGAATACCTAGTACTTGAATTCAGCCAACAATTCCTTGCTTACTCACGCGAATCGACGTCAATGATGTAAAACAAAACAAAGAAATCGATTGTTTTAACCTTTGCAACACTATTAATTTTGTTTACTTTAACATTAAAAATAAAGGTTGTACGTGACACCTTTTTTTGGAGTTGGAAAATCATCAAATGACTTCTCCCGCTCTAAGGTGGAACGAGGAGTCGTGGCGCTCTTTGGGGACCGCGATCCCAATTTCTACCTATAAAAAATTATAGTTTATTAGTATTTTGGGACCACATTGCAGTACAGTTACCAAAAAAACTATTTATTTTATTTGTGGACACAGATTTTTTTATTGTGTAGTACTCAATGGATAAAGTGAGAAATGAGTATATTAGGGGAAGTTTGAAAGTGGCGCCAGTGACTGAAAAGTTGAAAGGGAATCGTTTGTCTTGGTATGGTCATGTGAAGAGGAGGGATGAAATGCATGTTACTAAAAACTTTTTAGAAAAAAAAAATAACCGACTTCACTAAAAAAAACACTAAAAGGATCAAAATAACTTTAATTTTGGAAGTCGGTGTTTCTAGGTATTGTTTGTTTCTTATTTAACACCGACTTCCGAAATTAAAGTTATTTTGATCCTTTTAGTGTTTTTTTTAGTGAAGTCGGTTATTTTTTTTTTCTAAAAAGTTTTTATTTCACACTTTTTAGTTGCGATACACTTATAAACAGAGTGCCTATTTCTCATGACAATTCCAATTAACCCAAATACTGCTAGGTTACATTGTTTTATTATAAAGTTCCTGTGTCTACCTTCCTCCTTCCGGCTCCATCATCAGATCAGTTCGATAGTACCTTATAGCCAAAGAGCATCTCACGACAATTCTAATAAGCCCAAACACGGCTAGGATACATTGATTAATTACGGAGTTCCTGTGCCTACCTTCCGGCTCCATCATCAGATCAGTTCGATAGTACGTTGTAGCCAAAGTGCATCTCATGACAATTCTAATAAGTCCAAACACGGCTAGGTTACATTGATTAATTACGGAGTTCCAGTGCCTACCTTCCGGCTCCATCATCATCATCAGATCACTTCGATGATACCATTTTCAACGTAACTATTCAGAATCATTCATTTATTTGTATTGTGATAGTCGCTTAACTATGTATATCTTCATTGTAATATCTATTTGTGTATGAAGTTCCGTTGACCATTTCTGGTCTTCTTCATCAGTTCCACTTCATCAAATGTTACTTTTTGACTGTAAATGCTTAAGTTCTTGATGAAAATACTAAAATTACCATAGGGTTGCCTATAATTTTTGAGGAGTTCCCTCGATTCCTCATGGATTCCATCATCAGAAATGGATTTTGAAAAAAATGGGACCAATCTGGAAGCATATCCTGTACAGGGAAAAAAAAATTTTGCAAATCGGTCCATAAACGACGGAGTTCTGAGGTAACACACATAAAAAAAAAAAAAAAAAAATGATAAAAAAAAAAAAAAAAAAAAATACAACCGAATTGATAACCTCCTCCTTTTTTTTGAAGTCGGTTAAAAAGAGTTATGAGTTTACATGTGGATGGATGGAGAGGGAGAGGGAGACCAAAGAAAAGATGGAGGGATTGTGTGAAGAGTGATATGAAAGAAAAGGAAGTTAGTGATAGTATGACGAGTGACAGGGCAGAATGGAAGAAAAAAACGTGTTGCGCCGACCCCAAATAACACGGGTCAAGGGCAGGAAGATGATGATGACTCAATAAAAAAAAAATTATTAGTGGAAGTTTGGACAGCGGTCCCGGTTCAAAGAGCCCCAGGACCCAGACAAGGGGTCGAGGGACCGCGGTCCCTACTTCCACCTTTAAAAATATATATTCTTTTTCAATAGTATTTTGGCACCACAAGGAAAAAGGCATGAAAGTAAAAATATTTTGTGCCTTTGGGAGGAATGTGCACCATGACAAAACTTAAACCTTCCTCATGAATCACTCTATCTTATTATTGGTAAAAATCGCATGACAATCAGTTCAGTGATTTTAAGTCTATAGCGTACATACAGACAGACGCATTGGAGGACTTTGTTTTGTAGGTTTTTTTTAAATAATATAAACTAGTGCTTGACTACGATCCCACCTGATGGTAAGCAGTGATGCAATCGTTGATGGTGAGGCGCACTAGTTTATTAAGAGCCTATTCACTCTAGCCTTGAAGACACCTACATTATAATCAGAATGGAGGACCACAGCAGGCAAATTGTTCCAGTCCTAGGTAACCAATAAGTAAGAATTAAGTAATTCTTCATAATAAGTATCTTATAACATATCTGTAAACAGTACCTGCCCTCCTAGCCAAATTACAACTGTTTCGTTTCGATTCTCTTTTTTGGTCAAAACCAAGGAATAGGAGGCATGGCCGACTCGAGGCGATCAACGAAAAACGAATCGAAACGATAAGGTTGTAACTTGGCTAGGGGGGCTGATGACATCATCGCTGATTTAAGTTATTCATATTAGAATTATTATAATTTATACAAATCTTATAAAATCCGAAGAGTTTGTTTGAACGCGCTAATCTCAGGAACTACTGGTTCGAATTGAAGTATTATTTTAGTGTTGGATAGCTCAGTGCCACTTAAGTTTGGTGATTCTTCGTGCTATGTCGGCAACCTTGGTTTTCCTGAGGATATCTTCATTTCTGATTCGATCACGCAAGGAAACTCCGAGCATAGCCCTTTCCATTGCCCTTTGGGTGACTTTGAGCCTTCTGATGAGGCCCATTGTGAGCGACCACGTTTCGGAACCATATGTCATCACTGGCAAACTTAAGTGGCAATGGGCAGGGCACATTGCTCGCAGAACAGATGGCCGTTGGGGCCGAAAGGTTCTAGAGTGGCGACCGCGTACCGGAAGACGCAGTGTTGGAAGGCCCCCTACAAGGTGGACCGATGACCTGGTGAAGGCTGCGGGAATCCGATGGATGCGAGACGCACAGGACCGTTCATTGTGGCGACATTTGGGGGTGGCCTATGTCCAGCAGTGGACGTCTATGGGCTGAAATGATGATGATGATGATGATGATGATGATAGCTCATTTATCGAGGAAGGCTACAGGCTATATAACATTACGCTATGACACACAGGAGCGGAGTAGTTAACAAGATGCAGGTGAAATTGCGAGGGGCAGATGGTATATGTTTGTTTATTCAAAATACTTACATATAATTTATGTTTTTATATTAGCATACCAGCAGCAGGAGCAGTGGCGGCCGAGTGGTAACGACCCTGACTTACGAGCTGAAGGTCGCGGGTTCAAACCCAGCCAGGCGCATTACTTTGTGTAATTTATTTCGTCACCACTGCTCTCAAAACGGTGAAGGAAAACATCGTGAGGAAACCGGCATGTCAAAGAACCAAAAATTCGAAGACATGTGTAATCCACCAACCGGCACTGGGCCCGTTCCCTCTCCTAGAGAGGAGGCCTGGTATCGGGTACTGTTACTAATACAGGGTCTAAGCTACCACCGCAGTCAGAGTAAAAAACAAAACCTTCTTACAATACGAGCAGTGTCCAGAAGTACCGCTTTCTGAATCAAACCATCGATGCAGCCGCATGACGAAAGCCTCCAAAGTTGTTGTTTGAGGCTCGTGGCTATTTGCCGACATGACTATCGGTACATGGTCGCTTAGTCCACATTCCTCATATTGAGAAACTCGTGAGCTAAGTCAATATTATTATTATGAGCCCATAGTGTCTCAATACTGGGCAAATACCTTACTTCATTTAAGCCGAAAGACGTCCACTGTTGGATATAGGCCTCGTCCAACTGTCGCCATATCGACCGGTCCTGTGCGTCTCGCATCCATCGGAATCCCGCGAACCTCACCAGGGCCTCAAGTCTACTATTACAATAGTGTCAGAATGGCCTATCATTGATTTTATCATTGTTGATTTTGACAAGTTTGGTAATCTACTAATATAATCGCGTCATTATGACTTTCCAATGGTCAACCACTGACACTCCATTGAAAGAAGTGGCATAGAATGGTAATCTCGTAAATATTGACAAATGAATGCCTCACGTATGCGGTATTCTGCTAAAATTTTACCATTAGAACGTCATTGTGCAGTCATTGCCTTTAATAAGCTCGATATTGTCATTCTACCACAACTCTATTACGAGACCATTGACCGATTAATGATCGATCATTATGAATTAGCAGATTACGAACTTTTAGCAAAATGACAATGGGATCTTGTTGGAATGACGAATTTATGAAAATAGCTGACTTTGGACCCAGGTCATAGATCTACCTTGTCGGAGGCTTTCCAATGATGCGTCTTCCGGTAAGTGGTCGCTACTTTAGAACCTTTCGGCCCATCGACCATCTTGAACAATGTGCCCTGCCCACTTAGTTTTGCGATTTTTCGAGCCCAACCCTTTAGGTTAACATACAATGTTTTCCTTCACCGTTTTGATTTTTATATATTAGAAGATAATAAGAAACTGTTCCAATAGATCAAAAGTTGTTCTTCTGATCATTCTAAAAAAATAGGTATTTATTTATTTAAACTTCCTATACAGTAGTGACAAGGCATTCTCTACCAGTCAAAGTTTTGGTAAAAAAAGACAACACTGGTAGGTTTGCACAAATAACAGATACTTTAAACAGAAAAAAAGTTATTTATAATAATAAAATACACATATATATATATATATATATATATATATATATATATGCTAAAATTATAAACTAATAAATACTATGAAAAATATCAAATCATTAAGAGAACTTACATAATAACAATTCTGACGAAGACCGACCTAAGGTTGAGAGGACTTCAAGTAGTAGTTCCGAATTTTACGCTTGAAGGAAAATTTAAAATTGGAAATTTACTAAAAATATGTTTTGTTAAAAGAAAATTTGTTTGAAGATATCTTTTGTTGAAAGATATTTTTATTATACTTTTAACCTTTTGACGTGCGTAATTAGAGACACAATAGTAAGACAATGGCTTGCGGACGCCGGCTACCGCCTGAGCGTTAATGAAATTAGGAAAGAGGAAACTCATTCTTACAAAAACTATCGCTTACGATGTTTTTTAACCGACTTCAAAAAGGAGGAGGTTATATGTTCGGTTGAATGTATGTTTTTTATTTTTTTTTTTTATGTATGTTCACCGATTTCTCGGTCAATTGTGGACCGATTTCGAAAAATTTTTTTTTGATTGAAAGGTTATGCTTCCGAATTGGTCCCATAGAAATATTGTTATGATCTGATCATGAACTTCGAAGATATGGAACAGAACTCCTCATAGGATCACAGCAGAACCGTCGTAACAAGTAAAATTGCTTTGTTTATACGTGTAGTCGATGACTGACTGAAAGTAGAGGGGGAATATATCGAACTGATCTGATGATGAAGCCTGAAGTTAGGCACCGGAACTCTGTAATAAATTAATGTAATCTAACCATGTTTGGGATTATTAGAATTGTCATGAGATGCACTCTGGCTATAAGGTATTTAAGTTTGGCTGAGGGGTACTTTTTAGTGGTGGTACCATAACTAAAAAGTGTAAAATAAAAACTTTTTACAAAAAAAATACAACCGACTTCAAAGTGAGAAAAAACACTGAAAAGTGCAAAATAACTTTAATTTCGGAAGTCGGTGTTTCTATAATAGTTTTGTCTCTTCGTTATTTAACACCGACTTCCGAAATTAAAGTTATTTTGCACTTTTCAGTGTTTTTTCTCACTTTGAAGTCGGTTGTATTTTTTTTGTAAAAAGTTTTTATCCTAAAAAGAGTCGATATATTTTTTTTACCTATACGTGGCCTCTCGCAAGTCAACCTATAAGGTTGATGACTGCTTAACCGGACTAGCCTGTGCCCCCTCAGATTAGTAGCCTTAATAAAAATTAAAGCCTCTAACCAAAACAAAGAGTCGATATTTTTCTTCCACAATATTAAATTGTAACCTAACCTCAGTCCTATTTGTGTAAGAATGTAACCCCTACTGGTTGTGGGAACCGGTTGCTCGTCGGCAACCTTCAACTGCTCACAATGACCAGCTATTACATTTTAATAAGCATATACGTATTAAAAATACATGATACAAACCTCGGTATGAAGGACCAGAAAATAATTTTCAGTCGAGTATATCACAGCTTTGAAATTTTCGGTAGTCGGGTATACCAATGATCTTATGAAATCTTTAGAGCGGTTAAGTTATTATCTTTTTATAGTATACAATTCATTGATTGTCATAAAAAGTAAAGACAAAAAGTTCAATCCGTCATGCCATATTCGGTTTGACCTTACAAGTAATCCGAAGGCTTTTTTCAAGCCCACGATCAATCAATGGCCAGATGTTCTCATGTTTCACAAAAGTATCGATAATTCCTTACCTTTGAAACACTTTTATCCCACACAAAAACTTCGAGGTTGACACCTCATTAAAAAAAAACAATAAAAAAAATCACACAACACTTCTTTTGTGCCAGGACACTACCACATTCCACATGAAGAAATAAGAAAAAAAAACTATTCACATTATTCCAATTTTGAATTTAAAACACGTACGTTTTTAACAAAATACGTTAGAAGAATGTTAAATTTTCAATTTGAAAATGGAGATTCGTGTTCGTTTTTTAAAATGTTCGTTGGCCGTTTCATCGCGTCCGCGCGTTCGGCGTCGGCTGTTGCACTTTGCACTGGCAGGCTGCGCGGGCGCAGACCAAACGGCCTTTACCAGATAGGTCTTATGAACCATGTAGGCGATTATCGACTTAATTGACTTGCACATATAAGTAATTTAAAATCTGCGTGTCTGAGTGTAATAGGAAATATTGATACATAATAAAAATAAATAAAATTTTGTTTCGGAGAGTCGTTAGGAGTCTTTTAAAATTGCGTGATTGTTAGCAATAGGAAACAAACTTGAATTTACAATTATGTTGAGTTAGGTAAAATTATTTAACAATTTACCTCGGAGATAAACTGTGATTATAAGACTGAAAAACCACAAATTAGTTGACTCTGTATTATTTTCTACGTAAAAAACTAAAATCAACATCATGCAACTAATTAAAACTTGAATATCCTTTTCGACAATGCGTTTATCCAAACTACTATAGATTATAATAATTTATTTCCACCATCATGGATCATAAAACATCAAAATATTTTCTTCACTTTTTTCCGAAACTATAAGAACTATTCTGTTGAAAATTGGTAAGTAGAGAATGATAAAACTAAAAAAAATATAAAGGTGTACATTACCATGCTAACTTCCACCGAAAATTGGTTTGAACAAGATCTAGTAAGTAGTTTTTTTTTAATACGTCATAAACCCACGGGTTACAGACAGACAGGTTACAGGTTAGGCCTCCTACAAGGTGGACCGATTGACTTGGTAACGGTTGCGGGAGTCCGATGGATGCGAGACGCACAGGACCGTTCATTGTGGCAACACTTGGGGGAGGCCTATGTCCAGCAGTGGAGTGTCCAGCAGTTTTACCTTCAGAGATTCTTATAGGTAAATAAAGGTTCACAGGAAATTCGCCCCTATTTCCATGTGACCCTGTTACTATGTCTGGCCAACCATGCATGTTACGATTTTATGTCACCCCTCTGTGTTTAAAAAGCGTGACTATGATATAGTTATATATTTTTTATTGTTGATAGGCTCGCGTTTGACCACATCTCACCTGATGGTAAGCGATGATGTGGCCGACGATGAAGCACGTTTGCCTAGAAGTAACCTATTCACTCTTGACTTAAAGACCCCTAGGTTGTAGCTATCAGGAAACACAGACTCCGGCAGGGAATTCCACTCCTTAGCTGTACGCATTATGAATGTGTTCCCAAAACGCTTTGTAAGTATGGGTGGGATGTCCACCATGTAGGTACCGATGTGATGACGACGTCATTTAAGTCACGTCTAGTGCAAGTAGGACTCGCGCACTGAAGGTTCCGTACAAATTTACCTATACCTAATATGTAAATACATAGTTCAAATCCCAAATCGAACCACGATTTTTCCGAATCGTAAAAAGTTTTTTTTTTTTGTGATTTTACTACATTTTTCAGACTTTTTCCTTTACTTATGCTATGAGAATCTACTTCATGCCTCAGGTCAACCTGAAGTACCTTATAGGTTTTTTTTTAATCCCGCTCTTGGGCGGGGCGGGATAGTGTCAGACTTTTACTGACTAAAAACCCACTCCTGTTCCTTCTTTGCCTTCGTCCCAGGGCCCCGGGTTTCACTTTCACACTACTCGTGGCCCTGACTCAGTAGGCTTCGACCCTGCTGGGCCCCTACGATTTGCTGACATCTCCCTGAGGCGCGCGTGGAACAATACGCGCCGTCGACGACTTGGGCTCGGTCCGGACGGTTACCGGACGGCTGGACAGCGAGCTACCCATTGCTCACCGTAAAAAATATAATGCACCTAAACGGAGCATAAACGGCCTTATATTTAGATTGCGTTGACTTAGAAGTATGAATTTTTCTCTGCTCCAAGGAGTGAGTATTTGGTGTTAATTTCAGCTTCATACCTCCACGCGTTCCTGAGAAAAAGGGTCTTGACAGACGGAAAGACGGACAACAAAGTGATCCTTTAAAGGATCCGTTTTCAGCCATTTAGGTACGAAACTCCAAAAATATTTCAATTCGAACTAGTATTTTACAGGTTGCATTTTGGAGAGTGTGTGCGGGAATTGCATGACTTGATTCTGCCATCTCATTTCCACCATCGGACAACCCGACGTACGGCGAGTATCCACCCTTACGTTGTTGAAACTTCAACGGTCCGGACTAAGCGTTTCGCTTCGTCGTTTATACCGCGTACATCGAAGGACTGGAACAATTTGCCTGCTGCTGTCTTCCCGTCCAACTATAATTTAGGTGTCTTCAAGGCTAGAGTGAATAGGCTCTTAATAAACTAGTGCGCCTCACCATTAATGATTGCATCTCTGCTTACTATCAGATGGGATCGCATTCAAGCACTAGTTTATATCAATAAAAAAAAAAAATAGTTCTTGAGATTAGCGCGTTCAAACAAATAAACTCGTCAACTTTGTAATATTAATAGTAAGTTAGATTCATTCATAGCGAGTCTATCAAAACTCATCTCAATTCTATTCTCCTGTCCTGTCGCCATCACAATAAAAAACACATGTCCATATTATTTCATTGATCCTTTTTTTACCTGTACCGGGTCGGAACAGGTGATATCTAACACCTGTTGTGTTAGATACAAGCACACACATAGAGAACTGGACTGAGCATTACCGGCATAAAATTGACTACTCTGTTGAAAGAGACAAAGGGAATGTGCGGTCAATACTTGTCTCTTTTTAAAATCTAATTAGAGAGTATTTCTTTTTTCGGGATAATTCGAAAGAGTTAGTACCGTGGTCCTAGAAGGCAAAGGAAAACTGAAGGATCACGAGTGGGATTTAGTCAGTAAAAGTCTGATACTCCTTCTCGCTTCATCTAGAGCAGGAGAAATAATTTGATGATTTCTCTTACCTAAAATAGATACCAAGTTAAACCGTTATTGATATCAATATTCATTCGACGTCGTCGGTCGGGTTATTTAAAATAGCTTACAGATTGCAATATAAGTTTGATTAATACAATAATACGACATACGATGTGATGTAGATTATATCACATCAAAGATTATTCCCTGAAAAGAAAAAAAATACAATAAAGTTTATTCTGTTCTTTCATTGGCCTGATTCCTTTGTTATCCTGTGAGTTGTGACGTATAGATGTGTGAGAATTTTAGAAAAATACAACACATGGCCGCATAATCGCGTTGTCCCTTTCACACTTTTTTACCGTATTTAATTGACAGCTGGACACGGAACGCTTAGGCGAGCTCTATGTCTATAGGCACAAACCACAAGACACGCTGACGGTGACGTAACGTGACGCAATCAATTATAAGTATTGTCATTCTCTTGGTGAATGCTTGAGTAAGATGTGTGTTGTCATTAACTTGGTAATGACTAACATTACATTAGTAGATACGAGCGTAGAACGGCTTCCGAGTCCCAAGAGATCGCAATTTGAAAAGTAATTACATTAGGATTATAAATTAGCTAGTGTAGAACTAGTATACACACAATACAACTAACAATAACAACATATAAATATATATGTATAGTGTACGTGTGTGTGTGTGTGTGTGTGTGTGTGTGTGTGGTGTGTGTGTGTGTAGTGTGTGTGTGTGTGTGTGTATATATATATATAGTGTAACTAGTTTACACTATTTTATAAATTAAACAATGTTTATTTTTTTATGCATTTATTAATATGTGGTGCACAGACTTGGTCTTTGATTATCATCCAAAAGTCCAAACTCAAGGTTTGTGGAGCGTAGCATTCTGATAAATTCTGATGAATTAAGACCCCATCCTTTTTTGAAGTCGGTTGAAAATGACTTATAATAAGTACATAAAACATCAAACACATAAAACATCTCGTGGCTTTAATTTTTATTAAGGCCTCCACAAGCTAGTCCGGATAAGCAGTCGACAACCTCATAGGTTGACCAGCGACTCGAGAGGCCACTCTTAAATAAAAAAACCGGGCAAGTGCGAGTCGGACTCGCGCGCTGAAGGTTCCGTACAAACTTAGGGGAGGTTAGCTCAAAGCAGCCACCTTAACTTTGAGTTCAAAATCACGTTAATTACAGATTTTTCAAGTAAACTAACATACTATTAGATAGATAATTTATTAAACTTCTAATAGGTGTAAATCAAATTTGCCCAAATGTTAAAATTACTTTAAAATTTGTTTATTACGAAAATTTGTCTAAAAATCGCTTTGCCCGAGAGCCTGCCTAAAACGGCCATAGGCGTAACTATAATAGGGCAACGTGGCCAGCATAAACATTCACATGAAATGTATAGTTTTTAATGGCATATTATATCGTGTTTGATGAAATGAAAAAAAAAATGAAAAAAAAATATATTTACATATTAAAAATAACGATTGTTGTTAACTAGGTATCAGTTTTCAAATCGTCATTACTTAAAAATACCCTCAAACGAAATAGATTCAGTTTAAAATATTTATTACCCGACTTCAAAAAAAAGGAGGAGGTTATCAATTCGGTTGTATTTTTTTTTTTTTTATTATTTTTTTTTTTTTTTTTTTTTATGTGTGTTACCTCAGAACTCCGTCGTTTATGGACCGATTTGCAAAATTTTTTTTTCCCTTTATAGGATATGCTTCCAGATTGGTCCCATTTTTTTCAAAATCCAGTTCTGATGATGGAATCCATGAGGAATCGAGGGAACTCCTCAAAAATTATAGGCAACCCTATGGTAATTTTAGTATTTTCATCAAGAACTTAAGCATTTACAGTCAAAAAGTAACATTTGATGAAGTGGAACTGATGAAGAAGACCAGAAATGGTCAACGGAACTTCATACTCAAATAGATATCACATTGAAGATATGCGACTATGACAATACAAATAAATGAATGATTCTGAATAGTTACGTTGAAAATGGTATCATCGAAGTGATCTGATGATGATGATGGAGCCGGAAGGTAGGCACTGGAACTCCGTAATTAATCAATGTAACCTAGCCGTGTTTGGACTCATTAGAATTGTCATGAGATGCACTTTGGCTATAAGGTACTATCGAACTGATCTGATGATGGAGCCGGAAGGTAGGCACAGGAACTCCGTAATTAATCAATGTATCCTAGCCGTGTTTGGGCTTATTAGAATTGTCGTGAGATGCTCTTTGGCTATAAGGTACTATCGAACTGATCTGATGATGGAGCCGGAAGGAGGAAGGTAGGCACAGCAACTTTATAATAAAACAATGTAACCTAGCAGTATTTGGGTTAATTGGAATTGTCATTAGAAATAGGCACTCTGTTTATAAGTGTATCGCAACTAAAAAGTGTGAAATAAAAACTTTTTAGAAAAAAAAAATAACCGACTTCACTAAAAAAAACACTAAAAGGATCAAAATAACTTTAATTTCGGAAGTCGGTGTTAAATAAGAAACAAACAATACCGAGAAACACCGACATCCGAAATTAAAGTTATTTTGATCCTTTTAGTGTTTTTTTTAGTGAAGTCGGTTATTTTTTTTTTCTAAAAAGTTTTTTTTTTGTATTCATTTTCGCTTTGAACATGAATACAAAAATAATCAGGTTACAGGTTTAAATGTACCTAAATAAGCTAAATATGCAGTCATCAAACTTTAAAAGGATATTTGATGCCTACAAATTTGACTGAATCGCAATTTTCCTGAACATATGTAATAACCTCAACCCATGACCCCTGATCTTGGCATGAGTCCTCAGATAGTTGTTGACATACTGAAAAAAGAACAATGAACTAATGTATTATAAAAGATGAGTTTTGTACATTTGTTGGTACTTTTATTCGTAGTTTTACACACAACAATGAATTTACGTGTTTATTTGAGATAGTCAATATATCGAAAATAATCTACTATTTATTCCAGCAAAATTAAAAGAATTCACGATTCCTATAAGTACCTTGGTCACGCGAACCAACTCACAGGCAAACATTAGTTAACAATAAAATCATAACTACTTTATTAATATATGTTTCATTAAGGGTAAAGCGATCAGCAGGCCGCTTTGCCCGGGCCGCTTTGTCTTTAGACAACCAATTTTATTAAAACATTATTTTCTCTTCTTTTTTATCATATTCCGGAATTAATAATACACAGACTAAGCTGAATAAATAAGTATCCACACCAATATTATAGAAGCATTTAAATATTTAGAAAATTAATGAAAACAGGATGAACTTATCTTGTTTTTTTTTTAACATAAAAACTTTTTAGAAAAAAAAAATAACCGACTTCACTAAAAAAAACACTAAAAGGATCAAAATAACTTTAATTTCGGATGTCGGTGTTTCTCGGTATTGTTTGTTTCTTATTTAACACCGACTTCCGAAATTAAAGTTATTTTGATCCTTTTAGTGTTTTTTTTAGTGAAGTCGGTTATTTTTTTTTTCTAAAAAGTTTTTATTTCACACTTTTTAGTTGCGATACACTTATAAACAGAGTGCCTATTTCTAATGACAATTCCAATTAACCCAAATACTGCTAGGTTACATTGTTTTATTATAAAGTTGCTGTGCCTACCTTCCTCCTTCCGGCTCCATCATCAGATCAGTTCGATAGTACCTTATAGCCAAAGAGCATCTCACGACAATTCTAATGAGTCCAAACACGGCTAGGTTACATTGATTAATTACGGAGTTCCAGTGCCTACCTTCTGGCTCCATCATCATCATCAGATCACTTCGATGATACCATTTTCAACGTAACTATTCAGAATCATTCATTTATTTGTATTGTCATAGTCGCTTAACTATATCTTCAATGTGATATCTATTTGAGTATGAAGTTCCGTTGACCATTTCTGGTCTTCTTCATCAGTTCCACTTCATCAAATGTTACTTTTTGACTGTAAATGCTTAAGTTCTTGATGAAAATACTAAAATTACCATAGGGTTGCCTATAATTTTTGAGGAGTTCCCTCGATTCCTCATGGATTCCATCATCAGAACTGGATTTTGAAAAAAATGGGACCAATCTGGAAGCATATCCTATAAAGGGAAAAAAAAATTTTGCAAATCGGTCCATAAACGACGGAGTTCTGAGGTAACACACATAAAAAAAAAAAAAAAAATGATGATAAAAAAAAAAAAAAAAAAAAATACAACCGAATTGATAACCTCCTCCTTTTTTTTGAAGTCGGTTAAAAACGTGTTAAAACAATATTTATGTCGCTACAACCAGCCTTCACCTATCGCTAAACGTGTTTTGGGTTTCGCTAATACTAAAAATAAAGTTGTATATAATCACGTGTCACAGTGTTTGTTATCGAATTCCTCCGAAACGGCTGGACCGATTTTTATGAAATTTTTCGGGTACTTATATTTGGTAGGCTTGAGAATAGGCCGTAGCGTAGACTAATTTTTACTCCTATCCTCAGCCTCCATTTTTTTCTTTGATAATGTGTATAGCAAAACAACGTCTGCCGAGTAGCAGTACTCTTAAAAAAGCCTTCACATTTCAAAACCCAACCAATGAGCATACCTACATCATAACCAGAAAAACATCTTCGATTCCAAAAGTTTACGTTTTCATAATTCACGCGATGACGTGAGGGTCTTACAAAAGTGCAGACCAATCATACAAACACTTACATACCTACATAACATAATATACCTAAGTATAAACGAAAGGACACTAAAAATTCAGCCGTGCATCGGCAAGACCGACTTTGCAAAGCAAAACTTCTTTTTTTTTCATCTTACGGAACGGGTTTTGTTTCATAACACATAAGATTTTATGTAGCAAAGAGTTTGACTAAGGAAACATAACCTTAAAATGTATAAATTTGTGAAAAGTAATTTGAATGTTCAATTTTGGAACTGTCAAAAATTTTTGACAGTTAAGAAATTAAGAATCGTAGCAATAAGGTTTAGAATCGAGTGATGTGAAAGATTCTTCTGATGTTTTCTGTCTGATTCAGAAAGATTCAATATGTAATAAAATTAATGCGAGTCGCAAGATCGCAGAGGCGTATCTTTATATGGATTTTGTTCGTCTTTTTATTGCCTTCTCGGGAACAAATGTGTTGCTTTTATTCGTCTAACTTCGTGAAGTTGATATAAGTTATCTCATTTTCATAGTCATGTAAATTGCTGTCAAGCGTAACGGGGAAGTCTTGGGAAGCTCTACCACACAATCTATTTGAACTGTTAAATAGATGGAGCTATAAAACGTGTTGTTTTTGATATCCCATAACTCAAGGTTTATATTCTTTATGGAATAAAAACTTTTTAGAAAAAAAAAATAACCGACTTCACTAAAAAAAACACTAAAAGGATCAAAATAACTTTAATTTCGGATGTCGGTGTTTCTCGGTATTGTTTGTTTCTTATTTAACACCGACTTCCGAAATTAAAGTTATTTTGATCCTTTTAGTGTTTTTTTTAGTGAAGTCGGTTATTTTTTTTTTCTAAAAAGTTTTTATTTCACACTTTTTAGTTGCGATACACTTATAAACAGAGTGCCTATTTCTAATGACAATTCCAATTAACCCAAATACTGCTAGGTTACATTGTTTTATTATAAAGTTGCTGTGCCTACCTTCCTCCTTCCGGCTCCATCATCAGATCAGTTTGATAGTACCTTATAGCCAAAGAGCATCTTACGACAATTCTAATAAGCCCAAACACGGCTAGGATACATTGATTAATTACGGAGTTCCTGTGCCTACCTTCCGGCTCCATCATCAGATCAGTTCGATAGTACCTTATAGCCAAAGTGCATCTCATGACAATTCTAATGAGTCCAAACACGGCTAGGTTACATTGATTAATTACGGAGTTCCAGTGCCTACCTTCCGGCTCCATCATCATCATCAGATCACTTCGATGATACCATTTTCAACGTAACTATTCAGAATCATTCATTTATTTGTATTGTCATAGTCGCTTAACTATATCTTCAATGTGATATCTATTTGAGTATGAAGTTCCGTTGACCATTTCTGGTCTTCTTCATCAGTTCCACTTCATCAAATGTTACTTTTTGACTGTAAATGCTTAAGTTCTTGATGAAAATACTAAAATTACCATAGGGTTGCCTATAATTTTTGAGGAGTTCCCTCGATTCCTCATGGATTCCATCATCAGAACTGGATTTTGAAAAAAATGGGACCAATCTGGAAGCATATCCTATAAAGGGAAAAAAAAATTTTGCAAATCGGTCCATAAACGACGGAGTTCTGAGGTAACACACATAAAAAAAAAAAAAAAAAAAAATGATGATAAAAAAAAAAAAAAAAAATACAACCCAATTGATAACCTCCTCCTTTTTTTGAAGTCGGTTAAAAATAATACTAAGTCCTAGAATATGTGGTCCAAAAACGCATGGTTTCGAAGATATCATCAATTAATTATAATTAATTTAGATCTAAAATTGTCACCCGTATGATAAATCTTTTGCCACGTTGCCAAACTTCGCAGTTAAGTAATGTAGAACCTAAAGTTATAAAAAAAAATGACAGCGAAAGAAATCATCATCATCTTCCTGCCCTGATCCCGTTTTTTTTTTGGGGGTTCGGTGCAACACGTTTTTCACAATCGGGACCCATATTAGATGGGATGACTTTAGTCTAGATTATTTTAATGGGTCCCGACTATTCCAGTCAATATGTCCCGTATTAGAATTTATTGTTTTATTTTATGTGTTTAAATTAATGCAATTAAATTGGTTTCTACGCTACTGGACTGAACTTGTTTTTTCTTTTCAGTTTTTTTTTTTTGCCTTAAATTATGGCTTCTCACAGTCGTTATGTTGGTTTTTTTTTAACGTCACCTATTTAAGAACACTTGGGCTATCAAAAGAATATTACAAACATACATACATTCATACATACAAGATACGCGCGAAAAACATATCCCTTCTTGCAGTCGGGTAAAAAGAAGTTTGTATATTTATGAACGCTCTCACAATACAGGTGCAATGCCGTAACTACTCTTTTTTTACGCCCGGTGCCAGTTTATTGTAACTGCGCCCCTAAAAAAAATCCGAGTTAAGTACCTAAGTTTAATCCTCCTGACGCAGGTTCTCACTGGACATGAGTGTTTAGGAAGGTTTTAGATCTGGCGGGAAGAAATGCTCGGGTGTCACCTTTGTGCGGATCGCCCGGAGCACGTGTAAAAGCATAAGGTGGAGCCCTACGCTTTGTCCTCGTGGGTTTAACGGTGGCGATCTGAGCGGCCGACCTTGGTTCAGGCCATGGTACAGAGCGAGAAAGAATGAGAAACAATATCCTCCTTCTGATGAAATAAATGTTACAGAACTTGGCCTTAGTTTCTTCTGACGTTTTATAAGTGCCCATGTAGGCCTATGTGAAATAAAAAGTTTTTTTTTTTTTGAACTTTGATAATTTCTGCGCTGCGCTCTATGCCTGAGCACTGCTGGCACCGCCCTAGTTACGGCTCTGTACAGGAGTAATTCCTATTTAATGTTTTTTTTTCGGTGGGAAAATCATCTTATGACATCCCACGTTCTTGGGCGGAGCGCGAGATATTGTCAGATTTTTAGTGACTAAAAACCCACTCTTGTTCCATCGTTGCCTTTAGTACCAGGGCCGAGTCTTCCTTTCAGAATCAGACCCTTGGCCTCAGTAGGCTTCGACCCTGCTGGCCCCTACAGTTGCTGAAATCTCCTTGAGGCGCGCGTGGAACAGCACGCGCCGTCGACGACTTGGGCTCGGTCCGGACGGTTACCGGACGGTCGGACGGAGAGCTACCCAATTCCTACTTTGTGTGAGGCATCTTTTCATAAAAAATAAAATTTTATCTGCGAATAAATATTTATAGAAATTTTTCGTCTAATATATTCTACTATTAAACACACTGATATCACAGTATATTCTACTATTAAACACACTGATATCACAGTTATCTTCTATCACATAAATTTAATAATAATGAATATTAAAACCGCATCAATACAGGTTTAATATTTTCTGAGATTGCGTCACGCACACATACAGACATTATTTTTCCTTTGACGAGATAATTTATGCGGTTCGAAGAATATTAATGAGCAAACTTGATTCTCAAGGCATTTGACATTTTTATGTGTTTCGTCCTTTGCGGAGAGTTTTACGATTTTTTTTTTATGTCTATAGGCATTGTTGGGACCCTGGACCCCTAGATTTTTGAAAGGCTTTCGAAGGACAGAACATCCCTCGAAAGCCTTACAAATTGGCAATGATGCACTCGTCAAGTCGAGACTTTAAAGTCTTTGTTTTCTACCGGTTGCATTTCGGGGTGTATGTGTCAGAATTGCATAGCCTAATTTCGCCAAGCCCGTTCCATCATCGGACCACCAGGCGCCCGGAGACACAGGTACATGGTGGACCTCCCATACGCACTAAACGTTTTGGGAACACACGCTCATTTTGCGTACAGCTAAGGATTAGAATTCCCTGCCAGAGTCTGTGTTTCGTGATAGCTGCAACCTGGGGATCTTTAAATCAAGAGTGAATAGGTTACTTCAAGGTAAGCGTGCTCCATCCAGGGGTACCGACTTTTAGAAAACCTCATGGGTGCTCATGCTCATTTGATGGACTCGAAAAAGTGGCGAAGTCTGAGAAGAGAAATGCACACTGATCGACAAATAAATAAATGTCCTACTTAAATACTGCGTACTTAATTACTAATTACGTTTGATAAAAATATAAAATGAAACCATTACTTATATAAAAATTAAACTAGTTTTTATTATCAAGAAATATTATAATTTATACGTAACCTAAAAGGCAATTGCTGATCTGTTTCTTGATGTCTATTCTCAGGGGTGCTCAGCACCCACTATTTATTTCTCATGGGTGCTCGAGCCCCCGAGCACCCACAGAGTCGGCTCCCCTGGCTTCATCGTCGCTTTCCATCAGGAGAGATAGTGGTCAAACGTGACCAACCAACCAACAATAAAAATAGCCAAATCACAGTGATCCGTCGACATTCTTAATAAAATTAGGCATATATTATTAGTTATTTATTCAAAATCATACTTAATAAGAATTAGAATCTCGTGTTAAAAAACGTGACTTTTGTTATTAAAGGTCAAACTATGCTTGTTGAGATTAAGTCTATCGATGAGTGACCAATTTAGTTTTTTTTTTTTTTTATGTAGGAAATCATCTAATAAATTAAAATTTAAAAAAGGAGACACGGACTGACTGATATACAGAAGCTAGCAGCTCCAAAAACTGTATTTGCGAGAACATAACCCTATTTATTTAATTATTTATTTAGTACCTACAGCAAATAACCATTAATACTAAAATACGTTAATCCTTTCACTCTGTCTCCTCACAGAATCGCAAACTTTCTAATAATATTGCCTTCCATTCATCAGCAAACAAATCCAATCCAGGGTTGGTCTCCACGAGCGCGTTGAGCATCGTTAGCATACGCGGTATAGGGGAGGTGGATCGAGCTACAGTGCGACAAAATGGGACATTCAATAATTTATGCTTTCTAGAGCGATTGTTTCAATCGTTTCGAGTGCCTAGGTGGCTCCGCGGACGAATACAACGATGGGTTCGTGGAAACTGTCACGAACTGACTGATATATCAACGCCGAGCCAAAACTACTGGGACTAGGAGTGTTCTCGTCCAACATACCACAGTGTCTCAAGACGAAAGTCTATGACCAGTGCGTGTTGCCAGTGATGACATATGGCACTGAAACATGGTCGCTTACAATGGGCCTCATCAGAAGGCTATGCTCGGAGTTTCCTTGCATGATCGCATAAAGAATGAAGATATCCGCAGGATAACCAAGGTCGCCGACATAGGCCGACATAAGAATCGCCAAACTAAAGTGGCAGTGGGCAGGGCACATTGCTTGTAGAACGGATGGTCGATGGGGCCGAAAGGTTCTAGAGTGGCGACCGCGAACCGGAAAACGCAGCGTTGGAAGGCCTCCCACAAGGTGGACCGACGACCTGGTGAGAGTCGCGGGAATGCGGTGGATGCGAGGCGCACATGATCGGTCGTTGTGGAGACGCTTGGGGGAGGCCTATGTCCAACAGTGGACGTCTTTCGGCTGAAATGATGATGATGATGGATGATGAGAGCGATTGTAATTATTCGGAGCAAATAATTGACACAACTCTGCATGTAGGTAAGTCGGACGCATCAGTATAACAATAATTTTGACCTATGACCTTATTTACAGCAGCCAACATAACAACTATTACACTCTTACACAACATAAAACCTCAGTCATGATGTTAATAACTGTGATGCATTACAGATTGCAAAAATACCTCTCTCGCACGTAGAGACAGGTGGATAGCCTTCAGTAAGTTTATTTTAAACCATCACCGTTAAATAAACTTTTTAATCACAGTAAAGGCGAAAGTTTATGTTTTTTTAAGGTGGGAAATCATCTAATGACTTCTCCCGCTCTAGGGCGGTGCGCGAGGGCCTGTCGAACTCTTACTGATTAAAACCACACCTGTTTTACTCCTTTGCCTTCGCGTTCCAGGAACACGGGTTTCCCTTTCGGAAGTCAACCCATGCCCCCAGTCATGGGCTTGCAAACGGCGAGCAATGGGTAGCTCGCCGTCCGACCGTCCGGTAACCGTCCGGACCAAGGCCAAGTCGTCGACGGCGCGTAGTGTTCCACGCGCGCCACAAGGAGATGTCAGCAAATCGTAGGGGCCCAGCAGGGTCAAAGCCTACTGGGGTTATGGGTTGTGCGAAAGTGAACCCCGGGGCCTGTGGGTTTTTAGTCAGTAAAATCTGACACTATCTTGCGCTCCGCCCAAGAGCGGGGGATGTCATAAGATGATTTTCCCACAGAAAAAAAACCCTTGGCCCCAGTAGCCTTCGGCCCTGCTGGGCCCCTACGGTTTTACCGACTTCTCTTTGAGGCGCGCGTGGTACACTACGCGTCGTCGACGGCTTGGGCTCGGTTCGGACGGTTGCTGGACGGACGGATGGCGAGCTACCCAATGACAGCATTTGACAGGCCTGTTGGTCTAGTGGTTAGTGACCCTGACTGCTATGCCGCAGGTCGTGGGTTCGATTCCCACCCAGGACAAATGTTTGTGTGATGAGCACGATCATTTATTCTGTGTCTGGGTGTAATTTATCTATATATGTATGTATTTAGAAATATATAAGTATGTTTATCAGTTGTTTAGTACCCATAACACAAGCTCTGCTTAGCTTGGGACTAGACGGCGTTGTGTGATAGTTGTGGAATATTATTTTATATTATTTTTATTTTTAATGCTCGTCGTCCGCAAGCCCACGCCTAAAGTGGCTGAAAATCAGGGTCGGGGTCCCAGCGGCTGGGATGGAAGAGTGGTGCGTGAGTTCTCTCACGCGTTCTGCGGCCTCCTTTGCTTTCCGAGCGGTCCGCACAATGCAGGCCACACCCGGGCGGTTCCTCCGCACGAATCAGACGGGAAGACCGCAGCAAGCAAATTGTTCCATATACTTACTTAAATATTGTGCGTGCGTAAGGGAATCCAACCGCGACAGGTAACGCAACAGTCAATCGCTCAGCCACGGCGCCAACCATGCCAACATCTCTTTAAACCGCGTGTGGAGCACGACCCAAGCCTGATGCCTTACCACGAGCTCTGAAAACGATCGATTTTTAACAGACTTCAAAAAGAAGGAGGTTCTATGTTCGGCTGAATGTAGGTTTTTTTTTTTGTGTAGGCAGGTCCGCACATTGCAGGTCACACCCGGGCGGTTCCTCCGCACGAATCAGACGCAGGAATCTCTCGAACGTACAATGCCCGGTGAGGACCAAAGTTTATGTGTTTATGTTACTCCTTCACTCTCTAACATCTGAAAGGAATGAATCTGGATGAGTCTGGATGGAATTTGGCACACGGGACCATACGGAATCTAACGGAACTTTGTGATTTAGCCTCGGTCCTTCGTACGCCCTTCCAAGTATCCAATCCCGCATCAAAATCGTGATCCTTAGGATTGCGGGATTGAAGCCAGCGATCCCGCGGATCCCGCGGGATTTGTGGGATATTTCAAATATGCATTGCAGTCTTGAAGGATCATCTGTACCGTCCTTTTTAGAACTCAGTACCTACAGAATAACTAACGGATAGTGTTGCAACAGAACTCTGATCCCACTTCCGCTTCTGCAGAACTTCCGAAAGCTTTTTCACTACCGTTTCCGTTTCTGATTCCGCAAACTTTATAACAGAAGAATACAACGAGGAGCGCGTGGGTGGGGGGCCCGTAGACGACTGGACACGACGGAAAAGGTGTGGAGGGAAGGGGGGGAGCGGTACACAAACGTGTCGCAGCGACTTTCTTTGTTTGTAAATATTATATTTTTTGTGGTTGATTCTGCGCATCACCGCGCTTTGTTTGTTGTTTATTTTGTTTTTCTGTTGCCAACAGTTCGCCAATACTTATCAGCTCAACCCAGATGTGTAGCCAGTGAGCAATTATTTAGCGGAGCTGGTTTAATATATGAAGAACACCGAAACAGACTCAAAGGTGGAAAAGCGGCCAAATTACATATTATTAAATATAATTTGCCTGTTTAATTTCGAGTACTGTAGTACCTAAGTACAAAATACAAATTAAATTAAACAAATCTTTAAAAATAAAATTGTGTTTTTTCTTCATAGTATTAACACTTCCGCTTCCGTTAAGATTTACTTTTGACAACTGTTTCCGTTTCTGCTTCTGTTAAGACACTTCCGTTGCATCACTACTAACGGATCGATTTTTTAGAACTTTACGACCTCATTCGAATAGATAAGAACGATCAATAGACAATGTCCTGGAAAAGGTCCTGCCCCCCTAGCCAAGTTGCAAACGATAAACGTGAACGCTTAGTAATCTCCAATAGATTTTCAACTTTATACCTAAGAGCATAAAGTTGAAAATCTATTAAAGACTACTGAGCGTTAGCGACCGGAACGAACGAAAACACTATGTAATCTTCAATAGATTTTCAACTTTATATCCAATCACATAAAGTTGAAAATCTATTAAAGACTACTGAGAGTTTACGTTTATCGTTTGTGACTTGGCTAGGGGGGCTGGTTCTTTATTCTATTCTATTCTAAAAGGATATTACATTACAATGCGTTCCAAATAATAGGATCGATTGCCATGTTGTGATGTCACGTCATACTGTCAAATCGCATGAAATTGGGCAAAATTGAAGAACTCAGAGTCTCTGAGTTCTTCAATTTTGCTCATCTCTGAGTCAGAGATGAGCAAAATTGAAGAACTGGATTCTGACTAAACTTTTTTCGTTCACATTTCGTAAATAAATTAAATTTTAAACATTTCTTGATTTGCTTACCATAATAATTCTTTGAGTTGACAGTATGACGTGACGTCACAACATGGCAATCGATCCTATTCTTATTTGGAACGCATTGTACACAAACTTCTGGAGTATGTTCCCTGGGGATAATTTTCTATTTTTACACGGGCGAAGCTACTAGCAGAAAGGAACCAGTTTGTGAAATACTTTTTCTTTTATAATCAAAAGTATTACCTACTGATATTATCCCAGATGTGAAGATCTCTTTAAGACCATGACCTAGGTTGCGTTTTACCTCCTTTATTATTTTCTCGTCATTAATTTCGTAGCGGATATCTTCATTCCATACGATTACGACATAGCCTGAAGAATCGCCAAACTTAAGTGGCAGTGGGCAGGGCACATTGCTCGCCGAACTGATGGTTGTTGGGGCCGAAAGGTTCTGAAGTAGCAATCGCGTACCGGAAGACGCAGCGTTAAAAGGCTTTCTACAAGGTGGACCAATGACCTGGTGAGGGCTGCGGGAATCCGATGGATGCGAGACGTACAGGACCAGTCGTTGTAGCGACACTTGGGGGGAGGCCTGTGTCCAGTATTGCATGTCTTCCGTTTGAAATGGTGATGATGAACCTTAAGGAGATGCAACTCTACATATATTTTCACTGTTTCATACAACCGCTCTTACGCGATTATGACGTTATTACACATTTTTCATTAGATAGGTATTTTGGAAACACAGTATCTTGTGGATATTATTAGGCTTCTAATGAAATCAATTTATAAATTTGTGTAATGTTTAACACAAAGGAGATTGACCAAAAGCAGTCTAGCAAAGATGCGTGAACGAAAATCAAATTAATATAGAAATTATTTGCTTATTTTTTTACAGCTTTTCACTTCAGGAATTCTGTTTTCGTATCCGGAATTATGATTTTAAGATAAACAGTAAATTAACGATTGCTAGGTACATTTCCAGTCATGATTGACGTTTCGTTCTCTTCATTTGTACGAGTTACGTAAGCTATATATTACTATACTCTTTGTACGTAAGTATGAACCTTTAGACAAAAACATCACAAAAATGATATCAATATCTTAAATAGCTAAGTAATTAGTAATACCATAACGTACTGTATAATTATGTATTTTATCGTTCCGATAATATAATATATTTATTTTGTGCTTCGTCTCACGCAGATGCAGCTGTCAAGCCAGATGACAGACGGATGATAACTAACAATGTTGTTTTGTACCTACATGAGTGATCTGTGGTCATTTTACAAGTTGCGAGTTGGTTAGACATAATTTGTAGGTTATCTCCGTTTTTGTTTAATTACTTTAAAACTCGGGTGTTTGTGTGAAAATGAACACTTTTATTTAATAGTATATAAAGCGTAGTCTATATTAAATAAACATTTATTGTGCTTCAACTTAAGACGGATTTCCATACATCGTTGGTCATGATCCTTTATAAATTGATTTCAGTAAAGACCTCTGAAAATCTCCTATTTTGCATGAACTTTGACACTTCATAATTTACTCAAAAATTAAAAAAGTCAAAAAAGTATAACAATTTCTTTCGGTGGGAAAATCATCTTATGACATCCCCCGCTCTTGGACGGAGCGGGAGATAGTGTCAGACTTTTACTGACTAAAAACCCACTCCTGTTCCTTCGTTGCCTTTCGTACCAGGGCCGAGTCTTCCTTTCAGAATCAGACCCTTGGCCTCAGTAGGCTTCGACCCTGAGTGATTATGGATAGTTAGTTTTTGATACAAATGATGATAATAAATGAGTTGAGTTCCCAATTGTTTTCTGTAAAAGGAGTGATATTTAGCACTGTCATAAAACTCCTTAAAATAAACAAAGAATTTAAAGAAATAATGATAGGATTAACAGACAAAATAAAACAAAATCTGAGATTAAAGTTAGTTTATTCACTCCCAAATGGGACTAAATTGAACTTTGTCGACCCCCGCAAATAACGCGTTGCCCGACTCTTGTATAAACTTAATAGAAAACTTATCCATTTTAATTATAAAAATAATATGATCACGATCTCTTTCCGTCTTTTCGACTACCCACTCTTTTGTCGACAAACCCTTATTATACAATTCAATCATCTTAAAAACATATAAATAATGACAATCGAAAAAACAACATAATCTTAGAGACATTTTTGTCACTTCTTCAGTGTTTAACACTCTTAGTAAATTAGCAACACTGATTGTATTTTGGAGCCAATCGGAGGTTTTTTCATTATGGCAACTGTAAATAAGTGCGCCATTTTGGACGCCATGACACTTGAGCAAAGGTAACTGTATAGACAGTATTATGGAATTGGAAATATGTCTTTGGATTTCTGTAATTTTTTCATTACTTAACTTTATGATTGGATGATTACGATGTACAATGCGTACAGTTTTTATTTCTGTATCTGTATTGTTAAAGAAATTGGGTACATCTCTTTCTGTATCAATTTTCGCAGCTACTGATTGAGTAGCACAATTGTTTCTACTTAAAACTATATTTTCTTTTGTTAGTATACCACAATCAGTCTTAATATCTAAATTGTTAGATTCCTGTTTCACTGTTGGGGCATCACATGTGATATTACAGCTTTTTTCTTTAATTTCAGTAACTTTTTTAGAATTTTCTTCTTTCTTGGTTTCTCTATTTTCATTAATACTTATTACTTCCATCATTTCAACAACATCGTCTTTCATTGTGACATCTGTATCATTACTGTTAGATGTATTCCCAGTAAAAATGAATACATCATTCTTTAAAATATCCTCCCAGCTCGCAGCTAGCATTGCTCTTTGATCACTAGGATCTTTGGTATTCCCAAGAACTTCATTAATTCTTTCATGTTTTTCATTTAGATTCACTGGGCCAACATCATTAGCGGTAACTATATCAGAACATTTGATTTCTGAATCACTAGAATTTGTTTCTTTTTTAGTCATCTCTATATTCACGTTAGTATTACAGTCTCTTTTCATATCAATGACTTGATTGTCATTATTATCAATAACAACGTTTCCGTTACCAATATTATTCTTATTATTTATATTTTCAGTCATTTTTGAGGCGGAAACATTATTAATATTACTAGTGTCCCTAACATCACTTGTGTTAGTCTTTACTTTTTCGTAAAAGTGAAGAAAGCTAGATATATTGACACCTTCTTCGCCTGGAGGTAGTCTGGGCACTGTGGCGTTCGCGTTATTGTTATCATATTCCTCAACACTGCTTTCGTCACTGTCGTAAGAATTAATTATGTCATCCTCTGACGATCCTATTACATCTTTATATCTACCGTTATCAAAAGCTTTGTTATTGTTTTCAGCAAATTTACTGCAAATTTCAGCCACTTTACTGCTACTTTCAGCAACAGTTCTGATGTTTTCAGTAATTTTACTTCCATTTTCAGCCACTTTACTGCAACATTCAGCAACAGCTCTGTTCATGTCAGCAACTTTACTGCAATTTTCGACAACTTTACTACAATTTTCAGTAACTTTACTACTTTCAAAGACTTTAATCTCATTTTCAGCAACATTACTGTTTACAGTAACTTTATTATTATTTTCTTTATCAGTTACTTCATAATAAGTGTTCACGTTAACTTGACTTACAGTCTCACTTTTATAGATATCAAGATTTATGTTAGTTTGACATTTGCGTTTGACTGCGTTGTCCGGTCTGTTGAGGCGCTTGAAGCGAAAGTATTTGTTCAGGGTTACCACTCTGAAAATTGAGAGAAATTATTTTAATTAATTAATTAATTAATTATTTTAAATTTATTTTTTTTAATTTTTTTTTATTGGCATTATCAAAAGTAAAAATACCACACGAGTAATTTAATCTATTCAAGTACAGCAGTTTGATTTTCAGTCTAACCGGATGCGGCCGAGTTACTGAGAACAAGTATTTGAGTTGGAGCGACTGCCTATTTAGAACACAACCCAGTAACTGCGTATCAGAGTTTTTGACTTGACTATTCATATGAACTATCAAATTATAGAGTAGACTCAGGTACCGTGGTCGAAACAGGTACCGTGGTAGAAACAAGTACCGTGGTAGAAACAGCTACCGTGGTAGAAACAGGTACCATGGTAGAAACAAGTACCGTGGTAGAAACAGCTACCGTGGTAGAAACAGGTCCCGTGGTAGAAACAGGTACCGTGGAAGAAACAGGTACCGTGGTAGAAACAGGTACCGTGGTAGAAACAGGTACCGTGGTAGAAACAGGTGCCGTAGTAGAAACCGGTACCGTGGTGGAAACAGGTACTGTGGTAGAAACAGGTACTGTGGTAGAAACAGGTACCGTGGTAGACACCGGTACCGTGGTAGAAACCGGTACCGTGGTAGAAACAGTTCTTCTTTTTGATCGTTTCACTGTTGCCAGAGTGGTCGTGGTTTTAAGATACCTCTTCGGAAGCTGTCACAGTACGCCGCACGACTTCCTGTCACTTTTGCCTGCCGGCAGTCGTTCAATGGGCCGTTGAAACTGTTACCGTTTGGTAGAAACAGTTACAGTGGTAGAAAGCGATACCGTAGCGGAAACTGGTACCATGGTAGAAACAGATACCGTTGCAGAAACAGGTAGGTACCGTAGCGAAGTAGAAACCGTTACCGTGGTAATACTTCCAAGAGTCGAATTTACAAAGCAAATAATGTAAACTTACGTGTATTGGTGGTTAAACATAGCTCCTAAGAAGGCATCCGCAATATGCTCCTTAATTTCTTCACACAATTTGGTCTCAGCGGGCGTTGATCCAAATCTAATTCTCATATTCACTTCATCAACTATATTTTGAATGTAAGATTTCTCCTTCAATGTCAAAATCTTATTGAAAATGACTTCAGATTCTTCGTTTAGAGACTTAACGAAGTTTAATATGTTCAAAAGGAATAGTACTTTAAATTTGAGTATTGCATTAGCCTTTGCTGTGGTGCAGTATGACTTTGTTGATATGATCAAAGATTTGACGTACTCCTCTGTGATTATTTCTGATTTTGTTTTTGTTGATCGACGCGGTAGGTTACGCCGTGTTGGATTTTCGAATAATTCAGATTGCGTAAGTCCAACTGGCAATTTGGGTTCAGCCGGCAATTTGAGCTCAGTTGGCATCTCGTCAGTTGGCATAATTTTTATTATTTCTAATGACCTGGAAATGATGAGTTTTAGATTACTTTCGATGCTGCAATTTTACAAGCTTATATTTAACTTGCAGTTTTACAATAAATAATTATGATATACTATCTGTTTTAAACAGATCACGTTCGAAACACTACAGTGCGCTCCAAAATACAAATCGTTGACGTAGCTCAAAAAGCTGCCCGACTTAAAAAGGACTGGGCAGGACATGTCTAACGAGCTGTGGGCCCGTAAAACACAGGATTGATGCCCGGACTCAGTGCCAGGGTAGGGTTGGACGATATACAACGATGTGTAATACCATCGAAAACATATCGATGTTTTGCTGAACTGATAATTACCACGTTGGTTAAGTAACACGCCTACCATTTATCAGTTTGGATGAATTTTTTATGTTCCTTTTGCCTCAGAAAACAACAATATGGCCGTCCGAGTTTCTGCTATGTAAATGTATGCTGTGTCAAATATTTTCTACTTTTTTTAGCCATTTCTTTAAGGCCTAAACATGTCCATTACGAAAAACAATCGATGTTTTAGAAACATCGATGTATTTCTTAATACATCGATGCAACCAATCGATGCATTACTTACATCGGAAAAAACATCGATGTATATTTTAAATGTCCGTCCCTAAACCAGGGGACGCGGCATACTACGTAGGAGATGGCGGGACGAGAGGGATGTCTTCCTAGGGCATTGGAAAGAGGAAACGAAGAATCGTGATCGTGGAAAGGAATGTAGAGCCTTTGACCAGCAGTGGGACTATACGTGCTAGTAACAATAATAATGATTATTAATTCCTTAATACATATAAATTAATTTTTAAATATTTTTTAAACCTTATTACAAAAAAAAAACATTTAAAAATATAAACAATAGTATTCCACTGGTATCGGGAACAGGGTCCAAGCTACCGGCGGTCAGGGCTCCAGAGAAAGGAACCTCCTAACAATACGAGCCGTGTCCAGGAGTACCTTTCTGAACCAAGCCCTTGATCCAGCCGCCTAACGCGAGCCTCCTAAGGTGTTGGTCGAGGCTCTTAACTATTATGATTATTAATTATTATTACAAAATAAAATGTTTTTTTTTGAGTTTTTTTTTCTCATAGAACAAAAATGTACTCTCTTATGGTTTGTATGATAAATTAAAAGCTCGAATTGTAAGGAAAATAAGGTAAGGAAATAACTATCTTAGGTACACTAAATCACTACAAAAATTAGTTACAAGACAGATAAAATGGTAATTGTAATGGCTTTGGTTTTGAGTGCGTGTAGCTCTAACGAGATCTGAGCGCGAACTGGTCCACATTTTGTTGAACGAGCGATTGTGCAATGAGAATCAATCACAAAATAGCAAATCCGATTTTTACTAAGTACATCGTATGTGTAATAATTTACTGAGCATTTAATTTTTTAAATTATTAAAATCCGGCAACAAATGGTGGATTTATTAAAGTTTTTCTAAACAGCTACTTGGAAACGCGCGCTCTCGCTAGACTGTTTACGATGACGTCATCTGTCATGATCCGTGCGACGAACGGCTTGATCGTATTCATTCGCCGGTGGAGACCGATGACGTCACAGCGAGTCGCTACATTCTCGGGCGCGTTTCTGGAACTAATACACTAAAAATGCTGTATCTTCGTCATTTTTGGTCCGATTTAAATAATTTCTTTACAGTATTTACTGTTATTTTTGTCGCTATAAGTCTGCATACTCCACAAAAATCATGACTGATCCTCATTGTGCATACTTGCGTTCGATGCAATTATCACATAATATTCGATTAAAACTCGAAAACGGTGCAACACGTTTTTTTCTTGCTATAACTGACTCCCTTTTCTTTCATATCACTCCTCATACGATCCATCCATCTTTTCTTTGGCCACTCCCTTTGGTCATTTACCCTTTTAGATAAAAAATAGAGTCAACTTACTTGACATCAAATGAAAATTTTGCCTCAAGAAATGTTAGGGGCATTTTCTTGATTTCGATCTGAATTTGTGTGTAAATACTATATTCTTCTGATAAAAATATGCCATAATTAACTTTTTTTCTGTTAATTATCAAAACAAAATTTTTGACGAATTTCAGTGCCTTACTAGGTATTCTATTATGGTATCTTAAAGTTTTGTGAGTTACATATGTGTTTAGTAACTCGAAAACGCAATTCAAAAATTCTTGACGAGAGAAATGTTGGGAGATAACTGGTTTCGTCAGCTCAACATTTGGTTTCGTCAGCTCAACATTTGGTTTCGACAGCTCAACATTTGGTTTCGACAGCTCAACATTTGGTTTCGACAGCTCAACATTACATTCTAATTGTTTCGGAAGCTCAACAGTTTTCATTATCGAATCAAATGTAGGGTTTTCACGTAGCAATTCCTTAGTTTTTTTTACTATTTCATCGTTTTCCGTTGTCTCTATAACTGTTTGGTTTTCAGAAACCCAGGAAGTTGTAGCTTTTGTTTCTTTTGGTTTCCTAGCGGTTGTTTCTGGTTGTGAGCCCCTGATGTGGCCTAGGCCAGCTCCTCTAGGCTGTAAAAAAATATTAGAGATTGTATATCGTTGGACAATGCTCAGAGTAATAACTGACATAGAAAAATAAAGACTGTATTTAATATTACACAATGTATTCATGAGTGTTTATTATGCATATAAGGAGAAGTATAATCAGCCTTATAATGTTACCACCACTGCTAGGAGTCAGACCTACTCTCTAGAAGAGGGAATGAAAGAAAGAAAGAATGAAAATATGTTTATTTGGCACACCATGATTCATGAACCAACAAGTAATTGATTTGCAAACTAAAAATAAACATGAAAAAAAATATGGATAAATAAAATTAACAATAACAATATGTCTCACAGCTACGCCAAATAGGTCCAGTTCAGCATAATGCCAGACAACTACGTAACAGTTGCCTGACGCTGGTTTTCAACTGAACCTTAGAGTGTAGGTACGGATGAAAATCAGTTTTGTTATAATAAGGGAATTAAATAAATATATAAGTATAAGAATGGGCCGTAATCCACCACGCGGGGCCAATGCGGATTGGTGGATGGTTCATTATGTACAATGTAATATTTATGTTGATATATGAGAGCAGTGGTGGCCGAGTGGTAACAGCCCCGACTTACGAGTTGTAGGTCGCGGGTTCAAACCCAGCCAGGCACATTACTTTGTGTAATTTATTTCATCACCACTGCTCTCAAAACGGTGAAGGAAAACATCGTGAGGAAACCGGCATGTCCTAGAACCAAAAATTCGAAGACATGTGACATTCACCAATCCGCACTGGGCCCGCGTGGTGGATTACGGCCCATTCCCCCTCCTAGATAGAGGAGGCCTGAGTCCCAGCAGTGGGAACATTAAAAGGCTGATTATCCTATGCTAATATTTATGTAATAACTGAAAAAAAAAAAAACAGAAATAACAAAAAGGAACGAAAAAAGAAACTGTGTGCAAGATGATAGTTTGAAAGGGCTTATTCAGCCAAGTTTCATCTTTCATAGGGTACTTTTTCCCTTGGTCACGTCATCACGCGTGAACGGCTGGACCAATTTATTTCACTAATTAGTTTTTTGTTGTGTTTGTCCGGGCAAGTGCGAGTCGGACTCGCGCCATGATGGTTCCGTACAAACTTACCTATGAAAACAGTTCAATTTCCGAATTAAGTTACGAAGTTTTTCCGAATCGCAAAAAAAGTTTTTCTTTGCGATGTAACTATAAATTTACAGTTTTCAGATTTTTTCCTATACACAATTGTGCTGTGATATCTTGCTTCATGCCAAATTTCAGGATTTTTGATTTTCACCCTATGAATTTTGATTCCCTTGACAGTGTCGAAATACACGTTTTTTGCGACGTAAACGGCCGTCATCGTCATCTTTTTTTTCGTTAATTCAGAAGTTTGAATTTTTCACAGCTTCAAGGGTCCGCAGACCTGAGTATATGGTTTTAATGTCAACTCGACACCTACGCGTTCCCGGGATAAAAGGTTTTGACAGACAGACAGACGGACGGACAACAAAGTGATCCTGTATGGGTTCCGTTTTTTCCTTTTGTGGTACGGAACCCTAAAAATAAGAAAGTTGCTCAGAAAATTAGAAAATTTCAGAAAAATATGACGACTATTTAATATTTGTGCGTTAGACAGATCATCGTCAGACAGGATAATGTCTGTCAACTGTGTGCTGTGTCACTGTAGGCGCGGGCTTGCGGACGGCGAGCAATGGATAGCTCGCAGTCCGATCGTCCGGTAACGGTCCGGACCGAGCCCAAGTCGTCGACGGCGCGTACTCTTCCACGCGCGCCTCAAGGAGATGTCAGCAAACCGTAGGGGGCCCAGCAGGGTCGAGCCTAATGGGGCCAAGTGTCAGCTTCTAAAAGGAAGACTCGGCCCTGGTATGAAAGGCAACGAAGGAACAGGAGTGGATTTTTAGATTAGTGAAAAAATAAAAATAATAAAAAATGTGTAGTAAAGAAAAGATGGGAATTTCAAAGATTTGTGACACCCGTACAAAGCTCTCAACCTACCCCGGTTGAGAGTACCAACCACCTTCGGTGCAACAAAGTCACAACAGCTCATTTTTTAATTTTACAGAAGATTTTTAATTTTTTTTTCGCATTTATTTCCTCATTTCTGGATTACTATTTATAGTAGGTTTGAAATCTTTATAAAATTAATTGTTTAATTTGTTTGTTATAGTTTGACGTAAAGATCTTATTTTGAATTACCAAAAAAATCCTAATATCCCAGGACACTTTTTTTTGTTTGTCTTTTACATAACAAAAAAAAATCCTGAATTTTGACTTTTTTGCACCACTTTTTAGTTAGTGACTTTGTAGTTAAATTTTTGTAATTTATAAAAAGAATTGAGGTCTTAAAAACAGTTACGTTTTTGTCGCTCCAATAAGTGAGAACAAATAAATACATTTGTGTGGCTGTAGCTTAGATTAATCTATATATATAAAAGAAAGTCGTGTTAGTTACTTCACTTATAACTCAAGAACGGCTGAACCGATTTAGCTGAAAATTGGCAGGGAGGTAGCTTAGAACCAGGAGACGGACATAGGATACTTTACTTTACTTTTTTTTTTTTTTTTTTAGAGTAGGGTAGAGTAGGGTAGAGTAGGGTAGAGTAGGGTAGAGTAGGGTAGAGTAGGGTAGAGTAGGGTAGAGTAGGGTAGAGTAGGGTAGAGTAGGGTAGAGTAGGGTAGTGTAGGGTAGAGTTGGGTAGAGTTGGATATAGTAGTCAGTTGACGGGAGCGAAGCCGCGGGCAAAAGCTAGTTACCTATAGATGTAGCCACCTTGTGGCCGTACATGAGACAGCACTATATAACTTCAATGAGGTTACTACGTAAACTTTTCCATAAATATGACCACTGAAATACACTAAAAACTTGGAGTCTATTTCTCATACATACACTAAAACTATTACTTTAATTGCCGAAATAATTCTAAAAACATAAAAATTTACTCGAGTCGACCTCTCAGTGACAGGCCTTTATTTGGCTAACTTTTTAAAGTTCGCCAAGCAAAAAACCAGCACGTCGAATGAGACAGAGCATGTTATGTTTTGTCTCAATTTTCTTTCTTATTTCGTATGTATACTTCTCACTTCCGCAGTTCCCCACAGTCTCATGGCTACATCTAGAGGTATATAATCTAAGGGCTGTAGCTTCAACGTACGTCAAACACTCGCGGGCGGGGGCACTACCGTCCAATGAAACGTTGTCCCCCCAAAACGCACCCATAAAGGCACCTGCGCCATCTAGTAGAATTTTGAGATACTTTCGCGGATGTTTTTGTTACCCCAAGTATATGCATGGTTCAGAGACAATTTGGTATACTTAGCTCAATTTTGCAGTTTTGGCTATTTGTGACTTTGTTGCACCGAAGGTGCGAGTGGACAATAATTTAAACATTCTATGTTAGTCATTACTCTGAGCCGAAAAATCTGCTATAAATTTTACTTACCCAAGTTAAAACGGCTAAGTTCATAGTATGGGCGAGGAAGATATATGGCACCGGACCCACGTAAAATGGGATGATGACCGGACGAGTGTAGTGTATACTTACGATATCTAGTTTTGGCATTAACGGCTCTGTTATACCGACGCCCCGAGCGCCTAGGGCTCCGCCACTCCATCCCATACCGCGCATCATTCTGAAAAAATACCAAACGAAATTATAATATAATAATAATAATAATGTGCCCTGCCCAGTGCCACTTCAGTTTAGCGATCCTTCGGGTTATGTCGGTAACCTTGGTTCTCTTGCGGATATCTTCATTCCTGATTCGATCACCAAGCATAGCCCTTTCCATTGCCCTTTGGGTAACTTTAAGTCTTCTGATGAGGCCCATTGTAATCGACCACGTATCTAACGTCGCATACGTTCTAGTAATATAATAATATTCTTAGATGTAAAAATAGTTTGGTAAAAAAAAAAGACTTTTGAGAAAATCAGACGCAGTCCCAATTATATTGACTACTTGCTTTTACCAGCGATTTCACCCGCGTGTATTTCAAAAATCATCCCAAGGACACGTACTCTAATAATAATATAATATTTCACAACTATCACACAACGCAGTCTAGTCCCAAGCTAAGCAGAGCTTGTGTTATGAGTACTAGACAACTGATAAACATACTTATATATTTCTAAATACATACATATTATAGATAAATTACACCCAGACACAGAACAAATGATCGTGCTCATCACACAAACATTTGTCTTGGGTGGGAATCGAACGCACGACCTCCGGCTTAGCAGTCAGGGTCACTAACCACTAGACCAACAGGCCAGTCAATTATATGACACTAGCTTCTGCCAGCGGCTTCGCCCGCGTGAAAGTCGGTTTCTCTATACAAACTTTGGACCCCCGTTTCATCCCATTAGGGGGTGAATTTCGGAAAATCCTTCTTAGCGGATGTCTACACCCTATAAGGAACCTACCTGCCAAATTTAAGTTTGTAGGTGTTATAGTTTCCGAGATTTCGTGATTAATCAGTGAGTGGTATTTCACTTTTATATAATATAGGGTGACTGGTAATTAGTGACCGATACTTAAACACGTGATTGTGCTCATGATTACAAACAACTTTCCCAAAGAAACTTTTTTTATATACTCACTAGTTTGTAGGTACATTCACTGATTAGGTACGTACACCTATGGGTTTGCAAGCTGCGCGGGTGTTCTATCACTATTGTAGGTACGACGGCGTCACGCGGCTAACAGCTGAGCGGTCGCCGGTCGCAGGCGCGCGCACGTATTTAAACAGCTGTCTTATTATTGTGATAAAACTAATGAGAATATAAAAAAAGTTTCTTTGGGAAAGTTGTTTGTAATCATGAGTACAATCATGTGTTTAAGTATTGGTCACTAATTACCAGTCACCCTATATAGATTTCTTCGGCAAAATACGATCGTGGCGGTAGAATAGTAATAGCTGCGATATCACAAAATGCGAGTCAGATTCACGCACGAAGGGTTCCGTACCGTCTGTAGCAAAAAAGCGGCAAAAAAAAAAATACGTTTGTTGTATGGGAGCCCCACCTAAATATTTATTTTATTCTGTTTTTAGTATTTTTTGTTATAGCGGCAAAAGAATTACATCATTTGTGAAAATTTCAACTGTCTATCACGGTTCATGAGATACAGCCTGATGAGAGACAGATAGACGGACAATGGAGTCTTAGTAACAGGGTCCCATTTTTGCCTCACGCAAAAAAACCCTTGAAATGGTGACCAATATCATTGTGCTATTTTACCGAGTCTGACGCGAGTTAAAAATTAATTAAATTGAAAAAGTTAATTCTCAAGAGTTTAAAAAGTTCATCAAACTTTTGCCCAGCAATGGAATATAATATATGTAACATAATATTCCACAACTATCACACAACGCCGTCTAGCTCCAAGCTAAGCAGGGCTTGTGTTATGAGTACTAGACAACTGATAAACATACTTATATATTTCTAAATACATACATATTATAGATAAACTAGCTGAGCCGGCAAACGTTGTTCTGCCATATAAATAAAAAAAAAAAAAAAATAGATGTTGGCCGATTCTCAGACCTACTCAATATGCTCACAAAATTTCATGAGAATCGGTCGAGCCGTTTCGGAGGAGTTCAAGTTCGAACACCGTGACACGAGAATTTTATATATTAGACTAGCTGAGCCGGCAAACGTTGTTCTGCCATATAAATAAAAAAAAAAAAAAAATAGATGTTGGCCGATTCTCAGACCTACTCAATATGCTCACAAAATTTCATGAGAATCGGTCGAGCCGTTTCGGAGGAGTTCAAGTTCGAACACCGTGACACGAGAATTTTATATATTAGAAGACTAGCTGAGCCGGCAAACGTTGTTTTGCACTTAAAAAAAAAAAAAAAAAAATAGATGTTGGCCGATTCTCAGACCTACTCAATATGCTCACAAAATTTCATGAGAATCGGTCGAGCCGTTTCGGAGGAGTTCAAGTTCGAACACCGTGACACGAGAATTTTATATATTAGACTAGCTGAGCCGGCAAACGTTGTTCTGCCATATAAATAAAAAAAAAAAAAATAGATGTTGGCCGATTCTCAGACCTACTCAATATGCTCACAAAATTTCATGAGAATCGGTCGAGCCGTTTCGGAGGAGTTCAAGTTCGAACACCGTGACACGAGAATTTTATATATTAGAAGACTAGCTGAGCCGGCAAACGTTGTTTTGCACTTTAAAAAAAAAAAAAAAAAATAGATGTTGGCCGATTCTCAGACCTACTCAATATGCTCACAAAATTTCATGAGAATCGGTCGAGCCGTTTCGGAGGAGTTCAAGTTCGAACACCGTGACACGAGAATTTTATATATTAGAAGATTACACCCAGACACAGAACAAATGACCGTGCTCATCACACAAACATTTGTCTTTCGTGGGAATCGAACCCACGACCTCCGGCATAGCAGTCAGGGCCACTAACCACTAGACCAACAGGCCAGTCAAAAGGAATAGTTCGGGCTAGTAGTTAAATTAATCATAGGTAGGAACTAACCTCACAGCTTTATCGCTTTGAACAGGGACAGACAAAGCTTCCTTAAGTTGTTCCTTCCTGTTTATCTCCTCATTGCGCCGACTTTTTAGCTCATGACGCCGACCACTTTGGTTCTCGTTCCCGGCTCTTCTGAAAATACAGTTTCATGATATCACACATAATATTGTTTTGTATTTATTTATTTATTAAAACTTTATGCACGAATAATAAAGGTTCACCCTTGTTTGGTATAACAACGTTTTGTCGAAAATCGCTCCGGCTAATTTTAGTTACAATAAAGTCATTTCGTATAATTATTCATTTGACCGAAATTAATTGGTAGATTTTTATTTAGCATATTTATTTCTTTGAAATAATGTCATTTGACCGAATTTTCAAATGCACTAATTTTATTTAAACTAATGTTTCACTAGACTGATAATGATTTAGTCGTCGTTTGATAAACTAAAAGTCATCATGTTGTGCTACAAAACTACAAAATTTAGTGACAGAAACGAATCGCTGCAAAACCGACTTCACGCAGTCTTATCTGCCCTACCCCTAGAGTGTTAGCTAGGACCGCGGAGAATTTCTGAAAGGGAAACCCGTAGTCCTAGAACGCAAAGGGTAATTGAAGGATACAGGTGTGGTTTTAGTCAGTAAAAGTCTGACACGCCCTCGCGCTCCACCCAGAGTGCAAGAAGTCATTTGGATGATTTCCCACCTTAAAAAAAAAGAGTGTAATTCAAGCCCGCGTAGGCGCGGAGGGGTAGGGCGGCCCGTGAGCTGAGAAGCAGGTGGTTTGAAGGACCACCGCAGCCGCGGTGGTGAGCGTTAAAACCATCTGCGACGATAAACTCGCGTGGGGCCGCCCAAACCCCGCAGAGCCAGAGCCGTGACAGAAACAATCCTAGCTGCATGTTGCATGCCTGCTTTCATGCTGCATGCCTGATTGCATGCCTGTTCGCATGTTGCATGCTTGCTTGCATGTCGCATGCTTGGTTGTATGCTGCATGTCTGCTTGCATGCTGCATGCCTGCTTGCATGCTACAAATCCCCTGTATTATTGATGAATCACTTAGGTTAGGTTAGGATATTGTAATATGATCTAATAATACATGTAAAACACATATTGCACAGTATATGGTAAAACAAGCAGTATGATACCTAATTAATTACTTTATAGGATATATGTATATACACACAAGGATAATAACTGTAAACAATCCATGCAATTATGAGTAAGAAAACGCATCTGTCATTAGTTTTTTTTAATTCTACCCCCTCTTATTATACATACAATAATATTATACTTCTCTCTGACGAGCAATTATGTGTTTATTTGTCTTGCTATACAGTTTTACAAGGCGTTTTTATTTACAATGTTTTCTTTTCTGCATTACATTACACCAATTTAATATTCGATAAAATACATGTTATACCACCTGAACATTACATCAAATGAACATTACACCTTTTGATCAATAGCGCAAATGTTGTTATCGCAAATAAATATTCGATGAAATGAAAATTATGTTAATCGATATTATACAAATTGATTATTTTCATAAACGTTGTTCGAATTAGTAACATTACATCAAAAGTTGTTATACCAAACAAGGGTGAACTAGTAATAAACACTGTACAAAGGCGGACTTAAGAGCATTCATCCGTTAAAACTACGCAGAAGCCAAAATCAATGATTTCCGACGGACAATATAACAATAATGTGTTTAATTTCTAGATAAGATATTGACGTCATATTATTGGGAATTTCATAATCTAGTGTATGGTCCAAAAACATTTTCAAATGATCGTATAGTTTTCCCATTAGAACAGTTCTTATCCAAGCCGTTTTTAAAACTAGCGGTCGACGGTCCACGCAGATGCGAGATAGTAGTTAAACCGTGTATGGTAAACTTACAACATTTTACTTAAAAAAAAATGATAACATTGACTAGTTCATGGCCCAAAAAAAAATACGATTGCTGTAGTAGTTTAGTTTTCATTCAAGAAAAGTAATCTCAAAACTGTAATTTTTATCCGTTTTTGGAGATATTAAACGTGTTAGTTTAGGATAATATATGAGGCATTTTTGTTTTTTTTTTAGACTTATTAATTGAACGCATTTACGATCTATGACATGGTACAATATTTTTTTAATAACTTATTTGTTTACACTACAATTAATTATTTAATATCACTATATAATAGACGCGAAATCGCGTCAGCGCTTTGTACCGGCCGAGGTCTTTCAGATTTTTAGTCTTTCTATTCTACAGTGATACTAAATAATTAATTGTATTGTAGTGCACATTATTGTTATATTTTCCGTCGGAAATCATTGATTTTGGCTTCTGCGTGGTTTTAACGGATGAATGCTCTTAATGCCTTAGGCATTTTCTACCAGTCGACCTTAGAGTGGTGCAGAAATATAACATGGTAGCTTAATGGTAAAGAAATAGCAAAGAAATACAATAATAAATATTTACATAAATAGATACATACAAATTAACAATGTAATTATGAGAAACGAATCCAACAAATCAACGCTGTGATGGTTACACCAACTTCCTGCATCTTGTATTTATTTATTTATTAAAACTTCATGCAACACAAAAGTACAAAGGCGGACTTAATGCCTTTGGCATTCTCTACCAGTCAACCTAGGGTGGTGAAGAGAAAAAATGGATATATAATTAATATATATATGACTAGCTGACCCGGCGAACTTTGTATCACCTAATAGTAAGGATAACGCCATCTACTGGCATTACCAGAACAGCACAATTCATTTTATAATGACATTTTAATTAGAGATTGTGTACATTTTTCCATATTTTCTCACCATTTAAACCTTCCCGGGACTATCACGAATATTTCAAGACTAAAATTAACCAAATTGGTCCAGCCGTTCTCGAGTTTTAGCGAGACTAACGAACAGCTATTCATTTTTATAAATATAGATTGTGTATGTATTGTATTTCGGGCTATATATCTTGCGTACGGGTGGGACGAATGTGTCATTCGGCCTACCCCAGCTCCTCAAGGAAGGCGACTAGCGCACTAGTGTTACTGACCATTTCGCGGAGAGTACCTGGGTTCTCACAGTACTTTGCCCTATATCCAGCGACTACTCACAGGCTTTCGTTTGACCCCTATCTCACCTGCCGTGCTATTCTGTAAATGGTAAATCATTTCGAAAATCATTTCACAAATCATCTCGAATGTCACACTCACGTTACGACAAGCGAAGTGTATTTCAGAATACCAAATCCTATAGACAAACGTCAAAATACTCAACCGTTTTAGTTCCTCTCACTTTGATCATCACTCGGTGGCGCCAGTGTCGAATTCACTCCATTTCAGAATACGAAACTTTAATTTCACATGATTTCACTGCGGATTCAGGAGTGATTTCGCAAATAAACTTTTCAGAATAGCAATGCTGATGGTAAACTATAATAAATAATAATAATAATAATAATAATGTTTATTCACAGAAAAATACAGATAGTACACACTTATTACATAAAACAGTTGTTGGTAAACCTGTACAAATCAGTTTATAACCCTGCCTCTTAAACTAGGATAAACCTGTATTCTAAGAGACAGTGTTCGGCTAGTTAATTCGTTAGAATAAAATATGATTTAAGACAACAAGTGAACGGTACTGAATTGATTCTTATTTATCTGCTTTTTTTTTTTTTTTGTTTATTTATTGACATGTTATAAATTGTAAGTAGGGTGTGTGTGTTAGGCATGTGTAGTGTGGGTGTGTAGCATGTGTGTTTATGAGTGGGTAATATGAGCGCGTATTGTGAGCACTTATAATGTATGATTGGGTTAATGGGTGCGTAATAAGAGCGTATGATTGTGAGCAGTAGTAGTGTAAGTATGTGGTAATAGGTGAGCAAATGTATTTATTACGTGATGAATGTGAGCAAAGATTCAGTGTAGGTATAGTCCTTTTGTAGCAGCCACTCTGTTACTATGGATTTCACTTTGTGTAAGTTTAATTTTAAAATATGTAATTGTTTGTCAACTTTATGGTATATGTGTGTACCTAGTATGTAGAATTGGTGTTTTGCGAAAGCGGATTTGTGTTGGGTTCTTGGAAGGAGATTTACTCTCTTATTTGGCTTTGGTGGAGGCAGACCGACATGTGTTCTAAGGATAGATCGGAGCACAAAGAGTTGCCGTACGGTAAGAACCCCACATTCGGAGTACAGTTCTGTAGTTGCGTGCATGTAGGGCTTTTTACAGAGGACTTTGAGTATGGCCCTCTGCGCTCTTTCAACACTCAGAACACTGGTTTTTGTAGCGCCTCCCCATGCAGTTATGCAGTATCCTAGAACCGATTGACACAGCGCAAAATATACCATCTTCAGTGTGTCTCGGCTAGCTGAGTCTCTAAGGGACTTAAATATATGGATAAGACGCATTGTTCTTGTGGTGATGGCTTCGATCTGTTTGTCCCATCTCAGTCCGCTATCGATCTGTACTCCAAGATACTTAGCGCTGTCAGCTCTAGTTAGTGCTGGGCAGACACAATCGCCGAGTAAATCTGAGCATGAATGAGCTACTACAGAGAAAGTATGAGAAGGTGCCGTATTACTGCGGATTGAGAATGGAATGAATGATGTTTTGTTCAAGTTGAGTGTGAGGAGGTTTAGTTTAAGCCAATTCATTACCTTGAACAAAGCTTTCTCTGCAGTAGCCTTGACCTTATTCCACGTAGGTCCGTGAACGAGAATCGCGGTATCGTCAGCATACGCATAGATGTTACAGTTAGTGAGACTCAATCTGCACAGATCATTCACATAAATTGGAAGAGCGTTGGTCCAAGGATGCTTCCTTGAGGGACGCCATAAGTTACCGGTTCCTCATCGCTGTAGTACGTGTCAATTTTGACAAGTTGTTTACGATTGTCGAGATAACTTTTGAAAATCTCAAGCGGTATTCCACGTACATCAATAAGTTCCAGTTTGGCGATAAGTTTGGGAACAGAAACTGTGTCGAATGCTTTGGCAAGATCCAAGAAAATAGCCAGACATTTTGATTTATTATCTAGCTTTTTAGCTACCTGTTGCGTGAGATCCAGCACGGCATCTTCAGTCGACACTCCTTGTCGGAATCCGTACTGGTTCTCAGCAATAATTTTATGTTTGTCTAGAAAGCTCCTCAACCTTTTATTTAAGAGCTTTTCAAAAATTTTTGAGAGAGCAGACAGGACAGATATCGGTCTATAATTGTTAACACAGTTTCTGCTCCCACCCTTGTAAATAGGGTGTATTATCGCCTTTTTAAGAGCGTCCGGAAATACACCTGTTTCGAAGCAACGGTTGCAGAGGTAAGTTAAAGGTGGGACCAATGCATGACGGCTTCTTTTTAGAAGTGAAGATGATATTCCGTCCCAACCCACTGCACAATCGTCACGTAGTTGGAGTATGACAGATTCTACTTCTTCCGTATCAACGGCCAGCAATGCGAGAGAGTCGACCGGGGTATTTAGAGAGTCGTCTTCGATTGGTGCCGGAGGATTAGGATCCATTGTCGTGATAGGTGTATGTGCCTGCATAGTGATTTTTGCAGCCAAGTTTTTTCCCACGCTACTAAAATAGAGATTTACATCGTTTATTGATGCTTTAGGGTCATCTCGTACTGTACTGAGTAGCTCCAAAGGACTGACATTTGCCTTTCGTGTGTTCGTGATTTCTTTTATTGTCTTCCACATAGCTTTAGGATTATTTTTGGCTTTTTCCAACTCGGCTTTTTCATATGCTATTTTTAATTTGCGAAGCAGATTATTGCAAAAGTTCCTATAACGTGTGTACGTAATTTTTAGGATTATATTATTTGGTGCCTTTTTTGTTTTAATGTGCATTTTATCCCGATTTTTAATACATCTTAGAAGCCCAGGAGTGATCCAAGGCTTTATAATCCTTTTATGTCTTGGTATTTTAACTAGTTTAGTGTGTTTTGATATAATAGTTTTAATAATACTTATGAATTTGTTCATACAAGCGTTTATATCATCTATTAGGTAAATTTCAGTGAAATCGGTGTCTTTCTTGCTCTAGGAAAATGGCTTCGTAATCAAGACGGCTAGTCATCGGACAAATTTTCCGTGGTGGGGCAACGTTAGCTATGGATAAAACGATAGGTTTGTGGTCTGTGACATGTGACTCAAGGACAAGTGTGGTGGGAATAAGGTTTGACTTTAAGAGGAAGTGATCTATGCAGCGCTCTAGTCGGGTAGGGAACAGGTGTGTTGGCATAAGTCCATAAGAGGCATTTATCGTAAGATATTCAAAGCTCCGGTCAGTTCTATTATTCGGGCTTATATCGATATTTAGATCGCCTACTAGAGCTATGCTAGTACAGTTGGATATTTTGTCATAGATTTTTCCAATGCTTGCTGAGAAGTCATTAAATTGTTCTTTTGAGTTGAGGGAAGGGGAACGATAGACGGCGAGTACAGCTAACTTTTTGTCGATTTGACAAACTAGACAGTTCCCACCCTCAAAATTCGGTTCCCACACAGATGCCTGCAAACCTTGTTTCACGTAAATTATGACTCCATCGTTTTGATTAACATTGATAGCTGTCGAGTAACCCTCAAATCCATTTAAAACGGGTAGGTTAACGACTTTACTGAGCCAGCATTCCGTCAAAATAACAATGTCGAAATTGATTTTTGTGAGATGTAGCAGAGCTTGAAGATGATCGAAGTTTTTATTTACACTGCGTATGTTTACATGTAATAGGTTTATGTTGGAATCGGATATGTTGATGTACTTGAACTGAAACTATGATGTGGCCGATGTCGGGGCACACTTGCCTAGAAGTAACCTAACCTACTCTTGACTTAAAAGGCCCCTATACTCCATTCACAATAAGATTAGACACTTAACCGTTTTTAACCGACTTCAAAAAAAAGGAGGAGGTTATCAATTCGGTTGTATTTTTTTTTATCATTATTTTTTTTTTATGTTTGTTACCTCAGAACTCCGTCGTTTATGGACCGATTTGCAAAATTTTTTTTTCCCTATACAGGATATGCTTCCAGATTGGTCCCATTTTTTTCAAAATCTAGTTCTGATGATGGAATCCATGAGGAATCGAGGGAACTCCTCAAAAATTATAGGCAACCCTATGGTAATTTTAGTATTTTCATCAAGAACTTAAGCATTTACAGTCAAAAAGTAACATTTGATGAAGTGGAACTGATGAAGAAGACCAGAAATGGTCAACGGAACTTCATACTCAAATAGATATCACAATGAAGACATAGTTAAGCGACTATGACAATACAAATAAATGAATGATTCTGAATAGTTACGTTGAAAATGGTATCATCGAAGTGATCTGATGATGATGGAGCCGGAAGGTAGGCACTGGAACTCCGTAATTAATCAATGTAACCTAGCCGTGTTTGGACTTATTAGAATTGTCATGAGATGCACTTTGGCTATAAGGTACTATCGAACTGATCTGATGATGGAGCCGGAAGGTAGGCACAGGAACTCCGTAATTAATCAATGTATCCTAGCCGTGTTTGGGCTTATTAGAATTGTCGTGAGATGCTCTTTGGCTATAAGGTACTATCGAACTGATCTGATGATGGAGCCGGAAGGAGGAAGGTAGACACAGGAACTTTATAATAAAACAATGTAACCTAGCAGTATTTGGGTTAATTGGAATTGTCATGAGAAATAGGCACTCTGTTTATAAGTGTATCGCAACTAAAAAGTGTGAAATAAAAACTTTTTATAAAAAAAAAAATAACCGACTTCACTAAAAAAAACACTAAAAGGATCAAAATAACTTTAATTTCGGAAGTCGGTGTTAAATAAGAAACAAACAATACCGAGAAACACCGACTTCCAAAATTAAAGTTATTTTGATCCTTTTAGTGTTTTTTTTAGTGAAGTCGGTTATTTTTTTTTAATAAATGTTTTTATTTACTGTCTGTTCAAGCCATTTTGACTTCTATTGCATTAGTAGCATGACAAATGGCGCTGCAGTAAATACTTGGTATTTTAACCACTTTTTTGCTTTTAATGCCAACCTTATGCCTATGAAATATAAGTCAAAATCGGTTAAACAGACAGTAAAAAAAGGTTTATCTAATCTTATTGTGAAGGGAGTGTAGGTTGCAGCTATCAAAAAACACAGACTCCGACAGGGAATTGTACTCCTTAGCTGTACGCACAATTATTGTATTCCCAAAACGTTTGGTACATAAGGGTGGGGTGTCTACCATGTACCGGTGGCGTAACGCCTTACGTCTAATGGTCCGATGATGGAACGGGCTTGACGGAATTAAATTGTGCAATTTCAATGTACACTCCCGATATGTAAATGAAAAAAAAAAAACCGACAAGCTAGCAACTCGGCGTCAATGCTCGAGACTGGAGTTTTGGGGCTATTCAAGTATTATGTAAGCGCTAACACCGGGGTGGGGGTCTTTGCTTTGCTTATTTTTGATGAGATGGGGGATGGGAGGGGAGGTCTGGATGATGATTTCGTCAGCAGTATATATTTTTTGTTTTTTTTAAGAGAAATGTTCCAAAAACACACGAAAGTGAGGAGACACATCACTAAGAAGCAAATATCCTATGTCACTGAAAACTTGAAAGTCATGAATTCGTGTGTCATGGACTGAGGACTGTTAATTTGAATTAATATGCCAAAACTTTAAATGAAGTTCGTTTTGTTCTTCTATTTCAAGCCTATTCCATATTTCTAGACTTATAACTACTGCTCATAAATTAATAACGAGACCAGCCCCCCCTAGCCAAGTTACAACCGTTTCGTTTCGATTCTCTTTTCGTTGATCACCTCGAGTCGGCCACGCCTCCTATTCCTTTGTTCTGATCACGTGACTGAGCGTTGAGATGACGTCAGAATAAAGGAATCGGAGGCGTGGCCTACTCGAGGCGATCGACGAAAAGAGAATCGAAACGAAATGATTGTAACTTGGCTAGGGGGCAAAACATGTTGCAAATGCATCTACCAATGTTAACGTAAGCATGGGGGGAGACAGAGCTTTGCTTACTTTACCTGACGAGCGGGGAGGGGGGTTAATATATTCGCAAAAAATCCAAGTAAAACTTGAACGGCCCCTTTGACATGTCTACAATACATGTTAACACTTACTTGGACACAGATTGAGGTTTGGAAACCAGTTTAGATCGATCCCGGCTGGTTGACCGACTACTGCACGCACTGCTGGAGTCATCAGTCCAGGACTTGGACTTATTCAACCCTTTAGAAGAGGCTTCATTGCTGAGGAGACAAATAAGAATTTTAGTAAATTCGTATTATTCAGGGATATTATGGATATGAAAGGAGGGTTGACAAGAGGCATTTTTCGCTCGTCACACACTCAACAATATACATGTTCACAATCGCGGTGCACGCGACGATACGCGCAGAGTGTATTTTTCCGTGTAGCATAGATACACACAGTGAACCAAAATAAATTAGTACTCAAATAAAAGTTTATTAAGATTAGTATAATTGAGACTCAAAATTAATATGGTTCATGGGGCGCTTGTTTTAGAAATAATAACTTAAATATTGAAATGATGACAAAAAATGTACAAAAACAAAGCGAAATACTCTCTGTTTGGGTAATAATTTCTTTGGCTTACTATATTATTTAACACGTAAATGACGCTAAATAAATATATATATATACCTATATCTATACTTAGTGATAAAACGGAAATGTCTTAACAGAAGCGGAAACGGAAACAGATGTCAAAAGTAAATCTTTGCGGAAGCGGAAACGGATGCGGAAGTGTTAATACTATGAAGCAAAAGCACACTTTTATTTTTAAAATACAACAGAAGGTTTTTTTTTTTTTTTTTTTTTTTTTTTTCGGTGGGAAAATCATCTTATGACATCCCCCGCCCTTGGGCGGGGCGGGAGATAGTGTCAGACTTTTACTGACTAAAAACCCACTCCTGTTCCTTCGTTGCCTTTCGTACCAGGGCCGAGTCTTCCTTTCAGAATCAGACCCTTGGCCCCGGTAGGCTTCGACCCTGCTAGGCCCCTACAGTTGCTGACATCTCCTTGAGGCGCGCGTGGAACAGCACGCGCCGTCGACGACTTGGGCTCGGTCCGGACGGTTACCGGACGGTCGGACGGCGAGCCACCCATTGCTCGTCGTCCGCAAGCCTGCGCCTACGATGGCCGGAAATCGGGATCGGAATCCCGGCGGCGATTGGGGCGTGAGGACCGTTGCCTCACGCGATCGGCCGCCTCCTTTGCTAGCATTACTGCTTCGCAGAAGGAGGCAACCGCCTGCCACTCCTCCTCGCTCCGGACCATGGCCTGTACCAAAGCCCGGCGCGAGAGATCGCCGCCGCCGATCGCCCCCACGAGGACACGGCGTTGCTCTACCCAAGCGGGGCACACCTCCAACGTGTGCTCCACCGTGTCCTCCGGGCGGTCCACACAATGGTGACACCCGGGCGTTTCTTCCGCACGAATCCGGTGCAGGAACCTCCCGAACTTACCGTGTCCGGTGAGGACCTGCGTCATGCGGAAGGTAAGGACGCCGTGTTGCCTTTCCAGCCACTCCTCAAAGAGGGGACTTATCGCCATAATTATGGCGTGCCCAGCACTGGGTTGCGATAGTCGCTGTCGCCATTCCGCCATGAGACCCCGTCGGAGCTCTGTCCGCCATGCCGCGACTTGTCGCGGCAGCGGAGTTTCACCCCGACGTTGCATCTCCACGCGCAGATCGTGCATGAGTGCAAGGCCTGTTGCCACCAGATCCCATGGTGGCTGGCCAGCAAGGAGGCTCGCCGCTTCACGGGAAACCGTGCGGTATCCCCGCACCATCCGTATGGCCATGACCCTCTGGCACGCGTTCAGCTGGGCCGCCGGTCGCTTTCGCAGTGACGGCGCCCACACCGGCGCCCCATAAAGGGCCATGGACCGGACGATGCCTGCGTAGAGCCTCCGGCAGGAGGCGTCTGGACCCCCGAGGTTGGGCAGTAACCGCTTGAGGGCAGCCCCAGCCCGATTCAGTTTGGGAGCCAGACGTCGGAAGTGCTCCTCGAAATTCCACCGGCTGTCGAGGACGAGTCCCAGGTACTTCATCGTCGACCCGACGCCGATGTGAACTCCTCCTACCGTTAATTGGGAGCGCCGAGGCGGCGCGCTCCGGGGGCCATGAAAACACATGGCCTCGGACTTGTGCAGCGCCACCTCGAGTCCCAACTGCTGGATCCTATCAACGACTATCGCAACCCCGCTTGTCGCTAATTCGACCGCCGCCTGGTACGACTCTCCCTGCGCCAGGACCAGCGTGTCGTCTGCGTAACAGACCACGCTGACCCCGTCGGGGAGGTCGCCGCGCAGCACGTAGTCGTAGCCGATGTTCCACAAGGGCGGTCCTAGTACCGATCCCTGCGGAACACCGCACGACATCTCTCGCCGTTTCCACTCTCCCTGGTGACCAGGGTAGATGATGTACCTGTCCGACAGGTAGGCCTCGATCGCACGACAGAGGTAGTCGGGCACCCGGTGATACCGGAGTGCCCCCCTAATGCTACTCCAGGGCAAGGAATTGAAGGCGTTGGCGATGTCCAATGACACCGCCACGACACACCTGCCCTGGGACACCGCATCCCCCGTCGTGAGAGCTCGCACGCGCATGATGGCGTCCACCGTGGAGCGCCTCCTGCGAAAGCCGAACTGGCCGTCCGCCAGATCTGGCCCCACCCGTGTTAGGTGCGCGACGAGGCGGTCTGCAATTACTCTTTCAAAGAGCTTGCCCACCTCGTCGAGCAGCACAATGGGCCGATACGCGGACGGAGAGTCCGCAGGGCGCCCTGGCTTCGCGATAAGGACCAGTTTCCCCGTCTTCCAGCGAAGTGGGAACTGGCCCCTCTCCATGCATGCGCTGAAGAGCCCTCTTAATCGAGACCCGAGAGCCTCCATGGCCAGGACCCAGACTTTACCAGGCAAGCCGTCGGGTCCTGGGGCGGTATTCTTGGCACTCAGCCTTCGTACCGCCACACTCATCTCTACCTCGGTCACCTCTGGAGCATTGCCGTCGTCGTCGCCATCGTGATCCGCGTTAGACACCGCTGGTGGCGGAGCCATGAGCGGGGGGGAGTGTTCTCCTCGCGCAGGGAACAGATTGCTCACCACACCCTCCACAATCTGGGGCCGGAGACTCTGCGTGAGTGGGGGAGCCCAGGGGCGGAGTTTTTCCCGCACCACCTTGTAGGGGCGTCCCCACGGATCTCGGTTCAGAGTCCCCAGCCACACGTTGCGGGCCTCCAACTTGGCCCGCTTTATTTCCGCTCTGAGGGTGCGCTTCGCTTCTCTGTATCCCTCATACAGCTCCGCCTTTCTGGCCTCCGCATCCGGTGGGCGGATGCGGCGACTGCAGTGTCTGGCGTACCGGCGCCGCGCAGCATTGCACGCATTGCGCAGTGCCGCAATCTCCGGCGACCACCAGTACACCTGGCGCCGGGCACGTCCTGGCCGGACTCGGGGCATTGCCGCGTCGCAGATTTGCGACATGGCCTCCCGGAACCACTCTGCCTCGACGTCGATGTCAACAGGCCTGTCCGGTGCTTGCACCCAGGCCTGTACCATCGCGGCTTCCAGGAGGAGCTCCCGGTCCAGCTGCTTCAGCGCCCAACGCGAACAGAAGGTTTACATCGTAATCACGTCACGAGGCGCGGTGATGCGCACAATGAACCAAAAAAATATAATAATAAAGAAACTTGTTGCAACACGTTTGTGTACCGCCCCCCGCGCCTCTACCGTTGTGTCCAGTCGTCCACGCGCCCCCCACCCCCTCGCTGTATTCTTCCGATTAGAGATTCTTCTGTTATAAATTTTGCGGAAGCAGAAGCGGAAACGGAAGTGAAAAATCTTGCGGAACTTCTGCAGAAGCTGAAGCAGAGTTCTGTTACAACACTAATACAAATGCAATAAATACAGTCGGAAACAGAAACTTTTTTTTTTGAGTGTGTGACCGGTCGAAAAATGCTTCTTATCAACCTTCCTCCTTTCGGATCTGGATAAAGATACGGATATAGAAATAATACAATACCGGTTTTGTATAGTTTCGGTTACGGATATTAGAATTCTACAATTATAAAAGTAAAATACAAAAGCAAGATTTGACTTTTATTTCAAGTCTACAATTCTAGATTATCATTTGTTTGGCTAGGCAAAACAAACCAAAACTGAAAAAGCGTACAATACGTTCCAAATAAGAATAGGATCGATTTCCATGTCGTGACGTCACGTCGTACTGTCAAATCGAAGAATTATTATGATAAGCAAAACAAGAAATTTTTAAAATTTAATTTATTTACGAACTGAGAACGAAAATAGTTTAATCAGAATTCAGTTCTTCAATTTTGCTCTTATCCGAGTTCTTCAATTTTGCCCAATTTCTTGCGATTTGACAGTATGACGTGACGTCACAACATGGCAATCGATCCTATTCTTATTTGGAACGCATTGTAACCTGTCATATAAGGTACAATTCCGAGATAGGCTGCAGACCGTAAACTGCGGCCGCGACACGAAGCAACCGCAGACTGCAGCACCAGTGGTGTCGTGAACCGCAAAGTTCACACGTACAAAAATGACGACTTTTTCAGAAGATGATGAAGAGAAATTAATTAACTTTGTTCCTGGTCATCCACATAAGTCGTCATCATCTTCCTCTTCTCTAACAAAAGTAAAGTATCGATAGCTTTGTTGGATATTCTGTCTCGCACGAAGGTACTGGAGTGACTGAAGCATGGTTCTATGCATAGTGCAGCCGTGACATGTCGCCGATCTTGGAATAGAAGCAACTGCGACCGCAGGCCGGACTAGGCGTGAGTAACTCTTTACTGAACTGACTCACTGTTCCGAAACATTTTAGTGTTCCGAAAGATTGGAACAGCAGTAATGTTTGAAATGCATCATTTGGAACAATTGAAACACTAAAACACTCTTTATTTTAAGTGATAAAGTGACCAGCAGTCTTTTTAAAATTCAAATTAAAACGTAAATAGTGTAAATATAATTAATGACCTGAACTAAAAACATCTGCTTTAAATTTTTTTTCAAATCAAAACTGTTAGTGTATATGACGCAACGTAACAGATCACGATTCATAACAGTCAGTGTCTGTGTGTGTATCTTTTGAGCCGTTGTTCCAAATGTTCCATTTGTATCTTGTGAGCCGATGTTTCAAATGTTCCGTTTGTATCTTTTGAGCCAATGTTCCGTTTGCATCTTGTGAGCCGATGTTTCAAATGTTCCGTTTGTATCTTTTGAGCCGATGTTCCAAATGTTCCGTATGTATCTTGTGAGACGATGTTTCAAATGTTCCGTTTGTACCTTTTGAGCCGATGTTCTAAATGTTCCAAATGATACATATCACTGTTTCGGAACATTTCAGTGATTCAGAGGCAAATGTTCCAATCGCAAAGATGACACACTTTTCCCACGCCTAGGCCGCACTGCGGTCAACTGCTGCCGCCTAGCCGCAGCGCTGCCTGCTGTTGCAGTCTGCAGCCCGTCTCGGAATTGTACCTTTAGACTCTGCTTTTATCAGAAACTATCCGAAACTTTCATATCAGTTTCGGTTATGGTTCTAGCTCTATAACATCCCTGGTATTGTTTATAGACTGCAGACGACGAGAGATGCGCGCTGTAGAGGTAGAAATACCCCAACTCTTTCACACTTTATCACCCTGGCATAACATCTCCCCCTTGCAGGACTTCTCTCGCTTTTGGCGGAGCGGAAGTGTCTGACTTTAATGGTTTTTTTTTTTTGTGTTTTCTGTGCTTTTTAATTGATGATTTTTAAGCTAAAACAAAAAACTGTAAAATGAAGACATACCTTGCTGCTTTAGCTCTTTTTAACTTGGCTTTCTTCTGTTTTTTATTTTTCTTTTTATTTCTTAGGCTAAATAAAAAATAAAAAAATATATAAATAAAAAGAAAAAAACAATAAAAAAAATCAAAACGTAAAGAATTACGCTAGCAATGTAGAAGAAAACAATAAAATTAATATATACAGAGTCAACATCAAACTAAATATTTGTACTACTGAAATGCTGAATATAATGGAACCCCATCTTAGAACTTGTTAGCTACCTATATTCTAGAAAATAAATATATCATTCATTTATCCATTTGTTCAAATAAATTTTGTTGGAGAAACTTCGCAATATATAAAGAAAAAAACAGGGCAAGTGCGAGTCGGACTCGCGCACTGAGGGTTCCGTACAAACTAACTTATGTAAGTAGTTCAAATCGAATCGAGTCTCGAAAATTTTTCCGAATAGAAGAAAAAAGTTTTTTGTGACGTAACTACAAATTTTCAGTTTTCAGATTTATTCCTATACTTGTGCTATAAGACCTTGCTTCATGCTAAATTTCAGGGTTCTAGGTCAACGGGAAGTAACCCTATGAATTTCGATTTCCTTAGGAGTGACAAATTTACGATTTTTGCGACATAAACGGCCGTATCTTTTTTTTTCGTTAACTCAGAAGTTTAATTTTTTCACAGTTTCAAGGGACCGCAGACCTGAGTATATGGTTTTAATTTTAACTCGATACCTCCACGCGTTCTGGAGATAAAGGGTCTTGACAGACAGACAGACAGACAGACGGACGGACAACAAAGTGATCCTATATGGGTTCCGTTTTTTCCTTTTGAAATACGGAACCCTAAAAAAACTGGCCAAATGCGTGTCGAGGCTTGTTTTTCATGGCAGAATATAATTTCTAAATAACTTTGTCCTACGATTTATACAGTAACTATGCTATGTTGTAAGACATTGCATTTTTGAGGGCCGACAAAACAAGAGAGAAAATACTGTAATTCCAAGAGGCAGCGGCCCTGTTGACCGTATTGGTAACATAAAATTCAAAATTTAAGATTTACTAGCAGAGGCGGGGGTTCCTGATAAAGCGGCAGCTAGCCGCTTTATCAGGGACCCCAACCTATTAATATAGAGACCCCAATCTATTAATATAGGGGCCCCAATTTATTAATATAGGGGGCCCCAATCTATTAATATAGAGGCCCTAATCCTTTAATATAGGGTTCCCAATCTCTTAATATAGGGGCTCCAATCTATTAATATAGGGGCCCCAATTTATTAATATAGAGCAGCAATCTATTAATATACAGGCCGCAATCTATTAATAAACAGGCAACAATCTAAAAATATAGGGGCCCCAATCTCTTAATATAGGGGCCCCAATCTATTAATATAGGGGCCCAACGTGTGCCAAAATTCCAAACTTGTTATCATTATCACCTTCCTGCCTTTGTCCCGTTCTGGGCCGCGGTAGCTCTTACGAATAATCTCGCAACCCTGGGGCATCAACGAAGTCTTATTTGTGTTACATTTGACCCTATAAATTTTATTTTCAAAGCATAAATTCTAATAATTTATTTGACGGCAGTGTTGTCATACCTTTGATTTAAGTCAACAACTGAAGCTAACTGAATCTCTTCTGCCCCCGCTAGCTCTAACGCGTTTTGTAAATTAACTTTCTTCTTTTTCTTTGGTGCGCTAAATAAAAATAAAATATAATAAATGAATAAAAAAAAAGTAAGGGATATTTTTAACTGTGAATCAAAAATCTTATTCTTCACTAAAATTACTAATTGTACACCAAATATTAATGGACATTTTTACAATTTACCCCGACTCACACCGGTCAGGTTAGAAGGGGATGGCCGTGTCTAGTGAACGAGCGAAGCGAGCGAACACAGACCCCGCCATCCCCTTCGTGGTTATTTTTTTAAACTACTCAGAAGAGCATATTTTAATCCACGATTAGTATTTTTGGTGGAACAAAGGCATATCTTGTAGTATAAAACAGAAATAAATTGAGGAACAGTTAAATACTATCCTATAAATAGCAGTAACAAAATTTATTTTCTAGTTGCTGAGAAATAAATGAATGTGTGTATGATACATGGACACACTAATGAAAAACTGGCTTCTGCCAACGGTTTTGCCCGCGTAAAATTAGTACTGCTATGGCCCACGTGTTAATCCAGGATGCTCATACCCTTGTACCAAATTTCATCCATATATAGGGTGACTGGCAATTAGTGTACGATACTTAAACACGTAATTGTGCTCATGATAACAAACAATTTTTATTATGGGAGCAAAGCCGAAATCGCGAAAAAAATATCAGCTGTTCAGTACATTAGGCCAACATAAATGTACTGAACAGCTGATTTTTTTTCGCGATTTCAGGTTGTTACCATAGTAAAAGTTGTTGGTTATCATGAGCACAATCACGTGTTTAAGTATCGTACACTAATTACCAGTCACCCTATATATCAGTTCAACCATTTGAACGTGATGGATTATCAAAACATATGTACATAGCATAGTCGGCCTTATAATGTTCCCACTGCTGGGACTCAGGCCTCATCTCTAGGAGAGGGAATGAACCATAATCCACCACGCGGGCCCAGTGCGGGTTGGTTGGTGGATGTCACATGTCTTTGAATTTTTGGTTCTAGGACATGCCGGTTTCCTCATGATGTTTTCCTTCACCTTTTTGAGAGTGGTGGTGATGAAATAAATTACACAAAGTAATGCGCCTGGTTGGGTTTGAACCCGCGATCTACAACTCGTAAGTCGGGGCCGTTACCACTCGGCCACCACTGCTCTCACATATGTACACACACATACAAACTTTAGCATTTAAGATGGGTCTACGCTAGAGTGGCCGAGCATGAGCAAAGGAAGAGCCGAGCTCAAAATCGTGTAGTGTCGCTCAACCTCGGCTCCTCTAGAGTCGGTCCACACTACACGAATATGAGCTCGGCTCGTGCTCTGCTCGTACTTGGCTTTTATAGTGTAGACCTTTAAAAAAAAAAAAAATCGGTTGTCTGTAAAGTCGGTTTACTGACGATAGTTGAACGTGACAACGTGTTACATTTATTTGTACGCATAAATACAAATAAACAATTAACACGACATTCACTTTTCACTGCACTTTATACTTGACGAAAACATGTAAATGTATTATTCTATAGCAGTTGTCACGACGCAGACGCATCGCTCACTCAAGTAGGAGAGAGACAGATGTCGAATACTGCCGAACGCGGAGGACGAACGCGCTCTCGCTTGGAGCGAGGTAACGCCGCATGCGTCATACTTTTTCGTGCGTGCAGCCGACTCCATCGAATTATAAGACGTTGTTACGTTAAAAAAAAAATCTTTGATTCAGACCCAATAGTCCATATATGTATTGTTAGTGTGTTAATAACAGAAAGTGCTTAAATACTATATTAGTGTTAATAGTAACCTATAGCTAATTCCACCCAGTGTCTCTGGATGGGGCAATCCGGCCTGTCAGCAATCATTCTATCATCATTCAGTCTTTATAGATTAGTGTGATTTTCGAAACTGCACAACATAGTGCGAATCTATATATATAAAAGAAAGTCGTGTTAGTTACACTATTTATAACTCAAGAACGGCTGAACCGATTTGGCTGAAAGTTGGTGGGGAGGTAGCTTAGAACCAGGAAACGGACTTTTTGAGTATGGTAGAGTAGGATAGGTAGAGTAGGGTAGAGTAGGGTAGGTAGAGTAGGGTAGAGTAGGGTAGAGTAGGGTAGAGTAGGGTAGAGTAGGGTAGAGTAGGGTAGAGTAGGGTAGAGTAGGATAGAGTAGGGTAGAGTATTTTAGAGTAAGGTAGAGTAGGATAGAGTTGGGTAGAGTAGGATATAGTAGTCAGTTGACGGGAGCGAAGCCGCGGGCAAAAGCTAGTATTGTATAATTTCAAAAATCTTTAACTTTTCGACCAATCGTCATGATATTTCGCATACCTAACATGTTTGCCCAGAAAAAAGAAATCTACATCAACGCTAGCGAATCCCAGCCAACACCTAGTATTACATAATATGCATTACTGGTTGTATCACAAACTTTACCTTCGTAAAGAATCCAAACTGCCAGATTTACATTTATGCCATTTTTTGATGTATGCCACTTCCCTGTAAAAATATAAAAACCATTTTAAAATATAATTATAATATTCCATAACTTTCACACAACGCCATCTAGTCCCAAACTAAGCAGAGCTTGTGCTATGAGTACTAGACAAGTGATAAACATACTTATATATTTCTAAAAATATATACATAATTACAGATAAATTACACCCAGACACAGAACAAATGATCATGCTCATCACACGAACCCCGGCCATAGCAATCAGGGCCATTAACTAGACCAACAGGCCAGTCAGTCTTTTGGTCTGCAATGGGCCAGTATAGATTTTTTTGAGGTGATAAATCATCCTATGACTTCTTGAGCTCTAGGGTGGAGCGAGAGGTCGTGTCAGACTTTTACTGACTAAAACCACACCTGTGTCCTCCAATTGCATTTTGCGTTTTAGGACTACTAGTTTCCTTTTCAGAAAATCACCATGACCCTAGAGGGCATAGCCCTAACTAGGCCCCTACGGTTTGCTGAAATCTTTGAGGAGCGCGTGGAACACTACGCGCTGTTGACGACTTGGGCTCGGTCCGAACGGCCAGACGGCAAAAGATCGCTACTCTGCCCAAGCGGGGCACGCCTCCACCGTATGCTCCATCGTGTCCTCCGGGCGGTCTGCACAATGACAGCACCCGGGCATTCTTTCCGTTTGAATCCGGTCTAGGAACCGTCCGAACTTTCCATGTCCGGTAAGGACCTGCGTCATGCGGAAGGTGAGGACGCCGTGACGCCTCTCCAGCCACTCCTCAAAGAAGGGACTTACCGCCATGTTTATGGCGTGTCACCATTTCGCCATGGGGCATACAGTACAGGCTAAATAATAAAAAAAACCGGCCCAGTGCGAGTCGGACTCGCACAAGGGTTCCGTACCGTCCGTAGCAAAAAAAAAACGGCAAAAAAAAATCACGTTTGTTGTCTGGGAGCCCAACTTATAATATATTTATTTTATTCTGTTTTTATTAGTATTTTTTGTCATAGCGGCAACAGAAATACATCATCCGTAAAAATTTCAACTGTCTAACTATCACGGTACATGAGATACAGCCTGGTGACAGACAGATGGACAGCGGAGTCTTAGTAATAGGTTCCCGTTTTATCCTTCGTGTACGGAACTCTAAAAAAATCGACTTACCTAACTCCAGTAATTTCATTTATCTTGTTAGCCCGACGTTTAGTTGGTTGAATTTCAAAACGCGGTAGCAGCGAAGAAATTTTATGATGCAACCTCTCGAATTCTTCTCCAAACTTTGACACACAGTACCATGTCCGACACCAGTCAAAAACCTTCCTATGAAAACATAATTCAGGCTGATTTTTTGGTAGAAATACTAGTTTGTCTTTTTCATCGTCCAATAAAAATTCGAATATTGAATTCAGAGCGTCTGAAACGAATTGTACTGGTAATCTCTTGATGAAGAGGACCTCGTTTTCTAATTTTATCTCATTCTGTAGCATTCTTTTTGTGAGGCGTGCCGGATTTTGTTGTACTGGTGGTAATTTTGGGATATCTGGCTTTGCAAACCAAGGTTCTGCATCATCTGGTGCAGGAGTTTCCAAGTTTTCAGTCTCCGACTTTAGATTTCTGTCAACAAAAAAAGGGATAATTAAATTAAAAAAATAAAATTCCTTTATTTCAAGTGACATGACTCATTATTTCGATTCCGCTCCTAGCTGTGCGAGCGAGTGCGCGTGCGCATCGAGCCGCGAGTGCAAAAGAGTCGAACATACGTGACTGTGTAATGTGACAATGGCGGGTAACATCGTGAAATGCAATAATTGCAATATTGTGATTAACGAGGTGCTTGCTTTTATCCAAAATAAAGCGGCAATCATGGATGAGGATAGCATGATTCAATTGTGTGTAACAGCGTTTTCAAAGGAAGACATAACGCTTGCAAAGAAGCTATTGTTCGAGTCGGTTGATACATCTACCCGAAAAATTAACAGAAGGAAGGAAGGGAAAAGTCAAAGGGATATTGAAGATATTATTGCGCTGATAAAGGAGACAGATCCTGAGTTGTTGCCGGTTTTTGTTGCGAGGTATCTCCATAAACTTCCACCAGTCACCTTCGACCATCTGGACGCCACAAGGCTGCTAAGAGATTTAATTAAACTGCAGGAGGATGTGGCAGTTATTAAAGAAAAGTATGTCACTATGGATGATCTGAATCGCATAAAAGTATCGGGAGATCATCGATATAGGAACATTAATATAAATCGCAAAAGGGGGGCGCATCTAATAGACAATAGTTTTGAATGTGAGAGTGGTCCGATTGGCCTGATGACGCATATCGTGTCGGAGGGGTCATTGAACGCTGCGAGTGACAAGGGTGCGAAAGGCGTGAGCGAGATGCTTAACGATACCATTTTAAATGATAGTGTCGTCTCACCGCCGGCGCAAGAAACTATATGCGAAGGATCTAGCAATGACAAGTGCGAGGAGGCCTGCACCGCGGTTTCGCCAGGACTGGACGTTGGCGCGACAGAGACGGCGACACCAAAGAGGGCGTCGAGAAGAGACGGAGCTATGAGGCATACTGCGGAACCGAATATCGAGTCTTTTGACGGTAGTGAGCGAAAACAATTAATGTCAGATGTGTTAAAGCAAGGCGGTGATTGGAAAAATGATTTGCCAAATGACGGATGGATTAAAGTGCAACGTAAAAGGTTACAAAATCGTTTCGTTGGTTTCAAAGGGAGGGCACACACCTCGCCTCAGTGTATGTTTAAAGCGGCGGATGTCAGTGTTCCTTTTTACATCTATAATATAAATACTGAAACGAAAATAGAAGATATTGTGTCGTACATTAAAAACAAGACAAATGTTGAGGTTTCATTGCAAAGAATGGATATGAAAAGGAACAAAGGCTACGCGGCTTATAGGTTCTTAATACCTAAGCGGGCTCTAAATGTTTTTTTGGATGAGAACTTATGGCCTACGGGTGTATCTTTCCGTAAGTTTGTTAACTATAGTGGTACGATAAGGCGGAGGTATAGTGAGTTGCCGCCAACCGTCAGTGTAAATTATAATAATACCCGTTAATGGTTAGTACAAATTATAAACGTGATATTAATGTATGTGGTAATTTTGTGAGTTATAATTGTAAGTCATTAAAAAGGTCGACTGTATGTATTCAAAAGTTGTGTGAAACTGCAGATATTATTGCGTTACAAGAGACATGGCTATTGCCTAATGAGATTTATTTACTTGGGAATATTGATGTAAATTTTGGTTTTTTTGGTAAATCGGCTGTGGGTACGTCGGCAGGAGTATGAAAAGGTAGGCCTTTCGGTGGCGTGGCACTCTTGTGGAGAAAGTCTTTATTTACTTCTGTCTCGGTTATACCCTGTATGAGTGACCGCATAGCGGCTGTTAAATTGACTTGCGCTGACCGCACTTTGTTATTGTTTAGTGTGTACATGCCGACGGATTCTCTTAATAACTTAATAGAATTCTGTGACTGTTTAGGGGAAATAGCGGCTATTGTTGAAAGCGTAAATGCTGAATATGTTTATATCCTAGGGGATTTTAATGCTCACCCTGGCGAATTATTTAATAGGGAATTACTGAGTTTTTGTGAGGAACAAAATTGGATTTGTGCTGACTATGAAAAGCTAGGTATTCTCTCTGACACGTACACCTTTGTCAGTGATGTGTGTGGAAGCAGACGTTGGTTGGATCATCTCCTGGTATCTGAAATGGCGTGGGAGTCACTCAAAAAGGTTGAAGTTTACCATGATATTTATTGGTCAGACCACTATCCACTTGCATTTCAGGTTGATCTGGGGATGGTAGGGCCAGGGGATGCTTCGGTCCAAGTGACCAATAAAAATAAAAACATTGATAAGGCTATATGGGGGGAAAGAAATGCATCACAAATTAATTGTTTCTATAGTTTATGTATGGAGAAACTAAGAGATATAGATTTTCCTTCAGAATTGAGGGAGTGTTGTGATAATTTTTGCCAGGATAAGAGTCACAGATCTGTAATTGACATTTTGTACAGAGATTTGGTGTCATCCCTTCGGGAAGCGGCTGAGGGCAGTTCTGGTTTGGTGAACGATGGTAAGAGACGGCGTGCAGTGATCGGATGGAATAAGTATGTCAGGGGCGCGCATGGAGATGCAAGGAAGGCTTTTCTGAACTGGGTGTGGCATGGAAAACCTCGTAATGGTAGGGTATTTGAGGAGATGAATGTGACGCGCAAGGTATTTAAGCAGAGGTTGAAATTTTGTCAGGATAATGAGGACCAAATCAAAATGAACAAGCTAGCGACTGAACATGGGCGCAAGCATTTCCGGAACTTTTGGAAATCCACTCAGAGGCTAAATCCTAAACCTACGGTTCCGGTGAGTGTGGATGGAGTTGAGAAACCGGGGGAGATTGCGGACATGTTTAGGAGGCATTTTGCGGTGGATCCACGTCGGGCAGAGGAGCAGGTGTGTATCACTGAGGGCATCATGTCTGGAAAGCCATTAAACATTTCGGCAAAAGAGATTAAGGATGTTATTAAATCTATGACTAAAGGAAAATCTCCCGGACATGATGGCCTAAGCATTGAACACTTTCAGTGTGCGGGTCCGCAGCTTCCTAGGGTCCTATCGATGCTGTACAACTTCTGCGTGAGGCATTCCTACATGCCTGTGGATCTGATGAGGACGATAGTTGTGCCTATAGTTAAAAGTAAAACTAAGGATGCGTCAGATAAGGATAACTACAGACCGATCTCTTTGGCCACTATAGCAGCTAAGGTGCTTGACTGTGTGTTTGAGCGTAGGATAAGGGGACATCTTAAGCCAAATGATGCACAGTTCGGTTTTAGAGCTGGGTTGTCCACCGAAACTGCTATTCTGGCGCTCAAGCACACAGTTAGGTACTACACTGACAGAAGTACTCCTGTGTATGGTGCCTTTCTGGATCTCTCCAAGGCTTTTGACCTGGTTAATTATAATATCTTGTGGTCAAAGCTGAGGGAGAATGCCATACCCCATGAGCTGATAAACCTCCTCGAGTACTGGTATAACCATCAAATTAACCAGGTCAGATGGTCGGGTTCTTTGTCTGGGGAGTATAGGCTGGAGTGTGGCGTGAGGCAAGGTGGCTTGACCTCCCCAGGGCTCTTCAGTCTGTACGTCGATCAGCTGGTCGAGGAACTCGGCAGCACTGGTGTCGGATGCTCTATTGATGGTAAGATTATTAATAGTATCAGTTATGCTGATGACATGGTGCTGCTGAGTCCCTCGATTGATGCACTCAGACGGCTGCTTGGAGTGTGTGAGCGATACGCCACGGCTCATGGACTCCTGTACAATGTCAGGAAGAGTGAGGTCATGGTGTTTCATGCTGGTTCCAGAAAACCTAGGTCGGTTCCTCCAGTTTACCTATATGGGGTAGCGCTTGAGAGGGTGTCTCAATTTAAATACCTTGGGCATGTTTTGAATGAGGATCTGAATGATGACGATGATTTGGAGAGAGAAGAGCGTTGTCGGTCCGATGTAATATGTTGGCCCGCAGGTTTGCTAGGTGTACTAAAGAAGTGAAAATTACACTGTTTAAGGCCTACTGCCAGACTTTTTACACCTGCAGTCTGTGGGTCACGTATACGCAGAGGGCCTACAACGCTCTTCGAGTTCAGTACAATAATGCTTTCCGGGTGTTGTTGGGGCTTCCACGGTTCTGTAGCGCGTCAGGCATGTTTGCTGAGGCAGGCACGGATAGTTTTGAGGCTATCATGCGCAAAAGAACGGCATCCTTGATGCATAGGATACGTGGAGGCTCCAATAGCATCCTGAAGGTAATTGCTGAGAAACCAGACTGTCCTTTCCTGAGGCACTGGTCCCGCAGGCATGCCTGCGGGCCTGGTGCTGAGGGAAAATATATGAATTAGGAGGGGATGATTTCTATTTCTATTTTGTTTTAATACTTTCTTTTTTTTTTTACTAACATAGTTGTTTAAGTATCTCTGTTACTAACACATTATGGATTTTCTATATCTGAAATAAAGTATATTATTATTATTATTATTATTATTATACAATAACATACACAGACACAGCAACATACACAATCACGACAACACTTAACTACCCGAGAACATAATTATGCCGATTGGAGCATTGCCGAATGTACGGACAATCCAGTCTTTTGGCAATCATCGCCAGGACTGTGTTAGCACTGCTCCGCACTCTGCTCTCTCTAAAAAACTTCTACTTGTAAAAAAAATTACTAATTTAAAAATACTACTACCTGTAAAAAAAATACTATTAGTAAAAAATAAACTTGAAAAAAAAAATACTACTTATAAAAAATACAACTTATAAAAAAATACTACTTATAAAAAACTACTACTTGTAAAAAACCTACGTCAAGTTTTTTGTCACTCAACTTTTTTATATTTTTGCATGTTTTTTTTTCTTTTTATAATGAATATAGTCACACCCAGACCCATAACTACAACTACCTTATAGGCCATACAAATATTTATTGCGTGTGATAATCAAACCGGCGACAAGCAACTGCCAATTGTTCAATAACTGCGCCAACCGTGTCGTCACAAATTGTAATCAATTACTAAGAAACTTCACTTTGCAGTAGCACTGATTTTTTTATTTTTTTTCTAAGAGGAAAATCATCTAATGACTTCTCCCGCAATAGATCGGAGCGTGTCAGAGTTTTACTGACTAAAACCACACCTATGTTCCTTCTTTGGCTTGCGTTCCAGGACCCCGGGTATCCCTTTCGGAAGTCAACCCATGGCCCCAGTAGACTTCGACCCTGCTGGTCTCCTCCTACAGTTTTGCTGACATCTCTTTGAGACGCGCGTGAAACACTACGCGCCGTCGACGGCTCGGACTCGAACCTCGCCCACACCTACGGTGTATGACTGATGCGTCACTATTTTCCTAACGTCATCATTTCAGCCGAAAGACGTCCACTGCCGAACATAGGCCTCCCCTAAGTGTCGCCACAATGAACGGTCCCGCGCGTCTCGCATCCATCGGACTCCCGCAACCGACACCAAGTCATCGGTCCACCTTGAAGGAGGCCTTCCAACGCTACGTCTTCCGGCACGCGCCACTCCAGAACCCTTCGGCCCCAACAGCCATCCGTTCTGCGAGCAATGTGCCCTGCCTACTGCCACTTAAGTTTGTCGATTCTTCGTGCTATGTCGGTAACCTTGGTTCTCCTGCGGATATCCTCACCACTTATTTTCCTAACGTGAATAGACTATAATAATAATATAGTACAAAAAAAAACTTACATCTTCTGATTTGAATCGACATCACTCCCAGATTTTTGTCTTGGTATTTTTTTAAATGTCAAATTCCTGTAATAATTACATATTTTAGTAAGTATTGTCTGTTTAAACATAACCGTTCAAGCGCTGCGGTCCAATATGGCACCCAAAAAAAGAAAAACTAGTTATCTGCTACTGGGTAATATTAATCCCTCGTACGACTGTTTAAAAAATACCATAAAAAATCGAATTCCAAAGCTGAATTATTTTATTCTATATTTTTATTTTGTTAACACTTGTGGTTTGCGATCTAGCGCTTGAGTGGAAAAATACATGAAGAAGTTTTTTTCCGTTAGTTTTATTCGAATTCTCTCGCTGAATTGTTTACCTTTTGAAGTAAGGTAATAAGGTTCTATATTCGATGTTAGCTGACCCTAAAGCCGGGTATCCACTATGTTCACGAACCTCTTACGCTCCACGCTCCTACAACTGCTCCACATAGTAGATACCTACGCACTCCTCCTTTGCACTCCAGCCGGGCTACCCAAGTTACAACCGTTTCGTTTCGATTCTCTTTTCGTTGATCGCCTCGATTCGGCCACGCCTCCTATTCCTTTGTTCTGACCACGTGACTGAGCGTTGAGATGACGTCAGAACAAAGGAATCGGAGGCGTGGCCTACTCGAGGCGTTCGACGTCATAACTTGGCTAGGGGGGCTGGAGCGTGCAACGGTGCGCGCTCTGCGCTCAGTGCTCCAATCGAGGTCGATTTTTGGGCGAACATAAAGGGGAGCTCAGTATATTCATGAACGTGAGCAAAATACCACGTTTAGTGCGTACGTGTCGAGTATCAGGATCCACACTCGGATAAATGTAGTGGTCGTATGAAAAATGTTCGCAAGAGAACTGTGGAGCATGCATGTTTCTTATGGAGATGCGCGTACCGTCTCCATCAGAGCGGCTGCAGATGCGCGGAGCACAGTTCGCAAACATAGTGGATACACGACTTCAGGCACGGCGTTCTGTTCTCTTTGAAGTCAATGTTATCCTCCCGAAAAACATAACAAGAAAAACTTACTTTTTTCCACACCAACTATCTACACACTCAATCTTAAACTCATATTTCAAGCTGTATATCTTCATGGCCTCCCACAACGCTCTATACAGCTGCTTCACTTCCAAATTCTTTTCAAAATCATTGCAAGTTCCATTACTTTCCAATAACAATTCCATGTAAACGGCTTGATCCGGACTCAATTCTGGAAACTCTTTTGATTTTGTCTCATCATACTTTATGAATGCCAGCATTGTACGGAGGCAATGGATTTTGAAACCGCTAGATATAGATGGGGTCCAGTGCAGTGCTTTGGCGTTCGCTAACCTTGATGGTTTTATGGGTTCTTTAGACCTGTAAGATTTATTTTACTCACTAAATAGGTTTTAAAATGTTCTGTATTCATAATACATACAGAATTTATCAACCTGGGCTCTTATTATGACGTGTTGTTAGGCGTGCGTCTGACAAAGAGGGATGGAGCTGTACACCCTGTATAGCTCTGTCCCTTTCAACAGTTCAGTTTAGACACAGAATAAGAAATAGTACAAGTACAGAAATTGCACTCCGTGATAGTAAACATACGAATTTAAACCTGCTAACAACAGCGATAATGTTCATAATACATTGTACGGCACGGACACGACCTTGATTTTATTAGCCTACCAGATCCAGTGGCGCTCGTAACGAATCAAAATGCACCGTAAGTCCGAGCGACGAGAGTCTCTTTTATTATGCCCGTTATGCGCCTTTGAACAGGCCGCACTTGTTATAGGGTTAGGACTTGTGTTTTTGAAAAATGTGAAATAGGTACTTACGTTTTATTACATAAAATATAATCAGATTTTCAAAAATTATATGGTAAATAGGTACCTAATTGATTTCTACCTATTTACTTATATCCATACTTTAAAACATATTCTTAACCGACTTCAAAAACGAGGAGGTTATATGTTCGGTTGAATGTATGTTTTTTATTTATTTTTTTTATGTATGTTCACCGATTTCTCGGTCAATTGTGGACCGATTTAATTTTTTTATTTTTTTATTGTAAGGTTATGCTTCCGAGTTGGTCCCATAGAAATATTGTTATGATCTGATCATGAACTTCGAAGATATGGAACAGAACTCCTCATAGGATCACAGCAGAACCGTCGTAAAAAGTGAAATTGCTTTGTTTATACGTGTAGTCGATGACTGACTGAAAGTAGAGGGGGAATATATCGAACTGATCTGATGATGAAGCCTGAAGTTAGGCACCGGAACTCTGTAATAAATTAATGTAATCTAACCGTGTTTGGGATTATTAGAATTGTCATGAGATGCACTCTGGCTATAAGGTATTTAAGTTTGGCTGAGGGGTACTTTTTAGTGGTGGTACCATAACTAAAAAGTGTAAAATAAAAATCTTTTTACAAAAAAAAATACAACCGACTTCAAAGTAAAAAAAACACTGAAAAGTGCAAAATAACTTTAATTTCGGAAGTCGGTGTTAAATAACGAAGAGACAAAACTATTATAGAAACACCGACTTCCCAAATTAAAGTTATTTTGCACTTTTCAGTGTTTTTTTTACTTTGAAGTCGGTTGTACTTATTTTTTTTTGTAAAAAGATTTTTTTTTAAAAGTCATCTCATATATAGAAGTGTCAAGAGATTGTTTACATTTAGTTAGGTATCTAAACAGGGCCGCGCCGCCCCTGTGTGCGAAGTGTGCGGCGCACACAGGCACCAAGACAATAGAGGCGCCGCCATCGAAATTATTTTTGTTACACTTAAACAACAACATATTCTTTGTAGTGGAGTATCGATAAGTAAGTAGGTACAATAGGCGCAACATATGCCTTGTAAATAACAAAACATAATTATAATGCGCTTATTGTACAAGTCTTCTAAGATAATATTCACGTGTGTAGTTTAATTTTATGGAAGAACTATTTTGAAAAACTGATGAATGAGGAAAACAACTGGAATGGGATTTTAGAGAGCAAACCAGTGAATGTGGGTATAGTGAGAATGATTAGTATGGATGAAGTCAGAATAGCTGTAAATGGAATGAAGAATGGTAAGGCAATTGGTCCAGACGGAATACCAGTTGAAGTGTGGAAGTTGCTGCGAGTGGATGGATGGACGTGGTTAGCTTTGTTCTTCAATAAGTTGTTGCGGGAAGAAGCCATACCTGATGAGTGGTGCAACAGTTCCCTGGTGCCCATCTTTAAAAACAAGGGTAATGTGCTTGAATGCAACAATTATAGAGGAATAAAGCTAATGTCACATACTATGGAAGCCTGGGAGAAAGTTATTGAAAGGAGGCTGAGAGAAAAGAGTGAAATTTCACAGAACCAATTCGGTTTTATGCCTGGTCGGGGTACAACGGATGCCATTTTTGCTATACGCCAGCTGTGCGAGAAATACGGAGGTGCACATAAAAACTTGCACATGGTATTCGTTGACCTCGAAAAGGCATATGACCGGGTACCTCGTGAGGTTCTGTGGTGGGCCCTTAAGGAGAAAGGTGTGCCTGGGAAGTATTTATTTATTTATATATATAAGTATGTGCAGTTGATCCGAGCGATGTACAGTCAATGCAGTACCCAAGTCCGGTCTACAGTGGGCAACACTGGCAGCTTCAAAGTGGCTGTCGGCTTACATCAAGGGTCGGCTCACAGCCCTTACCTCTTCTTGATGATAATGGATGCATTGACGTTGGACATCCAGGAAGAGGCTCCCTCGTGTATGCTGTTTGCCGATGACAATGTGCTGGTTGCCGAGAGTGGCCTAGAGGTCCAGAGCAAATTGGAGGTGTGGTGGCACAGACTGGAGAGTGTTGGCTTAAAATTGAGCAGAACGAAAACCGAATACTTGTTCTGCAATTTCGGTGGTCTCTCTGGCCCTTAGCTCTCGCTGGAACGCCCATACCAATCTGCTCCGACTTTCGGTACCTCGGGTCGCTTATCCAAGGAGATGGCGAGGTAGACCGAGACGTATCACATCGGATCAATTCAGGATGGATGAAATGGCGACAGGTCACTGGAACAATTTGTGACCAACGGATGCCCCCCAAGTTAAAGGGTAAAATCTACAAGTCCGTGATAAGACCTGTCATACTGTATGGATCAGAATGTTGGGCTGTGAAAAAGACGGATGAAAAAAGATTGCATGTAGCGGAGATGAGAATGTTGAGATGGATGTGTGGTGTGACGAGAATCGATAAAGTGAGGAAATGAGTATATTAGAGGAAGTTTGAAAGTGGCGCCAGTGTCTGAAAAGTTGAAGGGGAATCGTTTGTCTTGGTATGGACGGTCATGTAAAGAGGAGAGATGAAACGCATGTTACTAAAAGAGTTATGAGTATACATGTGGATGGGTGGAGAGGGAGAGCGAGGCCAAAGAAAAGATGGATGGATTGTGTGAACAAGTAAAAAACGTGTTGCACCGACCCCAAATAAGATGGGACAAGGGCAGGAAGATGATGATGAGTTAAATTTTACGCTTTGGGTTTTACCTATTTAGGAAAATATTATCTAAGTAAACTGGAGAACATTTATTTCGGTCAAAATTAACAAATAATAGAAAAGCATAAGTTGAAACCAGGGTTGTTGCGAATATCAGCATCAGCATCAGCATCAGCGGAACCACAGCATTATTTTCCGCATCAGCATCAGCATCAGCATCCGCATTGATTGCTGCTGATGTTAGATGCTGATGTTCAATGTTCGTGTCGCGACATGACCGACGGAGGGCGGAGTTAATGGCACATTGGCACGTGCCGCTGTCGCTTCCGAGTTTTGGCCAATCAAAATACGTACATTTCAAAACAAATCGTCTCTGTGATTTAGTTAATATTGCAAGCAAAGTGTATGCAGAGCGCATTGTTTTGGTGCCTGTTTATGATTTTTAAAATGCCTCCCATATTAAAAAGCGGAATTTGGCAGTACTTTAAATTAGTGGATCAAGATACCGCAAACTGTATAGGTAATATGCAAGAAGAATTTTCACGCAAAGGACGTACAAATACGTCACTAAAAAATCATCTGAGATCAATACATCCCTAAGAGTACGACAAGTTTTTAACCAGAAGCGAATCTGAAATAAATTCGACTAAAGAATGTAAGTAAATGCCTAAATTTCTTTGTAATTATTTATTATTTTAACCTTCATAGAAACAAAAAAGTTTTAGTAAATTTACTTACCATAGTTTAGTTTTTTAGGGTTCGATACACGTATTTGTTTGTGTTTTCGTCTCCCGTCTATCAGTCTGTTTGTCACAGTAATTTTTCTCGTTGGCTACCTATTGAACTTAATTTAATGGCGCAAAATCTGTAAGCGGTTTACGTACCTGCATTACTTAAAAAAGAAATGAAGAAAATATGTTACAGACAGAATCATTAAAATATATCTTTTATTAGGTAAAATATTTACCTAAAAACTATGAAATTTAAAAAAAAAAAAACTTAAAATCAGCATCAGCATCAGCATCAGCTGATGTACCTACATTACAAAAAAATCAGCATCAGCATCCGCTGATGTGACAAAATCCTGCATCAGCAACAACCCTGGTTGAAATATGAAGATTCGTGAAAAAAAGAGGCGCTTTATAGGTTTCGCACACAGGCGCTGTGGGGGGTCGGCGCGGCCCTGTATCTAAACAAATGAAATAGGTAATTAAAATGAAGTGTATATAACTTTGTTGGTTTTGTATGTCCGTTAGCTTTGCGTTCATATGTAATTTTTAAAAGGTAGGTCGTTTAAGACGTTATTATACATAACAATTAACATTTTGTAAGATATAATTCTAGTATATGTTGACCTTGCATTAGTAAGGTAGTCACTAGCACTGGGAGGTCTACTTATATTGAATGATCTTTAAGGTCATTGACTCGTTTACGTGAAAAATGTCGCAAATACTTGAAATACAAACTCGATAAAAAATTCGAAAATAATTTTTGTTAGCGCGGGTCAAGCGGAAAATCGAACATGACGCGTGTGACTGTGTGACACTCTACCGAATTTAGCCTCGCAAGTGAGGCCGCGGGCGTAGGCACATTTCTATACCTATAGTTAGGAGTGCGCCAGGCCTGGTTTAGCCCGTCAAATGTTACGTTGCGTTGCGTTGCGTTGTTGTGACGTTAATAGATCGTGGTAGGGTTTTAATTTTACACTTTTTGCAAAGCAATGGAATATACCTCTTAATTTAAAATCAAAATCTCTAAATAATACATTTGCATTGAAGAAGGGCACACAAGTTTTAAAAATGTCAGTGGTACAGCAATCAGCATTATATGCAGTGGTAAATGAAAGCTTATCAATAAAGTCCGGATTATATGCAATAGAAAACATTTCAAAATATGTATGCAAATAAGAAAAGTATCAAAATATATAACATAATACCTCAGACCAAGAAAAAAGTAAAGACGGAGTCGTCGTAAACAAAAGCGACGAAATAAGTGAGGACTAGTTTTGGCTTTGTGTGCGTAACTTGGTGTATGACATCGTAGATTTGCACATGTGTGCTAGAGAAAAAATGTTGCAAGCGTTGCGCTGCGACTCCCAAGTGCGAGAGATATACTTTAGTTAAGTTTTATTATTGTGTAGGTAGTATAGTGTTTATCTTGGTTGTATGAAATGAAAGATAATTTCATTTAATGAAAATCATTTATTTTCATATTAAGTGAAATTTTTAATTTTAAAAACACACCAAACTTGCATATAATAATAATAATATATATCCAACGACTATCGGATTAGGTGCGGGACATCCAACGTAACCGTATGTTGGATGACGCCGTACTTGTAAATAAAAAAACACATTGTTGTAGTGTCCGTAAAATAATACGACTTCCCTTATTTTTGGGATAAAATAATGTTCTTAACTTGCAACACTGACACAATGGCGTGTTCCGAGAAATTATTTCAGATATTTTTACGATTTTGTTTAATTTAAACAGCAAAAACGTTAAATACTTGTGAAAAGTAATCCCAGAAGCCTTTTTTGGAAAAAGCAATTGTTCTTGCAGCAGTTTATGACACAGGACGGCATAATTTCGTAATTATTATCTCAACAAAACAACGTCACGCGCACTCGCTTGCTAGCGGCAGACTACCGAGCAGCCGGCTTCATATTGCCGATTGGCTTCATATTACGTGCCACACTTTTAGGAGCGCAATGTTCTGTCTATACTTTTTTATTGGTCTGAGCATAATACAATAAAAAAACATTGGTTCCGTACAAACTTACCTATGAATATAGTTCAATTCCCGAATTGAGTACGAACATTTCTCCGAAACGTAAAAAGTCAGGATTCTAGGTCAACGGAAAGTACCCTATGAATTTTAATTCTCTTGAGAGTGTCGAAAAACCCGTTTTTGCGACATAAACGGCCGTATCTTTTTTTTTTGTTAACTTAGAAGTTTGATTTTTTCACAGTTTTAAGGGATAAGTACCTCCACGCGTTCCCGAGATAAAGGGTCTTGTCAGACAGACCGACAAACAGACAACAAAGTGATCCTATAAGGGTTCCGTTTTTCTTTTTGAGGTATGAAACCCTAAAAATATTTTTTATTTTATTATTATTATTTTTTATTTGTTTCAGTAGTACTCTATTTTTTTTTTCTCTCTTCTAAATGTTAACAATTCGGTAAGTTTTCGTACCAAGATTGAACCTTTGAACAATCAAAATATTTTCCTAATTGGAAAAAGACTGTTCCACATACACTGACTCCAATTTCAACTTGGGTGCTAGTTTAGCACTTATTGTTTATGGCAAAAGTCACATTAGGCAATGGGCCGTAATTTACGAAGCGGGGCTAGTGTGGATTGGTGAATGTTACATGTCTTTGAATTTAAAAAATGCTGAAATATCGCAAATATGGAGAAAACATGCATAAGATTTTTGGTAAAACATGAAATAATAATCTATGAAGATGGGTAACAATTGCAAATGCATATGCTATTGCATATAATCCAGTCTCTATTTATCAATAATAAAACGTAGTTTTTCTTTTTTGTCATCTTGTTTACAATCATACAGATATACTCCATTCGCATTATGATTTAATATATTATAAGGATGGCATTTAAAGAAAAAAAAAATGGTTATGACACAAACTTTTTTTGCTTTGAAAGCCATGCTTATACCTATGGAATAGAAGTTAAAATCGGTTGAACAGACAACGCAAAAGGTTTCTATAAATGTTTAATCTTATGGCGAATGGAGTATAACATAAGCATAATCAGCTTTTTAATGTTCCCACTGCAGGACTCAGGCCTCTTCTTTCTAGGAGAATGGGCCGCATTCCACACGCGGGCCCAGAGCGGGTTGGTGAATGTCTTCGAATTTTTGGTTCTAGGACATGCCGGTTTCCTCACGATGTTTTCCTTCACAGTTTTGAGAGCAGTGGTGATGAAATAAATTACACAAAATAATGCGCCTGGCTGGGTTTGAACCCGCGACCTACAAGTCGTAAGTCGGGGCCGTTACCACTCGGCCACCACTGCTCCTGCACGAATGGAGTATAGATAAAACACAAACATTCGCAATTATAATATTATTAGATATTAGGTATATTAGTAACATAACTCACCATGAAGCTGTTGAGGTATCCTCTTCTGACTGATCCATCATATTAATCGGTTCTTTTTTAATCACCATCACCATTCTGCAAATTAAAAAAACAAAATTTAAGTAAAAACCTAAGAAACCTAAAAAAGAAACCTGTAGAAACAAATGGTATTTATTTGTTTGAAGACCTTGAACTATCCGCTGTTAATCTCCTTAAAATTGGAAAATTATCTTATGAACAATTTCCGAATAGAATATTTGGAGTTAATAGCTATCAGGAAACACAGACACCGGTAGAGAATTCCACTCCTTGGATGTAAACATAATGAATGTGTTTCCAAAATGCTTCAATTTCATTAACCTTTTGACGTGCGTAATTAGAGACACAATAGTAAGACAATGGCTTCCGGACGCCGGCTACCGCCTGAGCGTTAATGAATTAAAATATTATTAATCAAAGATTATCATAATACCATAAACTTACTTTTGGAAATCCGTTTTGTATTCATAGACATAAGTTAGTATGTAACCGGTTGCTGCTTTCAATATTTTGTCACTTATATCTCTATAACAGGCATCCAAACTCTTTGATTTCAAAATGTTAATATCTTCTAATACAATTTTAAAAAACTCTTCGTACTCTTTCAAAGTAAAAAGGAAAGTCAGTTCCTTATTAGTACTTTCCAAAAATAGTAACAGTTTTGTGAAATTTAAATTTAGAACATCGAAATTCAAATTTTGTAGTAATTCATCGAAATTAGGGAACTTTGTTCTTTTCCTTTTTGGAGAGACAAATGTAACTTCTGAAGATGGTCTGTCGTCTCTTGGCGGGACTTCTTCTGTTGCCACTAGAGGTGGTGACTCAGCAGTATCAGACTGATTTCCCTCATCCTTGTCTTCATCATCATCATCATAATCAAGCCAGTCATCTTCACAGACCATAGAATCATCAAAAAAATCAGAATTCTTTTTGTTATCTAAAGGCGAAACTTTAGAACTTGCTAAAGATATTTTGCTGTCGTTATCAATTAAATTTTTAGGGCCCATGGCTGACTCTAAGCTATATTTTGAAACATCCATGGCACAAAAGAAAATTATAATCAAAACAAGTTATCAATACAATTCCACCTGAAATTTTAAAACAAAAATACACTCACTAGATAATAATAATACTTTGTTTAAAAAGAATTGGGTTTGTTTTTCACCAAAAACTTACCTAGCCTCGCAACAGCCAATTAAAAGAAATTCAAGATTTTGATTTACAATCACAACCGACCACCGGCAACCCTCTTTTCCAATAAATCAAAATCAATATTCATAGGCTAAATAATAATTTATTGCATTGCATCTCCAAGACAGAGTAAGCACTATTTTATTTAATTTTCAAAAGAGAAGGAAAGAAAACATTTCAGCATGTCAAAGATAGTACATTTCTATGAACGTAATGCTCTGATGAAAATGAACCCTGCGTTCCGAGGGCAATAAAAGTGTTAATATCGCGAGTCCGACCAAAGCGCAACGTCACAATTATTATTCAATAGTTGAAGGGTAAAATCTACAAGTCCGTGATAAGACCTGTCATACTGTATGGATCAGAATGTTGGGCTGTGAAAAAGACGGATGAAAAAAGACTGCATGTAGCGGAGATGAGAATGTTGAGATGGATGTGTGGTGTGACGAGAATGGATAAAGTGAGAAATGAGTATATTAAAGGACGTTTGAAAGTGGCGCCAGTGACTGAAAAGTTCAAAGGGAATCGTTTGTCTTGATAAGGTCATGTAAAGAGGAGAGATGAAACGCATGTTACTAAAAGAGTTATGAGTATACATGTGGATGGGTGGAGAGGGAGAGGGAGGCCAAAGAAAAGATGGATGGATTGTGTGAACAGTGATATGAAAGAAAAGGAAGTTAGTGATAGCATGACGGTTGACAGGATAGAATGGAAGAAAAAAACATGTTGTGCCGACCCCAAATAAGATGGGACAAGGGCAGGAAGATGATTAGCCCTTATGTATTGTTACTACTAAATTTAGTCGGATTCGTGATATTATCACTTTTATCGCAATTCGGAACGCTGGGGAAAAGTGTCAGATCACCACATGTCAGACTGACATAAACAATTTTTATTGCCAAGTAATGACTACTAAAAACTTCTATTTAAGCAAATAGAAGTTTTTAGTAGTACCATCGAACCCGTCTTCCCAGAGACAGTGGGATGAGCCGCTTTGCAGTTTGGTACATTATTAACACGTCCACCAATACTGCTGAGCGTGCCCACCTACTGGCTGTGGGTGAATGGGAGTCGGGCCTCTGGCTACAGACACTACCGTCGCCCATCATAGGTACTATGCTCAGTGGCAGCACCTTCCCGATCGCTACATGACTGCTCCACATCGGTGTCAAAGCGGTGAAGCAGTCGACCGCCTCGGGCACCATGGCCTATAGCGCTGGTCGGATAGCTAGGCACGCAAGCAATAATGACATCATCCGTCGAGCTCTTGTCACCGCCGGGGTGCCAGCTGTTCTAGAACCCAATGGCTTGGCACGCGACGATGGAAAGAGGTCAGACGGGATGACCATAATGCCCTGGAACTTAGGTATGCCTTTGGTGTGGGATGCAACATGTGTCGACACCCTTGCGCCATCCCATCTTTAGAGTACGGCAGGCTGTGCTGGGGCGGCTGCTGCAAGTGCAGAAAATCTCAAACGGCGTAAATATAATAACCTCATCGGAAGTTATATGTTTAGCCCTTTGGGGTTGAAACACTAGGGCCATGGGGTCCGAGCGCTCATCGAGTTGTTCGTGATATCAGCAAACAACTGGTCGAGTCTTCGCGTGACCAGAGGGATGGGCTTTTCTTCGGACAACGAATCAGCATTGCTATCCAACGTGGTAATGCTGCCGGCGTTCTGGGCACTTTTCCCATTGATATCGATGTGGATGAATTTTTTGATGCCTAATAATTTCTTTTTCTACCCGTTTGTAAATATTATTATTTTTAGTTTGTATATATTCCTTTAAGTTATTAATATTTATAAGTTTTGATGTTCGTTAGCGTAATTGAATAATTAAATTGTAAATGATTTATTAATATATTATTTAACATGTAAAAGTGATTTTAAAAACATCATCATCATCATGATCATTTCAGCCGAAAGACGTCTACTGCTGGACATAGGCCTCCCCCAAGTGTCGCCACAACGACCAGTCCTGTGCGTCTCGAATCCATCGGATTCCAGCGACCCTAACTAGGTCATCGGTCCATCTTGTGGGAGGCCTTCCAACGCTGCGTCTTCCGGTACGCGGTCGCCTCTCCAGAACCTTTTGGCTCCAACGGCCATCAGTTCTGCGTGCAATGTGGCCTGCCCATTGCCACTTAAGTTTGGCGATTCTTCATGCTATGTCGGCAACCTTGGTTCTCCTGCGGATATCTTCATTTCTGATTCGATCACGCAAGAAAACTCCGAGCAAAGCTCTTTCTATTGCCCTCTAGGTGACTTTAAGTCTTCTTATAAGGCCCATTGTAAGCGACCACGTTTCGGAGCCATATGTCATCACTGGCAACACGCACTGACTTTCGTCTTGAGACACTGTGGTATATTGGATGAGAAGACCTTCCCGAACGCCGCCCAGCCGAGTCGGATTGACCTCTTTCTCGAAGAACTACCCAACTGGACCGTCTGTCCCAGGTAAACGTAGTCGTCCACAACTTTGAGTGTAGTGTGAGTCTCCGATCTTGATAGGAGTGGGTGTTACATGTATGTTAACCATGACTTTGGTTTTGTTGTTTTGGTTCATTTTAAGTCCCACTCTTTTGGAAGCTCTACTGAGGTCACCGAGTATTGTACTGAGTTCCTCCGTAGTTTCAGCCATGACTACTATGTCGTCGGCAAACCGAAGGTGAATGATATACTCGCCATTGACATTTTTTTTAAATATATTTGCAACATAAATATTATTTATCAAGTCGGCATTTCGAACTATTGCGCATACTCGAAAAAAATCGCGATACGGATTCACCATACGGTATCTAAAAAGAATTACAGCGAAATATCTTAAACACTTTGAAATTGCCTATTTCAAAGTGTTTAAGATATTTCGGCCATTGCAGTACGATCGAAATATCTTGAAAATTGTAACTCTGAAGTGTAAAAATAGTTACTTATGATTGTCACTCAGCTTAGCCACGACACATTATTTACAATTAGGTCATAATAAATTAGAAAGCCGTGTTCACAACACATTGACAACTTGAAATAAGCAATTCAGACAGTAGAGACCATGGGTATGGACGGGGTAGGCCTTAATTTCCAATTTGTGGCATACTTAGCTCAAGAGGGGTATTGTTTTTTATGTAACAAAATATATATACAGCAGGCCAAGAAGATGATAGGGTTATATGAATAAGTTCCATCCGCGCTCACAAATACGATAGGTGGAAGCCCCTGTAGCCATTTAATTGTTTTTTTTATTGATTTAAACTATTGCTTGACTGCGATCCCACCTGATGGTAAGTAACAATACAATCGTTGATGGTAAGGCGCACTAATTTATTAAGAGCCTATTCACTGGCCTTAAAGACACCTAAATTATAATCGGAAGGGAAGACCGCAGCAGGGGATATCTTCAAAAACACATCGGTGTCCCTGCAGCCCAGGGTTCCGTGTCCTTGATACGGTAATAGCATTAGCTACATTCCTGCTTAGTACAAAATTAAATTATGCTTACCCAAACTTAAACAATATCACGGCTAAAAAACAGCCTGAAACCGATGTAAACAGTACAGTGCTCGCCCTATTAGACTATGATATTATTTTATAACTAGAAATTATTCACTTACTTAGTGTAAGTGAAGTAGTCATGCTTTGCTTTAAGTGCTACATACTTATTTTAGTAATACTTATTAAAATAAACATACATTCAGCCGAACATAGAATTTCCTCCTTTTTGAAGTCGGTTAATAATGAAAATCTTCCAATGGATTTACCTGGTTTCATTTTATAGTATAAAACTTGAACTTTAATTTTGCAACACTGAACAATGTTTTGATGGTGATTTTATCGAAACAAAAATGTCTAATAAAAAGAAAACAGTGGGAAATTCCGCAGTAAATAACACAACAGGTGACTTTGACGTCAACTGGGACATTGAAAAGTACAGAGATGAACACGAATGCGAAGAACATTGGCAGCTACGCAAAGCTTTCATGGAAAAATGGAAAAATAATTTCCCCGAGGAAAGACTAATTTGTTTGGCTCGAGTTTATACGAATATCGAGTTTATGGGCTGTAGATATCCTGCGCCAGTTATGCAACAGATAGCCCAACTATCTTTTGAGGTAAACAGCAACAAAGCACAGAATAATATAAAAGCATTTAGTTTTATGGATCTGAATTATAACCTCAAAACTTTGTTTACTTTTTTTACTCTGCGTTTCGAATTGCGACAAAAACGATGATATCGCAATTCAGAACGCTGGAAGAATGTGTGAAGTAAAATCAAGTGTTTTCTATCTATCTTCTATACCTGCAGTTCTGTAGCCATCCGCTTGTTTCTCAAAGTTCTTTACCTGAAAACTTAAACTTTGTAAACCTGATTGACAATCAGGTTTACAAAGTTGTTGTTTGTCTGTAACAATACTGATTATAAACAATGATCTAAATCGAGATCGCACGATACCTCAGATTAAAGAAATCGCTCATCACAAAAAGAAGGATGAACAGACAATAATTTTGCCTTCTTAATTGGTTCAGCGACAGGCTGCTGTGCTGCATGTCACGGGATCAATTCCTAAACAGAACAAACATTTGTGTGGCTTACAGATAGTTGTGCCGGATCCGGATGTCTTGTGTGTGTGAGTCTACGTGTTTGTGGACATACCCACGATACAGGAATAATGTCTAGTATCAGTGACAAGACTACTTCTCATACGTACTGATAGCCACACACAATCTAGTTCACGCTGCAAACTTTATGGTTATGTTATGTTATATCTAAGTATGGTTTCTGCACTTAGTCCTATGCAGACCATTGTACGTGGCCGATGGCGGCCATAACCTTAGGTGGGCTTATTTCAACCAGCCCACTTCTCTCCAAAAACAGATAAGGCCTTTCAGATTTTTCAGGGCATCACTAAGTGAATTCGGGGATCCTAAGGTTCGTGTGCGTATTTCAGTGACACCTGTGCAGTCTAGGAGAGGAGATATGGTAAAGTGGATTGTGTGGCATCCATAATAAATAAGGTGCGATAACATTGGGTACAACACAATACCTCTCAAATGCAGTTTCGGTTTCAGCTGTAGGTTCGATGGCAGCCGAAACCAAAGTCGACCCCTAAAGTTTGGTCATACATTAGTTATTTGTTGATTCATATAAAATACTATGCTCTGCCAGCGGCTTCACTCGCGTGAAAGTAGAAATCTATCCCAAGGGATCATACACCTGGGACAAAATGTTAGACACACATACAACCTTTTTACAAGCTTTTGCCTTTATAATATTAGTGTGAGAATACAGTCAAATGGGGTGAACAGAAATGCAAGGGTCAGTAGGAACAAATATTTCAAGGGGATTTTCACGTTATTTAAAGATTTCCCAGCATTTCATTATTCATTAATTTTAATAACAATCAATGCTTTCATAAAAATCTTTATATTTATGTTACTGGCAATCTGTATAATTCAACAAGCCAACAACAGAATTCTGAATGCAATTGCTGTATGTTTTGACTGTCCCTTTCAAAATTATTGGGTCATGTCTTGTATAGGTGTGGCCAGTCATGGCAAATAAAATAAAATAAAATTTGTACTAGGTTAAGCTTTCTATGGGTCTATGCCACCCGAAATAAAGTTATTATTATTATTATAATTCAGGTATTCTATACAATCCCTAAGCAATATATAGAATACCTGGGGCGCCCAGACAATGTATGAAATATTATGAATATTATTGTCCTTACATACTTAGGTAATGTATACAATTCCTAGGGATTGTATAGAGTACCTGATGATCCACCGGCAATGTGTAAAATAAATAGTTTTTGGTCTTTATTTATTCTTGTTTCAACTTTATTTTAAAGGCAAATGAAACATTTTCTATTACTGACGAGAGCAGGGAAGGAATTACCTAACGTAATTTTAGGGCATCCCGACACGGATAGATTAGGCTTCGTGGTAACTTTTTTTACAACCACCCGGAAATACGAGCCTTATTTTAAACCCTGCAGACAGAAATGGGACCTGATTACTTATAAAATATATATACATATATGTATATAAAAGCGAAATACCACTTACTGGTTAATCACGAAATCTCAGAAACTTAAAATTTGGCAGGTAGGTTCCTAATAGGGTGTAGACAAACCGCTAAGAACGGATTTTACAAATCTCCACCCCTAAGGGGGTAAAACGGGGGTTGGAAGTTTGTATGGAGAAACCTACTTTTACGCGGGCGAAGCCGCTGGCAGAAGCTAGTAATTAATAAAATTAACGGTGATAAGTAACTTCGTCTTTTACACACATTACCGACTGCGCATTCGTTATTGTACATATAGAATACGAAGGACCATCCTTCGAGCCGGATTGATCGGGAGTGATTTTGGTGGTCTTCGGTGGCGGTAGAGATTTACCACCCTTCGCGTCGTTTCTGGGCAGTGGATCGCTGTCCCAGAGCATCCCCTTCAAGCGGGGTATACCAGGTGGAGGTGTCAGAAGCTGGAGGAGGAACCGGTTGGAGCAGGGAGCCAGCGGCCTGGCGGCAGCTACAACCCTATTTTATTTAAAAAAATCCCACTAATCGTAACATAGCAGGCTAACTAGACTTTAATCTTCCAGGTCGGACAAAAATATAAAGACAAAAAGAAGACGAAGCTTCAAAGAACATTCGTTTCTGCATCCACAGCGGCTGAAGACAGAGCAAGAGGGATCAAACGTGTAGCCGGTGAAATTGTCTCTGAGATAAAACCGAAGTCTTCACACATTGCATTCATACCCCAAGGGCAAGCACCGGACAAAGAAATAGAAGAAAGAAAATCTGATGATGAAGATCATAAGAACAATGCGTCAGATGAAGATACAGAAATGAAAAATGTAACAAACGTAGACCAAGATACGTCAACAAGCGAAAAGAAATTCCCAGATCAAATAGACACGGATGACTTTATAAAAGAAATGTCAAATATAAAATGTCTGGATGTCAGACTGTTCAGAGAAGATATGTTTCGGTCTTCGTTTGGCCGTATGGTGCTGTTGGTTCGACCCTGGGCGAGGAAACTGTGGAATATACAAAGTGAGATATAGTTATTGGTGATTTTTTTTTTATGTAGATGTAGCGTCTAGTGATTCAATCTTCAAATTCAATATTCGCGAAAGCGATTGTTGACTTGAGTTAATTTTCGTAAGTGTATTGCAAAAAGTCGATGGATACACGTGGAAATTTGTCACTGTAGCTCTCGGCTTCATAACACCCTCGCTCGCCTACGGCTCGTGCGAATTCCGCTTCGGTCCCGATGATAAAATTTCTCCACTTGTATCAATATAACATCAAGCAATAAAATATATATATATATATATATATATAAAAGGAGACACAAACTGACTGACATATCAACGCACAACCGAAACTACTGGGACGATTTTTCAAAATTCACCCCCTAAGGGGATGAAACGGGTCCAAAGTTTGTATGGAGAAACCTACTCTGGCGCTGGCAGAAGCTACTTATGTACTTATAAAATTTTTTTTTGCTCCTGCGTATTTTTGCCCTCTTTCAAGATAATTCTACTGAATATTTTTCAGCTAGCTGCCAAGTCTGTGGTGTGAACTTAACGAATGGATATGAAAACAAAATCTACTCCCTCTGCATCAATCAGCAGTTACTGGCGCAAGCTACTGGCGAGAGTAAAGTGGAGGCAAGGAATGCGACCGAGACTATAGCTTGGGAGGTAAGTTAGGAATCCTAGTGTAGGACGAAACGCGAAAATTTCGCCGTGAGGAGAAATCGACCCTTATAGTGATGGCGATAAATGAAATTTTTTTTTTTTTTTTTTTTTTTAATTTGGCAACTGAGCCGATGTCGACTATTCTGCCAGTGTCATGTGGTGACGACAGCGCCGTAAGGTGAGCCGTCGAACTTTGCACTTTGTGGTAGATCTAACTTGTTAGTGGCTGTAAGGACAACACAATTTTTGTTAATTAACACAGACTTAAAATATATAATATGACAACACAAAATACTTTAATATTTACAGATTAAAAGACACTACACACCAGGCTACAGATTAATATGGTTGTCATTAAGGAATTTGGATAGAAGTTGGACAGCTTTAGGAGAAAAGTTAGTCAATAGGGAATGGAAGTTAGTAGGGAGGGGTATTTTAATTTTGGGGAGCATTTGGTATAAGTCGAAGGAGTGGGAGTTTGAAGGACATGAAAAAAAGATATGGTCCAATGTGCCATCATCAAGGCCGCACTCGCACAAAGAGCTGTCACGAACGCGGATTTTGTGAAGGAACACTGGACTACAGCAGTGGCCGAGTCTCAGTCTGCACAAGGATGAGACCGTTTTCTTGGACAGTTTAGGACATTTGAAGAACCATGGTTTCCGCTGGATGTCAGGCTGGATGCTGGCGTAGTATGCTCCCTTGAGCTTAGAACTTACCTGCCATGCCGCTGACCACGAGTTGAACAACTTAAGCTTGGTGTCCGAGCGTATGTCGTAACCATGCAGCATGTAATGCCTTCGGTCCACAGGGTTGGATGTGGCATATTTTGCCAGTGAGTCGGCGCATTCATTGCCACATATACCCGAGTGACTGGGAACCCAAGCTATCTCAATGTTTAAACTGTTTGTATGGCAAATGAAAAGTAAGTTGAGTATATCCATGATAATTTTGCTGTGAAGTTTAGATTTTAGTTGGTTTTGACCTAGGGCCTGAATGCTACTACGGGAATCTGAAAAAATTACTGAGTTCTTAATATTGTGTGCTAGGATGAAATTGATGGCTTCTAGGATACCGATGCATTCCCCTGTAAATACAGAGGCTTCTGGAGGGCATTGGAATAAAAGGGCTATTCTGGAGTTCTGGAAATATGTTGAGACACCTGTACAACCAGTTGACGATAATTTGGATGCGTCCGTGTAAAACAAGTTCCAACCCTGCCAGTATCTCCTGATAGCCCGGTCGAAGTCGCCTTTTACGTCCTGCGAGTTTTTAGAGATACCAAGCCCCAGAACGATGTTTGGTTTAAAATGGACCACCTCATATGCGGAGGCAAAGACGGGGAGAGTGGGAGATTGACAAACAGGTGAAGAGAGGTGTTTAAGTACCTATTCATCAATGGAATATTTTTATTGTTCCAATAGGAAGAGGCATTGAGAGATAGAAATATTTGCTCCAAAATGGGAACCAAAGGATGGGATGAGAGGGAGAAGACTTTTGACAAAAAACGATCTGCTAAGTATTGTCTGCGGAGGGCAAGGGGAGGGTCTGCACATTCAACCTGGAGAGCATTTATGGGGGAGGATTTCATGGCACCAATTACAATTCTTAGGCATTTGGACTGGATAGAATCTAGTCTGCGCAGAGCTTCTTTGTTGCATGGCTCGATTAGATAGCTACAATAATCTAATACGCTTCTGACTATCGCATTATATACCAGCTTTAAGGTGTATGGGTGGGCACCCCACCAGACACCTGCCAAAGCTCTAAGAACTGAAATCGAGCGTTCACATTTTTTCACTGTGTTAGTGATGTGATCCACTCCCGATAATTTGGAATCCAGGGTAACACCCAGAAACCTGGCACTCTCTTTAACTGGGATAGCTTGGCCGTCAATATTGATGTCCACCTGAGGTACAAGACGTCTGCGAGTGAAAACCACTGCTGCACTCTTTGGAGCGCTCAGAGATAACCCATGATCCAGTAGCCATTGGTTTAATGAGGTCAAAGATACATTCATGGATTGGGCTGCATCCTCAATGGATTTGCCACAGACCAATAGTGCAATATCATCAGCATACTGAAAAATTTTACAGTTGTAATTTAGACAAGAGGGAAGATCTGAGGTATAAATATTATATAGAGGGGGGCTAAGAACGGATCCCTGGGGTAGACCCCTCCAAGCTAACCTTGGTTCAGATTCCTCACCAGGAATCCTTAGTTTAATGCTACGGTCTAAGAAGATACTGGATATGATCTGACGTATCCTAGCCGGGATTCTCAGCTGTTGCATCTTCTGCCTGAGAACTGGGAGGAGGACAGAGTCATAGGCAGCAGAAATATCTAAGAAAACGGCTACCACAGACTCATTTCTACTAAGGGTCAGTCGGATTTCTGAAGTGAGGGTTGCCACACTATCAGATGTACCCAATCCTTTCCTAAAGCCAAATTGAGTCGTTGGCAGTAGTTTCCTGTTCTCCACAAACCATTCCAGACGGTTTTTAACAAGATTTTCCAAGAGCTTTATAAGTATGGACGATAGAGCAATAGGTCTGTAGGAAGAATGATCACTGGGGTCTTTCCCAGGTTTTAATATGGGGATAATAACTTGAACCTTCCAATCAGGAGGAATATATCCGGAGGAAAAACAATAATTGGCCAAATCCAGGTAGTACTGGTGGGTCTTATTCCCAGCCTTAGATATGAAGGAGTATGGGAATCCATCCACTCCAGGAGCAGAATCTTTTACGTGGGCGAGTACCGACTTCAGCTCCCCCAGAGTGAACGGTTTATCCAGAGGATCATCTGATGCCATCTGGGGATCCGAAGAAACACATTCATCTCTGTCCGGGGCGTAGGCTGGAGCCAGTTTGGAGAAAAACTGATGACCCAGATCTTTAGATGTCATACTCCCAGAGGGTGGTCGCATGCTGCTTCTAAAAGATTTTAATTTACGCCACACAACTGATGGTGGAGTGGACGGATTCAGCGAATTGCAATACTTCCTCCAACCCTCTCTTTTCTTCTTCTTAAGCAATTTCCTGGATTTAGCCAACACATGTTGAAAATTGATGATGTTCTCCAGGTTCATATCTAAGTTGAGCTTTCTTTCGGCCTCATTCCTGGCTCTGATTGAAGCAGTGCATTCCCTATCCCACCATGGCGGAGAGGGAATTTTGCCGGTTGACGGTTTTTTGGACGGGAAGCAGTCATCCGCTGTAGCGGTTATAATATTTGTGAATGCCGCAAAGCATTCCTGATAATTTGCGTCATTGATGGGAGGCAGGGAGGTGACCCGTAAATCTAAAATTTTTGAATACAGATCCCAGTCAACTGAATTCAGTTGGTACTTTAATAGGGGAGAGGAGATGTTGTTGGGAATGGTTTTGGATGGGATTTCCACCATGATGGGATAGTGATCACTCCCATAAGTCATATCCAAACACTTCCAGTAGAAAAGGCTGGCTATATTGGACGAACAAAATGTTAAATCAACACAACTGTTGTTCTGTCCTGGCGAGCCACGACGTGTGGCACAGCCATTGTTGATCACACATAAGTCAAGATCATCCAATAAATCCACCAGACCCGAGCCAAAGTTGTCGCAGGTATCTGATCCCCACCTGTAGTGATGGCCATTAAAATCACCCATAACCAGTAGTGGGCCTTGAACATTACTCAGCAAATTTTTTATTGTATTAAGGTCATTAATCTGTGGGTGAGCAATGTAAAAACTAAAAATATTTATATCCTCAGCCTTAACAGCAACAACATTGATGTTGTCACCTACAAAGGGTAGAGGAATTGGGGAGAATGTAACTTTGTTATTGATGAACAAAGCACATCCCCCATATCCATCTGATCTGTCATGTCGGACACTACTGAAACATGGAATCCTGAAATTGCTCTCAGGACGTAGCCATGTCTCAGCGATGCTGCAGATCGATGGTTTGTGCTTATTAATTAAATAGAGAAGATCAGTTTTCCTGGGTGAAACACTCCTGACGTTCCATTGAAGGAAGATCTGGGGATGGAACACTATGTATATAACGGACAATTGAGGACAGTTTGGTGGCAACGTGGTCAGGTAGGGATTGAGAAGGGTTGGCTAATACTGTCATTAACATACTGGAGATGATATTAAGGATGTTCTCTGAGCTAATGGGACTGTTTGCACCTTCCCTAGGGATGGCACAGCCGTTTTGAGAAGGGGAGAAGGAGTAATCTTGTATAAGGGCTTGATGAGCCTGCTTATCGTAACCGGGAGAAAGAGGGGCATGAGTTTTGGGTTTTAGGAAGACAGTTTTTCGGTATGATCTGTGGGGAGTTTGGCTAGGGTATTGCGGGGAGCTGGGGGGACTAGGTTTGGGCGGCGCTCTAGACACTTCAGCATACGATCTGGAAACTCGGGGGAAAACCTGACTTGCTTCCACATAGGAGATCGATTTCTCTGCCATAAGGGCTTTTATCCCTTTCTGACGCCCTAGTTCAGGGCAAGCTTTGTCGTTAGCATAATGATTGCCGGAACAATTGACGCATATGGCATACTCATGGGGGACTTGGCATCCGTCACCTGGGTGATCTTCGCTACATTTGAAACAGCGTGGTTTAGAGCGACATACTGTACGAGTATGCCCGAAGCGACAGCAGTGAAAACATTGGATAGTGGGGTAGGTATATTTTTCTACTGAGAGAGCGGAGTAGAAACAGTAAACACGCCTAGGCAGAACTTGCCCGTCAAAGGTGAGGACGACTGTTTGGGTGGGTTTCCACTCAGTAACACCTAGAGTACTTACCTTCCGGTTCAATCTCCTTGCCTTTATGACGGAGCCGCATCCAGCAGGAACCTTGATGTTCTCAATTATTTCCTCTTCTGACCATTCAGTTGGAACATCTCTAACAAGACCCATACGAGTAATGTTATATTGAGGAATAGAGGCTGTGTAATTATGCTGCATTAATATTCGGCTGATTAGAAAGCTGTTTGCATCTTGGTGAGACTGGAACTCCACCGACACGCGGTTCCTTCCTAATTGTTTGACACTGCCAAGGACTACGTTACTAAAATTTTTTTGGTGTAGAAACATCCCAAATTTGACTTTATGGAGAGAGGTACCCGATGTCTGGCCATCTTTTAATGAGACATGCACCACAAATGGTGCATTGTCCCTGGAAGTATAAATTTGTCTGCCAGTTTCTTTTTTAAGGAACTTAGGAGGGTTTGTAACAGCAGTAGGGGGAGAGGTCGCCAATCTTTTCCTGTTTGCAGATTCAGAGTCCATTTTGTCATTAGCATTGTCGTCGGGGAGAGAAACAGTTAACACCGGAGTGAAGTCAAAAGGGTCAGGAGGATCGGGGGGTTTTTTATTATCCATAGTGGATATTACGAAAAATTATTAAAATACGCTAAAACTTATATTAAACAAACCTTGCGACACAAGACAAACACAAATAAAAAGTTTCGTTTGAAGTTCACACAGGTAATATTCACTAAAATCGAAATAAAAACTTAACACAAACGAAGCACGTGTTAGAACCTTCACCACTACCAACAAAGTCAAAATGAAATTTATTTTGCAAATAGGTTTAAAAAAAACACTTTCACACGTCAATTTTTTTTTGTCATTTTAAACTAGATGAGGCCCGTGTTTCCTAGCTTACTACCCTGAGAAGAAACACCGAAACAAACTCAGTTAAAGTTCCTCAAATTATGTAAAATTTCTTTCTCACTCATATGGTTTGCTGTAAGAAAACCCAGATTGTGGGTTAAGCTCGCCTATGTACATCAACTGTCCTATTTTATTGTTTAAATATAAAATTGTGTACAATAAAGAATAAAGGGGTCAAAGTCTCTTTTAAAGTCCATACAGTAATTATGTAATTTTCAAATAATCTGATGATCTGAGATTAATCGAATAATCGATTTTATAGGTCAAGAAAATCGATATTTCATGTCGATTTTAAACAGTGAATAGGTTCTGCGAATCAATCTCAGAAACTTGAAATCGAGATTCAATTTTTTTTTTCTGTGCAAGCACCTATTTTCTTCAAGCTAATTTGTATGTGAATATTTTACACCCGATTACTAATTAGTCATAAAACCTACTGGGGCCAAGGGTCTGCTTCTGAAAGGAAGACTCGGCCCTGGTACGAAAGGCAACGAAGGAACAGGAGTGTGTTTTTGATCAGTAAAAGTCTGACACTATCTATGAAACGGGGGCCCAAAGTTTGTATGGAGAAAACTATTTACACGCGGGCGAAACCGCTGGCAGAAGCTAGTAATTGATACAATTGAAGCCTTAAATTTAAAAACATACAATTGGCGGCATTATCGCGTTCCGCTATCTCTACCAACCTGAAAAATAATTTATTAATTAAAATAAAATTATTCTTTCGTGTCGATTTGATTATAATAGTTTTTTTTTTTTTAACGATTTATGTACACACACAAAAATAAAAGATTAGAAGAAGGAAACATGGAAACATTGGAAATATTGTCCGACCTGCATATATGTATATAACATTAGTATATCATCGTCTTCCTGCCCTTGTCCCGTTTTATTTGGGGTCGACGCAACACGCTTTTTACCCGACTGCAAGAAGGGTTCTGTTTTTCGCGCGTATCTTGTATGTATGTATGTATGTAATATTCTTTATTACCTCATATCTTCCAAACCGCTGAACGGATTTACATAATTAGCATATCGTTAGATTCGTCTTGTTAACCCAAGTGTTCTTAGATAGGTGACGTTAAAAAAAAATCAGCATAACGACTGTGGGACGCTATACATTAGAGTAAAAAAAAATTTTTTTTTTTTGGTAGTGCAATATGGGTATCAAATTCAAGGGCTCATCATGAGGATTCCAAAATGGTATATCATGACCATATTAAAAAAAATACAATAGGAAATACGTCATTTATTTTTCTGCTAACTTGTTAGGTTAGGTTACTCGCAACTTCGTTACTCCTCTTTTTTGGGGCAATCGTGTAAAAAAAAGGTTATCTATTCCAGAGATATATCCCTCCCTTGGAAATTAAGGTCCATTCCCGCGGGAAAATGAAAAGTAGCCTAAGTTACTCCTTGTAACATCAACTATCCGTCAGTTGAAAACCGCCGGAATTAAGTCCCGTTTCCGCGAGAATATAAATAGTAGCTTAAGGTAGGTACTCATCATAATATTAGCTATATCCCAATGAAAGTCCTGTCTAATTTTGTTTAACCTTTTCGCAGATTTATCCCGTATTTTGAAATCCCATTCCCGCGAGAAAATTACGGATATTAGCTGGAACAAACCGACAGACCACCAAAAATTTTAAAATTCACATTTTTTTTGTTATAAGTTTCGAATACACTTTGATATACATTTAGTAAACCAATGTTTTTTTGATAAACAGACACTTCAATTTTATTTAAGATACAAAATAAGCGAGTCGGATGACTCGATAGATTTGTGAACTTTAAAGTGATAAATGTACGTCTAAAATAGAGTGAATAAAAAGTGTTATTAGATTGTCATAACTAAAAAGTGTAAAATAAATAATAAATTTAAAAAATAAAAAACACGTCTGCGTAAAAAATAACTTTAGATAAAAACTAAAAAGAAAAAAACAAGTTCAGTCCAGTAGAGCAAAAACCAATTTAAATAAAACAAATAATAAATTCTAATACGGAACATATTGACTGCAACAGTCGGGACCTATTAAAATAACCCAGACTAAAATCATCTCATCTAATGGGTCCCGGCTGTTGCAGTCAATATGTTCCGTATTAGAATTTATTATTTGTTTTATTTAAGCTGTTGATCCCCGCATTAACGCCGGCGTTCACGCGCTATTGTCTTTCTATTGTGTCTCTAATTACGCACTCAAAAGGTTAAATTGGTTTTTACGCTACTGGACTGAACTTGTTTTTTTTCTTTTTAGTTTTTATCTAAAGTAATTTTTTACGCAGTCGGTTTTTTTTTTAGTTTTTTTTTCTTCCATTCTGTCCGTCACGAAAAGGGAGTTAGTGATAACTAACTCCCTTTTCTTTCATGTCAGTTCTTACAAAATCCATCCATCTATTGGCTTCTCTCTCCCTCTCCATCATAACTCTTTCAGTAACATGCGTTTCATCCCTTTTTTTTATTTTTTATTAATGATAGGCTCGCGTTTGCGTAGTTTCGCCCCTTCGCTTCACATAGCCATACCAAGATAAACGATTCCCTTTCAACTATTCAGTCACTGGCGACACTTTCAAACTTGCTCTAAATACTCATTTATCTCACCTTATCCATTCTCACCTCCGCTACATGCAATCTTTTTTCATCCGTCTTTTTCACAGCCCAACATTCTAAAATCAGAAATCAGAAACGTTTATTTCAAATAGACCAATATAAAGGCACTTTTTAATTGTCAAAATGTCGGTCAGTCAAAAAAAAGTTACTAAATTGCACGTTCCAAAGCGTAGATCTCTATGGAGAAGAACGTGCAAGAAACTCCATGGACACTCTTTTAAATCATATTATGAGTTACATAAATCTTGGTTAAGTACATTTTTCTTGTCGCTTCTATTATGTGAGCTCAATGTAGATAAGAAATGAAAAAAGATAGACTAATTAAAAAATAGAAATTGAATTAAGTCACTGGCAGCTAAGAGATAACTAGTCTCAACTGACGGCTCCCGTAAATCCATACAGTATTCCAGGCTAGTATATTTGTTCAAAAAGACCGTTCTGTTCGTTCTGTGAACAATGAAGTCAAATATTCTATCTGTGTATTATTATGTCTTTTTGCCCACAGAGGTTACGTCGCGAAGTGGTCAGCTTGTTAATAAAGGAGCAGTTCATCGCCCAAGGAGACGCAAGGATAAGTGTCAGCGATGTCTCCGGGAAGAAGAAAGATGATGTGTTCGGGACACCCGTCGAGAATACTGTGGCTATGAAGTTAGTATTAGTGCCGTTTTAGGGGAACAGGGTGTATGTCCCGCTCACCTCCATTGATAAGAGAGGATCCTCCGACCAGACAGGTGTCGTATCTGGTCCGGGCTACTGCCCGGTAGTTAATTTTGCGCTGAAGTGTATTTTGAATTTTAGTTCTTATGTGGCGACATGAATGTCACTACACCTTAATAGAGAATATGCTTTAAAAAGTATTTGTTGACTTTTGAGCCACATTAGCAATGTTAATCGGATCAGTAACCGCAAAATGCGATTTGTAATAAGAAGTGGTTTTTCGGGCGAACGAAATAGATACTCGTTACAAATTACTTAACATTAGCACTTCACTATAATCTTACTTTTAGTTCTCATTAAATAATCACCATAGATAAATCACCACACAATAATTATTACAACAAAATAGGCAACACGATTAAGAAACTCCACTGAACCAGTAGCGCACGCATGCGTCTTCTTCCGAGGCTGACCGTGACCATACTAAGCCTTCGTCGTCGACTCACATCGCACCAGCACTCAGTGTTGCGTCAGAGTGTCGTGGCCAGTCACGTGACACTTGAAACAACTAGCGCCATCATCATATCTGATATCTTTTGAAAACCAATTTCAATACGAAAACCCGTCATATTTGTTATCCAACCAAATCATAAAAAAAAATTACTGTAAAAACAATATCATAATTGGTAGAAAAGCAAACTAGATATGACAATTTTAAACAAATACACATATCTGTCTCTCTCGCCAAGACGCTGTTTTAAATGGTGGCCATACGTGCGTGATGTACTTTGACGTCGAAATTTATATCGAACTTCTCTTTCTTATAAACAGCTTTGAAGTTTTTATAAATTCTTTATTAATGAAGATAAAAAATATTAATTTTGTAAATAATAAAATTGCATGCGTATTCCCTATACCTAAAAGGAATGGCGAAGTAAATACTTATCATTATCAGCCGAAAGACGTCCACTGTTGGACATAGGCCTCCCCAAGTGTCGCCACAATGACCGGTCCTGTGCGTCTCGCATCTATCAGATTCTTGCGACCCTCATCAGGTAATCGCTCCCCTCTTGGTAGGCCTTCCAACGATGTAATCGTGTAATAATTTCTTCCAGAATGATGAAGATGATGGGTTGGCAAGGCGGTGGTCTGGGTGTCGACGCGCAAGGCATAGCAGAACCCATCAAGCCTAACTTACAAATGGTGAGAGTCTATCGCATTGTAGACTAAAATAGTACTTTTATTTTACACTTTTTTGAAGTTTAATAGATTTGTATTGTGTTTTATAAAAAATAAACATATGTTTAGTATATTTTATTTTATTCTTTTATTATCTATATATTATCTTATGTCCGCACCAGCACTCTGTGTTCCGTGAGTGTCTCCGTGGCATCACCAGGCCCAATCAGAATACTAGCGCTGCGTTATTTTACTTTTTTGTTAAATATCGCAGCATATGCTGAGATAAGAGCCTTTTTGGCCTCGCACAGGTCTTTTATTTTTTATTTAATATTATTTTCTTTTATTTTTATTTTTTTATTTTAAGTTAACTATTTTTAAGGAAGGAAGGAAGAAGTTATGAACGCGCTTCGTAAAATCCAGAGTGAACTCGATTCACAGAAAAACATAATTTAAAAAAAAACTTTTTAGAAAAAAAAAAATAACCGACTTCACTAAAAAAAACACTAAAAGGATCAAAATAACTTTAATTTCGGATGTCGGTGTTTCTCGGTATTGTTTGTTTCTTATTTAACACCGACTTCCGAAATTAAAGTTATTTTGATCCTTTTAGTGTTTTTTTTTAGTGAAGTCGGTTATTTTTTTTTTCTAAAAAGTTTTTATTTCACACTTTTTAGTTGCGATACACTTATAAACAGAGTGCCTATTTCTAATGACAATTCCAATTAACCCAAATACTGCTAGGTTACATTGTTTTATTATAAAGTTGCTGTGCCTACCTTCCTCCTTCCGGCTCCATCATCAGATCAGTTTGATAGTACCTTATAGCCAAAGAGCATCTCACGACAATTCTAATAAGCCCAAACACGGCTAGGATACATTGATTAATTACGGAGTTCCTGTGCCTACCTTCCGGCTCCATCATCAGATCAGTTCGATAGTACCTTATAGCCAAAGTGCATCTCATGACAATTCTAATGAGTCCAAACACGGCTAGGTTACATTGATTAATTACGGAGTTCCAGTGCCTACCTTCCGGCTCCATCATCATCATCAGATCACTTCGATGATACCATTTTCAACGTTAACGAACTTAAGTTCTTGATGAAAATACTAAAATTACCATAGGGTTGCCTATAATTTTTGAGGAGTTCCCTCGATTCCTCATGGATTCCATCATCAGAACTGGATGTTGAAAAAAATGGGACCAATCTGGAAGCATATCCTATAAAGGGAAAAAAAAATTTTGCAAATCGGTCCATAAACGACGGAGTTCTGAGGTAACACACATAAAAAAAAAAAAAAATGATGATAAAAAAAAAAAAAAAAATACAACCGAATTGATAACCTCCTCCTTTTTTTGAAGTCGGTTAAAAACGGAGAAAAAGTAACGGAAACAGTAACACAAAACATAAATAGCATAATAGAAGAAAAATTTAAAATTTGGGATGAAAACTACGAAAATCTCAAAGAAAAATTGGAAAACCAAGAGAAACGAATCTATTTCTTAGGAAAGCAGGCACGGAAAAATAATATTATCTTTTTCGGCATTGAGGAAACCGAAACCTCATACGAAATATTGGAAAACGTTATAATTAACTTCGTAAAGGAATATTTCTCTCTAGTCCTAGATCACAGAGATATTCAAGAAGTCAAGAGAATCGGCAAAAAAGGAGAAAAGTCCCGTCCAATAATTGCTACATTTACCACACTTGGCACTAAAATAAAAATATGGAAACAGAGAAAAGAGGCACTAAAACAAACCGCATATTATACAACGGAAGACTACCCAAAGCATATACTAGAGAAACGAAAAGAGCTACAAGTGCAGGCTAAACTCGAAAGAGAAAAAAACTTTTTAGAAAAAAAAAAATAACCGACTTCACTAAAAAAAACACTAAAAGGATCAAAATAACTTTAATTTCGGATGTCGGTGTTTCTCGGTATTGTTTGTTTCTTATTTAACACCGACTTCCGAAATTAAAGTTATTTTGATCCTTTTAGTGTTTTTTTTAGTGAAGTCGGTTATTTTTTTTTTCTAAAAAGTTTTTATTTCACACTTTTTAGTTGCGATACACTTATAAACAGAGTGCCTATTTCTAATGACAATTCCAATTAACCCAAATACTGCTAGGTTACATTGTTTTATTATAAAGTTGCTGTGCCTACCTTCTTCCTTCCGGCTCTATCATCAGATCAGTTCGATAGTACCTTATAGCCAAAGAGCATCTCACGACAATTCTAATAAGCCCAAACACGGCTAGGATACATTGATTAATTACGGAGATCCTGTGCCTACCTTCCGGCTCCATCATCAGATCAGTTCGATAGTACCTTATAGCCAAAGTGCATCTCATGACAATTCTAATGAGTCCAAACACGGCTAGGTTACATTGATTAATTACGGAGTTCCAGTGCCTACCTTCCGGCTCCATCATCATCATCAGATCACTTCGATGATACCATTTTCAACGTAACTATTCAGAATCATTCATTTATTTGTATTGTCATAGTCGCTTAACTATATCTTCAATGTGATATCTATTTGAGTATGAAGTTCCGTTGACCATTTCTGGTCTTCTTCATCAGTTCCACTTCATCAAATGTTACTTTTTGACTGTAAATGCTTAAGTTCTTGATGAAAATACTAAAATTACCATAGGGTTGCCTATAATTTTTGAGGAGTTCCCTCGATTCCTCATGGATTCCATCATCAGAACTGGATTTTGAAAAAAATGGGACCAATCTGGAAGCATATCCTATAAAGGGAAAAAAAAATTTTGCAAATCGGTCCATAAACGACGGAGTTCTGAGGTAACAAACATAAAAAAAAAAAAAAAAAAAATAATGATGATAAAAAAAAAAAAAAAAAAAAAAAAAAAATACAACCGAATTGATAACCTCCTCCTTTTTTTTGAAGTCGGTTAAAAAGGCAGTATAGCAAGAATTAAGTATTATAAACTTGTTATACAAGCCAAAAACAAAACCACAGGCAACAATAAAAGATTGTTGACATTATCTCCTGAAACACCAACAGTCGGGGGACCAAAAGCACAGGCCAACAAGAAAAATAAACACCAGGCACAAATAAGTGGAACTCCTAGTCCGTCTGAAGGAATTGTGAAGCCAAGCATGCTCAACTTCTTAGTAAATAAAAAGCAAAACAACACGCCCAGCTCTTCGTGCAACAAAACTGACAACTCATAGCAACTACCGCCCCCTTCCGACACAGGCAACATGCAAAACACATCAACAATAAAAACCAAACCTCATCTTCCAACCCGGCTGGTCACCGTGGAAGATCAAGACCAAAACCCTCTAAAGAATAAATTCCAATCTTCCTCAAAAATACAAGAAATGACACAATCACAAGAAATATATAACTCTACAAACAAAACAAAAGATGTCCTCTACATATTAACTTACAACGTCAGAACATTATCTACTCACGAACGCTTAATCGAACTAAGCGAAGTAATCAAAGGAATTAAATACGATGTAATTGGTTTATGCGAAATAAGGCGCAGTGCCACCCTGATAGAAGAACACTATGATTTTATACTATGCCATACGGGCCACATACCTGGTAAATATGGAGTCGCATTCATAATAAATAAAGTTCGCAAGGAATGGATTGAAAGTTTCACAGGCATTAATGATAGAGTGGCATTATTAAACTTAAACATTCACGGACTGGTAATGTCACTTATACAAGTATACGCACCGACTGAAGCAGCTGGAGAGGAGGAGATTAACATTTTCTACTCGAATGTCAATAAGGCCATAGACCAAGCATATCGGATTTACATAATAATAGGTGATTTAAATGCCAAAATAGGACAACCAAGAAAAAACGATTACTTAATAATGAAACCAAACGGTTATGGCGAAAGAAATCAGAGAGGCCAGAGGCTAGTTGACTTTGCCTTTGAACACAAACTTGCAATTCTAAATACATTTTTCAATAAAAAACGCAACCAAAGATGGACCTGGCGATCACCAAATGGTAAACACAGAAATGAAATAGACTACATACTGTCAAATCGACCTAACCTTTTCCTAAATGTAGAAGTTTTAAACCTTAACTTTCCATCGGACCACAGGCCAATTAGAGCAACTCTGACCATCACAAAACAAAAGAAAAAACGCACAGGATATAAGAATAATAAATATTCATCACTGAAAGATGAGCAAGAAATAATAAATTATAAACAAAACATTTCATCTCACCTACAGATTGTAAATGATTGTCAAGGAAAAACGTCAGTGCAGACTTATTATAACACATTAACAAAGGCTATATCCCAGAGCTTACAAGACGCCCGAACACCTAACGAAAGATCAAGAGGTACCCATAAAGTTTTAAAAGAACGTACACTGGCACTTATCAAAAGAAGACAGGAGTTACATCATGCTAAGACCAAAACTAGGGCAACAAAAAATGAATTAGCTGCACTATACAAACTAATAAGTAAATATATAAAACATGACTATAAAACTTACAGATCGAAGACTATCGAAAAACCAAGCGGGAAGCTCAAAAAAAGCTCTTAAAGAATTAAAAACAAATAAATACTGGATAGATGGCTTAAACCGAGAAGGTAGAACCGTAAATAATCGCAAAGAAATTATAGAGGTAGCAACTGATGCCCAAGTAAAAGAGTGCATCGACCACAATATAGAAAACTCTATAAATATAAACACAAGCGGAAATATAACACCGATATCTGAAATTGAAGTTATACAGGCAATAAAAAGGCTAAAAATAGATAAAAGTCCAGGACCAGACGGTATTACGAATGAGGCCATAAGGGTCGCCTACCCGTTACTGACTCCACCCCTAACACATTTATTTAACCAGATATTAGAAACTGCCGAAATACCATCGCAATGGATGGAGTCAGAAATAATTTTAATCTACAAAAAAGGAGACTCAAAAGATATTACAAATTACAGGCCTATAAGCTTACTCTCATGTATCTACAAACTGTTTTCTACTATCATAAATAACAGAATAAGTGTTACATTAGAAGCAGAACAACCGATAGAACAAGCAGGTTTTCGAAAGAGTTTTTCGACAATCGATCACATACATACGCTAGAACTAATAATGGAAAAATACCAGGAAAAGCAAAGAGCGCTCTACATCGCGTACATTGATTACAAAAAAGCTTTCGATACTGTGTCACACTCTAGTATATGGACTGCTTTGCAGGCTTAGGAAGTTGAACATAAGTATATAGAAATAATCAGAAATATTTACAAGGGTAGCAAAGCCAAAATAAAACTAGAAACTACTGGTTCTACATTTCCCATTGAAAGGGGAGTGAAACAAGGAGACCCGCTGTCCCCAAAATTATTTATATCTATTTTAGAGTCAATAATAAAAATATTAAATTGGGAAAAAGCAGGACTCAACATTAACGGCAAATATTTAAGTCACCTGCGCTTCGCAGACGACTTAGTTGTCTTATCAGAGTCTAGCATACAACTCCAAACCATGCTTGATGCACTAAACGCAGCCAGTAAACGGGTGGGACTGGAAATGAATCTTTCCAAAACAATGGTCATGTCCAACATCATAAACAGAAGAATATCAGTAGACAATGAAACTTTAAAATATACAGAAAAATACATTTATCTTGGAAAACAAATTGGCTTCGACAGAAAACAGAATGAATTAGAAGTAGAACGAAGAGCACAAAATACTTGGAATAAGTACTGGTCCTTGAGCGAAATATTTAAAAGCAACATGCCAATAAATATTAAAACAAAAGTTATGACGTCATGCCTCCTGCCATGCCTAACCTACGCTTGCCAAACTTGGAAGTATACATCCAAAATCAAAAACAAAATCATTACCTGCCAACGTGGAATGGAACGAAGCATGCTTAATATTAAAAAAATACAAAAAATTCGTCACACAAAAATAAGAAAAATCACCAAAGCCAAAGATGCTCTAAGCTACGCTAAAAAATTAAAATGGAAATGGGCAGGTCATATAGCGAGGCTAGAGGATGACAGGTGGACTAGCAGGGTAACAAAGTGGAAGGGTCCATACGGCAAACGTCTCAAAGGTAGACCACATTCGAGATGGGCAGACGAAATAATAAAAATAGCTGGGCCCTGCTGGACGGAAATAGCCCAGGATAGAGATAAATGGAATTCTTTAGAGGAGGCCTTCACCCTCGCCTGAGGAGAGGTTCTTGCACATGAATAGGATTCAATTTATTGAAGCTGCTTTAATTAGACTTCGTTATATTAAGTTACGATAAATTTTAATATTAAGTAATTTAGAGTTAAGTAAAAAAAAAAAAAAACAATACTGTAAATAACATTAACTAAGTATATATTTTTTTTCTTTTTCCTACTTTTTTAATAATTTGTAATGCAAGAAATAAAAGGCTTTTTTATTTATTTATTTAACTATTTTTAAATTAAGTAGTTACTTTTTATTTTATTGTTGTTTGTCCTGTGCGAGTCTCAAATAAATGTTTTCTTTCTTCTTTCTTTCTTCATTGGCTAAAAGTAATCGTGTTTGTGAATTGTTTTGCAGTTTTTTAAAGTTCTGTACCCAAAAAGTAAAACGGGAGCCTATTACTAAGACTCCGCCGTCTGTCATCAGGCAGTATCTCATGAACCGTGACAGTTAGACAGTTTAAATATTCAATTTTCTTTTTAACCGACTTCTAAAAAAGGAGGAGGTTCTCAATTCGGATGTTTGTATTTTTTTTTATGTTTGTTCGCGCATAACTTCGTCGCTTGTCCACCGATTTGGAAAATTCTTTTTTTGTTGGAAAGGGTATACTTCCCAAATGGTCCCATAGTCACCAAGTCGGGATCTGATGATGGAATCTTGGCGAAATCGAGGGAACTCCTCAAATATTATAGGCAATTATATAGTGATTTATGTATTTTCATCGAAAACTTAAGCATTTACAGTCAAAAAGTATCATTTGATGAAGTGGAACTGACAAAGAAAACCAGAAATGGTCAACGGAACTTCATACTCGTATAGATATCACAATGAAGATACTTAAGCGACTATGACAATACAAATAAATGAATAGTTCTGAATAGTTAGGTTGAAAATGGTATCATCGAAGTGATCTGATGATGATGATGGAGCCGAAAGGTAGACACAGGAACTTCATAATAAAACAATGTAACCTAGCAGTGTTTGGGTTAATTGGAATTATCATGAGAAATAGGCACTCTGCTTATAAGTGTATCGCAACTAAAAAGTGTGAAATAAAAAACTTATTACAAAAAAAAAATAACCGACTTCATTAAAAAAACACTAAAAGGATCAAAATAACTTTAATTTCGGAAGTCGGTGTTAAATAAGATGCAAATAATACCGAGAAACACCGACTTCCGAAATTAAAGTTATTTTGATCGTTTTAGTGTTTTTTTAATGAAGTCGGTTATTTTTTTTTTTGTAAAAAGTTTTTTATTTTTATGTCGATACCGTTACCGGCCCACGCTGAAAACCAGCGCCGTAGGCTCATCGCATTTTGCGTGTGGTCGCGGCATTATGCTGAGCGTTCGGCCGTTTTGCGCGGATGTGGCGCATATTTTTTCACATAATATACTTATAATTTGTTGGTTCTAAATTTATGCCTTGTTCCGCCAAATAAAAGGTTCTTTTTTCATTCTCTTTCAAAAATAAAATAAATATTTAAGTAATAAAATAAAAACTAATAAAAAACATGTAAAAACATAATAAAATAAATATTTATGTGGGGTTCTCATAAAACAAACGTGACTTTTTTTGCCATTTTTTGCTACGGGCGGTACGGAACCCTTCGTACTCGAATCCGACCTGCTCTTGATCGGTTTTTTTTTTGTGGTGACAAATCATCTAATAACTTCCCACTCGGTGAAACGAGAGTCAGTTTACCTTGATTTCTCACCTTAAGAAAAAAGCCGTGGCAGGAAAATTTAATCCCTAAGGGACTGCAAATGGGTGATGAAGTTCTTCATATTTTACTGGTTCCCAGGTAAACCGCGCCGGCCTCGGCAGCGCACAAGACGTCCGCATGCTGCGTCGCGCCGCCCACGCCCTCATGCAGCGCTACATCGCGTCCGACACCTTCGAGCTGGACCTCGTGTTCACCAGCGACTTCGCTAAAGAGGAGCGCGCCGTACTGCATCAGGTCGCGCAGAAGAGTGGGCTGGCTTCCAGGAGCTATGGGGAAGGGGCTGACAGGTTGGAAAGACCAAGAGACATTTTTTTTACCAGCTCAATATTATTTTGTCATCTACTGCAACTCCGAAGTTTTAGGCATAATTTCAAACATAAGTTTTTTGAGTTGGTTAGTCATCCAATGACTTCTCTCGCTCTAGGGTGGGGCGAAAGGGCGTAACAGACTTACTGCCCTTTGCTTTCTGGGACCGTGGGTTTCATTTTCAGAAATTCCCCGTGGCATCGGTCCTGCTGGTTCTCCATCATTCATGACAATACCACATCTTTATAGGACCATATTTTTGTTTTTGAGGGTAAAAAAAGACCAAGGAGGACTTTTATCTCACTAAAGCTACCCTGATGATCACGATCACACACACACATGGAAAGGGTCCCGTGACCTCTTCAAAGACCACCCTGGAACCACCTCTGTACAACGCCTCTGAGGACACATTCCAGAGGAGACTTGAAAAATATTTTTTTTGCCATTAAAAATTAAAATAGAACAAATTATTACGCGTCGGCAGTGATGTGGTTACAAAAAAAAATGTAAACGATACCCCAGTGGTATGGTCGTTGATAGTACACGTATAAAATTATCCGGTCTCCGCGGACCGTTGCGGTCCCACGGAACCCGTCTGCGTGACCACGCACGTAGACGCTCGACGGGCGCCAGTCACGTCACGGGCGCCCGCTTAACACAGTTTTAAGCCTAAAGGGGTATCTGCTGAACCTCGCTCTTCATGGCAGCACGTGATCACTATGGGACCATCCACAGAACAAAAAATACATAGAAGTGCCCTTAAACTGGCTAAGCACGGGAACCAGTGTCGTCAAACTCACACATTTGCATATCAAATTATCTATAACACACATAAAAAACAGTGATTTGATTGGCTAAAAATTACAAACGCAACTTTTACAAATCATCTTCTTATTGCTTTCAAAAATTAAGTCTTATTACAACGAGTGAAAGTTGTTATTATTTAATATGACACAAACAATAATGACGTTTTTCGTCTAAAAACTTTAAATAGTCAAATTTACAACAAGTTCAGCTACTCAACGCTAGATGGCGCCGTAACCAATTCATGCTATTCAGAACGCTAGGGTGTTTGAAATATATGTCATATTCCCATGCACATGTAATCTCATTTGCTACTCAATTAGAGATGTAGATATATATCGATATTTTAATATTGATGTTACGCAATTTATTCGGGAGAGAATGTAAAAATTTGTTAACATCATACAAATTAATAACGGAAAAGGTTGATTATCTTTAAAATATCAATGTTAAAGAGGTATTTGTATGTTTGTATGGAGGGCTAGGAGGTAAACTTAATTTCATATAATCAAGTACAATGCGTTCCAAATAAGAATAGGATCGATTGCCATTTTGTGACGTCACGTCATACTATTAAATCGAAGAAATTGGGTAGGGTGAGCAAAACAAGAATTATTTAAAATTTAATTTATTTACGAATTGTGAACGAAAAAAGTTTATTCAGAATCCAGTCCTTCAATTTTGCTCATCTCTGCGTTCCTGTGTGCAGTGTCTGAGTAGTGGAAAATGGAAGAAGGCGAATTATTCCTAACAATGAAAATAAGAAAGAAAACATTTTTTTTAACTAATGATGACTTAACTGGTTGAGTAGTGTAATTAGAGACACAATAGTAAGACAATGGCGCACGAACGCGGGCGTTCGTGCGGGGATCAACAGCTTAAAACAATATATTTATTTCGCAGCTAATTTATTTTTGAGGTCTATCTATATAGAAGTTAATGTATTACGATTAATATTATGTATTATTATCTTCATTAACTATTAACTGCTGCCAGCGACTTCACCCGCCTGAAAGTAGAAAGTTATCCCGAGGGAACATACTTTTGTGACGTGGTCTACCCATGTACCAAGTTTTATTGAAATCCGTTCAGCCTTTCGAACGTGAAGAAGTAAAAGAAAGTGATTAGCAACCCGCACCTACTTCGGACGGATGCAGGTTACGTGTTGTTTGATTTCTGTGCAATCTTAGTTAAATATTTATAAATTATACACATGAACCGTCCGACACAAATTTTGGATGATGGTGCCATCCATGAAATGAAGAGTTAGAAATAAATAAAAATTATCGATACCGATCTACTTTACGGATGTGTCCCATCCCTAATTGAGTAGCGTCGAAGTTACTAGAATTTATGTTATGATTTTCCAGATGACGACCAAGTGCATTTACGACCAAGTGTGCGACTTTGTGACAATGAACATAAGGTTGTTTATAGTTTGCATTGAAGTCATAAAATGTGGTATTGTCATTAAAATCAACTATATTAAAAATTAACAAAGTTTAGTAATTTACCGATGATACGATACACCTCCACAAGATACATTTTTTTTCTGCTTTCGTTTTTGCAGGTCAAATCCGCACAATAAGGCATAACTTGTAATTTTTCGGGTATTTCTGAGACAACCAATCGCGATAAATATCTGACGGCGAATAAGCTAATTCTTGCACAGCTGTGCTTAATGTTGACACGCGTGCGATATCTGAGGGGCACTTCCGGACCATCCTACACCATGTGCATAATCGGCCACACGGAAGAAAGAAAAGTAGTCATAATAAAGAAAAGTATTCTTTGTTCTGTGATCGGCCATATCTATACTAGATTGCGTTGACTTAGACGTTTGATTGTGTCACAGCTCGAAGAAGTAGCAGACCTGGGCCTCAAGTCTGCTATTACAATAGTGTCAGAATGGTCTATCATTGATTTAATAATTGTTGATTTTGACAAGTTTGGTAATCTACTAATACAATGGCGTCATTATGACTTTCCAATGGTCAACCACTGACACTCCATTGAAAGAAGTGGTAATCTCGTACATACTGACAAATGAATATCTGACGTATGCGGTTATCTGCTAAATTTTTGACAGTTCCTTTGATCAGTGACCTACCATTAGAACGTCATTGTGCAGTCATTGCTTTTTAACCGACTTCAAAAAAAAGGAGGAGGTTATCAATTCGGTTGTTTTTTTTTTTTTTTTTTTTTTTTTTTTTTTTTTATGTGTGTTACCTCAGAACTCCGTCGTTTATGGACCGATTTGCAAAATTTTTTTTTCGTTTTATAGGATATGCTTCCAGATTGGTCCCATTTTTTTCAAAATCCAGTTCTGATGATGGAATCCATGAGGAATCGAGGGAACTCCTCAAAAATTATAGGCAACCCTATGGTAATTTTAGTACTTTCATCAAGAACTTAAGCATTTACAGTCAAAAAGTAACATTTGATGAAGTGGAACTGATGAAGAAGACCAGAAATGGTCAACGGAACTTCATACTCAAATAGATATCACAATGAAGATATAGTTAAGCGACTATGACAATACAAATAAATGAATGATTCTGAATAGTTACGTTGAAAATGGTATCATCGAAGTGATCTGATGATGATGATGGAGCCGGAAGGTAGGCACTGGAACTCCGTAATTAATCAATGTAACCTAGCCGTGTTTGGACTTATTAGAATTGTCATGGTTGGCACTTTGGCTATAAGGTACTATCGAACTGATCTGATGATGGAGCCGGAAGGTAGGCACAGGAACTCCGTAATTAATCAATGTATCCTAGCCGTGTTTGGGCTTATTAGAATTGTCGTGAGATGCTCTTTGGCTATAAGGTACTATCGAACTGATCTGATGATGGAGCCGGAAGGAGGAAGGTAGACACAGGAACTTTATAATAAAACAATGTAACCTAGCAGTATTTGGGTTAATTGGAATTGTCATGAGAAATAGGCACTCTGTTTATAAGTGTATCGCAACTAAAAAGTGTGAAATAAAAACTTTTTAGAAAAAAAAAATAACCGACTTCACTAAAAAAAACACTAAAAGGATCAAAATAACTTTAATTTCGGAAGTCGGTGTTAAATAAGAAACAAACAATACTGAGAAACACCGACTTCCGAAATTAAAGTTATTTTGATCCTTTTAGTGTTTTTTTTAGTGAAGTCGGTTATTTTTTTTTTCTAAAAAGTTTTTTAATAAGCTCAGTATTGTCATTCTACCACAAATCTATTACGAGACCATTGACCGATCAATGATCGATCATTATGAATTAGCAGATTACGAACTTTTAGCAAAATGACAATGGAATCGTGTTGGAATGACGAATTTATAAAAATAGTAGACTTGGGCCCCAGAGTATCTGATACTGATTTCAACTTAATACCTCCACGCATTCTTGAGAAAAAGGGTCTTGACAGACGGACAGAAAAGTGATCCTATAAGGGTTTTTTTTTCGGTGGGAAAATCATCTTATGGCATCCCTCGCTCTTGGGCGGAGCGAGAGATAGTGTCAGACTTTTACCGACTAAAAACCCACTCCAGTTCCTTCTTTGCCTCCGTCCCAGGGCCCCGGCTTTCACTTTCACACTACCCGTGGGCCGTGGCCCCAGTAGGCTCGACCCTGCTAGGCCCCTACGATTTGCTGACATCTCCCTGAGGCGCGCGTGGAACAGTACGCGCCATCGACGACTTGGGCTCCGTCCGGACGGTTACCGGACGGTCGGACGGCGAGCCACCCATTGTTCGCCGTCCGCAAGCCTGCGCCTACGGTGGCCGGATATCGGGATCGGAATCCCGGGGCGGTTGGGGCGTGAGGACCGTTGCCTCACGCGATCGGCCGCCTCCTTTGCTAACATTACTGCATCGCAGAAGGAATCCTATATGGGGGGTTCCGTTTTAACAGACCTGAGATATGAAAAGACACTTTTTCTAACATTGATCTTATATCTATTTCAGATTCCTTGTCGTGAAAAAGAAGCTGGACCCATTCTCCCTAGTTCGTGCCGTCGTCGAGAAAGGAGGTATCACGTCGAAGTACCAAGTATTTATACCGGAAACACTGGCCCGGAATAAAAGATTTTAAATTATTTTTACTCTGTAATAATTTAAGAATAAAAAAAATACATTTTAATAAATTCTTTATAAACACGTGTTTTTTTTTATTTCTTTACACTAGCAACCGCCTCATTTAGAAAAACAACATGTAGGTAATCTCAAAAGTAATGTACGACGATAGTCTGCACACTTATTGTAAAATGATAGAAACCGGGGATGATAATAAAACCGCCCGTGTTGAGTGTGGAAAAATCACTGATTTATTTTACTTAGTAACTATTACACTAAATGGTCGCGCGAGTGCAAACGCTGCAGTTGCATAACCTACTTAATTATAAGAATGTGCGGGTTCACCGTACAAGTAAATACTTAGATACTGAGGAGTGGCTAGAGGGGCGCCACGGCATCCTCACCTTCCGCATCACGCAGGTCCTCACCGGACATGGCAAGTTCGGGAGGTTCCTGTTTCGGATTCAGTCACCATTGTGCAGACCGCACGGAGGACACGGTTAAGCATAAGGTGGAGGTGTGCCCCGCTTGGGTGGAGCACCGCCGTATTACGCCGCGCCGAGGCGGTGGTAATCTCCCGCGCAGGACCCTGGTTCCGGCCATGGTCCGGAGCGAGAAGGAATGAGATGCCGTCGTCTCCTTTTGTGAAGCAGTAATGCTACTCAAACTTGCATTAGGTACAAAGTAGTGGTGCAACATACTCTGCTTCCGCTTCCGCTTCTGCAGAAGTTCCGCAAGCTTTTTCACTTCCGTTTCCACTTCTGCTTTCGCAAAATTTATAACAGAACTCTAAACGGAAGAATACAGCGAGGAGCGAGTGGACACAAACGTGTCGCAACGAATTTCTTTATTATTAAATTTTTTTGGTTCATTCTGCGCATCACCGCGCCTCGTGACGTGATTACGACGTAAACGTTGTTGTTTCTAACAAAATTGTGCTTTTTCTTCATAGTATTAACACTTCCGCTTCCGCATCCGCAAAGATTTACTTTTGACATTTGTTTCCGCTTCCGTTAAGACACTTCCGTTGCATCGCTAGTACAAAGTCCGTTCTAAATCACCCTTGGTATGAAACAGCTAAGTGAGTCGATTATATGTCTGACTGTCTATCTGACCTTCACATTCCAGTAACTGGATAACACAATACCTCTTGGTAAGGCAGGTGTCAGATTTCTGCCATAGCTTCTATAGTCAGTCAGAAATCTAGTCAAATATAGTCATTGACTGTCGGGTCCAGTCAATGACTCTGGGTCCAGTTGACCAAAGGTTTGACGAGCTCTCCGAGGTACGAAAGAGACTATATGTTATGACCAGAGGTCGGAATAGGTAGCGTATATTTACCAAAAGTTCGAGGAAGTAACATAGAGTTCATAATACTTCCTCTAAAACCCCGGAATCAAAAACATGACGATTAAATCCCGGAATTCATGGAATTTTTATTTTATTTTTTTATCACACAACGCCGTCTAGTCCCAAGCTAAGCAGAGCTTGTGTTATGAGTACTAGACAACTGATAAACGTACTTATATATTTCTAAATAGGTACATACATATTATAGATAAATTACACCAAGACACAGAACAAATGATCGTGCTCATCCCACAAACATTTGTCCTGGGCGGGAATCGAACCCACGACCTCCGGAATAGCAGTCAGGGTCACTAACCACTAGACCAACAGGCCAGTCATCAAGTAGGTAGGTACTGCGCTTTTAATAGATATAAGCCGGTGCATTAAAGAAAGGAATCTGAAATGGCGGCATGTGCTTGCGTTGACAGATAGTACAGACAGCATATAAAATTTCAAGTAAAGGTTTTTTTCAAATTAATAATAATAAAAACAAGACTGGGTCACATTAATTTCAAACTATAATGTTTAGGTAATTAACTAAAGGTAAACAATCTTAACATGTCTTTTATTTAAAAGTTGTCTATAATTTTTTTATCATTAAAGAATTTCAAGACAGCGTGGAAGCAAATCAAGACTAATTTTTTTTCTGCTTACGGTACGCGCGAGAGTGAGTATAGACGGCACTAGTGTGCGAGCGAGAGAACATGATAAGCGCCGCCATTTAAGATTCCTTTCTTTAATGAACCGGGTTATACATAACATAATCAGACTTTTTAACGTTCCCACTGCTGGGACTCAGGCCTCCTCTCTAGGAGAGAGAATGGGCCGTAATCCACCGAGGCCTTGTGCGGGTTGGTGAATGTCACATGTCTTCGATTTTTTGGTTCTAGGACATGCCGGTTTCTTCACGAAGGAAAACTCCTTCACCATTTTGAGAACAGTGGTGATGAAATAAATTACACAAAGTAATGCGCCTAGCTGGGTTTGAACCCGCAGTCTACAACTCGTAAGTCGGGGCCGTTACCACTCGGCCACCACTGCTTTGCTTTTAATATACCTACATTTGAACTAAATTATTGAAGAATCTTGATATGTTTAGAGTTGCGTACTAAAATTGTTAGATTAAAACAAAGCTCTTTAACAGTTTTGCTACGGATCTCTAAAAACATATTAAGTTTCTTCAACATATCCACACGGTGACGGATTAAGACTACTTGATAGCAATCTACGCCTGTGGGCCCCCTATCCGTATGTCAACTAGAATCGGTCTTTAAACCTTTACCGCCTACAAACATTAGTTTTTTGTAAAATAAGGTGATGAGGGAGCAGTGGTGGCCGAGTGGTAACGGCACCGACTTACGAGTTGTAGGTCGTGGGTTCATTCTTATATCTATGGTTCAAACCCAGCCAGGTGCATTACTTTGTGTAATTTATTTCATCACCACTCCTCTCAAAACGGTGAAGGATAACATCGTGAGGAAACCGGCATGTCCTAGAACAAAAAATTCGAAGACATGTGACATCCACCAACCCGCACTGGGCCAGCGTGGCGGATTACGGCCCAATCTCTCTCCTAGAGAGAAGGTCTGAGTCCCAAGCAGTGGGAACATTAAAAGGTTGATTATGCTTATGCTTATGCTAAGGTGATGAAATATAACGTACCTTAGAAGTGGAGAAGGTGCGACAACAAAAAAAAACAAAGCATAATTTATTTATGGGGTTAAAGTATGAAATTGCCGATTTGTACTGAAAAATTGAAATTAGTTTTTTTTTCATTAAACATTTTTATTTAATCAAAATAATTACCATTATTATTCATACATTGCTGCCATCTATTAGGAAGGTCATTTATGCCTTTGCGATAGAACTCTGGTGATCTAGATTCGACAAACTGTGTGAAAGCATTTTGTACTGCCTTCTGAGAAGACAACTCATCACAACGTTAATATTTCTCTCTTTGTCGATTGGGACCATGTTTTGTTTTTTTTTTATTTTGAGTATATATATTTAGTTCATTAAATTATGTATATATTATATTTACCTATATTGTGTTGTATCTATGATTTATTTGTATATCTTTTTTTATATTAACCTCTTTTTTTTTCTTTCTTTTGTCGCACCTACCACTATTCTTCCCTGCATCACCCAAAGGTTGACTGGTAGAAAATGCCTAAGGCATTAAGTCCGCCTCTGTACCTTTATGTAAAAAAATTCTCTGATCTCGAACATACGCTAGCTACTTCAAAAAAAAACATAGATGTTGTCATTTTAACGGAGAGTAATATATCAGAAAACAATAGTATTTTGTATCAATTAAGCGGGTACCGAATGTACACAGCTTTGCGAAGCTCTCGAAGGGGTGGTGGTATTATACTATATGTTAATAATAAACACAAATGTAGTATCACGGAAGTAAAAACAAAATTTTTTGAAAGTATTTTTTGTACAATCACTACCCAATCAAATTGTGTTGCGAACTTGTGTGCGATATACCGACCGCCTAGTTTTAATAAAATCTCATTTATTGAAGAACTCAATACTGTACTAAATATGTTCACTAAAACCACTGATTTATATTTATTAGGAGACATTAACATTGATTTGAAGACGAATGACCCTGTAAAGCATAAATATAATAATATGTTACATAGTCACGGGCTTTTGTGCTGGATCACCGAACACACCAGATAGCATTAAGTAATGGGAGGTTAAGTAAATCTTGTATCGATCACATTTACGCGCGGTCCCGCACACAAGACCTGTTTACGGCAACGCTCGGTACCACACTGGCTGATCACCGCGCTGTTATACTCGCCTGCACTGGTGTGCAAATACAGGTTGCTCCTAAATTTAAGACCGGCATTAATTATAAAATCTTTCACAAATGTCTCGAGGAAATTCAATGGGCAAAATGCCACGAGATTGAATGTCCTACAACCTTATATAATCACATACATACCCAGTTTAAATAGTGTTATAAAAAATCTGAATATAAAACTAAAGTAAAATGTAGCTTATTTCGTAGTAAAAATGAATGGGTAAACAATAAAACTACCAAAGCATGTGAACATAGGGACAAATTATTTCACAAATGGATAAAAGACTCTACGAATATAATACTAAAACATGAATATAATAAAGCGAGAAACTATGCAAACATAATAATTCATAAAACTAAAAATAATAAAATCAAATCTGAAATTTTTACCCGACTACGGAGGGTTATGATTTTGACAGGCTATGTATGTATGTGAGTTTGTTCATCTGTTCCCACATAGCTCCTAATCTACTTATCGGAACTCGACGTATGAGGTATCGTTGGAACCGTCTTAATTGTCCGCTGAACATAGGTTACGTGACGTGTCACAAAACTTGATATGGCGCCCTCTAGCGGACAAAAAGTAATGTGTAAAAAATAAAAATGGAGATAAATACGCCGTGTTTGGTATCATTTGAAAGGGCTTTACTTGTACATTTCCAAAATATTGTTCAAATTTAAAGTGACGCCCTCTAGCGGACAAGAAGTCATGTGTTAAAAAAAATGTTAAGATAAATACACCGTGTTTGATATCATTTGAAAGGGCTTCACTGGTACTTATCAAAATATATCATCAAAATTCAACGTGGCGCCCTCTGGTGGACAAAAATTAATTTACCATTATTAATTAGAAATTTCAAATTTAGCTTTTGCAAATGGTATAGAAGCACAGTGATTTAACACCAAAATAATTTAGAAAAGCCGTAGTCACACGTTATTAAAGTGTTTCGGTTGTTACCTATAACGTGTGACTGCGGCTTTTCTTTTTACCTTGTTTATTTCAACATCCTGGAAATCTTGTTTCATACTTTTAGTTTCGTCGTTTTTTTTGTCGTAGTCGGGTTTTAGTTTTTTTACTTTTTTTTATATCAAACAAAAGTAACATGAGAAAAATGTGGCAAATCCTAAATCAGATAACAGGAAGGATAAAAAAGTCTATTGATGATGCTATTCAAAGCACATTTGCTAAACCCAACACAACTTCGAAAGATATCGCTAATAATTTTGCACACGCGTTTGATAAAAGCGTTAAACTTATTATTCCTAATTGCTCACAAAAACTACTAAACAAATCAGAGTATAAAACTCCAGCCAATGTTACTATGCGCATAAAGCCTGCGAATCCGGCTAGTATAAAGAAAATAATTATGTCCTTGAACAATAATAAAGCCCCAGGTATCGATGGTATTAGAGCAATGGATTTAAAAAAGATGTGTCTTGCAATCACATCGGTGATTTCTAATTTAATTAACCTAAGCATAAAAACTAGCAAGTTCCCACAATTGCTAAAAACAGGGATTGTCCGACCAATACACAAGAAAGGAACAAAGACGGACTATAATAATTATCGACCAATTACTATATTGCCCACAATCGATAAAATTATTGAAAAATTCATTTGTAAACAAATACACGAATTCTATGAGAAAAATGAGATACTAACGCATAAGCAATATGGTTTTCAACCAAAAAAGAATACAACGCAGCTTCTGTCAAAGTTCACAGATAGTATCCATAAACACCTAGATGAAAAACGTCACGTATTAGTAGTATTTATTGACTACAGCAAGGCATTCGATACACTCAGACATGACAGGCTGATTGAGTTTCTCCATGACAGTGGCATTAGGGGCAAATTACTGGACTGGTGTAAGGACTACCTACACGAGAGAAAATATGTGGGGTAGAAATCAAAAGAATAAAAGCAATGTATAAGTTAGATTGTTTATTAACCCAAGCGGTATACTCAAATGTAAATATTAGCACTATAATATTATTACAACATAAGAACGAAATACATTAGTAATAATAATCATCAGTACTTAATAATCAAAACATAATCACATTTATTCAACATCATAATAACAATTCATAGCAATAGCAATATAACAATATAGCAATAAAAATATATTTAAACCAAAACATACCTGACTGTTCAAACTGTCTTGCTGAGTCCGAAGCCAAACAAAATCTGAGCGGAAAACGTCGTGGCTTTCGCTACGTCCCCGTCAGGGGGCGTGGCAGGCGGTGTCAGGGCTTCGCCCTCTGACCGCAGAGTCCAGCCGGGGCCCGTAACAACGGACCCGTCATTATGGTGCCTAACTAGGCTCGGCGGTAGTAGAGCAGATGGCTCTATGTATATATGCTTGTATGTGTGTACTGTAGGCACGTCACGACGCTGCTGCACACAGCGCCGACTCTTCACGACATACCGGCGGTCAGTCCCCGCCAGGTGAGACCCCTAGGGGAAGCCCGGCGGGAGACGACCAGCGACGGGTATGCCGACTTGTTACGGACCTACAGTAGGATATGTGACCCCCGTCTAACCCGCTTCCAGAGCGAGCCGGTTACGGTTCAGACCGCAGGGACGTTTTATGTATGTGTGTGAGCGGCATTGTATTGTGTTACATCGCTCAGTGCACGTGCACCGAATAGTTAGCTTGCGCTATCTACTCGGTGCGTGAGTCTAGCGCGTGTATAGTGGCGAATGTATGGTCGACTCGCGTCGTGCCTATATTAACTTAGCACACGACGTTTGTCGGGGTGCGAGTAAAATGTAGAGTCATGTTGTTTGAGTAGGCCGCGTGTAGACTGGTACGGCCTACTCAGGCGTCACTCCGGGGGGGGGGACTCGCTGCCCGCAATCAGGTCGCGGGGGAGTCGTCTCGCGTCAGGGGGGCGCGTATGCCAGGGCGCCAGGCGCTTGACGTGAGGCCAAGCTGAGGCGTCGGCACGCGCGAACATCCCCTTCGCGAGGCGGCGCACAAACTCATCCAGGCTCTCAATCCCGAGGTCGCGTTCAATAACGTTGTTCCTCACGTAGCGAGGGGCATCGACGACTCTACGCAACGCAAGATGTTGTTGCGCGCGGAGTCTATCTCGGCTCGACTCGCTAGTGAGGGCGAACCAAGCTGGAGCGGCGTACGTCAGCACTGGGCGAATATACGCTTTGTATATGCCCAGTTTGACGCGCGCCGGGAGGCGGGTGAGCGGCAAAGCGTCTTGCGCGCTCTTTAATAGTGCGGCCTGCTTGTCAGTGGCGGGGAGTGAGTAGTCAATAGACTTACTTATTAATCGCAAGGTACTTGGAAAAATACGTTAATATTTTTTAAAAATAAATAGAAAATGGATATTTCTCCCACACGGCCATTCTGACGAGCAGCCGGTATGGCTCGTGAATAACAATAATATAGTTTAATAATAACAGTAAATGGTATCATTTCTTAGATGATTAATAATTAAAATAAATTTAACAAAAATAATCACCATGAGATGGCCTCGGTAAAAGCCTATAACATTATTGCCTCGGTAAAAAGCCTTATGTAAGGCGCGGCATAAAATTATGTGACAACATTGCCTCGGTAAAAAGCCTTACTTGAAGGCGCGGCATAAATCACATTATAAATATTGCCTCGGTAAAAAGCCTTATGTAAGGCGCGGCATAAAATTATGTGACAACATTGCCTCGGTAAAAAGCCTTACTTGAAGGCGCGGCATAAATCACATTATAAATATTGCCTCGGTAAAAAGCCTTATATAAGGCGCGGCATAAATTAAATGGCCTCGGTAAATAATCCCTCAAGGATACGGCCAAATAGTATACTCATTACCAAGCACTCATCCAACGCCTGGCCAGAATGTAATGGCTGCGTACAAGGCAAAAAGTTACTAATTTTCCGAATCTAGTGATTCGGTCAGTTCACAGCCCATGTCTGGAGACACAAGTCTCAGATTTTCATGAGTAACATACAAATCATTTCCGGTACTATGAACTTTTACAGTATATCGTTCATTATCATGAACATTAGTAATAACGCATGGACCTTTATATTTACTATCGAGTTTCATAATAGTACGTGGATTTTGCTTTATCAAAACAATATCACCGATTTTAAACGGGATGATTTTTGCTTTGTTTTTATCAAATTGAAGCTTTTGCACCACTGCGCGTTCGTCTATGCGACGTTTCGCAATTTCTCGAGAAACATTAAGGTCCAAGCGTTCAATATCATTTACAAGGGCAGAAATGGCAGGAGGTGATCGATTGCAACCCATGAGAAGCTGAAAGGGAGTTTGTCCAGTAGTTTTATTAAATGTGCAATTGATTGCGAGCTGGACTTCCCCAACAGAATCCTTCCAGCTTCTTCGGGTGGTATTTTCGACTGCCGTGAAACAGTCAGTGAGGACCTTCATTAGCCTTTCAACCTGGCCATTTGCTCGGCTGACACCAGTTGCAATAAAATGTAATTCAATTGACCAGTTCTGGCAAGAAGTCCGTAATTCTTTTCCTGTGTAAGACGCCGCTTGATCACAAATTATTCTTTTGGGGGTCCCAAAAGTAAAGACAAGATCTTTTAGGCAGTTAACGGTAGCATTTGCAGTTAGGTTAGTCACAGGTTTTATCAGGCAATACTTTGAAAAAGCATCAATGAAAACTACGGCATATTGTTTTTTTGAGTTTATTGCCTGTTAGTTTGCCTGTGGTATCCATATGCACAGTATGAAAAGGTACAGGTACTTTATCAATGGGATGTAGAGTAACTTGACGAGACCCAGATTGACTCTTGTTTATTTTACAAGTGAGGCAATTCTCAACATATTTACGCACATTTTTAGACATATTTGGAAACCAAAACTGCTCGCGTATCTTTTCTAGGGTTTTTTCCCAGCCCAAGTGTTTAAGGGAGTCATGATACAACTGAATTAAATGCCATCTATAGGATTTTGGGACAAACAAAGACTTTTTTGTCTTGTTATCCTTTGTATTATAAATTCGATACAGTAAGTTATTTAGGATTTCATAACTGCTAGCTAAATTTTTATCTATTGTGGCATTTTTAATTGAATCTATCAAATTTTTGGTCTCTAAATCACTTTGTTGTTCGGTTTCTAACCAGTCATTGTAATTTAAAACATTACTTATGTTGAGAATTGCGGGGTTTCTACTAAGAAAATCCACGTGTGGTATGCGCTCACCTTTACGATACTCAATCTCAAAATCGAATGACTGCAAGTATGCCCACCATCGATGAACACGGGGTAAAAGTTCTTTCTTATTTCTAGACGCTTTCAAGGAATTACAATCCGTGACGAGCTTAAAACTTCTACCAAACAGATAGTGTCTAAAATGTTTTATGGTTTTAACCACTGCCAAAGTTTCAAGCTCGTACGAATGATACCGTTTTCAGTGTCAGTGGTGCGCATACTAAAGTACTCTACGACCCTAAGTTGAGCATCGTGTTCTTGAAAGAGGACAGCGCCAAAATCAGAGGAACTGGCGTCAGTATGAAGTTCAATAGATTTATTTGGATCAAACAAGGACAAAGTAGGCTCAGAAGAGAGATGTTTAATAACTGTTTCTCTTGCCTTATCATGATTTGACGTCCAGTTCCACTTAGTATCGGCCTTAGTTAAATCATATAGAGGACTCATCGTTTGAGAAAAGTTTGGGACAAATTTTCTAAAATATCCCGCCAGACCACAAAATTGGCGAACCTGTTTCACTGTCTGAGGGACAGGACTCTCTATAAGGGCTTGTACTTTCCCAGGACTAGGTCTAACTGTACCATTAGAAATAATTCGACCCAAATATTCAATTTCTGTTTTGAGAAATTTACATTTTTTAATATTTAAAGAAAAGCTGGCCCCTTTTCAAGAATCGAGAACTTTTCTTAAATTATCAAGTCCTTCATGCACAGAGTTGGAAAAAACGATTACATCATCAATATAAATCAATACGAATACATCTACATACATTTTTAGAGCTGTATTGATGGCCCTTTGGAAAACGGATGGTGCATTACACAATCCGAAGGGCATACGCAAAAACTCGTATTGCCCATCAGGTGTGACAAATGCAGTCTTTTCAGTGGAGCCGGGAGCTATAGGTATTTGGTGAAAACCCGCAGCCATGTCTAATACGGTGAAGAACTTGGCATTCACGAGTTTACCAATATGGTCATCAATGAGTGGAAGAGGGTAGTGATCTCTAATAGTGTTACTATTAAGTTCTCTGTAGTCGACACAGAGTCTGTCGCTACCATCTTTTTTTCGAACCAATAAAATAGGACTAGAGAAAGGGGAGCTACTGTCGCGAATAATTCCATTATCTTTTAAATCTTGTATAATCTTTTTAACATTCTCTCGCTCAATGGGTGCAAGGTGATATGGGCGTCTTTGAACGGTTTTATCTGGATTTTTTAATTTAATTGTTAGTTCTCCTGTATTTATTTGTGTTACGGAATTCCCCGATGTAAATAGGTCTTGATAAGATTTCAATATATCAAGTAAATGACCTCTAGGAGTTGACTCGACATCAGTATCAATACAGGATTCTAAATCAATTTTTTCAACAAAACTTATGTTGTAAGTAGTTTTAGAAATTGTGGTTTTAGAATTAGACAGTACTACTTGTATGCCAGGAATGTTAAAAAGATTCTCACCCAAAAGAATGTCATATTGGATATAGTGATCCGGCACCAGTACAAGCTCCAGCTCCAAATTCAGGTCATCAATACAAATCCGACTAGTTTTAATACGAGTAGAACAAAATGTATTTTCTCCAACTCCACGCAATATTGTAGTTTTGAAAGATATTTTGCCACTGGTGGAATCCCCAATACTTTCACGCATTAATGAGTACTCTGCACCACTGTCTATAAGACAGGTAAAGTCGCGACCATCGATTTTGCCAATCGTAGAACGGTTGTTAGCAACCATTAAAGAATTTACTGATCTTTCAGACTTCGGCTGAGAATTTAAACGTTTGAAGAAATTTTCAAACTTATGACCCGACTTTTTGCAAAAAGTACACTGTACGCGAGCTTTAGGGGTTACATCAGTTGGCACGGCCTTAGTTTGGTAATTTTGAGCAGGAGTCTTATCAGATTGATTTTTAGCAGTACTACCATTGGAAGTATCTGTATTCATACGAGTACGGCAAACCCTTTGCAAATGACCCACCTTATAGCACTTTTGACAATGCTTGAATTTGTAATTTCGCGAGTTATACTTGGTCTTTTTAGCAGGAACATTGTGATCAGCGGAATCATGGACTGGGTGTTTACGCTTATAGGAATTTAAGTTCTGTATCAATTGAGGCAACGTTTTAGGCGTCAGTCGTAACAAATCTGATCTAATACGAAAGTCCAACACACCTGATATCACGGCGTCCACCAAATGCAGCTCGGTCACCTTAACTCCTACAGCCTTTTTTGCCAGCTCCCATTTACGGGATGCATATTCAGCCAAACTGCTTGCTTTGTCCGTCGTATACTCCATGAAAGCAGTAAGGTCATCATAATATCGCGTTTCATCTGAAAATGTTTGAATGAGATTAGACTTGATTTCTTCCCAATTAGTCATGGTGGTATAGTTGCGACGTGCCCAATCGGCAGCACGCCCTTTCAAGTTTTTCCTAGCAAGGTTCAAAGTCTCCCGTTCGTTAAGCTGATATTCAGACTTCAAATCGTCAACATGTCGACACCAAATTTGAATGGTATCTGTGCGATCATCGGGATAAAAAGGGAGTAGATAAACATTATCTAAATTTCTTGCACGTGGTATTGGATGTAACACTTGTGCCGTTGAAGCAGTGCCTGTAGCCTGAAGAAATGTACTCATCATTTCTTTCATCATGGTTTTCATAAAATCAAGAGGAACTGAGTTACCGCCCTGTTTATCTGGTGCCGCATCCGTTGAGCACGAAGGTCTACTCTGATTCGAACTGGAGGCAGGTCGGATGTCCTTGTTCTCTTGCAGCCGCTGCCACCTGGCCCGCGTTCTAAGAATCGGAGACTGCAAGTCTTCGTTGGGAGTGACATCAGCGGAATCAGGAAAGTTGGCAGCACCGTTGTGCTCGTAGTTTGACATTGCACCTGAAACTTAGACAAAGTGGAAATGTGTCAGTATGTATGGGCACTTGATCCCACTTCTGATGTGGGGTAGAAATCAAAACGATAAAAGCAATGTATAAGTTAGATTGTTTATTAACCCAAGCGGTATACTCAAATGTAAATATTAGCACTATAATATTATTACAACATAAGAACGAAATACATTAGTAATAATAATCATCAGTACTTAATAATCAAAACATAATCACATTTATTCAACATCATAATAACAATTCATAGCAATAGCAATATAACAATATAGCAATAAAAATATATTTAAACCAAAACATACCTGACTGTTCAAACTGTCTTGCTGAGTCCGAAGCCAAACAAAATCTGAGCGGCAAACGTCGTGGCTTTCGCTACGTCCCCGTCAGGGGGCGTGGCAAGCGGTGTCAGGGCTTCGCCCTCTGACCGCAGAGTCCAGCCGGGGCCCGTAACAACAGACCCGTCGTCGTGGTGCCTAACTAGGCTCGGCGGTTGTAGAGCAGATGGCTCTATGTGTTTATGCTTGTATGTGTGTACTGTAGGCACGTCACGACGCTGCTGCACACAGCGCCGACTCTTCACGACATACCGGCGGTCAGTCCCCGCCAGGTGAGACCCCTAGGGGAAGCCCGGCGGGAGACGACCTGCGACGAGTATGCCGACTTGTTACGGACCTACAGTAGGATATGTGACCCCCGTCTAACCCGCTTCCAGAGCGAGCCGGTTACGGTTCAGACCGCAGGGACGTTTTATGTGTGTGTGTGAGCGGCATTGTATTGTGTTACATCGCTCAGTGCACGTGCACCGAATAGTTAGCTTGCGCTATCCATTCGGTGCGTGAGTCTAGCGCGTGTGTAGTGGCAAATGTGTGGTCGACTCGCGTCGTGCCTATATTAACTTAGCACACGACGTTTGTCGGGGTGCGAGTGAAATGTAGAGTCATGTTGTTTGAGTAGGCCGCGTGTAGACTGGTACGGCCTACTCAGGCGTCAGTCCGGGGGGGGGGGGGGGAATCGCTGCCCGCAATCAGGTCGCGGGGGAGTCGTCTCGCGTCAGGGGGGCGCGCATGCCAGGGCGCCAGGTGCTTGACGTGAGGCCAAGCTGAGGCGTCGGCACGCGCGAACATCCCCTTCGCGAGGCGGCGCACAAACTCATCCAGGCTCTCAATCCCGAGGTCGCGTTCAATGATGTCGTTCCTCACATAGCGAGGAGCGTCGACGACTCTACGCAACGCAAGATGTTGTTGCGCGCGGAGTCTTTCTCGGCTCGACTCACTAGTGAGGGCGAACCATGCTGGAGCGGCGTACGTCAGCACTGGGCGAATATACGCCTTGACGTGGTGGGAGGGGCGATGATCCTGTGATCAGTGCCTGCGTTTTACCCACGTTAACCGACAGTCGCCATTTGGCGAGCCATTCTGGGATCAGGTCGAGCGCGCGCTGCATCCTCACCGCCGCGTACTTCGCGTTCATAGAGGTGGTAATGTACGCGGCGTCGTCGGCATACAGCGCGAGCGTGGCGTCTTCCGTGGTAGGGATGTCGTCGGTGTAACGTGAGTAGCACGCCGGCGAAACGCAGCTGCCCTGCGGTACGCCCGCTCGGATGGGTCTGGGGGCGGAGAGCGCCCCGTCGACCACCACTCTGAAACACCTGTTAGACAGGAAAGCTTGGACCACTTTAACGATTCTACGGGGCGTGGGTGAGGTGGCGAGTTTGTAAACTAGCCCCTCGTGCCACACACGATCGAAAGCTTTTTCCATGTCGAGGAATACTGCCACTCCGTACTCCTTCTTGTTCATCGCTGATGACAGGAGGTGCAGTACCCTCGACAACTGGAGCGTCGTACTGTGCTCCGCCCGAAACCCGAATTGTTCCGGCCGCGGAGAGATGTGCGGGGTGAGGTGTCGCAGCAGGAGTTGCTCGAACACCTTAGAGATTGAGGGCAGCAATGTGATAGGCCGATAGCTTTCCGGCTTCAGTGGATTCTTCCCCGCCTTGGGCAGCATTATGACGCGCCCTTCCTTCCAGGATGTGGGGAAGACCCCCGTGCGCAGTATCCCCGTAAACAGGCGCGCCAGGGCCGCAACAGTACGGTACGGCAGGTGGCGCAGCGCTGTGTTGGTGATACCGTCAGCACCGGGGGCCTTACGAGGCTTCGTGCGCAAGATGGCGCGTCTAACTGCGCCAGGCGAGAAGAATATGGGGTCCTCTTCGGGGGCTATCGGCGACGCGAAGTAGTCTCTAAGGTGTTGCTCGACTGCTGCGACGTGGTCGTGTTCAGTAGTCGGGTTCGGGCTAAACTGACGCTCCAGGTGCTCTGCAAAGACTTCCGATCGGTCCTCAGCTACGTACCTGAGGGCCCCGTCGGCTGCTTGTAAGGGGCGCACCGGAGCTGGGGTGTTCGTGAGCTGGCGGCACAGTCTGTGTGTCGCCTGCCAGTCACAAGTAGCGGCGTCAATTTGTTCCTCCCAGCTCTCGGCGGACAGGGCCTCCAACTCGGCCTTTACCTTTCGCCGCAAGACGGTTGAGCTGCAGTTTGATGGTGGGGCAGCGCAGTTGCTGCCACTGCTTGCGTAGGCGCCTCTTCTGGGCGACCAAGCGCTGGATTCTGGGCGGTAGGGGCGGCTGTAGCCCTCTCCCCTGCGGCTGCGACTCTATCGTCGCTTCATCTAAGGCGCATTGTACGCAAGCAGTGACGTCGTTCGCTAGGGCGTCGACGTCCGCGGCGGTATCAATGGGTCGAGTTGGTGTTGTGGTCGCAAGCTTTTCAGCGAACAAAGTCCAGTCCGTTGTTCGACGTGGCGCTAGTGGCTTCAGTCGGGTCGGCATCCCCGAGAGGACGACGAGTACAGGATGGTGATCGGACTGTAGCTCGTCGTCAATGACCTGTTGCGTGATCTGGCAGCGTAGCCCAGCATGGACCACAATGTCCAGCACGTCGGGCATGTGTAGCGGGTTATCCGGGTAGTGTGTGGGCGTCTCAGGGCCGGACACTGTGTAGCCATGGGCCTCCGCGTCATCGAAGAGCCGTCTCCCCTCGTTGTTCATGTGCAGGGCGTTCCATGCAGGATGCTTGCAGTTCATGTCGCCGGCGAGGATTGCTGGCGACTCGCTGGTAGATAATGTGGCCCTCAGCTCACTTAGGTCTAGCTGAACTGAGGGCGGCTTGTAGCACGCGTAGATTCTTATGTCCTCGCCGGCAACGTGCAGTTGAACGCCCAGCACGTACAGTGAGTGTAGCGACGGCGAGGGGGCCTCCTGATGGACGACTCTTCTTTTCACCAGCACTGCCAGACCACGGTATCTGGTGTTATGAGCCGACCTTTCGTCCTTCCTGTAAACGAGGAAACCTGGGAACTTGGCCCTATCTTCAGGTCCCAGGTGCGTCTCGCTTATCAGCGCCACGTCTATGTCTTGTTCCCTCAGGAGGTGGCGGAGTGGGGCGACCTTGTCCCGAAGGCCGCGGGCATTCCAGTGGAGCACCCTTAACGGCCTAGCCATGGCACAAGGTGAGTAATTTGGCCAGACCGTCAAGGATGACCTGCTCCGGGCTCTGCCCCTGTCTGATGGCCTTAATTAAGTCCATCAGCAGTTGGATAGCGCAGGTCGTGATTTCGTTCATGGGGGCCCCCCTGGGGGCCCTGTTGGTGGTGGTGGTGGTGGTGGTGATGGATGTGGCGGCGCGTTTCGCTCGCGCGATGTCAGCGCCTGTCTGAGCGCCTTTCCTTTCCATCACGACCTGCGTCCCCCTCTGGGGGGGGGCAGATTTCGGGACGTCTGTCTCCTGTTGGGTCGCTGGGGGGTTGGGTTGGCCCTTCTTACCCCCACGGTTCCTCTTCCTCCGCCGGGAGGATGTGGCCCCTCCGCGTACGGTGGGCCCGTTTGCTGCCGCCATCAGCGACACGCCTTGGTCCCTCTCATGCTCCTGGACCTCTGCTGGTGGTTGAGGTTGCTGCCGACGTGTCGAGGATGAAGTGATGGCGACAGTCCCCGCACGCCTGTTCCGTAATTCCCGTTGGAAGACGGGGCATCTGACGTGGCACGCCGGATGCGGGCCACCGCAGTTTGCGCAGGTGGCCGGCTCCTCTCGCGGTCGCGGGCAGTCTCTCGCGGTGTGCCCCTCTCCACATCGAACGCAGGCGAGCGGGCGGTGGCATTGGTGCGACGAATGCCTGAATTTCTGGCACCTATGGCACTGTGCGGGCCCACGTTTGCCACGCCATGCCTCTATCCTGACACCACGCATATTCATAAATACGGTGGTGTCGTAAATACGACGCACGTCCTCCGTGCGCCGTAGCACAGCGTGGAACACGCAGCCGGGTTTTCCTTGGCGCCCTCTAATGTGGCGCACGTACTCCGGCTCGTATCCTAGTACGCGGAGCTCCTCCTGTATCTCCTGAGGGTCAGTGTCAGCTGGCAACCCCCGTATGGCGATCTTAAAGTTCTTCTCCGCAGGTAGGGAGTAGGCGAACCAACTCACGCCACTCTCCCTCTCCAGCGCCGTCAGGTACCGCTGGACCAGCCGGTATTCTTCCTCCGACTCCGGTGAGAAACGGACACTGGAGCCATAAGGGCGGGCATTGGGTGGGCGGCCCAGCTTGGCGGCTATCTCCCTAAAGTGGCTCGCCCAGTTTGGGAGTCTCTCCACTACCAACGGAGGGTAGCGCGGCTTCTTGGTTCTAGGGCCCTTTGCCGGTGCCGAGTTCGAATCGGCGGGGGCGGGCGGGGGGGTAGCACTTTCGACACTTTTGTTATTAGTAGGTAGGCCACTTACCTCACCAATCCTTTCCGTGTATTGAAGGGGCGAGCGCGTTCCACAGTAGCGCTTCGCTCCTTCCGGTGCCTCGTCCGAGCTCCTACGCCGTCGCTGGGGCCTGGTCACCATCTCCAGTTCCTCCATCGACGGGGTCGGGGACATGGGTGTGTCCGTGTCTGCCGTGTCTCTTCGCACCTCACTGCACACCGACGCGAGGGAAAGACTCGAACCCGCACGCGATGAGTTAGCCGAATAAACGGCGGGCGAGTCGTAAGCCGAAGCGCGGGGCGGCGCGGGCGAGACGGGAACGGGGGGCGACGCGGGCTGCACGGTCGCCGTGCGCAGTCTCGGGTCGCGAGAATTTGCGGCTCTACTCGTCAACGAGTTGCGAGGAGCCGGAGCGAGAGGGTGCGGCGGTTGTGACGCGCGATCCGTGGTGAATGAGGCGGTGGCCGTCATTCGCGAAGACGGTGGCGCCACGGGGCGCGTAGCGGGCGCTGATGGTACCGTTGTTGGCATGCTGGGGGCGATTGACGTCACAGGGGCCGTAACATGCGCGTATGTCGCCGTGCGAGTCGTCCCCTGCCTGTGATGGTGGGTGGGGTCGGGTGCCGGTGGTTGTGCAGCACACGCCGGTCTCTGAGAGCTCCCGACCGTCGGAGATTTTCTAGACTTTTGCAGTCTACCCTCTTTTTCTTCCGCGTGTAAGTTCTTTGTTCCTCGGGCAGCTGAAGGAACGTTTGCGGGAACAGGTCTTGGTTGGGCGTCGCGGACGTTCGGGAGAGACGACGTCCGGTTCAGCGCAGGTCTCTCTTCTTTGTTTCGGCCGGCGCCTCCACGATCCGAGGGACTGCGGGCGCCTGGCTTCATTTTCTCCATGGGCTTCATGTTTCAATCAATCAATTGTAGCCTCCGCGACCACTTCGGTGTCTGGACACCCGAGGAGAGCGCGAGGAAGCCTTCCCTTCGTGCTGTCGCCGGTACAAAACCAGGTTCTGCACCGTCGACAACACAAACGGTTGGCCCGATTTGAAATTCGGGTCCGTGCGGTAGTTCGCGGGTAGAAGAATAAGTCGCGCGCGACACGGAGCGCAGCGGGAACTAGTGGACGTATATGTTACTTCGCGAACTCGTAGCTACTGGCCGATCCGAGCCAAAGGAGCGGCAAAGCGTCTTGCGCGCTCTTTAATAGTGCGGCCTGCTTGTCAGTGGTGGGGAGTGAGCAGTCAATAGACTTACTTATTAATCGCAAGGTACTTGGAAAATACGTTAATATTTTTTAAAAATAAATAGAAAATGGATATTTCTCCCACAAATACATGGTCAAAGTTAATGACGCATTGAGTGACTCGGTTAGGGTGACGGAAGGCACGGCACAAGGCTCGGTCCTATCAAAACAGCCATGGTCAGCCTATGTAAATAGCCTCGTTAATGTGATAAATCAGTGTGAGATCTATCTTTATGCTGACGATACCTGCCTTGTGGCTGCTGGGAAGAGTGTTGAAGATGCTCAAGAGCAATTACAAAGCGATTTTGATAGACTTACCAAGTGGTCACATGACGCGGGCCTGGTACTAAATGCTGGGAAGACCAAACTTCTGTACATCAGTTCCAGCCAAAATAGAAGTCCTACCTTGCCTAGACTAATAGCCCACTCCCATGAGTGTATGCATTCCAATTGCTATAAAAAAGTCCCTAAACCTTGCAACTGTGACTCAATTGATCTCGTTGATAAGCAAATATATCTGGGTCTAACCATTGATAGCCGGCTCAGTTGGAAACAACATACTGATGGGGTTTGCGATAAATTAAGATGTAGCCTAGCCAAATTCTCTTTGATAAAATACAAAATACCATATAAAATATTATTAATGCTGTACAAATCTCTGGCCGAATCAATAATTTCTTATGGACTATCGAGCTATGGAAGAACATATAAGACCCACCTTGACAAAATATACACACTACAACTACGTATATTAAAAACGATTGTCCCGTATAATATTAAAATTAAATTCAAAAATGACTACCTTAAGCTGTTTGAATTCTGTAAAACTATACCCATCCAGGAAAAAGTTAAATTTACACTCCTGAATGAAGAATTCTTTAATGAAAATTATAGGACATCAAAACCCGTAAGCATTAACCAAATAAATACTCGTAGTGTCATCAACGCAAGGCTTTTACTTCCTAAGTACAGCAACCTACATGGCAAGAGAAGACTGAAATATATGATACCCTACCTTATAAATAGTTTACCGACAACATTAATAGATAAAATTACACATAAAAACATAAAATGCAAATTAAAACAACACTTCTTACATTTGAATACCTAACTAAATAATAACAATAAAAAAAAATATGCATCTGTGCCCATAAATCAATTATGCGATGAGGGATGCTCACAGATATGCGTCTTAAAATAAAAGAACAACCTGTATCAGTCTCAATACATTCCTTAAATTTTTTGTAAATAGATAAGCGGTTAGCTCGGCCACTGGTGCGATGTTACGTACGGTCAATTTTGCGTCTTATCTACTTATACCCTCTATTTTGTGTTTTAGTTGGCAAAATCTTGTGTCGATGATTATGATGCACGGTAAAACTCTAATGAGTTTATGATTTGCATCATCTGTATTGTACCTATTACTTGTATAAATTTTGAAACAAATAAATGAAAAAAAAAAATGTGCATGAAGTATTAAATAAATAAATAAATAACTTTTTATCAAGTAGAAAATTGTCCAAATCACGAAAAAAATGGTAGTCCGTTGAAGCAAGGTCTTGCGAATACGGAGGGTGACAAACGGTTTCTAATTGCAGTTCCTGTAGAGTTAAAAAACTTTTTACAAAAAAAATACAACCGACTTCAAAGTAAAAAAAAACACTGAAAAGTGCAAAATAACTTTAATTTTGGAAGTCGGTGTTTCTATAATAGTTTTGTCTCTTCGTTATTTAACACCGACTTCCGAAATTAAAGTTATTTTGCACTTTTCAGTGTTTTTTTTTACTTTGAAGTCGGTTGTATTTTTTTTGTAAAAAGTTTTTATTTTACACTTTTTAGTTATGGTACCACCACTAAAAAGTACCCCTCAGCCAAACTTAAATATCCTATAGCCAGAGTGCATCTCATGACAATTCTAATAATCCCAAACACGGTTAGATTACATTAATTTATTACAGAGTTCCGGTGCCTAACTTCAGGCTTCATCATCAGATCAGATCGATATATTCCCCCTCTACTTTCAGTCAGTCATCGACTACACGTATAAACAAAGCAATTTTACTTATTACGACGGTTCGGCTGTGATTCTATGAGGAGTTCTGTTCCATATCTTCGAATTTCATGATCAGATCATAACAATATTTCTATGGGACCAATTCGGAAGCATAACCTTTCAATCAAAAAAAAAATTTTCAAAATCGGTCCACAATTGACCGAGAAATCGGTGAACATACATAAAAAAAAAAAAAACATACATTCAACCGAACATATAACCTCCTCCTTTTTGAAGTCGGTTAAAAATGGTTTCTCTTGCTGTATGAGGTCTTGCGTTATCATGGAGCAATAATGGTGAAGATTGATTCATGAGTCGAGGCTGTTTCACTGCTAGTTTTGCTATCATTGTTCGGTGTTCGGCACAGTAGATATCTGCCGTTATTGCTTGACGAGATCGGAGAAAGCTATATTGAATAACACCATGCTGAGACCACCAAACAGTTACCATTACCTTTTTATTGATAAGCTTTGCTTTAGGACACTGTTGCGGCGTTTGACCTGGGGTCAGCCATTGCATTTTTCGCTTACGATTATCGTAAAAAATCCACTTTTCATCACATGTCACAATTTGATCCAATATTCCTTCATTTCTGTATCGATTCAACAAGGCAACACAAGTTTCAACACTCGTTTCTTTCTGCAGATCAGTCAAATCATGATGCACCCATTTTTCATATTTTTTTATTGTTACGTTATTGTTAACGTTAAACCATGCCGCAAATTCCTGGGTAGTTTGGCTCGGATCAGCTTCCACCATCTCTTTCAATTAATTGTTATTCACCTGTGTGGGCGGTCTTCCACGTGGTTCGTTCTTCAAATCAAAGTTTCCATCACGAAAGCGTTTAAACCAAAATCGCACGGTGCGTTCATTAACAGTCCCGTCTTCAAACGCAACATTGATATTGCGAGCTGTTTCTGCCGCGTTAGTTCTGCGTCGGAACTCGTATTCAAAAATCACTCGAATTTTCGAAGTATCCATCTTTCTTGTCTAAGCTGAATAAAAAACAACTGAAAGTCGATAATTGAATGTTGGACATTTTTAACCGACTTCCAAAAAAGGAGGAGCTTATCAATTCGGTTGAATTTTTTTTTTGTTTGTTACCTCAGAACTCCATTGTTTATGGACCGATTGGCAATTTTTTTTTCTCTTAAAGAAAGAAACTTCCAGACTGGTCCCATTTTTTTCAAAATCCAGTTTTCATGATGAATCCATGAGGGATCGAGGGAACTCCTCAAATATACAACCATATAGTTATTTTGGTATTTTTATCGAGGACTTAAGCATTTACAGTAAAAAAGTAACAAGAGACAGATTTGATGAAGTGGAACTTCAACTGATGAAAAAGACCAGAAATGGCCAACGGAACTTCATACTCACATAGATATCACAATGAAGATAGTTAAGCGACTATGACAATACATATAAATAAATGGTTCTGAATAGTTATGTTGAAAATGGTATCATCGAAGTGAACTAATGATGATGATGGAGCCGGAAGGTAGGCACTGGAACTCCGTAATTAATTAATGTAGTCTCGCCGTGTTTGGGCTTATTGGAATTGTCATGAGATGCACTTTGGCTATAAGGTACTATCGAACTGATCTGATGATGGAGCCGGAAGTTAGGCACAGGAACTCTGTAATTAATCAATGTACCCTCGCCGTGTTTGGGCTTATTGGAATTGTCATGAGATGCACTTTGGCTGTAAGGTACTATCGAACTGATCTGATGATGGAGCCGTAAGGTAGACACAGGAACTTCATAATAAAACAGTGTAACCTAGCAGTGTTTGGGTTAATTGGAATTTTCATGAGAATAGGCACTCTGGTTATAAATGTATCGCAACTAAAAAGTGTTAAATAATTTCAGAAGTCGGTGTTAAATAAGAAACAAAAAATACCGAGAAACACCGACTTCGAAATTAAAGTTATTTTGATCCTTTTATTGTTTTTTTTAGTGAAGTCGGTTTTTTTTGTAGTTTTTTTTAAAAGAAGAACTTCATAGGTACCTACTATGTGAAAAAAGTTTCACTAAAAAATCTCAAACCATGAAGGTTTCATACTTTGACGGCGATTTCATACTTTGACCCCTATTATTACGTATGCATAGAAGCCGGCCGGCACAATTACTCAAAAAAACAAAACATTTGATTGACACAGATTTGCGGGGGCGCCAGGCGGGGGGACCGCGGGGTAGGGGTGGTTTGTGATTCAAAGATTCAAAAGCATTTATTTCAAATAAACCATTTACAGGCACTTTTGAAATGTCAAGAAGTCAGTCAGTCAGAAAAAAATGATGCTAGTTGCACATTCCAAAGCGTAGATCTCTATGGAGAAGAATGTGCAAGAAACTCCATGGACACTCTTTTCAATCATGTTTTGCAATTACAAATATCTCTGTTACATGTTTCTTGTCGCTATCATGTGAGAACAATGTCAATAATGTAAAAATAAAACTAAATATAGATATTAAAATAGTAACTGGCAGCTAAGAGATGACCAGTCTCAACTGACAGCGCCCGTTCACGGACCTGACGCGAATATTAGCACCACTCAGCTCAACCATTTTGAAGGGAACCGAATGATCCAACACACGGGCCACCATCACTGAGACATTTGAGTGAGCATGACAAACTCTCAACTGCCATGCTCATTTATGTCAAACAAATCCAATAGTAACCTAAAAACCATAAAATAGCTCCATGGTACTCACATTTACAAAGTTTGAAAAAAATGCTTCTACATTATACAATACTAAATACAATAATAATTAACTACAATAATACTTTACAAATTTAACAAATTCAAAAAAAAAAAAACATTAAGAATAGTAATAATAGTTTCAAAACTAATCAATTTGTACCCCCGGTGGTAGTGGAGCTGGACCAGCATTGAGCCAAGCATTTTTATCTTGAATATAATCCTCCAACTTATACTATGCTTGCCTGCATAGTGTGCGTTCATTGAGTTCTTATATTTGGGGAGGTATTTTTAACCGACTTCAAAAAGGAGGAGGTTATATGTTCGGTTGAATGTATGTTTTTTTTTTTTTTATGTATGTTCACCGATTTCTCGGTCAACTGTGGACCGAATTTGAAAATTTTTTTTTGATTAGTAGGTTATACTTCCGAGTTGGTCCCATAGAAATATTGTTATGATCTGATCATGAACTTCGAAGATATTGAACAGAACTCCTCATAGGATCACAGCAGAAACATCGTAACAAGTAAAATTTCTTTGTTTATACGTGTAGTCGATGACTGACTGAAAGTAGAAGGGGAATATATCGAACTGATCTGATGATGAAGCCTAAAGTTAGGCACCGGAACTCTGTAATAAATTAATGTAATCTAACCGTGTTTGGGATTATTAGAATTGTCATGAGATGCACTCTGGCTATAAGGTACTTAAGTTTGGCTGAGGGGTACTTTTTAGTGGTGGTACCATAACTAAAAAGTGTAAAATAAAAAACTTTTTACAAAAAAAAATACAACCGACTTCAAAGTAAAATAAAACACTGAAAAGTGCGAAATAACTTTAATTTCGGAAGTCGGTGTTTCTATAATAGTTTTGTCTCTTCGTTATTTAACACCGACTTCCGAAATTAAAGTTATTTCGCACTTTTCAGTGTTTTATTTTACTTTGAAGTCGGTTGTATTTTTTTTTGTAAAAAGTTTTTTATTTTACACTTTTTAGTTATGGTACCACCACTAAAAAGTACCCCTCAGCCAAACTTAAGTACCTTATAGCCAGAGTGCATCTCATGACAATTCTAATAATCCCAAACACGGTTAGATTACATTAATTTATTACAGAGTTCCGGTGCCTAACTTTAGGCTTCATCATCAGATCAGTTCGATATATTCCCCTTCTACTTTCAGTCAGTCATCGACTACACGTATAAACAAAGAAATTTTACTTGTTACGATGTTTCTGCTGTGATCCTATGAGGAGTTCTGTTCAATATCTTCGAAGTTCATGATCAGATCATAACAATATTTCTATGGGACCAACTCGGAAGTATAACCTACTAATCAAAAAAAAATTTTCAAATTCGGTCCACAGTTGACCGAGAAATCGGTGAACATACATAAAAAAAAAAAAACATACATTCAACCGAACATATAACCTCCTCCTTTTTGAAGTCGGTTAAAAATACCTCCCCAAATATAAGAACTCAATGAACGCACACTATGCAGGCAAGCATAGTATAAGTTGGAGGATTATATTCAAGATAAAAATGCTTGGCTCAATGCTGGTCCAGCTCCACTACCACCGGGGGTACAAATTGATTAGTTTTGAAACTATTATTACTATTCTTAATGTTTTTTTTTTTTAAATTTGTTAAATTTGTAAAGTATTATTGTAGTTAATTATTATTGTATTTAGTATTGTATAATGTAGAAGCATTTTTTTCAAACTTTGTAAATGTGAGTACCATGGAGCTATTTTATGGTTTTTAGGTTACTATTGGATTTGTTTGACATAAATGAGCATGGCAGTTGAGAGTTTGTCATGCTCACTCAAATGTCTCAGTGATGGTGGCCCGTGTGTTGGATCATTCGGTTCCCTTCAAAATGGTTGAGCTGAGTGGTGCTAATATTCGCGTCAGGTCCGTGAACGGGCGCTGTCAGTTGAGACTGGTCATCTCTTAGCTGCCAGTTACTATTTTAATATCTATATTTAGTTTTATTTTTACATTATTGACATTGTTCTCACATGATAGCGACAAGAAACATGTAACAGAGATATTTGTAATTGCAAAACATGATTGAAAAGAGTGTCCATGGAGTTTCTTGCACATTCTTCTCCATAGAGATCTACGCTTTGGAATGTGCAACTAGCATCATTTTTTTCTGACTGACTGACTTCTTGACATTTCAAAAGTCCCTGTAAATGGTTTATTTGAAATAAATGCTTTTGAATCTTTGAATCACAAACCACCCCTACCCCGCGGTCCCCCCGCCTGGCGCCCCCGCAAATCTGTGTCAATCAAATGTTTTGTTTTTTTGAGTAATTGTGCCGGCCGGCTTCTATGCATACGTAATAATAGGGGTCAAAGTATGAAATCGCCGTCAAAGTATGAAACCTTCATGGTTTGAGATTTTTTAGTGAAACTTTTTTCACATAGTAGGTACCTATGAAGTTCTTCTTTTAAAAAAAACTACAAAAAAAACCGACTTCACTAAAAAAAACAATAAAAGGATCAAAATAACTTTAATTTCGAAGTCGGTGTTTCTCGGTATTTTTTGTTTCTTATTTAACACCGACTTCTGAAATTATTTAACACTTTTTAGTTGCGATACATTTATAACCAGAGTGCCTATTCTCATGAAAATTCCAATTAACCCAAACACTGCTAGGTTACACTGTTTTATTATGAAGTTCCTGTGTCTACCTTACGGCTCCATCATCAGATCAGTTCGATAGTACCTTACAGCCAAAGTGCATCTCATGACAATTCCAATAAGCCCAAACACGGCGAGGGTACATTGATTAATTACAGAGTTCCTGTGCCTAACTTCCGGCTCCATCATCAGATCAGTTCGATAGTACCTTATAGCCAAAGTGCATCTCATGACAATTCCAATAAGCCCAAACACGGCGAGACTACATTAATTAATTACGGAGTTCCAGTGCCTACCTTCCGGCTCCATCATCATCATTAGTTCACTTCGATGATACCATTTTCAACATAACTATTCAGAACCATTTATTTATATGTATTGTCATAGTCGCTTAACTATCTTCATTGTGATATCTATGTGAGTATGAAGTTCCGTTGGCCATTTCTGGTCTTTTTCATCAGTTGAAGTTCCACTTCATCAAATCTGTCTCTTGTTACTTTTTTACTGTAAATGCTTAAGTCCTCGATAAAAATACCAAAATAACTATATGGTTGTATATTTGAGGAGTTCCCTCGATCCCTCATGGATTCATCATGAAAACTGGATTTTGAAAAAAATGGGACCAGTCTGGAAGTTTCTTTCTTTAAGAGAAAAAAAATTGCCAATCGGTCCATAAACAATGGAGTTCTGAGGTAACAAACAAAAAAAAAATTCAACCGAATTGATAAGCTCCTCCTTTTTTGGAAGTCGGTTAAAAATGTCCAACATTCAATTATCGACTTTCAGTTGTTTTTTATTCAGCTTAGACAAGAAAGATGGATACTTCGAAAATTCGAGTGATTTTTGAATACGAGTTCCGACGCAGAACTAACGCGGCAGAAACAGCTCGCAATATCAATGTTGCGTTTGAAGACGGGACTGTTAATGAACGCACCGTGCGATTTTGGTTTAAACGCTTTCGTGATGGAAACTTTGATTTGAAGAACGAACCACGTGGAAGACCGCCCACACAGGTGAATAACAATTAATTGAAAGAGATGGTGGAAGCTGATCCGAGCCAAACTACCCAGGAATTTGCGGCATGGTTTAACGTTAACAATAACGTAACAATAAAAAAATATGAAAAATGGGTGCATCATGATTTGACTGATCTGCAGAAAGAAACGAGTGTTGAAACTTGTGTTGCCTTGTTGAATCGATACAGAAATGAAGGAATATTGGATCAAATTGTGACATGTGATGAAAAGTGGATTTTTTACGATAATCGTAAGCGAAAAATGCAATGGCTGACCCCAGGTCAAACGCCGCAACAGTGTCCTAAAGCAAAGCTTATCAATAAAAAGGTAATGGTAACTGTTTGGTGGTCTCAGCATGGTGTTATTCAATATAGCTTTCTCCGATCTCGTCAAGCAATAACGGCAGATATCTACTGTGCCGAACACCGAACAATGATAGCAAAACTAGCAGTGAAACAGCCTCGACTCATGAATCAATCTTCACCATTATTGCTCCATGATAACGCAAGACCTCATACAGCAAGAGAAACCATTTTTAACCGACTTCAAAAAGGAGGAGGTTATATGTTCGGTTGAATGTATGTTTTTTTTTTTTTTATGTATGTTCACCGATTTCTCGGTCAATTGTGGACCGATTTTGAAAATTTTTTTTTTGATTGAAAGGTTATGCTTCCGAATTGGTCCCATAGAAATATTGTTATGATCTGATCATGAAATTCGAAGATATGGAACAGAACTCCTCATAGAATCACAGCCGAACCGTCGTAATAAGTAAAATTGCTTTGTTTATACGTGTAGTCGATGACTGACTGAAAGTAGAGGGGGAATATATCGATCTGATCTGATGATGAAGCCTGAAGTTAGGCACCGGAACTCTGTAATAAATTAATGTAATCTAACCGTGTTTGGGATTATTAGAATTGTCATGAGATGCACTCTGGCTATAGGATATTTAAGTTTGGCTGAGGGGTACTTTTTAGTGGTGGTACCATAACTAAAAAGTGTAAAATAAAAACTTTTTACAAAAAAAATACAACCGACTTCAAAGTAAAAAAAAACACTGAAAAGTGCAAAATAACTTTAATTTCGGAAGTCGGTGTTAAATAACGAAGAGACAAAACTATTATAGAAACACCGACTTCCAAAATTAAAGTTATTTTGCACTTTTCAGTGTTTTTTTTTACTTTGAAGTCGGTTGTATTTTTTTTGTAAAAAGTTTTTTAACTCTACAGGAACTGCAATTAGAAACCGTTTGTCACCCTCCGTATTCGCAAGACCTTGCTTCAACGGACTACCATTTTTTTCGTGATTTGGACAATTTTCTACTTGATAAAAAGTTATTTATTTAATACTTCATGCACATTTTTTTTTTCATTTATTTGTTTCAAAATTTATACAAGTAATAGGTACAATACAGATGATGCAAATCATAAACTCATTAGAGTTTTACCGTGCATCATAATCATCGACACAAGATTTTGCCAACTAAAACACAAAATAGAGGGTATAAGTAGATAAGACGCAAAATTGACCGTACGTAACATCGCACCAGTGGCCGAGCTAACCGCTTATCTATTTACAAAAAATTTAAGGAATGTATTGAGACTGATACAGGTTGTTCTTTTATTTTAAGACGCATATCTGTGAGCATCCCTCATCGCATAATTGATTTATGGGCACAGATGCATATTTTTTTTTATTGTTATTATTTAGTTAGGTATTCAAATGTAAGAAGTGTTGTTTTAATTTGCATTTTATGTTTTTATGTGTAATTTTATCTATTAATGTTGTCGGTAAACTATTTATAAGGTAGGGTATCATATATTTCAGTCTTCTCTTGCCATGTAGGTTGCTGTACTTAGGAAGTAAAAGCCTTGCGTTGATGACACTACGAGTATTTATTTGGTTAATGCTTACGGGTTTTGATGTCCTATAATTTTCATTAAAGAATTCTTCATTCAGGAGTGTAAATTTAACTTTTTCCTGGATGGGTATAGTTTTACAGAATTCAAACAGCTTAAGGTAGTCATTTTTGAATTATTATTAATAATTTATTAATATTATGATAAATAACGCCCTTTGAGCGAAAGGGAATCCGGTTCCTATTCCGGAACCCGGCAGCGGAACCGTTTCAATAATCGTTCCCTCGTTTTTACAGCGAGTGTTCGACGGGGTAACCCAAAGTGGCCTGAAGACGCCGCCGAGAGGTCCGGGAAGAGTTTTCTTTTCTGCCTGAGCGTTCGAGTTCCATGGAATCCTATAGAAGGGAGATATGGTTCGGAACGCGAAGAGCACCGCATTTGCGGCGGTGTCCGGATACTCTCTGCGGACCTTGAAAATTCAGGTGAGGGATGTACGTGGAGATGTCGCGCCGGTTCGTACCCATATCCGCAGCAGGTCTCCAAGGTGAAGAGCCTCTAGTCGATAGAATAATGTAGGTAAGGGAAGTCGGCAAATTGGATCCGTAACTTCGGAATAAGGATTGGCTCTGAGGACCGGGGCGTGTCGGGTTTGGACGGGAAGCGGATGCGGCCGGTGCCGGGCCTGGTCGATGCTCTAGCGTCTCTCGGGGCGCGAGGGCGGAATCCGGACCCGCGTTCCGGCCTTCCGCGGATCTTCCTAGCCGTAAGGCCGTGTCGGTTTCGTCTCGTGCGCGATCGGCGCGGTTCTGTACGACCGCCGTTCAACGGTCAGCTCAGAACTGGCACGGACAAGGGGAATCCGACTGTCTAATTAAAACAAAGCATTGCGATGGCCCTCGCGGGTGTTGACGCAATGTGATTTCTGCCCAGTGCTCTGAATGTCAACGTGAAGAAATTCAAGCAAGCGCGGGTAAACGGCGGGAGTAACTATGACTCTCTTAAAACGTTAATGCTCCCGTGAGAGGTCTGGTTTCTCTCGTATGTGCGCATGTACCCAGTGGCTGCAGCAAACAGCTGCTGGGAGGAATACAGTTCACATACGACAAGGTCGTAGTGATGTGTCGCGACCAGCTGGCACTGCTATGATCAACTCCTACCCTTGGCCTGCTCGTGGCGCCGCTGCTTCGCAAACAAGGGGGGGGGGGGCAGCCATGGTAAGGTGCAGACGGGTTTGCGTTGGACCGTCCGACCAGAAGCGTCTCATATTGGTGCCCTTGTTTTGATCGATCGCTCCGGCGTGAGATCTGAGGCGTACCGCGCATACACCAACCCCGTCTTGACCCTTAGGCCCTAAGGGTCCAGGGGATTGGTAGGCCTGGAGACTCTGGTTTTATTAACTTAACCGGGGTGCGCGGGAGTACTGATGTGTTCGGTACTAAATCCAGGCCAGGCTCAGGGCTTGTCCCTGAGTGGTCCCGATGGGGGTCTTCGGACCCCAAATCTAGCAGCTCGCTCCGGCTGGGACACACGAGAGCTGTGGGTGAATCTTGTGGTGGGGCTAGCACCCCCACTGCATTGGATTTTAAGGGCCGCTTTCGATAATTTCTGTACCAATGGTCGAGCCTCCGACCTCCCACAGGAGTCGGAGGTGCCGACCCTTAAACCCACTAGTCCGGGCGCTCGAACTCCGTCTCCGTCGGGACGGGGGGAAGGTGGTTGGACTTGTCCGGAATGTGGTAGGTCATTCCGTTCCAATATAGGGTTGGGCCAGCATGTACGGTTGGCCCACCCTACTACGGCTAACGCCGCAGCCGCCCCACCGCAGGTGAAGCGGAGATGGCACGATGAGGAGGTGGAGCTTCTGGCTCAGACGGAGGCGCGTCTGGTTAGAGCTGGAGGCAGTGCAAGCACGATAAATCAACTTTTGATGGTGGAGTTGCCCAACCTTGGGAGAAGCCTGGACGCAGTTAAGGGTTATAGGAGGAAGGAGACGTACAAGAGCCGGGTACGAGCGTGCCTGGCTGAGATGGAAAGGTCTTCTTCCCCAAGTGCGCCAGAGGTAGAGGTGGTGTTGAGTGGGGACACACCAGTAACAGTGGAAGTTTGCGCTGCCGAAAGTTCGACACCGGAGCGGCCTGTCGTCGAGGTTGAGGCTCCCTCTGAAGACGTGTCGGTCCCCGTAAATTTGCAGAGCCCGATCCGGTCCGAGGCGCCAGACCACGCCAAGATTGTGGAGGATCTCCTTGCGGAGGCCGAAGCGAGACTGGCGCGGGGTGCACGTGGCACGGGAAGGCGGGGGCGGCCTGTGCGTAAAGGCCAGATTCGTACCGATAACGTACCGCCAGCAAAGTTGTCGGCTAGAAAGCGGCGCCGAATGGAGTACGCGAGAGTGCAGCAGCTGTATAAGACCTGCAGGTCTCGATGTGCTGCCGAGATAATTGATGGCCAAACTCGTGGTGTCAAGCATAGTCTGTCGGAGCTGGAAGCCTATTGGCGACCAGTAATGGAGGCCGTGTCTGATGCCCCGGGGCTCACACCGGATGCTCTGGGTGCGCTTCAGCGCCAGGAGCAGTACGGGGGCAGGCGCGATTACTCGCAGCTGTGGCAGCCTTTTACCTCGGAAGAGGTTAAGGCCTGCCGCATAGATAGCAGGTCGGCTCCGGGTCCTGACGGAATTCTCCCAGGGGCCTGGAATACGGTGTCCGCTGTAGCTCAGGCGGAAATATTCAGCGCATGGATGAGAAATGGGGAGGTCCCTGAAAAACTTCGTGGCTGCCGGACGGTCTTCGTACCTAAGACAGAGAATCCTGCTGGGCCTGGGGAGTACCGGCCGATTTCAATCGCGTCGGTGCCCCTTAGGCACATGCACTCTGTCTTGGCGAGAAGGCTTGAGGCATGCTGCCCTCCCGATGCACGACAGCGTGGATTTATCTGCGCCGACGGCACACTCGAGAACTCGGCTGTGCTGGACGCTGTGCTGGGAGACTGTAGGAAGAAGTTGCGTGAATGCCATGTTGCGGTGCTGGATTTTGCCAAGGCGTTCGATACGGTGTCGCATGCGGCACTTATTGATCTGCTGAGGAAAAGAGGCCTGCCTGAGGGGTTCTGTGACTACGTTGCGAGGCTGTATGCCACTTCCGAGACTGTCTTGGTTGTGAATGGAGCCCGTAGCGGTCCTGCAAGAGTTGGTCAGGGGGTTCGCCAGGGTGACCCGTTGTCGCCCGTGTTGTTCAACGTGGCGATGGATGCGATATTAGCGGCTCTACCGAGGGGAGTCGGTTATGGGTTGGAGGGCGAGACTGTCTCGGCTCTAGCTTATGCTGATGACCTAGTCCTGCTTGCAGGTTCAAAGGTGGGCATGCAATCCTCCATCGACAGTGTGTGGCGCACGGGGCAGATGATGGGACTTTTCGTCAGCCATGCGAAAAGCGCTGTGCTTTCGATGGTGCCGGATGGGAAGCGTAAGAAGATGCACTACCTGACCGACCGCGCCTTTAAGGTGGGGTCGCGATGGTTGAGGCAGGTTTCAAACGTGGAACGATGGCGCTATCTTGGCGTTGACTTCAAGGCATCTGGATGCGTGACGTTAGAGCACGACCTCAAAGTAGCCTTAGAGAACATCTCTAAGGCTCCCCTTAAGCCGCAGCAGCGAATCGAACTAGCAAGGGTTCACCTGATCCCGAGATTCCTGCACGGTCTGGTGCTCGGAAATATCACGGATGACAGGTTGAGGTTGCTCGACGTCCAGATCCGGAGGGCGGTGCGGAAATGGCTGCGGTTACCAGGGGACGTGCCGATCGGGTACTTCCACGCAGCAACCACGGACGGCGGCTTGGCGATCCCATCGTTTAGGAGCTGGGTGCCGGATCTCATACATAAGAGGTTCGGTCGCTTGGATTCTTCACGATGGCCAGTGGCCAATGCTGCCGCCAGATCCGATAGGATCCGAAGGAAGCTGCAGTGGGCCGAGAGGCAGCTCCGGCATCTCACCGCTGAAGATCCCAAGTCTGGGGAGCGGACGACCGCTTTGTTTTGGCGTGAAGCCCTGCACACAGCCGTGGATGGACTCGAGTTAAGGGAAAGTCCACGGGTGCCCGCGTCTACTAAGTGGATGCGGGCACGTTGTGCGCAGTATACGGGCCGGGACTTCGTGCAGTTCGTGCACACTCATATTAATGCGCTTCCGTCGCGAGTACGCAATACACGGGGGCGCAGGACTGGTGATGTGTCGGAGTTGAACTGCCGTGCAGGTTGCATGGTTAGGGAAACGACGGCACACATCATCCAACAGTGTCACAGAACACACGGCGGCCGTATTGAACGCCATAACTGTGTAGCGGACGTCGTCAGCTCTGCCATGCAGGACAAGGGATGGACGGTGGTGAAGGAACCGCATGTCAGGACCGCGATCGGCCTCAGAAAGCCCGACATCATTGCCTCCAGGAATGGTGTGGGGGTGATTGTGGATGCGCAGGTGGTCTCGGGCCAGCGTAATCTCGATGAGCTTCATCGTGAGAAACGTAGCAAATACGGTAATCATGATGAACTCGTCGAGAAAGTCGCTGGCATACTAGGGCTACCTTGTAAAGAGAGCGTCCACTCGACCTCCTGCACATTGTCCTGGAGAGGTGTGTGGAGCCTGGCTTCGTACAAGGAGCTGAAAAGGTTCGTCGGGCTAGATGAGGGAGTCTTGGCCAGCGTTCCGTCATTGGTGCTGCGTGGCTCGCACATGAACTGGACAAGATTCAATCGCATGACCACTCGGATCGACTGAGATGGGGAGCGAGTGTCCGGGCTTCCTGTGTAAGGGCTGACGCCGGGCCCAGAGGTTGTCGAGGGCTCCCTTTTGATCCTCCCTTCAAGTCAATTTATGTAACATCTGATTCGACCTCGCCAGAGATCCCACCGGCGAAATACCAGGTAGTGCGGTGACGGTGGAAGGGACGTGGGAGTCCCGTCACGACAATCCATGATGATTACAGTAGATGATCACTAAGGACGAAGGCACATGTCTGGGCCAAAATAGCCAAATGCCTCGTCATCTAATTAGTGACGCGCATGAATGGATTAACGAGATTCCCACTGTCCCTATCTACTACTACTATTTGTAAAGGAGTCAAGAAGCGGCTGCGGTGATAGCGCGCTCATATTCATATGGGTGGGCTGTGTCCGCAGTCGTCTCCTTGCGATTCGGCCCATATGACATGATGTCGGTGGGGCCATGGGTGGTTGGAGGGTGTCCCTATCTACTCCTCCACGACGGCAGAGGGTACCGCGACGGGCCTCCTCACCTCCTTATGCCCGGATGATGACTCTAGTGTAGACACAGAGTATCACCACCAGGTCAGGATTGCAGCGGCATGCTCTCCTATGGGGCAGGACTCCGACCCGCCCAGTCGGGCGGCACTTGAGCGCATCGTCAGAGAATTGCCAAGTACAGCTCCGGGATTGGATGGGCTTACTGCCCGGATCATTAAGCACGCATGGAGAGTTAGCGGAGCGGAGATGCTACTTATGTACTCTGCGTGTATTGGTGAGGGCGTATTCCCTGACATCTGGAAGATAGGTCGGTTGGTCGTCCTGCCAAAGGGCAATGACCGGCCGCTCTCGGACCCGAAGGCGTATAGACCGGTTACCCTTCTCCCGATTTTGGGAAAGATACTGGAACGCCTAATTATATCGTGTGCTCCTTGCTTGTATCGCAACATTTCAGAAAATCAGCACGGTTTCTCGAGGGGTAAGTCGACGGTTACGGCGCTTAACGCAATCCTAGACCGGGCGGCGGACTCCTCGGAAAATTATGTGCAAGTAATTCTTTTGGACATCTCGGGGGCCTTTGACAACGCCTGGTGGCCCATGGTCCTGACGAAAGCAAAGCAGGGCGGATGCCCGCCGAATATATACCGAATTTTGGTGAGCTATTTCACAGATCGGCGTGTCGGACTATTCATGGGCGACCAGGTGGTGTGGAAGCGGTCCACTATGGGCTGCCCCCAGGGATCAGTATTGGGACCTCCTCTTTGGAACCTCCTGTTGGACGACATCCTGAAGCTACCGTGGCCAGACGGGGTGATGGCAGTGGCTTACGCGGACGACATCACGATCGTGATCGAGGCGCCAAGTCGGGCGGTGATCGAGCGCAACGCTCGGTTATCGCTGGAGTCGGTATCCACTTGGGGGAAGCGGAATCGGCTTAGTTTTTCAGCACCAAAGTCGCAGACCCTGACTTTGAAGGGCAAGTTTAAACGTCCCCCTACCATACGCATGGATGGGGCCTCGATCGCGCACGTGACGAATGCCAAGGTGCTGGGCGTTGTAGTCGACGAAGCGGGCTCCTACGTGCCGCATGCAAGTTTGGCCGGCCAACGGGCTGTGAATGCCTTCGGGAAGATGTCGAGGATATCCGCTTCTTCCTGGGGTGTGAGGTACCGTGCCCTGAGAGTTCTGTTTGCAGGGACCTATGTGGCAATTTTAACCTATGCTGCGGCCGTATGGTGGCGAAGTGTGGGGAGGTACGCAGTGCGGAGTACGCTGCTCCGTACGCAACGTCCGGCCTTAATTCTTCTGACTAAGGCATACAGGTCGGTCAGCACCGCAGCGTTACCTGTGCTAGCGGGTGTGCTACCGGCCGATCTGGAGGTCTGTCGTGCGGGACGAATCTCACAGGAGTGTTCCGGGATGGTCAGCAGGGAGCGCAAGGTGGCAATTGGGAAGGTGAGAGCGGAGGTGATGGCTCAGTGGCAGGAACGATGGCAGTCTTCCAAGGATGGTAGGGAGTTGTACTCGTTCTTCACGGATGTGACGGACAGGGTGTCTTTCGGCTGGGTGGAACCGGAATACGTCATGTCACAGATCCTCACAGGCCATGGGAGTTTCAGAGGCCGCCTGAACAAAATGTCGCTATGCGACACAGCGCTATGTTACTGTGGGCTGGCAGACGAAACCCGAGACCATGTCCTGTGGGACTGTGAGCTGTATGCAGACGAGCGGGAGGAAATGTTGGGGAACTGGAGTAGAGGGGAGATAGGGCCTATCTATCACAGAGAGCTGATAGCTAGTCCGGAGGGCTTTCGAAGGCTGAGGTCATTTGCTCACAAATGGCACAGCAAGAGAAAGGCATTAGAATTACAGTAGGAAACCTGTTAGGAAACATGTAGGACAGTTAGGAACAGTAATTCTAATGAAGTCTAGGACAGTAGGAACAGCTTTTCAGCTTTAGTTGATGGCAAGCCGCTAGGGCTGCTCGTGCGCTCAGTCACATTTTTGTGGTGTAGCACGCCCCAGAATGGGGAGAAGTGAAATTAGAGAGAGGGACAGGAAAAAAGAAAATATGGAGTTTACAAAGCACGTTCCGGTAGAGCAAGCTGTAAAGACATACGCAGTCACGCAATTGCCGGAACGTGTCTCCAATGAGTCCGTATGCCGCAAGGCGGGTAGGACCAACAGTGGAGGGAGGTGGGATTTTGTCCCTATCTACTATCTAGCGAAACCACAGCCAAGGGAACGGGCTTGGGAGAATCAGCGGGGAAAGAAGACCCTGTTGAGCTTGACTCTAGTCTGGCATTGTAAGGAGACATGAGAGGTGTAGCATAAGTGGGAGATCGTTCGCGCGATCGTCGCTGAAAAACCACTACTTTCATTGTTTCATTACTTACTCGGTTGGGCGGAAGCGGTGCGCGGTCGATAATATCGGCGGGCGCACGGTGTTTCGTTCCAAGCGTGCAGAGTGGCGACGTGGCGGCAACGCTCGTCGCCGTACAACTCCCGCGTGATCCGGTTCGAGGACACTGCCAGGCGGGTAGTTTGACTGGGGCGGTACATCTGTCAAAGAATAACGCAGGTGTCCTAAGGCCAGCTCAGCGAGGACAGAAACCTCGCGTGGAGCAAAAGGGCAAAAGCTGGCTTGATCCAGATGTTCAGTACGCATAGGGACTGCGAAAGCACGGCCTATCGATCCTTTAGTATAAAGAGTTTTTAGCAAGAGGTGCCAGAAAAGTTACCACAGGGATAACTGGCTTGTGGCAGCCAAGCGTTCATAGCGACGTTGCTTTTTGATCCTTCGATGTCGGCTCTTCCTATCATTGCGAAGCAAAATTCGCCAAGCGTTGGATTGTTCACCCATCAAAAGGGAACGTGAGCTGGGTTTAGACCGTCGTGAGACAGGTTAGTTTTACCCTACTGATGGCTTGTCGTTGCGATAGTAATACTGCTCAGTACGAGAGGAACCGCAGTTTCGGACATTTGGTTCATGCACTCGGCCGAGCGGCCGGTGGTGCGAAGCTACCATCCGCGGGATTATGCCTGAACGCCTCTAAGGCCGAAGCCAGCCTAGCCGAATCCGGCAAGGATATGCTCACTGTGGAGCCCCGAGAGTCGGGAGGCTCTAAACAATGTGACTTTACTAGTCGCGCTTCACCACGTGAGGTGCGACGTCGAAGCCCATTTGGATCGCGGAGATCGATGCTGTCCGTTTAACGCGTGCATCACGGCTCCGAAGGTCCGAATTTACCTCAGTTCGATGTCGGGGCTCGGAATAGTCTGTAGACGACTTCCGTTCCTGGCGGGGTGTTGTGCTCGGTAGAGCAGCGTCGTGCTGCGATCTGTTGAGACTCAGCCCTACGCCAGGTGATTCGTCCGAGGACGATGATCGATCTATACTACGAATATAATAACCCTCGTATACAATATAATTATATAATACAAAATACGGGTGCTATATATTATAGTACTCGATGTATTATACTATTGTATTGTGACGGGGTTATGTTGTATGTATTAGTATCATAGTATATATAATACACGAACAGGATATTATTATTTATATATATAAACGCTATAGAAACTACTGCAACACTATATTGAAAAAAGTAAAAAGAGCTTATGAAAAAAATCTTGTCAAATCAGCTCAAAATGATAATAAAAAACTGTGGAAAGTAATAAAAGACGTCACAAACACAAAAAAATACAACTGCTCAAATGAACTTCTTTCTCTAGCTGATGGTCCTAGACAGTCTCTGAATAAAGTAAATAGCTACTTTGTTGATGTGGGTAGATCACTGGCAAATAAGATCAGGCAAAATAAAACTAGTCACATAGACACTAATGTAGATACAAGCACTCAATTAAATTCGTTCGTATTGGAGGAAACGGATGAATGTGAGGTAGACCGTCTCATCACTAATTTAAAAGCAGACAGCTCAACGGGTTTCGATGGGATTAGCAGTAAATTTTTAAAAAAATATAAATCTATTTTAGTTACTCCACTTACCTTTATTTTTAACTCATGCCTCCAAAATGGAATATTTCCAGATTCCTTAAAGAAATCTGAAGTTTGCCCAATACATAAGGGTGGAAACAGAGATTGCATCACTAACTACAGGCCCATATCCATACTCCCAGCTCTGTCAAAGATCCTTGAGAGAGTAATTAATATGAGACTAACAAGGTATCTTGAAAGTAAAAACTTGCTCTCACCTAACCAGTATGGTTTCCGTAACGGGAAATCTACTGAACAAGCTGTAAACAATCTAATCAGTTACATTAGTGATAAACTGGATAAAAAAAAGAAATGCCTGACCATCTTCTTAGATTTGGCAAAAGCCTTTGATACAATCTCTGTTTCAGTGCTCTTGGCCAAGCTGGAAAGACTGGGAATCAGAGGCAGGCAGTTGGAACTTTTTAAGAGCTACCTAGCTGATCGCTATCAGTGTGTACGTGTGGGAAAATTTACTAGTGCTGACCTCCCAGTTACACATGGAGTTCCACAGGGCAGTATCTTAGGACCAACCCTTTTTCTCGTATACATAAACGAACTCACTAACTTAAAACTTATCCAGGGCGAGATTATTTCCTTCGCTGATGATACTGCTCTCCTTTTCTCCGCCGATAACTGGAATGAAGTCTTTGATGCTGCCCAATTTGGTTTTAGTACTGTCAGAAACTGGCTAAGTGACAATGTTTTAACGCTAAATACCGATAAAACCAAATACATTTGTTTTAGTATTCGATCAGACTTCGACATTGATCACACCTATGCCATTATTCCACACGAATGCATATCTCATGGTGATTGCTCTTGTGTTGCAATTGAAAGGGTTGATACAATTAAATATTTGGGCGTTACCATAGATAAAAACCTGAACTTTAAAGAACATATAAGAATTTTAACCGGACGGGTTCGAAAACTGATATATGTCTTTAAAAATATACGACACATCGCTGACCCACCTGTCTTGAAACGGATTTATTTTGCCCTCTGCCAGTCACTCATAACATATTGTATATCTGTGTGGGGAGGTGCTGGAAAAACCTCACTCAAATCTGTTGAGATTGCCCAACGTGCAATATTAAAGGTAAGCAATTTTAAACCTATTCTTTTCTCTACTGCCTCACTCTATCAATTATGTGGAGTACTAACCGTGAGACAATTATTTATTCTAAAAATTATTTTAATGCAACACTCACAAATAATTTACAACCCACAGATGTCTAATAAACGCAGAAATTACACGGTTTCCACTCAACAAAGCTCTTCCAACACAAAATTTATAGCAAAATTTATTAATTCCATCGGCCCTTACATTTATAACAAAATTAATAAAATTCTTAATATATATCCTCTTAACAAAGATCGTTGCAGGAGAAAGGTAATGGAATACCTGCAAAGTCTCACTTATGATGAGACTGAACAGCTTCTAACCGTATCGAGATAGATAGCAATTATAAACATATTATATTATATATACATAAAACAGTATCTCAGTCAATAACATGTCCTCTCATTAACTTCCACATACCACACTCATACTCAACTATATATACACCCTCTCACACTCACTCATTCACCTATCATAACACACAAAGAGAGGAACAGAGCAGAACTATATCGGAGTGCACCTTATATTCATGTGTTGTATAATGCGAGCATTTAAGATTTATAAGTATGAAATGTAACGCGGGGGGGTTGGCGCTGAAGCCGAAATACAGACTAGTTCTAGTTCGGCTCCAGCTGCTAAAACTTTTGTGTACATGTCTATTACTGTTTAGAGCATTTATTTTGTTAAAATACAATAAGTACTTTGTTTGTGAAATAAATAAATATTATTATTATTATTATTATTATTTAAAATTTTAATACACGAACTGAAACTTACGATGAAATCTTGCAAAAGAAAAAACCATCTCCTTTAGATCCGTTAGTATAAATTTATTTGTACGCTTGTCGCCCGCGCCGCTCGCGCGGCGCGAACAAACCTTCGGATTTAATACACGAACTGACACCGTTTTAATACACGAACCGCAACGCGAAAATGTACTTTTAACGACGACGAATGTTGCCGAGAGTATCGTAGGTTTGAAATCTACATAGACGACGTCTGTCGTTATGTTATAGTATAAATCATAATGTAATATTTATTTAGTACTATGTACCCCTGCAGTTCACGGGAATCATGCAAACGACACAAACAGCGTCAACAAATTAATACACGAACGTTGCTGCCGACACGGGTCATCGTCGTCGTTTAACCGTTACGAATACCTACCTACCTACCTGAACCTGACCAAACAACCTATTTTATTTATTATGGCTACGGAATAGCCAAATGGTCTGTCTGTCCGTATGTCACAGCCACTTTTTTAACTATACTTTCGAAACTTGGTAAGCAGATGTATTCTGTGAACCGCATTAAGATTTTCACACAAACAAAAAAAAATAAATACATATATAATATAATAAATTTTGGGCGTTCTAACATGGCGCGTACTTAAAAATTTTTTCATCAAACCCATACGTGATGGTTGATGGTAATTGATGTCTGTTATTTTCTATTGCAACTGCCAGGTGGAAACTGAATCAATTGCTTTGCACAATCTGTCGAGACATAGTTCGGATTAAGCTGCCGGTTATCGTCAACGAAGAAGGGTCTGAATGTTGAAGGGATTGGCTCTGAATACTCAGCATCTGAGTGCGATAGCATCGGAAATCCTTGTTTCCGTTGTCTTATATTACCAGTATGTTGGCTCGACACCGTTGTAGTCGAGGTTTGGGTTTTACGGTCGAAGGTTTCATCGGGTCTATTGAAATCCATGTTTTTATTTTGTCCTTACTCTTATATATTTTCTACATAATAGTCGAAATAGCGTATATTTCTTATGAAACTAAGGACACTTGTGATATAGCTCGAACTGAGAGACAGGCCATCCTTAAAACTAAACTAGAAGGCTCTGAATTGACCACTAAGTCTCCCCTAGAGTACTTACAGAATAAGGAATCGTAGAGTGTATAAACATACTTACCTACTGTATACCAGGCCAGTTTAAAAAGGCAGAAGCAAAACAAGGGCAGGAACGAAACCATTTTTTTAGATTCTCCTTAAATATATCTACGATGAGCTGTCGTAATGAAATACCGGTTGAAGCAGTTCATGACGTGCCAATTGAAATCAATCGCTATTGACCCCCAAATGCAACCAACACAATGGGCCTTCTGTACAAAGAAAACTAACCTAACCTTTCGATTAGTTCGATTAGATCAACAACGGTTTTCCCACTCGCCCTTTTGATGAAAATTTTTAATACACGAACCGCGCCGCGAAAACCGATCTAAACCGTTGTATGTAGGTATATAATAGGTACCCACATAAGACAACTTATCAGTTCTAAATCTACTACATAGACGACGTCTGCCGTTTTATGTACATTTCGCGGGGTAGGTATGTATGTATTAATTTTTGCTTGTCTGTTTGCTTGCTTGCGAAGCCGCGGGGGGAAGGGGGGGGGGGGGATGTATGTATGTATCCATCTCTATGTATGTATGTATTTATTAATGTTTGCTCGTCGTCTGTTCTTTGCTTGCTTGCGAAGAAGCCGGGGGGGGGGGGGGGTTCGGCGCGGCGGGAGGGGTATGTATTATGTATCTATGTATGTATTTATTAATTTTTGCTCGTTTGTTTGCTTGCTTGCCCCGCCCCCCGCGGCGGGGGGGGGGGAAATGGGATGGGGGGGTTACAACCCTTTGGCCGGCTGGGGTGGGAGTGACACTTAGGGGACATGCGACCTGACTTCGCTTGGGACTTTGACATTGTCTACGGTACGGCCGGCCGGTACCGTAGACGCCGATCACATCGTTTCGTAGCGCCGCATACTTGTCATGCGACGCTACGGACCGCTGTTGGGACGGAGCGCGCGCGTGTCGTATGAAGCGAGAAGAGTGATGTGTTGTGTGGTGCTGCGAGAAGATGAAACTCTGTTGGTGGTGGACGGGCGCGTTGTGTTTGTCTGTTGCGTAAAGTGTTTTTTCTTTTCTCTCCTGATGATATGATATCTTTGATCGGCGGCGGGCGTGTGTGTCGTTATTGTAGTTTGCTTGCTTTTCATCTATTGATGTTTATACGTACGTTATTGTTTCGTAACGTGATAAATGGATATAGAGAGAGGAGGCTTTTGCTGCAAAGAAACTTAACGACGCGGCGTCCGCTCGGTCGTCTTTTCGGTTGAAACGAGAAGAGTATCAGATTGTGGATGGAGAGTGAGGAGGAGGACTCCGCGCACGGGTTTAATAACGCTGCCGTCCGTGATGTGTGTTTCATCGTGTTGTGAACTGTGTGGACCGACGGATCGTATTTTATGCGTGTTCGTGTGTGAACGGTCGTTGTATGAAATTATATGAGACGGCGTGACGCTACCGACGCTCGGACGCGTGCAGTGTTCGTCACGTCTCATTGAGTTTATGCTCTTTATTATTATTAATGTGAGGCGCTCTATAGATTCCGGGCGGAATCGTATATGACTTCATCGAATTTGTTAACAAACTTTAAAAACGTGAACTCGTCTCGTTACGAACGTTCCCAATTGGGGCTTTCTCTGTTTCGCGACGTTCGTCGTCGTGTCACAGTCAAACGCCCTCATGCTCGCGCAGCGCGTCTGGACGGGTTGAGATATATCCGTTCAGACGTTCGCGCTTGCGACCCAGAAATTACAAACACAAGAGCTCGCCCGTAATGTGCGTTTCGCGCATCTCGGGAATGAGGGTCGATCGTTGCGCGCGCCGCTTCCTCGCGTCGCGGCGCGTGTACGATCTCGCTCGTTACAACGAAGCTCCCTGGTTGATCCTGCCAGTAGTTATATGCTTGTCTCAAAGATTAAGCCATGCATGTCTCAGTGCAAGCCGTATTAAGGCGATACCGCGAATGGCTCAATATATCAGTTTTGGTTCCTTAGATCTTACTCAGTTACTTGGATAACTGTGGTAATTCTAGAGCTAATACATGCAATCAGAACTCTGACCAGTGATGGGATGAGTGCTTTTATTAGATCAAAACCAATCGACGGAGGGCCTCGCGTCCGAAGTCGTTAATTTTGATGAATCTGGATAACTTTTGCCGATCGCATGGTCCAGTACCGGCGACGCATCTTTCAAATGTCTGCCTTATCAACTTTCGATGGTAGTTTCTGCGACTACCATGGTTGTCACGGGTAACGGGGAATCAGGGTTCGATTCCGGAGAGGGAGCCTGAGAAACGGCTACCACATCCAAGGAAGGCAGCAGGCGCGCAAATTACCCACTCCCGGCACGGGGAGGTAGTGACGAAAAATAACGATACGGGACTCTTACGAGGCCTCGTAATCGGAATGAGTACACTTTAAATATTTTAACGAGGAACAATTGGAGGGCAAGTCTGGTGCCAGCAGCCGCGGTAATTCCAGCTCCAATAGCGTATACTAAAATTGTTGCGGTTAAAAAGCTCGTAGTTGCATTTGTGCGCCGCGCTGTCGGTGCACCGCATCCGCGGTGATACTGACACGTCTGCGGAGCATATCGTCGGTGAGCCGTCGGTCAAACGTCGGTTCAATATCAAAATCCTATCGCGGTGCTCTTCAATGAGTGTCGAGGTGGGCCGACAATTTTACTTTGAACAAATTAGAGTGCTCAAAGCGGGCTCAAAATGCTGCTTGAATATTTCGTGCATGGAATAATAGAATATGATCTCGGTTCTATTTTGTTGGTTTTCAGAACTCCGAGGTAATGATTAATAGGGATAACTGGGGGCATTCGTATTGCGACGTTAGAGGTGAAATTCTTGGATCGTCGCAAGACGAACATCAGCGAAAGCATTTGCCAAAGGTGTTTTCATCAATCAAGAACGAAAGTTAGAGGTTCGAAGGCGATTAGATACCGCCCTAGTTCTAACCGTAAATATGTCATCTAGCGATCCGCCGACGTTACTACAATGGCTCGGCGGGCAGCTTCCGGGAAACCAAAGATTTTGGACTCCGGGGGGAGTATGGTTGCAAAGCTGAAACTTAAAGGAATTGACGGAAGGGCACCACCAGGAGTGGAGCCTGCGGCTTAATTTGACTCAACACGGGAAATCTCACCAGGCCCGGACACCGGAAGGATTGACAGATTAACAGCTCTTTCTTGATTCGGTGGGTGGTGGTGCATGGCCGTTCTTAGTTGGTGGAGCGATTTGTCTGGTTAATTCCGGTAACGAACGAGACTCTAGCCTGCTAAATAGGCGTCGTCATTTAGGTGTGCGTGGCTCCGTCACGCAACTCACTGGCGACGTATTAAAATTCTTCTTAGAGGGACCGGCGGCTTCGAGCCGCACGAGATTGAGCAATAACAGGTCTGTGATGCCCTTAGATATCCTGGGCCGCACGCGCGCTACACTGAAGGAATCAGCATGTTCTCCCTGGCCTAGAGGCCCGGGCAACCCGCTGAAACTCCTTCGTGCTGGGGATTGGGGTTTGCAATTATCCCCCATAAACGAGGAATTCCTAGTAAGCGCGAGTCATAAGCTCGCGTTGATTACGTCCCTGCCCTTTGTACACACCGCCCGTCGCTACTACCGATTGAATGATTTAGTGAGGTCTTCGGACCGACACGCGGTGGCTTCACGGCCGTCGGCGTTGCTGGGAAGTTGACCAAACTTGATCATTTAGAGGAAGTAAAAGTCGTAACAAGGTTTCCGTAGGGGAACCTGCGGAAGGATCATTAACGTGTAACGCAAGACGTGTAATCTCACGACGCGCGTAAAACGTATAATACAATCCAAAGACAAAATGTCGTTACCTAACGGTACGACATAACATTCAAATTAATAGAGTAACGACGCTCGTCGGACACGTGAGCGCGCCGCGCCGTAGCTGTGACTGCGCGCGCGCGCGAGCTCCGTAGATCGAGTGTCTTGCTCGCGTCGCGTCCTCGCACGGTACGTAGACTGGACTGAAAACCCGCACCACGAGTACCGTTGGACGTGTTCGATAA